>CM042401.1:25190611-26570159 GCA_023634145.1 Thymallus thymallus
CGTCCATGAAGGCCTGATTCACACAGTCTCCTCTGAACAGTTGATGTTGAGATGTGTCTGTTACTTGAACTCTGGGAAGCATTTATTTGGGCTGCAATCTGAGGCTGGTAACTCTAATGAACTTATCCTCTGCAGCAGAGGTATTTCTGGGTCTTCCATTCTTGTGGCGGTCCTCATGAAGCTGGTTGAGAGAATGCCATGAGTGTGCAAAGCTGTCATAAAGGCAAAGGGTGGCTACTTAGAAGAATCTCAAATATTTGTTTAACACTTTTTTTGATTACTACATGATTCCATATGTGTTATGTCATAGTTTTGATGTCTTCACTTTTATTCTACAATGTAAAAAATAGTGCAAATAAAAGAAAAACCCTTGAATGAGTAATATTCCAATCTTCTGGCCCCCAGTGTATGTGTATATATATATATATATATATATATACAGTGGGGAGAACAAGTATTTGATACACTGCCGATTTTGCAGGTTTTCCCACTTACAAAGCATGTAGAAGTCTGTAATTTTTATCATAGGTACTCTTCAACTGTGAGTGACGGAATCTAAAACAAAAATCCAGAAAATCAATTAATTTGCATTTTATTGCATGACATAAGTATTTGATACATCAGAAAAACAAAACTTAATATTTGGTACAGAAACCTTTGTTTGCAATTACAGAGATCATACGTTTCCTGTAGTTCTTGACCAGGTTTGCACACACTGCAGCAGGGATTTTGGCCCACTCCTCCATACAGACCTTCTCCAGATCCTTCAGGTTTCGGGGCTGTCGCTGGGCAATACAGACTTTCAGCTCCCTCCAAAGATTTTCTATTGGGTTCAGGTCTGGAGACTGGCTAGGTCACTCCAGGACCTTGAGATGCTTCTTACGGAGCCACTCCTTAGTTGCCCTGGCTGTGTGTTTCGGGTCGTTGTCATGCTGGAAGACCCAGCCACGACCCATCTTCAATGCTCTTACTGAGGGAAGGAGGTTGTTGGCCAAGATCTCGTGATACATGGCCCCATCCATCCTCCCCTCAATACGGTGCAGTCGTCCTGTCCCCTTTGCAGAAAAGCATCCCCAAAGAATGATGTTTCCACCTCCATGCTTCATGGTTGGGATGGTGTTCTTGGGGTTGTACTCATCCTTCTTCTTCCTCCAAACACGGCGAGTGGAGTTTAGACCAAAAATCTCTATTTTTGTCTCATCAAACCACATGACCTTCTCCCATTCCTCCTCTGGATCATCCAGATGGTCATTGGCAAACTTCAGACGGGCCTGGACATGCGCTGGCTTGAGCAGGGGGACCTTGCGTGCGCTGCAGGATTTTCATCCATGACGGCGTAGTGTGTTACTAATGGTTTTCTTTGAGACTGTGGTCCCAGCTCTCTTCAGGTCATTGACCAGGTCCTGCCGTGTAGTTCTGGGCTGATCCCTCACCTTTCCCATGATCATTGATGCCCCACGAGGTGAGATCTTGCATGGTGCTCCAGACCGAGGGAGATTGACCGTCATCTTGAACTTCTTCCATTTTCTAATAATTGTGCCAACAGTTGTTGCCTTCTCACCAAGCTGCTTGCCTATTGTCCTGTAGCCAATCCCAGCCTTGTGCAGGTCTACAATTTTATCCCTGATGTCCTTACACAGCTCTCTGGTCTTGGCCATTGTGGAGAGGTTGGAGTCTGTTTGATTGAGTGTGTGGACAGGTGTCTTTTATACAGGTAACGAGTTCAAACGGGTGCAGTTAATACAGGTAATGAGTGGAGAACAGGAGGGCTTCTTAAAGAAAAACGAACAGGTCTGTGAGAGCCGGAATTGTTACTGGTTGGTAGGTGATCAAATACTTATGTCATGCAATAAAATGCAAATTAATTATTTAAAAATCATACAATGTGATTTTCTGGATTTTTGTTTTAGATTCCGTCTCTCACAGTTGAAGTGTACCTATGATAAAAAAATTACAGACCTCTACATGCTTTGTAAGTAGGAAAACCTGCACAATCGGCAGTGTATCAAATACTTGTTCTCCCCACTGTATATATGGTAGCAAGTTTAGGGGTGTGGGGTTTCCACGTCATCAAGCTCACTAACAAACAGACACAAACAGCGTAATTTCAATGTAGTTGGGAATTTATTAGGGAAATAAGTCCCTAGGTGGGAAAGGAAAAGGGGGGGTTTAGCTACCAGTTCACAGTCCACAGTTCGTTGTCGTTGTCCATTAATCCAAGGGTAAATCCACAGCACGGTTCTCAGCCAGTCCAATTCGGTACACAGGGTTAAATCCTCCTTCCTAGTTATACAGCTCACCACTTAACTTGTCACACTCTCTGTTGCACACCTCTCTCCCTCTCTTCTAGTCTGCTTCCCTTCTTATCCACAAACACTCAATCATTTAATGATTCACACCTTTTCTCGTTAGTGCAGGAAGTCCCTATAAGGCTCTGGGGTGGAGCCAACGGGCTGCCAGATATCTTCCCTCAATGACCACTCCCCTCACCTCTCCCTGCCGTCTGCCACAATATATATATATATATATTTAATTGAACCTTTATTTAACTAGGCAAGTCAGTTAAGAACAAATTCTTATTTTCAATGACAGCCTACACCAGCCAAACTCGGACGACGCTGGGCCAATTACACACCGCCCTACGGGACTCCCAATCACGGCCAGTTGTGCTACAGTCTGGATTCAAACCAGGGTGTCTGTAGTGACGCCTCTAGCACTGAGATGCAGTGTCTCAGACAATGCACCACTTGGGAGCCTCCTTTCCCCCAGTGTTTTCTAGCTAGAGCCTTAAAGCCTGTTTAGATGGCCACATCTGAAAGAGTGACGCAGGTCTCCAGCTCTATTAGGAACATTCTGATGTAGCTAACGAGAGTAACTGAAACCACCAGTATGATGCAACGGTCAGCCCATGTGCTCTGGATTCTCCTTCTCTCTCCAGTGATTAAAGGACCTGAGCTGTGTGAATGGTCTACAGTGTTGCTGGCAGCTGGGAGCACACTGGGGGCTCTGACATCTTATTAACCCCCACTCACCCTTCTGTTTAGCTTGGCCAGTCTGTGGAGACCCAGGTTTAGGGGAGGTCCAGGCCTCTCATCCTTTCTGAGCATCACCTTAACTGGGCATGCAAGGCAAGCCTTCTGCCTTGGGGAGCAGAACCAGAGCTCTGGGCCAAGACAAACACTACCCAAGCAGAGGTAGCCAAGGCGGTTTCATTACCAGCAGCCCTATGTGTAATTCTGTGGGAGTCAGTTGCCTCCAACTTCCCCAGCCCACAGCGTACAGTGACAGCATGCTCTGTGCCAATGCCACATCCCTTATCTACCATCTGAGCAGGCAGGGAGACTGCATGGGGCTCTCAACACTTTGCTCTTATTTCATTTGGCTGCATCTCAATGCAACGGGCGTAAGTGTTACAAGAAATTATGGTTTTGAGATTTGACCTTGAGCAAACAGTTGCGTGTTCCCCTCTCTCTGGGTGAAGTAGCTGGCACTTATTCCATATACTGTAATAGTGTTGCAGTAGAGGCTGTACCTCTCTCCAAATCTACCTTGGAGCTTAACACATCTGTTCTCTGTAGAAAAATAACTACATTACCGCTCTGTTGTTAGCTAGACATGGGGAAGTTGTGTTGCTGTTGTAAAGCAGGTTTCGATCACATGTTGTAACAACTCTCCGTCCTATATTATGCCAATGACCTCGGCTTGTTTTTTCCAGCGATCATCCTTCTTCCATTTGCTGCGGGCAGGCTGGCCTGTAAGTATCACAACTCAGTTATGTCTACTAGCTGCACTATAGTGGGTCAAAAATGTGTGTGTGTTACTGATGGACCTCTTCCTATTAAATCCTCAGACAGAACAGGGACCTACTGGACCAATAGGGGAAATTGGCAAACCTGGCCTACCAGTGAGTGATATATCAATTCACAGTACACTAATCACAAATTAACTATGGTCATGTGCCCATTCATGCAAGGGTAGGTGGCGTTGGGCTAGTAACCGAAAGGTCGCTGGTTCGAATACATTGAAAAATCTGTCAATGTTCCACTGCACCTATCCGGTGTATGTGACAATAAAACATATTTATTACATTTTTCTGCAGGGCATTCATGGAGATCCTGGACACAGAGGAATGCCAGGACACAGGGGAGACATGGTAATATTAACAATACACCTAGCGAATTGTTATACAAATGTTCTCCTAGTGGTTAACGCACATTCAAGGCTCAGTATTGTCTACCATCTGAGATCTCATAGTCTTCTCTGAGGTTTTGTTCTAAGCAGATAAATGTATAAACCATGCCGGGTGTTATGTTGCTGCCAGGGTTACCCTGGGCCGAAGGGCGTGTCAGGTCGAGGAGGGACCTGGGGCCGAGGTGGCGGGCATGGCCTGGATGGACAGCCAGGGCCACAGGGGTTCCCTGGGCTTCAGGTAGCACCAAAGACATTCAGATGATACATTATTTACAGTCAGTCTATACATTTTAACTTGAGTAAAATCAACTCATACAAGACGAGATTTGATTAGAATGAAATGAGAAAGAAAGTATGGACTATGACTGTAATGGCAGTGGTTTCTATTTCAGGGTCCTACAGGCTATAAGGGAGAGAATGCTCCTCCAGGGGAGAGAGGAGATGAGGTGAGAATACCAATTTAAGGTACAGTACACTACATGTCTGTACGGTACTCAGTACTACTCAGTAGCAAAATGATTAGTGCAGGGAAGTGGCTGTCAAACAAGCACCCTTCTCCAAACTGTGCCTATGGTCAGATCTCACAGTTCATACAGTATACCCAGTCAGTGGAAACAACCAGCACGACTGTAGGTCCAGGAGCTTTTCCTGACCACAGAACTTGGAAAACCATCAGCCAGGCTCTAGTAATAAGCCGTCATCATCTAGAGTCTGTTAGTTACTGTATTCTATTCCCCTGTGATGATGATGACCGATTCCACATTTGTGTGTGAAGCTGTCTGGTTCCCAAACAACACTAGGGGACACCACAAACCCCATTGTCATACATGTTTGTTTATAGCAGGTCTCTCCAAACCTGCTCCTGGAGAGCTGCCCTCTTGTAGGTTTTCACTCCAACCCCAGTTGTAACTAACCTGGTTCAGTTTATCAACCAGCAAATTATTACAATCAGGTGTTCTAGATTAGGGTTGGAGTGACAACCTACAGGATGGTAGCTCTCCTGGAACAGTGCTGAAGAGCCCTGGTTTATAGTAACATCACTGGCATATCTCCTGTGTCTCTCTCTTCATTGAACTATAGGGTTTCACTGGTGAGACAGGTCCGTGTGGAGACAGAGGGAAGACTGGAGAGAAGGTCACTTTTTAAAAATCAAAATTGCTACACTTTAAACCTTTTTATCATCAAAGTGGAAGTAGGCTGATGTTGTGCTGCACATGTCCATAAAAGTGTTATTGCACTGCCCTCTAGTGGATAGAAACATCAATGGCTGCTTTGCTCAACAGCAGTTTGTTTTCAGCGCATCCAAGCCTGTTTGGAACATGCTTGTATTTTTTTGTGCTTTCACTATCAAAGGCATACATAGAATAATTGTATATATTATATTGAATATATTAATTCACTTTTCATGATCATCTGTAGCCTATGCGTAGTACTGTAGTTTTCCACAAGTGTTTTTCTTGCTATGTTCTCCAGGGTTCTAAAGGGGAGCCAGGGGAACCAGGTTCTGTTGGCCCACTTGTGAGTAAAACACTTCAATCCTCTGGCCCTAAATTAGCTCTCAAGTGCTGACAAGTGCTGCTGTATTGACTGCACTTGGGTAATAAAGATGTTGTGGTTTATTAAGCTTGTGAATCATAACTGTTTTAATTTCAGGGTCCGGTTGGTAAAAGAGGAGCCCAAGGGTTTTCAGGGCCACTTGGGCCTCAGGTAAGACTTTGCATAACAATCAATAATCCTTATGGAACACAACTGTGTTACAATCCATGCAGCCACACTATTTGATGGTGGGGTGTTCTAGATCAGTGGTTCCCAACTCCAGTCCTCCAGTACCCCCAACATCACACACTTTTGTTGTAGCCCCGGACAAAAAACAACTGGCACAGTTGTCACTCTACATGACTCTCTTCTTGTTAACTGTTTTTCAGGGCGATTCTGGGTATGATGCCGCCCAAGGTCCACTCGGGCCAATGGTGAGTGCAAACACTGACGGTTACTATCACATCTACCTACTTTACCTCTGCAGTCAGAAAACACTTGACAAATCAGTGCAGACGTACCACTTGCAGAGGAAAACAATGAATGATGGTTGTTTTTTTATGTTTGCATATTCACATATGTACTGTATGTGTCCAAACAGGGGGCTCCAGGTGTGACAGGCACGATAGGAGCACAGGGTGTCAACGGCTCAAGGGTCAGTATACTGTGTTTACCAATGCACAGTGGACAGTCGATTGATGATTGATTGGCTCAGACCAAAAATACGTAGCTGGTCCGCACTCAAAAACGAGGTTCAAGGTTTCTATTCAGTATTTATTTAATTCAGGAGTGGGTAGATAGACAAACATTTCGGCCTAAGCCTTCATCAGTGTCGTCAGCGTCTCCTCACAGGGTGGGATTCTTTATTGTGGACTCATTAAGGGTAATGACCGACAGGTTCAATAATGTATATCGAACCTGTCGGTCATATCGAATGAGTAACTTTCTATAATGCATTGGAAAAACATCAACGTCTATAAATAGTTACAGGGAAATAGGAATTAACAATAGAAGCTAGGTTCAGAACCCCCCCTGCAACAAGCAACCTAGTCCCAAAAAGGGCACCAAATCCAACTCCACGTTAAGTTCACCTGGGTATAGTGTACGTAATGTGAAAGTCCAAAAGAACTCTCTCTGCAGGATAGTTCATTCAATATTGCCACCTCTACGTTTAGCCCAAACCTTTTCTACACCAATGCACTGTAAGTCAGTTCTGTGGTCCGCTTCCATAAAATGTCTGCCAACAGGAGAGTGTGGACCAGATACACAATTTTGGAATTCTATGACATTTTGGTCGACGCACCTGTTCTGAGCGCAGTTCTTCACAAGAACTTTGATTGACACAGACTGCATGGTATTGAATTTTATTTGACAATTGATGAAAAACAGCCATGTAACATCCATCCTGTGTAAGGGTTTGTCCCTCTGCTGTGTTCCTCACAGGGAGAAGCAGGGCCAGATGGACCACTTGGCCGTAAAGGGCCCCCAGTATGTGTCTTTGTTTTATTTCTGTCATTGAGACTTTTTTTTCTTCTTTTAGACATTTGTTCAAATTGAATCAACAGTCATTCATCTGTGTATTGTTTTTCTCATAGGGTCCCATAGGATTGGTAGGACAGAGAGGCTCTCCTGGACTTCGAGGAATGCAAGTAAGCAGGGGCGAACTTGGACCGGAAATCAGCTCTGGCATTTCTAACACACCAGCCCATTTTTTCCTTGAGGCCCCCACATCGGCCCATTTTAGTCCTTGAGGCCCCCATTATTAGTCAGATAATGATAATTTTGCACAAAAAAAACCTAGTTAGATAGGCCCCCTAGGCTAAATATTTGTGACGGGGAAAATATATTGCAATATTATATACATATCGCAATATTATTTTTTGACAATATTATATTGATATTTGACTATCGATTTGTAAAAATATATATGTATATATATTGCTACTGTAGGTGGTGTTAACTAGCACTAGTCAGCTGTACCTGCGCCAAAACTCTGGTATTTAACATTGTATAGCTTGTTCTCCAACACAAATATAAACGCAACATGTAAAGTGTTGGTCCCATGTTTCATGAGCTGAAATAAAAGATCCGAGACATTTTCCACACAGACAAAAAGCTTATTTCTCTCAAATGTTGTGCACACATTTGTTAACATCCCTGTTAGTGAGCATTTCTCCTTTGCTAAGATAATCCATCCACCAGGTGTGGCATATCAAGAAGCTGATTAAACAGCATAATCATTACAGAGGTGCACCTTGTGCTGGGGACAATAAAAGGAGACTCTAAAATGTGCAGTGTTGTCACAACACAATGCCACAGATGTCTTAAGTTTTGAGGGAGCTTGGAATTGGCATGCTTACTGCAGGAATGTCCACCAGAGAATGTAATGTTATTTTCTCTACCATAAGCCACCTCCAATGTCGTTTTAGAGAATTTGGCAGTACATCCAACCGGCATCACAACTGCAGACCACGTGTATGGCGTTGTGTGGGAGAGCGGTTTGCTGATGTCAACGTTGTGAACAGAGTGCCCCATGGTGGCGGTGGGGTTATGGTATGGGCAGGCATAAGCCATGTTTCAGCATGATAATGCACGGCTCCATGTCGCAAGGGTCTGTACACAATTCCTGGAAGCTAAACATTTCCCAGTTCTTCCAAGGCCTGCATACTCACCAGATATGTCACACCTTGAGCATGTTTGGGATGCTCTGGATCGACTTGTACGACAGCGTGTTCCAGTTCCCGCCAACATCCTGCAACTTTGCATAGCCATTGAAGAGGAGTGGGCCAACTTTCTACAGGCCACAATTAACAGTCTGATCAACTCTATGCGAAGGAGATGTGTCACACTACCTTTTTTTAAAGGTGTCTGTGACCAACAGATGCATATCTGTATTGTGAAATCCATAGATTAGGGCCTAATGAATTTTTTTTAATTGACTGATTTCCATATCTGAACTATAGCTAAATAAATTGTTGCATGTTGCGTTTATATTTTTGTTCAGTGTAAATAGTGACATATTTTCAGGACTTTTATTTCCATGACTGATCAAAAAAAAAATTCTCATGACTCTCTCTTGTCTCTCTGCATCAGACATATAGTGAGCAATAAAATCGTAGTATCGAATCGCAATACATATAGAATTGTGAGAATCGCAATACATATTGTAGTGGCACGTAAGTATCGTGATAATATCGTATTGAGAGGTCCCTGGCAAATCCCGGGCATACTACAAATGGACCAGCCCATCTGTCATTTGCCCGAAATGCTAGATGGCCAGTCCGCCACTGCAAGTAAGACATGCCAGCTAATTTGCACAGCAAGTACACAGGCTCTGTGGTTATAATATTCACTTGATCCTGATGCGTTTTGATATACTGTGTCAGGTAAATAGGTGAAATTATAGGATTATAGATAGTAATTTTCAGTTGATACAATAATAGCACTGGTGGAAATCTCAATGTTCTTGCCAACTACAGTAGATCTAGGAGGTTAATTGTTGTGATTTCCTGGTATTCTCTCAGTAAATGTCCAGTTGAGTCTGGGGCTACCTGTTTAGTTTTTGGCATGGTCTAGAGGTGAAAAGCTACTTGTTAAATATCCATCTCCTGGCTAGCCTCAGTCTAGTGAAACATTAGCCATATCCAGATGGCCTCATAAAAAGACATAACCATGTGATTTAGATCCCGGGACAGGCCTCATCATATTATTCAGAATTGCAATCATGCAATCATACTGTATGATGACTTAGATGTACTTTAGGACCTTTTTATAAATAGGCTCTGACATACACAATGTGTCTGCACACAAATGGTCTACTTGCAAATAGCTTCATCATACATCAACATTTTATTTTGCTGAAACAGTATTGAGTGTTCTCATGTATTTTGTGTGTCAGGGACATCCAGGGATGGATGGTCTTCCAGGTCAAAAAGGTGACATGGTAAGTTTAGCCACATTTATCTTCTGTTTAATAAAATGTATCTCTTGTCAAAACCCACATAGGCCCAGTCATAAATCAACCCTTTATACCCTAGACACTTGTTGATGGCACCTGGTAGGAATTGGTTTAGTCTATTTGATTATGTTGGTCTGTTTCTGATTCTCTAAAGGCTGAAGGTGGGCCAATGGGCATGAAGGGTTTACCAGGCCTTGAAGGGCCCATGGTGAGTTCTTTGTTTTATTTGGATAGACATGTGGCTGGACACAAGTTCTGGGATAAAACACACATAGCATTCTGCATGGCATAATCAACATGCCAATATAGACTATGGTGAAAACTGATTCTAAGAGCTGTTTTGAAACTGGGTCATCAGAATAAAACTGATTCTAAGAGCTGTTTTGAAACTGGGTCATCAGAATAAAACTGATTCTAAGAGCTGATTTGAAACTGGGTCATCAGAATAAAACTGATTCTAAGAGCTGTTTTGAAACTGGGTCATCAGAATAAATCTGATTCTAAGAGCTGTTTTGAAACTGGGTCATCAGAATAAAACTGATTCTAAGAGCTGTTTTGAAACTGGGTCATTAGAATAAATCTGATTCTAAGAGCTGATTTGAAACTGGGTCATCAGAATAAAACTGATTCTAAGAGCTGTTTTGAAACTGGGTCATCAGAATAAATCTGATTCTAAGAGCTGTTTTGAAACTGTGTCATCAGGATAAAACTGATTCTAAGAGCTGTTTTGAAACTGGGTCATCAGGATAAAACTGATTCTGAGAGCTGTTTTGAAAAAATAAGAAAAAAGGTTTTATTCGCCAGCTTTGTTGTTTGACTTATGACCACACTGCAGCAATAAAGTTCTTGAACATCACAAATCTCCATGTGGCTTGCATCTCAAAGCTAACTCTGGCTTTTATACAGAAACATATGAGTTGACTTCTCACTCATTTTACACCTCTGCCAGCTGGTATTTCACTCACATGTTTTAGCTCCTGGTTTTAGTTCAAGCTCCAAAACAACAGAAATGGAAAACATATTTTGGAAATGCCAATCTGTTTTACAGGGGTTTCCCTATTGAAATGAGGTCATGCCTATATTTACTCTTAACATAGTATATAATAAAAGGGTCCCCACATTATCTCACCAAACAATGGGCCTGACATCAGATCTAGCTACACTGGGATACACTGTAGTGTTGAGAATCTAAAGCATCTGTGTGAAATGTGAAACAAATCCACATTTCCTCTCTCTGTCTATGTATTTGTCTGTCTTTTAGGGGACTGCTGGAATTCCAGGTCTGAAGGGGGTTCCAGGTGGCACAGTAAGATATATAGGATTATTCTCTTGTTTATTAAACAGAACTGGCACCTTTAGTGAGGAGAGAGGCTCTATTCTATGAATTCTATCTGAGCAGATCTGACTTTTCCTGTAGGGCTTCAGAGGACTAGATGGAGACAAAGGTGATGCTGGACCCAAAGGAGACAGGGTAAGGACTTGATTATGGGTTTGGAAAGCCTTTTCTTGGAAGCAGTAGTACAAGAATCATGACTATCACAAAGGTCATATTCATGAAAATCTCGTAACATGTTTTTCTGAAAAACATACATTTGGTATCAATGTGCTTTGATATGGTGTTTTGATACCATTAGTATTTTTTTCCCTCAGGGTTCTGTTGGTACATCAGGGATCCTAGGCCGTCAGGGTGAGAGGGGTCAGAGTGGCCTCTCAGGCCTTCCTGGTCTCAGAGGACAAGCTGGCCCCCAAGGAATTCTGGTAAACATCAGGATGACACCTTCTATTCACAGCCTTTGTCAACATACAGTAAAAACATTCTCCCCATCTTCCTACTGTGCCACTTCTGCAGTTAAATACTGATTTTTTTTGTTGAACCTTTATCTAACTAGGCAACTTAGTTAAGAACAAATTTGTTTACAATGACAGCCTACCTACATGGTCAGCCCCTGGAGCAAATTGGGGTTAAGTGCCTTGCTCAAGGACACATCAACAGGTTTTTTGTTTTTTTTCTGTATAGTTTTTTTTACCTTGTCAGGTTGGGTATTCGAAACGAGCGACCTTTCGGTTACTGGCCCAAAACTCTAACCACTAGGCTACCTGCCGCCCTGATTCATGATTATTGTAAAATATATAAAGTATTATGTTTGGTACCTGTAGTTTCTGTTTATGAAATGGCACGGTTCATTTGAACTTTTGATGAGAGGGGCTCTGATTCCTTTCTCCCCCATGCAGGGTGAAGACGGAGAGGTCGGCCTCCAGGGAGTTGTTGGAAAGGAGGGGTCAAAGGTCAGGAGAGTTTATCACTGTCTGGTGGAGTGATTACAACAAACTAGACTTAGACTTAGAATTTTTAAATTTTTCCTGAGGTAACTTCATGTCCTGAGGGAACAACTAGAGCTCTGCTGTTAGACCTCTCCTATGTTCTAATATACATGCACCTGCATTCAATTAGCCAATATTGAATGGCCAGCTTCCCAAAGATGTCGAAGTCTTATAACCCGAGACTCAGTACAATACAATACTGACTGAGAGTTATTTCATGCCATTTTCTTGTATCACATGCCATATACAGACTCATAATCTTCATTTTTAATGTCTCTCTTTGTTTCTACCTAAGGGCCACAGGGGAACTCCAGGCCGTAATGGGAAATCAGGACCTAAAGGACCCAGGGTAAATGTCTCCTCTAATGCAGTGTTTCCCAACTCCAGTCCTCGAGGACTCCCAATAGTACACATTTTTGTTGTAAACCCTGACAATCTCACATGATTCTACCCATTGAGGGCTTAATGATTAGTTGACAAGTTGAATGAGGTATGCTCGTCCGGGGCTACAATAAAAATGTGGGGGACTAGAGGACTGGAGTTGGGAAACACAGCTGTAATACACTCTTAGAAAAAAAAGGTTATTCGGCTGTCCCCATAGGAGAACCCTTTGAAGAACCCTTTTTGGTTCCAGGTAGAACTATTTTAGGTTCCATGTAGAACCCTCTGTGTAAAGGGTTCTACATGGAACTCAAAAAGGTTCTCCCTGGAACCAAAAAGGTTCTGCCTGGATCCAAAAAGGGTTCTTCAAAGGGTTATCCTATGGGGACAGCCGAAGAACCCTTTTAGGTTATAGATAGAACCTTTACTTCTAAGAGTGTAGATCATCTTTGTAGATACATTACTATACCCTCTGCTGGAAGATGTTGTTGGGACTGGAAGAATAATCACATTCATTTTATTTCCAGGGTCGTACTGGACAGCCTGGTCTTTTTGGTATGCCTGGAATCCCGGTAAGAGAACAGTACTCATTCTCATATGAATATTACTTGACAGACAATCCTTGATGGATATTGCAGCTATAGTAACAATACGCTGCCCTTGTTGTGTGTGGTATGTATGCCAGATGTGTTTGTTTCTATGTCTGTATGTTCTGTTGCAGGGTTTTAGAGGCCTCATTGGGACTGAGGGTGCAGAAGGAAAGCCTGGTACACAGGTTCCCATTTTATAACTTTTACTTTTTTAATATCACTTATTAGGATTTTCTACTGACTCCTTAAATGTCTACTGTGCATTGTGAATGCAGTTCCTTGAACAGGAAATAACCCGGCTATTTCAATCATTATTGATAAGTAGCCTACTCAAAGATCTGAAGTTTCAAGTTCTGTGTACAGGTAGGTGTAGGATCTTAATTTGATCACTCTTTTGTAATTTCCCCTACAAAAATGTCGATAACTTATAATCCACATAATAATTCACATTTGTTGCTGCAGGATTATTTTTCTGCTGTACAAACTGACTCAAATTAAGATCCTACATCTGTACAGAAAATACATGTATGGCAAGATCGAAAACAATATGTGTAATGTTTTGTGTTGTTGTGTCTGATTGTAGGGTGAGCTTGGCTCTGCTGGTATTCCTGGAACTAAAGGAGACAGAGTGAGTCACATCCTTTTAACCAATCAGCTCTAAACAAGTAAAAGTCAACAGTAAAAAGAACAGAAACACAAATGGCTCAATCATTGCTGAACTCTCATAAACCACAGCAATAAAGAGAGGAGGTGTGATTTGTTGATTATCAGATGACACAGATGTGACACAGATGTAAACACCTGCCTGTGGGCCTGAGGTGGCTATTGCTGTCACATCTCTCCTGTTTATACGAGCACCTAAATGTCAGACAGACGAGACTAGATAGGGTACCAGTAAGAGGTTTACAAGGACCTGAGCATCCCCAGGGGTTTTGTAGGCTCAGTTAATCAGTGTCCTTGTAAGACACATTCAGCATGGCACAGCCGGGGATGATATGAGGTCATCAACACTGCTTTGTAAAGTCTTGATATGTGATGCTGGCAGGGCACATTGAATGAGGGTATCGATTTGTTACTACAGTATTCACAAGTCAAGATAGATAGATAGATAGATAGATAGATAGATAGATAGATAGATAGATAGATAGATAGATAGATAGATAGATAGATAGATAGATAGATAGATAGATACTTTATTGATTTTCGAGGGGAAATTTCTTTGTCAAGCAGCTACAACAAAACATAGGGCAGGTGCAAAATGCCAGAACGAAAATACACAAAAGACAGATACACGATACATGATACATAGAGCGAAAGTATGAAAAAGTATAGAAATACAAGAAGTCTGGAGTGCAAAAAAGCTATAAAAAGCTGGTTGGCTGAATATCTACACTATACATTGGTGGATGGTTAACTATACTATACAGGTCGATGGCAGAGAAATACTTCAATAGCTAAAAATGCGTATGATATGAGTGAGGATAATAATAGTTTACTTAATAGACATACTGGTTAAATGAACAGGTAAGTGAATATTTTGCATGGTTAAATTAACTGTACAGGTAAATATACAGTTACATTTACAGGTAAGTGAATATTAGCATGGTTACATTAACTGTACAGGTAAATGACAGGAAGAGATACTTAAATAGCTAAATGTGTGTATGAAGTTAAGTCCAAGAATTACTTGCAATATTGCACGTGATATGATATAACAACTGTACATGAGTATGTATATACAGACCTGAATGAATAAATAAGTCCTGAGTGAATAAGTGATTACGGACCAGAGTTACTCACGGATGGATGCACAAATTAAACTAGGTCCTAACACCCCAACAGTTCCAGGTCTGTGTTGCCGAAGGCATGGCACCCCGGTGAGCCATTAAATGTGTGTTTAACTTCTCTGTCATAAATCCAGGGATTCTCAGGTCTGGGGGGAGAGCCAGGACGAGCAGGTGCCCCAGGTGCTCCGGTATGTCCAACAATAAATGTTGCTCACCTATTATTGCTGAACCCCCCTCAACCTACTCATTCTCACCCTCTATGTTTGTATCTATTTCATTATTTCAACAGGGTCCTCCAGGAAAGCCTGGACTAGACGGCAGTCCTGGGCCACCTGGTGATAGGGTGAGTACTGTAGGCCAAAAGCCTCTGTCTCAGAACAAAATATTTCTTGTTAATGAGTCTCTCTCTGTTCTCTAGGGCTTCACAGGGAAAGATGGCGTGGAGGGTCGACAGGGGCCAGTGGGCATGTATGTAAGTGTTACCTGTCCAAACCCAACAAGGTGTTAGAGTGGGCTAGTGGCCATAACCAGTCTACATTTAATTAATCTTAATGTGTTTAGAAAAGTATTTGTATAATCCCGCTGTGAGAGTTCATGCTCTTTAGGTGTTACTGTAATTTGTTATTTTTTCAAAGAAAAGTGTTAAAGATAGATGTTTAAACCAATTATTATCATCTTAGTGCAGTGGTACCTACTGCTGCCTACAACCAACTTTTGTGGAACAATCAACTGTAACCGTAATTGTGGAAACCCATTCCTTGTACAGGGATACCCAGGAGCAGTGGGTTTAACTGGGAGACCTGGTCATTTTGGAGAGAGGGTAAGAAAATACCCCCTACAGTTCTACAACATGTTAGTATTGGTATAGTTGTTGATTTAATTGAATGCTGTCTGTCTGTCTGTCTGTCTGTCTGTCTGTCTGTCTGTCTGTCTGTCTGTCTGTCTGTCTGTCTGTCTGTCTGTCTGTCTAACCTCAGGGAGAAGCTGGTTTGAGAGGCCCCACTGGTATCCCTGGGAAGAGTGGACCACCGGTGAGTGCACTGTACTGACACTCACATTATGGAGAGGATAGTGTAAACTAATATTGGTGGAAATATTGCACATTGATACCTTTTATTACCACGTTGATGTTTATGATCTGTCCTACAGGGGTTAAAGGGATCTCATGGGGAGAGAGCGCCCGCTGGACCTCAGGTAAGGAAACTCACTCTTTAAGATGTATTTTATGCATAAAGACTAGCTGTAGACACACTGGATGAGGTTTCCCCCTGGGGTTACAACCTGACGGTTGTGATGTTTTTCTGTTTTTTCCACCTCAGGGTCGTCAAGGAGACACTGGACTCAATGGCATACAGGGGTCACCAGTGAGTAGCACTTTTAAATCATGTCCTTGTCCTCTTGTGTGGTTAGATGGCACTTTGACAACTATATGATGATTTGGTAATTTTGTTTTCTAGAGACAGGTGAAGTTATGAGGTCCATGGTTGGCTGATGTGACTGCAATATGGTCCATATTTGTCTTGTGGTTGAATCAGAAGATACAAAAAATATATGTTTTTATTGTCACATACAAAGGATATGTGCAATGAAGTGTTGTTTTACAGGGGCAGCCATAGTAGTACAGCTCCCCTGGAGCAAATTAGGGTTAAGTGCCTTGCTCAAGGTCATATCAACAGATTTTTAACCTTGTCAGCTCTGGTATTAGAACCAGCAACCTTTCAGTTACTGGCCCAACGCTCTAACCCTTATATAACTGGTTTTAGGGTCCTCCAGGCCTAACAGGGCCAGAGGGCAGGACAGGGAAGCCAGGCCCCCCAGGAAGCCAGGGGCCTCTGGGGCCTCAGGGGCCAGCTGGGCCCACCGGGTTTCCAGTGAGTGGGTACTTTTCATCTTTCTCATTGTTTCATTCCAATAAAAGAAATGGGCCATCGGAGGCCTCTCTGTATATGATTCCTGTACCCAAGTTAGAAAGATATTTTAGTATTATTCAATATGCTGTTGATTATATATATTAATGAACATTACAGAGATTAAAAAGTATTATCAATACATGTATAGTCACTCTTGTGTCTGGTAATGTATTTTATATACTGTATCCAGGGCACTCCTGGAATGGATGGAGTGATGGGGCAGGTTGGAGAAAAGGGAGTGCAGGTGAGTACGATGCCAGCCCTCGCTCTTGTCTTTTTCTTTTTCCAATGACTGATTGAAATGAACAGAGCATGAATCATGACAGTCAGTAATGCATTGAGAGATGTACTGTTCTGTTGTGTCTGTTTAGGGAGCAGCAGGGCCTGTTGGGGACAGTGGGCCATCTGGACTGGACGGACAGCAGGTGGGCAGTGGATCTGTGTGTCTGTTCTTAGACAGTCCTATACCCATCCACCTCCAATATGACTGCTGTTGTGTTTTTTAAAATGTTGTGTTATCATGGTGTAAAGTGTGGTATATCATACAATACCTTTGCAATAGTGCTATCATGGCTGACATTGATGACCCTGTACTGTATTCTCTTGCCTCCCAGGGTCCCCCAGGAACAGTTAGTGAGGAGGGGCCGTCTGGCAGGAAGGGGGAACCGGTCAGTGACATCGTCGCAATAGGATTTCCTCACTTTTTCAGTAGTTCAGTTCTAATGTGCTAATAAGATCTCCCCCTACTCTATGCCCACCTCTCTGACTCCGTCTATGTTGCTGTGAGACAGGGAGCTCCAGGTCCCTTTGGAAAGCCAGGGCCGAATGGACTACAGGGAGAGCCAGGGCCACAAGGCTCCCAGGGGCTGCAGGGTGAGCCTGGGCCAAGGGGCAAAGAGGTCAGTTGTATTACCCTCACTACCAAGCTCATCTACGGAAAAAGGCTGCCATCATTATCAGTTTAGAATGTGGTTTCATGGTTTTCTGTGATTGTCTGTTGCAGGGTGAGATGGGAGGTTTCGGCAACAGAGGATATCCTGGTCCTAAAGGACAAAAGGTAATGGAATGAGCAGAATAAAGCAGGCCTACTTGATATATGCATTATGTGTGGTTCTCTATGTATGATACAATGCCTGTTAAGATTCTCAGAAGCCTTTGGAAAATGTGTTCTTGCTCCTCTGCCATACAAATCCCATTCTGATACTTTCCATATTGTTGTTTTTCCTCTGCAGGGGGACATAGGACCTGGTGGATTCTCTGGGTCGGAGGGGCCCTCAGGAGCTCTTGGGGACAATGGGAAAAGAGGAGTGATGGGAGAGAAGGGCTACGTAGGACTGCGAGTAAGTGACTGATAAGGTGTATTCTATACTAATGGTTGATGGTTTAATTGAGGTGATGTGTGTGTGATCTGTAGATTTGGCCCTTCAGCAGTGTTCTGTTTCCGTTCATCAGGGCCAGGTGGGGTTGATGGGGGAAGCTGGACCGTCAGGCTTGTCTGGACTGGAAGTAGGTTTGAAGTAGACTGGAGTGTATTGAAGGCAAAGCCTATGATAGTTAGGAAATCCTGTTTTTACTCAGTACTGGCAATGTCTGTAATGGCTTTGTAGAATACTCTGCCTACCAGCCTGTTATTGTTCCAGGGTGTTCCAGGGCCTTTTGGATTGGCTGGGGATAATGGACCACAAGGGCAGAAGGTACAGTATGATGTTGAAATGATCAAGTCACGATCGGGACAATGATGCCATAATATGCTGTACAGCTGTACAGTAACATGGAGTTGTCATTTCTCTAGGGGGACAAAGGCCCTTATGGTATGGCTGGGAACCCTGGAAACTCAGGCCTTAAGGTATGTATTGTCAGCACAATTGTTGTTCATTTTCATGTATGAATTATAGAGAGTCATGTAACTGTAGGCTTGATGGATTTTATTGAGCTGTTGTCTTCTAATGACAGGGGGTGTCAGGGATCAGAGGAGTGAATGGTGACATGGGGAAACCTGGACCAAAGGTACCTAGTATATCCAAATCATCTTGCAATTTATATTGATACGATTGCAATTCAAACCATATGCACAGCATCATTGATTGCACTTGCATGGTCAATTTCTGTCATAGTTACATTTTGTTGGTTTATTGCAGGGAGTGGGGGGAGGCATGGGGAGACAGGGAGAGATTGGTCCAAAGGGTTTCCCTGGACTTGAGGGGCACAAAGGCGAGCCTGGAGAGAAAGGAGAACCAGGAGAGCAGGTGAGGCTGATTGATATCTTTCTTTCTAGAGAACGTCTAAATCAGGGCTGTCCAACCCTGTTCCTGGAGAGCTACCATCCTGTAGGATTTCACTCCAACCCTCATCTAGCGCACCTGATTTTAATAATTAGCTGCTTGAAAAGCTGAATCAGGTTGGTTACAACTGTGGTTGGAGTGAAAACCTACAGGAGGGTAGCTCTCCAGGAACAGGGTTGGACAGCCCTGATCTAAATTGTTCATTAAGATGACTGTCTGAATGTCTCTGTTGGGTCCAGGGGCCAGAGGGTCTTCCAGGTGACAGGGGGCCCCAAGCGTCTCTTGGATTGGAGGTAGGAACACAGACACTGTGGTGTTGATGTGTCTTTGGCAACATGACATAAGTTGGTAAACATTTTGGTTGATTTTCATTCTTCTCATCCCTACTCTTAGGGTTTGTCTGGTGAGGTGGGGCCTCAGGGAACTGTTGGCCCCCCAGGACCTTTGGTCAGTGCTAACATAATGTGTTAGATCTTATATACAAATTAAACACACATATTCCGATATCTTCACTAGAAATATTTGTCTATTGATGACATTTTTAGATAAGTCAACATTCACTTTTTTGCTCTTCAGGGACCAAAAGGTCGACCAGGCCTTGAGGGAAGACTAGGCCAGAAAGGTCAAAAGGTCAGGTTAAGCTTCACCTTTCACCTGTCTTTACAGCTACATATACAGTATTTAGCACTCTGTCCCATTCTGACATCCTACCTGTATCAAAGGCCATATCATAATGTCCACTTAGTGTAGTATGTAATTGTAGGTCTTTCTTTTTGTCAGGGGTATGATGGTCGAAATGGGTATCCAGGAAAGACCGGACACGTCGGAAGGAGGGTGAGAATTACACCATTGCTTATTCAGTCTCTCTTTTTCATATGTTAAAAATGTATCACTCCAACTAATATGGATCTTGATTCTTAATTTGATTCTAAAAGCTGTTTTTGTTTCCATGTAAGGGGAATAGTGGAAAAACTGGAAGCAAAGGCTTAAGAGGAGGGAGAGGAGAAAAGGTCAGTAACCACTATTGACCGTGAGAAACTCTGGCCCGATTTTGCATTCGCCATAACATACAGTATAATGTTTCTTGACCTTGCTAATGTTTTGCAGTGGTGAGAGTTTGTGTAAGGTCAATGGGGTATCAGATTTTAATCAGGATTTTACCTTTCTATGGCCTACAGGGAAAGAGGGGAGATTTTGGTTCAACCGGGCCTCCAGGAAGACAAGGGCCTTATGTAAGTTATTTGATCTGTTTTGGAAATGCTGTGTGCACTTTTCAATGCCAGGAGGATTAGCTGTATAACTCAATCACTGGGTCCCCAAAACTCAGGAAATAACTGCCCTTGTTTTTCTCAAAGGGGACACCTGGCTTACAAGGAGAGAAGGGTGAAATGGGTGGACCAGGTATAGAGGTAAGAAGCCTCAACAGGATGACGATATGATTGAAGAAGTACAGCACTTTGAGCTCATTTTATGTGAGACTAATGTATTTCACATGAATTTACAGGGAGATAAGGGAAATATGGGACTAACAGGCCCTCCTGGAGGTCAGGGGTTGAAGGTACTTTCGAGCTCATTTATCCCAAGAAGTGCATTACACTCGAGTCAGATGTGCTGATGATGTACTAAAATTGTTAATTTAGATTCACAATGGATATACATTTTGCCTCCACCATTCCCATGTTCATATCCATCCTGTATTGTAATAATGGACACAGCTCCATGATTTATTGAGTCAGTCGAGTGTCTGTTTCAGGGGACACGGGGCCCTTTGGGACAGACAGGGAGGGGTGGCCTAAAAGGAGATCAGGTAAGATGCACTTTCTAGTATCTGTCCGTCTAGCGTGTTCCGACTCAGTGTTCTGTAAAGTGTTCATCATTAATCGTGTCATTGTTATTGAGTTGTATTGACTGTGATTTATGTGTTCCGTCTTTGTAGGGAGACATTGGTCCTCATGGGGAATGGGGGACCCCAGGTCTACCCGGACTGCCTGTATGTTGTCCTTTTTCAGCGATATGCTACTGTTATTTCCCTTGTATTTCTGAAAATAAAGTAAAGGTACTTATACAGAGAAAAATTCAATGCTAATGTGATTAATTTTCTCTTTCTATAGGGTTTGTTTGGAGAAAAGGTATGTATATAACAGTTCTCTAAATACAAATACACACATTTGTTCCGTTTTTTTTTATGCATACCTTTGTGTTCTGTACATGTATTATTTGGAGATTGGGGGATTGAATGAGGACACTGACTAAATATGCCTAATTATCAGGGTCTAAAAGGCTTTGCTGGAAAATCAGGTCCTGTTGGAGTGAGAGGCCTGCCTGTGAGTATGGCCCTTTTCATGTCACACAACATTACAGCACCAGCCGCTTTACACCTGTTAAATGACATCAAAATGATTTCTAACCCTATCTGGCAACCCGGGGCAATGAGTTTAACTTTCATATTGTGTTTGTTTTTCCTTGTTTATGTCAGGGCCTCCCTGGACCTCCTGGCCCCCCTGGAACCTCTCTGAACCTCACTCTGGCACAACTCAAGGCAAGTCGTTGGTCATCTATCCAAGCACATCCGAATACTTCATTTCAGTTTGGGATTCCCTTGAATTTGGAAACTAATGCCATTTCGGCCAATTCAGCCATGACTATTTATTTTACACTTCCTTGTTTCACCCCCTGCCTGACCAGGACCTCATGTACCTGTCAGACAAGCCCAACTACCTCCTGATCCAGACTCTGCTGGATTCATTGCACCAGGACCTGCGCTTGCTCATAGATCCACCAGACGGCACCAAAGAACACCCGGCTACCACCTGCTTGGAGCTCTGGCTCTCCCAGCCCAACTTCACTAACGGTATGGGCTTCTTCCATACCGTTACAAATATTGGTATCAGATATTTTAATCTTAAATGCACAATATGTTTATTGGATTTGTGTAGGAGCGGTTGTACGGCAGCAGAGAGATTGAACCCTGCTCAGTTTCTGATGTAAAGGTTGTTCCATGTTCCAGGGATGTATTACATTGATCCTAACCAGGGCAGCCCAGCTGATGCCCTTCTGGTGTACTGTGACTTCACTGCAGCACCAAAGACCTGTCTGTCTCCGCTCCAGCCTCAGGTACTTCCACACACACTTCTGGCTCTGGGGCACTATAGATCTTATATAATGTGGTAACAACATATTAAATAAATTCTAACTTTAGGTGCCAGTAAAAGCATGGCTGAAGGATTCTGGGACAAATAACTCATTTCATTGGCTGAGTTCAAAGGAAAAAGGCTTTCAGGTAAGCCTCTAATCCAATCATGATTGAATCAAATCCAAGTGTATTTGTCATATGCAAAGGATACACGTGGTGTACACAGTACAATTAAATGCTTTTGTGTTTCTTGTTTGATTTCCTTCCTCCCATGCCCTCTCCCAGTTTGAGTATCTAGGACTTGACGTGGTGCAGATGAGGTTCCTGAGGTTGAACAGCAGGCTCACCAGTCAGAACATCACCTACTCTTGCCAGCCTGGGAACAGACAGGGACCAGGCGAAAGAGAGGTGAAGTTCCTGGCAGACACACAAAGACAGAGTTACCTGGGGACATTACAAGATTGTGTGGTATGTTTTTAGACTAGCCTATAATGATTACCATGTACTGTATTAAATGATGATGATGATGATGATGATGAGGGTGATGAGGAGGGGAGGCTGTTGAGGGATGGTGAAAAGAGTCACTTCAATGCTTAATGTACTTTGTGTTTCTCTTGGCAGCCCTCTGAGGAGCTGCATTCTGGAGGCCGTCGTGAGTCAGTGTTTCAATTTGAGAGTGAAGAGCTTGATCTGCTTCCCCTGAGAGATCTGGCAGTGTTCGGCAGCAGTGACCTCACACAGGAGTTTGGATTCACTGTCGGGCCTGTGTGCTTCAGCTAAAGGAAGGGAGACACTCTCTCTCTAAAGACTGCCAAGAGCAGAGACAACAATGAGACAACCACCAGTCAGTGGGGACATTACCCAGATAAATGGGAGAGAAACAGATACAGAGAAACAGTATCTCTCCTCTTCTCATGACATTCTTGTTTATTGCCAAGACAAAGTAGACATAACAACCAACAGGAACAAGTGTCTCTTTTCTCTATCCAAAGATTGACCAGTTACAAATATGAACTGGTTAGTCTATTCATTTTCAGAGGCCAGGGATATTCTTGAGAAATTATCTTTGTATTTTGTTTACACTGATTTCATTTGTGATATTGAAACATGCTTATTTATGTAATTGTTTTAAATGCTAAAGGTTGCTATAATTCTGTTTTCACATACATTCCCCATACTTAATTCAGGTATGTTCTTGACGAAGAGCACTGTGGTTTACACATTAACCTTCACTGCTGCAATTTAACAATGTGTCCCAAATTGGAGACATAGCTAATCTCTATTTTATGAGCTCTGTGCTCACTCTACATCATTATATATACTACTACCCTAACATCTGCAGTTAGAAACACACCTATGTTGATCCCTTGGTCAAAAACTCGGAAGACTAATAATATTATGATTATTATTAGGAACTATGATAATGAATTCTGTCTGGTGATAATATTGTATTCATTATTGCGTCACCTGATAGATACAGTAGCCTAATCACCATTTCTACCATTTGTGAAATGGTTATGTTTTGATGTCTGTTGATACAGAGGAACAATGCAGTACTGTAAAAAATGTTGTTTTTATCATTTACGTTTCTCCTCAGTTTCATCTTTGTTTCAAGATATGTGTTTAATTGTGTGATTTGCTTAATTTATATGCTGGACATTTTTCTTTCATTTTTTGATTTTTACGTTTGAATAAATATCAATCATTCATATTCTCTCATGTTTTGTATTGTGCGCCCGAGATACTAGTAATTTGTGCCCCCGAGATACTAGTCGTGTATGAATAAAGGAAGGGACTGTACTAATTAATTCAGAATTCATTGGTATCGTCATATGGAATATTACACACAATCTACTGAGCAACCAAACAAATTGAAAATAAGCTATTTTATTTTCAGTAAAACTTGAAACAATTGAAATCTATGTGATTTGACTAGATTCGAATGAAAATGAACTACTGATGTTTGATGTTTAATTAAAGTAATCGGACGAAGTGTTGACTTGATAGAAAGGCGTGTAGTTACAATTACATGTAGTATAATCCTCAGACTGTTTTTTGTTGCTTCCGCTCTGTTCGGTCAGGTTACTTTTTCTAGCGCTGAGCGCGTGGCGTGTATAGACATTTTATTGCTGCTCTGGGGTAGAGAATCGTTCTCGTCAAGGTATGCAATACTTTTAAACGAACACTTGCCTTTCTCATGTTAGACATGCTCCTCGTTTTTAGTAAATTAACTTTACTCGTTTAACTGCTTGTTTTTAGGCTGTAGGCCTCGTAATGCCTCGGTCTATAGTCGCTCTGTGAATCGGTCAAGTCTCGCTCAAGATCCAGGACATTGGAATTGTAAGGTCTAAAGAGCATGAGAGACGATACACTGTAGACTAAAAGGTAAAGTACATGTATTTGTAAATTCAACGTTTTATTTTAGTCTACGTGTTGATAGTGTTAGTTTGCACATTGTTTTTGTTGGCGGGGATGTTTTCAGTCGTAATTATCAGGGGCGTATTCATTACGCTGATTCTGTTGTAAAACGTTTCTTAAACGGAAGAAAACGAAACGGGGAGGGACCTGCCTGGATTTGTCCAATAGAAAATCTTGTTTTGCTCCCGTTTGGTTATTAAACGGTAAACTGTTAACGCAACTAATACATTCCAGCTGTTGCGAGTAGTCTTCAGGCATCCTCTCATCTAGCTAGCAGATTGTAATGTGATGCTCCATTAGCCGTTACAGGATAGGTACTGTTTGGAGAAGCACAGAGAATTTTCGACCAGCCTTAACTTGGCGATAATATATTTGTTTTCGAATGGGCCAAGCATGTATCATCTAAAATGCCAGTGTCCTGTTGCTGGTGGTTCGTTTGAATTTAGAAAATGCTCCGATATTAAAATAAATGTTTTGCTCCAAGTAATCCAACAATGTGTACGCAGCCATCTTGTCTATTTCAAATCTTATCTGACATTGATGTCATCATGACATGCAGCACTTTGGGGTGGTCACCCACCTGTTTCAATGAGGGGATTTGATTCATCTGAACCATTCATTTTGGACCCGAGCTGCTCCCTGGAATGAACCAGGTGCCCTGTTCAAAGCCCAGTCGGCTCAACACAAAAGTGATGTAATGAGTATTATTCTGTTTTCACATGCAAAAGTGATTGCTTTTGAAAATAACCCACTATCTGCCTTCCTAATAGAATGTATTTAATTTTTTCATTGGACCTTTATTTAACTAGGCAAATCATTTAAGAACAAATTCTTAATTACAATGACAACCTACCCCGGCAAAACTGCATCTAACTACATTAATGGATGTTACTGTTTCTTCAGGGAGCCACAAAAATCTAATAAACAAGTGTAATCACTGAGTTCATGTTATGTTTACTATTTCATGCAGCCACATAGAAAGAAGCGAAACAAATTATTTTGTATTCAAATAAAATAGTGAGAGAAATCATTCACGCAAAGTCATGACACTGAGTGTGTAAGTACCTATGCCTCCAGGACAATATGGTAAAGTTGGCCTCATGTATTAATAGGCCCTCGGGTCAAACAAATAAGACCAAGGACATACAAAATCCACCAGGAAAAAATGAAGCGAGCAACGCAAATAATTAATCTCAGGGACACAATTTGCCCAGCTTCGTTAGGGGAGGCCGTGGTAGGCAAAATTACTAATCTATAAATGTGCAATTTGTAAACTATAAATTATAAACCCACCATGACTTAATTTATGAATGAGGTCCCAGGCGGAGTTTTCTCGGTTGAATGTGGACGCGCATCGAAAAGTCCATGCACTTTGAAACCCACGCCCACTGTGAAGTATAGCACCGCCCACTGGGTGAAATAGCATGAAAAGAGTGTGTCCCTACACCAAACACTACCTATACTGAGGATCACATTAGCCTGTTACAATCTGCTAGCTACCTCTCGTCAACTGGCATACAGTATCCTAAAAGTAATTTATTTTCTTTCGAAGCTAATTTGACCTGTTTGGCAACAAATTTATATTTTCAATAGTTAGGACAATTGGCTGGATGTCTGGCAGGATGCAATAAGGAAAGACCGTGACAGTGGGAATAATTTAAATATAATAATAATAATATATGCCATTTAGCAGACGCTTTTATCCAAAGAGACTTACAGTCATGGTTGTCAACATTTGACGTATGGGTGGTCCCGGAAATCGAACCCACTACCCTGCATTACAAGCACCATGCTCTACCAACTGAGCTACGAAGGACCACTCAAATACTCACTAACAATAATTGGCTTTGATTGACAGGAATAATTTCAAACATAATTGATAAATCAATAAAAGGTTTGTAAACGAAACTGCATTGCTTTGTTTTCAGATATTATGCTTTATTTCACAATTGAAACAAAATCATCATTGTATGCTATATCCTACAAACGGTTAGCCCTATTTATAATGTGTCCTCAATATTCAAAGTAATTTGGTCTAATAAAGCACATCTCTCTACAGTTGAGTTTGTGTAATTAGTGAAGGGAGTTTGTGTTGCCTGTGTATTGCATCTGCTGTATTTTCTAATTTCCAGCCTACTTTCCCCACTCTAGCAGAGTCTATGACTTCACTGTGGGGTAGGCTGGAGACATGCACTCAACATCAAGGAAGGACTTTGTGTCTTTAACCCTCACTGGAAGTGGCAACTATAACAGTAATCAGTGGAGAAGACAGTCCTGCTGGAGGGTGAGTGGGTGCTGAAGGAAGTCAACCAACCTACTTATCTTCATCACAAACTCTGATCAGATTACTTACTATGTAATATTTGCAGTTGATTGATAGACTATACTATATATCCCACGGAATGTTTTATACCGCAAGTGTAGCATGACATGTTAATGGTTTACTAACTTGAATGAAAAAAATGCCTCGTCACAATTATCATCATGTGATAGTCACTCAAACAGAAAATGGCTGTAGCTCAGACCTGTCGCCGTGGAGATATGACATCAGAAGAATATGACAATGCAGTGCCTCTATAGTACGTAGCATCATGGTACTGACAGTTGATCAGACATGTAGCACTGTGTGTGGCGTTCAGTGGTACTTCTGTATTTCTTGCTTCTAGTGTGAATGTCTCTCATGCCAGTGCAGTCAATTGTAACTGAGTTTGGGTTATTTACTCGGTGCTTACTGCTTTGCCATTTTCTCTCTCATCCAATTTGCGCCCATTTCTCTGCAGAAATGGAAACGGTTATCCAGATTGCAGCGCAACCTCATCCTCTTCACCGTGGCTCTCATGTTAGTTTGTGGGATTGCCACTTACCCCACTGTCACAGAATACTTCAGGGGTAAGGCCAGCAAAAAAATCAAATTGTTATGATGTATGGTGGTGGTGACGACTCTGTTTTTGAGGCACCAGAGACTGAGCATCCTCTCCTATGGAACTCCCCAGGCCTTACTGTTGTTGTGAAGGAGGAAGGGGACAATGCTCTGAAACCTGTCATCCCTGAGCTCCTACCTGAGTCGGACAAAAAGAACCAACCGCTAGTTCCAGAGCCACTTTCAGAGGTTGGTACATTCCACTCCTCTGCTTTACTACTAAAGCTAGCCTTTGCCTGTGAGATTCAGTAAGCAGTGTTTTTTAAATGAAAGCACTTCCCTCCCTTTAACGTGTCTCCTCCTTCAAAAGCAGAAGAGGGCTCCCCAGAAGCGGGGGCCACCCGGCCTGCAGAACCGCCTGCAAAAGAAAGGCAGCGGGTCATATATCCAAGTGGAGGAGAATCAGATACAAAAAGCAAAGGAAGCTGACAAAGAGGGAGAGAAGCCACTTGTTAAGTAAGACTAGTCTCTAATCAGTGGAGATGACTAATAGATAATGAAAGTCAATTAATCTCTAAAACATAAGCCTTTATTGCATGCATGGGTTAGTGAAGCGATTGTGATGAGTACTCTGAATAGAAACTACAATTCCATTCCAACCAAATATAAACATGTTTTCTGGTCTTCTCATCTTGACTGACACCTATGTGTGTTTAGCAGGCATGGGGCCTTGATTGAGGCTGACCAAGACACTGAAGGAGGAACTGCCAAAGAAGTAGAGAACAAGTTGGATGTCCCAGCGTTTGAGCAAGAGGGCCATTCACATAAGGAGCCAGGTCTGTATCCTGTTTCTGCCGCTTCTCTCTCTCTTTCTCTGTCTCTCTCTCTCTGTGTGTGTGTGTGCAAACCCTCCATAGCCCACCCTTCATGACCATTAACAACAGTTGTTTATTAACCACAAGTTGAGTTTTATAGAACGGCAAACTAGAGCTTTGGGAGGAAATGTGCATGGCCTGAAAGATATTTAGTTATTGGAAATAGAAGTAATTAATTTATAATTCTTTGGATGGTAGCTAATTATCTTGGCGTGTGTCTTTCAGAAGTCGATAGGCTTGAGGCAGTTCGAGATGCTTTCAGACATGCATGGAAGGGCTACAAAGAGTTTGCCTGGGGCCAAGATGAGCTGAGGCCCATCTCTAAGTCCTATGGAGAGTGGTTTGGCCTGGGCTTGACCCTGATTGATGCACTGGACACCATGTGGATCCTTAACCTCAAAGAAGGTACTTAATTTTTTACAGCAGCTATGGCAAAGTTAGCTCTTTAAAAGGTAATTTCCTGCAATTCTACACATTTTTCCATGGTGCAGAGAGAAATGTGATTTAATGGTTCTCAAAGATGATCTTATTTAAAAATATATAGCTCCATTATCTGTTCTACATACTTTATATCTGGTTTTAGTTGTTTTAAGTTGACACTGAACTTTTTACCATCCCAAAAATGACCCCCCCCCCCCCCAAAAAAAAAAAAGAATATATATATATACAGTATAGTATATACAGAATATTATTGTACAATATATTATTATATAAATAATATATTACAGTATACATTACAGTATATTTAATTTGTCGGCCACAAATACATGTAGCACACCTGCTATATCAGAGGGTTTACATGGAGTTAGACCACTAAAGTTGTGGTTGGCCTCTTTTGGACAGAGTTTAGGGAGGCTAAGACCTGGGTGTCCACGGAGCTCTCCTTCAATAAGAACGTTGATGTGAACCTGTTTGAGAGCACCATCCGTATCCTGGGTGGCTTGCTGAGCACTTACCATCTGACTGGAGACACTCTGTTCCTGGACAAGGCTGTGAGTCACACATACAGACAGAGAGCTGGCTGCTACTGTTATTGTTGCTGGGCCTCTGAAACTTCCTCGCCCACTGCAGATGCTGCTGCTGGTCATATGAGTTAATTTTTGAAATAACTTGTTTTTCTGTGGGAGGGGGTCTGGTAGGGAAACAAATTGATCGGCCTTCTGTTGTTCTTTTGATGACCTTTGCAGAAAGATATAGGAACAAGGTTAATGCCTGCCTTCAACACCCCGTCCAAGATCCCCTACTCAGATGTGAACATTGGAAAGGGTACGGCCCACCCCCCTCGATGGACGTCGGACAGCACTGTTGCTGAAGTCACCAGCATTCAGCTAGAGTTTAGGGAGCTGAGTCGCCTCACTCAGGACACACGCTACCAGGTAATATTCATAAGCAATGTTCTAGTGAAAGGACTCAATTAATGTCAGCCTTTTGTACAACGTTCAATTCTACAGCACTTTATCAATCGTCTCTGACAACAACTAAGCTAGAATCCTTAGTTGCTACATGCATTTCTGGACTTCTAGATTAATGATGTATACCTCATTTGGTTATTGGAAAAGATAACTTATAAATGCCTCATGGGCTTAGTTCATCTGTCTTACAAAAATAGAACCCAAAATATAAGCTTGTTTTACTCCAATGTTTGTAAATAAAGAAAATGTAAACGCACTGTACTTCCTCAACATGATTAAAACTATAGTGTTGATATCGTGGATGATCAGTCCTTGCATCCATAGCTCTGTCTCTGAATTTGAGGGGTTACATTTCCACAGGCCCATTCCTCAGTTTGTACCAAAACAGACGTGGGGTGACTGCTATGTAAGTGTTTCAGTTAAGGATTCTAGCTTTAACTTACAGATTCCTCCTCCCCCCTCTCTCTTTTCTCATCCAGGCTGCAGTGGATGAGGTCATGCAGAAAGTCCACAAGCTGGAAGGGAAGCAGGACGGCCTCGTCCCCATGTTCATCAACACCAACAGCGGCCAGTTCACCCATCTGGGGGTGTTCACCCTGGGCGCACGGGCAGATAGCTACTACGAATACCTCCTTAAACAGTGGATACAGGGAGGCAAGAAGGAGACAGAGTGAGTTGGATTGGATTTTCGAAACGCTTTTCCTGTCTACTTTTCTCAAGGCTGTCATGAGGTTGAGGCTGACACTAATTCACAGTCAGGTCTAGCCACTCGATTCCTACTCATCTTGTCTAGGCTCCCTGTTAAGTACTGGGCGCAGGCAGCAGAGTTGTCAGTGTTATAGCTTGCTGTCGTGTTTGACAGTCTTATAGCTTGATCTCCTCAGCTCCCTTGATGTAACTGACACGACTTAAACAGCCCCGTCTCTCTGTTACCTGCAATTTTGTGTGGATGTGGCAGAATGGCTGTATGCCGTATCAGGCTGTGCATAAGACTGAAATATTCATGACTGTCTGGTAGTATTTGCTTAACATCATGCACAACTAGGTCTTCAGAGGTGCTTTATGAAACATTTATCTTCAGTTGGAACAGCTCTCACGGACCCAGCGCAGCTTGAGGACTCTGATGCTTGAGGACAGATTTAGTTCGTGTGCTATGTTTAAAATGCTTATTTGAAATAGTATTTTTATTTCATTGGCTCAGCGCCGTATCAGTTGGTGTTGACACTAGATTCTATGGGACACTTCTCAAACAATGACAGAAAACGACAGAAGTACCATTCAGCTGACGATGTTTCTCAGTATTTGTACAGTTATTGGCCATATTCCTTTGTCAAGCCAGTAGTGTTTTTATACAGAGCAGTACACACGGACTGGTGGAGGTACTGTTCCAGAGTGTTTGGCTATAATACTGTGGCTGTACTTGTGTTTGGCTGTAATGTTGTCTGTACGTGTGTTCTCCAGTGTTTGGCTGTACTGTTGTGTCTGTGTGCCAGAGTGCTTGGCTGTAAAGCTGTGACTTATCTGTTTTTTACTTAATACTTTTTTTTTTTCTTAACTGGATTGTTGGTTAAGGACTTGTAAGTAAGCATTTCACTGTAAGGTCTACACCTGTTGTATTCGGCGCATGTGACAAATAACATTTGATTTGATTTGACTGTGTCCTTCAGGTTGCTGGAGGATTATCTCCAGGCCCTGGAGGGATTGAAGAAGAACCTGCTCAAGAAGTCTTCTCCTAACAACCTGACCTTCGTAGGGGAGATGTCCCATGGCCAGTTCAGCCCCAAAATGGTTAGTATACGAACTATGCATACCAGATGAGTGTGGGTGAAAGAGCTGATGTTTTCTCTAAATCAAAGGAACTTTAAGATTTTTTTTGAGAGGGAGGTATGCATCCTGTTTAAGGTTGGGCATTTGAAGGCCAGTTTCATCCAATACTTCAATGTTTCCAGTACCTCATGTATTGCTTGGATGAGTCAAACAAGATTGTCAACCCCCAACCAGCTGTAGTTCCAGTCTTTTCCATTAAAAGATTGTGGGCTCCATTCTGCAACATGGACATATTTCTCCACTGACTCCCCAACCCTCTGTGTCTGTCAGGACCACCTAGTGTGTTTCCTTCCTGGGACCCTGGCTCTAGGGGCTTACCACGGCCTGCCAGCCGAACACATGGAGCTGGCCAAGCAGCTGATGGAGACCTGCTACCAGATGTATGCCCAGATGGAGACTGGCTTGAGCCCTGAGATCGTCCACTTCAACATGCACGAGGGCAGCATCAGAGATTTAGAAGTCAAGGTGGGTATACAGGGATATTATTTAACAATACACTACTGAAGTATAGTTGGGTTTCTGACCTTTTATTTTGCTGTTGTGAAGTTTTTAATGGATATGATCAATTTCCCATGTCTGTCCTTTCCTCAGCTTGCAGACAGACACAACCTCCTTCGCCCTGAGACGGTGGAGAGCCTGTTTTATCTGTACAGGTTCACTAAGGACAGGAAGTACAGGGACTGGGGCTGGGAGATCCTACAGAACTTCAACAAGTACACCAAGGTGAGAGAACACAGTCACTACCCAGCCTAGACTACTGTTAATACTGTAAGTAAATTAACCAGCCTGGTCCCAAATCTGTTTGATGTGACAATAACCATAGGAATTGGCAAGACGGCACAAACTGATCTGAAACCAGGCTACTGAGAAATGCATTGTTAATGAGATATTCAGTATGTGATTATTGAGTGAGTATTTCCCCAGAGATTATAGATCCTTCTCTTATAGCGTGTGTTGGTCTGTGTCTCTCCTCAGGTTTCAACTGGTGGCTACACATCCATCAACAACGTCCGGGACCCAGACTACCCCAGCCCCCGGGACAAGATGGAGAGTTTCTTCCTGGGGGAGACTCTCAAGTACTTCTACCTGCTGTTCTCAGACAACCCGGAGCTGGTCAGTCTGGACAAGTACGTGTTCAACACAGAGGCCCACCCCCTGCCCATCTGGCCTTCTGCTGAGTGAGAGATACACTGGCCAAGTCAACGGGAGACACACATACAGTAATACATCACAGCTCAGGGCTTGGCTAACACCAAGGTATCTCATTACTCATTTTTATATATCTGTGACTGCAATTTGGGTTGGTTTACCCTCTCCCAACTCGACAACTCTGGAAAAATGCCTATTTTTTAAAAGCCGGAATTCATTGTTCGTTAACAAATTATTGTAATAGCCATGGGGGAATGACAGCAGTGCTAGGGTGAGGCATGGTAGCCTTGTTATTTATTTTGTTATTTCTCTCACCACATTGCTGGTGCGGAGCCTGTCTGTCCTCTGATAATGACAGTTGTTTACTCTGAAGGAAGAGTGGAAAACATGAGAGCCAGCCAAGCTGTGTCCTTGGCTCATCCTCGTCCACCAACACTAGAGAATGAGATGAGTATGACTCAAATCCAAGTCTTATCCAAATCTTAGTCAAAGGCAGCAGAAGCCTGAGAGGACGTGGAAATGCTAGTTTGGCAGAAAACAACTACTCTAGATGACCAGTTACACAATACTGGGCTTTACAGGAAATTACATAGCATTGGGATGAAATGTCACTCTCCAGTCTCTTGATCACCTTCTTAAGTTGGTTTATATAAAAAATAAATGTTTTAATGTTAAATAATGTCAGGCATAGAACAGTCTGGTTTACTTGCATACTGTGAACCTTTTTGTTTATGGGGACTAGAAGCACTTATTGTTGAATTTCCTTGAGTTTGACCGACTCAGCTGCTATTATCTTTAATTCATGTTCAGTTTTCTTCTTTTTCATTATCATTTGTCATCTCCTTTACGTTGTGTGGCGTCAAACTAGAGCAAGCCGGTGTGGACAATGTATTTGTGAGATTAAGCTGAATTTAGTTAATATCATTTAAAATGTATCTATAGTGTATTGTGGTATAGTATATTTGGAAAGACTGAATTATAATTGTGGTTTATGCCACAGAAACTGGAGTAGCAGTAGAACTGGGCCTGGTTTCCCAAAAGCATGTTAAGGCTAAGTTCATTGTTTAAAAACCAAAGGATCTTAACGATGAATTTAGTCTTAAGATAATTTTTGGAAACGGGGCTCTGGGCTGTAGATCCCATACTTCACCATTATTGCTGTAAACAGCTATTGTGAATGTTATATGATGTACACTTTCACGATTCTATTTGTAATGGTGTTTTATTTAAGTTTGTATTGAGACCAATCTCAACATCTTAAGTGTGAAATGTAGTTTTCTTCCCAATTTGAATGTTCGGCTCTCCCCTCCTTTAGTGTCGTTTCACTTGTGCCTTCAAAGTTGCTCTGGACAACATTATGAAACTATTTGGACATAATCATAAATTGTTTTGTTATTGAAATGTGAATAGTTGTGCAAATATGTATATTTGTTACTTAATCATGGTATGATTTTGAAATGGCATTTTCCAACAGTCCTTCAACCATTTGCTGGGTGTACTTCCATAACACTCAAACTGTGCATAGATTTACAGTACATATCATGAAACTAAGGGCTCTCTGCTTCCTAACCCTTTTTCACATCTCTGATCAGTTAGTTTGCTGGTCATTTCTGATTCCTTAAAATAATCTTTCAAAATGGATCCCAAACTTTTATACACCAAAGATATCCTAGTTATTAAATTATCTGGAATTATTCATCATTCTGTTAGTAATGACAAAAAGCTATTTCCCTAAGCCATGTTTTATAACAATGTAGATGAAATGCTTTTGATAATGCATCTGAAGTCAGCTGCTGCCTGCTCTGCTAACCAAGGTCAACTGTGGTATTGTCATGGTTAAGGGCTGGATTCAATCCGTATCGCGGCAGATCCATCTTATAGCACAATTGAAATTAAGGCAATGTTCCCGCGTTCATGGAGACCGCATTCACAGTAAACGTTGCATGTCGGCTCAATCGCAAATTACCTTTACATTTTAACATGGATCTTCCATGATACGGATTCAATCCAGCCCAAAGTCTGCTGCTCTGACTGACTCACCCTTCAAGCTGTGGAGGACCATTTTTATTTCATAACATAACTGGGACCTCAAGGGAAAAAAAGGCCTAGATTCAATCAGATTGAGCGTTAACAGGCCGATAGCCAACATCCACTTAGCTGATATTTTGGCGTGTTGGGGGCGTCACATCGGTGAGCAGCTGCTTTTGATCATGGGCAGGAAGCCACTCGCGTAAGAAATTCAGGCCGAGAAAGCGTAGGCTATATAGAAATGACACAAATTTAAAATCCTTCAACAAAATGTATATCACCCTAATCGAGGTGTAGCGGATCTGACTGAATAGAATGGTTGGTTATTTCTATTGTAATATTGTAGACATTTGCAATCAAATTGGTCAGAATCAGCATTTTAATAAACCTATGCGCCTGTCATTTGCAATACTGTGTATTTTAAGACACCCTGTGTGTTAAGACCCTGCACCGTCAGTGACTCAGCTGGAAAGTAGTATACCCATTTCTTGACTGTTTTTCAACTTGAGAATGAACATGCTAAACCAAGAGCTTGGGACCTGTGTTTGGTTCTGGGTCTATAAAACTGTCTAAATCATGAACTTACAAAATGTGTCACTTGGTTTACAATAAAACTATGGACCTGTTTTAAATTTGTATAAATGTCAAGATTAAAATACTTTATTGAACAACATTTTACAACTGTCAATCATTAAAATCCATGTCAAAAGGCATTTCATCTGTATCTCTCCATTTTCACCCACTGGGCGATGGTGTCGGACTCCATCTTACGGGCCTTTATAACTGATGCCGGATCAGCGTCATTGGCCTCTCTGGGAAATAAAATAGCATGGGGTATCGGCATTGAAATGCAACCATTCCCATGTGGTGGTACTGTATGAGACTCATATTATAGAGCAAATAATTGTATACGGTGTGAATTTACAGTAGTTGAGTGGAAGAAAGTCAAGTAACATTTCTAATAAGTTCTCACCTCAGGTCCAAATGGTGAGCCCCCTCTGAGATGTTGATTGCAATCAGTGATGAGCTCAAGGACTTTCTCACCTACAGAACAAAAATCTTACAAGTGAGACACCAGACTACATAGACAACATATCACTGGCTGCGTTTAGACAGGCAGCCCAATTCTGATATTGTTTTTCTACTTATTGGTCTTTTGACCAATCAGATCAGTTCTGAAAAATATCTGATGTGATTGGTCAAAATACCTATTAGTGGAAAAAATATCAGAATTGGGCTGCCTGTGTAAATGCAGCCACTGATGAATAGCATTTTAAATGTGAGGATTTAGAAAAGTATCACTCAATAAATACATTTGATTCATATCTTACCCCTCCATTTGCCCATGGGTCCAGATCTCCATTGGAGAAAATTATGTTGCTGGCCGTGGAGAGGGCTGATCAAGGCAACAATCAGAAACAGAGAGAAAAACATCACTGAGGATGTTGCTATGGAAATATCAAGCAGACAAGGGTGGTCCTGTATGGCTACATTGGTAGAGCTTGTAACGCCAGCATTGTGGGGTTTGATTCCTGCTGGGGCCACTCATACAAGATATGTATGCACGCATAACTAAGTCGCTTTGGATAAAAGTGTCTGCTAAATGGTAATAAGGGTTCAAGAAGCAACCCATGTGTGGGAATTAGAGCAGAGCAGCACACTGACACTAACAAAGTAAATTATTTAAGTGTATCGTTTGCATCTGTAGCAATTAGGGGGGCAGCTCTTACCATCACCCCAAAACTGGGTTTTGAGCCAGCCAGGTCGGGGGATCACCCCCCAGCGCTTGGAGCAGTACTGTTCCCTGTGTTTCTCAGTGAAGGGCATTGGAGGGAACATGTCACTCACATTGTTGCTCTCATAGCACATTTCAATCTCTGTGCAGGCCTGAAAGAGAAGACATCGGTCTTAGTGGGAACAAAAATCCAACCATTTCCATAATTATTCAATTTTCAGTAGCTCTGCCCGTGAGTTTTTCAACTTGATGAGAAAAAGAACAAATGACAACAGTTTGGTGATGTATTCTGTACCTGGTAGTCCCAGGCCAGGCTATTGAAGCCCAGTCCACAGCCAGTTGGGTCAGCACACTCCACATACAGGGTGTAGAGGTCAAAGCAGGTCAGATCTCCTGTAGAGTTGTACACTATTCCTGTAGGAGATTTGGCATTACATCAACAACATATTACACCATTAGAGTTGCTGGTAGACCTAACATTGCATTTTCATATGGAAATGTGAGCACCTGCTATATAGAGCATCAATTATACAGGGATTTCTGGCTTGATTTGGGTATATGAGTTATAGTGTTTCAGCCTGAGGAGCAGCAGGGGGATGTGTAGGAGGAGCACCCTCTAGTGGAAACTGATATGAAATGCCTCAGTGACACAAACGTAAACTGGCAGAATCCTTGAAGGACTCATGGAGAACTCACTGGACAGCCCTCTCGCCTACTTACCTGCAGTGTCTTTTAGGGCATGCAGCAAATCAGCTCCACCCAACATGGTGTCACAGGCCACCTACAAGGACATATAGTTCTCTTCTTAGTTCACCACAAACATAGTATGGGTGGAACAACATAGTAGGCTGGAAATTCCAATGAGTTGTTATCCGTGAGCAACAGTACCTTGACTGGGTTGGCAGGCATGCTACCCATGAAGTGGGTGCTGTAGGGGTAGTCCAGCATGGCCATGAGGGTGAAGGCATTACGTAAGAGCCCATTCAGCTGGTGGATGTCCTTATACGACGACGGAGTCTTGCACAGGGAGAACGCTGACTGGATACGGCCATAGTCTGAAGTGGGACAAACATGCAAAGGAGACAACGAACATTACTGTAATGATGGAAAATCACAGTGACATACAACCCTATACATATCAGTGATGACATTAATACTTTGTAAAGGCACATTCAAATGATGAACCCATTTCTACGGGGGGGCTTATCTGATATTGTGCATGTGTAAAGGATGACACGCTGCTTGCTTAGCGAATACCGCTTCCTCCGGATTCGACACATACCAAGGCTCGAACCCAGGACCTCTGCCTCGCGAACACACATGACCGCCCTCCTAAAGCATATTAAGTAGTGCCACCGAAAACAATTCTATTCAGCAGCGCAAGTGGAGACACTTCAGTAGTTTCACAGATCCCCATCTGCTACACATGCAGACTTTACCTTCCATTTGAGCCAGGTCTCGCAGCCTCTGGAACGCCCCTCTTACAGCATCCTTACACTCTGGAGCATAGTTCTCAAAATCCTACACACACATTGGGTAATGGTAACAGAAACCATGTAAAAATCAAGGATGTAGAAAATGCAGAAAACCTAGAACTTGGGTCTCTACAATTAAGGGACAAAATAGACCAGCTAATGTGAGACTATCTACTGTAAGTCTGAACTTACAGATGTGACATCCTGGAAAAACTGTTTGGATTCCCCCATCCCTGCAGTGGACAGGATGGGAGCGCTGGCAGCCAGAGCCCCTGCTACAATGTTTGGGTACCTCAGTCTCATGTAGACTGACAGCATTCCTCCATAACTTAAGGGGAGAGAGCGAGAGAGAAAGAGTGAGAGGATAACCTTTGTATGAGAGACTGGCCTCATCTCTTTTCTCTACTGAAGTTGATGATGTCATTGTCTCATTGAGTTTCTGTCTGATACTTTGGAAGTACAGAATTGGGAATGAATTGGATATGTAAAGAAAATAATTATGCTTCATTGTGGGAAAAGATACTTGACATTGCAATACTTTTTTTTTATCTAAAAGCATAGAGTTTGTTTTGTACCATTTGCAAGAAACAAATTTGAACTTTCAGATCACTGAAACCAATACTGAAATCATTCAATAGACATTTGGTTTCCAATTGCCTGTAATAAAGCTCTTACCTTCCACCAAACACAATGACTGGGCATGCGGAGGCTCCTAGCTGCTGTTTCAGTTCTGTGATCATGATAGCATAGTCTGCTAAGGCCTGTTCCACAGTCAGTAACCCAACCTCTGGGATGTTGAACGAGTCCTGACCAAATGGGAGTGATTTGCCATAGTATCTCTGTGGAGAGAAAAGTGTATCATTAATCAAACATTCAAGGTAACTGTATGCATCATGTTACAGCTAACAGCTCTACTTGAGTGTTTGTCTGCCCTTTTCAAGGACATTCTGTAGCCTGGTATCAAAAGGATCATTACAGAGATCTGCTCTGAGACTAGGGCCTGTATCCACAAAGCGTCTCAAAGTAGGAGTGTTGATCTAGGATCTGTCCATACAATATTATTATCCTAGATCAGCACTCCTACTCTGAGACGCTTTGTGAATACCAGTCCAGCCTATTTATGTGACACGGTTGAGTAACCTCCCCAGTTCTGTCATGGTCACAAGCTTCAACATGAACATGTGACACATTATGGCCTCTTCTTACATGCTCAGCAAATATGACCAGGGCTCTTTGCTGTGCTGCCAGATCTGTAATGAATCCAGAGTTCATGGCAAACTCCCAGATGTCTCCCTCGTTGCCCGTGTAGAAGAAGATGGGTCCAGAACCTCTCTTCCAGTACTCATCTAGAAGGACACAGAGCATGGCAACAGTCAAAAGTGGGCATGCAGGTTGGACTGAATAAGAGACCAGCACAAAGTGTGCAAAATAGCAATAACAATGGATGTTCACCTGTGATTAGGTACCGTTGCTCATAGGTGCCATTGCCCATAATGTTGAAATTGAAGTGGTCCATTATTTGGGGAAAGTATTTCTCTTTAAACTGGGGTTTTGGGTCAGTGTTGTACCCATGATTCTTGACCTAATAATAATTTAAAAGCATGAGATGTTCAGAGGAACAAACCTGATGCCTATAATGTAACATCTGAGATCATAAACATGCTAGAGTGAATGAAAAAACAATAAATCCACAAGCAGTCTCTCTAGTCTTAAACATTATGAATCTACCTAGCTAGCAGACTATAACTATGAACACGTGTACTACGAATATAATTTAGTAACTATGAACATCGTTTACGAAATGCAATGGTTGCTCCAGACATTAGTAAATCCCAGTAACAGTGAATACTGAACGTATAGGTAAAAAGTTACCTGAAACCGCCTGTATGTAAGCCCCTGCGTCTCAGAGTAGAGGGAGAGCAAGACAATAACGCAAATAAAACCCCGATTTGGCATATTGAAAAGGCTGTCGGTGAAAGCCTCTGTAAATAACTGTTTCAAAATGTTAAATGGCCTAAATCACATGACATGTGAGCCTTCCTCACAGCTGATCTTGTTGACCTCTGAACCCAGGGAACGTATTGGCTCTGTGCATTGTGGAAGTTGTAGTTTTTTCAATCGACTCCAGCTGTGAAGTCCTGAAAGACACAAGAGGGAAAAACTACTAAATATTGCTTCACTAAAGGTATCGCGTTATGGAATCTGCAACATCATCCTCTTATGGGGAATAAAATACAATACAATTCAACTCTAGACTAATTTGTCCAGATAGATATATATAAATTAGATCAAATCAAATCAACTGAAATTGTATTGGTCAAATACACATGTTAAGCAGATGATATTGCGGGTGTAGCGAAATGCTTGTGTGAATGTGAATGTTGGTGGTAAAAATTCCAATCTTTGAAGACAGTGTAAATGTCTGTCATAATGAATAAAACTGTAATTCATTAGAGATTAATAGTGTGAAAAATCTACTAATAACATTCAAAATCAATTTGGAGGCATGTCTTGATTGTCTCTCTCTCCCTCTTTCTCTCTCTCTCACACACACACAATTACTCTTCCTCACACTCTTGCTCCCGCTTACTTTTTGTTTCTCTGTATCAGATATCATCACCTGAGTTTGATTGTGCTTGTATGGTTGCTGAGTCCATATTGGTAAACTACAACAGACAGGATTTAGTAGACCAAAACTGATATCTTGAGATGAAGAACTGTAAGACTTGGTATACTTTACAAAGTGGGGCTACTAGCGCCATTCAATTGTTTTTCAGAAAGCAAAGACCACGGAAGACAAGTTCAAATCAAGACATGCAATGGTATCTTTTATTAGATGAAGGAATTTTATTTTTTACAGATTGTAGAAGAAGAAAAATACATTTTATGCAAATTGAAACTTTGCAGGAAGGTAACATTTTATTGCAGATACTACAGCCTTGGGTTTTAATTAATCCAATTAGGAACTTATACCATTCAGTGTCTCACAAAGCATCAGGGGAGGACACCCCAAAGAAATCATCCAACATTCTGCCAAATAATCATCTGTGGATTATTTTGTATCACACTTACAGTCAATAAATAATAATTGTATAACTCCTCAATATTTCTGTTATTTATCTGTAAGGTTTTAAAACATATCTTATATTTACGTTGCTTGTATACACCATTCAGATCTCTTCCTCTGTGATACAGAGTAAAATATATGTTCTGTATGTATTTTTTATTACTGTGGATCATTGTGAAACCTCTTATCCAAATGGCATGCTTAAGGCTTAAGCAAAGACCACGGAAGACAAGTTCAAATCAAGACATGCAATGGTATCTTTTATTAGATGAAGAAATTTTATTTTTTACAGATTGTAGAAGAAGAAAAATACATTTTATGCAAATTGAAACTTTGCAGGAAGGTAACATTTTATTGCAGATACTACAGCCTTGGGTTTTAATAATCCAATTAGGAACTTATACCATTCAGTGTCTCACAAAGCATCAGGGGAGGACACCCCAAAAAATCATCCAACATTCTGCCAAATAATCATCTGTGGATTATTTTGTATCACACTTACAGTCAATAAATAATAATTGTATAACTCCTCAATATTTCTGTTATTTATCTGTAAGGTTTTAAAACATCTCTTATATTTACGTTGCTTGTATACACCATTCAGATCTCTTCCTCTGTGATACAGAGTAAAATATATGTTCTGTATGTATTTTTTATTTTTTATTACTGTGGATCATTGTGAAACCTCTTATCCAAATGGCATGCTTAAGACTTAAGATTTCTGAAACAAAATCCTGCTTACAAGGGAAATGCATATTCATATTTACATTGAAAAAAATAACAGCCATAGGCTCAAACAATTGGATGGAGAGGGAAAGTTCATTTCCAAATGATCCTTTAGAATAACATCTTGACCATTTCTTGAACGACTAAAAGTAACAAGGGACACAGGATTTAGAGACTCAAGCCTGTTCTATTAACTATCAATCTGCAAGCTGGTGTTATACTACACATTACCTCACCATACCCCCACCCCCAACACATACAAACGTAGCGCCACACACACATACAGACAATCCAATCAAGAGGCTTATGCTCCATTGATCCAATAACTACTTACAACTCTACCACTATATTTAGCAGATCCTTGCTTTTTGAAATGTGAACATGGAAACCACCTACTGTAATAAGATCATTTATTCATACAGCATCCCTGACCACAGCTGAGAAAAATAAGACAATTTTTTATGACCATTCACTCTGTCAACAAATACACGCAATGTTCTTGAATATTTAACAAAACTCAAACACTAATTCGAAATAACCCTGGATTTAAGATTATACAATAAAAAATATAAACAAAAATCTGGTGAAAATTAAAAGGCAACATTCTAAATAATAAATACCCAGTGTACGTCTGAATAACTTGGTATACTGCAGACAAGAGCACTCAATATAAAAAGAAACAAAGCTACAGTATCCCTACAAGTTTCACTTTGTCTGCCCTGACTATGGCCTGACACCTTGGATCCCACATTTATGTAAGCAGGCGGAAGAAAAGGTATAAATAAGACATTAATAAATAATAAGAGAAAGAATAAAACATAGGTAATTCTTACTGTTAGTATAAACGCATATAAAAAGAGCCTTCGGTCAAATCAGTTCATAGCTCTTGTCTTTTTGTTTTGTTTTCTCAAGAGTGCCTTTTCATACAAAAATATCCATCAGTCCATTTGGCAAAGCAATGCAAACTATCTACTTGAACTGGTCGGGGATATGTCCGATCTGAGACTGCATGCTGCTGGTTGGTGGACTTGAGATGCCCTCAGACCAGTCAGACATGTTAGAATGCGGGGATGAGCTGGACCATTGGTCGGGAGACCCGGGGGAGGGTGTCAAAAAGGGGTGGTCGGGGACCTGTAGCTGGTGGTTGGGGGTGTTGTCCATGGGGCTGGAGTAGCTGTGCTGGGATGGAGGGGTAAGGTACTGGGTGCTGGGCAGGTTCTGGCTCATGATCTGGGTCTCCTGGGGCAGGATGGTGTGGATGGGCATGGAGCCCTGGTTCCCTGTGCCCTGCTGAATCTCTGAGCCACTCAGCTCGGTGCTGATGAAGTTCTGGCTGCTGACATGGCCACTGCTGCCAGTGTTAGAGTTCTGGTGCTGCAACTGGATGTTCTGTTGCTGTTGCTGCTGTTGGAGCTGCTGCTGCAGGTTCTGTTGGTGCTGCATTTGCTGCTGGACTTGCTGCTGGACCTGCTGCTGGACCTGCTGCATGGGGTGGGGCTGCGAGGCCAGCCGGGTGTTCTGCAGGCCCTGGTAGCTCAACATCTGGGACAGGCTGGTAGTGGGAAGCCCGGTGTGGAGAGAGGTCATAATGCCGTGCTGCCCGCCCCCCTGGTGCAGACCGCCCTGCCCCCCGACAGGACCAACCCTCATGGGGTTGAACTGTCCAGGCTGGCCCATGCTGGAGTGCATCCTGGAGAGCCAATCACACTGGCCATTCATGCCCCCAGAGCCATTGGAGCCTGACAAGGGTAGGTGGGTGAGACGGGGTGGAAGCGGGTCAAACTGCATGCCTGCTAGCTCCTGCTTGTTGGGCATGCCCATGTGGTTGACCCCCATGTGGGGGTCGGACATCCCCTGGAGGTGGTTGAGCGAAATGGACGGCGACTGCTGGAAGGGGGACGTCATCATGGGAGGGGACGCGACATCAGAGATATAACCGTGTGGAGACTCTAGGGAGGCCACAGGGGACAGAACAGCTGAGCTGTCCAACAGACTTCCTCCCTTCCCATCCTGGGAGGTTTGCTTTTTGTTCTTCATGTCCTTGCCGTCCTTGCAGCCGATGCCCTTGGTGTTGTGCTTGCGAGCCTTCTTGCTCTGGACTAAGGGCTTCATGCTGCCCAGGTAACTGTTGGGGGAGCAGAGAGGGGGGGACAGGGTGGTGCCCATGGAGCCTCCATGGCCATGGCTGTGCATGGGCGGGCTGCGGACCAGGTTGTACTCGTCCATGAGACGGACAATGTCATGGTGCATCCTCTCTTGCGCTATGTCTCGGGGCAGCCGGTCCATGTGATCAGTTATCTCACGGTTAGCAAAGTGCTCCAGCAGGACCTTGGCCGTCTCGTAGCTTCCTTCCCTGGCAGCAAGGAACAGAGGGGTTTCCTCCTGGGGCAGACACACAGAGAGAAATGTGTTTACAGTGGACCACAGACCGACAGCTCTCTCTTGCTCAAGAGATTTTATCTCAGTGACAATAACCTGTATAAATAAAGCTTAAATTATAAAGGAATGTAGCTTATAGAAATATTGTATTGCTATTGTGTTCCATCAGGCGGCAGAGATTCCTTACCTTGTTGTTCTGCATGTCCTTGTTGGCTCCATTCTTCAGTAGTACGGTAGCTGCTTCCACATTGTTCACTGCTGCTGCCCAGTGCAGAGCGGATTTGCCTGGTGAGAGAGAGAGACGGGCAGAGACACACGTTCAGTACACAACCCATACCTGTCTAAACTGACCTAAAGAAGCCTGACTATAACAATTTTCCAATCCCCACGTTATTTCAGTCTAAGTAAGAAAACATTTTGTCAAAGGACATGGACTTTATCTTATCTTCTGCCCATTTCCAATCACACATTACATGTTTGATTTAATTAATGGATTGAATGTGCTTCCCCTCTAGATGAATACGATGAGGCCATGGAGCCCAGAGATACAGCATTGAGATAAGAGCCCTACCGAAGTCATCGATAGCGTTGACATCAGCATGGCAGTTGATGAGCTCCTCCACCATGCCCTCCACTGCCAGGCGGGCTGCCAGGATCAGAGGGGTAGTGCCATCGTGCATGCGGGCATCCAGGTCTGTGGCACGATTTCTGATCAAAATCTACAGAAAGATACAATGAGTTGGTTTACCTTGTATGACAGGGTTCCCCAACTGGCGGCCTGGTGTTTTTGTTCATTTGAAATGTTTTAATTTCATTCTTGGACAAAATACTGTAAAAACACCAGGAAATCAGTCGTTTTAATTTTGGAAATCTGTTCCCAAGTTTTCCCACGCATAAAAGAGATACACGTGATCGTATACAATTGTAAGCAAGGTTTGAAATTATTATGTTTTATTCAAATATTATCTCTGTTTGGGGCTTCTTGCGGTCAATTTGCAGTCTACAAATTATTTGTAATTATGTCCCCCCCACCATCTAGTTGATAATCCCTGTTGTATGAGATTATGTTTAAAGATATGAAGGAAGCAAGTGCACATTGCCAATCCAATACAGTAGGCCTCTTTGCTACACAAAAATAAAAATGTATCTGCATTTGATCCCCCACCTGGAAGACGCCCTGCGCGTCAGCAGCCACGGCAGCGTGTAGCGGGGTCTTGCCCATGTTGTCCTGGATGTTGGCATCTGCACTGGCCTCCAGAAGACGCTTGGCAGCATCAGAGCGGGCGTAGCGGGCAGCGAGATGAAGGGCGGTCTCCCCCGTGCGGTCTGTCTGACTGTGGAGGTTAGCACCCTGGTAAATGAAATCACTGATGACGTTGGCAGAGGCGTCTTCCTCCTCCTCACTGTTGCCTGTTTCTAGACCTCCACCACTGCAGGAGGCGATCATTAGGGGGGTGAAGCCATCTGGATGGAGTGGAGGGAGGGAGAGACCATACTTTAGTACCAGGGGAGTTGACCACACCTCAGAATTGGCAGTCCAGTGCACTGGCACAGGGTCCTGGTACAAACTATACGTCTCTACTTCAAAGTTTGGGGAAGATCAAAGCAAAGCAAAAAAACTAATCGAATGTGGATTTGATGCTTTGCCTGGGTGAATCATCACAGCTCTCTTTTCGATAACGGATTCTGATCAAGCCCGGCATTGGGGAGCTGCAGGAAGACAGTGAGCTTGGGTAAACCTAGGCAGATGGAAAACTGAGCATTATCATCTCTGAGAGGAGGCTCAGCCAGTCGACTTGGATTGGTTTCTCCTCATCAAAAGAATAGCAAGCCCCCAGATCTCAAAGATTTGGTCGATTCAGGCTCATCGATTGGTTAAGGAGAGTGTTGTGCTCTACTGTTGAACAGTGCCTTACTTTAGACGTTATTTAACACTCTTCAAGGGGGTTGGCTCTCAATACAAGTATGTTCTTGATTTTTGTTCTGTTATTGGTTTTATTAATAAAGCATATGAGGAGAAAATCCCATTAATGGTCCAATGATGATTGTAAGCAGGAATCAGGAAGGGAGTTTTCCCCTGGGATCAGGGCTTCTAGCTGCATGCTTTGATCTGGATCCCCTTACCCCGAGGACACAGCTACTCCTACGCACACACACACACACACACACACACACACACACACACACACACACACACACACTCTCTCTGTCTCTCTCCTTTGCTATTGCTCACTCAGATAAGGTGTAAATCAAACAGCTAATATTTGAGGAGGCAGAAAAATACCTTAAAACATTAAATTAAGACAGTTTTGTTTAACTTCTATACAAAGATTGTAGGTAATACAATACAATGAAATAGGACTAACTATGTTAATTACTTAATTTAATGAGTAATAACAATTCTGGGTTATGCTAATATGTGAATCGTTATGAAGTAAATTGTTTATCTTTTTATCTAAATGTACCCTGCCACTTCCAATGACTCATAATTATGTACACCTCTCATCTTTCTAACTCTCTAACTCTACACCAGTACTGATAACTGAAATGTGCCGTTCAAAAAATATTTGGACCTGTGCAGCGCAGCTGGGGCAGAATTCACCAATTCCACAGAACCATTTTACTTAAGCCCTACACACCAGGCGTCTGATTAAATGGTAAACTTTTCTGCAAATGAAATGGTCAAGCATTCTGTATTCACCACAAATATTGTCATGCAATTTCATGACATTAAATAATAATAGAAAATCCCCCAATAGTCAGAAGGGATATAGGCGGGGTATGAAGTTCACCGTTAAGATCCGTCCTAATTTCCCTAACAATGAACCGAGCGGTTGTGTACACACCTGGTCCCCGTACGTTGACGTCCATGCAGTCATTCTCGATCTCGCCCTGAGGGGGTGTGGGGGCGATGGAGGGGATACGGAGATCAGCCGCGTCCAGGTGCTGCTGGGTCCACTGGCGGTGGTCTGTCTGGTCATCCAGGTCCAGCATCGCATGCTCCTCAAACTGCTGCAACCAGATTAGGGGCAGATGGACAGTCAATTAGCTCACACCGCAGCCAAAGCATTTCAGTTCAAACCTATTTGTAACCTAATGTTTAATTAACCAACTAAAATGCTATAAAATTCATATAAAACCAAAAACCAACCCGCCTTTCTCTCCAAATGCCAGTATGTGGTGTCCTTAAACTCCTTACCCTAAAGCGCTTGGCATCCGTAGACTCCTCTTCTCCCCATTCATTCTGGTTGTCGTCCATCAGTGATATGTCCAAGGGGTTTTTCAGTGGCCTGTGGTCAGAGAGAAATCCCATTGAAAAAATCCTGATACAGCAAGTGAACTAGCTAACTATCCCAGCTGAACCCTCTTCCTCAGTGGCAGTGCACCAACATCCCCCCACCCTATCGCTCCGACAAGTCAATTAATGAGCCTGTTACCTATACCCCCCCCCTTCTCAAACTGTGACCCATGGTGGGAGAACGATGTGGTCACGCATGGAAACCTGGGACACTTACTTCAATCCCACCGAGTCCTCCCCCACCGGCTCTCTCCTCTTCTTCTTGTTGGGCTCACTGGTCTTGAAGCCCTCCGGGAACCACAACTGGCCGTGCTCACGCCGACGCTTCCGTGAGGCGATCATCCCCACGCCCACGAAAGCAAGGAGGGCCAGCCCGGCCAGGACCACGTAAATGGGGTAAAGCTCTGACGGAGGCTGGGGGTCAACCTCACCTGGAGGGGAAAAGGACAACATGGTAAGGCGGACAGCGACGCAGCCTGAGAACCCAGGCAGGCAGGCAGGCGCTGGGTTGGTCTGAGGAGGACTGCTAGTCCAGCTCCTCTAGTCTAGTGAAGCCCCCTCCTGGAGCCTAGTCCTAGTATTCCACGGCCAGAGCTACAGCGGGAATGATGAGCGCCGTTTGTAAAACAAGGTTGTTCCTATTCTGTAATAATCAGAATTGCTAACCACTTTTCATCAAATAGAGCTAGAGATAAAAAAAAAGAAACAGCAGCACCTCCTCTCCCCTCTCAGGGTACAAGGAGACAATTCTACCATTTCTTCTTTAAAGGAAAAAAAGGGGGGATTAATGAACTTCAAATTACTGCACGCGCTTTAAGCTGTAAAGACAAAGGATTTATTAGGATTTTCAAGATAACAAAGACTCCCAACTTCTAGCACACTCCAGATCAATTTTTCTTCTCTCTCTTTTTTTTTTTTTACTAACGATTTTGAAATGATAAACTCTCCCAACCCAAACCCTTAGAGATGCATAAAGTCCTGGTATTACATTCAGCAAGCTGAAGGTTGCGGTAGCCTTACACTGTGGGATGAAGTGTGTGTGTGTGTGTGTGTGTGTGTGTGTGTGTGTGTGTGTGTGTGTGTGTGTGTGTGTGTGTGTGTGTGTGTGTGTGTGTGTGTGTGTGTGTGTGTGTGTGTTAGAATGGTATATGGATGGGGTAGGGGGCTGGATGAGTTGATTTACGGCAATTAACCATTTTGGAGCCTGAAGCCATTGGATTTACACACAGACTGCTACATTGATTATTTAGTCCATGTGATTCACAATTACATTTGTTCCATTGTCGAATACCAAATACACAATCAAAGAACACCCCATCACCCTTTTGTGGTGTTGGAGGGTTAAAACCTAGAGGATGAATACCTTCAGGGTGTGTGTGTGTGTGTGTGTTTAGGGCTGAGATATGATTAAGGGGGCATTAGGTGTGCAGACCTGGGGTGTTGCAGCAGTACTCTTGGCCTGGTGACTGTTAGAATGGAAGAAGATAGAAACTCACTGTGAACAGCCTCTATGACGTAGGGAATGTTGAGGTTTCCACTGGAGGCCAGGGCCCCCAGGAAGGCTGCTACATCAGTGGCACTCTGGAAGCACTCTGTGGACTGCTGAAAGCACTGGCGGTTGTCAATCTCCATGTACACTATGGAGCTGTGGAGGACAGAGTCATATTATACACATTAGACCTGATCTAAAACCCAGAGAGACGGTAGTGGAGCACACTGGTTTCTGTTCAGAGTTCTTAGAAAACCTGACACTGATATATTTGTTATATAATCATCTATTGGAAAACCAAAGATATGGAAGGCCAGTTTACTTTCCACAACAAAGAGCTTAGTCCTAGCTTTACATTCATGACCATGTGAGGTTTGCATGAGGATTTTTTATAGAACATTTCTCTAATCCTTACCCTTTGATCAGCATGGGGTCCAGCTCCCTGCGTCTGCGGCTGTTTCCATTGGCTATAGTATACAGGCTGTTCTTCATGGAGCCGAGCATGGTGCCAGGGATCTCTGTCCAACCCACTGTCCGCTTTATGTTGTGTTTGTTCAGCTCCTGCTCACTGCCATAGTACGGGTAGATCATCATCTCTCCCTTCGCGTCCTGCCGGAACACCACGTTGGTGTGGAGAACGCGGCTCAGCTCGCGCAGGAAGCCAAACGAGTTGTTACGGAGCTGGTCGGGCATGATGTGGACCACGATGACCAGGCGGCCCACCGCAAGCTTCTCTGGCATGTTGTCGGCACAGTCCAGACCATCCCACTCACACTCAGCATTGTTGCAGCCCTGGTCACAGTGGCCGTCCGCATAGTGGTCTTTACAGTACTGGTCGTACAGTGGACTGGAGAGACAAGAGGTTAGATTATTATTCAGTATGGCTTTTAATGGGATGTATAATGATTAAAGAAAAGCTTGTATCTCTACTCAGACTTTATTTATCATTTATTATCTACAGCATTAGCTGAATCAGGTGTGTTATAGAAGGTCTGGAGCAGAACCCTGCATAGCCATGTGCTTTTATAATCCATAAAAGCACATGTGGACTGGCCTCCCCTTAGATAGTATTCAGTGTTTAGACCCTGATGACACTCACTTGCACTGGCCCTCCAGGTTCTGACAGTCAAAGCCATCATAGAGACAGCCGGCGTTGTTGCACTGCTCGTCACACTTCCCGTCATTAAAGTAACGCCAGCACTGCAGGGACGTCGTGCAGTTCTTCCACGGGTCGTTGAAGTTGAGCGAGCAGTCGCCCCCGTCCCAGCCACATGCGTGGTTGTTACACAAGGTATCACAGAACTTGTTCCCTTTTCTCTCTTCACACTGGGGGATCTCACAGCTCACCTCCACCTCCGGCGGGGGCGTAATGTCACGGCCGAACCCACCCAGGAAGCTGTAGTCCAGGATGTGACATAACAGGCCGTTGAAGTTGGTGGGACATACGCAGTGGTAGTATGGAGCCTCTGAGATGTACTCACAGGTTCCCCCGTTGTAGCAGGGGTTGGTGTTACAGGGGCTGTCTGTAGGGTATTCACACTCTGGCCCCGTGAACGAGGAGAGGCAGAGACACTTGGGGCTCTTGTGTCCGGAGATGCAGGTGCCCCCGTTCCGACAGTGGAGACTGCCACAGGATTGGGCATCGTACTCACAGGTGGAGCCACTGTAGCCCTGTAGAGGGTAAGGAGAGGACATGTGTCAATCTATTACTACTATTACTATTAAGTGTATTACAGTACATTGAATGAATGACAACACAGTGTAATACATCTGCTCAAGTTCTTTATATACAGTATGTGTGTAGTATACAGTCTAATATGCCAGCAGCTTTGATTGTGTGTGAACTTACAGGTGGACACTTGCAGATGAAGCCGTGAGGAGTGTTGCTGGCTACGGCACATGTCCCTCCGTTACGACAGGGTTTGCCCTTACAGCCGTCAAACACTGTGTCACAACGCTGGCCTGTAAGGTCACAGAGAGAGACGGTTGCATCAAGAACAGAAACTTCCCTTTATAAATAAGCCAATCACAGGTTAACATTTAATGCCAGTGTATACTTATCTTCTGGGGCTATATACTATAGAAAACCCGAGACAAGGTGGTATAATATATATTTTTTACTGTTGGGATTCCTCCTGCAAGGCCAGTGATTTGTCTCGAAAAATACATAAAAAAATAAAAAAAAATAAAAAATAAAATCCTTTGGTCCCATGAAAAAATTTGTAATTGACATGAAACTAAACCCAACCCCACTCTCCAGTCACTCTCCAGTCATATCCAACATGTCTGCCTCCTGTAGGTTATACATGTTACCTGTGTATCCAGTGCGGCAATCACAGCGGTAGTTGTTGGTGAGCTGGATGCAGTTGTGTGTCCCGCGGGTGTCACATGGGTTGGACAGACACTCGTTGACGTCCCCCTCACAGCGCTCCCCTACGTAGCCGGCAGGACAGATGCAGTGGTAACCTCCCACCCTGTCCACACACTTCCCCTTGTTGAAGCACTTGGGCTCGTTGGTGACGGGGTCTGTGAAGGGGTTGCAGTCGTCTATGTTGATCTCACAGTGAACACCTGCGAGGCAGAGGACGGGAGGGAGAGAGGAAAGGAACAGTCAGCCTCTTCTAAAACACTCAGCTGGGACACCACCACCAGCTGGGACACCACCACCAGGATGCATGTACTACCCGCACACGTTTTCAATACATATTTTCATTTACCATTTCAAAATGTTTTCTCTCATTTGCTTCTATAAAACCACACTTTTTTGGCGACATTAATTTCACCAGTACTTTAGCTGACCAACAAGACACATTCCCTTCATGTCCGGGAGTTGTTATCCCTATGTTATCAATCCGTATTTGACGGAGACGAGAGTTTCAGACATGTGCTGGACGCTGTTAAGCCCTAATTAATGAAGTGTGGTGGATTGGAAGCGCGAGCGAGAGAGAGAGAGAGAGAGACAGCGGAGAGGAACAGTGGAGACGGGGGGGGGGGGGGGATTACACAGAGAGAGTGGGAGGCTGGAGAGGAGCATGGAAAGAGGGATAGAGAGAGGGAGTGGGGTGGAAGAGTGTGTGGAGGTGGGTGGCGGGCCCTGACCTTGGGTTCCCCTGGGACATGAGCATTTGTAGGTATTGATCAGGTCAATGCAGGTGCCTCCGTTCTGACACGGCTGGGAGAAACACTCATTGATCTCGTTGGAGCAGTTGGTACCGACATATCCCGGCACACACTAGGAGAGGAGAGGTCAAAGAGTAATCAATCAGTGACATGAAACAAGGCTGTTTCCGTTTACCTGGTTGTTTTGCCAGTTTTCTGCACAGGACAGCAAAATCTCTTTCATCAGAGATCTACATAAATGAGTAGTTTGTGAGTCTATTAATAAACAACTTTTTGTCATCAGTCTGGATGCAGAGTTTGATAGGAAAAGTTATTTAAAAAGAACACCCACACACTGATTTATTTAAATCATTCGATGGAAAGTGACTGACAATGTTTCTACGAGACCAAGACCAGGAAATGCACACATTTCTGGCCACATGAATCACTGTTCGGCCTAGGTATCATTTCTACATTAGGCTACATTTGTTATGCATTTCACCCAGCACCTGAGAAATAATGGATTCAATTAAATTTGATGTAACTTAATTAGGACAATTCGTACCAATTGGATGTAATGTGCATATGCCACAGTGCTGTGTTCTTAGTGAGCAGCCTACCTTGCAGGAGTACCCTCCTAGGAAGTCAGTGCAGGTGGCACTGTTCTGACAGGGGTTGGGGATGCACTCATCCACCTGCTCTTCACAGTAGCTGCCTGTGTAGCCCGCCTGGCAGTGGCAGTAGTGAGTGTTCCCGGCATCCAGACACTGGCCTGAGTTACGACACAGAGCAACTACCTCCACACCTGGAGGGCAGAGAGATGGGGAGGGGAAGAGAGGGGGAGATCAGTATGTAGTCTGTGTTTTGTTAGTGATGTGAGATTAATAGCATAGTGATGATTGAGGCTAACACAACACACACATACACACGCCTTAATCACAAACACACACGCCTCAAACACACACACACACCTCATACATGCAGAAGGATGGACACACAAACACCCTCCTTCACACCCCCAGTGTTACCTCTCTGTTTGGCTGCCACCTCGCAGGAGACGCTTGGCACATCACAGTAGAGCCCTGTCCAACCTGTCTGGCACTCACAGCTGTAAGTAGTGCCAGTCTGCCAACAGGTGCCCCCGTTCTTACAAGGGGACGAGTCACACCAGCGTACCAGATTCTGAGGAGACACACCATAGACACACGTTAGTCACTAGGCGACGGGGGAAATGTTTCTGGAAGTACACTGTTGCTTCACAGATACAAACATTACCCACTGGGCACAGACGTTAATTCAACGTCTATTCCACATTGGTTCATTGTAATTTCATTGAAATGGTGTCGAAACATTGTTGATTCAACCAGTGTGTGCACAGTGGGTAACTAGCTTATAGCTACAGTTATTTACACCACCTTTATTTAGCCAAATACATGATCCATAAAAGCACATTTTACTTGACAATATCAACCAAGTATACAGCCTACAGCTAGTCTACTGTAAAGTCAGTGTGAATGGGCCTATACTGTACCTGGCAGTTGAGTCCAGTGTAGCCGTGGGGACAGGTGCACTTGTAGGTGCCATAGCTGTCCTGGCAGGTGCCTCCGTTCAGGCAGGGTCTGGAGTCACACTCGTTGATGTCGTGTTGGCAGTAGCTGCCAGTGAAGCCAGGTGGGCACAGGCAGGTGTAGGTGTTGATGCCGTCCACACACGTCCCACCGTTGAAACAAGAGCTGGGAGGAAAATAACATAAATGTTAAACAAAACAGCCACAAAGCAATACCAGAAGTGTCATTCAAAAACCAAATTCAATTAAGTCCAATTAGTAAAGTGAATTGAGAGTGAATATCTTGGGCTATAATGGGATATTTTAGTCATTTAGTGATATTAAACTTTCTGCCACAGGGGGCAGAAGTGGACAAGAGAAAGTAGTTAGGAGATGCATTAGTCGTTTGTGACAGAGACGCAACAGGCCATGTGAGGAAGAAAATCCAAATGAAGAAATAATTCAAGCGCTCTTTACCTCTCGGTGCAGTCAGGTGTGTTGTTCTCACAGTGTATCCCACTGAAGCCAGGTGGACAGGTGCAGGTGTAGCTGTTGACACAGTCTGTACAGTTGGCTCCGTTCTTACATGGGTTACTGTCACACTCGTTGATGTCTTCCTCACACTTAGTGCCACGGAAACCAGGCAGGCAGATGCACACAAAGTGGTCCACCTCGTCCCGACAGAAACCTCCATTGCTGCAGGGGTCTATGGGGGAAGAGAGGAGGGAGAGAGGTTAGCTTATAACTTAGCAGTCTGGCTGCAACTCAATAGCCTTGACTAGCTTCCTTTCGTTGTGTTTCACTGACATGGCAGGTGTTATAGAGATGTGGTGGCCTATCTAGTCCTTTCACCTATCAGTCATAAAAGAAAAGAGGAGAAGGGAGACACTTTAGAGCCACTGTCTCACATTAACCTGTTTTATGAGGAAGTCATGAAGATGAGATGATAGGAGACTTACTGGGCTTGCAGTCGTCAATGTTGGTCTCACAGTTGCGGCCAGTGTAGCCGGCCTTGCAGCCACAGCGGTAGTTGCCTTTGGTGTTCTCGCAGGTGGCCCCATTGAGACAGGGGTTCTTCACACACTCGTTAATGTCCACTTCACAAGTCTGGCCTATAGAGGTTAGAGGAAAGGAGGGAGGGCCATTTTCATATATCGATATACTGTAGACATATTTTGATATGATAACAAACGGATAACATACATATACTGCCTTCAGAAAGTATTCATACCCCTTGACTTATTGCACATTTTGTTGTGTTACAGACAGAATTCAACATTGATTAAATACGTTTTTTTTCCCCATCTACACAATACCCCATATGCCGTCATTGTAAATAAGAATGTGTTCTTAACTGACTTAACTGAATTCGTCTCCCAGTGTCTATTGGAAAGAAGACTGAACCAGGTTTTCTTCTAGGATTTTGCCTGTGCTTATAACTGTATTTTGTTTTTTTTATCCTAAAAAACTCCCTAGTCCTTGTCGATGACAAGCATACCCATAACATGATGCAGCCACCACCATGTTTGAAAATATGAAGAATGGTACTCAGTAATGTGTTGTGTTGGATTTTCACCCAAACACAACGCTTTGTGTTCAGGACATAACGTTAATTCCTTTGTCACATTTTTTGCAATTTTACTTTAGTGCCATTGCAAACAGGATGCATGTTTTGGAATATTTTTATTCTGTACAGGCTTCCTTCTTTTGCTCTGTCATTTAGGTTAGTAATGTGGAATAACTACAACGTTGTTGATCCATCCTTAGTTTTCGCTTATCACAGCCATTAAACTCTGTGTTTTAAAGTCACCATCCCTGAGCAGTTTCCTTTTGAAAAAATTTTGTGGTAGAATCTGTGCTCGGAATTCACTACTCGATTGAAGGACCTTACAGATAATAGGGTAGTTATTAAAAAATCACGTTAACCACTATTATGAACACTGATTTGTTAAGCACATTTCTTCTCCTGAACTTATTTAGGTTTGCCATAACAAAGGGGTTTAACACTTTCAGCAAACTTTATTTTAATTTGTTTTATGTTCTACAAACAAAATTCTGCTTTTACATTATGGGGTATTGTGTGTAGATCAGTGACACAAAATCTAAATGTAATAAATGTTTTATTCAGGCTGTAACACAACAAAATGTGGAAAATGTTAAGGGCTGTGAATACTTTCTGAAGGTACTGCACATGCATAGGATTTACATATAATCTACTGTAAATATATTGCTCGCTCACCTTGCCAGCCCTCTGGACACACACAGGAGAAGCTCTCGTAGTCTTCAGACTCCTGACACACACCTCCGTTCTTACAGGGCTTGGGGCTGCAGGGTGCCAACAGGGTCTCACAGTTCTCACCTATCACATACACACACACTTTTAGATAACGGACATGAACAGTGTTCAATATTATTGTTCTCATATTATTATCGTGTCTAATATTATTGTTTTTCGGAACTAGAGTATCATAACTGGAAGTAGTGGGTGTCTGGATAGACCGCCCTTCCTAGATAATGCTTTTAGTGGACATTTAACAGAGACTTAATTCAGCAGGCTATCAGGAGGCTTATTGCCTACAGTGAAAAGGTCTGTGAGTGTTAGAGAGCAGAGCTGTTTGGGCCTACGGAGACATTTCCCTATCGGTTTCCACGACACCCAGCACGGACAGGAAGCAGGCTGGAGTTTCCTGCGATTGTCAAGGCATTTGCTGTTCTGTGAGACAGGAAGACTGCAAACCGGAAATGTGTCAAGCCGCCGGGCCATTCGCTTCCCACCCCTCTGTGATACAACCAGAGCCACTATTATTCCAGCTCTCAACACCGGGTGGAATTTTCCAAAAAGACGACTCGGGAATAAATAAAAAAGGTTGCCCAAAGGCAGTCAGTCCATCATTATCTGTTTTATCAAATAATACAAGGGAAGAATGGATGTGAGGACTTCTGAAAAATATTTCCCTTTACTGTTATCAGGGACACTTGTCAAGTTGTCATGGAGGGCCAACATCAACAACAGACGCTGGAGTTTTAGCCAAGAGGAAGTCTTGCTGCTGAACTTTCATTGACAGCTTGGTCTTCCGGAGCATGTTTTTCCTATATGTCCAATGCTTTAGAGAAGCTAGAACTTTGAGCCCCACAGCAAGGAAATACCAAAACATAACGCTTAGACAGACAAATATTTCACAATAGCCAAATATGTTCATACCGGTATATGGCAGTAGGCAGTTGCACTTGTAGGCAGAGACATCATCGATGCAGGTCCCTTGGTTCAGGCAGGGGTTGGAGGCACATTCGTTAATGTTGGTCTGACAGCTTGGACCTGGAATCAAAAGGTCAAGAAGATATCAAGCACATGAGTTAGAGTCAGGGTCAAATAGATCAAACAGATCAAAATAGCATACAATGTATTGATGGTGGGAGTGCGATCTCGAGGACCATACACATGTACACTCACACACACACATTTACTCACCAGTGAAGCCGATTCTGCAGGAGCAGACATATCCGCTGGTCATATCCTTGCAGGTGCCTCCGTTCATGCAGGGGTTGGACTCACACTCGTTGTTGTTGATGTCACAGTTCTTGCCACTCCAGCCATTGTCACACATACAGTTGTAACTAAGGAGAATATGTGAAAGTTCAATATCAGAGTAACAGACAACACATTCCACTTTGAGTCCTCACTTAAATCCATACCTTTTATGAATGCTTAGGGATTTACTGTAGATATATTCATACCGTACATGTAAGGAAGATTTCTAGATGTAAATGAAACACAACTTAGTGATTACCTTGGCATTGAAACAGATGAGAAAGACAGACTCACCCATTGACTTTGTCCTGACAGTGGCCATGGATACAGGGGTTGCTAAGGCACTCGTTGACCTGGGAGAAGCAGGTGGCGTCATGGTAACCCTCTGGACACAGACAGGTGAAGCTGTTGATGCCATCGATGCAGGTTCCACCATTGTGGCATGGGTTGAGGGCACATTCGTCAATGTTGATGTTGCACATGGTCCCTGTGAACCAGAACCCATGAAGATGTTTACTTCTCTGTACAGTAGTGTCTCAACGTTATAGCACTAGGAACTTTTAGAGCTTACAAACAGATTAAATTGGTTTTAGAAAATATAACAGATAACTGCCAAAATAAAGGAAACACCAACATAAAGTGTATTAATGGGGCTGGGGTAATAGCCATGGTAGCCAAAATAATGGCCTGCCCAGGATTTGTATTTATGACCCTAAGTATGATGGGATGTTGATTGCTTAACTAACTTTTAATATACTTTGTATACCTCATTTACTCAAGTGTTTCCATTATTTTGGCAGTTACCTGTACAAATTAATAACACTTTATGGTTACAACTTATGAAACTTCTAACATAATATCATGTCGTAATCTTCGGAGTTTGGACTTCAGAATCCATGAAGATATCATTTTGAAGTAAAACACAAAGCCCAACCCGTGCTACTTCATACAATGGACCACACAATGGGCTCTATATCCCCACAGTAAATGTACCCATCTCGAGAAACATGGGATTGTTAAGTCCGGTTTTGTTGGCCACTTGAAATGCCGCCACCATTCAGCGGGTGCCACGCATAACATAAAGAGAGGCATTTAGCCCTAAAGCACGGACCAACTTCCCCCCCTTTTAAAATATCAACTTTCAGGAATCTTTCAGGGGATCTTTCCTCCTGTGAAATCCCCCGTGAGTGTTGGTCCTTTCAGAGCCTGGTGAGAGAGGCCAGCTTGTGTGTCTAGGCAACAGGTTGAGGACGGTGGGGGTCTGGAAAGTGACACCGCCACAGAAGGCCTCAAAAGGAGTGCATTCGCTTACCATCTGTCACCTCTACCCTCTTCCATCCCCTCAACCCTACCCACTATGCTCTTGTTTGTCCTGCCATCACCTGAGAGGTCTGAATAGGAGAGGTAGTAGGACCCACGTCAAATCTCAACCTGGGTAGCCACTATCAAATCTCAACCTGGGTAGCCACTATCAAATCTCAACCTGGGTAGCCACAGTCAAACAAACTGGTCCCCAACAGTAGCTACTTACCGCTGTAGCCGGGCTCGCAGGCACACTCGTAGCCGTTGATCTTGTCGAGGCATGTCCCGTAGTCACATGGCTTGCTCTTGCAGTCGTCCAGGTTGACTTCACAGTTTATACCTAGAAGCAAAGAAATTAGCATCAAAGTTTCTGTAGTAAAATGTTCACAGATTAAAGTAAATCTGGGTGATTTTATTGAGGACAGTTTTGAGCTAAGAGTAGTAGTCTTTTAGTGTGTGTGCGTGTGTGTGTCTGACCTGCTGTGCCCTTGGGGCAGGTGCAGATGTAGGAGTTCTCGCGGTCCTGGCAGATGCCTCCATTCCGGCAGGGCTGACTCAGACACTCGTTAATGTTGGTCTCGCACAGCCGGCCCGTGTAACCAGGGCGACAGTAGCAGGTGAAGGAGGCCAGGCCGTCCTTACAGGTACCATAGTGACAGGGGTCCGAGAAACACTCATTGATGTCAGTCTCACAGTGTTGCCCCGTGTAACCTGGTAGAAAGACATGCAGTTGGTCACTTTAGTCTCATTTCTCTCCATTCTATTCAGGAGCCAGAAAACATTAAATCAGTTTTTGTTTCTTTTGAAATCATTGTTTGTTGTTTTGCTGTTGTTTTTATGAGTAAAAAGAAGAAGCCCGCACACTGCTCCTGCTTTTATCACTGCTCTTTATTAAGCTTTTGTGATTGTTTTTTAATTTGCACCATAGCTCCACCCACATCCATTCAATGCATCCAATGGGGTTGGAGTGAAAGGGAAAATATGTGTTACCAAATATAACAATGTGCTGTTTTTATACCTTCTGTGCATTCACAGGTGTACTTGTTAGGACCGTCCGTGCACTTGGCGCCATTCTTGCAAGGCGTGCTGGCGCATTCATCAATATCTATCTGGCAAAGGTTCCCAGCAAAGCCTGGAAAAACAAGAAGAGGGAGGGAGGGAGGGAGGGAGTGTGTGTGTGGTTCATTAGAGTGATCTTACCAAGCCCAAATGATTCCCACTCTATCCCTGGAAGACTACATACATTATAATGAGAGCCCTCAATGACAGAGATGGCTGCATATTAATCAAAAAGCCTGCTGTACTACAATCTTGCTGTTTTCTTTTCTTTCTACCCCTTTTCACCACTTCTCCCAAAAACAGAGGGGGGGTGAAACTTCCAAGGCCTCATGACCAGGGGTGAAAGACAAAGGGGGGGGGGGGGGGGGGGCTGTCTGCTCAATGTAATGCAAAGCCGAGCCAGTTGCCTCTTTTGTCCCCCAAAACTTTTCCATCACAATGTGCATTCTCCCGTCCTGCTCTCGCCCCTTTCCCCGCCCACTTCTCCCAAAAGGGCCAGCTTGACCTCTGAACTCAGCTATTCAAATCCCTCGTCATTCAAAATCAACCAGCAGGCTCCTTTTTTTTCTATAGTTTTTATTTCTTCCTCCAACTTCAGTCGCAGGAACGTACAATGTTCAGTAGGAGCACATTTTGAATTCTAAGTGGTAAAAAGAAGGATTCTGTTTGATAAAGAGATTACCCCCCCCCACTGGAACACACAGGTGGTCTAAGCCAAGCAGCCAGACAGACATCCCAGTTGTCACTAATACAAATAGGAAGTGGCTACATGGCTATCTGTTAGCTCTGCTCCATTCACAACATAGGACACATTCAATTTTCACTGTCCATCCATGCTAACGCTAATGTTACCTCACACACACCTCCCAGAGCCAAAGAGGGGATTTAGCTCAGGCTTCTGGAATCACACATTTCAAAAGGGACGAATGGGGTTTCCATGGAGATGGTGTGTACAGAAATTAAAGGAGAGCGGACCATACCCTACCCCGGCCTGGGCTTACTCAGGAATCCATTTACATCTCAAGCAGGCAATGGGGACCCCAAATTCCCCTCTTGCCCTCTCAGCCCCCGCCCCTACCCCATAACCCCTTCTAGAGCATAACCGTCTGTGCGCCTCAGTCCCCTCCAGTACCCCAACACCACCTCCCACCCCTTCCACTTTCACTACTGTCTCATTCAGGCCTCTCTCCTGCCCCCCTTAACCCATCCCATAGATATGGGTGGCTTTTCAGCAGCTAAGCTCTTGTGTTCTCTGCTGTACCGCTCTACTATTAATTCCTCAGCTTCCTAACTGCACTTTCTCAACACAAGGAGCCTCCTGCGTATGAGCTGTCTTTGATCAGAACCGACTGAGAACTGCACTATTTTCCTTCAGAATTACTTCCACCTCAATAGCCCTGCTGAAAGAATGAAAGCAAAAAGCCTCAAGTTCTTCTAACATAGCATTCCTCTGCTAACAAAACCCTCAATGCCTCTCGTCACATACTGTGGTGGCCAGTGCCATCTTTTCTGCAGTGGTGTGCTGGGGAGCCAACATAAAAGCCGGTGATGCTTCTCGGGTAAATAAGCTGATCAGGAAGGCTAGCTCTGTCCTGGGGATGAGCCTTGACATTCTAGAGGAGGTGGCGGAGAGACGGATCCTGGCCAAACTGCTGGCCATCATGGACAACGTCACCCACCCTCTGCATGCCATGGTTATGACGCAGAGGAGCACCTTCAGTCACAGACTGATACCACCACGGTGTGCCAGAGAGCGCTACAGGAGCTCCTTCCTACCGGCGGCTATTAGACTATATAATGCCTCTCCGGGGTGCCGTGCCGTCGGCAACATAGATCTGGAAATGTTGGGGTGCTAGGACCTAGTTTAACAATTATGCATCCATCCGTGAGTAACTCTGGTCCGTAATAACTAATTCACTAAGGAACTATTTATTCATTCAGGTCTGTATATACATACTCATGTACAGTTGATATATCATATCACGTGCAATATTGCAAGAAATTCTTGGACTTAACTTACGTAGTCATTCACTCAGGAATGCATATTAGTATCCTGTCAGTTGCATCTTTTCTCATTGCTTTTAGTATATCGAATGTGCAATACGTGCATTTATCTGTAATTAAACCCTGCGCACTAAGGTCTGTATTTTAAGGGAATTACTATTATTACCCCAAATTATATCATACACACATTTAGCTATTTAAGTACCTCTTCCTGTCATTTACCTGTACAGTTTATGTAACCATGCAAGTATTCACTTATCTGTAAATATAACTGTATATTTACCTGTACAGCTAATTTAACCATGCAAAATATTCACTTACCTGTTCATTTAACCAGTCTGTCTATTAAGTAAACTATTATTACCCTCGCTCATATCATATGAATTTTTAGCTACTGAAGTATTTCTCTGCCATCGACCTGTATAGTATAGTTAACCATCCAACATCCACCAATGTATAGTGTACATATTCAGCCAACCACCCATACAATGCAATGTCTTTTTATAGCTTTTTTTTGCACTCCAGATATCTTGTATTTCTATACTTTTTCATACTGCCGCTCTATGTTTCATGTACCGTGTATCTGTCTTTTGTGTATTTTCGTTCTGGCATTTTGCACCTGCCCTGTGTTTTGTTGTAGCTGCTTGACAAAGAAATGTCCCCCTCGGGGATCAATAAAGTACCTATCTATCTATTTATCTATTTATCTATCTATCTATCCCAACCCCAATGGAATCCCTCTAGAAATACCTCGTGAAATAATCTACATTATACATGCAACAAATCCCTACACACAAAACTCAAACCTCACCACAACAGCTTCTACAACTACACAGAAATGTAATACATGAAAACAAAACACTATTTCAGCTGCTATTCTTAGTTAGTCCTTCAATTAACATTCTTGTGGCTAGCTACATCCAAACCAAGTTTAAGTGCACACTCATCAGAGTAAAAACTTGTTCTAAGTGAAATCTTCCTCAAGCCCTTCCTTATGGATTTTCCTCCTCGTCGGGCGTTGGCCTGCTAAAGCCTGCCTGAGGGCAGGGATTAGAGCCTGCCTCCCGCACCCGTCCTGGCCAGGGGGGTGATCGACCCCCCCTCAGCCCACCACGGCGCGCCGGGGCTCACCTGTGGGGCACTGGCAGTGGAAGGTGTTGATCTTGTCGATACATTTCCCATTGTTCAGGCAGGGGTTGTTGGAGCACTCATCCGTATTGATCTGGCAGAATAGTCCCTCGTAACCTGTAACCAATTAACAAGGGAAACAAGGCACAGGGCCGGTTAGTTAGTTAGTTAGTTAACCATGAGATTTGTACAGTAACATTGCCAGAGTGTCTGACTTCTAAGATATAGGTTTAGATTGTGGTCATCCTTTGATTGAAATGGTGTCTTTGAACTTGCTAACAAGAAATAATTATAATGATATACTGATGTAGGTAACTAACCATGTGTGTGAGTGTGTGCATGCATGAGAGTGTGCTTTCGTGTGTGTGTGTGTGTGTGTGTACGTGAGTTGGGGCCTGTGTGTGTGTTTGTTTGTGTGTGTCAGTTACCTGGCATACAGATGCAGTGGAAACCTCCTATCTGATCGAGGCAGGTGGCTTCGTTCTGGCAGGGGTTGGAGAGGCACTCGTTGACGTCGTGTTCACAGCGAGCCCCAGAGAAGCCCGGCTGACACTTACACTTGAATGAACCCTTGGTGTTCAGGCACTTCCCTCCATGCTCACAGGGGTTGCCACCTAGACACACAGAGAGACATGGAGTGTATCTTAACAAACATGTTGCAGGGCGTGCTCCTTCATAATGCTGTATAGTGATTGCTACCTGTCCGCCTGTCTGCTGTGTAGTGGTTGCTACCTGTCTGCTGTGCTGTGTAGTGGTTGCTACCTGTCTGCTGTGTAGTGGTTGTTACCTGTCACGGCTCTCCTGCTACTCGGACGCTATCTGGCTGATTTCTACCGGCCTCCCTCCAGCCCTGTCAGCCCTGGTCTGAAATCCCATCTGATCTCTGACATCGAGGAAATCCCATTTCTAGTTCTTGACTAACCAATCATAATGAAGCCCATGAAGAATAAAGCCTAGTCCTGTATTGATCTATTGTGTGGTCTGAGTCTACTTACCCAGTGAGCACTCGTCAACATCCTGGTCACAGGCGGCGCCAAAGTAGCCCAGGGGACAGGTGCAGATGGCCTTGCCGTTGACAGGGTTGGTGTCACAGTTGGAGCCTTTCTGGCAGGGGTTACTGATACAGGCATCATCTAGATGACACAGCAGACCTGGCACAGCACACGAACAACAGGAGACGTTGATAGGCGTTACAGTTATTTACTTCGTTAAAGTTATTTATTTAGTTATTGCTTTTCAACCTTGTAATAAATAGCTACAGTAAATACAGTGAAAGTATATGTGCTGCTGGCAATGTAAAAGGAAAGGCTAACCAATTTAGTATGACTGTAGTAAACACACGAGATTCAGCATAAAATGGTGGTAGATACGCAAGAGTGAAAAGCTCAGGGTCGGAACAATTAAAAAACAAGGAGAAATGAAGAAGACCAAAGTCCATTGGCTGACCTGTGCGACCATGGGGACACTCGCAAAAGAAGGACGCCACACGGTCGTGGCAGATGGCACCCTGATAGCATGCGGCATTGGCGCAGTCGTCAATATTCTCTCCACAGTCATCACCCGTCCACCCGTTGACACAGACACACTGGTAGGCACTGTAGATGTTGTGGCACGTTCCACCGTTCTGGCACGCGTTGGGCATCAGTTGGCACTCGTCAACGTCCTCTGTACAGAACTGGCCTATAGGGGAGAACATGGGGGAGATGCACTTGTCAACAGGGCACAGTGCACCCAAACGGGTCAAAAGAAAGCCAAAGATGAATGAGGTACTGTATGGTTACCTGTGAATTCCGGTTTGCATTGGCAGTTATAGGTGTTAACCCCGTCCACACAGGTTCCTCCATTGTGACACTCGTGTCCTGGACAGTCGTCAATGTTAGTGTCACAGTTCTGACCCGAGAAACCTGTAGAGTACAGGCCATAATGTTAAATACACACATATTACACACTGTTGTTTTTAAAATCAGTCCTATCTCAACAGAAGGGATCATGTTAGATGTTCATGAATAAAGAGGGAATATCAAGGAAGCCTATTGGATATCTGAATATTTGTGTCTCTTTGGATCACTCTCTTTGTTTCAAGGAAGCCTATTGGATATCTGAATATTTGTGTCTCTTTAGATTACTCTCTTTGTTTCAAGGAAGCCTATTGGATGTCTGAATATTTGTGTCTCTTTAGATCACTCTCTTTGTTTCAAGGAAGCCTATTGGATATCTGAATATGTGTGTCTCTTTAGATCACTCTCTTTGTTTCAAGGAAGCCTATTGGATATCTGAATATTTGTGTCTCTTTGGATCACTCTCTTTGTTTCAAGGAAGCCTATTGGATATCTGAATATGTGTGTCTCTTTAGATCACTCTCTTTGTTTTTTCTAGTAAATAAATGCCTGGTTGGTTTCGTTTAAAACAAGGGAAGTGAAACTCTTTCACAGTTAATGTGGTCAACGGCCTCTTTCTTCAGAGGGGAATGAATGGCAGCGGTGGCAACCCTCCTTGAGTCTGTGGCAGTCAGAAAAACAGCCAGCCCGACAACAGCTACCCTTCCTGCCCTGGCGTTACACAACACACCACCACACTATTGTTTGGCACCCTGACCGCAGAAGATTTAATAGGCAATACTGCCAATTTTGTGGAAGTAGAATATGAGCATCATTGGAATATTGACGATGGGAGTACTTGTCTTGATTCATAATATAAAGAATTTCTCTTTGGTACTGGAGTTACTGTGAGAGCCGTCCAAAATAGTGTGTAAGACACAAAGAGAGTGGTGTGGTGCTTGCTAGGAGCTCAGTGGAGGTCAGTCTATCCCAGCCTGGCTTTGGAGCAGGGCGGAAGTGGTGACGTGATGGGTGGGGAGCAGGGAGAGGGGAGAGAGGACGACAAGTCCTGGTAACCCTGTCTACAGGACTAGCAGGTTTTGCTCTGCTGTGAGAATGTTGTCCCTCAGCCATTTCCTCACAATAAGGCCCAATGCTTTCCTGCTCCCCTCTGTTCACACACAGCACACATACACACAGCACTGTGGAGCCACTGCACACACACAGTTTCCTTCTCCTGTACTCACATCATGACATCCTGACCAGCCACTACACAACAGAGAACAGTACTGCTAGTTTATTTCACAGTGGATTGACTGGCGGAGAAAACACTTAAACTTCCCCTAAGTGGAAACGGACTGCACAAGTTGAAAGTTCAAACAGGGTAAAATCCTAATTTAACATAATCTCACATTACTCAAACTTTTTTCATAGTTGAATGGAATGATTTTAAATTGTTCGGGATACAAACTCCTGCTAAATAACTAAAATGTAAATGTAAGTGTAGGCTTCTGCCCATAGTGGATCAGACAGAACCACATTAAACAGAACTGTACCTGGCACACAGGAGCATTCGTAGGTGGTGTCTCCCTTCTGGATGCAGGTGCCCCCGTTGTGGCAGGGGGAGGGGTTGCAAGGTAGGTAGCGGGTATCACAGTGCTTGCCTGTGTACTCCTGGGGACACTGGCAGCGGTAGGTGCCCACTTCGTTCACACACACCCCTCCGTTCTTGCATGGCGATGGGCTCTGGGCACACTCATTGACGTCCTGCTTGCAGGTCTGGCCGTAGAAGAAGGGGGTGCAGGAACAGATGTAGTGGGACTCGAAGGGGGTGCACTGCCCGCCGTTGGCACAGGGGTTAGAGGCACAGGGGTCTGCCTGCTGGCACTGCTTACCTAGAAGAGACAGACACTCATCTTGTAAATAAAGGATGAAACATTTAATAAATCCACCCCAAAATGTACAATTTGAACTTTATTTACATTAGGGCTGGGAATTGCCAGGGACCTCACGATACGATATTATCACGATACTCAGGTGCCGATACAATATGTATTGTGTCTCTCGCGATTCTATATGTATTGCGATTTGATACTGGTATTTTATTGCGATTTGATGTTCCAAACATGTTGGTCACCATATGTCTGCTGCAGAGGGACAAGAGAGAGCCATGAGAAAACAAGTTTTGATCAGTCATGGAAATAAGAAGTGCTGAAAACAAATTGGCTCCCTATTTAAAAAGAATATGGAGAAAATAATACACTACAGTAAGTTGTTCATTTTTCAATGAACAGAACACCAGCTAGTAATGCTATTTGTTACTACTAGAGTATGCAGATTTTCCCCCCAGTATTCTGACTACAGTGTGAGTAGTAAATATGACAGTGTTTACCTGACCAGCCAGGGGGACATCTACACTTGTACTCTCTGAGGTTGACCAGATCGCAGGTGCCACCGTTCCGGCAGGGAGAGCTGAGACAGGCGTTGTCGATTGGCGTCAGACACAGGCGGTCCGTGAAGCCCGGTCGGCAGAAACACGTGGAGTCCACTGAGCTCCCACGGGGCACTGTGTGACACGAGCCGCCATTTTTACACGGAGCGTAGGTGCAGGGGTCCCGGTGCTGACACCTGTTCCCTACGAATCCATCCCGACACCTGGAGAGAGAGAGAAAAAGAGAGAGAAAGGGGCAGGATGTGTCAGAATTAAGGGTTTAGGGAAAGTGAGGACTGACGCATAGTGAAATGTCTTTTTTTTTAATTAACATGAGTCAAGCATGTGTGGCCATTGCAATGCCACCTGTCTTCGTCTGTTTTAGTAGATATAAGATGTGGGAAAGCAGAAAGGGTGAAAGCAAACACCTAGTTGTCATCCACTTTATTGCTTTCACCTGTTTTCAGAGGTCAGTGCAAACAAGGACAGGAAGCCACTTTAGGCAATTGAGATTTTGCAATTGTGTGCTCAACAATATAAATCTCCAGCAGCCTGGGAAACAGCCTAAGCCTGATACTAACTAGGTAACTAACTCACTGTGAAAGACACCCGGAAGGCTCAGTGAGGATGCTGTCTCTCTCTCCGTCCTGCCGACTGTCTTTACAAAACCGCACATTTGCCTTTTCACTGTCGTCCTCTCAGGCAATGTGTTAGGCCATAAACCTCAGCGACTCCAGGACATGGGGGGCGGGGGGGGACAGCAAACAGTTCCCAGGGAGGAGAGAGGGAGAGAGAGCGAAAGAGAAAGAGGGCTTGAAGAGTCCCCAGAGGCTAGGCAAAGTCCACTCCCAACCAAGGGCCACACAGCGCCCACACAGAGCACGCACACACACACATACACGTGGGCACTGCATGTACACACACACACTCACACAGGTGGCCAGAGAGGTGAGTGAGGTCAGTGAGGTGATCAGGGAGGTTACCAACTGTTCCACAGATCAGTCATGTCAGAGTCAGTTGAATGAGATGACCCACCACCTTCAGTAATGAACCTCACTGCTACAACATGATCCTATTTGTCATCCAGAGGGTTTCTGTACTGTTTCCCACAGGGCTTGGTCATTATGGATAGACTGACTCCATTCATCAATAGTACACAATAACATTGAGCTGTACTCTGACAATAACGGTAAACCAGTGTCATTTTTAACATAAAAAGTAGCCACCTTGGAGCTTATCACCAGCTCTTAGCGAAAAATATGCTCCACTCCACTCCTTTTTGTCAGTGCTCAGTCATTCAAAGGACAAGGCAGTGTCTATACCAGTATTTAAACTCAGCGCTAACATCATGGATACCTCAAAGCAATGTGCCTCCACCTCAACTCTCTCTCTCACTGTCTCTCTCTGTCTCTCTCTCTCTCTGAGACAAGGGATACAGAGAGAGCACTGTAAACTCTATCAAGAGCCACACAGACGCTTTTGATATCAGTGATCCTCCTAGCAAAGCTTTCACTAATTCCTTGTCCATTCCCCCAAGGCAAAACATGAAGACAATACCAAACAGTCCCAAACAAGCTGAGGTCTTCCTATTGGAGGTTGTTGCATTTTTGTTTTATAGTTGCAACTAGTATTGCATTTATTTAAATCTATAATAGCTATTGATTACAGCTACTGTGTGTAATTGATTACATAGTGTTACGTCTCAGCAACATTTGAATATTGTTAAAAGTTTTGTCACTCCAAAACACCATATTAGCCCTGGGGGGCTGGCTAAATCACGTCCCCAAACATTCCCAGAGGGCCGTTGGTTGTGTGAGCGAGGAGACTGGGGGCCTGGGGCAAAGCAGAGGCCCCCTGTGGGGACAGACATGTGTTTAGACAGGGTCCCTCTCTCACGGGATTAGGGTGACCAGGGAAAGAAAACATCATATGCTAGGCTGGGCGCTAGCTACACAAACATCAAGGCTGCGATGGCATGTCACTATGCTTTAATGCTAGGCTAGGCAACCTTTCCACTCACTGGGACATACCATGGAATCACCCCTCTTTGGTTACGGTGAGCATGTTTGTTAGGATGTTTTTTCTAGAGCGATATAGTGTGCAAAGGAGGAGAAAGGGCCATCTACCAAAGTCCCATCATTGCCATTTGCTATTTTAGGACTATTTTAAATCACTCATCTAAACATGGTCACATTTATTTTGCTGGGATGAGAATAATTCGTCCTCTGTTCATTCTTGTTCTCTCTAGTTTCACTACAAGCCCTTTCATTTTTCAGATAATTCAGATCTTTCGCTATCTTTTTTAATTATGACAGAGATGTATAAGAATGTAGAAGCATTCCGTCAGGCAGCAATGCAATGCAGTTCTGAAATAGTGGGAGTCTATAAGCCGTACCAGGTCTCCCATAGTGGGGGACAGTGCAGACACAGCGGGTGCCTGGTGCTGCGGTTGTGAGGCTGGGCATGCGTCGCTCTCTGGGCCATCGTTCCCAAAAGGCTGCAGCCAGGGAGCAGGTGTGCATGTTAATGAGGAGACGACAGCTGCTGCCTAGCCACTGCTCCCTCCCTCCCTCCCTCCATAACTCCCTCCCTCCTTCCCCCAGTTTCTGCGCCCTTCGTGCCGATCTTCTTTCCTCCATCCCTTCATCCCCCGTCCCCAGGAGAATAGCTAGGGCCTGGGCTTCGGGTGTCTGAATGCCCCCACCCCACCCCCCACCCCACCCCACCCCCAGCCCTGGAGGGAGATAGGATGAGAGGCCCCATTGTTTCTCCCATTCAGACCTGACCACAGGCAGGCCGGGCCGGGCCAGGAGCTTACAAGCTGAGAGTGTGCATTCAGCTGTTAAACGTTCTCCTCTCCGTTCCTTCTTCCCTCCATCCACAAACAACTTTTTCTGCTCTCCTTTCTATCTGGCTCATCCCTGGTTTTCTCTCACTCCCTTTTTTTGGTCCTTAGTTCAGTCTTCTTTTAATTTCCTTTCACTCACCCCTCCTCCATGAACCTTCTTTCGCTGTCTTTCCCTCCAACAGTTTTTGCCCACTCTCTCTTTTCATGGCATCCATAGGGTTGACTGGATTTGTAAGCCACCATATTAGGATTTATATTGGGTGTTTGCTCAAAAGCTGTCTGAAAGAAAGGAACTGGTTTTGGAACTGGTTTTGGATTGGAGGGGGGGTAGTGGGAAGCCAGTGAGGACTGAGGAGGTTGTTGTTTTGGAAGGAATGTTGGTGTTTACTCTAAAAAAGCTTTCCCCCGTCTCCTGAACCTCTGGACTACAGTGCTCAATGGAGGCTTCTGGCAGCCTCACTTTACGGGGCTCCGCAAAAACTCACACCAGCTTTGAAACAGGGCCCAGACCTGAGTGTCCTCACAAACAGAGCAACGTCTCTCACACATGCACCCATACACACACACACACACACATACACAGAGGCCTAGAGAGCTGCCATTCCTTACAACACAGCCCACTCTCTCACACTGGGGTTTCAGAGACAAATACATAAAGCACCCTCTCCTCTGCCTTGGTCCACGTGGCACGTTGCTCAAACACACTCTGGCCCTGGCGTTTGCACAGTCAACCTCAACGCGCGCTAGCCAAGAATGCTAACAGTTTGCTCTTTAACTTGGCGAGAGGTCGACAAATACGCTCTCAGCACAAAATACGTTTTACAGGACACACACGGCTAACCGTCTTAATTCCTCACACAGACTATAAAAGGGCTAAACAAAAGACACTCAGCTAACTCTTTTATGGAGTCTTTAGTTTGCACCATTCAGAACAAACAGTGAAAGGCAGCTGCTGCTACAACAGACTCCTGGCTGCGTCAGCTAGAGCTCGCTAATCTCAGCAGCAGGTAAACTTTCTGCTTGAATGTTAAATAAAGAAGAGCTGAAAAGAGGAGAGGAATCAGAAGCTGTTCAAATATCAGGTGTGCGGCGGGCTGGAATGGTGTCGCATAACAGGAGAACAGGAGGAGCTGTAGTCAGGCTGATGCTGTTGTTGTTATCCTTTGACTTCCATGCCTCCCTCCCTGCCTCCCTGCCGCAGTAGCCTCCATTGTCCTGCTGGGATTTATTTTCTTTCTGGCCACCAGTAGCCCGTGGCAACAGATCTCTCTCTCTGTGTGTGTGTGTCTGTGTGTGTGTGTGTGTGTGTGTTTGCTTGTGTGTGTGTGTGTGTCATTGATGCAGTGTGCATCAGGCAGCTCAGGATCAGCCCAGGCCAGGAGCAGATGTTGTCATGACACCTGACCTCGGGAGCAGACACCACTCTGGGGGTTTCCCCACTGAGCCAATCTGCCATCTGTCACTCTCTGAGGTCGCCATGCACAGAAAGGCACTGAGACTTTGAAGACATACGGGCACGCAGGCGTACACATGCACACACATGCACACGCGCACACACACACAGAGGCGTACAGGTTCCAGTCTCCGACTTGCCTGCTGTTGTGGCCTACCTCTGGACCTAAGAGGGCTGTGCATTGTTTCAATAGATTCTATCACAGCCATGAAGCCCCTCTATATTTACCATTGACCTACAGTATCATACTGTAGTTTCTCTAGTGGGGAAAACAGACCATGCAGAAAAACGGTAATTTGCAGACAGTGGCTGTCCTATCGCATCTGACCACAGGACATCGGCCGTCATTTCCGATTAATTTCCAGATAACTCTACATGTTGAATGCTTGAATCGCCAACACCCAACAGGTGATGTACTGCGCAGGGCGGATGTTTTGGTTGGTCTGTTGGTGATGTAAGAGAAAAAGAACACTTGAACTGTTCTCATTTAATTCCATAACAACACCACATATTACTTTGAGAATTTAACCTCTTCTTTTTCAGATTTCAACACAGTGTATCGAGTAAGTGACAAACTGTTCCATTTTGGGCTTCAAACTAATCAAGTGTTTTTGTCTCTCCTTTACATGCCTCCTCCACTTCTTCTCTTTATGGCACTAAACTGCCTTCAGCCTGGAGTCAAACTGTGCTAGGAAAACTCTATTCCCCTGCATCACTTCTCTCCACTCTCTTTTCCAGGCTGTTTGGTGTCTGTGCCTCTGCTAAAGTATCCTTTACTCTTGTCTGATCTGTTTTAAAGCACTCCCCCAGGGCCTGCTTTGGTACTGTGCCTCAGCCTCTCTCTCTTTAATCGCATACATGAAAGCTGACCTTCCCAACCCAAATCTGTTAGTGTTCATTAGATGCCTGTTTATTTGGCCATATTACTAACAGAGCCCATGGGAAAGGAACCGCTCCCCCAGGGACAGGGATACAACACAGAGCAGAGGCAGGTGAAGGCCAGGGGAGGCAGGAGGATAACAGGGGAGGCAGGAGGATGACAGAGGAGGCAGAAGGAGACAGGGGAGGCAGAAGGAGGACAGGGGAGGCAGGAGGAGGACAGTGGAGGCAGGAGGAAAATAGGGGAGGCAGGAGGAAAATAGGGGAGGCAGGAGGAGAATAGGGGAGGCAGGAGGACTAGAGGGGAGGCAGGAGGACAACAGTTGAGGCAGGAGTAGAATATGGGAGGCAGGAGGAAGATATGGGAGGCAGGAGGACCGTGGAGGCAGAAGGAACACAGGGCAGGCAGGAGGATGATAGTGGAGCTAGGAGGGACAGGGGAGGCAGGTGAGAAGAGGGAAAGGACAGGGGAGGCAGGAGGACAGGGGAGGAAGAGGTTGGGGAGGCAGGTAGAGGACAGTGGAGGCCGGGGTTGGGGAGGCAGGAGGAGAGGCAGAGTAAGCAGGAGGGAGAGGGGAGGGAACCGGGTAGGTGAGATATGGGGAGAGACAGGAACAGGGAATAGGGGTGGGAGGCTGCCTGGGGGACTTCTGACTCATAGCTGCTTTCTCCTAATGACTGGTGGCGCTCACGAGACAAAAGTGGTCCCCTGAAAATTGCGTACTACGTTATAAATGTGCAGATATGTGCATTTAATTAAATCACTTTTTGACATAATTCCTTTTGATTTCAACAAAACCTTCCATAGATGTTATTTTGCCCAATGAAAAAGTGGTCAGAAATTGCATTTTGCATTACCCGCCATACCATCACTGGAAAATATTCTCCAGAAATTATTAAATAGTTTGAAAACCCTGTTTGTAAGCTTTTAAGTATCAATCTCAACCGTTTATCTTTTCCAGTGATGAAGACATGGATGTCAAATGGTATGGTGGGGTATGCAAAATATGTCAACTTTGAGCAGCTTTATCTCTTGAATGTTTTGGCATTCAGGTCCAGAAAGTAACTTTCTGACCACTTCCACAATGGGCAAAAACTGTATGTATGGAAGGTTTTGTCCAAATCAAAAGGGAGTGCTGTCAAAAAGTGATTTAATAAAAAAAAACATACCCTGTGCTTTCATGGGCCGCCAGGGCCGGTGTCAGATTCCCTTTGGGACAAACCTCAGTGGAGAGAAAGAGAGGCTGAGCTGAACCACTAACTGTTCTATTCTGTTCTGTTCTGACTGATTGTAGTGACTTGATGTTGGGGAACTTCAACGCTGGATTAGAGATATTTGTACCGGAGGGGTGACAGTCATTTGTGTGTAGCGGGGCAGGAAAGAACATTTTAGAGGAACATTTCCTCAATTGGTGTATTTGAACCCAACCACCTGTCTGTCTGTGGATCATAACAGAACAACTGAAAGGGACTTACATTACCCACAAGGCAGCACGCTCCATAATACCCATGATTACTTGTGGTTTTGCCATTCAACTCCAAACAGAAGACTTCTGCCTCACAGTGGCAGGTGTTCTATTATCTTTCACACACACACATACTCACACAGGATACTCTCCACAAAGAGAACATAAAATGTAAGCTAATGTCTTTCTTCTGGATGGAGTGATGATTAAAGTTTTAAAAACAGCAACAACAAAAAAAGTGAAATTATGTCTAAACTAATGCCAAGGGCATCTGTTTTTTTAATCACCTAAACATCATAATATACATTAGAATTATTTAATTTTCTCATAGGTAGACCTCAACCAAACACAACACTTGTACTCTGTACAGTAACTACCTCATGTCACACATCTTCAGCCACCTTTAAGCACTTAAAGACATGCTCTGGATGTTTCAATGTATACTTCATACATGCATAATCTTTGAGCAGAATTACTGTCTTACCCCCAATTAGCCATGAAATCCCTAGTTTGAAAGCAATTGTTTTTCTGGAAGCTGTGCTGCGCCATTCCCAAAATGTTCCTCCACGTGGGCCAGCCCCTTAGCAATTCGAATTCAACCAATGAGCTTCAGCATCTCGCCATATGGGTGACAGCTGGCAAGATGCACATGATGCACCCACAGCAAAGCGAAAGTGAGAGGGCAAGAAATAAAAACATTTTCCAGTGATGGTATGGTGGGTAATGCAAAATGCACTTCCTAACCACTTTTTTCCTGGGCAAAAACATCTATGTAAGGTTTTATTGAAAAGCCATTTAATTAAAAATTTATTTTAATTTACCCCTCAGCAATATGATCACATGCAATACAGCACCTTTTCTTTCCCTAGTCCTTCGAGGCTGTGTCCTGTTTTCTGAATGAAAGGATTGGTGTCAGGGACTCATCTGCCCCGTAGAAAACAGAGGTTGTATTGAAGCATCCCTGGCCGGAGACAAGGGCCACTTTCATTCATGATGATACTGTAGTCAGTCACCACCACACCACACATGCCAGGGAATTAATGATCCTGCTTCTTGTTTAACTTCAGTGAGAGAGAGTTTTAACACACACGTAGCTAGGCAATCTAGCTAGCTATCCTAAAGAGAATTCAATAAAGCCTGTACAGAAATGTGAGAGATTGATTATCTGAGGTTATATCAGTTTGAGCTCTTTGAATACAGTGCCTGCAGATTAGAACCAGTCACAGAAGCCTCTGCCTCAGGCGCTAAGTGGGCTATTTCTGTCTGTCTGAAGGAAGGGTGACTGCCTGTTACTGAAGAATACTTATTTCACCAGCCAGGCTCATAGACAGGCAGCATAGGGGACATCTATACTAGTGTGTGACTGTCCAATTACTGAAGCCTCAATTTAGCAGACATCCTTACCTCAACAGCAAGCTAGAGACGAGGAAGTGACATATTGGAGTGGCCGGAGGTGATTGATTTATCTCATCAGGCAAAGTAGTGCACTTCATAGGAAATAGGGTTGATGGGCACTGGTCAAAAGAAGTGCACTACATAGGGATTAGGGTCCCATTTTGGACACAGCCTGAGTGATTAGGTCTATCTACAGTACAGGACAGGTTGGTGAGTGACAGGCAGCCAGCCATATTGCCCAATATGCCCTGGCCCAGTCTCATCCCTGCCACATAACTTCAAAATCTTCACTCTCCAGTGACGGACTAAGCCATCCTTTGAAGTACAAGAGGTCACATGACTCACAGTATCAATGGCCTGTCAAAAAAACAAAAAGTTGTTTTGAGGAGTTTGCCTGCCGACTGACTGAGGTATGTGAACTCTGGGCATGGCAGCCCTCTCTGGACCATGCATCTCTCATCTCTGTCTGAGGCTCTGAGGCTAAGCCCCTTGATTCTAGCCATCCCAGAAAGGGTTTTTCCCGGTATTTTACAAATGTTCCATCCCGAGAATAAATCACTTTCTGATGGGTAACACGGTATTTCTCGCCCTAACCGGAAGTATCATTCTAACGCATATAAATATGTCTGGATTTGATTCGTTTTGATCGGCATGAACATTTTGACCTGATGCTACTTGGCACTGATGAGCCATACATTAAATACATTTTATGAGCCCTACATTAAAGATATGTTATGAGCCCAAAAAATATATATATTTTTGAGTGTGGACTGTATTACTGTACTGTATTGTATTCCTGAGAGAACATGTGATGCTGGTGCAGGACATGCGGCCTACAAAGTTACAATTATTGACTAGCAATATATATTTTAACATTTTACATTTTTATAATTAGTAGGCTGACGCATATATACCTTTCATAATATTTACTCTAATGTTGAGTGACGTGCGCATGAGGCAACCACTTTCTCTCTCTATTGTTGCTTTCAACAGTTCAATTAAATGTTTCATTGTCCTTATCTTCATTGCAATGTCATTGAAATGTCATTTTAATGACATGCTTGAATAATATAGGACTAGAATAAGATGCAGACGGCTTTCACTTTCTCTTCACGAAGATTGAATGGTTATGGGTCTGAATAAATAACTGCTATAGCCTACCACCATCGCCCGTTCTCTCTTCTTTCAAACTCCCCATCAGTTCTATTGGCTGCTGTATGTTACATTCAGCAAACAAGAGCTTGCATCTCTCTTCGAAGTCTATTCGTATAAATGCAACAAAAACAAAAAAGTCCAACAAGTTATTCTAGTCTAGCTTTTCCTGGGACTCCAAGAGCTGAGGAGCGTTTTTGAAGGAGCGAGGTCAGCGGAACGCAGATGCGTATTGCTTAAGAGACAGAGGCTAGAAGCTTAAGCATAACCCATCCTTCATTAGCAAAATATAAGCCTAATAAATGTATTACCAGAAAGAGTTAGGCTATGACATCTACAGTATATATTTCTATATCTATCAGCCCAGTGACGCAAGCCTACAAGACGGGCTAAATGCCTTTTATATTCACTTCGAGGCAAGCAACACTGAAGCATGCATGAGAGCACCAGCTGTTCCGGACGACTGTGTGATCACACTCGCCGTAGCTGATGTGAGCAAGACCTTTAAACAGGTCAACATTCACAAGGCCGTGGGGCCAGACGGATTACCAGGACGTGTACTCAGAGCATGCGCGGACTAACTGGCAAGTGTCTTCACTGACATTTTCAACCTCTCCCTGAGTCTGTAATACCTACATGTTTCAAGCAGACCACCATAGAAAGCGAAGGTAATGACTACCACCCGAATTGAATTGCACCATCATCATCATCATACCGGAAATCCTAGACCCACTCCAATTCGCATACCCCCCAACAGATGGCACAATCTCAATCGCACTCCACACTGCCCTTTCCCACCTGGACAAAAGGAAAACCTATGTGAGATTGCTGTTCATTAACTACAGCTCAGAGTTCAACACCATAGTGCCCACAAAGCTCATCACTAAGCTAAGGAAACTGGGACTAAACACCTCCCTCTGCAACTGGATCCCGGACTTCCTGACCGGCAGTCACCAGGTGGTAAGGGTAGGCAAAAACACATCTGCCACGCTGATCCTCGACACAGGGGCCCCTCAGGGGTGAGTGCTTAGTCCCCTCCTGTACTCCCTGTTCACCCACGACTGCGTGGCCCAGTACGACTCCAACACCATCATTAAGTTTGCTGACGACACAACAGTGGTAGGTCTGATCACTGACAGCAATGAGATCATCTATAGGGAGGAGGTCAGAGACCTGGCAGTGTGGTGCCAGGACAACAACCCCTCCCTCAACGTGAGCAAGACAAAGGAGATGATTGTGGACTACAGGAAAAGGAGGGCCGAACATTCCCCCATTCATATAGTGGAGTGGGTCGAGAGTTTCAAGTTCCTTGGTGTCCACATCACCAACAAACTATCATGGTCCAAACACACCAAGAAAGTCATGAAGAGGGCACAACAATGCCTTTTCCCACTCAGGAGACTGAAAAGATTTGGCATGGGTCCTCAGTTATACAGCTGCACCATCGAGAGCATCCTGGCCGGTTGCATCAGCGCCTGGTATGGCAACTGCTAGGCATCCAACTATAAGGCGCTACAGAGTGTCGTGCGTACAGCCCAGAACATCACTGGGACCAAACTTCCTCCCATCAAGGACCTATATACTAGGCGGTGTCAGAGGAAGGCATAATAAGGTATTTCTGTTTTTTATTTGTAATAAATATGCAAAAATGTCTAAAAACCTGTGTTTGCTTTGTCACTGTGAGAGGGGGGGAAGGGGTCTGTATACTTTCCGAATGCACTGTATATCTATAGTATGTGTGTGTGTATGTATACACACATATATATATATATATATATATATATAGTACATTTCCAGTCAAAAGTTTGGACACCTACTCATTCTAGGGTTTTTCTTTATTTTTACTATTTTCAACATTGTAGAGTAATAGTGAAGACCTTCAAACTATGAAATAACACATATGGAATCATGTAGTAACCCAAAACGTTTTAAAGAAATATATTTTATATTTGGATTCTTCAAAGTAGCCACCCTTTGCCTTGATGACAGCTTTGCACACTCTTGGCAAGCTTCATGAGGTAGTCACCTGGAATGCATTTCATTTAACAGATGTGCCTTGTTAAAAGTTAATTTGTGGAATTTCTTTCCTTCTTAATGCATTTGAGCCAATCAGTTGAGTTGTGACAAGGTAGGGGTGGTATACAGAAGATAGCACTATTTGATAAAAGACCAAGTCCATATATGTCAAGAACAGCTCAAATAAGCAAAGAGAAACATGAAGGTCAGTCAATCCGGAAAATGTCAAGAACTTTTAAAGTTTCTTCAAGTGCAGTCGCAAAAACCATCAAACGCTATGATGAAACTGGCTTTTATGAGGACCGCCACAGGAAAGGAAAAAACAGAGTTACCTCTGCTGCAGAGGATAAGTTCATTAGAGTTACCAGCCTCAGAAATTGCAGCCCAAATAAATGCTTCACCAAGTTCAATTAACAGACACATCTCAACATCAACTGTTCAGAGGAGACTGAGTGATTCAGGCCTTCTTGGTCGAATGTCTGCAAAGAAACCACTACTAAAGGACACCAATAAGAAGAAGGGACTTGCTTAGGCCAAGACACATGAGCAATGGACATTAGACCGATCGAAATCTGTCCTTTGGTCTGATGAGTCCAAATTTGAGATTTTTGGTTCCAAACGCTGTGTCTTTGTGAGAAGCAGAGTAGGTGAACAGATTATCTCTGAATGTGTAGTTCCCACCGTGAAGCATGGAGGAGGAAGTGTGATGGAGTGAGGCTGCTTTTCTGGTGACACTGTCAGTGATTTATTTAGAATTCAAGTCACACTTAACCAGCATGGTTACCACAGCATTCGGCAGCGATACGCCATCCCATCTGCTTTGTGCTTAGTGGGACTATCATTTGTTTTTCAACAGTACAATGACCTAAGACACCTCCAGGCTGTGTAAGGGCTATTTGATCAAGAAGGAGAGTGATCGAGTGCAGCATTAGATGACCTGGCCTCCATAATCACCCAACCTCAACCCAATTGAGATGGTTTGGGATGGGTTAACCTGCAGAGTGAAGGAAAAGCAACCAACAAGCTGCTCAGCATATGTGGGAACTCCTTCAAGACTGTTGGAAAAGCATTCCAGGTGAAGCTGGTTGAGAGAATTCCAAGAGTGTGCAAAGCTGTCATCAAGGCAAAGGGTGGCTACTTTGAAAAATGTCAAATATAAAATATATTTAGATTTGTTTAACACGTTTTTAGTTACTACATGATTCCATGTGCTATTTTATAGTTTTGATGTCTTCACTATTATTCTACAATGTAGAAAATAGTACAAAATTAAATTAAATTAAAACCCTAGAATGAGTAGGTGTGTCCAAAGTTTTGACTGGTACTGTATATCTTGAACATGATTATCTATTTTGGATGCAATTTGAATGGAATTGATGGAGAGAGCGAAAGACTGTGAGAGAGTGCTCGTGTTCACACTGATTTAAAGCAACGATTCGAGTGATAGGCTGTTTTACATCTCTGCAGCTGCAATAAATAAAAATAAAAACATCTTTACAATAAAAAGTTGAGGTGACCCCAGAAAGCCAGATGGAGATGTGTAAATTAGACATGTATTCAGTCCATATATTACTGTAGCATAGCCTATGCTGCAGCAATGTAGGCCTACCTGTCATACGAAAAAAAAAGTTACCATGATGAGATGATACATGCCTTGTGAACTGCGCTCCATACTGAGATGCGCTGTCTGTCCCCACCCTGAGCATTGATGATTGATCATACAGATAGTGAAAGAAGGCCATAGAGAAGCATATCATTTAACAGTTCCATTTCACGTCATACTGTATTATAATTTACTGGTTTCTCGCAGTTATTTATGCCTGGTAGCCCGGTTCCCGCTACTTAACCTTAATCCCGGAGCCTGGCCAGGAGTGTGGATCATATCTCTCTCTCTCTCCTGGCTCTGCTGGGCTCAGCTTGGCCCTACACTGCACTGCTTTCTGTTACTGTCATGTCATCCTGCTAGATGAAAGGCCTACTTCAATGCCTCAGAGATAAACTACCCTGGCCTGCCCTGATCCCGGTGGCTCTCATTCGCCAGTCCAGATATGAGGTGGGGCTGCGGCATTCATGGCATGGAATGTAAAGTAGTAATCCCTGCAGTACTATATAAAACTGAAGCATTGGATGGCACTTGACCTAGGAATACCACTTGTCTTGACTTCAGAGAGGCATGGTTTTATTGTGAAGGAACGTCGTAATCCTGTTAGGAATGGAAACATGGCAGTGGAAAGACACATTCTGTCTGCTCAGGGAAGGAGTTTCATGGAGACTATCAAACATAGTATGTAGCCCATATCATTCAGTGGGTTAGACAGGCTGTAACACAGACAGACACCAGCACACCTCACCACCCCCCACTCTCTATCTGTGAGCATCTCAATAAAACTCCAACATAACGCCTTTGGTATACAGTAGAGGAGGGCGATGTGGGAAAAAAAATCCATATTGCGATAAATTGCTTGAATTGATGCAATAACGATAAATAGAACAATAAGTTTATAACATTAATGTGCACCACAGTCTTTTACAATTATCCTTAAAACTACTACAAGTTTGATGGTTGTAGCCATCAACTGTCCTATTAACAATCACCCATTTCATGTCAAACGTCACGCTTCTCTAGCATAGGATACTTATTGTAATGAACGATATTAGCAAAATGCCAACGATAAGTGATCGGTATGGTCGGTGTTGATCATTTTCATCTTATCGTCCCAGCTCTAGCCTACAGTAACTTGTGGGTTGATGGGTCATTCAATAGGCCTAACTTATAACATGAAAAGGCATCATGTCAATTATCTGCGGAACCCACTTATATTGGAGGCCTTACTGTATTCTTTTCCCACAATGCTCACAACATTTGTCAACAATTCAGTAGGAAATGCCACACAATTCTTCCATTTTTAAAAGACACTGGTGAGAAATGCATGTTGAAGATTCAATTGTTATGGAAAGAAAGCAGTGTTGTTAACATTAGCCCACAGTATTGGTATTAGATCAATCTTATAGGTTGCACTTAGCTTGCTCCGCCAAATGTTCACATTTCAGGCACTTTTTCACATCAATGCACTGTTTAAAGTTTGTCAAAACACTGTTTAAAGGCCCAGTGCAGTCACAATTCAGTTTTCCTGTGTTTTATACCATATTGTACAACAGCTGAAACAAACACTGTAAAAGTGTGAAAACATTTGATCTGTGTTATTTCCTGATAGTTGCTGGTTGAAAATACACAGGACCTTCTAATCAGTAGGTTTGCATGGGTGGGAGTTTTGACTTTCCATGGTGACATCACCATGCGGTAAATTGGTTAATAGACAAATAAGAAAGAGAGTTTCAAACCCCTCCCCACTCAGGCCACTCTCAGACAGTCCTAGCAAAATCGGTTGGTTGAGAAATAGTTTTCTTTGCAAAAAATCTATTACAGCAAACCACTTAATTGTTGCCCAGAAATGATTTGATATTGATATAAAAATGGCTGCATTGGGCCTTTAAAGTTTGTCCAAACATACTGTATATCCATAAACAAACAACATTTCCAGCAATGAACACTAGAGAAGACACAACCTCTGACCTCTGCTTGTACATTTCAGACAAATTGTGTGATTGTCAACTCTTGTTACTGCGTAATAATAATAAAAAAAAGAAGCATAGTAAAAGATACACAAAATTAAAAACATGGTGCTCCAGTCTAGCAGGCCACTCATCACAATCTCCATGTTTAACTAGAAGATTATGAGGACAGTAAGAGGCACAATGATGGCTTTGTGGCCCAACAAGGGGGTTCTGCCAGACAGAATTAAGATGTGGCCAAGAGCCAAAATGGCTGCCTGGGCATGCAGGAGCCAAGAGCCGACCCAGCCTGATGGAGCTCCACTGCTGCTTAGTAAGATGACACTGGCACTCCAATGCCACGCTGGAAACAGTGCCAATGTTCAGGTAGCCATAATGGAACAGGGGGTAAGAGGGTTCAGGAGACAATAGAAGTTCTATGTGTCGGTGATGTAGAAGAGCTACTCAACACTTTGTATAGAACTGCTCCATTCACTTTCAAAAACAGTGAATAACAACAACAACATCAAAAACAACCTGAGATATGCATTACAACTTGTTTACTAACTTTCAGTTTCCTTACGTATCATCTCCCAATTATGAAACCATCCAGTCTAATTACACTCTACTGCCATCTGTCCTTCTGATTGAAATCTCTCAGAGAGGGAGAGAAAGCCCATTCAACATTCAACAGGGGTACAAAACCCTTGGGGGGGGGGGGGGGGGCAGAGGAAGTAGGGGGTAGGATGGGAGGAGAAGCAGTAGGTCAGGGGGGAGTAGGGGGTAGGACAGAGGCCGCAGCAAGCACTCTGGGAAGCCTCACCCAGATTAGTCACACAGAATTAATCTGACTGGAGAACAATGGCCGTCGAGCTTCTGGCAAAGCCCAGCTGTCGCTCCGTGAAAGAAAAGAGAAACAAGATTTAGGGCCCAGAATGAGTGTCTCGAACATAGACTTCTGCTGGAGAGAGAGAGCCTGCATTCAGTAGCTGTGGGTAAGGCTGGACAGGCCACGAGACACACAGGCACAGCGACCCCCGGTGCAGTCCTCATCAATAAGCCTGGGTTGTGTACGCCTTCCAACAATAGGCATGTGCTGATCTCTGAAAGAACTGAAAATGCCATCAGAGGCCTAAGCAGGACCTCAGCTCAACATGATAAAATTAAACACCTTAACGTTTTGGGATATGTAATAATGGGATTTGAAACTTACTTGCACTCTCCATTTCCATCAGCTGTGGACTCACACCTCCCCAGGTTCAAACACAACTCGGTGGGCATAGAGCATCTTAAGCCTGCAAACAGAATGTGTCAATGCAACAACAACAACAACAGCACAATCCAAGTACAAATATTCCGTCTTCTTTCTATTTTCACAATTGAGAAGATTTTCATATACAGTCATCACATGAACAAAATAACACTCAAATGCTTTGTTAACTAAACCATGAGTAGTAAATGACAGAACTATCCCTCATGACGATGATTGTATGGCCTAGGTGTGACTACAGCCAACTTCAGTGCAATTTGTGGTGAATGGGACTTGACACCACACTGGTAGGTGCATTCTTCTTCCTTTTGCAGTTGTACCATAGAATGTACTATATTCGGGGAGTAGCATAGCGCTGCGAAAACAGTTCTGTGTAACTCGACTCAAAACTGGTCCATTGGCCGAGGCTTGAGTTTTCATATTCCTGTCAAAAGTTATAGACTGAACGGTGAACTTTCCGGCAAACGCGTCACGCACAGCGAACCTTCTGTTGCAGCGTCTGTCTGGCACCAGGTTGGTCTGGCGCGAGCTGCGTCTACGAGCGGAGAGTGCAACAGCTGTCTAGCGAGAGGCGCACGCACAAAGAATACATCCATATGAAACGTATGGAGGGAATGGAAACAATATCCGTGTGCAAATAAAACCCACATAGAAAGTATACGTTGGAATGAGAATTAGTTATAACGCCGTACAGAGCAGTTATACATAAATCTTAATTGGTTATCAGTGCATTGTGGGGGCTCAAATCACTGCAAATGAAAAAACTTCCTCACAATTGTGGGAATCTTGCATGAGACTACAACCACAATCAATATGTCTGATGTTGTCAATGTGATGCCTGTCTATCTGTGAATAGAAAATAAACTTAAGATAAAAACAAAACTGAAGCTGAAAAAAACAATCACAACTAAAGAGGCACTTTTGCCAAGAAATTCCCATATGTCAAGCCACCCTCAAAAAAAGAGAAGCTGCGTTTTAAAAAACGCTTGGAGGTCGAATGCAACAAGTGCACCGTTCTTTGATTGTTCTACAATCAAGTTTGCGACTCTTCCCTATTTGTTGTTGGCTGCACATCAGCATTTACTTTGCACTAATGCCATTGTATGTAAGTGAATTCATGGGAAACATCCCCGTAATAGGCTAAATGTTTAATTTAACATGTTTTATGAATATTTAGCCACTGTGTATCGAACCAAACATGGATTCATATTATTATTGCACTTACCTCGTGTTAGAACAATCAGCGACAACAGGAAAGTTAGTTTCACAAAGAAAGGATGCATTCCTTTTTTTCTGATTTAAAATTGATATGTAATTCCACCTGGATTTATCATAGATCCTATTTTATTTTCTTCTTCGACAATTAAAAAAACGTCGAATTCATAATTTCATAGATCCAAAAAAGTAACCGTTTGCGGCGCGTCTCTGTGAACTCCGTATCCTACATGCAATACTGTCACTCCAGTTTCCGAGTTGTAAATGACTTGAGGGACTCAATTCTCCATTCCCATGTCCACATCTAGGGGCGTTATCCTTCCGCGCCACAAAAGCCTTGTTCACATTGGGAGTTTGAAGTGACTCATTTTTGTATTTATTTTTTCGAATCTGTTCTTTTTCCTAAAGTCTAAACAGCCCAAAAGCACATGGAATCAGATATTTAAAGCCACATTTCAAACCCCCTTCATAAAAAATAAATACAAAAATGTATCTTGTTGATTGTTTACAAACAAATTAGTGAAGAGCTAAATAGCTAGCTAGTTGACTGCTGTGGCTAGCCAAAAATGACTTGAAAGTTGGATCATCTTATACTTTGAGGTTTTAAAGTGGTCTTACAGTAGTGGCCAAAAGTTTTGAGAATGACACAAGTATTGGTCTCCACAAAGTTTGCTGCCTCAGTGTTGATGATGGCAATTTGCATATTCTCCAGAATGTCATGAAGAGTGATCAGATGAATTGCAATTAATTGCAAACTCCCTCTTTGTCATGAAAATGAACTTAATCCCCCAAAAACATTTCCACTGCATTTCAGCCCTGCCACAAAAGGACCAGCTGCCATCATGTCAGTGATTTTTTCGTTAACACAGGTAAGAGTGTTGACAAGGACAAGGCTGGAGATCACTCTGTCATGCTGATTGAGTCAGAATAACAGAAAGGAAGCTTTAAAAGGAGGGTGGTGCTTAAAATCATTGTTCTTCCTCTGTCAACCATGGTTACCTGCAAGGAAACACGTGCAGTCATCATTGTCATGCCAACAGTAAAGCATCCTCAGACCATTCATGTGTGGGGTTGCTTCTCAGCCAAGGGAGTGGGCTCAGTTGAACAGTGTTTCCTCCGACATGTTGGTGCGGCAGATGTTAAGAACCGCAGTTTGGCGGGTCTTGACCTTCGCCTTCCGAGCACGTGAGGGAGTTGCAGAGATGAGACAAGATCGAAAAAATTGGGTTACCAACGTAATTAGAAGAGGTAAAAATAAATGTTTTGTCATACCTGTGGTACATACCATGGCTTTCAGCCAATCAGCATTCACCCAGTTTTGGGATCCCAAGTGGCGCAGTGGTCTAAGACACTGCATCTCAGTGCTAGAGGTGTCACTACAGACAACCTGGTTCAAATCCAGACTGTATCACAACCAGCTGTAATTGGGAGTCCCATAGGGCGGTGCACAATTGGCCCAGTGTCGTCCGAGTTTGGCCGGTGTAGGCCTTCATTGTAAATAAGAATTTGTTCTTAATTGACTTGCCTAGTTAAATAAATGAAACCAAATAAAGGATGTATTCCTACATTGTTTATGTTTTTGTTGTTGGCCCACACTTTGATTGTATGCACATCTTACAGTGTGGCTTTCACATCAGTAAAATACAAATGTAGGCCTACAAGAGCTCTTTAAGCAGACCAAGTGAAGATGTACTGTAAATTCACACAAGACACAACTAAAGTGTTCTCTGGTTACTATCATCTTTACGTACTCAACATACAGACAAAATCGTTCTGTCTTGCAAAATGTTTTAATCGGCTCGTCCCCAAATGTTATATGCATTCCAATTCCTCTGAACAGCTTCTAATGTAGAACATCACAAACGTCTCTCAGAATGTACAGTAGGCCTATGCATGATTCAAATCTGTCATCTAGCATGAACCGTGATAACAGATCTAATCCTCCATAGCTGATGAGTAAATGCTAACAGGCCTGGAACTCAGGTAAGTACTTTCTGGTTGTGCTCAACCAGCAAAAACAGAGCAGGTCAGATTTCCAATCTATTCCATCAAATGGCAGGTTGACACAAATTATTATTTAAAATAAATTATTTGTTATAGGTACAGGCGTTGCAATATTTAATTATCATGGATTTTGTAGGTGGTGCCAGTGGAGCGTTACCCAAAATTGGTTCACTTTCCTGATAATTTTACAACTGCTAATCATCAAGTATGCCCTTTGTGAGAATGTTTTAGTAGTTTCTGATGACTTTTAACATTGTTTCTCAGGCTGGTACGTGCATCCTAAGATTTCAGAGCAAACAATCATGTTGTCAGTGCAAATGTAAACTCCCACTCACAAATACCATTCATTCATTTCAAAATTGTGCAATAATTAATTTGGGACTGGTGCAAAAATTTGCCAAGTATCACACTTCGTAACAAAACAGAAAGGAAAAGTTTTGCAACTGGTGGTTTCTATGCCTGCAGGGCAGGGCCTATTTTTTTCAGTTGTGAATACATTTCTGTGTGACATTTAAAGGAGCTGCGTACACACCAACAGGACCTCCAGGTAGAACAAAAGCTTGGAGTGTGGGAAGAGGAAATCTGAAGCAAACGTTGTGGCCCTGGGGCCTGAGAATGGAGAGAAGGGTTGGAGGAGAAGATATGGAAAGAATGGTAAAGGAGTGAAAGGTTGGGGAGAAGTAACAATGTCAAAGTCACACTCCAGTCTCCTTTTCACCTCATTTATCACCCGATTTACTTAACAAAAGGCACATTGCAATCCAGGTATCCTCACGACATCACACAAGTGGGAGGGGGCGTGGACCTTCAGAAGAATTTAAGGCTATCTGTCCGCCAATTGAAGCTCAACAGAAGCTGGGTGATGCAACAGGACAACCACACAAAACACAGAAGTAAATCAACAAAATAATAGTTTCAACAGACGAAAGTACGCCTTCTGGAGTGGCCCAGTCAGAGTCCTGACCTCAACCCGATTGAGATGCTGTGGCATGACCTCAAGAGAGTGGTTCACACCAGACATCCCAAGAATATTGCTGAACTGAAACAGTTTTGTAAAGAGGAATCGTCCAAATTTCTATCCAGACTGTATCACAACCGGCAGTGATTGGGAGTCCCATAGGGTGGCACACAATTGGCCCAGCATCGTCCGAGTTTGGCCGATTAGGCCGTCATTGTAAATAAGAATTTGTTCTTAACTGACTTGCCTAGTTAAATAAAGGTTAAATACCTTTTTTTTTAAAAGATTCTCCTGACCGTTGTGCAGGTCTGATCCGCAACTAAAGTTTGGTTAAGGTTGATTTGATATAACTGTTTTCCATACCTTTTTTGAATCATTTTTACAATCAATAAAAGCATTATTATAAAATAAAGATTTTGTCTTACGGTTTAATTTAACTGCATAATTACGTAGTGTTCTATAATTCTGTTAATCAATTTCTAGTTTAGATTTGGTTGCTAAGACTTTTGCCATATTTCTTTGAGAAAATGCCTCACCTAGTTCATCATCAATCCATGGAGATGGACGAGCCCCAACTGTACTTTTTCTTACTGGCACATGATGGTCCATTGCCTCAGTGAGCAAATCAATAAAACATTCTGTAGCATGATTTAAATCATCCTCTAGATAAAGGTTATTTCTGCCAAAGGAGGGTCAACCATTTATTAAATCCAAGGGTTCAAATATTTTTCCACCCTGCACTGTGAATGTTTACACAGTGTGTTCAATAAAGACATGAAAATGTATATTGTTTGTGTGTTACTAGTTTAAGCAGACTGTGTTTGTCTATTTTTGTGACTTAGATGAAGATCTGATCAAATGTTATGACTAATTTGTGCAGAAATCCAGGTATTTCCAAAGAGTTCACATACCTTTTCTTGCCACTGTATATGTTGCATATTGTTTTTCAACAGGAAAAGTGAAAAGAATTGCTGGACCATGACAAAAAAAAAACAGCAGTAACAATCTTATCTGTTTTTCTAACTTTTTCAGAAAAACATAGACAAAAGCAATGTAAATTATATAATCAGCTATTGTTTTATGCCCAATGTAATAAGAGGAACATTTGTATTGTGTCACATCCCAAGGCTAAGTGTAAACAGGATTTGTGTTGCCTTCCTTCTCATTGTGTTGATCTGGGCCATTTCAATGCCCCCCATCCCGGTAGCCATTATGGAGGACCATACAGATGTAGGATCTTAATTTGAACCAGTTTGCTACAGCAGGAAAATTATCCTGCATTAAAAGGAAATGTGAATTATTATGTGGATTATAATTAATGGACATTTTTTTAGGGGTTGATAAATATATTTTATTAGGGCAAATCAAGTCTGACATTTTAAAGTGGAAATTACAAAATTTAGAAGCCTTTTTAAATTTCAAAAAATTTCTTGCTGTGCAGGAAAATTCTCAGCAACAAAAGAGTGATGAAATTAAGATCCTACATCTGTAATATGACACAAATGGTTTTATCCAAAGCAATTTTATAGTTCAGTGAGTGCACACATTTTTATTTAAGTATATGTTACCCCTACGGGGATTGAACCAACTACCTTGGCGTAGCTAGAGCCCCTCTCTTACCAACTGAGCCACACAGGACCAGCCTCACTGTATGAGCTCAAGTCACTGAAAACAGACTACTGTACAGGGTAGAATTTCCCTATTTTGATCGCTCCCTGGAAAATAATTGTTTTGACTACCTGTTAGTGCCTGTCCTGGTAGAATGGTCTCTGTTAGCACTCCAAGGTGAGTTTATCACAGTTGGGAGGGGCTCTAGTTTCAGTTTGTTTTAGGTTGAGATTTAGTACTGCTGAGCTGTCACTGCATGCCCAAACATTGACATGGCAGAGTTACAGATCAGAGCTTCTTACTTGCCACTTATTATAATGCTACTCACTAATTACAATATAAATATTAGACTGCTACAAAAACAGTGGTACAGTAGGTATATCAGATAAACCATACACTTATTTGTATTCCTCCCAAAAGCTGTACTTCAGGTTTCTCTCTCATAAGTTGTTACTTAGCCCAGTGTGTATTTTCCTAAATCCATTCATTCCAATTCAACACTCCTAAACTAGTCCAATATGATCCATATCTCTAGATTTACTGTGTTTAATATTTAACCTTTTTTTTTTTCTAGGCAAGTCAGTTAAGAACAAATTCTTATTTTCAATGACGGCCTACACCAGTCTCCCCTAACCCGGACAACAATGGGCCAATTGTGCGCTGTCCTATGGGACTCCCAATCACGGCCGGTTGTGATACAGCCCAGGATCAAACCAGGGTCTGCAGTGACACCTCTAGCACAGAGATGCAGTGCCTTAGACCACTGCGCCACTCAGGAGCCCATCAATTGAGGTGTTGAGATGAAGTGTACAGCTAGTACAACCCACACCAGAGCATACAGCACTCTGCAGAGAAACACAGAGTAATTGTTTGTACCATGCCATTTGAAAACCAGAACCATCCCTCATCACCCCTCCACATGCTAATAGGACTGAGGGGGAGGGAGATGTTGGGACATGTCTATTCACTACAACTTCATAAAGAACTCAATGGGTGCCTCTTTTATGCATACATCTATGTATTACCATGCTGTACATTAATGAGATGCATGTCAATATCTCATGGCTCAAAGTGGAAGAGAGATTGACTTCATCACTACTTGTTTTTGTAAGAGGTGTTGACAAGCTGAATGTACCGAGCTGCCTGTTTACTAACACACAGCTCGGACACCCATGCATACCCCTCAAGACATGCCACCAGAGGTCTCTTCACAGTCCCCAAGTCCAGAACAGACTATGAGAGGTGCACAGTACTACATAGAGCCATGACTACATGGAACTCTATTCCAAATCAGGTAACTGATGCAAGCATGAGAATCAGGTAAATATACACCTTATGGAACAACAGGGACTGTGAAGAGACACACACAAAGGTACAGACACATGCATACGCACACATTGTGATATTGTAGTATGGTGCTATTAAACATGTATTGTGGATATGTAGTGGTGTAATTATGTTATATGATGTACTGTTTTATCTTTAGTTGTATATGTAATGTAAGTGCTTTATTATGTTTTGACCCCAGGAAGGGTAGCTGCTGCCAAGCTAATGGGGATCCCTAATAAATACAAATACAATACAAATACCATGGGATTTGTGGTGTTCTGTCATCAGAAGATAGAATCTCAGCACTGAAGTGGCACCTCACTGCCATATCATGTTGTAATTAATTTTAAATTGATAACATCTTAGCTCAATGTCTCAGTTCAAGGCAGTCCAAACAAATGTTAAAATGCGCAAATTCCTTCAACAACATGTTGCTGAGGCTTGTAAATCAGCAGGAACACACTGACTGGGCATAAGCTCCTCTCCAACACACTTCCAGTAAGGGTTTAATTGTTGACTCATGGCACTCCACTGGAGTGTAAACAAATAACTTAACTATCTTTCTCTCCTCACCTTCATCCACCTTCGCCCATCACATACACATACAGGTGTAATGTTTCCCGTTGATCCATCTAATCCTTTGAACAATCAACTGATCAGTTTCCTCTTGTGACCATGGGCGTTGATAGCCACACTAGCCCTGTTGTGTCAACTTCTCTCACCTCTATGTCCCTGAGCTGCCCTGTCACACCAAGAGGAAACACTTAAGTCTGTGGGGGCAGGAAGGCCAGGAGACCCTGTTGCCTCAGTAACACCACATAAAGTGTAACACCCCCACCCCAAACACCCAAATCCCCACAGAGCACCTCAAAGGGTTCCAAGTGGTTCCAACAAGGCTGTTCATGGGTTGTTTGGCGGACAGCCCTACCAACCTTTTGTCCTGCTTCTTGTCTGGGGACACTGATGGTTAGGTTAGCCTGGTAATTACCATGTTGAGTGCATACAAACCTCCTGTGAGAGGCTCTGGGACCTACCCTCCTAACATATGACTGTTATGACGACTCCAGGCCACTTTTTTAAAACATCCATTCAGAGAAAAGCAGAAAGTCTAATTGATCATCTTGCTTATAATAAAACAGGGAGTTACAGGCCAGGGACAGCTGAATCAGTTTATGGGAGATAATCATTATGATTAATACCACATCAATTTATTTGGGAGCTATATCAGCACATGTACGATAGCTGACCCTAGGCGGTCTTGTCAAGGCAATCAGTCTTGACAAAAGTGATCTGCTCGAACGTTCGAGCGGATCAATTGTGGTTAGTCGACGGTCACTGCCAATGTGACCTCTCAATTTTTTAATCACTGAGCAATTTTCAGGTCTTGAACGTTGTGAAAATGTCATAATTATATCTGGAATTGAGTCAATGGAGTGGTATCAAACATAAGGAAACCCCATCTTTGATGTGTTTGAAACCATTCCATTGACTCCATTCCAGACATTATTATGAGCCGTCCTCCCCTCAGTGTGACTGACTGACAAATTCAGGCGACATAAACAAAGTGTGTGAGAGACATAGCTGTCTTCCTGGCCTCTAGTAGAAAGGAACACAATCATGATGAAAGACGATGAAGTAGTAATCATTCATCATGGTTTGATCAAATATTTTTTTGTCCAGAAACCACAAAAGTGTTATTTAAGTCCTGAGGAATTCATCATCTTGTATTATTGAGAAATACTGATTCCATGCAAAAAAGCCAAAGCAATGGATCATCAGTTTACTCTTTAAATGTGTCATGCCTCTCTCTGGCTCAATCACTTTTTGAAGACATTAGTCTCTGTATGCCTCTGGAACTGATGCTTGTGCAATACGTTCTTATGTCTTTTACCAGAGACGCTGAGAGTATAATTTTCCCACAACAGAGGAAGTGTCCATCACCCCCCCCCCCCCCCCCACACCGAGTCAATACTTCAAGCAGTCTATAACTGGAGAGATGAAGCCTACTTGATCATAGGACAAATACACCATTGTATTGCAGTCTCATTATTTCCTGAGTGTAATAACCACAGATTAATGTATCCTACTCCTCTAGTATTGTTCTTATAAATGGCTGCAGGACATGGTTTACAAACGGTATTGTTGGATTTCAGGTTATACTGTCAAATAGCAGGAAATGCTGGTCTGGGTCCTTGGCTGCCGCTCTCCTGATTAGGTTGTGTGAAGAGGTGGGGGACATGTCTGGAAAAGAAGAAGTGTGATATGGGGTACGTAGCTACCAACTGTTCATATTAGGAAAGCGATGCCAAACGTTTGACACCATGATCCATCTGAAGCATTTTTAATTGTCTGTTGGTTAGCCAGCTCAACAATGACAGTATTTCCAACCAACTTATGTCTAACCAACCCAGTCCGGATCGACTGCCACTGTGAGGGCTTGGTTGTGGTAAGGCCTCTTACTCCCACCTAGGGGAGGAGAGAGGCACACAACCAAGTCCTCACACACTTATCAGGGAGATTATCATCCCCAATCAGAGACAGCTGTCTAGCGTTGTCTCTGATTGGGGATGGTATTTAAGATCTGCCCAGATCCACCTGTGTGTGGATCATTGTTCATTGTGTTTGTTCTGCACTGCCAGCAGCCACAGTAAGTCACCGTGTTTTGTGTATAGTCTAGTTTTGTTATACTCTCCTTTTATTTCATGCCTCGAGAGAACATCTCATTAAATAAAAGGATGACACTTCACCAGCGCTCCGTTTACCGTCCCATTAATGCGCACCGTGACAGAATGATCCACCACCCTGGGACGCAAAGGAGTTTAACTTATTATCGTTTGGTGGAGGAAGGCTGGGGTCCGGAGCAGCAGAGGCGCCGGAGACGGAGGACACGTCACCGGGCTAAAGTTGAGGACCAGCCTGGAGCCCAGAAAACCCCTCAAACTGATTTTGGGGGGGGGCTATGGGGGTGGTCGGGGATCGAGGGAGAAGAGCCCCGACCACTGCACTCGTGGGGGTTCCAGGAGGAGCCCCTACAGCCGTGGGAGCAGGAGTACAGAGAGGAGTCGGAGGAAGACGACGACGATGTGCTTCTGTTCCCTCACTCGTGGGGGTTCCCGGAGGAACCCTCACAGGATGGGGATTGGCGGTGGAGTAGGGACGACAGGGACAGTCGTGCTCCAGTGCCAGTTCCCAGTCCGGTGCCTCCAGCGCCGGTCCAGAGTCGGAGGAAGAGGAGATCGACTCTGCGCACCAAACCATCGGTGCGCAACATTAGCCCGGTGCGACCCGTACCAGCTAAACGCACCAGCCCAACGGTGCGTTTCCCCAGCCCGGTACGGCCCGCGCCTGCTCCGCGCACCAGCCCTATGGTGCGTGTCTCCAGCCAGGTGCAACCCGTGCCAGCTAAACGCACCAGCCCAACGGTGCGTTTCCCCAGCCCGGTACGGCCCGCACCTGCTCCACGCACCAGCCCTATGGTGCGTGTCTCCAGCCCGGTGCGACCCGTGCCAGCTAAACGCACCAGCCCAACGGTGCGTTTCCCCAGCCCGGTACGGCCCGTGCCTGCGCCTCGCATCAGACCAGTGGTGCATTCCCCCAGTCCAGTACGCCCCGTGCCTACTCCTCGCACGGAGGCTACAGCGACGGTCGTCAGCACAGCTCTGGGGTTGGAGACCATCTCTGCGTCGGTGCCCAGGGTGGGCACGACGTTCAGCCCCGCTGTGGAGCAGGAGCTCCATAGCGCGTCGGTGCCCAGTCTGGGGCCGACAGCCAGCCCAACCACAGGGCTGGAAACCATCTCCGCGTCGGTGCCCAGGGTGGGCACGACGTTCAGTCCCACTGTGGAGCAGGAGCTCCATAGCGCGTCGGTGCCCAGTCTGGGGTCGACAGCCAGCCCAACCACAGGGCTGGAAACCACCTCTGCGTCGGTGCCCAGGGTGGGCACGACGTTCAGTCCCGCTGTGGAGCAGGAGCTCCATAGCGTGTCGGCGCCCAGTCTGGGGCCGACAGCCAGCCCAACCAGAGGGCTGAAAACCACCTCTATGTCGGTGTCCAGGGTGGGGCCGACAGCCAGACCAGCTGCAGGGCTGAAGACCACCTCTGCGTCGGTGCCCAGGGTGGGCACGGCGTCCAACCCGAGACCTCCGGTGAGGGTCAACTGCCCGAGACCTCCGGTGAGGGTTAGCTGTCCGAGGCTTTCTGTGACGGTCAGCAGCCCGAGGCCTCCTGTGACGGTCAGCAGCCCGAGGCCTCCTGTGACGGTCAGCTGCCCGAGGCTTCCGGTAAAGGTCAGCAGCCCGAGACCTCCGGAGAAGGTCAGCAGCCCGAGACCTCCGGAGAAGGTCAGCAGCCCGAGGCCTCCTGTGAAGGTCAGCAGCCCGAGGCCTCCTGTGAAGGTCAGCACCCCGAGGCCTCCGGTGAAGGTCAGCAGCCCGAGACCTCCGGAGAGGGTCAGCAGCCCGAGGCCTCCTGTGAGGGTCAGCAGCCCGAGGGCCCCGGTGAAGGTCAGCAGCCCGAAACCCCCGGCGAAGGTCAGCAGCCCGAGACCCCCGGCGAAGGTCAGCAGCCCGAGACCTCCGGGGAAGGTCAGCAGCCCGAGACCTCCGGGGAAGGTCAGCAGCCCGAGACCTCCGGGGAAGGTCAGCAGCCCGGGACCTCAGGTGAAGGTGAGCAGCCCTGAACCTCCACCAGAGCCACATCCGGGTCCAGCAGTCTGCTCGGCTACAGCGCCAGAGCGGTCCGCTCCACCGGTGCCCAGTCCGGGGCCGGTCGTCGGCGTCGCGCCAGTGCCGGAGCAGTCCGCTCCACCGGTGCCCAGTCCGGGGCCGGTCGTCTGCGTCGCTCCAGTGCCGGAGCAATCCGCTTCACCGGTGCCCAGTCCGGGGCTGGTCGTCTGCGTCGCTCCAGTACCGGAGCAGTCCGCCCCACCGGTGCCCAGTCCGGGGCCAGTCATCTGCGTCGCTCCAGTGCCGGAGCAGTCCGCTCCACCGGTGCCCAGTCCGGGGCCGGTCGTCTATGTCGCTCCAGTGACGGAGCAGTCCGCTCCACCGGTGCCCAGTCCGGGGCCGGTCGTCGGCGTCGCTCCAGTGCCGGAGCAGTCCGCTCCACCGGTGCCCAGTCCGGGGCCGGTCGTCTACGTCGCTCCAGTGACGGAGCAGTCCGCTCCACCGGTGCCCAGTCCGGGGCCGGTCGTCTGCGTCGCTCCAGTGCCGGAGCAATCCGCTCCACCGGTGCCCAGTCCGGGGCCGGTTGTCAGCCCCTCTCCAGGGTCGAGGGCTCCCACACCAGGGTCCAGACAGGACTTGGTGGATGGCGGGAGTACTGAGGGGGGAACCATCGCGCCGGGGTCCGGACCGGACCGGGCGTGCAACGGAGAGGTAGGAGGGAAGCTACTCTCACAGCCTGTGCCACGCCCGGAACCGGAACCGGAGCCTCCACCAGCAACCACCTCAGTACCCCGCCATGTCCCCCCTAGTTTTTGGACAATTTTTTCTTTCAGGAGAGGGGGGATTGTGGTGTGCGATCGGGAGTCCGCACCTTAGGGGGGGGGTACTGTGAGGGCTTGGTTGTGGTAAGGCCTCTTACTCCCACCTAGGGGAGGAGAGAGGCACACAACCAAGTCCTCACACACTTATCAGGGAGATTATCATCCCCAATCAGAGACAGCTGTCTAGCGTTGTCTCTGATTGGGGATGGTATTTAAGATCTGCCCAGATCCACCTGTGTGTGGATCATTGTTCATTGTGTTTGTTCTGCACTGCCAGCAGCCACAGTAAGTCACCGTGTTTTGTGTATAGTCTAGTTTTGTTATACTCTCCTTTTATTTCATGCCTCGAGAGAACATCTCATTAAATAAAAGGATGACACTTCACCAGCGCTCCGTTTACCGTCCCATTAATGCGCACCGTGACAGCCACCCACCAACACTCACAATACTGTAAGGGAACGAACAAAAAACGTAAAGTTGTGACTAAAAACTCCAACACCTAATCACAACTAATTAGGTTAATAGCTAGTTAACATGTAATTGGATGCATAAACACGCATTTGTCACTTTTATGTTGGATGTTGCAGCTGCTTCCCGGTATTGTGCCCTGTGCGCTCTCGCTACTGTAGGGAGACACAATGTACTGACAGGCCCACTGTGGGTCAACAGTAGTAGCCTACCCCAGTGCTGTGGAACCGTGGGAGGTCCAGACCCCTCTCTAGCTGCTGTGATTCTGTTTTTGGCTGCGTAATCACAAACAGGAAGCCAGTGGGAGCCAGCTGCATAGGACCGCTTCCTTCTTTTGTTTACTGGGGGATTGTATCAACCTCTGTGGCTCCTGGATGCTGTCATGTCGCACCATGCCTGCTGCCCCATATTATGCCCTCTGTCTTTCTCCCTAAGCTCTCTGAAGACTCCTCTCCCTTCTCACTGAACTCGTGGCCCCAGCACTTCTCCACTTCAAAGCGAATTAATTAATATTTTGAGTTGCTCATATGTCTGACAGATTATGAAATACAAGCTTGGTTGAGGTTGAGGTTTAAGTTGGTATATGGCTGTTTCATCATGAGCAATATGAACAGTAAAATGTGTTGCCAAGATTGTCACTGCTCAGTGAGAAAGATGATTTGTCTTTCATCATAGGAATGTTCTGTAGAGTAGGCCTCTATAGCACAAATAAGTAGAAGAGTGCCACTCCCCCTGACCATGGTTCCCAGGCAGTGAGAACACCATTCCCTTTGTTACCTCCACAATTAATAAATACTGGCACTTTATTCTCACAGTTCTCACCTCAGATAGCAGCATTTTACTTCACAATATACTTTCTACTGTAAGTTACAGCATTAAACCACAGCAAAACATTTATTTTTATTTAACCTTTATTTAACTAGGCAAGTCAGTTAAGAACAAATTCTTATTTACAATGACGGCCTACCAAAAGGCAAAAGGCCTCCTGCGGAGATGGGGGCTGGGATTAAAAATTAAAATAAATTAAATAAAAATATAGGACAAAACACACATCACGACAAGAGAGACAACACAACACTACATAAAGAGAGATCTAAGACAACAACATAGCATGGCAGCAACACATGACAACACAGCATGGTAGCAACACAACATGGTAGCAGAACAAAACAGGGTACAAACATTATTGGGCACAGACAACAGCACAAAGGGCAAGAAGGTAGAGACAACAATACATCACGCAAAGCAACCACAACTGTCAGTAAGAGTGTCCATGATTGAGCCTTTGAATGAAGAGATTGAGATAAAACTGTCCAGTTTGAGTGTTTGTTGCAGCTCGTTCCAGTCACTAGCTGCAGCGAACTGAAAAGACGAGCGACCAAGGGATGTGTGTGCTTTGGGGACCTTTAACAGAATGTGACTGGCAGAACGGATGTTGTATGTGGAGGATGAGGGCTGCAGTAGATATCTCAGATGGGGTGGAGTGAGGCCTAATGTATGGGGTGGAGTGAGGGTTTTAATATATACTAAGTAAAAGAATAAACAACCATATTGCTTACTGTCTTTTTATATATTTCAATACACATATTTCAGATTCAAGTTTATTTAACATTCATTGTACATACACAGTGCCTTGCAAAAGTATTCATCCCCCTTGGCGTATTTCCTATTTTGTTGCATTAACACCTGTAATTTAAATGTAATGGACATACACAAAATAGTCCAAATTGTTGAAGTGAAATGAAAAAAATTACTTTTTTACTGAAAAGTGGTGCGTGCATATGTATTGTATTCACCCCCTTTGCTATGAAGCCCCTAAATAAGATCTGGTGCAACCAATTACCTTCAGAAGTCACATAATTAGTTAAATAAAGTCCACCTGTGTGCAATCTAAGTGTCACATGATCTGTCACATGATCTCAGTATATATACACCTGTTCTGAAAGGCCCCAGAGTCTGCAACACCACTAAGCAAGCGGCACCACCAAGCAAGCAAGCGGCACCATGAAGACCAAGGAGCTCTCCAAACAGGTCAGGGATAAAGTTGGGGAGAAGAACAGATCAGGGTTGCGTTATAAAAAAAATATCATAAACTTTGAACATCCCACGGAGCACTATTAAATCCATTATTAAAAAATTTAAAGAATATGGCACCACAACAAACCTGCCAAGAGAGGGCCGCCCACCAAAATTCACGGACCAGGCAAGGAGGGCATTAATCAGAGACGCAACATAGAGACCAAAGATAACCCTGAAGGAGCTGCAAAGCTCCACAGCAGAGATTGGAGTAACTGTCCATAGGACCACTTTAAGCCGTACACTCCACAGAGCTGGGCTTTATGGAAGAGTGGCCAGAAAAAAGCCATTGCTTAAAGAACAAAATAAGCAAACATGTTTGGTGTTCGCCAAAAGGCATGTGGGAGACTCCCCAAACATATGGAAGAAGGTACTCTGGTCAGATGAGACTAGAATTGAGCTTTTTGGCCATCAAGGAAAACACTATGTCTGGTGCAAACCCAACACCTCTCATCACCCCGAGAACACCATCCTACTGTGGGGATGTTTTTCATCGTCAGGGACTGGGAAACACAATTGAAGGAAAGATGGATAGCATTTAAATGTCTTGGAATGGTCTAGTCAAAGCCCAGACCTCAATCCAATTGAAAATCTGTGGCATGACTTAAATATTGTTGTACACCAGTGGAACCCATCCAACTTGAAGGAGCTGGAGCAGTTTTGTCTTGAAGAATGGGCAAAAATCCCAGTGGCTAGATGTGCCAAGCTTATAGAGACATACCCCAAGAGACTTGCAGCTGTAATTGCTGCAAAAGGTGGCTCTACAAAGTATTGAGGGGTGGTTAATGGTTAAAAATAGTTTGCATCTTCAAAGTGGTAGGCATGTTGTGTAAATCAAACGATACAAACCCCCCAAAAATATATTTTAATTCCAGGTTTTAAGGCAACAAAATAGTAAAAATGCCAAGGGGGGTGAATACTTTCGCTATCTATCTATCTGTTACGGGTGCTGGGATAAAAAGGGATCCAAGAGCAGATTAGCAGATAACTCAATTTATTGTCCAAAAAGCAAAGAAAAGAAACACAAATATAAATTGCAGCCGAGCCACCGAGCGAAGGGCAGGACAGAGGCGAAATCCAAGGGCAGGCAGGGGTCAAAACCAGAGGCAGATCCGCAGCCCCGGGGGTAGAGCCAAGTCAATAGTCCAAAACAAGAGCAGAAGATCAAAACCGGGTGAGCAAGCCGAAACAGGATTGAGTACAGGGACTGGGCAAATCAGAGGGAAAAAAACAAGATTAAATAAACAGACAGAATGTACGCTAGGCACAACTAGATCAAGACTGGTTTAGGACAGTAGTGAAACAGACGGAAACCAAGACACACTGACAGAGAAGCAAAGTAAGAGAGAAGCATAACTAGTGGAGAAAATCAATGCAAAATGGGAGACAGGTGTGTGTAAGGAGAGCACGAGCACTGATTAGAATGAGGTGCAGCTGTGATGGCAGAGTGAGAGAAACTGACAATTAAGACAAACACAACAGAAAGGCTGATGATCAAACCAGAGTCCTGACACTATCTATCTATCTATCTATCTATCTATCTATCTATCTATCTATCTATCTATCTATCTATCTATCTATCTATCTATCTATCTATCTATCTATCTACTGTCCTCCTCTGCTGTAGCACTACTGTATCATGCAGGCATCTTTTGTCCCACTCACCCATTGCCCGGGCCATAAGTGAAGAGGTCAATTCCCAGGGTGGTTCTGACAGAATTAATTTTTTTTACTACTTAACTTCCCATTAAATGTATTAATAGATTGAACACACATCCATCTCAGAGTATGTCTAGTTTCTCAACACTATACTCTGCGCTGGTGACACTGGAGGAACTTTCTCTCAAACATAACTCATCTCCCTAAAGATTATCCAAGGATCTCCCATAAGATTACCCAAATTGGAAAATGAGTGCATCATTTTCACATTATGGCCCCTGTGGAATTGTTCACCAGCCAATGAGCAAAGAGAACTGGTGATCCAGGATATGGCCCAACAAAAGGCATGGCAGTATGTGTCTGCCTATGCAGCTCAGTATTCTGTGTCATGATGAGGTAATTTAACAAACTAATAACATTCTGAACTATTGCATCACCTCCTACAACAATGCAGTTTTAAGAAAAATAAGGGTTAAGTAAAAAATAGATGAGTAAAAAAAGAAATCAAATAATTAAAGAACAGAAGTAAAATAACAGTAGCGAGGCTATATACATGGGGTACCGGTACAGAGTCAATGTGCGGGGTCACAGGTTAATTGAGGTAATATGTCCTTCTTTTCCTGTAGTCCACAATCATCTCTTTTGTCTTGATCACGTTGAGGGAGAGGTTGTTATCCTGGCACCACACTGCCAGGTCTCTGACCTCCTCCCTATTGGCTGTCTCATCCTTGTCGGTGATCAGGCCTACCACTGTTGTGTCGTCGGCAAACTACAATACATGATGAGAGATCCTGAATTTGATATTCCTTCACATCACCACCAGTCTGAGAGAGAGGGACCTGCGTTGCTCCCCAATAGGGTAGCTGGTGTAGTCATGATAAGAGAGACGTGAGAGGCTAAGGATCACTGAGCAGCACGACAGACTGGCTCAATGCCCTCTGGAATTCTTGGTAAATATCTGAGGCCCAGTCATGGGAATGAAATACATGTCAAGTCTCAGAGCGCTGTTAGAGACACTGGCTCCAGCACAGCAAGGTCACCAATGTGCCTCAGTGTGAGTGAGGGACTTCCCTTCTTTCCTATTCTACTTAAGACTGATGCACTCTGGTAGAGAGAGAGAGACTGTGTGTGTGTGTGTGTGTGTGTGTGTGTGTGTGTGTGTGTGTGTGTGTGTGTGTGTGTGTAACAATCTTATTTAGACACCCTGGTTTAGAAAGAGACTGATAAATCAGGGTTGTGCTAGACAATGGACTACCAGAGGGGTTTCACTACACATTGAAGACAGCATGTACATAACTTCCTGTCTTCCTGCAACACCACACAAGTAATAATCTCACTGATGCAATGCATCTCAGTGCTAGAGGCATCACTACAGACCCTGGTTCGATCACGGGCTGTTTCACAATCGATCGTGATCGGGAGTCCCACAGGGCGGCACACAATTGCGTTGTCCGGGTTAGGGGAGGCCGGGGTAGGCCGTCATTGTAAATAAGAATTTGTTCTTAACTGACTTGCCTAGTTAAATAAAGGTTAAATAAAAATAAAACATTTTAAAATATGAGGTGATTGATAACCTCTCTAAAAACCTGGACACAACATGATATGACTTTCATAACAATAGTCCTCCTGAAAGACAAAGGCCCAGAAGAGGTGCTTGGTGGTAAACCAGCCTCATCCCCTTCTGGACCACATTTCCCAGCAGAATGTCACGTCCCAGTACAGTATACAGGAAGTTATTGTTTTGATTTCCATAGCCCTTCACTTCTTGAGCTAAAAGTGCCTGTTATCATGCAGTCCTATTCTGTAGCTCACATACAGGGGCCGACCGGATCAACAATATTCATGTCTGACTTCATGAATGCTTGTCTTCTCTCTCTCTCTCTCTCTCTCTCTCTCTCTCTCTCTCTCTCTCTCTCTCTCTCTCTCTCTCTCTCTCTCTCTCTCTCTCTCTCTCTCTCTCACTCTCCTCTTCCTCTCTCTCTGGTCCCATCAACACTGTCACATTCAGCTCCGTTCCTTGTGTTTTCCCTCTTACTTGTCCTGAGTGCATAACATGTGAAAACCAAAACAGTTATTTAAACAAGCTGCAGCTTTAGCCCATGCTGTTCACAGGGTGCTCAGATGTCCACCCCCTACTCTCTCTAAACAATGCCAAATTTAGGAGTCAACACATTTCAGACCTGCTTTGTTTGTGTCTGGCAGAGTGTTGTTATCAAAGTCCTATTCTTCTTAGAAATACTTTTACACAGTGGGAAACACATAGAGCAACTGGGCGTAACTAATAATGCAACGACACCTGTGAGAAAGAAGTAGAGAAACAGAAGGTTGATTGCACCTTGGGAATTATACCATGATTACACTCAAATTGGACTATTGTAAAATATAATCCTAAATGCACATAGGATAAGTGACGTTTCAGTGCAGTGCAGTTCTTCAGTCTTGCTTTGTATATCTGCATGCTCAGATTTATTGCATACATTGACGACAGTCCCATGTCAAGCTGTGCATATGGAGTTGACTAAGCAGTTCGATATGTTCCATATGAATTCATGATACAATATTAATTCACATTTTCCAAAGATTTAAATCAAATAATCTTGATTGATGTGTGATAAATGTTTGTCTGATATATGACTAAGATCTCAGATGTGGCTACCTGCTGTATGGGGGTTTTCTCATCACGCTGCCATTTTAATGCCAGGTAGCCTAGCAGGTAGAGTGGCAGGTAGCCTAGTGGGTAGAGCATTGGGCCAGTAACCGAAAGGTTGCTGGATTGAATCCCTAAGCTGACAAGGTGAAAAACCTGTCAATGTGTCCTTGAGCAAGACACTTAACCCTAATTTGCTCCAGGGGCTGACCCTGTAGGTAGGCTGTCATTGTAAATAAGAATTTGTTCTTAACTGGCTTGCCTAGTTAAATACATAAATTAACCTAATCTGCTGTCTTTATACCAGCTGTGTTTGTTTTTTCTGTCTGTCCCTGTTATTTAGTAAGCTACCTAGTCTGTGTGAACTGCTAATTTGCTTAAGAAGTGTTAGTGATTGCTACCCATTCAAAGTGGGTGCAGGTCCATCCACTTCTTTTGTTTTCTGCAGATTACAATTTAATAGGAAGGGGAATGGCTACACCTGTGCTAGGCAATTAGTTTAGTGTTATTAGCACAGCCTCCTCATTCAGCGGCAGCTGTTTGCGTTAGACGTCCGCAAAACGAAGACAGTTGTGCCGAGTTGTTCTGTGGGAGTTAGTCGAGGAAGGCCATACAAACGCTTTACACTGCGTGGCTACAACCACTCTAATCTGGTGTTCCCTGCGCACACGACCCACGTGGAGTTCCAGGTCTCCGGCAGCCTTTGGAACTGCCGTTCTGCGGCCAACAAGGCAGAGTTCATCTCAGCCTATGCTGCCCTCCAGTCCCTTGACTTCTTGACGCTGACGGAAACATGGATTACCACAGAAAACACTGCTACTCCTACTGCTCTTTCCCCGTCTGATCATGTGTTCTTGCTAACCCTCAGAGCATCTGGTCAGCGTGGCGGTGGCACAGGAATTCTAATCTCTCCCAAGTGGACATTCTCTCTTTTCCGCCTGACCCATCTATCCATCTCCTCATTTGAATTCCATGCTGTGACAGTCACTAGCCCATTCAAACGTAACATCCTTGTCATTTATCGCCCTCCAGGTTCCCTTGGAGAGATCATCAATGAGCTTGACGCCTTGATAAATTCCCTCACAGTTCTGGGTGACTTTAACATCCCAACGTCTGACTTTGACTAATTTCTCTCTGACTCCTTCTTTCCACTCCTTTCCTCTTTTGACCTCACCCTTTCACCCCGACCACTATTTTGTATCCTTATCTCTCTCGCTCTCCTCCAACACTACTCACTCTGCCCCTACTCAGATGGTAATGCGCCGTCGCAACCTTCACTCTCTCTCTCCCGCTACTCTCTCCTCTTCTATCCTTTCATCTCTTCCCTCTGCTAAATCTTTCTCCCTTCTGTCTCCTGATTCTGCCTCCTCGACCCTCCTCTCCTCCCTTTCGGCATCTTTTGACTCTCTATGTCCCCTATCCTCCCGGCAGGCTCGGTCCTCCACTCCTGGCTAGACGACTCATTGCGAGGTCACAGAACAGGGCTCCGGGCAGCCAAGCGGAAATGGAAGAAAACTAAACTCCCTGTGTACATCTTTTCACTCTCTCCTCTCTACTTTTTCTTCATCTGTTTCTGCTGCTAAAGCCACTTTCTACCGCTCTAAATTTCAACCCTCTGCCTCTAACCCTAGGAAGCTCTTTGCCACCTTCTCCTCCCTGCTGAGTCCTCCTCCCCCCCCCCCCCTCCCCCTCCTCCCTCTCTGTGGATGACTAGCCTATTTGAAAAGAAGGTTGACGACATCCAATCCTCATTTACTAAGCCTATTGACACCACTGGTCCTGGCCACACTGCTCTAACCTATGCTTTGATTTCTTTCTCCCCTCTCTCTTCAGATGAAATCTTGCGACTTGTGACAGCCGGCCGCCCAACAACCTGCCCGCTTGAACCTATCCCCTCCTCTCTTCTCCAGGCCATTTCCGGAGACCTTCTCCCTTACCTCACCTTGCTCATCAACTCACCCTTGACCGCTGGCTGTGTCCCTTACTTCATCAAGAGGGCGAGGGTTGCACCCCTCCTCAAAAAACCTACACTTGATCCCTCCGATGTCAACAACTACAGACCAATATCCCTTCTTTATTTTCTCTCCAAAACTCTTGAGCGTGCCGTCTCTAACCAACTCTCCTGCTATCTCTCTCAGAATTACCTTCTTGATTCTAACCAGTCAGGTTTCAAGACTGGTCATTCAACTGAGAGTGCTCTTCTCTGTGTCACCGAGGCTCTTCGTACTGCCAAATCTAACTCTCTCTCCTCTGCTCTTATCCTTTGAGAACTATCTGCTGCCTTTGATACTGTGAACCATCAGATCCTCCTCTCCACACTCTCAGAGTTGGGCATCTCCGGCACTGCACACTCTTGGATTGCGTCCTACCTGACAGGTAGCTCCTATCAGGTGGCGTGGCGAGAATCTGTCTCCGCACCACGTGCTCTCACCATTGGTGTCCCCCAGGGCTCAGTTCTAGGCCCTTTCATATTCTCTCTATACACCAAGTCACTTGGCTCTGTCATATCCTCACATGGTCTCTCCTATCATTGCTACTCAGACAACACTCAATACAATTTCTCCTTTACCCCTTCTGATAACCAGGTGGCGAATCGCATCTCTGCATGCCTGGCAGACATATCAGTTTGGATATCGGATCACCACCTCAAACTGAACCTCTGCAATACGGAGCTCTTCCTCCCGGGGAAGGACTGCCCGCTCCATGATCTCGCCATCACGGTTGACAACTCTATTGTGTCCTCCTCCCTGAGTACAAAGAACCTTGGTGTGACCCTGGACAACACCCTGTTGTTCTCTGCTAACATCAAAGCGATGAACCAATCCTGCAGGTTCATACTCTACAACATTCTCAGAGTACGACCCTAGATGTGGTTGTCCCTGATAGCACTGACTTCGCTCACAGCTGCTTGTTTAAAGAAATGTACTTACTGTGATCGAGATGTGGTTGTCCCTGATAGCACTGACTTTGCTCACAGCTGCTTGTTTAAAGAAATGTACTTACTGTGATCGAGATGTGGTTGTCCCACTGGCTATCCTAAGTTGAATGCACCAATTTGTAAGTCGCTCTGGATAAGAGCGTCTGCTAAATTACTATAATGTAAATGTAATCAGCAGTGCTCTGAGGATGCTTCCCCTTCTGATATGTAGTTGTGTTTAACTGTACTGTACTGTACTGTACTGTGGGTATTTAACTTATGCAATATATAGTAGGCTGCCTTGTGGTGAAGATTATCGTCACAGTATTACTGGGGAGGAAGGACTGCCTTTGCATATCTAAGATGTTGCTTTATATCATGTCATCTCCGTCCACTGTCCACTATAGTCTTTTCTGTATCTGTCATTTATGGCCAAAACAATATTTAATTTGGTACTGCTGTTTTATTCAGTCATCATGAACCCTTTTAAAGCCCTTTTGTTTATTGACCTTAAACAATGATCATTGTTTCATACTGTGTTGGTTTGTTAGTCCCACCTGAACTGACTTATGCTATAGCTTGTCAAACCTCTGGTCAGTACACGGCATGTTCACACACACACACACACACACACACACACACACGGTGCCTCCTCCCTGTTGTGTTCCGTTCACACCAGTTTCCCATCAGGCCAGAGGTGGTAATCACTTGTTCCAGTGCAACAGGAAACGGCCTCAGATTCCCAGGCCAGGCGTGGGGCGGAGAATCAGTGTCGCCACAGAATGACGTTACACTCACTGTAGTACACTTTGATGCAGTAAAGGGATATTAGTATTAGATATTAGGAAATGGGCTATAATGGGTAGAGTGATGACAAGTCTTTCCTAAAGCACTATGTGCTAATTTGGTTCTTGATTAAATGATAATAAACAATTAATACTGTACGCTCTCTGATTGTACTGTATGTGGGGGTGGCAGGTATCCTAGTTGTTAGAGCCTTAGGCCAGTAACCAATACCCGAGCCAACAAGGTGAAAAACCTGTTGATGTGTCCTCGAGCAAGACACTTAATCCTAATTTGCCCCAGGGGCTGATCCTGTAGGTAGGTCGTCATTGTAAATAAGAATTTGTTCTTAAATGACTTGCCTAGTTAAATAAAGGTTACACACATGTAGTGCAAGTTGAGCATAAAAGAGATTCAAGTCTCTCCCCTCTGGGCTCAGATGTCCGTTCAACGTCTATTTTTTACTTACATTTAGCTGAGTTATCAACAACGTTAATTCAATGTGAAATCAAAAGTTGGGTGAAAAAAAAATACAAAATTCCCCTACGTCAATGATTTTGGGGTTTTTTGCCCAGTTTTTGGCCATGCATGTCTTATCCAGAATGCTTCACTTTTTGCTTTCATGATAGTGTACCAAAAATGCCACACTACAGTGTGAATGATCAGAGTGTTGATGATAGTGTGTAGATATACCTGTAGGTTGATATAGCTTCATGTTTCCCTGAGATCTTGGTTTTCTCCTCTCACCCAGGACAGGTAACTGCTGATTTTAACTTTCTTTCTATCTCTTAGAGGATCAGACGGGCTCCCATCTCTCTCACCTGACACCTGCCATCCTGTGTCATCTCAGCAAACGGTTTTCTCCTTACTGCCCCATCACAAAGGGAAAGGGCTGGAGGGCACTAGGACTTTGTTTACTATCTAACAACCCGATACCTTTTCTTCTCTCTCTATCGGCACAGTTCCACTGGTTCAGCAAAACGACCACATTCCAGATGCAGTCAGAAGCCTGGGAAAAAGTTCCAGTGGAACAGTTTTGTCTTCCCACAAACACTATGGTTTGCTGTCACCTCGTACAAAGAGTTTTTGGTTACACTATTTCATGGCAAAATATGTGTGTTGTTTTTTATTGCTGGGTGTGCCATGTTGCAGTAGATCAGATTTAAGCCTTCACACTGTTTTGGTATACTTTCATTTTACAGGTATAATTGAAGAAGATAGGGAACACAAATGTTCTATATTTATTTATTTTTGTTATAAATCATGCTTTTGTCAAAATCTTGCTGATCCCATGCAACTGGCATCCTTTTGAATGAACATGTTTATCCTTTAAACTATAAACACTGAACTAGGATAAACTTTGCATAAAATACATTTAAGAAAAATAGTGGCAGTTATTCTTTGAATATTTACTCAACAAATCCATGTTGGGAGTTGAGTAAGTCTGCGACTTCAAAGTTTCCTACAGTTACTTGACTCTATGTTCAGCAGTAAAGATATGCATATATAGACTTACCCAGTTTTCGTTTAGAAGATACTTAGAATCAAGCTGGTTTTTCTATATATCGACAGGATAGAACGGCAGCGTCGGGTAAACTCAAGGGGAGTGGTGTTTGTATCTTTGTTAACAACAGCTGGTTTGCGAAGTCTTGGATGGTTGTGGGGCCGGAACATAATTACAAATAATTTGTGGACTACAAATTAACCACAAGAAGCCCTAAGAGATTAAATGTTTTCAAATAATCATTTCAAACCTTGCTTACATTTGTATATGATCATGTGTCTCTAAATTATGCGTGGGAATACATGGGAACAGAATTCTTAAATTAAAATCACTTACAGCGGATTTCCTGAAGTTTTTACAGTATTTTATGTCCAACAATAAAAAAATATATTATTTTTTTGGGGGGGGACATAAAGAAAACTTTAGGGGCTAAATAAAACCACCCGCAGGCCAAATTCACAAACCGATGCTGGCACTAAGAGCGCACTCAACAAGCTGTATATGGCCATAAGCAAACAAGAAAATGCTCACCCAGAGGCGACGCTCCTAGTGGCCGGTGAAAATCTGTCGAACCTAATTTCTACCAGCATGTCACCTGTACAACTAAAGGCGAAAAAACTCTAGATCACCTTTACTCCACACATAGAGACGCATACAAATCTTTCCCTCACCCTCCATTTGTCAAATCTGACCATAACTATATCCTCCTGATTCCTGCTTACAAGCAAAAACTCAAAACAGAAAGTACCAGTGACACGATGAATACGGAAGTGGTCCACTAGCACAGGCTGCAATATTATCCGGGATTCATCCGATGCAATTGAGGAGTTTACCACATCAGTCACCGGCTTCATTAATAAGTGCATCGACAACGTCATCCCCACAGTGATCGTACTTACATATCCCAACCAGAAGCCATGGATTACAAGCAACATCCACACTGAGCTAAAGGCTAGAGCTTCCGCTTTCACCCCTTGACTTTTTCCACATTCTGTTATGTTACAGCATTATTCTCAAATTGATTAAATTGTTTTTTTTTTAAATCCACACACAATACCCCAAAATGACAAAGCAAAAACTCTTCTTGGGTATGACGCTACAAGCTTGGCAATACTGTATTTAGGGAGTTTCTCCCATTCTTCTCTGCAGATCCTCTCAAGCTCTGTTAGGTTGGATGGGGAGCGTTGCTGCACAGCTATTTTCATGTCTCTATAGAGATGTTCAATCAGGTTCAAGTCCAGGCTCTGGCTGGACACTCAAGGACATTCAGAGACTGCTTTGTTGTCTTGGCTGTGTGCTTACGGTCGTTGTCCTGTTGGAAGCTGAACCTTTGCCCCAGTCTGAGGTCCTGAGCACTCTGGAGCAGGTTTTCATCAAGGATCTCTCTGTAGTTTGTTACATTCATCTTTCCCTCGATCCTGACTAGTCTCCCAGTCCCTGCTGCTGAAAAGCATCCTCACAGCATGATGCTGCCATCACCATGCTTCACCGTAGTGATTGTGCCAGGTTTCCTCCAGGCGTGACGCTTGGCATTCAGGCCAAAGAGTTCAATCTTGGTTTAATCAGACCAGAGAATCTTGTTTCTCATGGTATGAGAGTCTTTAGGTGCCTTTTGGCAAACTCCAAGCAGGCTGTCATGTGCTTTTTACTGAGGAGTGGCTTTCCGTCTGGCCACTCTACCATAAAGGCCTGATTGGTGGAGTGCTGCAGAGATGGTTGCCCATCTGGAAGGTTCTACCATCTCCACAGAGGAACTCTGGAGCTCTGTCAGAGTGACCATCGGGTTCTTGGTCACCTCCCTGACCAAGGCCCTTCTCCCCCGATTGCTCAGTTTGGCCTGGCAGCCAGCTTTAGGAAGAGTCTTGGTGGTTCCAAACTTCTTCCATTTAAGAATGATGGAGGCCACTGTGTTCTTGGGGACCTTCAATGCTGCTAAAATCTTTTGGTACCTTTCCCCATATCTGTGTCTCGACATTAACTGAGCTCTACAGACAACTCGTTTGACCCAATGGCTTGGTTTTTGCTCTGACATGCACTGTCAACTGTGGGACCTTATATAGACAGGCGTGTGCCTTTCCAAATCATGTCCAATCAATTTAATTTACCACAGGTGGACTCCAATCAAGTTGTAGAAACATCTCAAGGATGATCAATGGAAACAGGATACACCTATGCTCGATTCCGAGTCTTAAGGTCTGAATACTTATGTAAATGTGTTATTTAAGTTTTTTTATATATATACATACATTTGTCATTATGGGGTATTGTGTGTAGATTGATGAGGGGGAAAAAACGATTTAATCAATTTTAGAATAAGGCTGTAACGTAACAGAATGTGGAAAAAGAGCTCTGAATACTTTCCGAATGCACTGTACCGCAGCATATTTTGATGGGGTTTTAATCTGCGATTTCAGGACTATCCTCACCATAGACTGTAAAAATAATCACCCCGCACTGTTGCACCTACGACACTAATCAAGTGAGCACTATTGGAGCTCCGCCCAAGCCAGGCATTTCATTGGTTTGACGTGTAGCGAGGCGTCACTGATTTTACACTGGGTCCCCACGCCTATTTAGATATTTTTCTGCCACGAACTTTCTTGTTTTTTTTTATTTATGGATAGCCAGGGGCACACTCCAACACTCAGACATAATTTACAATCAAATCATGTGTTTAATGAGTCTGCCAGATCAGAGGCAGCAGGGATGACCAGGGATGTTCTCTTTATAAGTGTATGAATAAGACCATTTTCCTGTCCTGCTAAGCCTTCAAAATGTAACGAGTACTTTTGGCTGTCAGGGAAAATGCATGGAGTAAAAAGTACATAATTTTCTTTAGGAATGTAGTGAAGTAAAAGTAAAAGTTGTCAAAAATAGAAGACTAGACTAGATTAATAAAAACAAATGATACTGGTGTCAGGGAGCCATAATGATAGGTTTGCCAGACAGTAATGGCTGGTAGGGCAAGTCAGGGGCCCCATGTGTCTGTCCCCCAGGCACCCTCCCAGTGTCCCCAAACAGCCACTGATGTTCCTGTATTGGGCCGTTTTGACATGTGCTGGGCAAGTGCTCCCGACAGTGAGCTCGCAACACTGGGAAGAACTCACCCGTGTGTCTCCCTATCTGGTCCATGGGAAACAAAAACCCCTTTCTACTTGTGGACTCACGGACTATGTGCCACACTGCAATGCAACAACGCCGTCGGCTCCTCCAAAGCAAACCTCCAGCCTTGACGGCTACCAATGCCTGTGTGTGTGTGTGTGTGTGTGTCCATTCATTCATTGCCACCACATTCAGCTCCTCTCCTAATTTGTGATTTGTGTTTTGAATGGATGGAGTGGTCAGGAAGGCAGAGAGAGGCAGAGACAGGCCAGGGAGATGGTCCCTCATTAGGGACTGAATGGCTGCCAATCTCCCAGCTGCCTCGGATCAACTGGAGGATTACAAAGGAGAGACTCACGCACTCCTCCTCCTTCTGGTCCCTCTGTTTTTAGATATACTTGATCAATTAGCCTCCCTGGTTGTGTGTGTGTGTGTGATTGTACTATTCTTGTGGTTAACAGAAAGCAAGGCGAATTCAGACAAGTGGGGACATTTCGCCAGTCCCCAGAAGGAAAAAGGCTATTATGGGCTTAGGGTTACAATTAGGTTTAGGGTTAGGGGTTTGGGGTTAAGGTTAGGGTAGCTTCTGCCCTGTCCCCAACAACCGGATGTTCGGGTTTTCAGGAGAAATGGAAAGAGAGCCTTTGACACGACTTCCACTTTTGGACAATAACAAGACGACACGCTGTCACAGAGTTTCTAAACCCAGAGGCACAACAACGCAAGACTTCTGGGAACGCTTGCAAAACAGACCAAGCAGACCAGGCCGGGGTTTGGGGTTTGAGAAGTCAATGAGAGAAGTGAAATATTCTTCCTTAGTTGTTAATTTTCTCTAAATCTAAAGTATTTAGATTGGAGCCAATGTCTTAAGTACTGTAGTTCAATTACTCCAACCTCATGAAACAACTTTATATCGAAGGAATGCCTTTTGATTTGACGGCCTGCCCATGTGCAGTTCGGTACGAGACCACCGTTAGACCCGATGATGTGTTTCTGCACAAGCTTAGTTAGCCAACGTTGCCATGACATCACATACAAGTGTAATTGGGGATTTCTATTGGAGTAGCAGTTTCTGACTATCTTCGTACTGTACTGTACTGTCTTTGATTCCATATTAACTCCTCCTCCACATTTTCTGGATTGGTTGAAGAGTGCAAAAGAGAACCTCCCCAGACAGTTTTTTCTTCTTCAGTCAAGACCAGTATGTAGGGGATCTAGTTTCAGGAGTTTATTTTACACCTGCTACATTAGGTTAGGGCTAGGGCTAGGGCTAGGATTAGGTTAAGGTTTAGGATTAGGTTTATGGGTTAGGGAAAACAGGATTTGGAATGGGAATTCATTGTTTGGTCCCCAGAAGGATAGTAAATGTATATGTGATATACGCGATAATAGCAGGTCACTCAGCCTTGCTCACCTGTTCCTCCTGCGTGAAAGGGTAACAACTGGTTACTTTCCTCCTTCCGCACTGCCCCCCTCTGTCCGTCAAAGCCTCAATCCTGGGGATATGTGGTGTAGTTTATCTCACCACACTCTGTGTAACGCACCTTAATTTGTCACAGGGCTTATCAAAGAGCCTGCTATTAAAGTCTAGTTTGCATGATGATTAATTAAATCCAACAATAAAGCTCAGTATGAAAAATGACCCCATGGGAAAACAGTAAAAGCATTCTTACTGAATCTGTCAATCCAATATGTAACATCCTCCTCAAGTGAATCTCACTCATATCTTTATTTTCATACATGGAAAGTGCTCTCTCAGTCCCTATCAGTTGAGTTGTGAATCTTGTGATGCATTTTTCTCCTTGAGTAGTGGAGCTTCTGGACACATTCCCTGTGTGCTGTAAGTTCTTTCTCAATTAACACGTTGTTCTCTGTGTGATAAGGTGTAATTGCCCTTACCAAAAAAATCACATGATATGTGAAATCATGAGATAACAAGTGTTTTTGGAAGACTTCACATGTGATCACATTAACTTCACAAAATATCACCTGATCACATAAAAACGTGTTTTTGGAACACGTGAAATGCACATGTTTTTTTTCGTAAGGGTGTCTCTGGGCCACGAAAGTCAACTGTGGGACCTTATATAGACAAATTCTTATTTACAATGAAGGCCTACCCCGGGCCATTCCCTCCCCTAACCCGGACGACGCTGGGCCAATTGTGCGCCACCCTATGGGACTCCTGATCACAGGTAAAGTGTTCCAAAACCACATGGTTTCGCATGATTTCACATGTGAAAGGTTATGTGATCATGTGAAAATCCACATGTGAAACTTCATGTGAAATATCATCACGTGAAGTTTTCCAAAACCACATTATTTCACACGTGGAAAGAAAATAAAAAAATCTTTAAAACACTTAACATGTGATGATATTTCACAGGAAGGTTCACATGTGGAATTTCACATGTTATCATATAACCTTTCACATGTGAAATAATATGAAACCATGTGACTTTTCCTTAAGGGATAGCTTTTGGTAGAGACACAAGCTATATCGACATACTTCAGAGGTGACTTTCGCTTTGTCACGCATCCCTCAAAAACAAAGCCTGCCTTTTGAAATTGACCCCAATGGGTCTTCAGCAGTTCAGAATCAAACTGATTTAGCCTACACATTTATTTAAATGAAATGATCCAGACCTTGCACATGTTTGTTAAAGAAGTGGATAAAATACAAAAAACAAATTTAAGGTCTCTTCTCAAATCTTGACCCATCAAATAACCTTTATTTGACCTTTTCTATTTAATTCTTAAGTATTGAAACTTTGTCTGTGGGGCTATAGGTGATGGAACCAACAGCATGTAATGCAACACAGTAAATAAGACAGAAACAGGACTATGAAAGGCGAGTAGTGGAATATGGAAGAGTTGGATGATGGCTGTGAAAGTGTGAAGGAAGGCCTGCCATGCTGCTGTGGGCTTTGGGAGGCGCGGGCCGGCCGGTGTGGCTCGTCTCTGGCCAGTTGCTGGCAACACACACATGCTGCAGACAGCTGCAGCTCACACAGACAGATCTCTGCCAGTCACACCTCTACTGTATTTGTGTGTTAGGATAGAATAGCCAACAGCTGCACCAGAAGCTGAACTGCTTTATTGAAGTTATGTGTGACAGCCAATGATACAGTAACCAACGATGTGTGTGTGTGTGTGTGTGTGTGTGCGTGCGTGCGTGTGTGTTTGTGTGTGTGTGTGTGTGTATGTGTGTGAGGGTGTGTGTGTGTGTGTGTGTGTGTGTGTGTGTGTGTGTGTGTGTGTGTGTGTGTGTGTGTGTGTGTGTGTGTGTGTGTGTGTGTGTGGTGCATGTATGTGTGCATAACCTTGAGTGAAACAAATTAGTGTGGATGTAACAATGTCACAGAGAATACATTTTCCTCACCACCTATGGAGACAGAATGGCCTCTTATACAGCTAGAGAATCAAGGTTTCTCATGTTGTCTGTGTGTGTTACTGTAAGTAGCATATCTGTGTTATATACTGTAAGTATGTTGTCTAAGCAGCATCTCACTGGGCACAGACGTCAGTTCAACATTTCGTTTTGATTTACATTTGGTTGAGTTGTCAACTAACCGTGAATTCAACAACAAATGTCACCAAGGCATTGGATTTAGGTTAAATGTTGGTTGAAATAAAGACAAAATGCCATTATGTTGATTACTTTTTGCAAAGCCAATCAGTTTTCCACGTTGACTCAACATCATCACATAGATTTTTTTTAGTTGAAAGGACACGGAAACAACGTTGATTCAACAAATTTTCACCCAGTGGGATGGCTGTGTTATACGTTTCCCCAGTACTTGATCACTAGGAGAATTAGTGGGAAGCAGCAGTCTGTCCCACCAGGTGTTCTGCTGAGATCAATAGGAGATAAAAGGACTCTCCAACTTGACAATTATCACCTACGACCACTGGGGACTATCAGGAGAAATTACCCATATGCTCCTCTCAGCCCTCTCACAGAGCTGCTATCAGGCCTCTGGTACTCCCCCATGACATAATTTTCCAATTACATCCTCACATAGTGAGGTGAGAAATGAGGAAGAGTGTGAGATGGATCACAGATAGAAAGAGCAATAGAGAGATGGATGACAGAGAGAGAGAGAGAGAGAGAGAGAGAGAGAGAGAGAGAGAGAGAGAGGGTGAAAATAGAGAACGGGCGAGACAGCGGAAGTGAGTGCTGTGAGAACAAATTAATAAGTCAATGAGGAGGGAGGGAGGAAGGGACAGAGGGAGGGAGGGAGAGAAATCAGGGTCCCAGCTCCTAGGCTAGCTACAGGAATGGGGTGGGGGAGGCAGCAAGGTTCCCATGCCCCGGCGGCCCCAGGGGAGTAGCGGTGGCAGATGTGACGTCTGGGGCCCAGCTCAGGTCTCCTGCTCTGGGGATGACAGTCTGCAGTCTGGGCTGAGACCAGAGGCTCTCATCCATCACCCTCAGATGACCAAGGACCTTTCTGTATAAATAGATACACAGAAGACCCAGAAAAGCCTCTTATTGGAATCCACTTAGGGCTAGCCTTGGGCCTCCTCCAATCACAGATGGGCATCTTGTCTCTGCTAAGTTTTTTTATTACCAGGAGCCAATCACAAATCCCAGGTCAAGATGTCACCTAGTTTGTTGATGTTTCATCTTATTTTGGGTAGCTTAAGAAAAATAACAAAATATCTCAGTCTTGCCTAAAAACTATAGTGTCTTATCATGAAAATATCTTATAGAGTAAACGTGTCCGCATGCTTCCCAGCCGAAACAGTCTGGAAGAGTTTGTGCATATACATTATGTATACAAAAAGCACACAGCCAAGCAATCTCCATAGACAAACATTAGAAGTAGAATGGCTTTACTGATACTCAGTGACTTTCAACGTGCCACCGTCATAGGATGCCACTTTTCCTACAAGTCAGTTCTTCAAATTTCTACTCTGCTAGAGCTGCTCCGGTCAACTGAAAGTACTGTTATTGTGAAGTGGAAACATCTAGGAGCAACAACAGCTCAGCCACAAAGTGGTAGGCCACACAAGCTCACAGAACGGGACCGGTGAGTGCTGAAGCACTCGTCTGTCCTCACTATCGAGTTCCAAACTGCTTCTGGAAGCAATGTCAGCTCAATTACTGTTTGTCGGGAGATTCATGAAATGGGTTTCCATGGCAGAGCAGCCGCACACAAGAATAAGATTACCATGCGCATTACCACATACTTTTGGTCATGTAGTTTATTATGATGACATTTTGTGATGTTTTTGTTCGTTTTTTGGCACACAACATTTTTTCTGAAGGCAAGACAAAGTTCGGAGCCGAAGTCTACGCCTCTCCGCCAGTGGTTGGTCAACAGAGCTGATGGAAGGAGGGAAAGAGAGAGGAGGAAGGAGCCTCCCAAAGCCTCCCAGAGCCAGTTTTCCAGGAGGCTGTCAGCGTGAGACAGCTGTGAGGAGAGGCCTTTATCTCCTAATGCACTGTATTACAGAGTCCTTGGAAAAAGCCTTGTCTCTCTGAGGGTGGATGAAAAAAATAAATAGATTAGGACTGCAAGCAGTCACACATCTGCAGCCACCATTATCCCCCTTTGAAGCTCCATGAGTGGCTGTCGACACCCATCAAACATGGCAAGGGGTGCAGCCGGGCCGGCTGCCGCTGTGCCAGGGGAATCATGGGGGTTTGTCTTTAAGGTCTCTTCTCAAGCTCCTGATGATTTTAAATAAACACTTGTAAGCTCTGATAAGTAAAATGCTTGGTTTCTTCCTTGGGAATGGCAAAGAAGGAGGTGAAGAAAACATAACAAATTAAGCAAGGACATCCTGAATGAATCTGAGTAGATGGAAAACAACCGTGGGTTATTCAATGACGATAGGATCAGGAATAGCACCACAGGAAATAACCTCAGAGGCCTAGAATAATGTCTGGAGAATTCAGTGAATTCCCTTCAGAAAATCTATTTTATGTGGTTTCTGTTATCTGTAGAAATCTAGATATGTCTACAAGCGTCAGAGTTTATCCATGTTGTGTGATCTGACCAGGAGTGCTGACCAGACAAAATTCTGGACCTTAGGGTCAGGTCACAGCCGATTGCTAACTGAATCGTGTTTTCACCCACCTGTAAGGACGTAAGTGAAAGTGAAAGAGTGAGGTCTTATTGGCCCTCTTCCTAGAGGAGACTGCGCCTCATTCACACTCCTGGGATCTTGGTTAATATGTATCTCTGAGGCAGGACAACAAACCTGTTGGGAATGAATTATTAACTCTGAGATAGATTAATCAGACTGAATATGTTTTTTTTTTAAATCACTCCACTGGTCTTCTCAATGAGCTGTGAACTAGTCAGATACAGTAAATGGGTGCTTAGACTAGGAAGATGATTGCATTATTAACACTATGACACTTATAGCGGCACATGTTTACTTGGCTGTAAAGAACCAGAGCCGGCAAAAGATTATGAAGTCAATCTTTACTAGTGTCTTATCAACAAAGCCAATCCCTCAGGAGATATTTTAGAAGTCAGATGATTCTGGGTGTGTGTTGTTAATGTATCTATTGTGTTTCCAGAAAGTGTGCTTTCCTTTCTGTTGCTATTTAAAGGCAAGACATTAAACCCTGCACCATTCAGTAGAACTTCCATCCCTACGAATCCTTGGGGAGGACACATCCCTAAAGCACCTGTGAAGAGAGAGAGAGAGAGAGGGTGAAAATAGAGAACGGGCGAGACAGCGGAAGTGAGTGCTGTGAGACTTATTTTTGTCACATTGTCGAGAAGGAGCCTGCAAGTAAGCATTTCATTGGACGGTGTATACCATGGGTATCCTGTACATGTGACTAATCAACTTGAAACTTGTTAGGTGTGGTAAAGTACCCTCCACTCCCACACAAATCTATGCAAGAGCGATCTCCAGGCACAGCTGGAGTACAGGGCACTGACTGAGACAAAGGGCATCTTTCCACCACTATTTGGCTTTCTCTCAGTCCGCCCAGTCTAGAGGATAGGGTTTTCCTCACTCACTGACACGTAACTCTGCTGGTAGACTAGCCTGAATAGAGAAGCTATACAGGCAGTGTTTAAAAACCTTGATCTGGACTATTGTCATAAGGTATCACTTTTTTTTTTTGCTTGATGTTATTTGTTTGCTTTGTAAGGGTGATAGCAGGGTACTGGTGTGTGTCAATTGGCTTCACACGCATTATGCTGCCTGCTGGTCAATAGTGTAGGAAAGGCACCCTCTGTAATATCACCACTGCCCCCTACTGGGGAGAATAGAACATATTAGGACTGCCTCATTTACATTTAAGTAATTGAGCAGATGCTCTTATGCAGAGCAACTTGTAGTTAGTTAGTGCATACATATTCATACTTTTTTCATAGTGGTCCCCCATGGGAATCGAACCCACAACCCTGGCGTTGCAAGCGCCATGCTCGACCATCTGAGCTACACGGGACGTGTAGGTAAGGAACAGTACATATAGACTGAAGCAGATAGACTGAATAACTATAAAAGTGGACCAAGGAGCATACACTGTATTAGCTCTGGTAGGAGTGCATAAGCTGAATGTAACAGAGGAAGGTCACAACACAACATTCTTATTGGTTCATTATTCATGTGACAAAGTCAGTTTCCATCCTCAACAAGTTTAACATGATTTTCTTAATCTGGGTTCTAAGTTATTGTAGAATGGAGGCACTGGTGGTTTAGTTTTAAAAAAAATATGTAATTCAGAAATAAAACAGTGGCATGTCCAAGAGGGTTGTTTGTTTTTATTTTAGTGTCTAGTATTTCTCTCACATTTACTATCAAAACATCATTAACTTTCGATTGTTTTCAAACATTAGTTGGCTGAGATTCTTTCCACAGTGAGTGTTGTGCCCTGTGAAGAGGGCTGGCAAGCACATGGTGAATTATTTTCTCTGGGTAGGCTACATACTCACTATGCCTGCGTGCCTGGCTGCAGCTGTGTCAACAACACAGTGAGCTGGGTGACTCTCTGTCTGCAGACAGATAACTCCTATCTATCTGCAAATGCAGTCTCAGAGAAACATTATGATTACAAACAAAGTTCTAGCACATTTTTAAAACCTATACCTTTTCATAAATCATAACATTAAATACCTGATTTGATTGAATGATCCCTTCTTCATCCCAGCTCCTTTGCTCCAGTGATCAAAGAGAAGGGACTTTTAATTATGAAACAACCTGCCGGTGCGCTCCAATAAGTCCTCGCCTCTAAGTCACCATATGGAACTCATCTCTACAGCCCTTATTAAAACGTCTGGCCACAGTAGAACAGGGGTCAAAGGTGAGTGGAGGTCGGCAGGGTCCCACCACCGTGGCTGCAGTCGGAGCCTATAGGCTGTTGAACAAACAAACCTGAGGTCATCAAGTCAATGGACTTCAAGGCCTTTAAATGTAGGTTTGTGTGGGACTACTTTGTCCAAGCTATCCATGTTAATGTTGACCACATTCTAATCTCAACATTTACTTTTTTGTTGTAATTGGTAATATGAAATGACAAGATGGCCATTCTAATACCCATTCTCTTTTTTCCACAAACATACTGTAAATGTGTTCAAAACCATAGGATTTTAACTGTCTTTGCTGTTGTATGTGTGCTTTGGGCTACTGGTGTGTAATATTTTCTTTATTTCAAGTTGCTAAGCACCATGGGAGTCATGGGTCAAAGGTTAGCGCAATAATAGTTGAGCTTCTTAATCTAAGGTGCCAAAAGGGTCTACTTTAACTCCCTATACTCCTCTTACCTACACTCTAAACATACTTCACATTAGAGAGTCAAATGATTTGTGTGTGCATGCGTACGTGTGTGTGTGTGTGTGTGTGTGTGTGTGTGTGTGTGTGTGTGTGTGTGTGTGTGTGTGTGTGTGTGTGTGTGTGTGTGTGTGTGTGTGTGTGTGTGTGTGTGTGTGTGTGTGTGTGTGTGTGTGTGTGTGTGTGTGTGCGTGCGCATGTGTGCATGAAATTAATAACCATTACAGCTGGTCATGAACTCACCTTCAGTTTGAATGAAAGCATGTTCATTTAATTGCTATCATTTATTCACACTTTGCGAAACCAATACATCCGAGCTGATTATGATTGCATAAGGGTCGCTTGGTCAGGCCACAGGTCTGAGGTCAATAACTGAGCCGTCTGATTGGACCAGTCGGAGGACACAATAGACCCAGTGGTAACACATCCACTCTCCATTTACCGCTTCCTGCCTGGGAATCAGTGCTTTACACACCTCACGGAATTCCACCGTTTGTTTCTTTCCCAAGACTTCCAACTGCAACAAACAAAGGGAGGAGAGAGAGGACAAACACAAAGGGAAATATTCTGCAACAGACCAGAACGCACATTCCAATAGCAAGGTCATCACCACTACTGGGGCTGCGGAGTAGAGGAAGGTATGGTTATTGGTGTTGGTGTTTCTAGAATACTTTCAAAGTCATACTTTAACTAAACTCTAAAAATTAGGGATTAAACAAGGGTTCTTCTAAGATCCTCAAAGTTCTTCGAAGAACCTTAGTGTTCTTGGCACTGAAAAGTGCTCCCAAAAGGTTCTTCCTAGAACCCCATAGGAGGTAGGGTTCATCACGGAACTTCCTTAGTTGGTGGGGATTCTTGCAGAAACCTAACTGCCTAACTGAAACATTTGCATTTGAATTTGAAAGACAGCAGATGCAGGCACTTCACTGAAACATTTTAAGATCTCCTCAATTTAAGGTAAGTTTTGTCCCTTGTATGATCTAAATTCCTATTGTTTTAAGATACCATCTATCTTTTCATATTTGTGCAAATCTTTCTAAAACATGGACACAATTCAGTGGATATCAATCAACAAAGAGGTAAGAATATGTAGGCTATAAGAATATGTTGAAGGATAGCTGTATTGGGTGCAAATGACTGAACTGCTCACTTTTGTGTCTGTGTCTGTAGGTAAACAGACGAGGAGTCATACAAAGGTATGTTAATTGGTATTAGTATGTTATGCAGATCACATTTACCATCCTCCTCCCTTACTTCTTCAATGAATATGCCATAGGCCTCTACAATATGGACAAGGTATGTGTATGAAAACCATTATCAAAATGATTTTCATTCACATTTACCACAAAAACCAAGGTATGAATGTTGTCGCATGCATGTTTTGTTAATCAGCTGTATAATAAAAAAATGTTGCATTCACAGACTTCACCCTCAATAAACCTCTGATGAAAGAACAGGAAACCTGTTCGATCACCATGCACTGCAAAATCACTCTGGCTATAGATATGGAGAACATCGATACATTAACATCAACACGCCAGAGGATATACCCATTTGACTGCTGGGAGTTTACCTCATATTTGGATTTTTTTTTAATTCTGCTTTGCCACTAAAATCATAATAAACACAGAGAACTAAAACATTGCGTTATTGTTGTTATTGGTATGCATATTATTATTATTATTATTATTATTATTATTAACAATAATAATAATAGGGGAGGATGGGTAGTTGAATGAACTACCCATCCTGAATGAATCCCAAAACTTTCTTCAAAATGTTATTTGAGAATCCATTAAAAGGGGTTCTTTGGCACATGCTCTCTATGATTGCAGTTAAGCTGCTACCACACACACACACACACAAACACAATATACTCCTAAGGATATTGGCCTGCACCTGCTCTTCTTTTTGCCCAGTGTAAACAGAGCAGGGGTAAAGCTAGAGGGAGGAGGGGAGTTGGAGGATGGAGAATGGGATGAAGCATTACAGGCATGTTCAAGTTGAGGTACACTAGGGGCCTCTTTCATTCCATTATCTTAGCACAAAATGCCAAATAAATACTGTAGTCTTTGATTTGAGGTAGGAGTGTTTAAAATAAAGTTATTGGAAATGTTCTTAATTCCAAGATAGCTAAACCTGTGTCTTAAACTGTGAGAGAAAAAGCTCATGAAAGCAATTGAACATGTTTAATTCACTCACAAACTTCATCTGAAAGTTTCAGTATTGATTATTTTAAACCCAAGAACATGTTTTAGAACAGTATTCTCTAAAACATGAAATATGCAAACATGATTGCCATTGCTTGCTAGATAACTAGCTAAAACAACTAGCTAAAATAGTTGCCTAGCAACAAACATCTTAAGAAGATTTGTAAGAAGATATTTGAGTTCCTAAGAAAATCATTACATCTTAAGATATTGTTGAGGAATTGCACTTACAAACTATCTCATGAACTTCTTATTTTTTTCCTTAAGAAACTTCTTACGTTTTTTTGTAAGTAGAGTTTTGTGAATCCGGCCCCTGGGGTCCAGCAAAATGTGAGGCATTTATACAATTTAAAACATATTACAGTACATTCACATATTTAAAAACACACTGTGTGCCCTCAGGCCCCTACTCCACCACTACCACACAACTACAACAAAAAATCAATGTTTACGTGTGTATAGTGTGTATGTTATCGTGTATGTGTGTATGCATGTGTCTGTGACTGTGTTTGTGTTGATTCACAGTCCCCACTGTTCCTATAAGGTGTATTTTATATCTGTTTTTTAAATCTACTGCTTGCATAAACTACTTGATGTGGAACAGAGTTCCATGTAGTCATGGGTCTGTTCTGGATTTGGGGACTGTGAAGAGACCTCTGGTGGCATGTCTTGTGGGGTATGCATGAGTGTCCGAGCTGTGTGCCAGTAGTTCAAACAGACAGCTCGGTGCATTCAACATGTCAATACCTCTCATAAGTACAAGTAGTGATGATCTTCAGTTTCTTGGCAATTACTCGCATGGAATAGCCTTCATTTTTCAGAACAAGAATAGACTGATGAGTTTCAGAAGAAAGTTCATTGTTTCTGGCCATTTGGAGCCTGTAATCGATCCCACAAATGCTGATGCTCCAGATACTCAACTAGTCTAAAGAAGGCCAGTTATATTGCTTCTTTAATCAGCACAACAGTTTTCAGCTGTGCTAACATAATTGCAAAAGGGTTTTCTAACACAAGCTAACACAACTTGCCATTGGAACACAGGAGTGATGGTTGCTGATAATGGGCTTCTGTACGCCTATGTAGATATTCCATTAATCAGCCGTTTCCAGCTACAATAGTCATTTAAAACATAAACAATGTCTACACTGTATTTCTGATCAAATTGATGTTATTTTATTGGACAAAAAATTACCTTTTCTTTCAAAAACAAGGACATTTCTAAGTATCAAAAGTAAAAGTACAAGTATAAATAATTTCAAATTCATTATACTAAGCAAACCAGACGGAACCATTTTCTGTTTTTTTTTATTTACGGATGGCCAGGGGCACACTCAAACACTCAGATATAATTTACAAACGAAGCATTTGTGTTTAGTGAGTCCGCCAGATCAGGTAGTAGGGATGACCAGGGATGTTCTCTTGATAAGTGAGTGAATTGGACCAGTTTCCTGTCCTGCTAAGCATTCAAAATGTACTTTTGGGTATCAGGGAAAATGTATGGAGTAAAAAGATTGACAGTAAAAAGTACATTGTTTTTTAAGTGAAAAGTAGTACTTTAAAGTATTTTTACTGAAGTACTTTACACCACTGGTGTTTGGGTGTTGGTTTGTTTGGGTGTTGGTGGGTTTAGGTGTTGGTGGGTTTAGTTGTGAAGAAGTGTTCATGCCCTGGGGACCTGTAGACCTGGAACATTCCTAATGTAAATTGAGAATGGGAGCATTGAAATGAAGCAAGCACGGAATCTGAGTGGATTACACACAACATGTTTGAGCAAAAACATCCCCTCTGGGGAGATATGCCACAGTGATTGAGTATAGGGATCTCTAAGCTGTTCTTTCACATCTTACAAACCATTCACTTCCCTAAAGACACCATCATATAGAACACATTACATTACATTTATTTTTCCAACAAACTTCCAATAAGCAATGATGCTGTTTTTCCACTTGTTTGGTGATATAAATGAGAAACTTCCTTGTCCACTCGATATGTATGCATATACAGTGGGGAGAACAACTATTTGATACACTGCCGAATTTGCAGGTTTTCCCACTTACAAAGCATGTAGAAGTCTGTAATTTTTATCATAGGTACTCTTCAACTGTGAGTGACGGAATCTAAAACAAAAATCCAGAAAATCACATTGTATGATTTTTAAGTAATTAATTTGCATTTTATTGCATGACATAAGTATTTGATACATCAGAAAAGCAGAACTTAATATTTGGTACAGAAACCTTTGTTTGCAATTACAGAGATCATACGTTTCCTGTAGTTCTTGACCAGGTTTGCACACACTGCAGCAGGGATTTTGGCCAACTCCTCCATGCAGATCCTTCAGGTTTCGGGGCTGTCGCTGGGCAATACCGACTTTCAGCTCCCTCTAAAGATTTTCTATTGGGTTCAGGTCTGGAGACTGGCTAGGCCACTCCAGGACCTTGAGATGCTTCTTACGGAGCCACTCCTTAGTTGCCCTGGCTGTGTGTTTCGGGTCGTTGTCATGCTGGAAGACCCAGCCACGACCCATCTTCAATGCTCTTACTGAGGGAAGGAGATCTCACGATACATGGCCCCATCCATCCCCCCCTCAATACGGTGCAGTCGTCCTGTCCCCTTTGCAGAAAAGCATCCCCAAAGAATGATGTTTCCACCTCCATGCTTCACGGTTGGGATGGTGTTCTTGGGGTTGTACTCATCCTTCTTCTTCTTCCAAACACGGCGAATGGTGTTTAGACCAAAAAGCCCTATTTTTGTCTCATCAGACCACATGACCTTCTCCCATTCCTCCTCTGGATCATCCAGATGGTCATTGGCAAACTTCAGACGGGCCTGGACATGCGCTGGCTTGAGCAGGGGGACCTTGCGTGCGCTGCAGGATTTTAATCCATGACGGCGTAGTGTGTTACTAATGGTTTTCTTTGAGACTGTGGTCCCAGCTCTCTTCAGGTCATTGACCAGGTTCTGCCGTGTAGTTCTGGGCTGATCCCTCACCTTCCTCATGATCATTGATGCCCCACGAGGTGAGATCTTGCATGGTGCCCCAGACCGAGGGAGATTGACCGTCATCTTGAACTTCCAACTTCCATTTTCTAATAATTGCGCCAACAGTTGTTGCCTTCTCACCAAGCTGATTGCCTATTGTCCTGTAGCCCATCCCAGCCTTGTGCAGGTCTACAATTTTATCCCTAATGTCCTTACATAGCTCTCTGGTCTTGGCCATTGTGGAGAGGTTGGAGTCTGTTTGATTGAGTGTGTGGACAGGTATCTTTTATACAGGTAACGAGTTCAAACAGGTGCAGTTAATACAGGTAATGAGTGGAGAACAGGAGGGCTTCTTAAAGAAAAACTAACAGGTCTGTGAGAGCCGGAATTCTTACTGGTTGGTAGGTGATCAAATACTTATGTCATGCAATAAAATGCAAATTAATTATTTAAAAATCATACAATGTGTTTTTCTGGATTTTTGTTTTAGATTCCGTCACTCACAGTTGAAGAGTACCTATGATAAAAATTACAGACCTCTACATGCTTTGTAAGTAGGAAAACCTGCAAAATCGGCAGTGTATCAAATACTTGTTCTCCCCACTGTACATGGCTCAACCCTCATAACCATCAATTTAAGCAAAATAATTGCTTAATGAAAATATAATGGTTACTGGACATGGATACAAATGAAATGAACAGGCTGGACTGTACTTTGAATAAATGTTGTATTTTTTTTTGTTCTGGTTGGTAAGGCAGTGTTTGGTGACACAGAGCTGTAAATGAGGCATGCAGAGTTCTCACTGTTTTGAAAGGATACCTATGAAGTGATGAAGAGACATCTCCAGTAACTGACATTCATATCTATGCGAAGAGGACACTGGGTATTTCAACACCACAGGCACATACTGGTTGCGACATCGCTACCTGTATACCAACTGTCCCTTTGGGTTCAACAATACTAAATATAAATACATTTCCATTCAAATAGTCCTCATACAGTGCTCATGTGTTTCACAATAAAGATTTTACAAAGATATTGCCAGTGCTGATCCATTGTAGAGATAATTTTGAATGACACCTCTTCAGTCTTTTAAAGGCAGTTTCTTCAACTGTTGTGCAGTGATTCTCAGGTGTCTAGGAGTAGATCATTAGATGGAGACGAAATTAAGGAAAGAAAGAAGGGTTCTTGATGCTGATATTCCCCTTCAGGTCAGAGGACAATGGACTACACATGCCTTTGATCTCCATTCATACACACACAGAGAATATATATTTGTCCCGCTGACCCTACCTAAGCACATCTGTGCTGCATTACAGCTGTGCTATGGGGTTTTAATGAGCACTTAATGAGCTTTATGTGGTTTTGTCCCTCCTCCTCCTTCTCAGCTGTACAACACACTGAGTAATAGGGAGAGGTATTTATGATGCCTGAGCTTAAGCTACATCAACCCTTCTGCACTCCTACACCAAGCTAATGATCCTCTCCCCACACAGAAAGAAAGATTTCTTTCTCTCTCTTTCTCTCTCTGAGCGCATAAATCAACATTAACCTCCTTCATTAGTGTAAATTGGAGTGCGTGCGTTGGTCGGCAGGAATGAATGCCCTTGATGTCGATAATCCGGTTTTCACACAGGGTTTGGCTGCTATTTTCATCCAAAGGGCTCAACAATATTGTTCTTATGTTGTGGTATAATAGCTTTTTCCTGACCATGTGACCTGGCCTGACTTTTTCCGGTCAGGAAGGGAATAATGTAGGAAGTAAAGATCATTAATATCCACTCCCCCGTTTGGACACCCGACACCTCTTTGCCCTGCGATTTGAACTGGTCACAAGGTAAATATCAACCAACAACATCCCCTCTGGACATAGTAAGATGCTCCTTTCACAAGGCTATACTTTGCAAAGGTAATTGCAAAACTATGTGTTTGGACAGGTTTGATTTCATAGGTTTGATTGATTTCCGTAGTTCTGTCAAGATGTGTAGTCTGCATAATGTCACATTACAGGTGTCATATTTGTTTTCAACACCATTCATGTAGGTTACTCTCAAGATTAGGTTTCTTTTGGAAAAGCCTATTTGTCTGACTACTAATATATAGGTGTCATATTTGTTTTCAACACCATTCATGTAGGTTACTCTCAAGATTAGGTTTCTTTTGGAAAAGCCTATTTGTCTGACTACTAATATCACACTGTCCAAGGTCATACAGTAAGTATTCTCTTTACTTCTGGTCAAAGCACAGCAAGTCTCAACACTCAAACTCCATTATAACATTTCATTTCTCATCTCTGATAAAACAACACGTCTGGGTCCCATTCCCACACTGGTCCGGAGTTATTAAGCATATGTCTAATTTTCCATTTCAGTCCACTAATGTTATAAGAAGTGCACACAAAAGCATTATTTCTAAAATCTAATGAGGGGATCAAATATAACTGACAAAGAGAGCGTGGCCCTCTGTGAATGATGGGGAGAACAATGCAAGGGGAATGTGCCGTGGCTGCAGAGTTAGGAAAACTGAATGCAGATTGGCCTGTAATGAGGGATTAGGAAGGAATCACGGGCCTTTATTAAGATGTTTCTGATCCTCATTAGGCTCTCTCTCTCTCTCTCTCTCTCTCTCTCTCTCTCTCTCTCTCTCTCTCTCTCTCTCGCTCTCTCTCTCTAGCTAGTGTGGGTGTTTGTGTGTGGGTGTGAGACCACTGATGCATTTACTGCACTGCTCTGTTATTGTTTTCATAATGAGAAACGGGCAAAAAGGAAATGTACAGTCTGGCAAAGATAGAAGAACACATCAAGTGGCCAAAGTCAATATTTACACAACATGGTAACTTTGAATAGGAGTCAAGCAGGGTGTCTGTAGTGATGCCTCTAGCACTGAGATGCCGTGCCTTAGACCGATGCGCCACTTGGGAGCCCCTAACATCAGCAATCTAAAATATTCCAATATTTATTGAAGTCAGCCCAAGTTTACAACATGACACTACAGACACAATGTTTCAAAATACAATGAGTAATTTTACACATTTCTCTGACCCATGGTTCCTGACAAAAATGTGATTCCAAAATCTATGAAAAATCTACAATATGATTCAAAAAATGGATCCACAGTTCCAATGATATATCAGGGAAGGTGGATCAGCTGTCTCTTGGTGAGAGCAGATACTGTACATGCAAGTATATTAGAAAAGAAGAATAAGGCAATGGAAAACCCATTCCGTGAGCAGGCCCTGATAACTTTTTCATTGTTAAACTATCCGTTGAGCTTTCAGATCCTTTTCATTTACATGCCTGACCCTCCTGGACTCCTGTTGCAACATGCAGCTGTCAGTTTTACCAAGGCTCTCTCTCTATGTGGCAGCTCTATAATATGTCTCTGGAGCAATAGGAGAGAGAGGCAGGTCTGAACACAGTCCTGTTTGGGATTCAGAGTGGAGAACTTTGGCTCCACAGCAACAGGCTATGTGTAGGTGGTATTCTCAGGCATGGCTGAACTTTGCAAAGGGGTAAATCCATTTGAATTCAATCACTTTTTGACAGCACCCCTTTTGATTAGAACAAAACCTTCCATACATATTTGCCCATTGTAGAAGTACTCATAAAGTCACTTTTTGGACCTGAATGACAAAACATTCGGGAGAAGGTGCTCAAAGTTGATCCATTTTGTAAACCCCACCATACCATGAGACATCCATGTCTTCATCACTCAAAAATAATAATGGTTGAGATTGATATAATTTAATAGCTTTCAAACAGGGTTGTCAAACTATTCTACAATTTCTGGAAGAAAACAGATATACACTGAACAAAAATATAAACGCAACAATTTCTAAGATTTTACTGAGTTACAGTTCATATAAGGAAATCAGTCAATTGAAATACATTCATTAGACACTAATCTATGGATTTCACATGACTGGGAATACAAATATGCATCTGTTGGTCACAGATAGCTTAAAAACAAAGTACTGGCGTGGATCAGAAAACCAGTCAGTATCTGGTGTGACCACCATTTTCCTCATACAGCATGACACATCTACTTCGCATAGAGTTTATCAGGCTGTTGATTGTGGCCTGTGGAATATTGTCCCACTCCTCTTCAATGGCTGTGCGAAGTTGCTGTATATTGGCAGGAACTGGATCACGCTGTCATACATATTGATCCAGCAGAAATTCTTCGGTTGTGCAAACCCACAGTTTCATCAGCTGTCCGGGTGACTGGTCTCAGACGATCCCGCAGGTGAAGAAGCCGGATGTGGAGGTCCTGGACTGGCATGGTTACACGTGGTCTGCAGTTGTGAGGCCTGTTAGATGTACTGCCAAATTCTTTAAAACGACGTTGGGGGCAGCTTATTGTAGAGAAATGAACATTAAATTCTCTGGCAACAGCTCTGGTGGACATTCTTGCAGTAAGCAAGCCTAGAATATATACAAAATGGATCAACTTTGAGCACCTTAATCTTACTTCTTCCATGGGAAAACATGTATGGAAAGTTTTGTTAAAAAAAAAAAAGATACTTTCAAAAGGTTCATTAGTGTATACTGTACATCATAGGATGTTGGTGGCACCTTAATTGGGGAGGACAGGCTTATGGTAATGGCTGGAGTGGAATGGTATCAAATAGATTGTATGATGCTATTCCATAGACTCCGTTCCAGACATTATTATGAGCTGTCCTCCCCTCAGCATTCTCCACTGGTGTACATAATTAGCTCTGGTATAGATGCTTCAGAAGTTTATAATAATACAGTGACATCATTGGGAGGCTTTTTAGTCTTACAGTGATGAACCATATAATAATTTAATAAGATCTATCTATGGAAAGAACAGTGTTTACAGTGCACAGATGTCCTAGATTATGGAACCCATTATAGTCAAGATTCTCAGACCTACCTTAGCCATCTCGCTTTCAGCTGTGAGAGGGAACCATAAAATGTGATACCAAATAGGAGCAGAGTTGCATGAAACCAGCTGCACCATCCATCTGCTCTTTACCAGGGTGAGACTCACTGTCAGAGAGCTTGCCCACACACAGATAAAGCACTATATTTCTGTGCTGCAGCATCATTGAATGAGAGCTAGTAAACATCTTAAACATTAGTGAACACAGGAACATAACAGTTATCAAACACCTCAGATAATTTGATGTGTATTTACTCTGGGTAAACAGCCTCGTTGACCATATGGTGAGTTGACCATGGCCTCAACAGTCTGCAAACCTGCTGTCTTTACTTTACCACCTATTTCATTATAATGATATATGTGAATGTGTATAGATGTAAAAGTCAATAATTGAGCTAAATCAGATGTATTTCATATTTTATTATGAATCAAGCAGTCACACTTGATGCACCTACATAGACCTATAATGAGTGTGTGTGTGTGTGTGTGTGTGTGGGTGGGTGTGTGTGTGTGTGTGAGACTAACAGATGGGCAAGTATATTTTGTTTTCCTTTATTGTAAATCACAGTTAATATGCCTAACTTACTAATACGTAAGGAGGTACATAGAGGACACATTACACTCACTGTTTTGTGCGTGTTTTACAATGTTTTTTTGATGGCGGAACGCAGGCTTCAAGATTCTAAACACAAATCACTGCTACATTCAGAATGTTCAATCTAAAACATTTTTTGACTTATCACAAGCTCTATTTGACTTAACCCACTAACCTACTATATAGTAACTCACTAAACTAACGGGTAGGCCTATGATAATAGCCCTATTATTACCATAACTACTCTACTGCATTTGCAGTAGGGGGCGCTACAAGTACAATGTAAGCAGCTTGTGTTTTCTTGCTAACAAAAACTATGGTTGTCAAGCGTTACTAAGGAAGTGGAAAGTTTGCTTAGCGTTTGGAGCTAACCAGCTAAGCTAAAGATAGCTAGTTAGCTACCTCAATAACGATGTATTCCCACAACCCTGCAATGGACGAAACTTGATGGTGCGTTCCCTTTAATCCTTTGATTCAATTAAGTGTCATGTCTAATGCATTTCTTTCCCAGACTGCCACGTTCCTAGCTAGCGTTCTGCTGTCGTAGATTAGGATATTAGCTAGCACACAGCTAACGTTAGTTACGTTTCTCAAACTAGATTGGACGCAGAACCCATAGTTAGGAGCATAGCATGTTAACGATTATATATATATATCTAGTAAGCTAGACTTAAAAGTGATTAGCTAATGTTAGCTTAGTTGGCTAGTAAGTTTACCACCCATTTAACGTTAGCTAGCTGCCAACAAAGCTGCCACTTCCAGACAGTAAGATAGCTAACGATAATGACCCAACCATATGTGCAGTTTACTAGCTAACTAGTTAGTTAATGAAACTAATCGTACCAAATGATGTAATACCCATCTTAACGGTATACCTTGTGTGAGATAAGTAACAGGGCAACATATGGAGTGTAGCTTACTAAGGAATGGAATTGAGCAATCAAACATAATTATAAATATCATCGAATTCTCAATAATAATAGCTAAAGTAATTGTTTTCTAGATTATATCCTTCTAAGCAAATGGAGTCCCCATGCACCTAGAAAGTGCAGCCTGCTATGAGGATGACTGAGAATGGGGAGGACAGCAGCCCCTCTCAGCCCGTTGGTGGAGTGTTACCTGGTGGGAAGGATCCAGGAGGAGTAAGCAGTTACAAGAGGCCAGTGAACCACCCTGCAGAGAACAGCAACACCACCAAGCTCCTCAACAACACCCTGAAATTCCCTCAGGATGTACAAGACCAAAGCAGCAAGACCAGTCCCTACCAGCCCCGACCACCCCTGCTGCCAAAGCCCCCTGCACTGTCGAAGGGAGGGAACAGTTGTTCGGTGGAGGAGAAGGTGAGAAGCAGGAGACTGAAGAACAGCCAGGAGAGTCTGACCGACCCAGCTGAGACCGGTTCCTCTACAGACTCTCTTAAGGAGGAGACAGTTACAGGTGTGTTCACCTTGAGCGGTGCTGCCCTCTTGAGGAACGGACAGGTCTCTGTCGTTGGACCCCAATCGGCTCCATCAGGGTCCCCCGTCTTCAGAGCCAGGGGCCAGAGCCTCTCAGAGTATGAGAGGAGGCCCCACGACCACCACAGTGAACCTGCGGAGCAGCGGGTGAGGTCCTCCAAGGTACGCCTCTCTCCCTTACAGCCCTCAGGTCCACTTCCTGCTCTGGAGCAGAGCTTGACTTCTGCATCCTTAAGGACAGCTAATCGAATTGACAGGGATTGCGTGGACTATGGCATTGTGCCGGGGAGAGCTGGGCCGGAGAGGCTGCACCTGCACAGGAACCTGAGCGACAGCCGGCTTCTGGATAACATGGTGTCGGACAACACCTCTGTCAACTCCATGAAGTCGACCTTCAGCGTGTTGAACCCCATCAGACCCAGGGACGTCAGGAATAGGTAGGGCCACAAGACTCTCATTCAGGATATCCTCTCCAGATTACTGACCAGGAACCTTCTCTACCTGTATTGGATCATTGACTACTGGTATCAGAGTGCTATTAGAAGTCTTGTGATGGCTTTGAAGCTGTGTTAGATTAACACACTCTGGATCTAAATACAGTGTATATAGTATCCTTTGAATGTTTAATGCAGCTCTAAGATGAAGATAGCCAGGCTTCAGTGGTATTCCATTGCATTGATAACGTAATGCACTTCCTGTGATGTGGCACATGAGATCCCATGATAAGAATTGATGTGGGCCTTGAGTTAAATAGGCCTATATTCTGCATTAAATATAGACCGGCATTTGAGCTATTGTAACCTATTGTGAACAGTCTCAGTCACCATCAACTTTGAATCGCAACCAAAGAAGACTATGCTGTAGGCTAAGGCTAATTATTACCATGGCACATCTGCAGTTAGAGCATTAGCATCGATGTGGGCTCTAGAAACACTGGCTGCAGCTCTGCTTTAATGAAGGCGTCAGAGGCTTATGCTATGTGTATGTAAGTACTCATTCTGACAGTGTAAGGTGAATGAGCATAGCTTTTGCCACCATTCAGGGAGCAAAGATGAGTCTCAGTAATGCTACACACGTCATGCCTCAGCAAGGAGCTGTTTATCTGAAATGTTTCAGTGCGCTATCAGCTATGGAAGAAGCCTAGCCTATGTGTTGAAATGTGATTCGGCGCCAATAATATACTGCCTTTTGGTACTGCCATTCTATAATGTAGCCTACCAGACATTTTAAATGGGTTATGTTCAAAGTAGCCAATAATATTTTTTGTTGGAGCAAGCAAGCAGGAAAAAACATTGTGCTCCAATCTATAACTCCCGTTAATAGCCTAAGTGTTAATTTCTTCATTGTGTTCCAGGAGTTTTCTGGAGGGCAGTGTGCTTGGCAGTGGTGCCCTGCTGGGGGCTGAGGAGCTGGACCGCTACTTCCCAGAGAGGAGAGTTGGCATCTACATAGCCACATGGAACATGCAGGGAGAAAAGGTGGGTCCGCTCCTGCTGTTTAACATTAGGCCTAGAGCCTGAATGTCTGTTTCTACACATATGTTTCTACACTCACTCTCTGATAACGTGTGTCCTCGTATTCTGTTATGTAGGAAAGTTACAGCTTCCGTATCCTTTTCAGGGACTTCCAAACAACCTAGATGATCTGTTGCTCCCGACGGACTCTGAATTTGCACAAGACTTTTACATCATCGGAGTCCAGGAGGGATGTCCAGACCGGTATGAGATGACTGTGTATGAGTGCATTTAAAAATTATATCAATGAAGACTTCAGTACTCTATGCTGATGTGTGTCTGTGTCACAGGAGGGAATGGGAGATCCGTCTTCAGGAGGCTCTGGGGCCATACTACGTCATGCTCTACGCAGCCTCCCACGGGGTTCTCTACCTCACTGTATTTGTCAGGAGGGACCTCATTTGGTTCTGCTCAGGTCTGTCCCAAATGGCTCTCTACTTTTTCAGAGGAAAATTAATCAGTCCTTTACCATCAACAAATCTCAGAATGTTGTCTCTTATTGAAATGTTGTAAGAGAGGCAACGTTATAAGGTGATCTCTGGCTACCTACTGCATATTTTATGTGTACAGTACATAATGTGATTTGGCCCCTCTCTCTACCCCTTTAATTATCGGATCTCCTAACAGAAGTGGAGCACGCCACAGTCACAACACGTATCATGTCTCAGATCAAAACCAAAGGAGCCGTGGGGATCGGCTTCACCTTCTTTGGCACTTCCTTCCTCTTCATCACCTCCCATTTTACCTGTGAGTGACACCTCTGTTGTTCAGGAAGTGAAGGCAATACATGACGTGAATGTAAACGGGAAGTGCAAAGCCTTTTGATACAGTCTCACTACTAACTAGGGGTGTATTCATTATGCCGATTCTGTTCCAAAATGTTTTGTCTGTTGCAAATTTGGGTAGGTCCCTCAGTTTCATTTTGTTTGCTGTTTACTTCCGTTTGGTTTTTAAAATATAAACGGTTTCCGTTGCAAGGCGTAAAGAATACACCCTAGGTAATACATGTCCTTATGTTCTAGCTGGAGATTCCAAAGTGTACGAGAGGATTCTGGACTACAACAAAATCATTGAAGCACTTGCTCTTCCTAATGGTCTTCCAGACACCAACCCTTACCGCTCCACATCCTGTAAGTACTCTTAAAGACAAGTTGTTCATTGCAATATTAATTTTATATTGCATTGCTGCTGTTACATCTAGAAGAGCATGCTTATTGTGTGAAGAGAAATGCTGGTATTTCCTTCATGCAGCAAGTACTGAATTAAAACACCAGTGGAAATTGACCGATAATTTCTTTCATGTCTTTTAGCGGATGTGACAACACGGTTTGATGAGGTTTTCTGGTTTGGGGACTTTAACTTCCGTCTTAGTAAAGATCGTGTGGGGGTAGAGGCCATTCTAAACCAGAACCAGGGTATGGACATGGGCCCTCTGCTCCACCATGACCAACTCTCCAAAGAAATGAAGGATGGTATGTCTATATGGAACAACACAATATTAACACTAAGAACCAGACAGGTTTAGGCAAATATTACATGTATTAGATTGTGAATGATATCTCAAAATGTATTGTTACCATACTCACTGTGACATATATTCCAAAATATAATACAAATGTATTATGCTCTGTTTTAGGTTCCATCTTTAAAGGCTTCCAGGAAGCACCAATTCAGTTCCTCCCCACCTACAAATATGATGTTGGCTGTGACATGTACGACACCACCTCCAAGCAGAGAACTCCCTCATACACAGTACGTGTCAGCATCAGTCACACCCTGTGCCATTCATACAAGCCTCTTTTTTTTTTTTTTAAATGGCTTGTTTTAAACACGCAAAATAAAATGTATATTTTACTGTTCATCTGTGTGCTATAGGACAGAATACTGTTCAGGAACAGGCAGGTGGATGACATCAAAGTGGTAAAATACACCAGCTGTTCAATGATAAAGACATCAGACCACCGGCCTGTCATCGGCATGTTCCAGGTCAAACTGCGTCCCGGGAGAGACAAGTAAGCACCACCCCTTCCTCTCTTAGCTGTTGCAGAAGCAAGCGTTTTGCAGCTCTCATGTACGGGCAGCAGGTAGCCTAGCGGTTAGAGCGTTGGGCCAGTAACCGAAAGGTCACTGGTTCGAATACCCGAGCCGACAAGGTGAAAAAAAAACCTGTCGGTGTCCTTGAGCAAGGCACTTAACCCTAATTTGCTCCAGGGCCTGACCCTGTAGGTAAATAAGAATTTGTTCTTAACTGACTTGCCTAGTTAAATAAAGGTTATTTACACTGTAGTAAGATTAGTAGTAGTAATAGGTGTCCAAAAGTGCAGTCAACGAAAATCTGAGTTCATCTAGAACAGTTTGTTAACCCTGACTTATGTTGTTCTCTGTCTGGTGTGTTTCCTAGTATTCCTCTAGGTGCGGGCCAGTTTGATAGGAGTCTGTACCTGGAGGGCATCAAGAGGAGGATCACCAGAGAGCTGAAGAAGAGAGAAGTCATGAAGAACCAGGGCAGCAGCACCATCTGCTCCATCTCCTGAACCGGACTTGACTGGACCTCCCTCCAGAATCACTCTGACCCAGCCACGAGGGACCAAAGGGAACCAGTCTTTTGTTGCCACTTCCAGCCCAGTCTGTGTGTGGGTCATGGAAGTCACATAAACTGATATGTGAGCGCCCCCTACTGCGAGCTGTTGAAACTGTCACTCATGATTTATGGTGGGCTGAGGTAGTAGCTGTGGGGCTGTTCTCGAGGGCCGGGACCAGCAGTTAACTGGTCTATTTATACAGCCCTTCCCCTTCCACAGACTGAGCTGGGGAACGTGCCATTGAAGATGACCTTAGTCAGTCAGTCACATCTCCATCCGTGTGCGTTCGCTGGCTGAAGCTAATGCTTTGTGTATACTGTACTTAATGTTATTTTCTAATTGTTTTATTTTGTACATTTATTTAACATGCCAGGTTGATATGGACTATATGTAATGTCACCTTTTTTTACTTGGTATAACAGTATTCAAAGGCCTTTTATCAAACAGCTCTTACAGATGTTTAAGTATACATCACTTTCAGTTGATATACCAAAGCTCAATTCACTCAAACTTTTGTTTTGTTCGTGGATTTACTCAAAGAAAAAACTAACCCATGTGATTTCACAAAAAATGTACTTGTTATTCGTATCAACTTGAAAGGAAATTAAGTTAATTAATACCAAGTTAATTTGGTATTGCTTGATGCAAATGCATTCCCTGCAAGTACGGTACTTATTGAAATAATTTAATACATGGTGTCTTTTCTGGCATTGTATAATATCAGATGTATGAATAATATATCTCAAATATTTAACTTATTTACATATTGTATATCTCACAATGGATACAGAATCATCTTTTGCAATGGTTATGTTGATCGTGTTGGAGGGGTGTGTTAGACCGTACTCTGGTTCATTGCCTTAATGTCTTGACTAAATGAAATACACCGTCATGTAACTTATTCAAAAATTACTTTCCGTACTGTATTCTGCTAAGGAAAATATCAAATTTTGTTCTTGCATGAAGATCAATGGTTCTGGTGTAATGGTGAATCATGAGTTGTCGTTACGCGCTCATGGCAAGTGCCTGTGACCTTGTTTGTGATTTCCTCAGGACTCCATATCTGTGCATCTTTTATAACATGCTTTGTGATGTAACATCACATAAAAACAAGTTTGGAATACTTATTGGTTTGGTTTATTTCAATTTTTGCTTTTGTCATCTGAACTGGACATTGAATATTCCCCCAAACAGTATCAACTGCAGAACTTAAATCACTCACTGGCAGTCCAAACATGACTTATATACAAACCTCCAATTGGGGTGAGTACAGATACACATATGGGTCTTCACATTCAGTAGGTTCACTTTCTCTCCAGGACCCAGAGAAATCTTGGTTTTAAATCAAATTTGTGGCAGTATTCTGATATGAAGTGATGAAACACAATTTAGACAAACCATTCCTCTATTTAGCAAAATATAGTTTTGCAACAGAGGAGAAACAAATGTTATGATTTATCTGGCACCGGAGCGGATATCAGCACACGTACTGTACTACTTAAGAGGTAAAAACAGTGTTGGAATGGGTTGAATGGAGCTCAGGCAGAACACTGAAAATACTATTAACTACACTACACAACACAGTACAGTATTATCTTTCAGTCTGGTTAAGTGGAGATCAATGTGCATATCTACAAGAAAGAACAGTTGCATGATTGGTGACACCAATCCAAACATTGCTCAATGTTATTTTATTATCTCCTGGGCGGTAGAGGTGACAAACTCAGCTATGTGTGTGAGCAGTTAGTCGGAAGAGTCTCAAAGTTTTCTGTCACCCTCTGCTGAAGATGACAAGACCTTGGTTGAGACTTCAGCCTGTGAAATCTGATAAAAGTGTATGTAACATTGAAGGAGGTACCTGTATAAACTATACAAACAGTGTAGTAGGACATTGCAAGGCCTGTTTGCTATCCTACAGAAGGCTAGACAACAGTTATAACCCCTCATTACATCAAGGTAATTTGTAGGTCACCCTCTGCAGATCAAACAATGCAGCTCTCGAGCCATATTCACCCACATTCATTCAAACATACTTGGAATTAAACCCAAAAGCATGCCAACCGTTCCAGCCAACGTGGGTCAGGTAGGATACTGAACAACAGTAAACTAAATTTCACTGGCAAGAAAATGTAGACTCTCCAAATGCACAGAGGTATATCCTGACCGAATAAAATTTAGTTAAAATAACCACTCTTTTGCAGTTGTGGTCCAAACAATAGTCCTCTCCCAGAGCTTAGCACAGCTCCATTGTGAGAACACTAGTGTAGGCCAGTGTCCAGTATATACAGTGATGCCTGTGTAAACAAAAGCAAGGGGTCTATCGGAAGAGGCGGTACATGCGAGGCAGGCGTCCATCCTTGCTGGACAGGGCAGCTTGGATGTGCTCATAGGAGGGCATCTCTGTCAGGTCTCCTAGCGCTGCTACTGCTGGCTTGCTGCACAGCATCTTGGTTGTGACCCTCTTGATGTCGCTCGCTGTAACGTTACCTGGAAAGAGTGAAAAGTCAGCATACAGAACTACTAATTTGCCATGATAAATCTAGTCACTGAAGATTTTTTTGACAAAGGTTTCATTCTGGGCTTGCTGATATCAATATCCACTATTATGATCTGGGGCACTAGTACTCACCGATGAGGTCACACAGCTCGTGTGGCAGCTTCCTCTTCCCTGTGGCTAGAACCTGTCGGCCGACATCCTCAAAGATAACTGGCCGCGACTCCAGGTTCATCATCAGCATTGACTTGAGCTGCGTTTTCGCTCTCTCCAACTCTATCTGAGCATGGAAAGAGAGATGCAAAGTTTTGATGTTTAAAGAATGAGTTTAAAGTTCAGAAAGCTTTGTCCATTTAAAATAGGCAATTGGCGCTTTTGTGACAGCATTTTCCCCTCCCAGGCTAATGGCCAGGCTTACCTCTCCTGCTGTCCCAACCATCTGAATGAACTCTCTGGTTATAATTTCCACCATTTCCCGAACCTTGACAAAGCAAGATGTTGTAATCAACAACTTTGGAATGGCAGCAGCACTTTCACAGCTTCAGAGAACATGCATACGAAGTAAAATCATTTTTTATTTTGAACACTTCTCCTGATGTTATTCTCCAAGCATATGGCAGCTTTGTATTAGCCCTTCATCTACAGCTTTGTATTAGCCCTTCATCTACAGCGTAAAGTCCTGCCTTTGCATGCCTCTCCCTACCTGTCTAGGGTCTGCGCTGGCATGGATACACAGCAGGCCAGTGTCCTCATAACTGTGATGGTATGAGGTGGCATTGTACATCCAATGATGCCTGTAAATTATTTTATTTTTTTAAATAAACAGAATCCACAAAATAATACAATCTTAAATACTTGAATTAGAATTGTGAATGTTGCATCATTCTTACCTGTTGAGCACGTTCAGGTAAAGTCTAGTGAACATGCCTTTCCCAGGACCCCCCGCTGAGAAGGACCCGCCTCCACCCATCATCATGTTGAGGACAGCAAAGGGAATAAAGTCATCCTCCTGTAATACAAAACATGCATATATTATACATAGAACATCCAGCTACAGGATAGCACAGAGCCTGTGACAGTTCAACCAAGTGGGCGGGAGATCTTCCACACCAACCAATCGAAGTGGGCACCCACCAGGAAGGAGCAGCTCTCCAGGCCAATCATGATGTGTGTGAGCTCAGGGATGGGGGTGGGGCCAAGGCTCACATCTGACATGTCCTTATCCATCTGAGAGGATCAAAACAAAGATTTACATTCTGATTAATTAATGAAAGTATAAATAAAGAAAGGAAAAAGTAAGCAAAGGGACAAATACTGCTCTTACCCTTACGATTCCACCAGTGTACTGTGCCACAGACAGGTCGACGTTGGTAGGCGTACTGGGTCCCCATACTGGCTTTGCATTCAACAGATATTTCCTGGCACAGGCCACCAGTTGTTCATGTTCGATGCCCACTCCGGCTAGTACCATACGCTCTGGGCAGTAGTAGCTCCGCAGGTACGTGTGTAGCAGCTTCTTGTCGATCTTCTCCACACTCTCTACTGGGCAGAAGCGAGGCAACCCAACGGTGTTCCCCCGATATGCTGCCTAGTTCACAGAGTAAGAGAAACAGTATGTATCGTCATAGAAATGTGTCGACAAATGGTGCAATTGATTATCTATAAGCACTGCAGAGAGGTGGGCCAAAGTCAATTACAAACAGTGCAACAATAGATTTCATGCAGCTCAAGAGTGTTGTAAATGTCACTTAAAGATTGGATCAACCAGTAGCATGACTCACTGCATGGATCATCTCTGTCAGTAAAGGTTCAGGGTCAGGCCTCATGTTCAGATCCTCCAGCTCAAAGCGCACAGCCATCCTTGTCATCTCAATCTCCTCATCTAGTAACCCAAAGCAGAGCCATCCCTGATGAAAATATACTCCCACAAAAACGTTTACCAGTCGGTTACTTTGTAGACAATTCAATTACTGTAAGTCAACATTTTCCCTAGTCATTAAGGGAAGCATCATTAAACATGATGACAGATCTGTCACTCAGTGTTGACTCACCTAGTAGGCGTGGCTGCAATACAGCGTCAGAGAGCAGGCTGACTACAGTATCCAGTCCCTTCACCTCGGCAGAGACTGCATACATGGTCGTGTCTCTGAGAATAGAACCTTAGGCATCATACAAACTGACAATATCTTAATCCCCTTTCAACAAAGCAGTAGTGTATAATTTATACAGTGCCTTTGGAAATAATTCAGACCCCTTGACTTTTTCCACATTTTGATACATTACAGCCTTATTCTAATATTGGAAAAGCATACACTGGTCTATAAAATGTCCCACAGTTGACAGTGCATGTCAGAGCAAAAAAGGAATTGTCCGTAGAGCGCCGAGACAGGATTGTGTCGAGGTACCAAAACATTTCGGCAGCATTGAAGGTCCCCAATAACACAGTGGCCTCAGTCATTCTTAAATTGAAGAAGTTTGGAACCACCAATACTCTTCAAAGAGCTGGCCGCCCGGCCAAACTGAGCAATCGGTGGAGAAGGGCCTTGGTCAGGGAGGTGACCAAGAACCCAATGGTCTATCTGAGAAAGCTCTAGAGTTCCTCTGTGGAGATGGGAGAACCTCCCAGAAGGACAGCCATCTCTGCAGCATTCCACCAATCAGGCCTTTATGGTAGTGTGGCCAGACGGAAGCCACTCCTCCGTAAAAGGCACATGACAGCCTGCTTGGAGTTTGCCAAAAGACACTTAGACCATGAGAAACAAGATTCTCTGGTCTGATGAAACCAAGATTGAACTCTTTGGCTTGAATGCCAAGTCTGTAGGAACCCTGACACCATCCCTACGGTGAAGCATGGTGGTGGCAGCATCATGCTGTTTTTCAGCTGCATGGACTGGGAGACTAGTCAGGATCGAGGCAAAGGACGAACAGAGCAAAGTACAGAGAGTTCCTTGATGAAAACCTGCTCCAGAGCACTCAGGACCTCAGACTGGGGCGAAGGTTCACCTTCAACAGGACAACGACCTTAAGCACACAGCCAAGACAATGCAGGAGTGGCTTCGGGACAAATCCCTGAATGTCCTTGACTGGCCCAGCCAGAGCCTGGACTTGAACCTGATCAAACATCTCTGGAGAGACCTGAAGATAGATGTGCAGCAATGCTCTCCATCCAACCTGACAGAGCTTGAGAGAATCTGCAGAGAGGAATGGGAGAAAACCCTCAAATACAGGTGTGCCAAGCTTGTACCGTCATACCCAAGAAGACCCAAGGTTGTAATTTCTGTCAAAGGTGCTTCAACAAAGTACTGAGTAAACAGTCTGAATACTTTTATTTTATACATTTGCAAAAAAAAAAACTGTTTTTGGTTTGTCATTATGGCGTATTGTGTGTAGATTGATAAGGGAAACGTTTTTTTTTTTTTTTAATCCATTTTAGAATAAGGCTGTAACGTAACAAAATGTGGAAAAAGTCAAGAGGTCTGAACACTTTCCGAATGTACAGTACGTAGTTGGCATGTAAAGTATCTACAAAACCAAAAGGGATAAAGAGCACCATGACTCTTCACTAGAAAGACAACATACCGTGCCTGGACATTAAAGACAAAAAAATTATACATACCTGGATGTTTGGCAGTCACAGATCCCTCCATGTTTTTCAAGTGTGAGAAGAATTTCATCTTTACTGCCATACTGGGCTGTGGACTGAAGATGCAGAGGGTATTGTCATCATTTGCCATAAACAAAAACATAGCAATCCATTTTCTTATGCTACAAAAGTGACAACATAGTGAGAGGAAGAAACAGTGCAACATATGTGGTACAAGGTATTGGTTGACTAGCAAGATGTCTCAAAACAGGTGACACTTACAGAAAATGCAAGTTTCTCCAAAAAGTGTGCAATTCCACTGGGATATTTTGTCTCATGCCTAGAGCCTGAATTTACTAAAACTGGAAGGAGAGAGAAATCTAATCAATATTCAGTCATACTTTATTGATTATGCAGCAAGAGACTGTCTGAAATAGAATGATAAAGTAAGATCAGCTCTATTCAAATTCTGTAGAAACTTACTTCCAACCGTGCAGAACTGACCAAACTTGTTTTGAGATGCTACTTTAAGGCCATTTTCCAAAGTAGTGATTTTAGTCTCGCATTGTTCGTGCCCGTCCACTGCTGCAAACACTGGCTTGGGGATCCCTGGTAACGGTGCAGAGAGTGAGATATTTGGATATCCACTGCCACTGCTGTACTTTCTATATGCTGCAATTCCAAACCTGTAAATGCACATGAATGGTTTAGGTTAGTTTATTGATTGCTGCAATCAACAACAGCATGTCTTGACAGGGGAACTGAACTCTCACAAATGAGTACCAGATTCATGTGCCCATATGTTATAGCTAACACCAGATGCCAACCACTGATGATGCCAAAGTGTGCTTGTACAGAAATCCAAGTTGCCAGTGTCAGTGTACACTAACGTTAGGGAGGCTTAAGTCTAGAGCAGGGTACCCCCCCCCGGATGCAAGTGTTGGTTTTTGCCCTGGCACTACATAGCTGATTCAAATAATCAAAGCTTGATGATGAGTTGGTTATATGAATGAGCTGTGTAGTGCTAGGGCAAAAACCAAAACGCGCACCCTTATGTGGACAGTATGTGTTACCTTACACAAGCTTGCATTTTTACCAAATACATTGTGCGGAATTACACATCCTTTTTACCTCAGATTAGTGATGATGTTATAGAAGTTTATAGTCATTCAGATTATACTAAATCAATTGCTTTAAATAGAGTAATATCTTTTAAGATTAAATGTTGCACAATCCAGGTGTGGAAAGCTCAGAGACTTACCCAGAAAGACTCACAGCTGTGATTACTGACAAAGGTGATTCTAACATGTATCGACTTGAATACTTATGTAATCAAGATATATTAGTGTATTCTTTTTCATAAATTTGCTAATGTTAGAATATTTCTTCCAGTTTTAGATTAACAGTATTTTGTGTTGACAATAAATGACAAACTTTCTAAAAGCACTCTACCTTAAATACCTCGTACCCCTGCACATCGACTCGATACTGGTACCCGTATAGAAAAGTTATTAATATTATGTGTTATTACTTTCCTATTGTTTCTCCATTTTCTTTCTCTGCATTGTTGGGAAGGGCCCATAAGTAAGCATTTCACTGTTAGTTGTTGTTTACGAAGCATTTGACAAATAACCCTTGATTTGATCAAATGAAAGCCAACCCCTGCCACTATGTAAACTACCTGTGAGGTGATGATTTGTTTAAATTATCCTGTCAAAAAAAGTGTTACTTTTACTTATTGGCCATCTACTGTAAACATTGTGGTACATTAGGGTTAAGTGCCTTGGGCAAGGGCATATCGACAGATTTCTCACCTAGTCGTTCTGGATTTGAACCAGCAACCTGTCGGTTTCTGGCCCAATGCTCTTAACCGCTAGGCTACCCACTACGTTCTCATCGATCTACACACAAGTTAGTATTTCCAACTTCGTTGTGGTTTGTCTTTTAGAAGAGCTTAAATGATAGGATGTTGCCACTGTTGTTGTCCCAGTTCCATTGATTTCTATACATTCATTTGCGCAAGCTATTGATTACAGTACAACAAGCTAATACATTCCAGTTTAGAGTGGCCGCTTGGTAAATGTTGTTGTGTGTGGTTTATAAGGTACTAAATTTAGCTAAATATAAGTAAACTGGACACAAGTGTGACGTGTGTTTTGACACTGGGCTATAAATCTAAAATCGATGACAACAGGACGCAGTGACAGTATCAAATCAAAGTGTATTGGTCGCGTACACAGTTTAGAAGACTTATATCGGCTGCAGCGAAAGGCTTATTACTAACTAGCTCCTGTCCTAACGATTCAATACAAATTTCAACAAATACTAATAATACAAAATAAAATCTAAGTCATTTTCAACCTTTGTTTTTAGGATTCTACTTAATCACGTAAAAACTACTGAATGATTCGATTGATTAATTATGATATAACGTTAACTGACATCGTTAAAATACGTATGTCTTGTCTACTACTACTACTACTACTGCTGCTGCTACTGCTGCTGCTACTACTACTGCTAACGTTAGCTACCTAGAGGAAATTACGACTGCCCTGGCATGCATATAACGTTACTGTCAATAATCCTATTCGGTTTCAGCCGACTATAGATAAACAAATATATACCTTTCCACATGATTGTTTTGTTTGACTTTGACTGTCCTTAGGTCCACGACGAGCTACGCTAGCTTGTTTGCATGCTAGTCTGACAGCTAGCTAGGCTATGGGGTTGGACAGCTAGCTGATCACGGAAAAAAATATATAATAAATAAATACACACTTCAGTAAAGTCAGTGCAATCACAGAGGAAGATGTTTTAAGATGAACGTGAAAATTACCTCTGAACACGGCCCCAAGTTCTGCACCTCGACATGTGCGTCGCCATATTGTATTATCTGTGACCACTAATTCACCCGGATGATACTACAAAACACTTCCTCTGTCGACTGTTGCCTAGTAACGATAAACCAATGTCCAACCAGAGATACTTTTGAGGAGATGGGGAACTCAATTGGAATCGAATTAACGCCCATCGTGTACATTGCCCATGCTACGTCAATGGACCGCGCGGTTCATTTTGGGCAATTCGGGGACAAGGAGAGCTCTCCTTCAATGAGTGAATGGGAGTCAATTGGGCACTAGCTCAAAAATCCAATATTAGCATACATTTCGTCAACAAGAAGTACAACATGACAAATATTTTCCAAGATGTGAGATAATTAACTTGCTCTCTGTAATATTGTATAACTTTGGAATATTGATATTGCGTACTTTCGAGGAAAATCTCCGACTTCCGACATCAGTGTGTTCAAAACAACTGGGAACTCAGAAAAAAACGGGCCCCGATTGGGAAAAATGTATTTGAACGGTCATCCAGTCGTGACCCCGTATTTCTCTGAGATCCCTGTTGTTTTGAAAGCGGCAATACCCTGACTTTGAGAAAGGATTGCGTGACGATTAGTTTAGCCACCGCGTGACGCAGAATGACATTGTGACAGTCTGCTGGATGGAGCGTTATAGACCCTTTCCAGTACGCGACACACTGACGTCACGCAAAGATGCGTCGGACTCTTGGCAGCAGTAAAAAGCCATCTCCGTGAAATGCACTCATAGGTAAAATGTAAATGGCGGCTTTTTTTGCTGGCATTCTATAAGAACTCCCCCTTGTTCTACCACCAACTTGCCCACATCGCCCCCACGCGGCAATATTTGTAAACACATAAAGGGGTCTATACATTCTTCCATTAATTGCCTAATGGGATTAGGCAATTCACATCTACTAATTGACATCTTTTTTTGCAGTGGTGTGCTGGGGCGCCAACATAAAAGCTGGTGATGCTTCTCGGGTAAATAAGCTGATCAGGAAGGCTAGCTCTGTTCTGGGGATTTGCCTTGACACTCTAGAGGAGGTGGCGGAGAGACAGATACTGGCCAAACTGCTGGCCATCATGGACAACATTACCCACCCTCTGCAACGTTACCCATGTTTATGACACAGAGGAGCACCTTCAGTCACAGACTGATTCCACCACGGTGTGCCAGAGAGCGCTACAGGAGGTCCTCCCTGCCGGCGTCTATTAGACTATATAATGCCTCACCGGGGTGCCGTGCCGTCATCAACATAGACCTGGAACTGTTGGGGTGCTAGGACCTAGTTTAACAATTATGCATCCATCCGTGAGTAACTCTGGTCCGTCATCACTCATTCACTCAGGACCTATTTATTCATTCAGGTCTGTATATACATATTCATGTACAGTTGTTATATCATATCACATGCAATATTGTAAGTAATTCTTGGACTTAACTTACGTAGTCATTCACTCAGGAATGCATATTAGTATCCTGTCAGTTGTATCTTTTATCATTGCTTTTAGTATATCGAATGTGCAATACGTGCATTTATCTGTAATTAAACCCTGCGCACTAAGGTCTGTATTTTAAGGGAATTACTATTATTACCCTAAATTATATCATACACACATTTAGCTATTTAAGTATCTCTTCCTGTCATTTACATGTACAGTTAATGTAACCATGCAAATATTCACTTACCTGTAAATGTAACTGTATATTTACCTGTACAGTTAATTTAACCATGCAAAATATTCACATACCTGTTCATTTAACCAGTCTGTATATTAAGTAAACTATTATTACCCTCACTTATATCATACGCACTTTTAGCTATTTAAGTATTTCTCTGCCATCGACCTGTATAGTATAGTTAACCATACATATTCAGCCATCCACCCATACTATGCAATGTCTTTTTATAGCTTTTTTGCACTCCAGACTTCTTGTATTTCTATACTTTTTCATACTGCATGTATCGTGTATCTGTCTTTTGTGTCTTTTCGTTCTGGCATTTTGCACCTGCCCTGTGTTTTTTTCGTAGCTGCTTGACAAAGAAACTTCCTCTCGGGGATCAATATAGTATCTATCTATCTGTCTGTCTGTCTGTCTGTCCGTCCGTCCGTCTATCTAATATAGGGATTCCCATCTCCTCCTTTCTTTAATATCTCTGGTCTAACTTTTGTGGTCGTCACTAGTTACCACAATTTCTCTTCTTAAAATCATATTTTAAACCTATCCCTAAACCCTTTTATTTTACTATATAGCCACATAATGTGTGGCTGTGGTAACTGGTGATAACCAACTTTTGTCAGCTTAGTTTGAACTTCAGCAGCGAGGAAGAGGCGAAACGATAACTGGGCCCAAAATCTGTCTTCTCCAGCAGGTGGCGTTTCTTTTTTCTTCGCTCACCAAAAACGGGGAGTTTTATTTATTTTACTATGCAAGTTGTCTGAGAACACATTCTCATGAAGTTTTTGTATGGAGGTCAATAAGTTAGTGTGGAATTTGATTACCCATTGTTATTATGGCTTATTTGCTAAGTGTGACTTATTTAATCAAATAATGCTTAGTTTAAGTAGAACAGGAGACTTCCTGGCAATTTTGAGAAAAACACTTTGGCTGCGTTTCAAACTCATAAAACACACCCTTGTCCACTTACCGTCGCCTTATGCCCTGGGGGAATCCCCGTCACCATCTTGGATGTCAGTCCAAAAGATTAGCCAAATAAGGGAAGTTCGCAAAGTAAGGCCCTCAGCCCTCGTTTTTGATCGAGTTTGCAAGTGTACAGTTATGTTCACTTCGGGGCATCCGCTAAGAAAAGTCAGCTGAAACTTAAAACCTCAACATACAGTCTACAGTATAAACTAATGTAAATAAGTTAGAAATTGTGCTACTAATGCACATGAAGCACAAACACGTCTCGTGAAACTAATTATGTTTTTGTTTGGTTAGCTTTTCGAAATTTTTGAAATAAAAAAAGTCTGCAACCAACAAAAATGCAAATGTTCGGAGCTCTGGAGATGACATTGACTGAGATTTCTTTTTTAAACAAGCTCACGAATTATAAAACGTGATCATTATTTATAAAACGCACTAATGAATTATAAAACATGCTCATGATTTATAAAATGAGCACACAAATTATGAACATGTTCACAAATAACTAACACTTATGCATTAATTGATATAAAACATGCTCATGATTTATAAAACGAGCTCACTAATTGTAAAATGTCCCCAAGAGGCTAGTCAGACGATATCAACCACCACCACCCATCCCCGAATCCCGACCAACAGGAACACACACAAGACGACACACAACACACATGCAAGTGCTGCTTTCCAAGGTAAGAATGTGTAGGCTATAGCTTTGAACTTTCCATCTAATGATGTCCATTGAAAAACATTAGTCCCAAAAGCAGAGACCTGACTTTCCTCCGAAATCTAAACAAATTATATTCATCTTATTTAAGAACCTTGAAACAAAACAATGTCCGGACGTTCTGTTTTGTGGAGGACTTCAGTTGTGGCGCTCTTGCCGTTTTGCAATTGTTTTGCTAGCTAGCTCAAAATGTTGTGGGATCATACCAAGAAAAACCTTTCAAAGTCGAATGGCAAGTCTGCCACATCCGTGGATTATTCAAAAGTGGGAGGACAACATGAAAAAATGGCCACATATCACCTACGAAGACATCGTCAATTATTGTGTATTGTCTCTCGGTGTGGATGGATCAGAGTTGAGGAGATACATAAGCACAGAGGCATATCAATACCTCCACAGCGGCAAAGTTGGGCGGGTGCTTATTCACTGTCTTAAGGATGACAACCTGGTGTTCCTCAAAGCAGATGTCCAGCCCAGTCAGAGCAAAACACACCATCATTCTGCCTGGATTCTTGTATCATCTGTCGGCATGTTGCAGGGGAAGTCTTGAAGTCATGCAGCTGCAATACAGCTCTGGAAAAAATTAAGAGACCACTGCAAAATTATCAGTTTCTCTGGTTTGACTATTTATAGGTATGTGTTTGGGTAAAATTTACATTTTTCTTTTATTCTATAAACTGACAACATTTCTCCCAAATTCCGAATAAAAAATATTGTCATTTAGAGCATTTATTAGCAGAAAAGTGGTCAAAATAAACAAAAAAGATGCAGTGTTGTCAGACGTTCGAATAATGCAAAGAAAATAAGTTCATATTCATTTTTAAACAACACAATGCTAATGTTTTAACTTAGGAAGAGTTCAGAAATCAATATTTGGTGTGATAACCCTGATTTTTCAATCACAGCTTTCATGCGTCTTGGCATGCTCTCCACCAGTCTTTCACATTGATGTTGGGTGACTTTATCCCACTCCTGGCGCAAAAATTCAAGCAGCTCGGCTTTGTTTGATGACTTGTGACCATCCTTCTTCCTCTTGATCACATTCCAGAGGTTTTCAATGGGGTGGAGATTGGGCTGGCCATGACAGGGTCTTGATCTGGTGGTCCTCCATCCACACCTTGATTGACCTGGCTGTGTGGCATGGAGCATTGTCCTGCTGGAAAAAACAATCCTCAGAGTTGGGGAACATTGTCAGAGCAGAAGAAAGGACGTTTTCTTACAGGACAACCTTGTACGTGGCTTGATTCATGCGTCCTTCACAAAGACAAATCTGCCCGATTCCAGCCTTGCTGAAGCACCCCCAGATCATCACTGATCCTCCACCAAATTTCACAATGGGTGCGAGACACTGTGGCTTGTAGGCCTCTCCAGGTCTCGCACCCACTGTGGAGGATCAGTGATGATCTGGGGGTGCTTCAGCAAGTCTGGAATCGGGCAGGTTTGTCTGATAATTTTGCAGTGGTCTCTTAATTTCTTCCAAAGCTGTACTATGGAAGGTAGTTAGCTCAAATCCAGACAACTTTGCGTGGGAGCATCTCTTCCCCAGGTTCCATGGGAACTCAGCAACCACATATGGCAAGGAGAACAAGCAGGTCGCCTACACATTAATGGGGAGCTGTGGGTTTAGTCTGGAGAGTGGAGGCACAGTCGTGAGTGTCAAGGAGCCATGGCTTTCTGCAAGCCCAGATGGAGTGTTAAACTCTCAAGAACTTCTAGAAATCAAATGTCCTGTTCTGTGTAAGAAGTGTGAGTCTCTGACTGAACTTTTCTTTGCCACTCACGGATGTGAAGCTGGTGGATGGGGTTACTCAACTACAACCTAATGGAGCCTGTGGGTACTACATGCAGGTGCAAATGGGCGTGTTCTGCACAGGACTGGAGAGATGCAAACTGCTCATCTGGGCTCCATTCAAGCAGGTTGTTTTTGATGTGCCATTTGGTGTGAAGTTCTGTGATGATATTATCCCTAAACTGGAGGCATTATATTTAAAACATATGCTGCCAAGTATAGTAGATGAGTTCCAGTCAGGCAGAATAACTCTGTGCTCCAAATATGTTAATCTATGTGGTATCCAGCTCGGGGCCTAGTACTTTGTGTTTTCAAATAGTTCTTATATTTTCTGCCTTGTAAAGGTCTCTCTGTCAGCTCTACATTATTATCTAAGAATAACTCTTGGTTGGTGTTTTTTGTTGTTGTCTTGCACAGTTTTCTGCACGTTATATATGCATATTTACTTGATTATATTCTTGGTGTTTTTTTATGTCTTGCCTTGTACAGCTCTCTTCATACATGCTCCTCTAATGCCTAAGGATAACTCCTTATGATGTATTAATATTTTTGTTGTATCTTGTTTAGCTCTTTCTTTTCATATGGCACTTCATGAACTTATCTCATAACTCATCTTGCACTTGGCAAATTATGATGTTAATAAAAACACTATGAAATGCAATTTTGTTTACATTTTCTTTGATACTTAACATTTTGAAATGACGGACGAGGAGGCATGTCTAAGGGTTTCAAATGTGTTTTCAGTTTGATTCTGGGTTTTTGTTTTCAAGAGCACAGATTAAGAAAACAGTGTGGCACTTGATAAACAGTTGTCTTCCCTCTTGGTCATGGCAAACTCCAAGTGGGCTGGCTTCCTTCTGGCCCCTCTACCATAATGACCTGATTGGTGGACTGCTGCAGAGATGGTTGTCCTTCTGGAAGGTTCTCCCATCTCCACAGAGGAACTCTGGAGCTCTGTCAGATTGACCATTGGGTTTTTGGTCACCTCCCTGACCAAGGCCCTTCTCCTCCGATTTCTCAGTTTGGCCGGGGACCAGCTCTAGTTAGAGTCTTGGTGGTTCCAAACTTCTTCCATTTAAGAATGATGGAGGCCACTTTGTTCTAGGGGACCTTCAATGCTGCAGAAATGTTTTGGGACCCTTCCCCAGATCTGTGCCTCGACACAATCCTGTCTCTGAGCTCCTTAGACCTCATGGCTTGGTTTTGCCCTGACATGCACTGTCAACTGTGGGACCTTATCTAGACAGGTGTGTGCCTTTTCAAATCATGTCCAATCAATTGAATTTACCACAGGTGGACTCCAGTCATGTTAACAGGATGCACCTGAGCTCAATTTCGAGCTCAATTTCGAGTCAGTAAGGTATTTCTGTTTTTTACTTTTAATTAATTATGGGTTATTTTGTGTAGATTGATGAGGAAAAATATAATTTAATCCATTTTAGAATAAGACTAACATAACAAAATGTGGAAATGGTCAAGGGGTCTGAATACTTTCCAAATGCACTGTATACACACAGTATCGCATGTGGATGGAATTATATTATATAAAGCTACATGATGTATGAACATTCTTACTGCTCACTCTGCATTCTCCTGGACAATCTCACCCAGCATGTTAACAACTGCTGCACAGATTCTAAGGACTTTGTCCATTTTTTGTGTCAGGTTGATGGGAACAGTCTGGGAGAGGATTTTTCAACACCTTGAGTCGTCTGATAACTCTCTCAACATTTTATACGCACATTAGCTATCCTTCTCGTGCTTGTGACATCCTCACCAGACATCTGGCCTCCTTTCTGAGTGAAGGCTGGTATGGCAAGGCTTCCTCTCATACAGATCTCAGACGGTGAAGCCCCTGTCTGACATAATTTCATCTCCAGGCCTAAGGTATTCCAGGAAGTCAGAGTTGTAAGTGATGATTTTGTCACTGAATCTGCCTCCATATAAAGGAGAAAGGAACATAACGAGTCCACATGGAGCAATGGCAACCAAATACTTGAGAGTATTGCTGGAATAATAGTTACTGTATTACTCCCCTCTGGAATCGAGATACTGTGCTTTCTGAAGCTGGATCGTCTCCCTCGGCAGCCATGGAATGTAGATCCTCATGTGCTCCTCCATTGTGTCAATCCAGTAGGAAAGGATTCTGCTCACTAATAACAAAGCGTTCAGCATGATCACCCTGGAGTGGATTCAGCTTCAGCTTCATCAAGGTTATCAGTATTTGATCAGTGATATGCATTTTGAAGTTAGCCGTGTTGAATTTCTGCAGAAATGCTACATGGTCAAATAAAACACTAAGAGGAAGGCCAGTATACAACACTGAGCTAGTGTCGTTCTTCAGGATGGTGTGGGTCAATGACTGCACCACCACATTGGGTTTGTCTGTGGCAGGTGGGCTTGTTGTCTGGTTTTCTTGACATGTAGCTGTGATCAGTATCAGCATCTTTATGCTGCGGTGGCACACTCATATCATACTCTACATTACCACAGTTGTCTTCATCTGTCAAACAAACAAGAGAGACTTCTACCTGTATGTGTTGATGTCCTGATGAGAAGTTGCCTTCTGGTGTGTACTGGAGCATCATAGCCCAGCCACTTCTAAGGGAAAGGATGCTCTTCAGTCGGCCTCTTGTCCAGGAAGTGATAGGAACACACATAGGGTCGGTTTGGCTGTTACTTCAAGTTCAATGCTTTGAACCAAAGCCGAAGAGACTCCTCGTCCTTAGGAGTTGCAAATCAAAAGGTGCCTCGCAACTGCACTCGCTCTTCAAAAAAGCTTGGTGATCAAAACACTCCTGCTCCATGTACAGCTTCCGTTTCTGCCAGTTATTGTGGCATCACCTTACCAAACATAAAATATCTGTTTAGATAGATAGATAGGTACTTTATTGAAATGTCTTGAATCCTAAACAAACCCTGCCCATATTTCTGTTGAAAATGAGGTGAATACAACCAGCTGGTTTTACAGTTCATCAAGCAGATAGGAAGAGAGCTCTCTCTGGCAAGAACAAAGGTGGAGGGCTCTGCTTTATGACCAATAACAAGTGGTGTGACGGGGGAACGTACAGGAACTTACGAGCTTCTGCTCTCCCAACTTTGAATACTTAGTCATCAAATGTCACCCTTTTTAATTTTCAAGAGAGTTCTCAGAGTTTATCGCCAAGGCTGTGTACATCCCTCCCCAAGCCGACACCAAAAATGCTCATAAAGATCTTCAATGGACCCTGAACAAACTGGAGACCGTGTACCCGGAGACAGCGTCCATTATCGCCCCGGAGACAGCGTTCATTATCGCAGGGGACTTTAACAAAAGTAATTTGAGAACCGTGCTCCCGAATTACTATCAACACATTGACTGTCCAACACGCGAAGATGCTATGCTGGACTACTGCTACACGCCTTTTCGATACGGGTATAAGGCCATCTCTCGTTCTCTTTTTGGCAAATCTGACCATGACTCCATTTTGCTCCTCCCCACATACAAACAAAGACTCGAGGGAAGTTCCGGTGGTCAGGTCTGTACAACGCTGGTCTGACCAACCAGAATCCATGCTCCAATACTGTTTTGATCACGTGGACTGGAATATGTTCCGGGTCGTCTCTGTGGACAACATCAACTTCCCTGAGGGCCCTCGCAGTGTTCCGAAGGAGTACCATCGAGAGCATACTGTTGGGCTGCATCACAGCCTGATACGGCAACTCCAACACCGCTGACTGCAAGGCACTACAGAGGGTGGTACGCTCACCTGAACGCACCATTGAGTGCACACTGCCTGCCCTCTAGGACACCTACCACACCAGGTGTCACAGGAAGGCCAAAAATATAATCAGACCACAGCCACCCGAGCCACGGCCTGTTCTCCCCTCTTCCATCACTCAGACGCGGGCAGTACAGGAGCATCATGGCTAAAACAAAACAGACTAGCCAATAGCTTCTACCCCAGAACATCAGGCTGCTGAATAGACCCCCCCCCCCCCCCGGACTTACTATCCCCCTGACAGACATCTACCCTGCCCCTACCCCACTGGACATTTATCATGCAAATAACCACCACAACTCCTAACCCCCCCACTGCTCCCACAATGGACATTTATACACAGGACAAAAATATACATGCAATAATTTCTAAGATTTTACTGAGTTACAGTTCATATGAGGAAATCAGTCAATTGAAATAAATTCATTAGGCTCTAATCTATGGATTTCACATGACTAGGAATACAAATATGTATCTGTTGGTCACAGATAGCTTTTTAAAAAGGTAGGGGCGTGGATCAGAAAACCAGTCAGTATCTGGTGTGACCACCATTTGCCTCATGCAGTGCGACACATCTCTTTCGCATAGAGTTGATCAGGCTGTTGATTGTGGCCTGTGGAATGTTGTCCTACTCCTCTTCAATGGCTGTGCAAAGTTGCTGGACATTGTTGGGAACTGGAACGCGCTGTCGTACATGTCGATCCAGAGCATCCCAAACAAATTGCCATCGATAAAATGCAATTGTTTGTTGTCCGTAGTTTATGTCTGCCCATACCATAACACCACCACCACCAAGGGGCACTCTGTTCACAACATTGACACCAGACAACCGCTCACCCACACGACACCATAGAATGCTATCTGCCATCTGCCCGGTACAGTTGAACCCGGGATTCATCAGTGAAGAGCACACTTCTCCAGCGTGCCAGTGGCCATCAAAAGTGAGCATTTGCCTACTGAAGTTGGTTATGATGTCGAACTGTAGTCAGGTCAAGTGAGGACGACAAATGGGCAGATGAGCTTCCCTGAAACGGTTTCTGACAGTTTGTGCAGAAAGTAATCGGTTGTGCAAACCCACAGTTTCATCAGCTCTCCAGGTGGCTGGTCTCAGATGATTCCGCTTGTGATAAAAGCCAGATGTGGAAGTCCTGGGCTGCCGTGGTTACATGTGGTGTGTGGTTGTGAGGCAGTTGGACATACTGCCAAATTCTCTAAAACGACTCAAGGCGGCTTATGGTTGAGAAATTAACATTCAATTCTCTGGCAACATCTCTGGTGGACAGCATTCCAATACCACACTCCCTCAAAACTTGAGACATCTATTGCATTGTGTTGTGTGACAAAAACTGCACATTTTAGTCGCCTTTTATTGTCCCCAGCACAAGGTGCACCTGTGTAATGATCATGCTGTTTAATCATCTTCTTGATGTGCCACACTTGTCAGGTGGATCGATTTTTCAGGGACATAAACAAATTTGTACACCAAATTTGAGAGAAAAAAGCTTTTTGTGCATATGGAACATTTCGGGGATATTTTATTTCAGCTCATGAAACATGGTACCAACACTTTACATGATGTATTTATATTTTTTTAAAGTATATTTATCAGTCACAGTTGTAATTGTGTATATATTATTACATGCACTGTTGGAGCCCTTTTGATGTCCGTTTTCTGTGATTCAGTTTATTTTGAGAAAAAACACACTCCACCAGTGATCTAGTTTGTTATGATGTCAGAGCAGAAGTGTAATGATGATGCTGAATGTAGTGATGAAAACATGAATGTGATGTCTCTGGCAGCCCCTGAAGTACTGGTTCAGAAACGCTACAGCAAGGCAGTGAACTGCTGGTCCATCGGAGTCGTCAAGATGTTGACGCCGCTGGATGACTATAGGGTTACCACCACACGGCCCTTTACATGTTGACGTACTGAATGAACAGTGCCACCAGCAGGTAGAGGAAGAGCAGGCTGCTGTCCAATGGGTTCCGGCGTGATGAGGGCCAAGAGACCCACACAGTTACTGCTCCTAGATGGAAACATAGGTAATGGGGTTAAGGTGTGTGTGAGGGTGTGTATGTGTGTGTGTGGTGTGATGATGGCAGAGAGGGGTGGGTCCGCAAGGAATTTGTGTTAGATTGTGTGTAAATGAGAGAGAGAAAGAGTGTGCAGAAGAGCATGTTGTGGCAAGAACAGAACCGTGGAAGAAATCTCTCCTCTTGCCCCTCGGGGGAAATATTTCCGACAAGGTAAATCATCTTCACTCCCCCTAAGTCACATCACTGATTTATTTGACTAACCTAACCTCTATTATGTTAGAGAGAAGATGGGAGAGAAAATTGTCTTAACGTTGGCTTTGATTAATTTGGTGGTTATTTTACCAAATTCGATTATTCTATTGTTTAATTGATTACGTAATTAAATTCAATCATACAAGAATGAAATGACTAATAACCTGGGGTACCACTGGAATCTGTCGTTTACAGAGTTACCGATTCCAGAATATAACTTTGGATATTATATATCGTATAACAGTCAATCATTAACCATACCTCTGATCAGTCTCATTCTGATGATCGTAAGATCTAAATCTGCACGAATCCAGTGTTGAATCAGCATACACAAATTGTCTTAATCATTTATTTACTAACTAGCTAAATAAACACAGAGAGTTAAAATTACTATATACAATACTATAGATCATGCTACTCATGTCATAAAGTCCCTAGTGGACTTAACCCAATATGATGGCTGGTTACACAATGGAAAGGGGAGGGGTTGGAGTGAAATGAGCGGGAAGAGAGACAAAGGCTTATCGACCTGGATGAAGCTATGCTAACGTAAACACAAAATCTTATACACTCATAACCGCCCATTCGAAAAGGTAATGCAATTATAGATATTTGCGATTTGAGCTTGGCTTCGACAGATGGGTAGAAGACGGAAGACTGGTTGCAGTGTCTGTACAGCAGATACGTTGGAGTACCCAGTTCTATGCAAGTACTGTGTTCGTCCTAGGCTGCGTTCCTCAACTGCAGTCTGGTAACCGCGACGACTACGATTGAACCCCTTCTTCTTTAGTGAATCACAGTTCAAAGTTCATACCAAGTTGCCATAATCAGCTTGTGCTATGTTCTGGCTGGTCTAGTCGAAATTCACAATTTTCACGTGTCGGTCGTCACCTCCTATTTGAAATTCGCACTTTTTAACATACGGACACCAGTCCTTCCGTCATTGGGAACTAAAGTCTTGACTGCCGTCAGCGGTTTTGTAATGGGGAAGAGAAGGGCGTGTTTCATAGTTCTCAAGCAATGGCTGTTCACTTGGGCGTGGCTACTAGCTGATGTGAGTTTGCTTATGAAATCACTTTTCTCATTTTCACAAATAGTTTCATATTCAAACATATAAATTACACCACAAGTACATGTAAATCTGATAACTAGAATGTGTAGACTTCCCAAGATACAGTTTATGTCGTTCTGTCATCCGATATAATGTTCCAGACAACAACAGATCTGACATCATATTCTTTAAATACCTATGGACACTTTCAACTGGTTGAAAAAGGGAAATATTGTTAATTGTCCAACCTATTGATGTTACCATACCTTCTCTATGGTAACAAAGGGCTTTCCCATAGTCCATGCTGTAGAACGGTTTGAGAGAGAGCGAAAGGAATTCATTGGGGGGGTCATAAACTAGTGGAGGGGGGGGGGGGGGGAAAGGGGGTTCTGACCACCCCCCTCCACCCAACAGGGCAACGTTGTGACAAGATTAAAAGGACAGGAAGAAAGAAGATATATTAAGGTAGACTGATAGTTAACTTCACATTTTCTCTCAAAAGGGGGTTGGATCAAATAAGCTTACACATTTAATTTCCCATAGAATGAGCTTTGCATAAATAAGCAAAGTGTGTGTGCATGCGTGTGTGTTTGGGGAGGGAATCTTACACATGCTTGTTGTAGGACAGTACCCCCCCCCCCCCCCCATCATCCATTCCTCACCTGAGCAGAGCGGCTCAGCTGCTATCTAACTCGGCCCTCTCTGGCCCCCGGGCAAGGCCACTGGCATCACCTCAACACCTGCAGCCACTCCTCCACTGCAGACTCCTCCTGCCTCTGCCTCTCTGCATAGACCAGCACCCAGAGACCACAACCACCACCTCACAGCCCGGTCCAACGCAGCCAGGCCACTGGCAAAATAAAAACAGAAGACAACACTGTCAATACAACAATAACAGGCCACTACAGATGTCAATGAAGTAATGTTCATAAGGCACAACACGGATGAAACCGCTGTGAAACAGGGAGGTAGAATAATATCTGAACTTGTGCAATATCACATGCTTTTATTTATTTTCATATATTTTGTTATGGCTTGTGCTCAATTGAATGAAACCCAGCTTCAATAAAGAACATGTTCAAATCAATAGCGGACAGCATCAACAGGTTTAGTTCATTGTGGATGACTATGTACACGTTGAGTGTTTGTGAGTGAATTAAAGAATGAATGGACAATGGATGAGAATCCTAGGCTGGATGCCTGGCTGGACATATTGTAACGTTTGTTATACATAAAGCCTCTCGATTGAGTGGACACAACACAAATGAGTTAATGAGAGCCACACAATGGACACACTTAGGTTTAACTCATTTTTCAACCACTCCACAGATTTCATGTTAACAAACTATAGATTTGGCAAGTCAGTTAGGACATCTACTTTGACACAAGTAATTACATTACAGCTTCTGATAGGCTAATTGACATCATTTGAGTCAATTGGAGGTGTACCTGTGGATGTATTTCAAGCCCTACCTTCAAACTCCGTGCCTCTTTGCTCGACATCATGGGAAAAGGAGACGCGTTCTGTCTCCTAGAGATGAACGTACTTTGGTGCGAAAAGTGTACATCAATCCCAGAACAACAGCAAAGGACCTTGTGAGGACCAGATGCTGGAGGAAACAGGTACAAAGTATCTATATCCACAGTAAAACGAGTCCTATATCGACATAACCTGAAAGGCCCCTCAGCAAGGAAGAAGCCACTGCTCCAAAACTTCCATAAAAAAGCCAGACTACTGCAACATCTCAAGACATCAGTCAGGAAGTTAAAGCTTGATCACAAATGGATCTTCCAATTGGACAATGACCCCAAGCATACTTCCTGACTGTGGCAAAATGGCTTAAGGAAAACAAAGTCAAGGTATTGGAGTGGCCATCACAAAGCCCTGACCTCAATCCTATAGAAACTTTGTGGGCAGAACTGAAAAAGCGTGTGTGAGCAAGGAGGCCTACAAACCTGACTCAGTTACAACAGTTCTGTTAGGAGGAATGGGCCAAAATTCACCCAACTTATTGTGGGAAGCTTGTGGAAGGCTACCCAAAACGTTTGACCCAAGTTAAACAATTTCAAGGCAATGCTACCAAATACTAATTGAGTGTATGTAAACGTCTGACCCACTGGGAATGTGATGAAAGAAATAAAATCTGAGATAAATCATTCTCTCTACTATTATTCTGACATTTCACATTCTTAAAATAAAGTGGTGATCCTAACTGACCTAAGACAGGGAATTTTTACTAGGATTAAATGTCAGGCTAAGTGTATGTAAACTTCCGATTTCAACTGTACAGTCGTGGCCAAAGGTTTTGAGAATGACACAAGTATTGGTCTCCACAAAGTTTGCTGCTTCAGTGCTCTTAGATCTTTATGTCAGTAGTTACTATGGTACACTGAAGTATAATTACAATTATAATTCCATAAGTGTCAAAGGCTTTCATTGACAATGACATTCAGTTTATGCAAAGAGTCAATATTTGCAGTGTTGACCCTTGTTTTTCAAGACCTCTGCAATCCGCCCTGGCATGCTGTCAATTAACTTCTGGGCCACATCCTGACTGATGGCAGGCCATTCTTGCATAATCAATGCTTGGAGTTTGTCAGAAGTTGTGGGTTTTTGTTTGTCCACCCTCCTCTTGAGGATCGACCACAAGTTCTCAATAGGATTAAGGTCTGGGGGGTTTCCTGGCCCACACATGAATGGTCTGAGGATGCTTTACTGTTGGCATGACACAGGACTGATGGTAGCGCTCACCTTGTCTTCTCCGGACAAGGTGTTTTCCGGATGGCCCAAACAATCGGAAAGGGTATTCATCAGAGAAAATGACTCTACCCCAGTCCTCAGCAGTCCAATCCCTGTACCTTTTGCAGAATATCAGTCTGTCCCTGATGTTTTTCCTGGAGAGAACTGGCTTCTTTGCTGCCCTTCTTGACACTAGGCCATCCTCCAAAAGACCTGCCTGCTGCCATTCCTGAGCAGCTCTGCACTGGTGGTGCCCCGATCCCGCAGCTGAATCAACTTTAGGAGACGGTCCTGGCGCTTGCTGGACTTTCTTGGGTGCCCTGACGCCTTCTTCACAACAATTGAACCTCTCTCCTTGAAGTTCTTGATTATCCGATAAATGGTTGATTTAGGTGCAATCTTACCAGCAGCAATATCCTTGCCTGTGAAGCCCTTTTTGTGCAAAGCAATGATGACAGCACGTGTTTCCTTGCAGGTAACCATGGTTGACAGAGGAAGAACAATGATTTGGATCCCTAATTAGAGGCAGCTGCACCGCATTGTCTCTAATTAGGGATCCTATATATGTTGAGTCTGTCCTTCACTCTGGTGTGGGTCGTTGTCGTATTATGTCGCAGTCACGGTAAATTCGTTAATTTGCCAGATTTATTATACATAGTATTAATAAATAAATGTCGAACTACTATCCCTGCGCTGCGTCTTGCTCTGTCTCTGCACCCGATCGTGACAGGGAGCGTGCAAATGGCATGCTGACTGCAGGAATGTCCACCAGAGCTGTTTAAAGATAATTTAATGTTAATTTCTCTAGCATCAGTTGCCTCCATCGTTGTTTTAGAGAATTTGGCAGTACACCCAAGACTTCCACTTCAGAGTTTTCATCAAGCTTTTATTGAGTTTGTGAACCTCTCCGGTTGCATTTAAAAATATTCCTTCATTAACTTTGTATTTGAGTCCTTAGTGGTGAATTTTCATGACAGTTCTCTGCGGCTATGTAGTCTGTTGCTTTGCAGGGTGAACTGGAGAGTATCGGCCGCCCCATGTAGGGATTTAATTATTACCAAACTTGCTGATATCTGGGAGCTGAGGACTGGCATTGAAGGCCACTGATTTTCTGAGTGTTGGAAGAACTCAGAACCTTGGTGCCATCGATGCAGTTGGGCCATCTCTTTCAAGGTCTTGCCCTGAGTGATGCCATCTGTTTGGGGCCACTTAAGAAATGTCCTTGTTTTTGAAATAACATTAAAATAACATCAAATTGATCAGAAATACAGTGTAGACATTGTTAATGTTGTAAATGACTATTGTTGCTGTAAACGGCTGATTTTTTAAATGGAATATCTACATACAGTAGGTGTACAGAGGCCCATTATCAGCAACGATCATTCCTGTGTTCCAATGACACGTTGTTAGCTAATGTGTTAGCTAAGTTTATCATTTTAAAAGGCTAATTGATCATTAGAAAACCCTTTTGCAATTATGTTAGCACAGCTGAAAAATGTTGTGCTGATTAAAGAAGCAATAAAACTACAAAAAACAACAACAACAGTCAAATTGATTAACATGGTTTGCAAATGTAGAAGTACTACAGCAACAATAGCAATTGATGCAACTGCGAGAGAGAAAAACAAACTGATTCTGGTTCTGAAGTACCTGAGGGTGGTACCTGAGGGTGGTGGCGTGACAGAGGTGTTAGATAGTTGAGAGAATAAGTGGTGTTAGACAGAGCATGTTTCATGAAAAACATGTTCTACTTTTTTACATCAATACCTGTGGAAGAAGCTGAAAAGTTTTGGAAGAGGTGGACATGCCTTAAGGGCTGGTGCTATGCACTGTAGATATGTAAAGAAAAAAGACATAACAAACAGTAATTTCTTTCATACTTTTAACATGTGGATGTATTCGAATTGCATCGGGGGGGTGGTGGACGAAACGCCAACGATGGCTTGGAGGAGCTGGTGTTTGTAATGGTGGGGTTAAGGGGCCAACGATGGTGTGGCCTTCTTCTGCAGCTAGGGGCTCCGGGGCTCCTACAGGTGTTGCACACTGGTAGGCACCGGCGGGGGCGATGCAGCTGTCAGGAGTGGTTCCAGCAGGGGGTCCAGCAGAGGCGATAGCGTCAATGGTCTCATCCATGGCAGCCCTCTCCTGTGCCCTCTGTGTTTGGAGGGCGGCCTGACGCTCTTTCTGCTCTGCCTCGGCACTCTCCTTCTCACCCCTCTCCTGCCGCTGGAGAATGTATTCCTCCACGGTGAGGCCGGTGTCTGGTTTTCTCCTTCAACCCAATCTCCTCCAAGTACTTCTCATAAGAAATGGAGACGGTGTCCATCGTCGGACGTGTGGCACACTCAGCTCTCCCCCTGTCCAGGGTGTCTGGCCTCCTCATGCTCATGTTCTTGTGGCTCCTCCTGAACATTTCCCACCACCTCTTCCCCAGTGGTGGGATTGTCTCACCTGGGTGCCGAAACCTAGAATAGAATATACATTTCTTCTTCTGCATTACCATACACATCCACATTTACATCACACACAATGACAACAGTCAGTCCAGCATTCTACATAGATAAACACGTAGAACACTAGATACCTGCATATTTTGATTCATTGTTAGACTTATTTGAATAATAATGAATTTAAGGGGATGTTTTGTGTACCAATCAATATATTCATGTTGTAATAGTACCCCACCTTCTGCAGTGTAAGCTGTATTCTGTGTGAATGCAATTTTCATCATGAGGCATTGCTCAGGAATGTCCTCCTGCTCGCACCATTGGGCCTGATTAAAGAGCCGAGAGCTGAGGGTTTGAATGAAACCACTCTACACACCCACACTCTTATGTCCTCTTATGTCTCACATGATCATTATCCTACAACGAGCCCTCTCAAGGGGAAGTAATACATCACTGCATAAAAAAATTAAACAAGCATCCATCACAAACAATGCTCTGATAATATTTGTTTTATACTTAGGGGTTGTAGGTAAATGCATTTACATTACTGTGCAAGAGATGCATAATTTATAGAATAGATATTTATAGCTCTAGTGACAATTTGGCTTTAATAAATCAACGACTCAACTTAGTACATTGCATTTCAATTACATTATTATTACATTATTGATGCTCCTGAGTAGATATATTTACAGCTAGCCAATGACCACATTTCCTCCCCAGGACTTTCATGATATATATTGCTTTTTATTCAACTTTACTACATCAGCAGTCAGATAGAAAGGTAGGTACTGAGCTGCACACCTCCTTTGGTGAATTTGTGTGTTTGATGTCCAGAATTGACAATATCACATGTGTCAACTAAATCAGTCTTTGTCCAGTTAATTAAAATCACCCTCCTTGCATAGATTATACATCGGGCTATTTGTACTTTAATTTCCATTTGATTGTGCTGAATTGATTGGGGAAAATAAGTCCATTTACATTTGCAAAGACTTACTACAGGTAGACCGAGGCGAGGCTGTGTTTGGATAATACCCATGCCTTTGAATGTGCTAAACAGCGTTACTACAGCCCCAATTCCATGGAGATGAGACCATTGTGTTATGCTGTTCAATCAGGTTTAGCCTATCGGCTCTTCTCCCTAATATGGGTAGCAGTGGAGGCTGGTGGGAGGAGCGATAGGAGGATGGGCTCATTGTGATGGCTGGAATGGATTTAATGGAACGGTATCAAACCGTTCAAACATATGGAAACCAAATGTTTGACTCTGTTCCATTTATTCCATTCCAGCCATTACAATGAGCCTGTTCTCCTATAACTCCTCCCACCAGCCTCCACTGATGAGTAGAATAAAACTGCTTATCCTTTAATGCTTGCATTGACGTGTCCTTAATTGACAGTCTTGTCTATAGTCTATGAACATCTTACATGACACAATGGTGTTGTTTTCAATTGTTTGATAATGTGTCCATTTCTGTTTTTCCTCATCTAAGACAACACATTATTCCCAATGGGGAAAACTGTTGCAATATTGGTTATTGGAGTTGCCCCATTTAATGCTGAACAAGTCCAGACAGCACTTCCCATGATGCACAGTCCATTCACAGATCCACTTGTATAGATTGTCTCATCCCTAGACAGACATTCTGTAGAACTGCCTGTTTTAGTCACTCAGGATACAGGCAACTCTTTTGACTTGTTGCAGGAGGTTTCCACATCACTAAGGACCTATCATGGTCCAAACACACCAACACAGTTGTGAAGAAAGTGGGCATGAAAACGTCTCATCACCCTCAGGAGGCTGACATTATTTGGCATGGGCCCTCCGCTACAGAGTGTAGTGCGTACAGCCCAGTACATCACTGGGGCTGAGCTCCCTGCCATCCAAGACCTCCATACCAGGCTGTGTCAGAGGAAGGCCCTTACCGCACGGCAAGCGGTACAAGAGCGCCAAGTCTGGGACCAAAAGGCTCCTAAACAGCTTCTACCCCCAAGCCATAAGACTTCTGAACTGTTAATCACATGGCTACCTGGAGTATTTACATAAGGGGGTTCTCTTGAACACTCACTAGACTGTACCCACACACTCACACACACACACGCATATTGACGTCACACACACTCACACTTTCACACTCTTCACATTTTTTTATTTTTTAACCTTTATTTTACTAGGCAAGTCAGTTAAGAACAAATTCTTATTTACAATGACGGCCTAGGAACAGTGGGTTAACTGCCTTGTTCAGGGGCAGAACGACAGATTTATACCTTGTCAGCTCGGGGATTCGATCCGGCAACCTTTCAGTTACGGGCCCAACACTCTAACCACTAGGCTACCTGCTACTGCTACTACTCTGTTTAATATCGATCCTGATTGCCTAGTCACTTTTACCCATATTACCTCAACTACCTGTTAACCATGCACATTGACTCGGGACCGCTACTCCTTGTACAGTATATAGCCCTGTTATTGTGTTACTACTTTCCTTTTTTATTTAGCCATTTTTTGTTCTTACTTTTTAACTCTGCAACCTACAGCTTTGTTGCACAATATGGTACGCAGCATCATCTGGATGTGTGTGCAACCAGAGTTCAACATTCACCTTCTACTATTTCTGTCAAGCCACCAATGCATACAGTTTGAGGCACACGTTTGATAAATTCTACATATGCACAGAAAGCACTGCAACTACACCTGTTGTATTCGCCGCATGTGCCAAATAACATTTGATTCGATTTTATTCATACTGTATGTGCCATATTTTTCTTCATGTTTTTTTGTCATGAACTGAATAGTTAAACGTATTCATGAGTTATAATTAATATGAATTTTCATTATCTGTGCATTCTGCATATGCATCTTCTTTCACAACTCATCAGTGCTCCTTCATTTGGAACAATAATAGAAAGACAATACTTTGTATTGTATCGTGATAATATGCTTGTTATAATACTGTTGGAAGTGGAACATTTGGGATCTCCTTGTTCTCGTGTGTGAAGGTGGTTTCGTTCTTCATTATGGCTATAATTGGATTATACTCTGTGTGTGTGTGTGTGTGTGTGTGTGTGTGTGTGTGTGTGTGTGTGTGTGTGTGTGTGTGTGTGTGTGTGTGTGTGTGTGTGTGTGTGTGTGTGTGTGTGTGTGTGTGTGTGTGTGTTCGTGTTTGTGTGTGTGGTGCGTGAGTGTGTGCGTGTGTGTCTGCATGTGTGCATTTGCAAGTGAGCGTGGCTTGTCCTTTCCACCTGGAACATAAGCATATGCAGTTGACGAACGGAGGGTCTGCACAGACTGGAGAGAGCTGGAGAGATCTACTGGCTGAAGGTAAAGTATATTACTTTATATATCATAATACTGTATTTCATCATTCTATAACTTGCAAATAAGTAGCAAAAGCAAAGGTTGTCTTGTAATCTTTACTATTTTGCTACCATAGAAAACACTTGCATGCTTTCTGCATTTTATGTTTTCATTCATTTTAGTTTTTAGCAATAGTGTTAGCTCAAGTAACAATAGTGCTAGTTGCAGTTACATTCAAATGTACTGTAATATTACATTGGGTGTCTGTGCGTTTCTGGTAATTTCATTTCATATTAATATTTACCTTTTTACCATCACTGGCATTATTTTCATGCATCTATGTATGTTTTCAATATTACACATACATAATGTATTTTCAAAAACTAATTGGTAGCATTTTGATGCTTTGGGAGCCTGTCTCATTGGAGTATGACTGTTATTTTACATCAAAATGCTGCTGACAAATAATGCAGGTCTTTAAGGCAAAACATCTGAAACCAAAAACAAAGAAAATCTTAGGGGAAAGAGAGACAAGGCATATAAGTGCTTGATTGAGAGATTAAATCAAATCTTAATGGCTTGCTGAACTGCTTGCTAGGTAAATGGTCTGTTGTGAGGCCAAAGCAAACATACACCCCCAGGCTCTCATCAGATAGCTGTGTGTTAGCATACCCACAGCTGGCTCTGCTTCCCATGCAAGATGAGTCAGGCCGGTAAGTGCCCATTCACATGCCTACTAGCAAACACTTCCACTACCAGCCAGGGTCCATGGCCATGGGACCACTTTCACTATCCAGTACTTAACCCATTACAGTCTTTTTTTATTTGGCCTTACTGCTATTAGCCCATACAAACACATCGAATAACAGATTCACTACATAGAACAACAGATATTCCCCCCAAAAAATGTAAAGGAAGTTTGTGTATGATTGTCTGTCCTATATCTGAGAGATATAAGAAAGATCAGTAAACATTTTTATTTTTTAATATTTAACCCTGTTATTTTTATACTGTACTTACATTCATTCTTTCAACTGGTACTGGGGGACCTTCAGATGAGTATTGTGAGGCCTGTGGGCGTTCTAGAGCAAAACAAGGGTGTAGCCCAAACTGCTTGGACGCTACAGACAGAATTTGGCAGATCGGCTGTACTGACTTCAGACAAGTCCCAAGATGTCACCCCTTGAGCATGTTTGGGATGCTCTGGATCGACGTGTACGACAGCATATCCAGCAATTTCGCTCAGCCATTGAAGAGTAATGGGACAACATTCCACAGGCCACAATCAACAGCCTGATCAACTGATCAGCTGCATGAGGAAAATGGTGGTCACACCAGATACTGGCTGGTTTTCTGATCCAAGGCCCTACCTTTTTTTTAAAAAGTTATCTGTGACCAACAGATGCATATCTGTATTCCCAGTCATGTGAAATCCATAGATTAGGGCCAAATGAATGTATTTCAGTTGACTGATTTCCTTATATGAACTGTAACTCAGTGAAATTCTTGCTGGTTGTGTTTAAATGTTTGTTCAATGTTTGTTTGGAAACTAGACAATTTTGTGAGAAGAACGGACATTTCATGGTCTGACAAACACTGCTCTAACTCTGCCACCTCTAACTTAGGCTCTCTAAAGTTGGATGAATTGGTACACTCCCCCTTTTCAGTCCTGTAATGATAGATAGATAGATAGATAGATAGATAGATAGATAGATAGATAGATAGATAGATAGATAGATAGATAGATAGATAGATAGATAGATAGATAGATACTTTATTGATCCCCGAGGGGGATTTCACGTGCGTGAAACACATGCCCCTACGAGCACAAACTGTCACATCACATAGTCATTCTATCCTTACATGGCCATGTTGAGCTTAGCATGAGCATGAAAGCCCATATGATCAGACAGGCAGCTTTCTTCCAGGGGGTCTGATGATAACTGATCTTCACAGTACAAAGCTCCGCAGGTCTTTTCATGTCACCTTCATTGAGTGGAGGGACTGTTGCTGCTGAGCTGGAGGATGAAGTGGCTGGCCCATTATAGAGAGTAAAGAGGCTAGTAACAGACAATGCTCCACTGCCATTGCGGTGCTACTGAAACACACAACCAAAATAGGAATCATACAGAGAGAGAAAGAGAGAGAGAGACGTGGTGATAAGTGAGCTCTTTATGTATTACATGGAGCACTGAGAAAATATACTTTGAAATAAACCAGGTCAGGCCCCTGATTGAACTGGTCAAATATTCAAGCTACCTTTTTTCAAACATACTTATATAATATGATGGGCACAATGTTTTTCAGGACACGCACACTGCTGGTGTCATGGACGAGCCTCTCTGGACCTCAGTGTCAGGTGGAGCCCTGTAGTAGGATGCTGGAGTCTATGTTTGTCTGGGGTTCCCCTCCTGTGACCTCTCACCTTTGGCTGCTCATTCTCTCCTGCTCTCTTCATGGTCAACCAGCCCTGTCTGACCTGGGTGAGTGAGAGGCAAATTGAATACAGAGTGCACAGTATGTATGCTCTCGCTTTGTTGCTGTTACTGCTGTTTAATTTTTCAAGACTGGAGCCAAATGTGGTCATGAACTTGGTGTTGCCTAATGATTGCATGCATAAATAAGGCATAGACCGGTTGCTGCACAATGATTGCATAATACTGGTGGTACTACTTTTTCTTGGTCATATCATTAATGGCATTTACAGAACAATGTTTTCATTAGAGATAGGTAAACCCTTTATTTCCTGCAACACTAATAATACAAGTGAATTATGTATCAATGAAATTCTGACTAACTATCATGATTTCTGCACTGATCGAGTCCAGTTTTTCTAAATAGTCCCCATGCTAATTTCCAGACCCCATGTATAATATGACAAAAGGCTTTTAAAAAAACCTGCTTCAGCTTCATCTGTCTCCTAGCAACAAGCAGCTTCACACCACACTGTAATCTGTGATTTCTCCCAGTCCTCAGATAGATTGGAAACATATTCAATCATTAGATCTCTTGTAAATTCATATATTAATGTCATTGAATCCTCTTATGTTTTTAATTTTATTCTGTGGAGTAATAACTCAAAACAATACTCACTTTTGCTGGCTACTTCACTGTCAATGATTGCATCTAACATTAATGTTTTGTAGTAAAGTATTCATATTACTATATATAACTAGCAATGTGGGTGCCTAACTGGTGCACTGATCATCGCTGTATCCTTTCCCACGTTAAGTTACTGACAAGCAGACTGTCTGGGTCTCATGTGTTACTTAACATAAACTATAGGATCAACCCTTAATAGGGAAGTCTCAGAATACATTTTGTCAATTTGCCGCCTGTTCTCTCTCTCCGGTTTGTATCTCACACTTGTGTCTGTGGTCAGTGTTCTCCACCCGTCCAGAGGATGGTGTTGGTGTACTGGGTGCTCCCCTCACACTGTACTGTGCAGTGTATGACTCCAGCAGCCAGGGGGAACTGTCTGTTAGATGGGAGAGAACCAGTGGAGAGCCAGCAGAACTGAGTCCTGGTCCTGGCAGAGGGATCCACCAATCGGCCAACGGATCTCTGTTCTTCCCCCAGCTGAGAGAGGGGGACCTGGGGAGATATGTCTGTAGTGCAGGCATTGGATCCAAACACATCATGACTGTTGTCCAAGTGATGAAAGCTGGTTGGTTGGCCTTCTCAGCTTTTCTATATGCCTCTGCTGAAATAATACAATACATTAGCTTTAATACACATATTATCTGGCTTTTTTGTTAAATCTGTTTTGGAAATGAGAAAATATAGATACGTTTGATCCTTTGTTTGATACTGTGTGTGTTTGTGTGCAGACCTGGAGGGGGTGTTCTTCAGTCCTCAGTCTCAGACAGTCAGTGAGGGTCGGGCAGTGTTTCTCCAGTGTGTCTCAGGGGACAGCTCACCCCCTGCACACATCACCTGGCTCAAAGACAACACAATCTTCACCAAAGGCGCTCAGATTCAGGTATCAAATGCATTAGTCTGTACATGTACTGTATGGATTTGATTGCATGTATTTCTTTGTGTCTTTGTGTATGTACATTTGAATGTGTGTGGTTGTGTATGTGTAAATACAAACTGTTTCTCCAGGGTCAATATGGAGGGGGTAACCAGAGGAAGACCTCAGGCACTCTTCACCTCTCTAATGTCTCAATGGAGGACGACGGGGAATATGTCTGTGTCACACACAACCCCTTACTGAATACCAGCCGGGAAAGTAAGGCAGCTACACTCACAGTACAAGGTAAGACAATGTACAGCCTCTCCCCTTCTCCCTACCCCTTCTGTCTGCCCTGTCCAGTCCTCTTAGAAGAGCATGATTGATGGAACTAGTGTTGGTGTCAGTCTGTTTCTTTTTTAGCCAACTCCTGAATCAATGCAGTGGTGGAAACAGTACCCAATTGTCAAACTATGAAGGTAAAGATACCTTAACAGAAAATTACTCTAGTTAAAGTGAAAGTCACTCAGTAAAATACTACTTGAGTAAAAGTCTAAAAGTATTTAATTTTAAATATGCTTAATAATTAAAAAGTAAAAGTATAAATAATTTCAAATTCCTTATATTAAGCAAATCAAATTTTCTATTTTATTTATTTACGGATAGCCAGGGACACACTCCAACACTCAGACAATATTTACAAACGAAGCATGTGTGTTTAGTGAGTCAGCCAGAGCGGAGGCAGTAGGGATGCCGAGCGATATTATCTTGATAAGTGTGTGAATTGGACCCAAAAAAAATGCACCAGAACACGAAAATGTCATGTACCCAGTACTTCCAATTGCAACGTCATTACCTTTGTTTTTACCACACAACCAGTGATCTAAAGTTTAAATAATATTTTACACATTGTATTCAAAATGAACGAAATAGCAACAAAAAGCAAGCTGTAGATGAAAACAAAAAGTCCACTCACCATTATGATTATCATTTAAAAACGAAGTCCATTCTCCTGTCCTTCTTTATGAAATGGGCAATGGCAGGTTCATGTAGCTTGTCTTTTGATTTTAAATACGAAATAAGTTATTTTTAGTTTGAGATCAAAGCCAGGGCTGACAGTCGGGCCTGTCCAGTGATGTTCCTGGAATATGTCTTGATCCTTCTTAGTGCAGAACATGTTCTTTCTACTGATGCAGTGGACAGGTAAGCAGATACAATTGGTGCATACTATCAATTAGTGTCTTCTGCTGGAGAAAGTGGAGCAGATCAGCCGGGCTCTTACCCTCAAAGTCAGACATTGAGTACATAACGATGAGTTCTGTTTTAAGCCATGGCAAATCAAAAGCCATAGCTTTTCTCGAGACTTGAGAACGCAGCATTTGGAAAGTTTGGTGTTTCCTTTTTTGTCAGCTCACAGCCGGTTATCCACGGATAGCGCTCATAATTATTAACTTGAAAATGCCTTTCAAAACTATTTCTCGTTGCACCAAATCAGGCAGTGCAGGAGTTGGTCTCTCGGTCTGTACAAGATGTAACTTTTCATAAAAATGTAGTCTTAAAAAGGGCAATGCTAACAATTTAGCCACCACATCATCATCGATTACTCTCTCTGCAGTTGCCATCGCCATCGTTACATACACTCACTGCAAAAAGCTAGCCAGCTGGCTAGGCTCAAGCGTGAGGAAACAAGATAAGGCTCGCTATTGGCTCTGAATTAGTGACATGTACTTAGGTCCTCTAGAGGGCCTTGAGGCATCATACAATTGTCCCACCTATTACAAGACAATTTGTGATTGATTGATTCTACTGTCATTCCAAAATGCTGCTGTAATTGAAGTCAATGTCAATGACGTTGGCTGGTGCCTTCTATTCAAAGCCTGAGGGCCTAGCCAATGAGTGTTGAGCCCAGCTAGATTATTTCTACCAAGATACTACCAAAGAAAAAATTTGCTTATTTTTTTCTTTAATCAAAGGCTTTTTTCTGGCCACTCTTCCGTAAAGCCCAGCTCTGTGGAGTGTACGGCTTAAAGTGGTCCTATGGACAGTTACTCCAATCTCCACTGTGGAGCTTTTCAGCTCCTTCAGGGTTATCTTTGGTCTCTATGTTGCGTCTCTGATTAATGCCCTCTTTGCCTGGTCCGTGAGTTTTGGTGGGCGGCCCTCTCTTGGCAGGTTTGTTGTGGTGCCATATTCTTTCAATTTTTTAATAATGGATTTAATGGTGCTACATGGGATGTTCAAAGTTTCTGATATTTTTTTATAACCCAACCCTGATCTGTACTTCTCCCCAACTTTGTCCCTGACCTGTTTGGAGAGCTCCTTGGTCTTCATGGTTGGTGGTGCCCCTTGCTTAGTGGAATTGCAGACTCTGGGGCCTTTAAGAACAGGTGTATATATACTGAAATAATGTGACAGATCATGTGACACTTAGATTGCACACAGGTGGACTTTATTTAACTAATTATGTGACTTTTGAAGGTAATTGTTTGCACCAGATCTTATTTAGGGGCTTCATAGCAAAGGGGGCGAATACATATGCACGCACCACTTTTCCGCTATTTATTTAGTTTTTTTTTAAATTTCACTTCACCAATTTGGACTATTTTGTGTATGTCCATCACATGAAATCCAAATAAAAATCAATTTAAATTACAGGTTGTAATACAACAAAATAGGAAAAACACCAAGGGGGATGAATACTTTTGCAAGGCACTGTATACCTCATCCCTGTAACTCATATGATGTATGATTAATCAAGGTTGACTTAAGTAGGGCAACTAAACATGAGGAAACTGAGGAAAGAAAGCCACTGTATAGAATTGAGACACACCCCCATGTTTTTCTGTTGCTCTGCAGGTGTCCCTACAAGGCTGCAGATCACTCAGGGCCCTGACAACATCACAGTTGCCGTAGAGACTGAGGCCTACATGCACTGTGCTGTCCAAGGCTTCCCAGCTCCCACAGTGCAATGGTTCAAAGACAGCCATCTCCTTGTGAACAACTCTGTCTTGAGTCTGCAGAACAAGGGACAGCTGCTTGTTTTCAAGTGAGATCTTGAGGACATTATGACATTATAAAAGTTGTTTATCTTTAAATCAAATGTAAAAAGCAAGTAGAGATAACAAAAGTGATATTAATGTGTGTGCTGTGCTGTGCCCTTCATCCCCAGGAATGTGTCTGAGGTTGATGAGGGTTCCTACCACTGTGAGGCCAGGAACAAGAGGGAGACAGTCAGGTCTCAGACTGCCTTTCTCCTTCCAGCAGGTACTGTACTATATACCATGCTCAGGTACTGTACACCATGCTCAGGTATTGTACAACATGCTCTGGTACTGTACACCATTCTCAGGTACTGTATACCATGCTCAGGTACTGTATACCATGCTCAGGTACTGTATACCATGCTCAGATACTGTATACCATGCTCATGTACTGTATACCATGCTCTGATACTGTACACCATGCTCTGATACTGTATACCATGCTCAGATACTGTACACCATGCTCTGGTACTGTATACCATGCTCAGGTACTGTATACCATGCTCTGATAATGTATACCATGCTCTGGTACTGTATACCTTGCTCAGGTACTGTATACCATGCTCTGGTTGTTATAAATCAAACCCAAATATCATAACTATACTTGCACCTTTACTGACATAGAGTACCTCCCTCCCTCTCCACAGTGATGGGGTGGACCTTTGTCCAGCAGCCTACCAATCAGGCTGTGAGGATGGGGGAGTCTGTTACTCTGGCCTGCAGACCCCCCTACAGCAGGCCTCCAACAACAGTGTCCTGGTTCAAAAACAACCGCCTCCTCACTCCAAAGACACACTTCACTGTCAGGCCTAGTGGAGACCTCATCTTCTACAGGTGTGTGTGTGTGTGTGTGTGTGTGTGTGTGTGTGTGTGTGTGTGTGTGTGTGTGTGTGTGTGTGTGTGTGTGTGTGTGTGTGTGTGTGTGTCTGTGTGTGCACGCACACATGCATGTGTATGTACAGTATGTGTGTGTATGACTAGATTATTGTTCTGTATGATGGTAGTCCTCCAGTCATACTGTACCAGCCAGTGTCAAGCTGTATTTAACTGCTTGTTTCTCCAGTGTCTATGACACAGACAGTGGAGTCTACTTCTGCAGAGCATCCAACATCCACCTGTACAGATCTGTGACCTCCAGAACAGCCAGACTGACCATTCTGGGTAGGTACTATATGACATCACACAGGATGTAGGCTTGTTAATGTCTAGCCATGTGTCTGTGTAGGAGATATCCAGGATGATACTTGATAGATCATGTTTATATTCATATAAATACACTCGCAATCATAATCAAAGATGCAGTTAAATGTCTGAGATATACTTCCTTAGGTACAGAAGTAACAAGCTCACCAGCCTACTCTTCCTCCTCCCCCTGACCACCTTCCTGCCCTGCCAGAGTCTCCCTCGGTGAGGCTGTGGCCCTCAGTGGTGACGGTCCCTGTAGGGGCCCAGGTGGTGTTCCAGTGCCAGGTCTGGGGACAGCCCCTTCCCTCCATCGTCTGGTCCAAACAGGGACGCTCCATACAGACTGGTGGCAAGATTGTTGTGGGGTACGTTCAGTGTAACATGTGAATCTTTGAGGCTTTAGCTCAGCGGGCGAACACACTCTTGTATTACTGATCATTAGAGCAAGTATTTGGCGTCACCAACCAATCTGTCAGGAACCTTTAGCTTGGAGACCACTAACCTTCTTGTTGTAATGAATGACCAGCTTCTCTGTTCTCAGCATAAGAAACACTACCCTCTACATCCTGTCTGTCAGGAGCTATGATGAGGGCACTTACACTTGTGAAGCCTCCAACACCTTGGGGCATGACAGGAGAACAGCTACTTTACGTGTCGCTGGTAACTTACCTCACCCAGTACAGTACACACATTCTGTTTCATGTTATACTATAGAACTGTGTGTATAATGCATGTCTGGATGCCTTAATAGTACTGTTGATCATGCTACATAACTTGGCCTTTATCCCATGTATGGACAACAAAGTGAAGCTCAGGCGTGTGATTAAGGTGCTTACTACCTGAATGTATTGAGACGATGATATGATCGTCTGATGTGGTGCTCTCTCGCTCTCCCTCTCTCTGTGGCTCAGTAAGTCCCATCATAGTGTCCTTCATGGGGGCAGTTAGCAGCTCAGCGGGGTCCTCTGTGGTCCTGCCATGCAGGGCAGTGGGAGACCTCCCCATCAGATACACCTGGACCAGGGGACACTCCATCACCCCAACCCTGGAGAGGCATGTAGATGGTGAGCCAGTCACATTTTGAATAAAACGTATACCTGCTAAGAAAGAAACCCTATCACATTCCATTAAAATGGCATAGTCCCTTCTACTTTAGTGTTTGCAGATCTGAATAAATGAGATTAGTGTACGCATCATGGTGTTAAAAAGAGTAATGAGAGGTTTGATGAATGTGTGACTGTGCCTTCATGTGTGTGCAGATGAGGGGGCTCTGCATATCTCCAGTGTGCAGGTGTCTGATGCAGGGGACTACCACTGTACAGCTGAGAACAGAGTGGGACGACAGCAGAGAAGAGCCACCCTCACCATCTCTGGTTTAACCATGTCTTTATGATATACAGTAGAATACACACACACACCAGACCTGGAATAGTTGTATTTTGTATTTTGAATACCTCCCAGAAAACCAAATAATATTTGAAAGGATTTTGAATACCTCTCAGAAAACCAAATAATATTTTAAGGTATTTGAATGTATATGCAAGTTATATGAAACAAATAATGTTATTTGATGGCTGCCAAATATTTGATGAAGAACCAAAAACTACAACAGTTAGTTGAATTAGTCTAAATAGTATGCAGCATCAACTGGATATGTGTGCAACAAAGGTTCAACATTCACCTTCTGCTACCATTTCTGTCAAGCCGTCTACGCATACAGTTTGACGCATATGATAGATAAATCCAAGTAATGCACCACACAGAACGCAATGCAACTGCCTCTGCAGAGCAATGCCCCAAGGCAAACGCAGGGTTCCATTGGAAATGAATGTAGGCCTACTTCTGGTGTCCCAAAATGCAATAATACTGTCGGTGTGATCTAGGCGTAACCGCTTGGCTACCTGCCGACCCATTTTATCAACAGCTGAGATAAAAACCCTGCAGCGATTAAACGAACATTCCAAAACACATATATTATGTAAGCTAACAGATATTTCAGTTGCTCAATCAGGACCAGTCCCTACACTTTGGAGCAAAAAACATCAGCATTTTGTGTGATTATGTATCTTTATAGTTGCTGCCGTATCATAGTTCCTGAAAAAATAACACAACTTGACTGCCTGTCTGTCTCCTGCCTAGTTTACCCAATGTTTACAAAAAACAACAGCATTCATCTTTTAGACTGAGTCGCTGTGTCCTGATGCATTCTGAACATTCTAGGCAACCAAGCATTTAACGTTATCCAGACCAGTAAAAAGACATGTCAATCATGTATTTTGTGTAAAACATGTAAATAGCTGAATGTAGCCTACTCCCCACCTAATTAAATTGCGCTTTTGCTTTCTGAGGCATGGAATGCAATAGTTTGAATAGTTTTGTGTACGACTTGAAGTGTGGCTACACCAGTGACAAGACAAAGGCGATCAAGGAAGGGGGAGCAGCAGCGGAGCACTTAGCACAGCATCTATATACAGTGGTGGGAAAAGTACTCAATTTTACTTGAGTAAAAGTAAAGATACCTTAACAGAAAATTACTACTTGTGTAAAAGTCTTAAATGTACTTAAGTACAGTGGTAGAAAAAGTATTACATTGTCATACTTTAGTAAAAGTACAAAGTAAAAGTCAATGCTATACATCAAATTCCTTATATTAAGCAATCCAGACGGCACAAGTTTCGTATTATTTTTAATTACGGACAGACAGGGGCACACTCCAACACTCAGACATCATTTACAAACACAGTATATTTGTGTTTCTTTGTGAGTCCGCCAGATCTGAGGTAGTAGGAATGACAACGCGTTATATTGATAGGTGCCATAATTCTGTCCTGCTTGAGCATTCTAAATATAACGAGTACTTTTAGGTAAAAAATGTAAAAATGTATGGAGTAAAAAGTAGATTATTTTCTTGAGGAATGTAGTGGAGTAAAAGTTGTCAAAAATATAAATAGTAAAGTAAAGTACAGATACCCCAAAAAACGACTTAAGTAGTACTTCAAAGTATTTTTACTGATGTACTTTACACCACTGGCTACCACTCAACTATGTAAAAAAAAATATCCTGCACATGCTCAGAAATATACATTTTTTTAGCCTGCGCAAAGTGGGATACAGAAACTCCGTAGCCACTCCTTAAAATGTATTGCAGCTTTTGACCTTTTCAGTGGCATATTGAAAAAGTCATACTGTAGTTGAGCCTCACAACCTATTTATAACTATCTGTACAAAAAATTATTGATTCATTGGTTTGACTTGACCATGTTCATCAGGAGAATGGACATTTAAAGAATGTTTAGATATAAATGTAATGTGTAGATCAAATATGACTGTCAGATGGATTGGAATAGTATAGGAGGTTGTTTGTGCTCTATTTATTTTATTTGTATCTTCAACATGCAGTTTCAGATGCAGCCTTGCCATTAGTTGAAGGTAGCCAATCCAATAGTTTCTGAAAAGTAGTTACTTCCTGATATCTGTATTCAAATATATATATATATATATACAGATCCCAGAAAATTACTACTTTTTAAAACTATTTGAATACAGATCTGAGAAAACTACTTAAAATATATATATATATATATATATATATATATATATATATATATATATATATATATTTTAAGTAGTTTTCTCAGATCTGTATTCAAATAGTTTTAAAAAGTAGTAATTTTCTGGGATCTGTATTCATATAGTTTTGAAAAAGTAGTCACTTTCTGAGTTCTGTATTCAAATAGTTTTAAAAAGTAGTCGTTTTGGGGGATCTGTATTCAAATAATTCTGGTCACCTCCAAAGTAACTATTTGTTCCTCACAAAACATTTATACTTTCCACAAAGCTTAGTTAATCTATAGTTTTCCCAGGTCTGACACACATGCATGCACACACACACAAACACATGTAGATACAGATGTAGGATCTTAATTTTAATGCAATGCAGGTTATTTTAAATTTGTAGTGCAATTGAGGTTTAAAAAGGCTTCTGAAATTTGTAATTTCAAAAATGTCCATCAATCATAATCCACATAATAATTCACATTTCCTGTTGCTGTAGGATTACTTCCTGCTGTTGCAAACTGGCTCAAATTAAGATCCCACATGTAGACACACGAACACACACACACACACACACACACACACACACACACACACACACACACACACACACACACACACACACACACACACACACACACACACACACACACACACACACACACACACACACACACACACACACACACACACACACACACACACACACACACACACACACACACACACACACACACACACACACAGTCAACCAAGCTCATCATTATCTTCTCTATCTTAAGCTGAAGATGACCCAGCTGATAGAGACAAGCAGCATAGACAGATTGTTTCTGCAGTGAGTAATAATGAGGTTGTTGTGAAAGTCTCTATCGCACGTCTGCTGAATTGTTAACCATCGTCTGTAGTAGACTTGTCTAACATCTTTGTTGCTCTCTTCAGTTGTGTGCTTATTTCAAACGGCTTTCAGTGGCTCAGTGTGTTATGCGTTTTAACAATGCCAAATTTCATGAATCTGACAAATATCTTTTCACAAATTGCAGGTTCCAAACACTGAAGCAGAGCAGAGAACTCCCCTTCCCGGTAATGACCTGAGTCTAGTTCAGCGTTCTGAGACGACCCACTCAGATGTCTCCCTACAGGGAGCTAGCACAGGTGTGTACAGACAAAAACATAAACTATAGTATGCATGTGCATTCTTGAATCACACTCTTTGAAATCAAACTTTATACACTCAACTATTGAGCCTAGAAACCCATGCATTGTTTTGTTTGATACCATTCTTTTCATTCTTTTCTATTTGCAGTCCGAGCATCTCAAAGAGACTCAAGCAATGAAATCACCCAAGTGTCGACTCCTGACACTCTACGACTGCTCTCGTCTCTCAGGCAGACAGCTTTAGGACTAGCAGGTCTCTTCAGAGGACAAACAGGACTGCTGGTGCCACCTGACCTTCACTCTCTGCTCCCATTGGACCAGGCCTCGGTCAATCCAACCCAGCCCACAGTCACACAGATCCAGCCTTCAGTGCTACAACCCCCACCTCTATTTCAACCCCTAGACCTACTCACCCAGCCTTCAGTAACTCATAGAGTCCTGTCACTCTCACTCACTCAGATTCAAATAATACATAACCAGCCAACAATAACACACAACACACCCCCAGTGACACAACGCCATGTTTTAGTCCAACATAGCCAATCTCCATTAACACAGTCCGTATCCCAAAGCCTCCACAACCAGCCATCAGTCATGCATATCCAAGTCACTGAGCAACCAATTAAACCCCTAAACCCCATAGCCAGTCTTACCCAGTCTCTGGTCTCAGTCCCACAGTCTTCTCCAGACTTTCCCAGCAACTCTTCTGATCTTTCTACCCAGCGTCCTGATTCTCTTACCCAGCCCAGGGAACCTTTGACTCAGTCTCTACTCATACAAACTCTGCATGCTCCTGACTCAATCACTCAAACCCACCATCCTGTAACTCAAAGTAATCCGCAGCCTCAACCATCCAAAACCCAGCCTCAACCATCACCAACTCAGCCTCAGCCTCAACCATCACCAACCCAGCCTGAAACCCAGCGTACAGATCTCCTCACCCAGCCTTCAGGCTCAAACACCCATCCTCCTGACCTGAACACCATACCCCCCACCCCTGAACCCCAGGGCCCTAGTGCCCCCTATTCCACCACCCCAGACCCCCTGCAGCAGAACGCGAGCCAGCCTGCTAACCAAGCTCATCCAGCCAAACCAACCAGGCCCAATGACACAGAGCCCACAGAGTGGCTGAAGAAGAACACCTCTCAGTCCCCCATGAGGACCAACGAGGACCCCAGGTAGGGCACCATGCGGTACATAGGCAGGAGGCGGGAGACAGAGGGGACTTTTATTCCTCCCAGTCTTGTCTGCTCACATCAGTGTTCCCTAACTGGCGGCCCGTCGCGTGTGATTTTATTTTGTGATATTTTTTCCAAAGTATACCCACGCATAATAGAGAGATATATGTGACCGTTTACAAATGTAACCATGGTTTGAAATGAGAATGTTTTCGTCAAATATTATATCTGTTTGGGCTTCTTGCGATTTACAAATGTAACCATGGTTTGAAATTGGAATGTTTTCGTCAAATATTATATCTGTTTGGGCTTCTTGCGATTTACAAATGTAACCATGGTTTGAAATTATAATGTTTTCATCAAATATTATATCTGTTTGGGCTTCTTGCGATTTTCATATTTAACCATGGTTTGAAATTAGAAAGTTTTCAACAAATATTATATCTGTTTGGGCTTCTTGCAATCAATTTGCAGTCTACAAATTATTTGTGATTATGTTCCGGCCCAGTGGCCCTCCGTGGCTGAATCTAGTTGATGATCCCTGGCTTACATCATACAGAAGATAGTTTCGACTGTCTCTGCTTACAGTCTGTGGTGGAAAAAGTACACAATTGTGATACTTGAGTAAAAGTGTAAAGTCACCCAGTAAAATACTACTTGAGTAAAAGTCTAGAAATATTTGGTTCTAAATATACTTAAGTATCAAAAGTAAATGTAATTGCTAAAATATACTTAAGTATCAAAAGTAAAAGTATAAATCACTTCAAATTGATTTGTAGCTTTTTCCTCTCCTGCTCAGCATTCAAAATGTAAGGAGTAATTTTGGGTGTCAGGGAAAAGTTTGTTAAGGAATGTAGTGAAGTAAAAGTTGTCAAAAATATAAATATAAAAGTAAAGTACAGATACCCCAAAAAACGTCATAAGTAATACTTGAAAGTATTTTTACTTAAGTACTTTACATCACTCCTTACAGTGTACATACATTTATTTGAGAATAGCAAAATATAATACTCAATGTTTTAAGTTATGTGTTTTAAGGAATGCAACAATAAGGTTTAATCAATGCAAGAACTTTCGAGGGCGGAATTTCTTAAAATAGATAATGATCTGCAAATAATGTCCGGTTTGGTGAAGATTGTAGATAACGGTATGCAGCTTTTATCTATCTGTGGCTGACAGGCTTAAACTCCAGATGAAACTCCACCACAGCTGCTATCACTTTATCTTGCTTACATAGTTGCACAAGTTACAACATGCACATAGGAGTATTATTCTGTTGACTCTCTCTCTACCCCCCACCCCCCAGAATAAAGCCTCCTCCTCCGTGGCTCCCAGTGCTGGAGAAACATGACATCCCCATTGTGGTGGGAGTGTGCGTGTCTCTGGCCTTCATCTTCATCACCATGGCTTTCTACTCCCTGGTCCAGAAGAACGAGCCTGCCCCCACTATTAGAGGTCAGTGGGCCTGTATAGCTCAATCTGTACTGTAACTCCCTAGTATTGTCTACCCTTTGGCATACTGTACTCATTGTTCAAAATACTCTAAGGTAGGACGCTCTCATAAAAAACAGGGCACCCCCTAATAATGTGGGCACCCCCAATCAATCATAAAAAATATCTAAATAGTTTTGCTCATTCCCAAGATTATGTGTGAACCCTGCATGGAGTTAGAAGTGGAAATATTAATTTCTCTTATTGAATCCCATTAGCCTTGTCTTCCACAGTTCCCAGAAACCTGGGCGTCCCCTGCAGACATTCTGAACGTCTGGACGCTGGGAGGACCTATGAGAACAGGTGACTGTTGTCAGCACTATTGTTGTTGTTGTGGGGGATATCTCTATGAAAATAGGACTGTACTTACCCTAATGGCTAATATACAGTATATGTATCCTCTGTTTTGGAAGGGCGTTTGAGGATGATGATTTGGTGGCTGTGATTGAACAAAGCCCCAACACATCAGATACACGGGCCAGGCCTCCTGCCCCCAGCCCAGTCACTGTGATGATAGACCCGGCCTCTGATGAGACTCAGGAGACACAGCCCCCGCACACTCCAGAACATTCGGCCATAGCAGAGACCTACCCTGAGCCCAGCGAAGACACACAGGTTAGTGTGTGTGTGTGTGTGTGCGCGTGCATGAATATGTAAAATCGGTTCCAATATATATTTCCCACACATTACCATACCAAGATATTACAAATTCGGCTGCAGCTGTCTGGATCCTCTCCACCTCAGGTTGACCCCTTCCTGGATGAAGAGAAGGAATGCAGCCTGACTCACCCCAGCATCCAGCTGCAGTGTGTGGAGGACTGGGGGGGCAGAGGATTAGAATACGGACAATGCCAGGGCCAAGAAATCCTCCCCCAGTCCCGCTCTCTCTCTCCTTCTCCTCCTCCTGTGCGTGAGGAAAGCCTGCGCTCCTCCCTGACCCTCCAGACCGCTGAGCCCTATGCCACGCCCGTCCGCCACAGCGTCAGCATCTCCCACGGTAACGCCCCCCTCCTCCTCTCCCACTGCATCTCCCTGGGCCTTACCACGGTCGCCGTTGATGTCCACTTCTACCCAGCAGCCCCGGCTTCCACCACCACCACGACTGTGGCATCTGCCACCCAGATCAATGCTACCGCCGCTGCTGCTGCTCCAGGGCCCCAGCTCAGCTCCCGATTGGCCCACAGTCAAGAGCATGACCAATCGTCTCCCAGCGTGCGTCAGAGTAAGTAACTAGATAGAGGGAAAGGCAGATGGAGAGATTGTTCCACACAGATGTTGCCATTAGTCTCCACTGGAGAGTTTGGCTGGATTGTTGGTTGTCTTCACGTTTCGACTGTCTTGTTCTGATGGTGGTGAGGAGAATGTGTGTATATGAGAAAGAGGGGTCCATCTGGATTCTGGAACCATCCACTGAAGACTGTAGGACAACAGCCTTTACTCCGATGCCTTTAAAACCTAAATACGCTACACATACTGTACACAGTCAGCTACAAATGTGTCAATAACATACAGTAATGTGAATCATTGAGATTATAATTATTTATTCTTATGTATTATTTCTGCTCAGTTTTCTATTTTCTTAATACTTAAGTCTTTGAATAGGGAAACACTGTATTATGGTTTCAATGTGTATTACAAATGTCACTTACATAATGATGCTTTAGGTCTAAAATAATGCATTTATAGGAAGCAAAAACTACAATATGTAATATAGGCAAAAAAGTATAAAATCTTCTACATGCCATGGTTTCTGACTTTACTGAATATATATATATATATATATATATATATATATATAGTGTTGTGTACATGTCCATTATATTTACATACTTAATAAACTAGTTTGATTGTGGCAAATACATTTTTATCAGTTGTATAGTCTACGATTAAAAAAAGCCAAGGAGAAAACAGCAGTGTACAAAATATTGCAATCTTTGTTGCTGTACACTTCCTATTCAGGTAACCCTCTCTCTGTTGGAGCATAAACAGACTGTTACTTCTGTGCTGAAACCAAAGGAAGATGTTATGACGACAGGGCTAAGGCCCAACTATTATCTGGATCAGTTCACTCTGTTCAGTGAAATGTCTCAATTTCATTAATTTCCTTTTCTACTGCCATAAATTTGTCCGTCAGACATTACTGTGTAACAATTTAGAATTCAGTATTTATCAATGTATTTGTTTCAAGAACATGTACAATATCAATTGTTGTTAACAATTACAATGTCAACAGAAGTAATTGTAAACAAAGGTGTTTTTATTTTGTAATCTTACATATTTATTTTGGTGTATAAACAGATTGATCTTTAGTGATCTTGATAAAATGACAACTAAAAATACTAGTTATTTGACACAGGAAAAAACAACAAAAAAACAGTACTGTATCAAATGTATTTTTATTTACTCAACAATGGCCAAGAAGAGGGGAAAATAATACTGCTGTACTTCATTTGACAATATTCTATTATACAGTTTCCACAATGTGATTTTCGTTTGGCAGCTTTTTGAAAAAAATACAGTTAAATCAATGATCATAGTGAGATTATTATGGATGTACTGTAATGTAGAACTAAATCAATATCAAATAAACCTTATTACAGACTATTCCACTGTCTATGACTATTTTACAAGTTGGCCCTTGTTTTTATCCAGGCTACTTTTCATGTTCACGAACATACATAGGACATGCAGTCCTTGCATTGTAAACATAATATACAGTACAGGCATCAAAGGTGGGCAAGGGCATTACAATAATACCATACAAAAACACTAACCTAACCATAGATTACAGTAAACTCACTATAGTTTACAGTTCAGTGGGCGGTTTCCTTGGTGGCGGGTCCTGTCCGGCTGGAGGAACATTGAAGGCTACATACGGACACCACTTACTGTTCAGACACACAAGTCTCTCCAGCGAGGCCGAGTTGACTATATCAAAGCCTGTCTGGCCCCCGAACGTGCTGGGCTTCCAGTACTCAGGGGAACAGATGGGGTTACCCAGAAGGCCTTTCAGGGAGAACGGAGCCCCCATCTCCACCATGCTCTCGCCAAATATGGAGTTGGGACGTGTCTTCTCCAGCATGAGGGCGGGGTAGAACTCCAGCGCATCGATGTCACCATAGAGCTCCTCCAGCTCCCTGGCTATCTCCTCCTCACCTAAGAACAATAGAATATAATATAATAGATCTTTATTGTCCAAGAAGAGCAATTTCGGTTGCAGCACAACTACACCGATAGGGCACATTTAAAGCAAATGAATACAACATTTACATTTTGGTTATTTAGCAGATGCTCTTATCTAGAGTGACTTACAGTTAGTGCATTTAGTATTCAGACCCCTTGACCTTTTCCACATTTTGTTACTTTACAGCCTTATTCTAAAATAGATTTTTTTCCCCCTCATCAATCTAAACACAATACATCATAATGACTACTAAGCTATATGGAATTGTTTTAAGAAGGTCATACCAAGGATACTTTTGCCATTTGATTTAGAATTTGAAGTATTAAAAGATATACATAAAAAAAATGTAATGGCTTTCCTGCTATTAGCCCATACAAACACATTGAATAAAAGATTCATTACATGGAACAACAGATAGTCCTAAAACATTTCTAAAGGAAGTTTGTTCTGAAGTGTCTATGTCTATGGTTTATTTAACCAGGTTGGCCAGTTGAGAACAAGTTCTCATTTACAACTGAGACCTGGCCAAGATAAAGCAAAGCAGTGCGAAAAAAAACAACAACACAGAGTTACACATGTAATAAACAAAGGTACAGTCAATAACACAATGGAAAATCTATGTACAGTGTGTGCAAATGTAGTAATATTAGGAAGGTAAGGCAATAAATAGACAATAGTGGCGAAATATTTAAAGTGTAGCATTAACACTGGAGTGATATATGTGCAGATGATGATGTGCATATAGAGATACCGGGGTGCAAATGAGCAAGTTGCTGCGGGGGTGGGGAGGTACAGTGCTGTTGTCTGGGGTAGGGGTAGCCAGGTGGAAAGCATGGCCAGCCCTAGCAAAATGCTTATTCAAATTATTGATTATCGCAGATGTATCGGTGGTGACAGTGTTTCCTAGCCTCAGTGCAGTGGGCAGCTCGGAGGAGGTGCTCTTATATCTGAGAGATATAAGAAAGATCAGGGAAAAAAATATATACAGTGGGGAGAACAAGTATTTGATACACTGCCGATTTTGCAGGTTTTCCCACTTACAAAGCATGTAGTCTGTAATTTTTATCATAGGTACTCTTCCAACTGTGAGTGACGGAATCTTAAACAAAAATCCAGAAAATCACATTGTATGATTTTTCAGTGATTAATTTGCATTTTATTGCATGACATAAGTATTTGATACATCAGAAAAGCAGAACTTAATATTTGGTACAGAAACCTTTGTTTTCAATTACAGAGATCATACGTTTCCTGTAGTTCTTGACCAGGTTTTCACACACTGCAGCAGGGATTTTGGCCCACTCCTCCATACAGACCTTCTCCAGATCCTTCAGGTCGCTGGGCAATACGGACTTTCAGCTCCCTCCAAAGATTTTCTATTGGGTTCAGGTCTGGAGACTGACTAGACCACTCCAGGACCTTGAGATGCTTCTTACGGAGCCACTCCTTAGTTGCCCTGGCAGTGTGTTTCGGGTCGTTGTCATGCTGGAAGACCCAGCCACGACCCATCTTCAATGCTCTTACTGAGGGAAGGAGGTTGTTGGCCAAGATCTCGCGATACATGGCCCCATCCATCCTCCCCTCAATACGGTGCAGTCGTCCTGTCCCCTTTGCAGAATGATGTTTCCAAAGAATGATGTTTCCACCTCCATGCTTCACGGTTGGGATGGTGTTCTTGGGGTTGTACTCATCCTTCTTCTTCCTCCAAACACGGCGAGTGGAGTTTAGACCAAAAAGCTCTATTTTTGTTTCATCAGACCACAGGACCTTCTCCCATTCCTCCTCTGGATCATCCAGATGGTCATTGGCAAACTTCAGACGGGCCTGGACAAGCGCTGGCTTGAGCAGGGGGACCTTGCGTGCGTTGCAGGATTTTAATCCATGACGGCGTAGTGTGTTACTAATGGTTTTCTTTGACACTGTGGTCCCAGCTCTCTTCAGGTCATTGACCAGGTCCTGCCGTGTAGTTCTGGGCTGATCCCTCACCTTCCTCATGATCATTGATGCCCCACGAGGTGAGATCTTGCATGGTGCCCCAGACCGAGGGAGATTGACTGTCATCTTGAACTTCTTCCATTTTCTAATAATTGCGTCAACAGTTGTTGCCTTCTCACCAAGCTGCTTGCCTATTGTCCTGTAGCCCATCCCAGCCTTGTGCAGGTCTACAATTTTATCCCTGATGTCCTTACATAGCTCTCTGGTCTTGGCCATTGTGGAGAGGTTGGAGTCTGTTTGATTGAGTGTGTGGACAGGTGTCTTTTATACAGGTAACGAGTTCAAACAGGTGCAGTTAATACAGGTAATGAGTGGAGAACAGGAGGGCTTCTTAAAGAAAAACTAACAGGTATGTGAGAGTCAGAATTCTTACTGGTTGGTAGGTGATCAAATACTTATGTCATGCAATAAAATGCAAATTAATTATTTAAAAATCATAATGTTTTTTTCTGAATTTTTGTTTTAGATTCCGTCTCTCACAGTTGAAGTCTACCTATGATCAAAATTACAGACCTCTACATGCTTTGTAAGTAGGAAAACCTGCAAAATCGGCAGTGTATAAAATACTTGTTCTCCCCACTGTATATACTTTTTTTACATGTATTTTTACCCTTATTTTTGTCACTAAACAGTCTTCATATATACTGTACTTCCATAAATGTTGACTGGTACTGGAGGACCTTCAGTTCTGAGGCCTGTGGACATCCTAGAGCAAAACAACCAACATGTACGTGAGTGTGTAGCCCAAAATGTACGGACGCTGCAGACAGAAGTTGGCAGATCGGCTGTACCGACTTAAGACAAATTGATATTTGCATGAACATATAGAAATATGGTCTTGGCAGTGAAGTCTGATAAAGCTGTGGTCTTGGCAGTGAAGTCTGAAAATATGTGGTTTACCAGTTAAGTCTGATAGAGCTGTGGTTGTAAGGAAAGGGTAATGGTGTATAGTACGTAAGGCTGCCTGTTTAGCTAGTACCACTTCCTCCTGATTCAGCTCATACCAAGGCTCGAAACCAGGACCTCTGCCTCGCAAACACACGTGACTGCCCCTGAAGTGTCTTACCAGTTGTACGACAGAAAAGTTAGCTATTCGGCAGCGCAAGTGGGGACACTTCAGGCTGAGGAGAGAGTTTCAGACATACAGATGTGCTACATTGGCATCTCCCAAAAATATTAAAATGCATACAGTGCCTTCAGAAAGTATTCATATCCATTGATTTATTCCACATTTTGTTTTTCAGCCTGAATTCACAAAAAACCCTATAATGACAAAGTGAAAACAGTTTTTAGAATTGTTTTGCAAATTTGATAGAAATATCTCATTCACATAAGTATGCACACCCCTGAGTTAATACAGTCTCTAAGAGCTTTGCACACCTGGATAGTACAATATTTGCACATTATTCTTTTAAAAATTCTTCAAGTTCTGTCAAGTTGGTTGTTGATCATATACACTTGAGTTGCTTACCAAGACGGCAGTGAATGTCTCCGAGTGGAAGAGTTAGTTTTGACTGAAATTAGCTAGAAAATCTATGACAAGACTTGAAAATGGCTGTCTAGCAATGATCAAGGTTATTGTCCTGCTGAAAGATTAATTTGTCTCCCAGTGTCTGTTAGAAAGCAGACTGAACCAGGTTTCCTCTAGGATTTTGCCTGTGCAAAATATTCTATTCCTCTATTCCGTTTCTTTTTATCCCAAATAAACTCCCAGGTCATTGCTGATGATAAGCATACCCATAACATGATGCAGCCACCACCATGCTTGAAAATATGAAGAGTAGTACTCAGTGATGTGTTCTGTTGGATTTGCCCCAAACATAATGATTTGTATTCAGGACAAAGTTTATTTCTTTGCCACAAGCTTTGTAGTATTACTTTAGTGCCTTAGTGCAAACAGGATTCCTTCTTTTCACTCTGTTATTTAGGTTGGTGTAACTACAATTTTGTAACTACAATTTTGTTGATCCATCCTATCACAGCCATTAAATGTTTTAAAGTCACTGTTGACCTCATGGTGAAATTGCTGAATGGTTTCCTTCCTCTCCGGCAACTGAGGTAGGAAGGACGCCTTACAGATTCCCAAGAACACAGTGGCCTCCATCATTCTTAAATGGAGACTCTTCCTAGAGCTGGCCGCCCACCAAACTGAGCATTTGGGGGAGAAGGGCCTTGGTCAGGGAGGTGACCAAGAACCTGATGGTTGCTCTGACAGAGATGGGAGAAACTTTCAGAAGGACAACTATCTCTGCAGCACTCCACCAATCAGGCCTTTATGGTAGAGTGGCTTCCGTTTGGTCACTCTACCATAACAGCCTGATTGTGAGTTTGCCAAAAGGCACCTAAAGGACTCTCAGATCATGAGAAACAAGATTCTCTGGTCTGATGAAACCAAGAACTATTTGGCCTGAATGCCAAGCGCCACGTCTGGAGGAAACCTTGCACCATCCCTACGGTGAAGCATGGTGGTGGCAGCATCATGCTGTGGGGATGTTTTTCAGCGGCAGGGACTGGGAGACTAGTCAAGATCGAGGGAAAGATGAAGGGAGCAAAGTACAGAGAGATCCTTGATGAAAACCTGCTCCAGAGTGCTCAGGACCTCAGACTGGGGTGAAGGTTCACCTTCCAACTGGACAATGACCCTAAGCACACAGCCAAGAGAAAGCAGAGTGGCTTTGTGACAAGTCTGTGAATGTCCTTGAGTGTCCTTGAGTGGCCCAGCCAGCTTGAACCCGTCCGAAAATCTCTGGAGAGAACTGAAAATAGCTGCGCAGCGAGACTCCCCATCCAACATGACAGAGCTTGAGAGGATCTGCAGAGAAGAATGGGAGAAACTCCCCAAATACAGGTGTGCCAAGCTTTTAGAGTCATACCCAAGAAGACTCAAGGCTGTAATCATTGCCAAAGGTGCTTCAACAAAGTACTGAGTAAAAGGTTCTGAATATGTAAAAGTGATATGAGATTTATTTTTTCTTTATGCGGTAGTGTGTAGATTGTTGATGGGAAAAATTATATTTATTTTAGAATAAGGCTGAATACTTTCCGAATGCACCGTATATACAAAAGTATGTGGACATACCTTCAAATTAGTGAAAATCGAGCACACAGACATGCAATCTCCATAGACAAACATTGGCAGTGGAATGGCCTTACTGAAGAGCTCAGAGACTCTTCTACCACCTTTTTAAATAAAATGTGCCCTGCTAGAGCTGCCCCGGTCAACTGTAAGTGCTGTTATTGTGAAATGGAAACATCTAGGAACAACAATGGCTCAACCGTCAAGTGGTAGGCCACACAAACTCACAGAGCGGGACCGTGAGTGCTGACACACGTAGCACAAGAACTGTTCGTCAGGAGCTTCATGAAATGGGTTTACATGGCCGAGCAACCACACACAAGCCTAAGATCAAAATGCGCAATGCCAACCACTTTGTTGCAACAGTTTGGGGAAGGCCCTTTCCTGTTTCAGCATGACAATTCCCCTGTGCACAAAGCAAGGTCCATACATAAATGGTTCGTTGAGATCTGTGTGGAAGAACATGACTGGCTGGCACAGAGCCCTGACCTCAACCCCGTCGAACACCTTTGGGATGAATAGGAACTCAGACTGCGAGCCAGGCCTAATTGCCCAACATCAGTGCCCGACCTCACTAATGCTCTTGTGGCTGAATGAAAGCAAGTCCCTGCAGCAATGTTCCAACATCAAGTGGAAAGCCTTCCTAGAAGAGTGGAAGAGGGGGGTGGGGGGAATGAGATGAACATCTCATTTTGGAATGAGATGTTCGACGAGCAGGTGTCCACTCCCCTCTTCCACTCTTGCAACTTTTTATGACGTGGCTGGGAAATGGGTCTATAGAAGCCTTTACTATCGCCGGCATTTCTAAGCTCTAAATATGTAGTCTTACCAGTGAAGTCAGAGAAAGATGTGTAGGGCCTCAGGTTGAACCTCTTCCTGTACTCGTTGAAGGGTTGGAGACGCAGAACCCTGGACTCTTCAATAACCCCCTCGGCCACATTGGTCATCACTGGGTGGATGTTCTTCCCACCTCCTATCTGAGAAACAAGAGAAACAGGATTAAAACCAACTAAACCTCAGACCCCGTACCCATAGGTACTGGTGCACACTAGATCTGAAAGGATCAGACAAGCATCGCCTGTATGAATATAGGATGCAAAATAATAATAGCTCTCAGATGGATAGTTGATAGGGATTTATTTGGAAATAGGCATCTAGGAAAGATAAACAGGTTCAGACAGACAAGAAACAAAGAGAGCTTAAAACTGCACTATTGAAGGCAAGCATAGTGTGGTGGAAAATGTTATGTTTGTGCTTATCTAATAACCAATTTCTGTGTTCATGCAAGTGACTGATTGAACGAATCCTCACTAGCAGTACCTCAGGCTACATGACAGAAGGTCAGAAAGGTGCTATCTCAGCAATTGTTTATTTTGTACACAGTGGGAAAAACCCCTTTGGACATGGTAGTGACCGCGTACGAGGACGAAGTTAAACGCTGCTGTTGAGGGTCAGCTACTCTAATATGGTCTGGGTGAGAATAGCCCACCCAAACTTGCCCTTAATGTCTTAGTCCATATACAGTATACACCAACAGGACTTCAAAGTGCATGGATTACATTTAGATGTTATGTCACTAACCTACACAATACCCCATAACATTTACAAATTAATAAACAATGAAAAGCTGAAATGTCTTGACTCTATAAGTATTCAAACCTTTGTTATTTTTATTTATTATTGATCACAATTAGCTGCTGCTGGGTCCAGCAAAATTAAGGCAGTTATAACATTTTAAAAACTTTACAATATATTCACAACAGATTTCACTACACATTGTGTGCCCTCAGGCCACTTCTGTACTATCACATATCTACAACACAAAATCCATGTGTAAGTGTGTGTATAGTGCATATGTTATTGTGTGTGTGTGTGTGTGTGTGTATGCATGTGTCTGTGCCCATGTTTGTGTCTCTTCACAGTCCCCTCTGTTCTATAAGGTGTATTTTTATCTGTTTTTTATCTAATTTTACATCTTGCATGAGTTACTTGATTTCGAATAGAGTTCCATGTAGTCATGGTCCCATAGTCTGTTCTGGACTTGGGGACTGTGAAGAGACCTCTGGTGGCATGTCTTCTAGGGTATGCGTGGGTGTCCGAGCTGTGTGCCAGTAGTTCAAACAGACTGCTCGGTGCATTCAACATGTCAATACCTCTCATAAAAACAAGTAGTGATGAAGTCAATCTCTCTCCCCTTTGAGGCAGGAGAGATTGACATGCATATTATTAAATGTTAGCGCTCTGTGTACATCCGAGGGCCAGCCCTGCTGCCCTGTTCTGAGCCAATGGCAATTATTCTTTGTGGCACCTGACCACACAACTGAACAGTAGTTCAGGTGCAACAAAACTAGGGCCTGTAGGACCTGCCTTGTTGATAGTGCTGTTAAGAATGCAGAGCAGTGCTTTATTATAGACATACTTCTCCCCATCCTAGCTACTGTTGTATCAATATGTTTTGACCATGAGAGTATACAATCCAGGGTTACTCCAAGCAGTTTAGTCACCTCAACTTGCTCAATTTCCACATTATTCATTATAATATTTAGTTGAGGTTTAGGGTTTATTGGATGATTTGTCCCAAATACAATGTTTTTAGTTTTTTTTATATTTAGGAATAACGTATTCCTTGCCAGCCATTCTGAAACTAACTGCAGCTCTTTGTTAAGTGTTGCAGTCATTTCAGTCGCTGTAGTAGCTGACGTGTACTGTATAGTGTTGAGTCATCCGCATACATACACACTGGCTTTACTCGTTAGTAAAGATTGAAAAAAGTAAGAAGCCTAGACAACTGCCCTCGGGTAATCCTGATTGTACCTGGATTGTGTTGGAGAGGCTTATAGCAGGGGGTGTAAAGCCATAACACATATGAATGTCATCTGTTACTAGCCAGTTATTGACTTCATGGACCTACATATGTTAACGTGGGCTATTTTTTGCACTTTTCTGGGATGCTTGATTGTTTTCATTGCTTTACTGGGAAGCATAGCAGTAGTAGAAAATGTTAATGCTATTTATGTTAGTGCAGGGAGAGCTGCAAACAGTGGACTTCCTACTAGGGCACACTGCCTCAGCGCTAACAGTATAACTCTGGTTCATAGGCACATGATTACTGCATACAATAGCTGTGGGATCAGCAGACGCATTATGGCAAGCTTAAACAAGTTCAAGTCACATAAAAAGTTGCATGGACTTTTATAGTGAACACTTTTAAAACTTCAAAAGATATGATCCAACTTTCAATACGAGTCATTTTTGGCTAGCCACAACAGTAAACTAGCTTGCCAGGAAGCTGTTCAGCTTTCTAGCACATTCACTGATTTGTTTGTAAACAACAAGCTAGCTAGCTACCACATGTTCTTGACAAACTGTCAACAGAGTACCTAGCAAGCAAGATATGCCGAATAACAGTCTAAAAACAACTTGATGGCAAATAAATCATTTTGAAGTCAGGCTGTAACACAACAAAATGTGGAATAATCTAGGGGTATGAATACATTCTGGAGGCACTTTTACAGGCTTATCATTTCCATCTCTCTTACACAATGTGTCTGGCTCAAAAGAAGAACTACGACGACACACATCAGGGTCAGGGTCAATTCAAATGAAGTCGCTAAATTCAGGAAGTGACTTGAAATAAATAGCTTCTGCTTTTCGGTTAATTGAGAAATGATTGAAAATGTGTATATTTGCTACTGCTCGACTAAAAAAATATATTGTTTGACCAACAGCCTATCCACCAAGAGACTAGTTGTTTTACAGAGTCAGTTGAGCCGATGTCCATGGGGTAAGTTGAGCCATTGGCCACCATAACCCATACAAATTATGATTACATTTGTCAGTTTGATGCATAATATGAATTGTATTTTTGCATTGTGTCATGCATATGAACTCAAGATAGTGCATTCTTGTTACAGAGCAGACATCATGCAACAAGCAGCTAAGGAAGCGAGAGAAGGGAAAAAGTCTATGATAGAGTACCACAAAAGGTATTATCTGATGACATGGAGTCTGAGCTTGCTAAACATATCAAGAATCTCACAGACCAGCTTCATGGGTTTAGTAACTTCAAATGCAGTGAACTTGCTTACAAATTGGTACAAAGAAACAACATCCCAGAAAGCTGGTCAGGAAATGGAAGGGTAAATGATATTGAACAGAGAGATCTATATCTGAATGTAGGTATACATAAAAAAATCTATGATAATTAATTGTCACATACACACCGATTAGGTGGTATGACATTTTTTAAGGCTGTCCCCAACCAAAAAAAAACAAAAATTAGTAGACCGAAAGTAGTCTATTCTTTCCACCTACTGATTGATAGACATTTTTAAATATGTATTCTTCCATATATAGACACACCCTATATGTTTTCATTAAATTAACTACTGTATGCCTACATTTGGGTGCAGGCCAGGTAGCCTATAGGCCTACTTCTATGCATAATCAGGTGCACGTCCTTACACGACATTGACAAGAGCATTCCACACAAAAGACTATTAAATTGACAAAACTCCTAAATGGAATGAAATAAACCAATGAGCAATGAGAATGGTAAATTAATGATTTAACAGAAATTACTGTAACCAAACAAACATTTTAGATTAGAAATGATAGGAATTAAAAGTAAATGTACTATTGGTAATATCCTGTATGTAATGGGGAATTGATAGAGACTAACAATCAAACGCAAACAATTCACACAATTAAGTTATAAAACAATGAATGTGCACAAAATGGCTTGAGAGACCGCATTCTGGAGAGTATCATGCATTGTGCAGCTTAGCCACAGTCTCGGCCTCTGCAATAGATTAGTTCCCTGAGATGGGTGCGAATCAGACGGGTGTCTCGTGTGCCATGAAAAAATGTATATTTGCTACTGCTCGACTAAAAAAAATCTTGTTTGACCAACAGCCTATCCACCAAGAGATTCATTGTTTTACAGGGTCAGCCATAGTAGTACGGTGCCCCAGGAGCAAATTAGGGTTACGTGCCTTGCTCAAGGGCACAGACAGATTTTACACCTTGTCGGCTCGGGTATTTGGACCAACGACCTTTCGGTTACTGGCTAACCGCAAGGCTACCTGCCACCTTCATGCCTTACTGATTGTACAAAACATTAGGAACACCTTTCTAATATTGAGTTGCACCCTCTTTCGCACTCAGAACAGCCTCAATTCGTCAGTGCATGGACTCTACAAAGTGTCAAAAGCGTTCCACAGGGATTGACTCCAATGATTCCCACAGTTGTGTCAAGTTAGCTGGATGTCCTTTGGGTGGTAGACCATTCTTGATACACACAGGAAACTGTTGAGCGTGAAAACCCCAGCGTTGCAGATGTTGACACGCTCAAACCGGTGCTCCTGGCATCTATTACCACACTCTGTTCAAAGGCATTTAAATATTTTGTCTTGCCTATTCACCCTCAATGGCACACATACACGTCTCAATTGTATCAAGGCTTATTCAATCGTTCTTTAACCGGTTTCCTCACCCTTCACTGATTGAAGTGGATTTAACAAGTGACATCAATAAGGGATCATAGCTTTCACCTGGTCAGTCTATGTCCTGGAAAGAGTTCAAAGTGTTATGTACACTATGTACAATATATAAGATATACGATATACAATATACCACAGCACCATCACCCACTGTCACAGGACACCACTAACCACTTAACCCAAAGCAGCTCAACTTACCCTGTCTCTATGCTCAACTTACCCAATACCCGGGGTAAGTTGTGCCAAGAGACCACTTTTTTTGGGCATGCTATTTTCTCAAACTGATATGTTTACATGAATTCTAACATCAAATACAATCAAACTTTTTTTGTCACACGCGCCGAATACAACAGGTGTAGAGTTAAAATAAAATAACAAGGCTACAGTTGAAGTCGGAAGTTTACATACACCTCAGCCAAATACATTTAAACTCAGTTTTTCACAATTCCTTACATTTAATCCTAGTAAGAATTCCCTGTCTTAGGTCAGTTAGGATCACCACTTTATTTTAAGAATGTGAAATGTCAGAATAATAGAAGAGAGAAAGATTTATTTCAGATTTTATTTCTTTCATCACATTCCCAGTGGGTCAGAAGTTTACATACACTCAATTAGTATTTGGTAGAATTGCCTTTAAATTGTTTAACTTGGGTCAAATGTTTCAGGTAGCCTTCCACAAGCTTCCCTCTATAAGTTGGGTGAATTTTGGCCCATTCCTCCTAACAGAACTGGTGTAACTGAGTCAGGTTTGTAGGCCTCCTTGCTCACACATGCTTTTTCAGTTCTGCCCACAAAGTTTCTATAGGATTGAAGTCAGGGCTTTGTGATTGCCACTCCAATAACTTGACTTTGTTGTCCTTAAGCAATTTTGCCACAACTTTGGAAGTATGCTTGGGGTCATTGTCCATTTGGAAGACCCATTTGCAACCAAGCTTTAACTTACTGATGTCTTGAGATGTTGCCTCGAAATATCCACATACCTTTCTTTCCTCATGATGCCATCTATTTTGTGAAGTGCACCAGTCCCTCCTACAGCAAAGCACCCCCACAACATGATGCTGCCACCCCCGTGCTTCACGGTTGGGATGGTGTTCTTCGGCTTGCAAGCCTCCCCCTTTTTCCTCCAAACTTAACGATGGTCATTATGGCCAAACAGTTCTATTTTTGTTTCATCAGACTAGAGGACATTTCTCCAAGAAGTACAATCTTTGTCCCTATGTGCAGTTGCAAACCGTAGTCTGGCTTTTTTATGGTGGTTTTGGAGCAGTGGCTTCTTCCTTGCTGAGCAGACTTTCAGGTTATGTCGATATAGGACTCGTTTTACTGTGGATATAGATACTTTTGTACCTGTTTCCTCCAGCATCTTCACAAGGTCCTTTGCTGTTGTTCTGGGATTGATTTGCACTTTTCGCACCAAAGTACGTTCATCTCTAGGAGACTCCTTCCTGAGCGGTATGATGGCTGCGTGGTCCTATGGTGTTTATACTTGCGTACTATTGTTTGTACAGATTAACGTTGTACCTTCAGGCATTTGGAAATTGCTCCCAAGGATGAACCAGACTTGTGGAGGTCTGCAGTTATTTTTATGAAGTCTTGGCTGATTTCTTTCGATTTTCCCATGATGTCGAGCAAAGAGGCACTGAGTTTGAAGGTAGGCCTTGAAATACATCCACAGATACACCTCCAGTTGACTCAAATGATGTCAATTAGCCTATCAAAAGCTTCTAAAGCCATGACATCATTTTCTGGAACTTTCCAAGCTGTTTAACGGCACAGTCAACTTAGTGTATGTAAACTTCTGACCCACCGGAATTGTGATATAGTGAATTATAAGAGAAATAATCTGTCTGTAAATTCTATTTAAACTTTATTTTGACAGGGAAAACAGACAGACCTAGATCGTTGGAGAAGAAAGATCTCAAAACATACAAAAACAGAAACATTTCAAGAAAAACAAATAAAAACAGAGTTCAACAGAGAAACACAGACATCATATTGATCCTCCAAAATATTTTTGAAATGGGCAAGGGGCACCAAAGTGTCTAGCTTGAGGTGGGTCTGAAATTTGTTCCACAGAAAAGGTGCAAAGGAACAGAAGGCAGTTCTACCCAAATCTGTGTAGACTGCAGGCGTCTCTAATGTAATCTATGACTGTGATCTGGTATTACAATTAGTACGTCTAGTGGAAATTAATGCTGAAATATATTGCAGGTGTTTTAAAAAGGAGTGCTTTATAAATAAACAGAAGAGCATGTTTTTCTCTCGCCTCACAGACAGAGGGGCCCAACCCACATTTTGGTATAGAATATAGTGATGTGTTCTGAAACTATCCCCCCTGATAAACCTGAGTGCATAATGGTAAATAGCATCCAGTGGTTTTAATGTGGTTGCCGAAGCATGCATATACAGTGGGGAGAACAAGTATATGATACACTGACGATTTTGCAGGTTTTCCTACTTACAAAGCATGTAGAGGTCTGTAATTTTTATCATAGGTACACTTCAACTGTGAGAGATGGAATCTAAAACGAAAATCCAGAAAATCACATTGTATGATTTTTAAAAAATTAATTTGCATTTTATTGCATGACATAAGTATTTGATCACCTACCAACCAGTAAGAATTCCGGCTCTCACAGACCTGTTAGTTTTTCTTTAAGAAGCCCTCCACTCATTACCTTTATTAACTGCAACTGTTTGAACTCGTTACCTGTATAAAAAGACACCTGTCCACACACTCAAACAGACTCCAACCTCTCCACAATAGCCAAGACCAGAGAGCTGTGTAAGGACATCAGGGATAAAATTGTAGACCTGCACAAGGCTGAGATGGGCTACAGGACAATAGGCAAGCAGCTTGGTGAGAAGGCAATAACTGTTGGCGCAATTATTAGAAAATGTAAGAAGTTCAAGATGACGGTCAATCTCCCTCGGTCTGGGGCACCATGCAAGATCTCACCTCGTGAGGCATCAATGATCATTAGGAAGGTGAGGGATCTTCATGACCTGAAGAGAGCTGGGACCACAGTCTAATTAGTAACACACTACTCCGCCATGAAATAAAATCCTGCAGCGCACGCAAGGTCCCCCTGCTCAAGCCAGCGCTTGTCCAGGCCCGTCTGAAGTTTGCCAATAACCATCTGGATGATCCAGAGGAGGAATGGGAGAAGGTCATGTGGTCTGATGAGACAAAAATATAGCTTTTTGGTCTAAACTCCACTCGCCGTGTTTGAAGGAAGAAGAAGGATGAGTACAACCCCAAGAACACCATCCCAACCGTGAAGCATGGAGGTGGAAACATCATTCTTTGGGGATGCTTTTCTGCAAAGGGGACAGGACGACTGCACCGTATTGAGGGGAGGATGGATGGGGCCATGTATCACGAGATCTCGGCCAACAACCTCCTTCCCTCAGTAAGAGCATTGAAGATGGGTCGTGGCTGGGTCTTCCAGCATGACAACGACCCGAAACACACAGCCAGCTAAGGAGTGGCTAAGGAGTGGCTCCGTAAGAAGCATCTCAAGGTCCTGGAGTGGCCTAGCCAGTCTCCAGACCTGAACCCAATAGAAAATCTTTGGAGGGAGCTGAAAGTCCGTATTGCCCAGCGACAGCCCCGAAACCTGAAGGATCTGGAGAAGGTCTGTATGGAGGAGTGGGCCAAAATCCCTGCTGCAGTGTGCAAACCTGGTCAAGAACTACAGGAAACGTATGATCTCTGTAATTGCAAACAAAGGTTTCTGTACCAAATATTAAGTTCTGCTTTTCTGATGTATCAAATACTTATGTCATGCAATAAAATGCAAATTAATTACTTAAAAATCATACAATGTGATTTTCTGGATTTTTGTTTTAGATTCCGTCACTCACAGTTGAAGAGTACCTATGATAAAAATTACAGACTTCTACATGCTTTGTAAGTGGGAAAACCTGCAAAATCTGCAGTGTATCAAATACTTGTTCTCCCCACTGTATAAGTAGATATCTCTGTTAGAAAGAATGCTATATTTCCCTGGACTTAGTGATGCTGAATAACACAAAATGTCTCAACATACCCTACAATACCATATGGCATGACAATGATATTGAGACCAGGGTTCATCATTACAACACTGCATATGACATCCTATAGTCACCACACAACCCATACCTGTCCAGCACACTGGCGTGAGAAAGCATCCACCAGTTTCTCCACCCCATAGTGTGTGACGATGGAGGTGTTGAAGATGAACTGGGAGTAGGGCACCACGTCTCCGTCTATGTGGAAGCTGTCTGGCATCAGGGGGTGCCAGTGGTACAGTTGGTTGAACTCCACAGCGATGCGGTTCCTGTACTGGAACGTGGACTTGAAGAGCAGGACTGGATCGAACTTCAGATCCAGCAGGTAGCCGCTCAGGTGCTGCACATAGTCCTCGATCACTATCCGGATAGTCTCGCCTGGAATGTAAACAAAAAATTGTTCGGAGAATCTACTATAGCACTGTGTGGATTCTTTTCCCTCTAACTATTCACTCAATCCAGAACATGGAAAGGTTTCCTTAATATTAATATTCTGCCTAAAGCACTTGAGTGTCTAAAATTGACAGTTTCGGGCAGTATGAAAGACCAGAGAGAGATCGCTGTTCAGTCCAGTATGTACTTACCTATGACGATGAGCCTGGCGGTCTGGAAGAGCTGCTCATCCCCCCAGGTGGGGTGCTCGTCCTTCAGGATGTCACAGATGCGGTTGTGTTCTCTCAGCCACAAGGTGGCGTACATGGTAAGGCCTGGCAGCAGCCCAAATACCTCCTGCCCAATGGCCATGCGCTGCCCCACAGGCACCCCTTGAGGGTAGCTCATATTCACCGGTGCCTCAGCCACCGTAGGAGGGTACACCTCACCTTTAATTACCTGGAAGAGAAGATAGTTGACAGTGAAAAAAGGAAAGTAATACTATGGAGCCCTTAGGAGCTTTACTGATTCAATGAGCATGCTTTATTAATTATTTGGATGATGAAAAAACAAACAAACAAACATTGGTGTCCCCTTTGGGATTTCGTGGAAAAGACATTTGAAAGATGTCACTGACAGGAATGGACCTCAGATTGTAAACTTTATTATGTGTCCTTCCTTTATACATACTGTAACTTACAGGAAATCAGTTGTTCCCAAACATCTTCATCCTGGGACTCAATTTCACCAGCAACCTGCTAAACTAATCAATTAATAATGTCTTGCCAGAACTCAGTCTTTAGCAGTGGAGGAATGGGCCATGCCCTGGACCCCAACATTTTGAAACACTACTGTTACAGTAAATAATGTTTACCTCAACAACACCCCTAAATAACCAACAGTTGAACAGCCATCTCATCCTGAGTTTCATATGCATACTATAATGTTTTAAGTATCCCTTTACTTCTGTTATTACGGCGCTATCATCATCAACGCAGACGACACCATTCTGTATACATCTGGCCCCTCTTTGGACACTGTGTTTACTAAACCTTCAAACAAGCTTCAATGCCATACAACACTCCTTCCGTGGCCTCCAACTGCTCTTAAATTCTAGTAAAACCAAATGCATGCTTTTCTATCTAACGCTGCCCGCACCTGCCCACCGGACTATCATCACTACTCTCGACAGGTCCGACTTAGAATACGTGGACACCTACAAATACCTAGGAGTCTGGTTAGACTGTAAACTCAACTTCCAGACTCACATCAACCATCTCCAATCCAAAATTGAATCCAGATTCGGCTTCCAATTTCGCAACAAAGCCTCCTTCACTCATGCTGCCAAACATGCCCTTGTAAAACTGACTATCCTACCGATCCTTGATTTCGGCGATGTCATTTACAAATTAGCCTCCAACACTCTGCTCAGCAAATTGGATGTAATCTATCACAGTGCCATCCGTTTTGTTACCAAAGCCCCATATACTACCCACCACTGCGACCTGTATGCTCTCGTTGGCTGGCCTTCATTATATATTCGTCGCCAAACCCACTGGCTCCAGGTCATCTATAAGTCTTTATTAGGTAAATGCCAGCCCTATCTCAGCTCACTGGTCACCATAGCAACACCCACCCGTAGCATGCGCTCCAGCAGGTATATCTCACTGGTCACCCCCAAAGCCAACACCTCCTTTGGCCGCCATTCCTTCCAGTTCTCTGCTGCCAATGACTGGAACGAATTGCAAAAATCATTGAAGCTGGAGGTTCCTATCTCCCTCACTAACTTTAAGCATCAGCTGTCAAAGCTGCTTATAGATCACTGCACCTGTACATAGCCCTTCTGTAAATAGCCCACACTACTACCTCATCCCCATATTTATTTTTATTATTTTTCGCTAATCTTGCACTCCAGTATTTCTATTTGCACATCCTTCATTCCTGTGTTAATGCTAATCTGTAATTTATATCACCACTATGGTCTATTTATTGTCCCACCTAACCTTATTGCATTTTGCACTACATTTTGCACTCTGTATATAGATTTTCTATTGTGTTTTTGACCGTTTGTGTACTGTGTAACTCTGTGTTGTTTTTGTCGCACTGCTTTGCTTCGTCTTGGCCAGGTCGCAGTTGCAAATGAGAACTTGTTCTCAACTGACCTACCTGGTTAAATAAAGGTGAAATAATTTTTTGTTTTTTTAAATCAAGCTTTGATTATTTGAATTAGCTGTGTAGTGACAGGGCAAAAACCAAAATGTGCACCCATGGGGTGCCCCAAGACCAAGTTTGGGAAACCCTGATTTAGAGTTAACATTGGTAGCAGAGGATGGCAAATTACTAAAATGTGCCACCTCGCTTCGACGAGAAGAGTTTGTATGAAAGTTGGAAAAATGAACTTGGAACACGGGTTAATCTTGATGCTCGAGGGGAGAGCGAGAGATACAGCACTGGAAATATCCGCGAAGGATTTGAACGATATGGGAACTTTGATCAAAGCACTGGATTCTGTGTTTCTTAAAGAAGAGAAAGACCGTGCCTACGAGGCATATTCAAACTTTGACAGTGTTACGAGAGACATTTAGCTTGTAATGACGGACTACATACATTATTTAGAACAGAGGTACAACAGGATGCGCAAGTATGACATGGTTCTCCCGGATGCAGTTAGCTTTCAAGTTGCTAGATACTGCCTGTCTGGATGGTAGGGATAAACAGTTGGCTTTGACTGCTTGTACCGTGTTGACTTTTGGGTCAATGAAGTCGGCACTAAAAAATATTTTTGGTGAAAAGATGTCTGTCACGCCAATAACAGATGGAATGACGCGGCATATTACACTGAACAGCAGAGAAAAGGCGCCAACAAGAATGGCGCCCTCGTCTAATACAACTAGACGAGGGCGCCATTGCCTGGCTCAAATCCACTGGACAGGTATAGAAGGAGATCAAAATGTGCTATTTGTCAAAGCTCTTACCATTGGGTTAAAGACTGTCATCATAAAAACAAACAAGTTAAACTAACAGGAAAATGTATAGAGAGAGTTACACTGTTTTCAAACAAATCTGCTCCTAATACTGAGATCTTTATAGTTGAATCCTTATGATCAAAGTATTTTTAAAACTTCACAAAGAGTTTGGACCAGTGGAGAATGCTGTGGGGAGGACGACTCATAATAATGGCTGGAACGGAGCAAATGCAATTATTCCGCTCCAGCAATTACCACAAGCCAGTTCTCCCCAATTAAGGTGCCACCAACCTCCTGCGATTTGGACATGCTACAGTTGACAGACTTCAGAAATTACTGAAGTCTGTTGAAAGTATTTACATTCTACGGCAAATAGTGAGCCGCTGTGAGACATGCCAGACATTCAGCAAACCTAAGCCCAGACCAGCTGTTGGTTTGCCCCTGACTTTCAAGTACAATGAAATAGTGGCTGTAGATCTACATGAGCTAAAACCAAGTGTGTGGTACCTTCACATAATCGACCACTTCAAACGCTTCAGTGCTGGAAGCATTGTGAATACATAGAAACCCAGAAAAATCGTCAAGCACTTCATTAATTCATTACGTGTGCATGGCCCGCCCCAGACATTGTACAGTGACAACGGAGGAAAATGTAATAATAATAATGAGAAATCCAACATGGAAGTAAAGACAACTGCTGCATACAGTCCAATGGACTTCTGGAGAGACATAATCAAACACTCACAGAGATCATGCTGAAAGTGAAGCAGGACAATGGATGTGACTGGAAAACAGCCTTAGCGTGGGCTTTGATGGCAAAGAATGCACAATGCTCAATGTTCATGGCTACACCCCATACCAACACGTGTTCAGGCAGAACCCTAATCTTCGCTCTGTACAGTCGTGGCCAAAAGTTTTGAGAATGACAAGTATTGGTCACCACAAAGTTTGCTGCCTCAGTGTTGGTGATGGCAATTTGCATATACTCCAGAATGCAATGAAGAGTGATCACATGAGTTGCAATTAATTGCAAAGTCCCTCTTTGCCATGAAAATGAACTTAATCCCCCAAAAACATTTCCACTGTATTTCAGCCCTGCCCAAAAAAGGACCAGCTGCCATCATGTCAGTGATTGTCTCGTTAACACAGGTCAGAGTGTTGACGAGGACAAGGCTGGAGATCACTCGGTCATGCTGATTGAGTCAGAATAACAGACTGGAAGCTTTAAAAAGGAGGGTGGTGCTTGAAATCATTGTTCTTCATGGTTACCTGCAAGGAAACACGTGCCGTCATCATTGCTTTGCACAAAAAGTGCTTCATAGGCAAGGATATTGCTGCTGGTAAGATTGCACCTAAATCAACCATTTATCGGATCATCAAGAACTTCATGGAGAGAGGTTCAATTGTTGTGAAGAAGGCGTCAGGGCGCCCAAGAAAGTCCAGCAAGCGCCAGGACCGTCTCCTAAAGTTGATTCAGCTGCAGGGTTCGGGGCACCACCAGTGCAGAGCTTGCTCAGGAATGGCAGCAGGCAGGTGAGGCGAAGACTTTTAGAGGATGGCCTGGTGTCAAGAAGGGCAGCAAAGAAGCCACTTCTCTCCAGGAAAAACATCAGATTGATATTCTGCAAAAGGTACAGAGATTGGACTGCTGAGGACTGGGGTAGAGTCATTTTCTCTGATGAATCCCCTTTGCGATTGTTAGGGCCATCCGGAAAACACCTTGTCCGGAGAAGACAAGGTGAGTGCTACCATCAGTCCTGTGTCATGCCAACAGTAAAGCATCCTGAGACCATTCATGTGTGGGGTTGCTTCTCAGCCAAGGGAGTGGGCTCACTCACAATTTTGCCTAAGAACACAGCCATGAATAAAGAATCGTACCAACACATCCCACAAGAACAGTTTGGTGACGACCAATACCTTTTCCAGCATGATGGAGCACCTTGCCATAAGGCAAAAATGATAACTAAGTGGCTCGGGGAACAAAACATCAACATTTTGGGCCCATGGCCAGGAAACTCCCCAGACCTTAATCCCATTGAGAACTTGTGGTCGATCCTCAAGAGGCGGGTGGACAAACAAAAACCCACAACTTTTGACAAACTCCAAGCATTGATTATGCAAGAATGGCCTGCCATCAGTCAGGATGTGGCCCAGAAGTAAATTGACAGCATGCCAGGGCGGATTGCAGAGGTCTTGAAAAAGAAGGGTCAACACTGCAAATATTGACTCTTTGCATAAACTGAATGTCATTGTCAGTGAAAGCCTTTGACACTTATGGAATACTTGTAATTATACTTCAGTATACCATAGTAACTACTGACATAAAGATCTAGGAACACTGAAGCAGCAAACTTTGTGGACACCAATACTTGTGTCATTCTCAAAACTTTTGGCCACGACTGAAACAGAGTGTTCAGAGAAAATGTGCAGGGCTCTGCATAAACAGCTTTGTCCCACAGATAAGAAGTACGAGACTGGAAACAAAGTGTACTACAAACGAGTGGAAAGGCCCGGGAGTAGTCATTGACCAAGATGGTGTAGTGATATTTGTGCGGCACGGAGACACCATTGTCAGGTTGCATCACTCAAGACTGCAGAAAGTAAATGATCAAAGAGTTGGAGGGGCTGTTGCTGAGAATCAGGCTCCTACTGAAAAGTGTGTGACCCGAGTGTGATCGCAACTATGTACTGTGGGAATACAGTAAAGTAAACATTGTTAAACTGGAAACTAGTCATAGTGTCATTTAGAATCAACACATGCCACTGCTGAAAGAGACATTGATCAATGGGGTTCTTACAACACCAGCTCTCCCTGACTCTGAACCAACACCCATTTCCCCAAAACAGATACCAATCCCAAAACTCCTTTCTGTAGAAGTTCATGGATGACTGATTTCAAAAGACAAAGCCAATGGGCCTCGTGGGTGTACTTCTTCATCCTGACATGTGTCAGGATTTAGTCTCTCTTAAACGATATTTCACGCTAGTGATGCAATAAGAGAATTTATGGGGCTCGGAACCAAGATGATTTAAGAGTCCACAGAGTCGACACCAGAGTGGTACCATGTATACAGTAACATTCCAGTGGAGACTTGTCCATGCTTTCGCACAGCTGGAGTGGAGTTATACATTACTCTACATACCTGGTATTTCATCTTTCCGTCTTTAAGAAGCCTGAGGTTCAATTGACGCACCAGATTATCTCCGTAGACATGTCCGGCATCCACCTGGTTAGAGATTATTATAAAATATGAGATAAAAAATAGATTTTGTGAGACATGATGCATGGCAAGAGATAGAGATGAATATGGTTCTCATGTCTCTCTCTGTCCCCCTCTTGTAGAGTGTGCAGGGTTTGTTTTGTTGATGGTGATGACACGTGATGTGACAGATGATAGTTCACCCTATTTGAACTTGACTTGCGCTCTGCGGTAAAAGTCTCACAGCGCACAGCACACAAGTGACATTGAGTAATATGCATATTCCTACTTGCTATAGCCTATTTCAATAAATACAGTGAGCTCCAAAAGTATTGGGACAGTGACAAATATGTTTGTTTTTCCTCTGTACTCCAGCACTTTGGATTTGAAATTATTAAAATGACTATGCGGTTAGAGTGCATTTTCATCCATATCGGGTGAACCGATTAGAAATTACAGCACTTTTTAGGGGACTAAAAGTATTGGGACAAATTCACGTGTATTAAAGTAGTCAAAAGTTGTGTATTTGGTCCCATATTCCTAGCACGCAATAATTACATCAAGCTTGTGACTCTACAAACTTGTTGGATGCATTTGCTGTTTGTTTTGGTTGTTTCAGATTATTTTGTGCCCAATATACATTATTGTAAATCATGTATTGTTTCATTTTGGAGTCACTTTTATTGTAAAAACATTTGTAAACACTTCTACATTAATGTGGATGCTACCATGATTACAGATAGTCCTGAATTAATCGTGAATAATGATGAGTGAGAAAGTTAGATGCACAAATATTCCCTTCTCTCCATTCGATTCGCTATGAATATGACTGAAGGCTACGCTTCATTGTTTTATGCATGGCTTTCTCCTGATCAAACAATCAATGCAACAGAGTTCCATCTCAAAAAGTTATTTGAATAGCCTAAGAACGTACAGTATCCAGAGGACTAATAATGATAAACAATTCCAATAGCCTATAGAAAACTCTAATGACACGTTTAATCAAGTTTAAGCTTATTAAGAAAGAAATTACCCATAAAGGCCGAGAACATCCTCGCATGAAAGGTTGAAAAACCAAATGGCCAACAACCCACCCTCCTAGCAGGCCTATCATAAAAGCTTTAAGACAAGTTAAAGTTAGTTGCTTAACTCCCAAATATTCTAACCAACGAAGGTGTCCTAAAATTGTTGTGGCTTTCAAAAATAACAAGAATGAAAGTCTATAAGCGTAACACGAGAACATTCTTAAATCACAGCATTATGAGATACAAGCAATATTCATTTCTCTATTTTTCTTTATTATCCAGTTCTGAAGACAGAAGACTGCTTCTGTCCAGCCCAGGAGACATGATGCACTGTAGGTTTATAAACCAGCTCATTATGGTAAGACGGCTCGTTCCTCGGACAGTCACTGCTCCTCCAGCAGAAAGGAATATAAGAAAAGATTTTCCATTGCCTGCACTTGCCAGGCTTTCAACAACATTATCTTTCACCATGATACAACCAGTTGCATTGGATTTCGCGCTATAGCCCAACTGTCGTACGTATTGTTGTTGTATTTATTTTTTTAAATATCACAATGTGTTATGGGTACTTATAATCACGATAGGACAAATGTTGACATCGCCCAACCCTAGTTGGAATAGATTTTCGTTTTGCTCCAAGGATTTGAGTTGTCCTCCCCTGTTAACACCTAGGTACATCACCTACCTGCCTTCCTCCCCTAAATATAATAGAATATAATGTGATAATTATATCATAATTGAATAATACTGTACAGTATAGGGAATACCAACTCTCTCACCCCATGCCCCAGAGCCCTGGTGAAGCCCAGACCCATGCTGTTTTTGGTCTTGAAGAACTGATGGGTGAAGTGCTGAGCGAAGAAAGCAAACATCAGGTTGGTTCCCTGTGGATCTGGCCTGAACTTCCTCCTCAGCAGAAACTTCTCCACCACCAGCTTTGGATCTGGGAGGACAGACTTTCCTGGAGAAAAGGAAGCATGTTAGCTATGCATGTTATTTTCACAAGTTATCTTCGGTAGTCTTTGTATTTTCCAATTGGAATTTTGGATGTCCTCTCACCTTTGACACCCATAGGGGTGGGGCAGTCTTCAGGCACAGGGGGTAGGATACGGGTGTAATAGGAGACATTGGAGTAGGATTCCCAACTGATGTATCCATACTTTGAGTTGAAGGTAGGAGGACTGGGAATAAGGTTTGCTCTGACTTTGGGAGAGAACACAGAATTGTTTGACACATTGATCCTTAAATCCTGACGTTTCACTGAAAATGCAATAACGGTTGGAGGAAATACAACCCATGGGTTAGAAATGCGTGCGTACGTACAGTGCATTCGGAAAGTAATTCAGACCCCTTGACTTTTTCCAAGCCTTATTGTAAAATTGATTAAATAAATGTTTTCCCTCATCAATATACACACACATAATAACAAAGAAAAAACAGGTTAAGATAACATTTTCTAATTTATTGATTTAAAAGTCAAGTGGTCTGAATACTTTCTGAATTCACTGTACGTGAGTGCGTCACACATTTTAGATGGAGAGATGTCACTTCTCTCGTACTACAGCATGTGTTACAGGAAACATTCTGTAATCTCAGAAAATAACTGACCTCCAAACAACCATGATAATCACATTTTAAAACTGTAACTTCCGCTCAGTTAAGGCACATTCTTAACTTTGATGAAACTTCCAATTGAAGTTGAAAAACATTCTCAACTTTCCATTTAAAACCGGGACTCAATCCAAGGCCGTTGGCAAAGATTCCACTCACGGTAAACGCTGAGGAGGCCAGCTCAAGCGTAAATGACCTAAAACGGGGCATTGTTGGCTGTGTAGTGCCCTGCAGAATAACAAGCCTTGGATTTAATCTCAAATACAATAAAGTTAAAGTTGAGAAACAGCCTCAAGTAGCCCAGAAAATATTATTTATTTCACCAGAAGTGTTGCTTGACTTTGCAAAAACACAAGCAAACATTTGACAGGAGAAAGTATCAATATGATGCAAGTGAAACCAATTAACATTATAGTACATAATATCAAGAAACAAACTTTGTTTTTCATCTGCCAAGCAAAATAAACCAATCTTTATAAGATGCACAAGTCAGTCAGGTTCTGCTTGTGTTTATAGCACATCACATTGGGCTATCTATCTTAAAACAACTATGGCTGACTGCTTCAAAGAATAACTGAAGTCTGTGGAAAAAGACACACATCACATCCTGTAATAAAACTGAAAACAGTGAGGAAATCCATCTACCAGCCAGGGAGGGAATATAATCCTGTGAGGAATGCAGCTGCCAGACAGAGAGAGGGGGTGAGGGGAAGCCAGGACATCCAGTCAACAGCCCACCTTGACAAACATACTTAGCTCACACGCCATGCCATGAAAGATTAGATGTTAGGAATTCTTAAGACACATGGGGTATGCTACATGAGGCTTGCTATGGCAGACGATGAACATGACATGATGATTACATGACATGGTTGTTAACCGGGTTGACACAGATGTGTTGGAGTTTAGTGGAGGCACAAAGTTTATACATACTGTACTGATGAGATGAACATGGGTTTTATTGTTAAGGCTTAACACAGTAGCTTTTCAGTATAATGTACAGAAGAGACCCACGCTCTCTCCCTCCCTTCCAATCCATTCCATGTCAGTCATTTAGCAAACGCTCTTATGCAGAGAGACTTACAATCAATCAGTGCTTTAACTAAAGTCGGTAAAACAACCACATCACACATGTATTGCAATACTCATTAGTATTGCAATACTCGTTAGTATGGCGGCAAGGAAACAAAACACAAAGCAGATGTAACTTCTTTAGGAAAACAGCCCTAATGTTGGAAACAGACATCAATATGTTGTCATCCAAAGTCACATTTACTTCCCAAACTAAAGAACACAATATTTTACATACAGCTAGTTTTTAAAAGGACCAAAAACTTTGGTCTGCTTCAGGCAAAAAAATTGTGATACTGGTATCGTCCCGGGCCTAGTCACAACCCCCCCTCACCTTACCACCCCAACACACCCCAGAGATTGGTAGCGCCTCTTCCCAGTCATGGGGTTAGAAAGAGGGGAGACAGAGGTGAGAAAGTCTCCAAGTCTTCCATTCCATGGAAGGAAGCGATATGTAGAGCGAGGTGGTATATCAGCTGGAGGGCCATGGAGCACAGGCCTGGGAGAGACTAAATAAATAAGCTAAGGATGTCAGGCCAGAGTATGCTGCTCCACCCAACTACCAGTTAGCACACAAACAGGTAGAGAGAGTGTGGGCCAGCAGTAAAACACTGGGCCATGCCAGCAAATGAACAACCTAGCTGTACAACTGAATGAGAGCATGGTGAGTAGAAACTGTTATATGATGCAAATATAAATAAAATATATATTGGCCAACTCAAATAAAAAAAGTCCATATGATCACAGCTGCTGCTATTTAGACTTTAAGGTAGTGTGTATCTTTCTCTTTTCTTAAGGCAACAGCCCAGGCTTCTGAGACAATGCCTCACCATGCCCCTCTCTTAGATGTTAAACCTTGTAAATACCCCTAAAACTGTCTGCAGCTGTAGAGAGTTAGAAGGGAGAGCTCAGAGTGCAGTGATGAAACCATGGGCCAATATGTGTTATACAAATATTTACATAACAAAGAAACCAAGAGGCAAATGAACACAAGTTGTAAGCAAACTGTCCAATTCATCTGCCGTAGTCTGAGCGCATTGGTAGGGAAGAGAAATTCTTCTCTTAATGCAGTAACATAAGAGTAGATATATGAACATATATGGCTCTGGGCAGTTAAAATGGTGCTCACCACGGCTGTATTGAATGCCAGGCGACTAACCTGTGAGGACCACCCTCATGAGCCAGTCCCGTAGGAAGGTCCTGTTGATGAGGCTCCACAGCCAGTGGAAGTGCGTGAGGATGTAGTGAACCACATCAGGGCTCGGCTTCAGCTTCAGGTAGACCCATGTCCAGACCTCAGCTACACACAGGGAGAGAAGGCACACAGCAGGGGTAAAAAAAGATAATGCACAAAGCTTTGTTAAAACAGTACAGCAGGGTTCCCCAACTGACGGCTCACAGGTAGGTTCAGTAAAAATGTATTTTTGGATACATAAAATACTGTATAAACACCAGGAATTCAGCTCCAAGTGATTTTAATTTTGGAAATCTGTTAAAGTATTCCCACACATGATAGAGAGACAAATGAAAGAAATATTTGAAATTATTATGTTTTAGTCAAATATTATATATATTTGGGCTTCTTGTGGTCAATTTGCAATCTACAAATGATTTGTAATTATGTTTCTTCCCCCCGACCATCCACTCAAGAATATTTGTTGTTGATGATCCCTGCAGTACAGTATCACTCTGGGGCCCTCCTAGACTGCCAGTCAACGTTTCCCCTCAGATTACTTCACAGGCAGGGTGCAGAGGGTCCTTAAAAATCATCTAGGGCTTCCAAAGCCAACATTTTCAGTTGAGACTAATTCAGGCCAAACTAAAGGTGGAGGAAACAGAGCAAGGCATGGCCCACCCTGCCTGAATAATAGTATGGGGAAACACTGCTCCTGCCAACTATAATAGCAGCAGGTTGAGAGGCGATACAACATGGTAACGTTCTAGACTACTGAGAACGAGGACTCCACATAAGGAGACATGTAGCAGAGACAAAATGATGACAAGGAAGAGGATATACAGAACGCTGATACTCACTTCTGAGCGTATCCAATTTAAACCCCACTGTATATTTGACATTGAAAATCAATAGTATCAGAAAAACCCTGAGCAGGACCACACTAGAAATGGCTTGCTTTCCTTTTAATCTAATTTGCATGGGTGTTAAACTCAAACCTGATCTGTTTCTTTTGACTTTGAGCTGTGATAAGGGGATCTTGGTTCATTTCCCCTCATTTTGATAGTCCACACTCCACAGACATGCAGTTGACATGTTACTGAATGTCTATCCATTATTGAGTGTCTATAGATGGACTATGTAAAACCTTCCACAGCTTAAATGTCCTGAAAATAGAATTGTATAGTGCCCAACACAAACATGCCTGTTTGATATGCTGGGCCAGACCAGGACAGAGTGTCCTAGTAGTAGAGGTTAGAGATGAGGTGAGAAATGCAACCATGTAGTGCTATCTGCATCAATCACTACTGATCCCTGGCTCCTCTGGTATGAAAATATTTACGTATGTCTGGATTTCCAATGCCTTCAGAAAGTATTCACGCCTCTAGACTTTTTCCACATCTTGTTGCGTTACTGCCTGAATTTAAGATACATTGAGATTTTTTGTCACTGACCTACACACAACTACCCATAAAAATTATGTTTTTCCAAGTGTTACCAAATAAATTAAACGAAAAGCTGAAATGTCTCGAGTCAATACGTTATGGCAAGTCTCACAAAGAAGAGCAAAGCTGTCATCAAGGCAAAGGGTGGCTATTTGAAGAATCACTTTTTCGGTCACTACATGATTCCATATGTGTTATGTCATAGTTTTGATGTCTTCACTTTTATTCTACAATGTAAAAAATAGTGCAAATAAAGAAAAACCCTTTAATGAGTAATATTCTAAACTTTTGGCCCCAACTGTATATATTTTTTTTCCCCCCCATTTTAAATTCAGGCTGTAACACAACAAAATGTGGAATAAGTCAAGGGGTATGAATACTTTCTGAAGGCCCTGTAAACATTACATTTTTTGATAAGCAATGTTTTACACTGGTGTGCCAGTTTGAACATGGCATTAATTTTTTACCCTAGACCTGATTTCCATTACCTTATTTCACAACTGGCAGTATTAAGAGACAACATTTAAAGTAATTTCATTTAATCTTGGTAAATGATGGTTCAATAAAGTGATGCCCTCTGAATGCCAGAAACCTATCCTACAAGTGTCAATGGTACACCACAAAACATGACTGAATTGGAAACATTAAGGATCATGTCATAAGGATCATGTCAGGTCCCATTAGGATGGAAGAGGGGGAATGAGAAAAATAAAGAAAGTGTTTGCAAGCTACTGGATGGATGAGGGACCATTGGAACTCTAAAAGGCATCGACAGTTCTCAAGTAAACTAGTTAGACTGGACACAAAAATATATGCATCACCCTGGCTTCGTAAAGCTATACCCCATCTGTGCAGAACCCCACTACAAAATCATTCACTTTAATGGCCTAGGAAAGTTATTTCCTGGTTATGTAATGCTCTATTTTCTTTTCATTTGACCCGTTACAAGTCCTTCTGCACATCAGGAAAGGATAGCAATGTTTTGATAAGCCAGGGAGGAAAATGTAAAAGGTAACTTGAATCAAAAGAATGTATAAGCAAAACATTTAACTTACGGATGGTGCAATTCTGTCCATAGAAGCCGGTGCGAGTGCAGTCACATTCATAGCGGTCAGTGCCAAACCTTAAACACACACCCCAGTTTTGACAGGGGTAATAGCAACAGGGATTCACTGCAAATGAGAAAACATACACATAAATTAAAGTATAGTTTGGGCACTGAGTTTTTCCTGACCATTTTAACTTACCAAGAATCAAGTTTAAGCCTGAGTTCACTGTTTTGCTCATGCTATAAGCACATTTTTCATGTCATCTGGCGAGGATACTCACCAGAACCACAGCTAAACGAGCTCTGAGCATGTCATCTTAGTCAGTGCCAAATCCTAACTTGAGATGTGTGCACAACCTAACCTGCCATTTTCACACAAATCTTCAGAGATGCAAGAGTGCATTAACAGTAAGTTGAATGATCTCCAGTTGAGATTTAGCCTACAATTAATTTACAAGCCAGGAAAGAAGAGTGTTGGGTCTACTGGGAGTCAGACTGGGGTCGGAGAGCTGTGCTAACAGAAATGTCTGCTGCCACGAGACAAGAAGATGCCAACTCTCACATCCTTGGCCATGCAGTCACTATCATGTTATGGCTTCCTTTCTTTCCTCACACACAAGCATCCATTGAGATGATCATAAATAGCATTTAGCATTTTCACAATGAAGAGTATGTATGAGTGGCAGTTGTTCAGCAGATTCTTCCTCATTAAGCAGGATTCTTCAGTCATTTAGATAGCAGAAAGAGACTGAAAGACTCCAGTTAAGAGGAAACGGTGGCTTCTTCAAAGGAGATATACTGTGCTAGTAGTCAACTCATTCAAACGAAAGGACATATATTGGGGTGAATATTGATAGTATGAAATATGTATTAATGCAATAGTGCTCATAACCCTTTCAAAAATGTCCAAACAATGGAAGTACAGTTGAAACCGGTATTCATCCGTGAAGAGCACACTTCTCCAGCTTGCCAGTAGCCATTGAAGGAGAGCATTTCCCCACTGATGTCGGTTACGGCGACAAACTGCAGTCAGGTCAAGACCCTGGTGAGGACGACAAGCACGCGGATGAGCTTCCCCAAGACGGTCTTTGAAAGTTTCTGAAAAAAATATTTGATTGTACATTGGGCTGTGGCGGTCATGAAATTTTGTCATCCAGTGATTGTCATGCAAATAACTGCTGGTCTCACAATAATTAACAAACACTTTTAGCATCTCCTCCACGCATAACCTACAAGCCACTGATGTGGACCTTTGGAACATCTACATTTTAAAAAGCCTAATAAATCCTAACATACCCTACACCATAATAATAAATCCATTATTTATTTTAGACAGGTCAAAATAGACATATTTCAGAAGAACAGAATAGCATATTCTGAGTTGTCCTTATGAAAAACATTAGGCTATATGTTTAGATTTAATTTATACATTCGCTGCATGATGCCACTGATGATGATGATTTCAAAAAAGTTGCATGAAAGGAATGAGCTTTGATTTGTTTCTTGTTCAGGCTGCACACACACTTCATCAGTCTCTCATTCACAACTCGACATATAGCCTACTAATATACAGTACAAGTCAAAAGTTTAGACACACCTACTCATTCCAGGGTTTTTCTTTATTTTTACTATTTTCTACATTGTAGAATAATAGTGAAGACATCAAAGCTATGAAATAACACATATGGAATGTAGTAACCAAAAAAACTTAAAATCTAAATTACTTTTATATATGAGATTCTTTAAAGTAGTCAGCCTTTGCCTTGATGACGATAGGGTCTTTTACCAAATTAGGGCTATTTGGTAAAAGACCAAGTCCATATTATAGCAAGAACAGCTCAAATAAGCAAAGAGAAATGACAGTCCATTATTACTTTAAGACATGAAGGTAAGTCAATACGGAACATTACAAGAACTTTGAAAGTTTCTTCAAGTGCAGTCGCAAAAACCATCAAGCGCTATGATGAAACTGGCTCTCATGAGGCCCGCCACAGGAAAGGAAGACGCAGAGTTACCTCTGCTGCAGAGGATAAGTGAATTGGAGTTACCAGCCTCAGAAATTGCAGCCCAAATAAATGCTTCACAGAGTTCAAGTAACAGACACATCTCAACATCAACTGTTCAGAGGAGACTGCGTGAATCAGGCATTCATAGTCAAATTGCTGAAAAAAAAAACCACTACTAAAGGACACCAATAAGAAGAAGAAGAGACTTGCTTGGGCCAAGAGCAATGGACATTAGACCGGTGGAAATCTGTCCTTTGGTCTGATTAGTCCAAATTTGAGATTTTTGGTTCCAACCGCCGTGTCATTGTGAGACGCAGAGTAGGTGAACGGATGATCTATGATTGTGTGGTTGCCATAGCGAAGCAAGGAGGAGGTGTGATGGTGTAGGGGTGCTTTGCTGGTGACACTGTCTGTGATTTATTTAGAATTCAAGGCACACTTAACCAGCATGGCTACCACAGCATTCTGCAACAATACGCCATCCCATCTGGTTTGTGTTTAATGGGACTATCATCTGTTTTTGAACAGGACAATGACCCAACACACCTCCAGGCTGTGTAAGGGCTATTTGACCAAGAAGGAGAGTGATGGAGTGCTGCATCAGATGACCTGGCCTACACAATCACCCGACCTCATCCCAATTTAAATGGTTTGGGATGAGTTGGACCGCAGAGTGAAGGAAAAGCAGCCAACAAGTGCTTAGCATATGTGGGAACTCCTTCAAGACTGTTGGAAAACCATTCCAGGTGAAGCTGGTTGAGAGAATGCCAAGAGTGTGCAAAGCTGTCAACAAGGCAAAGGGTGGCTACTTTGAATCCCCTACAATGGGCTAAAATATAGGTTGATCAGTCCACATATCTCAGCAAAAACACTACTGTTATTCCCAGTTTTGAATATTGGCTAAGTCATAAAATTAGAATAGGCTATATTGAAATGCCCCTTGCCTATAAATATTCTGTTTTGACATTTTAGTATTGTGCACAAACTACTAGGCGAAAACAGTAGGCATAACTGCAAAAGATCTTGCCTATGTACAGTGGGGCAAATAAGTATTTAGTCAGCCACCAATTGTGCAAGTTCTCCCACTTAAAAAGATGAGGCCTGTAATTTTCATCATATGTACACTTCAACTATGAGAGACAAAATGAGAAACAAAAATCCAGAAAATCACATTGTAGGATTTTTAATGAATTTATTTGCAAATTATGGTGGAAAATAAGTATTTGGTCAATAAAAGTTTCTCAATACTTTGTTATATACCCTTTGTTGGCAATGACAGAGGTCAAACATTTTCTGTAAGTCTTCACAAGGTTTTCACACACTCTTGCTGGTATTTTGGCCCATTCCTCCATGCAGATCTCCTCTAGAGCAGTGATGTTTCGGGGCTGTCGCTGGGCAACAAGGACTTTCAACTCACTCCAAAGATTTTCTATGGGGTTGAGATCTGGAGACTGGCTAGGCCACTCCAGGACCTTGAAATGCTTCTTACGAAGCCACTCCTTCGTTGCCCGGGCGGTGAGTTTGGGATCATTGTCATGCTGAAAGACCCAGCCACGTTTCATCTTCAATGCCCTTGCTGATGGAAGGAGGTTTTCACTAAAAATCTCACGATACATGGCCCCATTCATTCTTTCCTTTACACAGATCAGTCATCCTGCTCCCTTTGCAGAAAAACAGCCCCAAATCATGATGTTTCCACCCCCATGCTTCACAGTAGGTATGGTGTTCTTTGGATGCAACTCAGCATTCTTTCTCCTCCAAACACGACGAGTTGAGTTTTTACCAAAACGTTCTATTTTGGTTTCATCTGACCATATGACATCCTCCCAATCCTCTTCTGGATCATCCAAATGCTCTCTAGCAAACTTCAGACGGGCCTGGACATGTACTGGCTTAAGCAGGGGGACACGTCTGGCACTGCAGGATTTGAGTCCCTGGCGGCGTAGTGTGTTACTGATTGTAACCTTTGTTACTTTGCTCCCAGCTCTCTGCAGGTCATTCACTAGGTCCCTCCGTGTGGTTCTGGGATTTTTGCTCACCGTTCTTGTGATCATTTTGATCCCACGGGGTGAGATCTTGCGTGGAGCCCCAGATCGAGGGAGATTATCAGTGGTCTTGTATGTCTTCCATTTCCTAATAATTGCTCCCACAGTTGATGTCTTCACACCAAGCTGCTTACCTATTGCAGATTCAGTCTTCCCAGCCTGGTGCAGGTCTACAATTTTGTTTCTTGTGTCCTTTGACAGCTCTTTGGTCTTGGCCATAGTGGAGTTTGGAGTGTGACTGTTTGAGGTTGTGGACAGGTGTCTTTTATACTGATAACAAGTTCAAACAGGTGCCATTAATACAGGTAACGAGTGGAGGACAGAGGAGCCTCTTAAAGAAGAAGTTACAGGTCTGTGAGAGCCAGAAATCTTGCTTGTTTGTAGGTGACCAAATACTTATTTTCCACCATAATTTGCAAATAAATTCATTAAAAATCCTACAATGTGATTTTCTGGATTTTTTTTTCTTGTTTTGTCTCTCATAGTTGAAGTATACCTATGATGAAAATTACAGGCCTCTCATCTTTTTAAGTGGGAGAACTTTGGTGTCTGACTAAATACTTTTTTGCCCCACTGTAGAGTAAGATGGCAAGGTTTTGCTAATCAGCCTCAACCACCTGAAAATTGGTATTCATATGAATTGTCTTGAATGTGGGGTAATTTTGTAGAAATCAAATGTCACATAAACATATTCAAACCCCCAGTATTTGGGAAAAATATCAGGGGTGGGAGGCCAACCCTCTTGGAGAGCTACACTGCCAAAATAAAGGAAACACTTGAGTTAAGTGATAAAGCATATTGAACGCAGGTGCTTCCACACAGGTGGGGTTCCTGAGTTAATTAAGCAATTAACAGCCCGTCATGTATAAAAATGGCCAGTATTTTGCCTACCATGACTATAAGAAGAGATCTGTGACTTTGAAAGAGGGGTCTCAAAGGAGCATAGGGGGTATAAAGTGTGTGTGTGTGTGTGTGTGTGTGTGTGTGTGTGTGTGTGTGTGTGTGTGTGTGTGTGTGTTTTCATACAAATAAAAATAGTGAAACACAAAAAAAGTTATCCTTTTTAGATAAAGCTATACTAAATATATTAATATGTCACCAAATAATTTATTAAAACCCACTGTTTTGTAATGGGGCGGCAGGTCGCCGAGTGGTTAGAGCATTGGGCCCGTAACTGAAAGGTTGCTAGATCGAACCCCAGCACTGACCAGGTCATTCTGCCCCTGAACAAGGCAGTTAACCCACTGTTTCTAGGCCGTCATTGTAAATAAGAATTTGTTCTTAACTGACTTGCCTAGTTAAATAAAGGTAAAATAAAAATTATGGTCTATAGTAACTTCCACAGAACTCTCTGCGGTAGCACCATGGTGTCACTGGAGGACAGCTAGCTTCTGTCCTCCTCTGGGTGCATTGACTTCAATACAAAACCTAGGAGGTTTGTAGGCCTCACCCCCTTCCAAGACCTAATTATGACCACTTCCAGAGGACGTCCTCCAATCAAAGCTTTTTCAGTGTGAACTGACATGTTGTCAATCCAATCCAATCATAGGATTAGGATCAGAGAATTAACCTAGTGTGTTGTATTGGGGTTGTGCCGCAGAGCATTATGGGGGGGGGGGGTTCTATGTGTTGAGAAGCTTGGTGAGTTAGTGATAGAGATTGAAAAGTGGTAGTTGAGCATTTTTTTGATATTATTCAATTTAAATTTGTCTCTTCAAATTACAGGAGACGGACTTGGTTTTAAAACTTTATTTGTGTAATTTATTTAAATTTGCCTTGCTAACTTCAGTGGCAAGTAGCAGTATAGCTATCAGCTCGAGTGTGCACCATTCGCCGCCAACACTACAGCAAATTTTGTTGACTTTTTGTTGAAGAACCCCTTTCATTCTCTGGGGTACACGGAAAAGGTGCATATTAAAACCAAGGGTCGAAAGCTACCTGAGATCAGTTTCATGAAGAAGGATGAAAAGGTGAGGGTGTTCAATACCAACTGGTATCAAAAGTGTAGCTGGTTAACAGGGAGCCTTTCATCAAGCTGCTTGTATTGCTGGCCTGCCTGCTTTTTGGAAAGTCTGAGCCTTGGGCGAAAGAGGGGTACAGTGACCTGAAGACAATCGATCATTCAGCTAAGCGGCAAAACTAAAGCAGGGAGAATATAAAAGCCCACATCAGATTCGAGCTTCTGGGAAAAAGCGGCATTGTTCATGGCGAATGGTCTGCGTATTCAAACTACGCAACACAACGAGAAAGTAAGACGAAACAGGGATGTTCTCAAGCGGCTTATCAACACCACTGCGTTTTTGGACATGCAATAATTGGCTTTTAGAGGACACGACAAGAGGGAAAGTTCTGCTAACAAGTGCAACTACAAGGAGCTTGCAGCGGTAATTGCATGTTACGATGCTTTACTTGCTGAACATATGGAACTTTCTACTGTCTTTTCGGGGATGTTGAAATCAATTCAGAATGATTTGATAGCTTACATCGCATCTTCCATTAAAAGTTAAATTAAAGAGAGGTTGACACAGCACATTTTTTTTGCATGCACTCAAGTAGGCTTTCCACTTTCCTCCGGTATTTATTTAGCAAAGATGATAACACATAATCACTCCGGACAGACAAAAGAAAAAACTCCTAGGCTACACCTAAACATTAGATATTTGACATGCTGTATGGAAATGAAAACAATAAAAATAGTCATAGTCCATTTGTGTGTCAGGAGAAAATGGGAATGTGATCAAATTTGGTTTATATTCAAAATTGGGCTGGCTAGGCTGCTTACACATTATCAATCCAAAATTATTAACTGGAATCAATCAACATAGTGATGACAGATGTGAGTTCATTTTTAATAAGGCCTACAGTTGCATTGGGCTGCATGATGCAAACATGCATAAAGCAAGCTCAGCCCAGTGAGTTCTATTGTCTATCAGTTGTTGTCTCTGTGTCTGGTTAGAGGACATCCCCCTCCTAATCTAGTCTAAATATAATTCATATGAACAAGTATAAGGTTGCTACAGTTTGACAGGTAAAAAAAATATATAAAAAAAAAAGTTTTTTAAAACCATGTGAAAAAACATGTGGTCCCATCATAGCCCTTATAAAACCTTTTTACAACTGGTTAGGTTAACAGATAAGTAATGTTTTTTACATTATTACATAAAGCCGGAAATAACTTTTGAATATCAGAGTGGCTGTAACTCACCAGCATGTTTTTTCCCCACCAAGGCAATTGAACATTTAAGGACATATTCAATCCCTCCCTATCCCAGTCTGCTGTCCCCACTTGCTTCAAGATGTCCACCATTGATCCAGTACCCAAGAAGTGAAGGTAACTGAACTAAATGACTATTGCCCCGCAGAACACATCTGTCATTATGAAGTGCGTTGAGAGTCTAGTAAAGGATCATATCACATCCACCTTACTCGACACCATATACCCACTGCAATTTGCATACCGCCCAAAAAGATTAATGGATGATGCAATCGCCATCGCACTGCACACTGCCCTATCCCATCTGGTCAAGAAAGAAACCAAAACAAATAACTTCAGAAATTAAGTTGTGTGTAATAATGTGAAATGACACAGGGAAAAGGTATTGAACACATGAAGAAAGGGAGGTGCAAAAAGGCATGGAAAGCCAAGACAACAGCTGAAAACTATCAGTAATTAAAAAGCAATCCAGCCCCCTGTCAGTGCAAATTAATATCAGCTGGTTCAGTCCCAACTGATGGCCTACAAAAAGGTCTCATTGCCAAGGTGTCACACAAGACACATCTCATGATGGGTAAAAGCAAAGAGCTGTCTCAAGACCTTCGCAACCTAATTGTTGCAAAACATAATGATGGCATTGGTTATAGACACATTTCTAAGCTTCTGAATGTTCCAGTGAGCACTGTTGGGGCCATAATACGGAAGTGGAAAGACAATCATTTCACCATAATTTTGCCTCGACCAGGTGCTCCTCGCAAGATTTCTGACAGAGGAGTGAAAAGAATAATCAGAAGAGTTGTTCAAGAGCCAAAAAGACCTGCAAATAGCAGGTACTGTTGTCTCAAAGAAAACAGTAAGTAATGCACTCCACCGCCATGGCCTGTATGCACACTCACCACGCAAGACTGGAAAAATAAGCATGTTGAAGCTCGTTTAAAGTTTGCTGCACAACATTTGGAAAAGCCAGTGAAATACTGGGAGAATATAGTGCGGTCAGATGAGAGCAAAATTGAACTGTTTGGATGTCATAATAAACACCATGTTTGGAGGAGAAATGGCACTGCACATCACCCTAAAAACACCATACCAACAGTGAAGTTTGGAGGTGGGAACATCATGGTGTGGGGCTGCTTTTCAGCAAATGGTACTGGCAAACTTCACATAATTGACATTCTTGACAAAAATCTGCTGCCATCTACCAGGATGATGAAGATGAAACGAGGGTTGACATTTCAGCAAGACAATGATCCCAAACACACAGCCAAGGAAACTCTCAATTGGTTTCAAAGAAAGAAAATAAAGCTGCTAGAATGACCCAGCCAATCACCTGACTTAAATCCCATTGAAAATCTATGGAAAGAACTGAAGATCAAGATTCATAGAAGAGGCCCACGGAACCTTCAAGATTTGAAGACGGTTTGTGTGGAAGAATGGGCCAAAATTACACAAGAGCAATGCATGCGACTAGTTTCTCCATACAGGAGGCATCTTGAAGCTGTCATTACCAACAAAGGCTTTTGTACAAAGTATTAAATAAATATCAGTAAGTGTGTTCAATACTTTTTCCCTGTGTCATTTCACATTAGACATAACTTAATTTCTGAACTTATTTGTTTTGGTTTCTTTGTATGTATGGATTACCTGGATTGTTACCAACATCTGGTGAAAATGTCATGTCAATAGCACCTTTGGAAATATATTTACTGAGAAGAATGGTGACGTGTTCAATACTTATTTCACCCGCTGTATCGTCATATCGCCCAGCCCTACCCACAAGGATGCATGCTCAGCCCCCTCCTGTACTCCCTGTTCACCCATAACTGCGTGGCCACACATGCTTCCAACTCAATCTTCAAGTTTGCAGACAATACAACAGTGGTAGGCCTGATTACAAACAACAACGAGACAGCCTACAGGGAGGAGGTGAGGGCCCTGGCGGAGTGGTGCTGGGAAAATAACCTCTCCCTCAAAGTCAAGAAAACAGAGGAGCTGATCGTGGACTTCAGGAGACAGCAGAGGGAGTAAGCCCCATCCACATCGACAGGGCAAAGGTGGAGAAGGTGAAGAGCTTCAAGTTCTTCGGTATACACATCACTGACAATACACCCATATGGTTAAGACCAAAGCAGACCAAGTTTCTAATCTTTATAGAAGGCTGGACCCTCCTAAATTACTCTGGAGAATTTCTAATAATTTTCACCTGTTTTGGTGCACCGGATTCTAATTTTTGACATTTTATCTGATGCTAAAAGGTAGGGGTGTACTTTTTCCACATAAGGTAATTGCATTTTTGTTTATTTTAATTACATAAAATATATACATTTTTTTGTGTAATTTGTTAAATTGGGTTACCTTTATCACAGAATGTGGTTGGAATTTAGCGCAAATATCCATGTGTCCAAATATGTAAAAAAAAAAAAAAAAGGGGGCGTACTAACTTTTTCATATGGCTGTATACACTATATATACAAAAGTATGAGGACACCCCTTAACATTAGTGGATTCGGCTCTTTCAGCCACACCCGTTGCTGACAGGTGTATAAAATCGAGCACAAAGCCATGCAATCTCCATAGACAAACATTGGCAGTAGAATGGCCTTACTGAGGAGCTCAGTGACTTTCAATGTGGCACCGTCATAGGATGCCACCTTTCCAACAAGTCAGTTGGTCAAATTTCTGCCCTGCTAGAGCTGCCCCGGTCAACTGTAAGTGCTGTTATTGGGAAAGTGGAAACGTCTAGGAGCAACAATGGCTCAGCCGCAAAGTGATAGGCCACACAAGCTCACGGGACGGGCGAGTGCTGAAGTGTGTAAAAATCGTCTGTCCTCGGTTGCAACACTCACTACAGAGTTCGAAACTGCCTCTGGAAGCAACGTCAGCACAATAACTGTTTGTCGGGAGCTTCATGAAATGGGTTTCCATGGTCTGGGGCTGTTTTTCCATGGTACGGCCTAGGCCCCTTAGTTCCAGTGAAGGGAAATCTTAACGCTACAGCATACAATGACATTCCAGACAATTCTGTGTTTCCAACATTCTGGCAACAGTTTGGGAAAGGCCCTTTCCTGTTTCAGCATCACAATGCCCCCGAACACGAAGCAAAGGTCCATACATAAATGGTTTGTCGAGATCGGTGTGGAAAATCTTGACTGGCCTGCACAGAGCCCTGACCTCAACCCCATCAAACACCTTTGGGATAAAATGGAACACCGACTGGGAGCCAGGCCTAATCACCCAACATAAGTACCCGATCTCACTAATGCTCCTGTGACTGAACGGAAGCAAGTCCCTGCAGCAATGTTCCAACATCTAGTGGAAAGCCTTCCCAGAGGACTGGAGGCTGTTATAGCAGCAAAAGTAGGGCCGACTCCATTTTAATGACCATGATTTTGGAATTAGATGTTCGATGAGCATACTTTTCGGTATTGTAGTGTACATACTGTATATAAAAAGTTGAAGTCGGAAGTTTACATACACCTTAGACAAATACATTTAAACTCAGTTTCACAATTCCTGACATTTAATCCTTGTAAAAATTCCCTGTCTTAGGTCAGTTAGGATCACCACTTTATTTTAAGAATGTGAAATGAATGAATAATAGTAGAGAGAATTATTTATTTCAGATTTTATTTCTTTCATCACATTCCCAGTGGGTCAGAAGTTTACATACACTCAATTAGTATTTGGTAGCAATGCCTTTAAATTGTTTAACTTGGGTCAAACGTTTCAGTTAGCATTCCACAAGCTTCCCACGATTAGTTGGGTGAATTTTGGACAGAACTGGTGTAACTGAGTCAGGTTTGTAGGCCTCCTTGCTTGCACACCCTTTTTAGTTCTGCCCACAAATATTCTATAGGATTGAGGTCAGAGCTTTGTGATGGTCACTCCAATACCTTGACTTTGTTGTCCTTGAGCCATTTTGCCATAACTTTGGAAGTGTACTTGGGGTCAATGTCCATTTGGAAGACCCATTTGCGACCAAGCTTTAACTTCCTGACTGATGTCTTGAGATGTTGCTTCAATATATCCACACAATTTTTCCTCCTCATGATGCCATCTATTTTGTGAAGTGCACCAGTTCCTCCTGCAGCAAAGCACCCCCGCAACATGATGCTGCCACCCCCGTGCTTCACGGTTGGGATGGTGTTCTTCGGCTTGCAAGCCTCCCCCTTTTTCCTCCAAACATAACGATGGTCATTATGGCCAAACAGTTCTATTTTTGTTTCATAAGACCAGAGGACATTTCTCCAAAAAGTACGATCTTTGTCCCCATGTGCAGTTGCAAACCATAGTCTGGCTTTTTTTATGGCGGTTTTGGAGCAGTGGCTTCTTCCTTTCTGAGAGGCCTTCCAGGTTATGTCGATATAGGACTTGTTTTACTGTGGATATAGATAATTTTGTACCCGTTTCCTCCAGCATCTTCACAAGGTCCTTTGCTGTTGTTCTGGGATTGATTTGCACTTTTCACACCAAAGTACGTTAATCTCTAGGAGACAGAACGCGTCTCCTTCCTGAGCGGTATGACGGCTGCGTGGTCCCATGGTGTTTATACTTGCGTACTATTGTTTGTACAGATGAACGTGGTACCTTCAGGCATTTGGAAATTGCTCCCAAGGATGAACCGGACTTGTGGAGGTCTACAATTTGTTTTCTGAGGTCTTGGCTGATTTCTTTCGATATTCCAATGATGTTGAGCAAAGAGGCACGGAGTTTGAAGGTAGGCCTTGAAAAACATCCACAGGTACACCTCCAATTGACTCAAATTATGTCAATTAGCCTATCAGAAGCTTCTAAAGCCATGACATCCTTTTCTGGAATTTTCCAAGCTGTTTAAAGGCACAGTCAACATAGTGTATGTAAACTTCTGACCCACTGGAATTGTGATATAGTGATTTATTAGTGAAATAATCTCTCTTGGAGGAATGCAACTGTTAGAATAATTACTTGTGTCATGCACAAAGTAGATGTCCTAACAGAGTTGCCACAACTATACTTTGTTAACATGTAATCTGTGGAGTGGTTGAAAAAAAAGAGATTTAATGACTTCAACCTAGTTGTATGTAAACCTCCGACTTCAACTGTAGATACACACACACACATATATACACACACACATATATACACACACACACACACACATACATACACATATATATATATATATATATATAGTACCAGTCAAAAGTTTGGACACACCTACTCATTAAAGTTTTTTTCTGTATTTTTACTATTTTCTACATTGTAGAATAATAGTGATGACATCAACTATAAAATAACACATGGAATCACGTAGTAACCAAAAAAAAGTGTTAAACAAGTCAAAATATATTTTAGATTCTTCAAAGTAGCCACCCTTTGCCTTGATGACAGATTTGCACTCTTGGCATTCTCTCAACCAGCATCACCTGGAATGCTTTTCCAATAGTCTTGAAGGAGTTCCCACATATGCTGAGCACTTGTTGGCTGCTTTTCCTTCACTCTGCGGTCCAACTCATCCCAAACCATCTCAATTGGTTTGAGGTCGGGTGATTGTGGATGCCAGGTCATCTGATGCAGAACTCCATCATTCCTTCTTGGTCAAATAGCCCTTACACAGCCTGGAAGTGTGTTGGGTCATTGTCCTGATGAAAATCTTAAATTTGGAGTCATCAGACCAAAGGACAAATTTCCACCAGTCTAATGTCCATTGCTCTTGTTTATTGGCCCAACCAAGTCTCTTCTTCTTATTGGTGTCCTTTAGTAGTGTTTTCTTTGCAGCAATTCCGACCATAAAGGCCTGATTCACGCAGTCTCCTCTGAACAGTTGATGTTGAGATGTGTCTGTTACTTGAACTTTGTGAAGCATTTATTTGGGCTGCAATCTGAGGTGCAGTTAACTCATCCTCTACAGCAGAGGTAACTCTGGGTCTTCCTTTTCTGTGACGGTCCTCATGAGAGCCGGTCCTCATGAGAGCCAGTTTCATCATAGCGTTTGATGGTTTTTGTGACTGCACTTGAAGAAACTTTAAAGGTTCTAAACATTTTACAGATTGACTGACCTTCATGTCTTAAAGCAATGATGGACTGTTGTTTCTCTTTGCTTATTTGAGCTGTTCTTGCCATAATATTGACTTGGTATTTTACCAAATATGGCTGTATTCTGTATACCACCCCTACCTTGTCAAACCACAACTGATTGGCTCAAATGCATTAAGTAAAGTAATTCCACAAATGTACTTCTAACAAGGCACACCTGTTAATTGAAATGCATTCCAGGTGACTACCTCATGAAGCTGGTTGAGAGGATGCCAAATGGTTACTACATGATTCCATGTGTTATTTCATAGTTGTGATGTTTAATGTAGAAAATAGTAAAAATAAAGGGAAATCCTGGATGAGTGTGTCCAAACTTTTGACTGGTACTGTACATAATATACATTCTATATTTTTTTATTACATTATTTTACTTTTAGATTTGTGTATATTGTTGTGCATTGTTCAATATTACTGCACTGTTGGAGCTAGGAACACAAGCATTTCGCTACACCTGCAATAACATCTGCTAAATATGTGTATGCAACCAATAACATTTGAAAAATGTGATTTGATGCTATTCAGCGACTAGGAGACTGTTAAGGCTAAAGGGAACAAGGAATGGAGCCAAATAAATCATTGATGAGAACATGCTTCAGAGTTTAAACGATCTTAGACTGGGGCAAATATTTACTTTTCAACAGGACAATGATCCCAAGCATACAGCCAAAGCAACACTGGAATAGCTTCAGAACAAGACTGAAAGTGCTTGAGTGGCCAGCCAAAGTCCATACTTGAATCCCATTGAATATCTGTGGAAAGACTTGAAGATTGCTGTTCACCCTATCTAACTTCGCCAAATCCAGTTGGCAAAGCATACCCAAGACGACTCAAAGCTGTCGTATATATAAGTTGGAAGTTTACATACACTTATGTTGAAGTCATTAAAACTAAATTTTTCAACCACTCCACAGATTTCATGTTAACAAACTGTAGTTTTGGCAAGTCGGTTAGGACATGTACTTTGTGCATGACACAAGTAATTCTTCCAACAATTGTTTACAGACAGATTATTTCAGTTTACACTATATCACAATTCCAGTGGGTCAGAGGTTTACATACACTAAGTTGACTGTGCCTTTAAACAGCTTGGAAGATTCCAGAAAATGATGTTTTAGAAGCTTCTGATAGGCTAATTGACATCATTTGAGTCAATTGGAGGTGTATCTGTGGATGTATTTCAAGGCCTACCTTCAAACTCAGTCCCTCTTTGTCTGACATCATGGGAAAATGAAAGAAATCACAAGTCCGGTTCATCCTTGGGAGCAATTTCCAAATGCCTGAAGGTACCACGTTCATCTGTACAAACAATATAACAAGTATAAACACCATGGGAGCACGCAGCTGTCATCCTAGAGATGAACGTACTTTGGTGTGAAAAGTGCAAATCAATCCCAGAACAACAGCAAAGGACCTTGTGAAGATGCTGGAGGAAACAGGTACAAAAGTATCTATATACACAGTAAAACGAGTCCTATAAATCGACATAACCTGAAAGGCAGTTCAGCAAGGAAGAAGCCACTGCTCCAAAACCTCCATAAAAAAGCCAGACTATGGTTTGCAACTGCACATGGGGACAAACATCATACTTTTTGGAGAAATGTCCTCTAGTCTGATGAAACAAAAATAGAACGGTTTGGCCATAATGACCATCGTTATGTTTGGAGGAAAAAGGGGGAGGCTTGCAAGCCGAAGAACACCATCCCAACCGTGAAGCACGGGGGTGGCAGCATCATGTTGTGGGGGTGCTTTGCTGCGGGAGGGACTGGTGCACTTCACCAAATAGGTGGCATCATGAGGAGGGAAAATGATATGGATATATTGAAGCAACATCTCAAGACATCAGTCAGGAACTTAAAGCTTGGTCACAAATGGGTCTTCCAAATGGACAATGACCCCAAGCATACTTCCAAAGTTGTGGCAAAATGGCTTAATGACAACAAAGTCAAGGTATTGGACTGGCCATCACAAAGCCCTGACAATCCTATAGAACATTTGTGAGCAGAACTGAAAAAGCATGTGCGAGCAAGGCCTACAAACCTGACTCAGTTACACCAGTTCTGTGGAATGGGCCAAAATTCACCCAACTTATTGTCGGAAGCTTGTGGAAGGCTAACTGAAACGTTTGACCCAAGTTAAACTATTTAAAGGCAATGCTACCAAATACTAATTGAGTGTATGTAAACTTCTGACCCACTGGGAATGTGATGAAAGAACTAAAATCTGAAATAAATAATTCTCTCTACTATTATTCATTCATTTCACATTCTTAAAATAAAGTGGTGACTAACTGACCTAAGACAGGGAATCTTTACTAGGATTAAAAGTCAGGAATTTATTTATTATTTCTCTAAGGTGAATGTAAACTTCCGACTTCTACGGTGTGTGTGTGTGTATATATATATATATATATATTTGCTCATGGGTGTTAATGCTTATGTAAATTAGATATTGCTGTATTTCAGTTTCAATTAATTTGTCACTTTGTCATTATAGAGAAATGTTTGTAAAAAATAATATATTTAATTCAATTTTGAATTTAGGCTGTTACAACAAAATGTGGAATAACTGAAGGGGTATGAATACTTTCCGGAAGGCACTACAAATACCTCGTACTCCTGCACATTGATCTGGTACTGATACTGCCTGTATATAGCTTAATTATTGTATTTTATTCCTTGTGTTACCATTTTTATTGTTACTTTTTACCTTTGCATCATTGGGAAGGGCTCGTATTAAGCAATCATTTCACAGTAAAGTTTACACCTGTTGTATTCAGCAAATGTGACAAATACAATTTTATTTGTGTGTGTGTGTGCGTCTCAGTCACCAGATCTCAACCCAATTGAACAGTTGTGAGAGATTCTGGAGCCGCCTAAGACAGCGTTTTCCACCACCATCAACAAAACACCAAATGATGGGATTTCTCATGGAAGAATGGTGTTGCATTCCTCCAATAGTTCCAGACATTTGTAAAATCTTTGCCAAGGCGCATTGAAGCTGTTCTGGTGGCTCATGGTGGCCCAAAGCCTTAAGACACTATATTGGGGTTTACTTTATTTTGCCAGTTACCTGTACCTCAAGGCAAGATTTTCTATTGTCCTATTTTAAAGGGATAGTTCACCCAAATTAATGACATATTTACATGTTGGTTTCTTAAAGACAAGGATAGACTGCAATACATACTACAGTATGGTTAGCCACTGCCACCAACCATTAATATAATATGCAGTTAGCATACTCTAAATGTAATGGCCAAATAATCGGAAACTAAATCGTCGAGTTGAGTGTATTCGACTAAAATATTCCTTAATTCGTCTGACCTGTACTTTAAAAAGGTCCTAAGGTTCAGCCATGAGAAAACATGTAGAATGGCTTTAAATTCGCTTTAAAACAGGGCCAGACCCCCGGGAAAAATGTTGGCAGCTCCCGGAAAACATGGCAGCCCTGAAAATAATACTATAGGTTATAATAATACAAGATAGTAGACACTTACCAACATTCGCAGAGGCGTCTTTGACCTCTTCCCCTGGACATGTTGGTAATGTTAGCAGCAGGATAAATGTCCATACGCACACGACGCACTCTAGAAACGCAATTATCAAAGTTAATTAATTGAGAAACAACCTAAAATAACCATGATTGGCGACTCTGATTAAATATTTTGGCAGGGTAATTATAACGAACTCACCTCTCATTGTAAGATTTAATGCGTAAAACGCACCTTCAGCGTGCACGCTCTTCTCAGTACGGCAGTGCAAAAGAAAGTAAGTTTGAGAGTACTCCGATAAGAAGTATTTTCTGACAGGAAACTGTTTAGATACCATCTAAAACCAGAATTGCATACAGAACATTATGACTGCGAGACAAGTGGTGTAGCTCTCCATCTCCTGGTTCACATCAGTATGACAAGTGCAGACTATTCAACACCTTGGTTGGCTAGTGTGCAATGTAGATAAATGGCTCCATCTATTGGTTTTTCTAATAGCATTACCATTCACAGTGAAGATACTATCTATCACACCCTGAAAATCGCCATCATCGTAAGGTGGCCCAGCAGTATAGAGGTAAAATGGTTTTATATTGGATATTAGGTTTTTTATAATAAGACTAATAATAATCTTCAATAGCTCTTGCACAAAGCGTTCCATGACTATAAAATTATATATTCTGAATCGGGAGGATAGACAACTTACAGAGTCACCATTTAGTATGTGGAGTTCCAGGTCCCAGGGGTAATTTCATTTTTTTTTTTTATTTAACTAAGCAAGTCAGTCAAATTCTTATTTACAATGACGGCCTACACCGGCCAAACTCGTACGATGCTAGGCCAATTGTGTTATGGGACTCCCAATCACGGCCGGTTGTGATAAAGACTGGATTCGAACCAGGGTGTCTGTAGTGTGAATCCACTTTACAAGGGGTGTAGAGCCTTACTGGCATACATAAGCCGCGGGTGAGTTTCAAGTTTGGGGCAGATAATTTTCAGCATAGAAATGCACTTTTATAATAAAAGCATTACATGCATGTTTTCCCCCTAATGGAACATTCGCACTTATAGCCTACTATGTGAAGAAGAGTTTATCAACATTTTAAGCTAAACGTTCTGATCTGTTGCGTCAGCCTCATTGCGTAAAAACGTATTTTTGATGCTAGTGGTTGTATTAATTTGGGATCTATCACATCCCACAACTGTCCCAGACTATGTTTGGAATATTTATTTCTGTCACAGAATAGAATAGGTCAACTTTTGTACTATGGGGGGTAGTAGATTGACATAGGCTAGTACTTGCTGTTCGTTAGGTCTACTCATCTTGTTGGCTGACGAAAATCAAGAGTGCATGGACAGTTCTTCCAATATCTTCAATATGCACCTCGGAATTAGATAAGGACGCGTACAGTTGCGTCCCTGATGTGTCTATATTCACTTGTAGCCTGTGAGAAAGACCCGATCACGTGATGGAGAGCAACGTGAGTGAGAGGTGCTTCGGAGCACGCAGCACTCAGGGAGAAGGGAATTATAAGTATTATATTCAGCCACTGGCCACAAAAGGCATGGATCTTTTTTGGGGCATTACGGCCACACACAGGGGATGCCGCTGGGAAATTCAAGGCATTATCTAGTGCTTATCAAATTGTGAATGAGAGACTGATGAAGTGTGTACAGCCTGCGCAAAAAACAAAGCAGAGTTCATGCCTTTCATGCAACTTTTTTCAAATCGTCATTAGAGTTGCATCATGCAGCCTTACAATGTATTAAAAATCTAAATATATAGCCAACATTTGTAGAACAACTGAAGGTACATTAATAGCTCTAAACTAAGCATATAGGAGTACCTGCTCACCACAGAAAAGCCGCATGTGTGCCTTTCTATTTTATTCAGCTTTGTTCAATTGTGTATTTCATACTATAAAATAATAATAATGCTACAGAATTGTAAGATTGTAATTAAATCTTGTATGCTAAATTAACTAGTGTATCCCACAGCCATATGGCATTGCCAAATGATGACCTAACATAAGGACAACTCAGAGTATGCTATTCTGTTCTTCTGAAATACATTTTCTTCATATCATGTTTCTTTAGACCTGCTGACAAAATTTTGTGACTGCCACAGCCCTATCCACCACCATTGACTCTTCATGAAGACCATTTGAACCCTTAACCTTTATAACAGCTGCTGCATATGAAATGCTCTGGACAGTCCTGACTTTGGCCACCTCATTCTCTTTCACCCTCGTTGGGCATTCTAAAGACGTGGCTTCATGGTTCCCACCACAATTGCAACATGTTACATTGCCCTCACTTTTAAAACATATGATATGACTTTTTTCACAACTTAGACATCTCGGCTTCTCCCTTTTGCAGACACTTGAAACATGTCGAAAAGCTTTACAGTGATCACACTGCATTGGTCTTGGGATAAATGCTCTGACTTGGTAGTCTATATACCCCAACTGCACCTGAGTAGTGAAAGACTCCATATAGAAAAACAAAAACAGATAGACTCTTCACTTTCTCTTCATTCACCACACGATTCATCCGACATGCATCAATCACTCCTGTCTATGTAATCTCTGCAACATCGACTTCCCACAAGACAACAGATATTACCCTTGAGGGGCACCCTATTCCTAAGAGACACACACAACACGTCAAACTTCTCAAAATCGTGTAAGAAGCAACACACGTTCCTTCTGATCCTCAGAAGTACAAGAAATCAAAACAAGCCCACTTCTCGTGATCCTCACAGCCTTTACTTTACCCAACACTCTCTCCACCAGTTTGGATATCTCAAATGGATTCTTCAAGATTGGTAATCCGATCAGCTGCTCCTCATCAACAAACTGTACTCCTACAAGATGAGAAGGAATATTCTCAGCACTGTACGCTACTTTTCCACATCAGCGTCTGCCATCTTTTTTTCCCCTACCAGAAAGAAACCTCTTTCTTCTTCTATGTTATTATGGCGGTCCACAACCATATGTTAGAGGTGCATGCCGCCACCCACTGTACGGGGTATATTCCGGGAATGAACAGAAAACACAAATTGTTCCCAAAGACAAAGAAACAAAAACCAATTAGTACTCCTTTAGTCAGATTCAAATGTCAATCCCTATCCCTACAGACTCTGCGGCCTGAGAAGGAAGAGCATCTTCGGACAGAATTCCTTGCAATGTTTCGGCTGTGAAGCCCTGGAGACCCAAGAACCTTTCAGCCGCAGATACAATTCTGGCCAGTTCCTTGGACTTCTTGTTTGTTTGGGCAGTACAATTAATCACATGCACAATAAACACCTCAAAATCCACCATCTTCACGGTCAACATATCAGTTTCCCTCAACACTCTGAATTTCCACAAGCTGAGGGACATCCCCCACCATATCTTCAGCTCCACTCGCTCCTTCACCTATTTCACGTGCCTCTGTGTAGGAGACCTGCTGTACAGCCCTGACCCTTGCCACTTCAAACTACGGGGAATTAGGAAAGTGATTTCCAGCACTATTGTAACACCGTACATCCTCAGATTCTTCAACAACATTCTTTCGGCAAACACTTGATACATGGCCATACCTTTTGCAATTGAGGCAAAACAGAAAATAAACCACATTTTTCTTCTTCTATAACATTATGGTGGTCCGTAAACAAACGTTAGAGGTGCATGTCGCTACCTAATGCACTGGAGTGTGTAGTCAATCACAGCTTACAGACTAAATTAATAAAGAAACACATATTAAGAAAAACTAAACCCTGCTGGATAAATCCATATGAATTCAATCACTGTTTGACAGCATCCCTTTTGCTTTAAACAAAACTTTCCATATATTTTTTCCCATAGAAGAAGTGATCAGAAAGTGACATTTTGGGCCTGAATGCCAAAACATTCAGGAAATAGAGGCGCTCAAAGTTGACTCATTTTACATAAACAACCATACCACGAGACATCCATGTCTTCATCACTGGAAAAGGTTAATGGTTGAGTTTGATATAATTTAAAACTTTACAAATAGGGTTGTCAAACTGTTATATAATTTATTCAATTTTGGGGGGGGAAATTCTTTAACCTTTAACATCAATTATCAAAACATTTGTAAAATAAAAATGTTTTCTTCAGATTTGCATATGTTGTAGCTTAGACCCTACTTTACATCATCTAAGGTTTTTGTGTTGTGCCGCCATCATTTGAGAGACAACATGCTCTTGAATACAGGATGGGTGTCATTTCATTCATAGAAATAGAATTCATAGAATGGACCTATCCCTTCAGACCACTGCAATTTAACTGATACACCATTGAAATGTAATTTATAATTACTACCACTGTCAAACATCCATTTAAATGGTCATGTCTGTTTATTATATGGTCGCAGGTAGCCTAGCGGTTAGAGCGTTGGGCCAGTAACCGAAAGGTTGCTGGTTCGCATACCCGAACCAACAAGGTGAAAAACCTGTCGATGTGTCCTTGAACTAGGCACTTAACCCTCATTTTCTCCAGGGGCGCCGTACTACTATGGTTGACCCTGTAGGTAGGCCGTCAAAGTAAATAAGAATTTGTTCTTAACTGACTTGCCTAGTTAAATTAAAAATACAAATACATTTCTATGATTTCAATAGATTTCCTATGGAGGACTGAAAGTATAATTTAAAACAACAGACATTCCCTTTCAAGTCCACATTCTCTGATGTGTGGACCTCCAACCATTTTTGTGGTACCATTTAGAAGTCAAAATTTCAATTTTAGTACATTTAAAGTATCATAGGTCAACTTTGAGCATCTTTATCTCATGAATGTTTTGGCGATGTATACATATGTATGAAAGGTTTCATTCAAATCTAAAGGGGTGCTATCAAAAAGTGATTGAATTCAAATGGATTTACCTTCCTACCTAATTCTGTACTAGTAAGAAAGTAAATAAGAACCCTAAAACTTCTAAAAGAAAACTCCACCATCCCCACATTTGAGCAATCAAGGTGACAGACAGTGACACATTCAATATCGCCTTGCACACTCTTGCCTGCATCTAGCTGATCTAGGGTGTTTTCCCCTTTTCATTCCGTTTGCTTCTGTTAGTTTTTCAACAGAATCGGAGGAATGAATACAACAGTGGAGGCTGCTGAGGGGAGGACAGCTCATAATAATGGCTGGAACGGTGTCAATGGAATGATACCAAACACATCAAACATGTGGTTCCCATGTAGTTAAAACCACTCCATTGACTCCATTCCAGTCCTTATTATAATCCATCCTCCCCTCAGCAGCCTCCACTGGAATACACCCCTGATCACACACAAACATGGTTAAATTTCATAGCAGCCACATACAAACAGCATGTACATTTATCCAGACTGTATATTAAGTAAACTATTATTATCCTCACTTATATCATACGCACATTTAGCTATTTAAGTATCTTTCTCTACAATCGACCTGTATAGTATAGTTAACTATGCAAACATTTTTTATTTATTTATATTAACTGGCAATATTTGGATCAGTTTTTCACCTAACACTCTGTAACAATGTATAGTGTACATACAGCCATTCACTCATACTATGCAATGTATCTATCTATCTATCTATCTATCTATCTATCTATCTATCTATCTATCTATCTATCTATCTATCTATCTATCTATCTATCTATCTATCTATCTATCTATCTATCTATCTATCTATCTATCTATCTATCTATCTATCTATCTATCTATCTATCTATCTATCTATCTATCTATCTCCACATCAAATTCAGGAATGTAATCTCCTGCTCCTGTGCGACCACTATCTGGGTCCTTTTTTAAATTTTTATATTAAAGCTTCTACCAATGTAATTGTTAACCAGTACCATAGAGATATATAAATGACTAATCTTTATATCTGTGCCATTATAGCGTCTGTGACTGCAGGGCTTCGCTTTTGAGGCTACAACCCATAGGAATCCCCACCCATTTGACTACTTTGACTACTTTAAAATGGTGGAAGCATGGTGGATGCTAAAACGGCCTATTATTCTCTATGACCAGTACATTATTTTTCTTTTTCTCTAATGTTTTATGGCGTACCACAACTAAGTGCTGTATTGTCGCCACAAACTGGATGGGGGTGAATAATTTCACAAAAGAAAAGCAGTGTAGGCCTACCGGTATTCACTACCATGGGACCTTTGAGATACTTCATCTTTCTACCTGTTTGACAGCCTCCGCATAGAAGACTCTCTAAACCGCTCGGATTTTGGCAATCGCTCACCCATTCCAAGAACTTCAATTCATGCACTTTGCTCCTTTGCAATTCTCTTCTACTACACATTCTCCTTCATAGAGAGAAGACCACTCTGTATTCTTCATGTCCAAGAGCCCAAAACTGTGTCAGCAATACATTCACTCTGACGGTGGCTGGCTCTCCGTCAGGGAGCAGAGACACATTACGCTTACCCCAAAATGCGACCACTGGAGTATTGCGAGTTAAACTCATTGATTTGCTATTTGGCTGTGCCAATCAGACCTGGGTTCTAATACATGTTTATTTGAGTAGCTGGTATTTAAAATACTTTTTTATGTGTACTTTTGTATTTTCAAATACACAGCCCAAAATAAGTAATTTTATTTGAATATTTAAATGGTTATTTGAAAAACCAAATAGTCTACCAAATTGTCTTTGAAAATATTTTCCAACCTTATTTCAAATCCCTCCGGAATGTTTGTGATTGTACAGTACACTACATATAATTAGAAGGTTTCTATTCTATTACATTCTATTTATATGGTACACCCCAGAACACTACAGTCTGAACTTGACTATATCTGATGTCTCTCCAAATTGAGCTCTCAGCAACAAAACCACACACATCTCGTGATGGATATATAAAGGAATGAAAAAGCACCAGGAACCAATTATCAAATAATAATTTACCCCTTTTCATGATGTATACCATATCTGTATGGTGCTATACTCTCTCTATTGTTTACCATGGCTTTACTGCATTATTTGCTCAGGCACGGGCAGTGCTGAGGTTCAAATATAGGTTCCCCAGGCAGCAGTAATTGAGATCAGATGCGTGATACGTCTCCGACCTGGGCCCTGACTGTGACTGAGTAACCTGGAAGCATTTATTTTATGGAGAAGATGTTTAGTTAAGAGCGGCAGTGCGGCTTAATGAGTCTGGACCTGGGCGGCCCGGCCTGGTGATGAATATGATTGGTGAAAGCATTGAAGGCTGGTTCCTGAGCCCTTCCTTCCCTCTGGATCAGGTTTCCGATTAGCAGACTTCCTGTCCAGTGGGTGAACAAGCGAAGTGGACTGACTCTTCAGTTCCAACTGATGGTTTATGGTGGTGGTGGGGACAAATATTATCTCAGATGGGGTTTACAACAGAGCCAGGAGGCCCTCCGAGTCTCATTTGTTTCACCAGTGAGGAGAAGCAGCTGATTCTCCCCATGTTGGGGGGGGGGGGGCTGGGGGGGGGTGATGGATGTAAATTTACCTTGATGGCCCTCTTTGGAGATGTGGTGTGGGATTTCTAGTGTAGTAGGTGGTCTCCGACTTCATAAGGGTCTCTCTCCCCATTTCGGATCTTTGTGAATTTGTATGGGGATCAACTTCAGTTTATATAGAGCAGGTTTACATGTTATAGGGCCTAATGATGTCTACAACACACGTGATAATTCAAAATGTATTACATATAAACAGGAAGTCTAGTCAACATGTAGCATAAGAGTATATCATCACCAAACAGAATAAAATGCTGCTAGTGGGATCCTTTCCTTCCCACCCCAGTCCTGCAGTGTGTAGTATGTAACGATCGGTAGGCTGAACGGGGAGCCAGTATTGTGCTCATTTATCAGCTGTCAGAAAGTTGGCACAGTTCACTGTAGGAAAACACAGAGGTCCCTCATTGTAATGTAGTCACTCTGAGCTCTGGGAGGGAGGCTGTGCCGCAAGGGGTTAGGCATCCAAAAGAAATTAGTGAACGAGTCCTTAAGGGATTGTCTCCCAGTGTGCATCAAAACACAATACACAGAGGAGAACATGAGTATATCACTTGATGATGTGTGTCCAACATTCGACACAGAGAGTGTGTCCTGATACTTAACGTCTTTGCCCCTCAGTCCCTGATAAAAGTCCAATTGCCTACAACTATCTATGTGCTGGGAATTTAAAGGGTTGAGACTGGTTTCACACGTTTCGTCTCCTTCTCAATAGAGGTGAATGACTAGGGGGACTCATTGAAACCACACTGTTGTGGTAGATGAAACTACTTATTGTAGTCCAGGTAACAGGTTGCAGACTATCTAGTCCCACGCTTAAACACTCCTCTTCTTCCTGTCCAACCGTGTGTATTCCCTCTGGTTGTTCAGAGTGCAGGACTGGCAAGCCTCGGCCAGCTACCCTTGACAGTGCTAGATTTTACACACTCTGAGTTGTTAGGATCAACAGGAGGAGCAGGATATTGCAGCCGGCATTAAACCAAGCATACAATGGCCTCATGCGCAAGTAATCTCCACGTTGAGACGATTTCATCTGACAGTTTAAACACGAACTCAAAGACGTCCTGTTTCGAGAGGGATTGCTCAGTGCCATGGTGTGTTCTGGACATGCTGCACGTGCACCTAAGGGTGTTTCCTTTTGATTAGGGGGTTATTTCACTGTGAATTGCTCAGGTCACTCTAGGTGAGTGCAAGTAGTCGGAATTAAACAATTTCCTACCTGGAGCTAGATACCTGATTGTGTAAGTAGCTGACCCCTGACGCCAGCCCCACTCCATACAAATATGGGGCTGTTGCTGGTCAAGGACTGGGGCTGATATGCTTATCTAGGGCAGTATTTCTACAATACAATAAACGTGTCAGTCAGACAATCAGTCACCTGGATGCCTGCACAATGACCATACACCTGCACAGGACCCCTGAAATGAGTGGAAAATCTATTACCATGTTTACAGACCTCTAACAGCCTGTATATTTTCACCCTGCAGAGAAAAAGCATTAACTCTCCACTCTGCTCCGCTCCAACCTATCCGCTGCCTCCTAGTAGTAAACACAGAGGCATACTGTAATACACTTGATAAATATCAACCGAAATAAAGCAATCAGCTGAAAGCAATTTGCATGTCTGTGTTGGAGCCAGCGGCGGGTGATTTTCTCTGCTGTCATCCATCATGGGCTCCCAGCTCGGACCAAGATACACAATGCCCTTAAATTGCTGTCATATGGAGCCTAAGTGCTGAGAAAAACACAACTTCTCCTGGTCTGTAATTCAAATAAACTTGTGTTTGTGTAATGACTGTAGAGTATTTTTGTCCACTTACAGGACAACAATTCTTCAGAGAGAGACTTGGTGTAATGTTATTTCCTTTGTTTGTTGAAAGGTTGGCCGCATGCAGGACCCTCATCTGCTGCATGCAGGACCCTAATTTTATTCCAAGAGTAGCTCCAGCCCAGTATTACAGTAAACTCCTCATTGGGATTTTTCAAAGGCCCACATCTGTACCAGTTCTCAATTCAATATGTTATGATAAGCTATGCAACATTGTCCACTCATCATTTATAAGATATCATTTTCATGTAGTCTGATTTTCAGTAAAAGAACAAGGTCAGGAGTCCCGCACCAAGCCACAATTATAGAAAAAGCTGAAGGTTATATGATCTGTGGTGCTTACCCAAAAAAAGTCCCCAAAAAGGGTGCAGCTGAAATATATTGAGCTCAATCAATGTAAAGTAAGCAAGAACAAACTTTTATTTTTTAATCTACAATAACAGACCAATGGAAATATGAATATAATACAACTGTCAACACCCGTTGGTTCAGCCATCAATTTTATCAGTGTGTCATATTGTGAGGTGCAGAGGTGCTACAGAGACAAAATAGGGTCCCGGTGTTGGGTTTGGGCTTCGCTGCCTCCTTCCCCAAACACTTTCTTTCAGCGAACATGCCAAGCAGAGCATCTGTCATTCTGTCACTTGGCTTTAGACTGTGTGTGTGTGTGTGTATTCAAGTTTATTTGTCACATGCACAGGATGCACATGGTTTACACAGTCCAATCAAATGCTTACTTGCAGGTTTCCTCTCTACAATGCGACAATAAGAAATAATACAAAGAAGAAAAAAAATGATGTAATTAAATAGAATACAAATTTTGCACAAGTATAAATACAGGAAGGAATTCAGTAAAATATTACATTTGGAGAGCAACATGTTTAGATTGCAGTATTTAGCAATAATAAATACAAGTCTAGTAGCAGCAGTCGTGATGTGTGTAGCATGAATGTATATGTGTGTGTATGTGTGGGTGTGAGTGAGTGAGTGAGTGCATGTGTGCAGAGAATCAGTGCAAATGATCAGTCAACCCTTACAAAAAAAGTCCTACAGGAATTTGACCATTTGAAGGAATTGTTCAGGAATCCTGTAGGATTGACAAGTATGACTTGTCCTGCCGAAACTTCGAAAATCCTGCAGGATTTTTACATTACTGCGTCAATTCCTTCAGGACCTGGCAATTCCTGCAGGACCAAGTACATTACAGCACGAATCCTGCAGGACGGAGGATTTTGATATTCCTGCAGAATATGGAAATTGCTGCAGGATCAATTCAAGCACAAATCCTGCAGAATTTTGATATTTCTAGGGCCATATTGGATAGTCAAACTGCTGAAGGAGGTGAATACACTTTGTATTTAAGTAAAAATGCTTTAAAGTATTTTTGCAATTACATTTACTTTTGATACTTACGCGTATATCTAAAGCCAAACACTTAGACTACTCAAGTAGTATTTTACCGGGTGACTTTCATTTTTACTTTTTGATTTAACCTTTATTTAACTAGGCAAGTGAGTTAAGAATAAATTCTTGATGGCCTACCCTGGCCCAACCCTCCCCTAACCTGGACGACGCTGGGCCAATTGTGCACCGCCCTATGAGACTCCCAATCACGGCCAGTTGTGATACTGCCTGGGATCGAACAAAAGTCTGTAGTGATGCCTCTAGCATGGAAAGTGACAAATGACGTCTGATATCCATCTTGCAACTGTACAGTGCCTTCGGAAAGTATCCAGACCGCTTGACTTTTTTCACATTTTGTTATGTTATAGCCTTATTCTAAAATGGATTAAATAAATAAAAAAGTCCTCCACAATCCACATAGAATACCTCATAATGACAAAGCAAAAACAGGTTTCTAGAAATATTTGCAAATGTATGAAAACAGAAATACCTTATTTACATAACTATTCAGCCCCTTTGCTATGAGACTCGAAATTGAGCTCAGGTGCATCCTGTTTTCATTGATCATCATTGAGACGTTTCTACAACTTGATTGGAGTCCACCAGTGGTAAATTCAACTGATTGGACATGATTTGAAAAGGCACACACCTGTCTATATGAGGTGCCACAGTTGAAAGTGCTTGTCAGAGCAAATACCAAGCCATGAGGTCTAAGGAATTATCCTTAGGCCTCCGAGACAGGATTGTGTCAAGGCACAGATCTGGGGAAGGTTACCAGAAAAAGTCTGAAGCATTGAAGGTCCCCAAGAACACAGTGGCCTCTGTCATTCTTAAATGGAAGAAGTTTGGAGCCACCAAGACTCTTCCTAGAGCTGGCCGCCCAGCCAAACTGAGCAATCGGGGGAGAAGGGCCTTGGTCAGGGAGGTGACCAAGAAGCTCAGAGTTCCTCTGTGGAGATAGGAGTACCTTCCAGAAGTCCATTATCTCTGCAACACTCCACCAATCAGGCTTTTATGGTAGAGTGGCCACATAATTTCAATGAAATTCCATTGAACTAATGTGGAATAGACATTGAATTGACGTTTGTCCCCAGTGGAATGGCCAATACAGAGCTGCATGGGAGGCATGCCGGTTTCTGGGAAGTGACACTCCCCTGAATTAAAACCCCATGGGGAAACAGGTGAAATACATTAATGTAACAAGCAAGACAATGTGGCTCCTCCAGTTCATCCTTAATCACATTTTTTTTGGTGTCAGAACAATTAAGTAGGTCTAAAATGTATGTGACAATCCCGTTGTGTAACTTAATGTCCTCACAAAGATGTTGAATGCTGTTTGCAGTGTGTTCTCTCTCCAATAGGAAGAGGTGTGGAATGGTTTTATAGAGTGACATCCTCTGATGGAACAGTTCCATTAAAGAATGCCTCCCATCAAAACACACACACTTCTGAAATGTCCACTAATATTGAGATTTGTTACATTTAAGAAACCAGTTAATTAACAAATAAGTAGACCTAAATATTTAGTTTGATAGGCCTATTATTTATATTTGATCTCCTGTTACTTTAAATCAGGGTTATGCAACCCTGGTCCTGGAGTGCAGCAGGAACTTCATGTTTTTGGAAGACCAGGTGTGTTGAATTTAGGCAATGATTGAACTGATCGATTAGTTGGTGGTCAGGTGTGGTGCCTAGTTGGAAGAAAATCCTGCAGTACCTATGGCACTCCAGGAACAGGCTTGTCTATCCCTGCTTCAAAAGTTTCAGTATCTAGAGGATGATCAATAATGTATCCATTCAGCTGATTCAAATCATCACAAGTAGACAATGTGAATGTTTAGCACTAATGTATTTGGGAATTTACCACGTTCTACGTTTTATGTTCTATTTTATTTAATTGTAAATATCATATTTATGCATGGTCTCACATTTACTGTAGCAATTTGAAGTATCCATGTATACCACTGGTAAACGAGATCTGATGCATGCAACAACAAAACAAAAAATCGGACTTATGTTATTTGTGCCCTCCCCCCACTCATATTCAAGAGCTTTCTTGAATGGACACGGTTCGCTGAGTTTCCTGAACGCACAGACCTACACCGTGCAGAGCCCGCGGGATATCCTGCCCAATTTAGTGCATGCCGATACATCGCAGGCCACGGCTCACTCGATTTGGATTCATTTGCTGCTGGCTGCAGCTTCAACAACATATAGCCTCTCACTTAGACTCCAGTGTTAAGGGTCCCCTGCATGTACTGGAACAATGACGTTCCATCTCCACTCCCGGAGGAGAATAAAGTCTTATTGGACAATGTTTTCGTTAAGCAGGTATGACATGACATCTAATCATCTGAGTATATGCAGTATAGGCTATCGACTCACTGCAAGTGAAGACTTAGGCTAATTGCTTGGCTGCGCTGCTATTTGAGTAGCCCAACTGATTGCCTTTTTGTTTTCCACGCTCCAGCCTATGTTTAATGATAATTATAAACATATTTCACTATTGTGCTAGCCTAATTTTGTTTAAACGAAGGACGAAATAGATTCTGAATTCCACCCCAAACCAGATTTTGGCACTCTATGAATAGCGTTTTAATCACCAAGAGGCTCAAGTGGCTTATCATAAGCGAAGCCGAGACAATCACGCTCCTTTATGTTTCAAGATCAGCTGCAACTTATGTAGGCGACATTGTCTACTATGAATAGTGCGATGTTCAATTGAGGCTCTTCACATCCTAGTCTTGTGTAGAGAAATTCGATTTTCGATTACGGCTATTAAAATTAAAATATGCAATTATTCTGGTGGCGCGATGCCTTCTCTGATTGACAGTTGAAATTGACACTGGCTGCCTCTTATCCCGAGCATTTGAAGCTATCACTAATTGCAGGTAGTCCATCTTTCAGTGCTTTCGATTGCATGGGAACTATATGCGATTATTTAAGGAGGTAGTTTACGGGTTGTGCATAAAGGAGAAATATAAATCCTAATTATAATTGCTTCAGCAAATGTAGCTTTTGTTGCCAGCATTTAAATGCAGTAGAAAGTGTTATTCATTGTTTTTGGACTGGATATAGCTTGCAGTATGGGCTGGTAGGGATGCGTAATGCGCAGAGCAGGGCGCAGAGCAGACTAAAGGCGCAGCTCCAGGCTTCATCTGCACGGCTGTTTCTCCACAAACAGAATAGCTTTATAATGGTGAGTTATTCCAACTGAAGACATTACTTGTGTTATCTCATCAAAATCGGAACGTCTACATAGTATAGACTAGCCGAACTTGGACTGCCTTTTTTTAATTTCCCAACCTAATTTTCATAGTTTACTTTTGTGACAGGCCCTTTTACATTTTGTTTTCAGTAACATGATGTTGTAGTAAGCCCATTTCATTCGAAATGTTTGCTGCATTTAGGCTATTTCATACAATGCTTGTTTTCATGTGAGGGGTTGTCATGTACTCTGCCATGTGTCCTGTAATTCATGCAAGTCGAAAGACCTTGTAGCCTACTTTGCATCCCGGGCGATATAAGATTATGACAAGAAAAATCTATCCCATACCTCAGTCTCACTCGGACGGGGAGTCTCACGCGGATGTAAAAGAAGAGGCTGCTCTCCTGCCCAGTCCTCCGGTAACACCATCTATGTGCTCGCATCCGACCCTGGCCTCCCCGACGCCGGTTCGGTCCACTGTGAAAAACCAGTGTGCCAGCTGCGGCACAGAGATCCAAGACAGATACCTACTGAAAGTGAGCATTATCATGGATTTTATTACACCGCTCAAATCAAGTTTCATTTAATATTTCTTCCTCACAATGTGCATGCATATTTGCATAATCTTTCACGTTAATTCCACTTTATAGAATAAGTACGCCGAACAAAACATTATTTGTATTATTATAGTTTTTATTATAATCATCATTATGAGTGTTTATTTATCATTGCAGGTGAACAATTTGAATTGGCACGTGGGATGTCTGGAGTGTTCAGTATGCAGAGTATCATTACGTCAGCACAATAGTTGCTACATCAAAAACAAAGAAATATTTTGCAAATTTGATTATTTCAGGTAGGGTAAGTTTTGCTATTTGTTTTCCTTAAAATGTATGTTCTATGTTTGGCACGAAGGCAAATGTTCATAAACAATTGATTACTTATCACATCATATTGAGCCTATCCTATTTCCGTTCTCCGTTATTATACTTTTTACTAAAAATACGTTGTTGCAAGACTAGTGTTTTCATTATGTCTTGGGGCAAGTAAACAGGATTGGACGGTTTTTTTCGTTGTAACTTCTAAATCATACAAATATAACTACGCGCATTCGTTTGGTAAAACAACGAATGCAAATCTGTTAACGAGGCTATTTGAATAAAAACATCGCCCATTTATAACATATCATAATTATGCGCACTTTTGTGCCAAGTTATTTTTCTCTTCATATATGTCTTTTATATATTGTCTATAGTAATAATGTGGTGGACATTATCAAAATTTTTACTCTCAATCATGATTCTTACAACTTTGCGATCCCTCAATGTGGGTTATTCGTTTTCGTTGTTCTTCATTTATCAATATATTATTCCCTCCTCCGAACAGGGCCATCGCTAAAACATTGTAATTGATCAAAGGCTATTTTTCTCACTCACTCTATATTTGAAGCATGTCAAGTAAACGCTATTGATATTATTATTATTATCGTTATTATTATTAAAATTATATTGTTATTATTATCATATGGCTGCTGCTTGTTATTGTTTTAATTAACAGAAGGCTAAATAATATTTGGCTAACGTGAAATTAGTTTGGAAAACTGTAAGCAGTGCTGTCTGTAATCTTTTACAATCAAATAACTTATTTATATTCCTGGCTTGCACAACATTTCAGTTGACAACAAGTTTATTTTCATTAGCAGTGAAAGACTACTAACAATGCCCCCTGCTCTTCTCTGTCTCACCACAGTAGGTTTGGCACCAAGTGTGGCCAGTGCAGGCGCCAGGTGTACGCCAGTGACTGGGTGCGGCGGGCGCGGGGCAGTGTGTACCACCTGGCCTGCTTCGCCTGCTACTCCTGTAAGAGGCAGCTGTCCACGGGGGAGGAGTTTGGTCTGGTGGAGGGCAGGGTGCTATGTCGAGCCCACTACGACACAATGGTGGAGAACCTCCAGAGAGCGGCTGAGAACGGTACGTGGTCAGATGGGTGTCTCAGACAATGTCAGGGAGTAGGGAACCCAAATATGAGCCAAGGGAAGTGTACTGATTCCTAATACATTTTGTGTGGGACGCATGCAGCCTCAGAATTGAATCAAGTACTTAGCCATTCATGGGATTTTCCAGTTAGGTTTCGTCCCTGAGTAAATTGTATTGGGGATCATTCAAACATAATTGGGGTCATACATTTCTTACTCTTAGGAATGTATGCTTTGATATCCAGCAACTGCACACATTGCATGTGTAGCCTATGTTCTCTTTCCATTGTTCGAGGAAAATATACATCAACAATATAACACTGTGTGGTGTTTTTTTTCCCACCCTATTCCTGTCACTTAGGGACGGGTCTCACTTTGGAGGGAGCCTTCCCCTCTGATCAGGATGGCCAACCCAAACCAGCCAAGAGAGCACGTACTTCCTTCAGCGCTGAGCAACTGCAGGTACTGTCGGTGTGTTTTTTTGTGTGTGCCAAATCAAATCAAATGTTATTGGTCACATAAACGTATGTTTTAGCAGATGTTATTGCGGGTGTAGCGAAATGCGTGTGAGTGTGTCTCTGAAAGTATGCACAGTATTTGTATGACGGAACAGAAAAGACAGGATGAATGTTAGTTTTAGTAGTGCATTCGGATGACTGACTGAATTCGCTGGATTCAGTCAATATTCAGCTGAATATGTAGCTCCATGACTGAGTTTGCTAGGTGTGTGTTCACAGGTGATGCAATCTCAGTTTAATCAAGACAACAACCCTGATGCCCAGACTCTACAGAAGCTATCAGACATGACAGGACTGAGCAGACGGGTCATACAAGTATGTATGACAATATGGAACTTGTGGGTGTAAGGTTGTAAGACATTTAGGAAAAAATGTAATGAAATAGATATGATACAATACAATCGTTCATCTACACCAGATCACTTGTTGCGTACATAATTCAACCATCTTTAGTAACATTCCATTTTCACATAGGTTTGGTTTCAAAACTGCAGAGCAAGGCATAAAAAGCACCCTCCACTCCAGCACAATGGCCACCTCCAGGGCGCTCCCCATCCCCACTCCAGAATGCCCCCCTCACTGCCAGACGACCTCTACTCCCCCTTCAGCAGTCCTGACAGACCACACCTGCTGACTCTGCATGGATACATAGACAGTGAGTTGTTTTTTCCATATCGATGGACAACAAATGCATGTACATTTAGGTGACTTTGGCTCTAACATAATTCCATTTTTTTTTTTGTTATTCTACCAATAGAAATGATTGAAGATAGGATTCTGACTATAGTGTATTTTAAATTCACATTACATCACCTATAGTTATTGTGGGATGTATTTAGTCTAATTGAGTTTTAATACTTTTTTTCTCTTTCTGTGCACAGGTCATCCCTTCTCGATGCTGTCCGCCCCTAACCACCTCACCCACCCAGGCATGGCCTTACCACAGTTACCCATCAGCCGCTAACTAACACCCCTGAGACCACCACCTCCCCCACAAGCCTTATCTCTCACGAAACTTTCCATCCAGCAACGTTGAGAACATTTCAACATTTGTTTCTCCTGTTTTACTATACAAGAGGACTGCAGCGGTTTCTTCCGCCTCATGGTCTGCAGAGTTGAAGATATCACATTGTCAAATGGACGGACAGTTTTATAATGGCAGCTAGACTTTAGATAATCTGTGGAAAAACATCCCAGTCCAATAAAAATATGGTACTCATCAGGACCAGATTAGACCACCCATCCATTGACAGGGAGTACATTGGAACTCCAGGACCAGGATTAGGAACAGGAAGACTCATCCAACTGGATATCTCCTTTCATTCATTGTGGATTATGATTTTTCATCATCTTATTCATCAACTGGTAGTACTAAAGGTATTTCATCATTTTAAATAGGACATTTCTTTCTACTTGTTTTCCTGTATAAAACCCTCCCATGCATGGACTATTATTAATGTGTAAGGTAAACGATGAAGACTCTTCTGATCTTGTGTGTTGAGAGAGAGAGGCTGTGTTGAGTGTTGTTATTTACTTGTTTCGGTTGTAAAATGGAAAACCTGTGTCCATTTATTTATAAAAATATATACTTTACCAAGAAGCACTTTTTAAAATGTTTTCAAATGAAATAAATCATTTATTGTAAATTGTACAAATTTGACTGATTTAATAAAATGTGCCTGAAAGACTGTTGGGGGGGGGGGAGAAATCAGTTTAGAAATAGAACATTTCACATAACATTTAAAGAAATAAAACAATTTGGTTTTACATGGACCCAACAGGAGACATGAAGGTTTGAAGTCCTATTTTTGTGTGTAATAGGGAACCTGCTGTGCATCAGATAACATACACACAGTTTACGCATACATACGCACGCACACATTTCTTTATTGCTAAATACTGCACAACTGAAACACTTTGCTCTCCAAATGTAAATATTGTACAGTAAATTGAGTTCCTTCCTGTATTTATACTTATGCTAAATTTGTATTCTATTTAATTGCATTATCTTTATTTTTTACTTTATTTCTTATTGTTGTCGCATTGTAGCGAGGGAACCTGCTAGTAAGCATTTGATTGGTCTGTGTAAACTATGTGCATCCTGTGCATATGACAAATAAATTTGAACACACACACACTACCCCCTGATAGAAGCACCTTACACTCATTCAACAATAGTAAATCCATTAGGTCACCCAGTAAAGGCCAAATACCCTTTATAACCTGTATTTAACAGCAATATTCATAAGTATGTAACAATCAAGCTACAGGTTGAGGGTCCCCAATTTATTCCCAATGTGTGTAATGGCTGCAACAATCAATCCCATGGCAAGAAACATTTAAAAGTGTTTAACTCCTTGGATAGTATTGATCTAGCACTCTGTTTAATTCCGTAAGACCTTTTTACTGTGATAATCTGAAGTGGTTGTATTGATTGGCAACACTCAAGCTGCTGTTGTGGCAAGGAACAGAATAATGAGCTCTGAGGAAAATATAGTCCTGACCGTTTCCTTTGTTAGGGACCCCAGTCAGTTCTCTGTTTTTAATACTAAGCCTGAATCAATTCCCACCTTTCCATTTTCATGCTCTCTTCAAGTAGGTTGACGGTCCGTTTTCCCCCGTCTTTTGAGAAACATTTGAGAAAAATCTAGCTCTATGTACCTTGCATTAAAACAGTACAACACTTACCACCTGTCATTCTTTGCCTTGTAAAACTAAAGTGAGACACTGATTATACATGACAGTAATTGAATGAACAAACTTATTCATATGCATATTGCATACAGTGTTTTCAGCTCACATGATCTAAATTCTTGTGGAAACAGTACATTTAATCAAACAGGTCTTGTCATAAGCAGTGAAAGTGAGAGAGGAACAACACTCCGGCAGACCACGTACACGCACACACGACATGCCACATACTGTGGAACAAATGGAAACCACAATTGTTCCTAGCTTGTGACATTCGTTCGTGTTTTACCATGCTAAAATAATGTAGAACCAACAGACATCTGTCTGGAGCTCAAATATCTGGCAACCCAGTCGGAACCTCTCTCTGTCAGAGGGAATTCACTTGAAATCAAAGTTGCTGGCATTCAATAGAAGGAAATGTGTTTGTAATTTGATGCATGAAAAAGAAAAGGAGAGCCGCACACTCTAGGAGCTCAGATGCAATAATTTAATAACTTAATAACCAACGTTTCCACAGACAAGCTGCCTTCATCAGGGTATAATGACAAACACTGCGGGTCACTAGTTTATAAGGACACACACAGGTGTCTGTAATCATGGCCGGGTGTGGCCTGATATCGTTGATTAATTCACAGATATAAACAGAACATACAAAAAACATGAATAGATACCGTACAATCATAGATACAATTTGGCTACATAGGCCTACAAAAATGAATAGCAAAATCCCAATAATAGCAAAATCCCATTATTCACAGAATGGCTTCAGATCAAAATTTGATGCATGACAGCACCAGAAAAGTATGTTTGACAAAGAAGAGTAAGCTATCTGTCTGTTGTTTGAGAATCTCAAGGATTCAAAAAAATGTATGTGTGTTGGTAAAGGCCAAATAGAAACATTTGAAATGAAGATAGCTCCAGCCTCACCGGCCCTCTATCACCGTTCCCTTCATGCACAGATCTGGGATCAGCATTACCTTAATCGATCCTCAACCATGAAGGATGGCAGAATGCAAAGCTGACCTTAGAGGAGTGTCTAGGGGCAACGTCAACCTACTGTATATTCTCATCCATGCTCAGAGGGACCACTGTTCACCACAAGGGGGCATACATACAATAACCACATCATCCCAAGCCATAGACCAATGGTGCTCCTGGGAGTAGTGGTTGAGTTGCTCCTTGACACTGATTTAAGGTCAGTTTTTCATTTTCCCTTCTAATGGTTAAGGTGAGAATTGAGAGGGTAAGCTGATCTGAGATCTGTGCTTATGGGCAACTTTTACCCAGAACATGTTCTTGCTGGATTAGGAGACAAATAGCCTCTACCAGGCTTTCACCTGAGCGAGGCCTGGAAGCAGAGGCTAGCAGACAGAGCATGTTAGATATATGACTACGTGTTCCTTGACCCAGTGACACAGAAACCAGAGCTACAGTAAAAAGAGGGTTATACACTGTAGATAGAAGCAGCAACAGTGGCTTCCCTTGTGCTGTGATTTGACCATTGAAGATTTAATTAGAGATGGGTATGCTTTGACTGAGCCAGGTGTGGATCAGGCAGAGATGTGAAACCCACCCGACATGAGTGGAGCAATGGAGAGGATATTACCATGCCTGACACATCGAAACAAGGACAAGGAGGAGGAAACGGAATCTCAAGATGTGGCCGATTACAGAGAGAGATGGTAAAGAAGAACAGTCAAGTACAACAGCTTGGAATTTAACATGAAGTTTACATTCAATCTTATTACTCTATTTACATTTGTAATGACAATGTAATAGCTTTATTTTTTTATTACAACAAGTATATTCAAAGTCACTTTTTTGATTATTCGTTTACAGTCAGACCAATTGTGAAATAGAAAATAATTCTGAATTCCTTGAGGTGACTGGTTTTGCAAGACACTTCACCAATAACCAGTGTTATCAGCTATATGTATCTGATTTGCCTTTCTTGTGCCTTTCTAGATGTAATCTGTAAAATGACCTTTTTTATTTTGTACAAAGAACTGCCTGATGATTATCAATCAGGCATATTCTGGGCTACAGTCCAACTAAATGAGATATAAATGCAAATTACATTTTTTTTGTCAAATCAAAATCTCTAACACAGCATCCAATACCCATTGAAAGCATGAAGCAGACAGAATAGAGGATTTAGAGCCAAGCATCTCTGGTAGTTAGAACTGTCTAATTTTGTCATAATGTCATGCGTCTGCCCTGGGATTGGCAGGCTCAAGTGCTTACAGATGAAATGGGGCCCCATGCTAATGAATAGGCCTCTGATTGCAGGATTCCTCTTCCTGGATTGCAGCGTAGCTCCACTGATGAGCAATTACATCTACAGTACCTCTCGTCTCTGCTGCATATTCACATCATCAAATCACTGTTCCTGCTACTCACCATCATACTGATCAGCAGCACTTTACAACTCTCACAGCAGACAACAAAAGCCTATTTTTCCTCTTTCTCTTCCTAAAGTTAAGTTTATTTCTGAAGTTTCATTTTCCTTTTCTGCCTGCTTTTTTCTGCCTTTTTTTCTGATCCGAAAAACCCTCATCCATACGATGTATCACAATGATGTACAGAGAATAGCCTACGACAAAAACATTCATAATGGTCACAAGGACTTAGACGATCTAACATAGATAATGATTATACTGTAAGCTAGAGAAGAAAAAAAAGGCAAGCTCTAAAAGCATAGTGTTCTAGGAATGCCACAATTCTAAAAGGCCTTTTCCTGTATTCACATCGGATATCAAGAATAACAGTCATGCAAGTACACCACAAAATATGGGTTGAGTGTGGCTTTTTTAAGCAAAAGAGAATAATTTTTGTTGGAACACTATAGTTGTACTTTATCCTCATATTTAATGTATTTCTGGCATGCAGGGTTATTCATCAGCTGTTTTTGTGACACAAGACAGAATAAATGTCTACATGAAGGACGTTCAACCCCACTCTCTATTCTGGACCCCAAACTAGCTGGCTGGGTGCCAGTGGTTGAAAACCAGCTAGAAGGGCGTAGTAGTTGACACACTACATAGCAGAGCACTGCTGAAAGAAACACCTCACTTTGAGGCCAAGAGCTTGCTGTTTATGAACATTATGTTGAGTTAGTTTACAAAAAAAAGACCTGAACAGCATTACATTTATTTACAGTACATGTGTATTTTTGTTAAATATGGGAAGGAGAACTGTGAAAATCTTCAGAAAAGGAGACTGTACACAAAGTAGTTTCTGAATGCTAGAACATGAATACCGTAGTATAATGAGCTCAGATTCTAGCAGTAGCACACAGTACAACACTAAGAACCATACAGATGTGCATTTAATGTGAGGAGTATCCTACCACTGAGGAAAACTGAGGAAATAGCTAACACAAATGATTCACTTTGACAACGCTCAAAGCCAACCGCCCACTTTGCAAAAATAAATATAAAAAGTCAGCAAGAGTCAAAAATGTGTTTATTTATCAGGGTGAAAACAACTGTTAAAAACTGTACAGCAGTACTTCAGTTTGATTAATGATTGGCTACACTCACTACCCTATAATTCACTGTAACATCTTGGAAGCGTCACCCTGACTGAAGCTGCTGTATTGCATTGTACTGGGAGGCAGCTGGAGTTTAATTATGTATGTTTAAGCCTACACATTATTTGATTTCTATATTGCACTAAATTACTGAATGCAAATGCATCTACACTGAGTATACAAAACATTAAGAACCCCTACTCTTTCCATGACATAGACTGACCCGGTGAATCCAGGTGAAAGCTATGATCCCTAATTGATGTCACTTGTTAAATCCACTTCAATCAGTGTCGATGAAGGGGAGGAGACAGGTTAAAGAACGATGTTTAAGCCTTGAGACAATTGAAACATTGTATTGTGTATGTGTGCCTTTCAGAAGGTGAATGGACAAGACAAAAGATTTGTGCCTTTGAACAGGGTATGGTAGTATGTGCCAGGCGCACCGGTTTGTGTCAAGAACTGCAACATTTCTGGGTTTTTCACGCGCAACAGTTTCCTGTGTGTATCAAGAATGATCCAGCCAACGTTACACGTTGGGAAGCATTGGAGTCAACAAGGGCCAGTATCCCTTTTAAATGCTTTTGACACCTTGTAGAGTCCATGCCCCAACGAACTGAGGCTTTTCTGAGGGCAAAAGGGGGCCGGGGGAGAGGGGGGGGGGGCAACTCAATATTAGGAAGCTGTTCCTAGTGTTTGGTATACTCAGTGTATATACATTTAAGTCTGTTTTGCTATTTCAGAAAAGGAATGTAGGAACCCATAAATACAGTAGCTCCTTCTTACCACTGAGTGGCACTGAGTTCCAAAGGCAGCTCCTATCAACATTTCATATTAGGGATGTCAACAAGTATGTTTCCACTCTCCACAGAGTGTTTAGGGATGGACTATTTGTGATCATCCAGACTACAGCTGTAAGAATTATACCAGTAACCTTAAAATCTTAATTATCCCAACAATGTATTTATTGCTAATGACTTTGGATTTCCTCATGTGGTCAGGGTCCATGTATGTATGTCAAAATGAATGAGGTCAGTTTTAGTATCTGTGTTGGAGGTGGTGATGTTTCCCCCAGGGAACCACTTCAAACTGATTCTTCCCCAGTTTGACTCAAAAAGCACCTCTCTTTCATTGTTTAATGCAGGTGTTGTTCAATCTGACATTACCGAAACCTAGACTTGCAATGCAAAGGTATGTCTGTGTTTTTAGGCCGGAGCTCAGCCCCAACCCAACCTCCAACTTCCGCCCACCTCGGGAGCACTTCTCAGGGGTTTTTCCTTTCTTTCCTTTCTCCTCATTCTCTCTCTCCATTGTCTCAGCTTCCTCCCTTCCTCCCTGCTCTCCCCAGGCCCTTGGCCCTCAGCCCATCTTCAGATGGAACAGTTGTATCCGATTACCCTGTATTGTGCTGCGGCTCAATAGGATCCCTGTTCAGTGTGAGTGTGAGAGTTAGTGTGTGTCTGTGCGTGTGCGTGTGTGTGTGTGTGTGTGCTAGCCTAGCTAAACTCTCCATTGCAGCTAATCAGGTCAGACAGGACAGTGCCTTTAAAGAGGATGCTGTTACTGTACTGAGATTGGAAGCATGACAGGCAGTGCTACTGATCCGGTGTAAACACCACACAGTAGAGACTGTCTGTGTGACTCCTAAGTTTGCCCTAGCATTATTGGTCCGTCACTGATGTGCTAGCATTGATTTTTAGTATAATTTTAGTTTTATTAATATACCGTTATACATGTTAGCCTCCATTTTTGTCAATTGGTGAAGGAGCTGAGAAAAAAGAATAAGGGATTTTACAATATTTTAGGGTATTATAATGATGATATATGTTAAATATCATGGGTGTCACATTGCACTCTACTAGTGGATCCTTTTGATTGGATACATACATGATGGCTCCGCCCAGTACACAGATTTTCTGAGCCAGTCCCCCGCCCCCTTCAGTGACACAGCCCAGCTCACCTGAGGAGCCATAACAGTCACCTGTACCATCAGGGTCAGAACCCATCACACTACAAACAACTTTCACAGGACCAGCTTCAGCACACATACATATGTAAGTACTCTTTCCTTTGAAGTTCTTCTTTATTTTCCCAAAGTTTGTAAATAGATTGTGATTATGTATGTTGAATTGATTACTGTTATGTGACCTGAAATTGACAGTTAACTGGCTGTCTAGTGTTTGGTAAGCACGCTTTTATTTGGAATTGTTCAGTTCGCATTGGGGAGAGTTAAAACACAGTGTAGGTCTGAAGCAGTGACATCTAGATGCAAAACTAATTTGTCTTCTGCAAAGAGATGGAGAATTCAGTTTCATGGATATTGGATGATTGGATGATTGATTTCAAACATACTGTATTGTTCACAAAATAAATATTGACTGAGAGTCTATTGTACACCATGAACGTTGGCATGAGCAAAGGGTATTGTTAAATTTGCACAATCAGATCAGAATATTAGGTCTGAGCTCTGTGTGCTGTATGTTTCTATAATGCATTTACAGGGTGTATAGTCCAGCTGCTATATGATTACAGACTACAGAATAGTTAAAACAGTGTGTTTAAGTCCTCCTCTACTCTGGTTAGTTGTGTAGTTAAGGTTATGGTTTGTTTTTAAATCTGAAATTGAAGAACTTTTGCCTTTGCAGCTTGGCCAGTTAATGACAAATGACAACACTCTACTCTCTCCACCACTCTGCCCCGGCGCAGCAGAAAACACACCATGTCCTCCACCTTCTCCGTTCTCAGCTACTCAGCCCGCCAGCCATCCTTCTCCAGCATGTCTCTGAGAGACAGCAGTGGTAGTGGTGGCAGGAGTCGCTCCAAGGCCCCTGTCTCCTCCCTGTCCTCTGCCAGCACGCTGTCCCTCTCCCGCTCCCTCTCCATGGGCAACGGGCTCAATGTCCTGGGCACCTTCTCCTCCCTGAACGGCATGGGTGTGGGCGCCAGCGACAAGGAGACCATGCAGGGCCTGAACGACCGGCTATCCAACTACCTGGACAAAGTGCGCTTCCTGGAGCGATCCAACGCTGAGCTGGAGCTCAAGATCAAACAACTGATGCTGGAGCGGGCACCCAAAGGTCACGATATCGAGGGCATGATGGCCCAGGCTCACGCCATTGGACAGGAGGTCAGTGCCCACCTGGCCGTAATGATGAATATGATATGTAATCGGCCAGTCAATGATTGTGTAACACTATAGGTTATAATACCTAATTGTGTAGGCCTATTCCACAAACATCTCCTGCATGTGCCCTGCCGTGTTCCTCAACTTTGTTCTTTCACTAGTACATCAGATCCGACTGCTGTCCTGCGATGGGACACTTACAGATGTGTATCAATGCACTTTAGTGTATAACTTTAAAGTAAATGTCTTATTTCCTTCCTGCTACTTTTCAGGTGAGAAAGAAGACCCTGGAGAATGCTCGCATCATACTGGAGATTGATAATGCCAAGCTGGCCGCCGATGACTTCAAGGTCAAGTGAGTGCCAACTACAGAATTAGGAATTAGAATATTAGAATGGACATGAACCTTCTTCTGATTGGATAAAGGTCAACCATTTTGGTCAGGGAGTTGGTCAACTATGGTTTGCCAGTGTTTTCACCCCATTCTGTAACTTTTAGTGTTTATGACATAGCCCTACTAGTAATTTAATAAGATCTCTATGGTGCCAACACACAGGGGCTTTTCTTTTACCTGCCCGTCTGTGAGATTCACATGGGAGCGCTAGACTACGTTGCACTTTGGATAAATGACCTCTCTGTCAGGCCGAGAAATAAGAGCCTGTTCCCACGGTACTCACAGACTGAAAGGAGGCCATCAGTGAGCACTGGCCATGATAGATAGATAGGGTCAAGGAGACATCATCCATTTCAGAGGTATCTGCGGTTGGCAAGGTGAAGCACAAATCAAGAGGCGCCAGAGTTCCGTCTGTGTCAAGGTCCTATGTATTCACAATGTACTGATGGTATACAGTCAAATGTTGGAATGCAGTAGTGCTCACAGTATGTGTAGATTTATCTGCTGACCGAGGTATGGTTACGTGTGTGTGTGTGTGTGTGTGTGTGTGTGTGTGTGTGTCTACATGTGTGCATACCGGCGAGTTTACCTGTGTGTCCATGTCTGTGTTCTATGCCTCTGTTACCATCCATCTGTGTAGGTGGGAGGCTGAGGCCAAACTGTGCCAGTCTGTAGAGAGGGACTGTCTGGCTCTCAGGAGGGCCAAGTCAGACCACGACCAGATCATAGCCACTCTGAGAGGAGACCTGGACAGCCTGAAGGAGGAGCTCTACTTCCTCAAGAAGAATCACGATGAGGTGAGAACTCCGCTGCATGGGTAAAAGGTCATGTCAAAACCGGCCCAGCTATTACTGATGAGTAATTACACATCAACCTAATCACTTCACACATTGTCACTGTTTTTGGTTCAGGGGAGGGTTGTTCCAGGAAACTGAGTTGTATTCTGGATGATACTCTTAAATATGAATTACATTCTCAAAATAACGAGGATTCATATGGTATCCAAGGCATCTTATTTTACTTCGAAGATTTTTATTATTTTAGACAAATGTTGCTTTTTGGTACATGGGTTCATATTTCCATTTGGTACTTGAATACAGTTTCATTCCCCCATGCATGTTGAATATCACTGAAATATAATAAGGTGTAGAATGACCACACCCTGTACTCTGTGTAGTCTTTTAGTGTGTTGATACCATGATCATGCAGACTACTGTACACACACACACACACACTCATACATCATTACGCGAGCTCCACTAGCCCCAGGGAGTGTGTGTGTTTAGACAGCCAGGTGTGGTGTCCAGGATACACAGGCTCCCTAGTAGAAATTATATCTCCCACACACACACACAATATTACCTCTGAATAATGTATAATAATAATAATAAATAATTTGTGCTTATATTTGCCCTTTTCCACACATGTACATGTGTGTATTAACAGACAGTAGTGTGTCAATGTTTCCGTCAGATAGCTTTTTAAGGCAGCTTACCTGGCTGCCCTCCCATAGAACCAGCAACAACACACTGAAATCAACTGCCGGCTGACATCTGGGTGTTAGTGTGTAGACATTTATTAGGACCTATCAGTATCAGCCATTTTGTTTTCCATTTCCAGGCCCACTGAATGTGTTTGTCTCTCTCCATCAGGGTTGGGGGTCGATTCCATTCCAATTCTAATTACAGTTTACTTCCTGAGTTGACTGAATTGAAATGGAGTTTACCCCAACTACTATACTTCTGTCCCTGTAGGAGATGGGCTCCATGAAAGCCCGTATGGCCAACGAGCAGGTGAATGTGGAGGTGGATGCAGCCCAGGGCCCAGACCTTGGGGCCATAATGGCTGAGCTGAGGAGCCAGTATGAGGGCATCACGTGTAAGAACAAGGAGGACTCAGAGACCTGGTACCTTAAGAAGGTCAGTGAGACATTTGACATGGTAATGATGAAGATCTCAGCTGAGCTCAGTAAGATGACACTGTTAAGACTGAGTAGAAGTATTCTACAGTATATAATCTGTGTTTGTGTACATAGTACTGTATGTGGGTATCTGTACTCATGAATACTGTGTGTATGCAACACTGCTGGTGCATGGGAATACTTCTTCAGTGTCATCCTGATTGTTTTCTGTATGATGTGTATGTGTGTATGTGTGTGTTTTGCAGCTGGAGTCAGTGCAGTCTGAGGTAAAGGAGAGTGGTGAGGCGCTACGCTGTGCTCAGAGTGAGCTCAGCCAGAGAAGCCGCTTCCTACAGGCCCTGGAGGGGGAACTAGACAGTCTGCGCAAACAGGTACTGCAGCCGTCCTTCAGCTGTCCAAACGCCCCCTTCTGTCGACACACAACCCTTTCAGTCCTGACACACGCTTCAGCTGTACAGACACAGCCCCTTTCTGTCCAGACACAACCCCTTCAGCAGTCCAGACACACCCCCTTTCTGTCCAGACACAACCCCTTTCTGTCCAGACACAACCCCTTCAGCAGTCCAGACACACCCCCTTTCTGTCCAGACACAACCCCTTTCTGTCCAGACACAACCCCTTCAGCAGTCCAGACACACCCCCTTTCTGTCCAGACACAACCCCTTCAGCAGTCCAGACACACCCCCTTTCTGTCCAGACACAACCCCTTCAGCAGTCCAGACACACCCCCTTTCTGTCCAGACACAACCCCTTCAGCAGTCCAGACACACCCCCTTTCTGTCCAGACACACCGTTATCTGTCCTCTATATATATATATATCTGTGAGGGCAGATATATACGTCCTGCAGCAGCTCCAGATCTACATAGAGAAGGCACTGCTTTAGAAAACAGATCATGTGTGTTTGTTCAACCTTATAAATAACCTACTGTATCTATAAGCTGAAGAGTGATGAGTGATGATAACACTCCCTGGTCTCGCTGGTCAATTGGTGAGGTTTGACAGATGGTCAATTGGTGAGCCAGGTGTGAAAGTCGAGAGCCATACAGTATATAGACTCGGTGTAGCTCTACTCTGGAGCGTATAGCATGGCTGCTGTGTATGTGTTTAATATTAGTGTGCTAGTTTGAAAAGGGATGCTACAACAATTTGGCAGCCATGTTTGTGTATAAGTGATGAGCGGTGTAGTGGTAAGACACTATCACATTTCTAGCATGTTTGCGTATAACATTAGCGTCTAAGCTTAACGACGATGCCAACGTCTAGTTAAACACAGTAGGCTAACTTGGCTGCCCTGTCCCATCCTGCCTGTCCCCATGCAGGTGTGTGTGTTGGAGGGGAACCTGAGAGAGACCGGCCATAAGTATAATCTGGAGATGGACAGTGTGCAAGCCACGCTGTCTCAGCTGGAGGAGGAGCTGTCCCAGCTGCGTCTGGACATGCAGCGCAACAAGACAGATTATGAACAGCTGCTCCGCATCAAGCAGAACCTGGAACTGGAGATCACCACCTACAGGAGACTGCTGGAGGGAGAAGAAGTGTGAGTCCCTTTATTTATTTGAAATATTTGTATTTTTTTTAGCTCAGATTTACACAGACATAATTAGTATGAAGATTGACATTCCCTCACCTTCCCTCACTGACATTCCCACACATTTTAACATAAATACAGTAAGATACTGGGGTAGGATTATGATTCTTGGTATGAGTTATTTGGGAATAAGCTTGAGCCTTGGTGAACTGACATCTAATTCAGACAAGACGGTAAAAGAGCCAAGAGCCTGGTGACAATGCGACCACTGTATGTGTGACTTGGCTTACTTCCTTCATATGTACACTGACCAAAAATAAATGCAACATGTAAAGTGTTGGTTCCATGTTTCATGAGCTGAAATAAAAGATCCCAGAAATGTTCCATACGCACGAAAAGCTAATTTGTCTCACATTTTGTGCACAAATTTGTTTACATCCCTGTTAGTGAGCATTTTCCCTTTGCCATGATAATCCATCCACCTGACAGGTGTGGCATATCAAAAAGCTGATTAAATAGCATGATCATTACACAGCTGCACCTTGTGCTGGGGACTATAAAAGGCCACTTTAAAATGTTTTGTCACACAACACGTCACAGATGTATAAAGTTTTTGAGGGAACGTGCAATTGGCATAAAATTTGCATGCTGACTGCAGGAATGTCCACCAGAGCTGTTGCCAGAGAATTTAATATTCATTTATCTATCATAAGCCGCCTCCAACTTCATTTTAGAAAATTGTCAGTACGTCCAACCGGCCTCACAACCGCAGATCACGTGTAAGGCTTTGAGTGGTTTTCTGATGTCAACGTTGTAAACAGAGTGCCCCATGGTGGCAGTGGGGTTATGGTATGGGCATAAGCTACGGACAACCAACACGATTGCATTTTGTCGATGGCAATTTGAATGCACAGAGATACCTTGACGAGATCCTGAGGCCCATTGTCGTGCCATTCATCCACCCACCGCCATCACCTCATGTTTCAGCATGATGATGCACGACCCAATGTCGCAAGGATCTTTACACAATTCCTGGAAGCTGAAAATATCCCTGTTCTTCCATGGCCTGCATGCAAATGGTGGTCACGCCCCTACCTTTTTTTAAGTCATGTGAAATCCATAGATTAGGGGCTAATGAATTTATTTCAATAGACTGATTTCTTTATATGAACTGTAACTGGGCTCCCAAGTGGCACAGTGGTCTAAGACACTGTATCTCAGTGCTAGAGGCGTCGATACAGACAACCTGGTTTGAATCCAGAATGTATCACAACCGGCCGTGATTGGGAGTCCCATAGGGTGGTGCACAATTGGCCCAGCGTTGTCTGAGTTTGTAAATAAGAATTTGTTCTTAACTGACTTGCCTAGTTAAATAAAGGTCAAATAAAATAAAAAATCTTTGAAATTGTTGCATTTTTATTTTTGTTCAGTATAAGTAAACTGTGTTTTATTGATTTGACTTTCAGGATCAAGGAAATGCCTCCTCCTAAAAGTAAGTACATTGTCAGATAATTTCTTGTTTAACTTTATCCCAGCCTTTAAAATCATGGCAGCCATTTTGTGCCACACACGAATTAAGACACACCAGCTAGCGCTGATAAGTTAAAACTATGGATCTGTTCTGTGTTACAGAGGAGCCCGAGGTGAGGACCAGGAAGATCGTCAAGGTGGTCACCCAGACCATGATCAATGGCAGGGTAGTGGACGAATCCAGTGAGGTGGAGCAGATCAAGGAGAGCAAGAAATGAGCTAATCAGCTCCATTCGTTTATATCTTCATTATCTTAATCATCATCACACAGAACCTTGGCCCTCCGCATTCTGGTTGGAAACACTTAGTGTAAGATTGCTTTGTATCTACTTACAAGGACAGTCTGAGAGTCGACTAAGGAGATGTTCATGACTAAGGAAATGTCTGACCACCAATCTCTGGACATGTAGTAACTTTAGACTGAAATGTTGAAAATGTGTGGGGTCATTGTATAATTAATATTGGGAATATATCATTTTGGGAAATAGTAAAACCAATTTTCTGCATCTTAAATTTTTTTTTTTTGTGTGTCTTAATTGGGAGAGTAGGCTAAGTATGGACTAGAAGTGTATGTGTTTTAATGTGAGCCGGAGGGCATTAGAGATCCCTTCAACATTCAACTACATTAAGTTCTTTATGACATGTAGTAACTTTGTAACTATACTGTACATTCACCAAGATGTAATTATGCCTATATTATAGCTGCAGATAAAGTGACTAAAACAATGATTGTATTGTAAAGAAAGGAAACTCTCTGTTAGCAGTAGTTTCAAAGTAGAATCCCCCCCAAATAACAGACTCCCATGTTACCATATGGAATCGGTAACACGCAAAACACCAGTCTCAACTTCAACAGTGAAGAGGCCTTCTAGGCAGAGTTGCAAAGAAAAAGCCATATCTCAGACTGGCCCAAAAAAAGAAAGGATTAAGATGGGCAAAAGAACACAGACACTGGACAGAGGAAGATATGGCTTTTTCTTTGCAACTCTGCCTAGAAGGCCAGCATCCCGGGGGTCACCTGTTCTCTGTTGACGTTGAGACTGGTGTTTTGCGGGTACTATTTAATGAAGCTGTCAGTTGAGGACTTGTGAGGCGTCTGTTTCTCGAACTAGACACTCTAATGTACTTGTCCTCTTGCTCAGTTGTGCACTGGGGCCTCGCACTCCTCTTTCTATTCTGGTTAGAACCAGTTTGCGCTGTTCTGTGAAGGGAGTAGTACACAGCGTTGTATGAGATCTTCAGTTTCTTGGCAATTTTTTGCATGAAATAGCCTTAATTTCTCAGAACAAGAATAGACTGATGAGTTTAAGAAAAAAGTTATTTGTTTCTGGACATTTTGAGCCTGTAATCGAACCCACAAATGCTGATGCTCCAGATACTCAACTAGTCTTAAGAAGGCCAGTTGTATTGCTTCTTTAATCAGCACAACAGTTTTCAGCTGTGCTAACATAACTGCAAAAGGGTTTTCTAATGATCAGTTAGCCTTGTAAAATGATAAACTTGGATTAGCTAACACAACGTGCCATTGGAACACAGGAGTGATTGTTGCTGATAATGGGTCTATGTAGATATTACATTAAAAATCAGCCATTTCCAGCTACAATAGTCATTTACAACATTAACAATGTCTACACTGTATTTCTGATACATTTTATGTTATTTTAATGGGGAAAAAATGCTTTTCTTTCAAAAACAAGGACTTTTTGAAGTGACCCCAAACGTTTGAACGATAGTGTATATACAGTATATACAGTATATTCTTTATATATGCTGTCATAGTGGTGGAAGAAGGCTACATGGAAAACCTATGGAAGAAGAATCAGGAACTGAAAATAATGAGGCAGAAACTGGGGAGAGGTATAAAACTCAGCTTCAACGAGACAGACCCAAATACAGTAGTCTCAGATGTCGTGTGTGTGTGTGTGTGTGTGTGTGTGTGTGTGTGTGTGTGTGTGTGTGTGTGTGAGAGATAAAAAGAGAGTGAGAACTCTAAATCACATTTCTCAAAATAAAACACACATTAGTTTGCAATGGCAACAGTGACGCCCTTGACAGCCTAGACAGGCAGTACAATAGCGTTCATGTCATGAAAAGCATTGTATTGTCCTGTCTTTCTGGGTTACTGTGGAACGCATAGTTAAGATCAGGTGTCATGTCAGTTATCATACCATCTATGGCTACTGTCACCTGCCCCAAACTGGACAGAATAAGCATACTAATCTGGTCTGATCTTTCCATCATCTACAGTAAGTTCTCTCTTACTCTTGTTAACATGGATGATGAGTTGTAGATAAGGGACAAACTTTTATCTTCTACCACTTTACTACTGAGCCTGTGTAACTCAACATCTGTAAAGTTCACAATGTTCCTTTTTCAAAGCACCCTTTTTATCTACCCTGATCTTGAGTTCAGTCTCTAATCACTGAGGCCTCACTAGTGTGTAAAGGTCCCCAGTGACATCTGAGTTTGTGTGTACACCCAACCAGCTGCAGGTATTGGGCCCTGTGATGCCATGGCAAGTTTAATTGCATATCTGAGTGAGGTATTAATGTAGTGACCGGCTACTATACATATCCGCTAAACAGCTGAGGTACTGAGGTCACTGAAGCACTGTATATAACATGATGCCTCCTCCGCTCACTTCACACATAGGGCATGTATCAATCTACCAGTATGCAAATATCTACTGATAATCTGCCACTTCATATTTACAAAATGGAGGCTGATTTCATAATAGTCATTTGTGTAGAGTATATAACGACACAGGATGAGACCCAGATGCAGACGGTTGGAGTCTCTTTATTAATAGACAAGTCGAGGACAGGCAGAAGTTTGCAAACCAGGTCAGAGTCAGATAGGTACAGGATGGCAGGCAGGTTCGATGTCAGGGCAGGCAGAATGGTATGGCAGGCGGGATCAGGGTCATAACCAGGAGGACTAGGAAAAAACCAGGGGTACCTAAAAACATGGTGGTAGTCTTGACAAGACCAGATGAACTGGCAACAGGCAGACAGAAAGCACCACTATAAATACACAGGGGATAATGGGAACAAATGGGGGACACCTGGTGGGGGGTGGAGACAAGCACAAGACAGGTGAAACAGATCAGGGTGGAGACACCTGGTGGGGGGTGGAGACAAGCACAAGACAGGTGAAACAGATCAGGGTGGAGACACCTGGGGGGGATTGGAGACAAGCACAAGACAGGTGAAACAGATCAGGGTGGAGACACCTGGTGGGGGTTGGAGACAAGCACAAGACAGGTGAAATAGATCAGGGTGGAGACACCTGGTGGGGGGTATAGTCTATTGACAATATAAAATATTCCTTGTCATGTTCTCTATATTGTTAAATGACACAGTGGGTCGCTGACACACATTTTGACAATACAAAGACTATAACATAGTGTCTGTGGTAATATGAACCAGGAGGGTTTAGTGCAGCAGAACAAAGAGAAACTATCAAGGGGAATAGCAGCACCAAACAAACACATATGCGAGTCACATCCATGTTCAACAAGAAAGTACATTTTTCAAAACAGGAACTGTTAATGTGATTTGGGGAGAGCTATTATTTTTAAGGTTATATGCTAAACAAAAGCTTATCAATGGCTTCGTCTCACAATCATACTTTTGAAGAACAACTGAATGGAAGATAAGACAACATCACAGAGGGACTGTGGTTACTCAAGGCATTCATTTATGAGGTCACACACACCAGCATGCAGGTGTAGGTCAGCCTGAGCACCTCCAAGACGTATGATGCCTACTTGTGGTCTAGTTACTTTAGACGGAAACGGAAGTGAGAGTTTGGTCGGGGAGGGTGGGTAGGCGTAATCCGAGACCATCTAGCAATCCAAAGGTTGCGTGTTTGAGTCGCGTCAGGGACAACTGTAGCATTTTAGCTAACCCTTCCCCTTATTCTAAACTTAACCAATTTCCCTTAACCGCCAACGTAAATAAATTCTCCCCGTAATTCCCACGCACAAACGAAGACACAGACAAAGACTTACAAATACATAAGCAAACAGGTGCAGTTCAACAAATAAAATATCTTTCTTCCTAAGAATAAATAAGAAGACCAGTGACTGGCACCAAAACTCAGCACTTTCATCAAATGAAATCAAATGTTATTTGTCACATGCAGCGAATACAACAGGTGTAGACCTTACCGTGAAATGCTTACTTACAAGCCCTTTTTAAAAATAAATGTATTATGTATTTGTTTACCTTTATTTAACTAGGAAAGTCAGTTAAGAACAAATTCTTATTTACAGGCTGGGCCAATCGTGCACCGCGCTATGGGACTCCCAATCACGGCCGGTTGTGATACAGTCTGGATTCGAACCAGGTTGTCTGTAGTGACACTTCTAGCACCCTTAACCAACAATGCAGTTCAACAAATAGAGTTTAAGAAAATGTTTACAAAATAAATTAAAGAGATAAAATAAAATACAGTTTTTTACAATCACTTTGTTACTATTTTCAGAACCTTGATGTCATTTTTCACAACTCTAGACACAAAACTCACAACCAATGATCAAAATGCACATTTTTCAAAACTCTTACCGTTTTCTCAATTGTTTGGATTCAATACACATAAAACTTAGATCATTTGTTCATTCAACAAAAATCACCTGTTCAATATGACACAACTTAACATCAAAGTACTACTATTTCAAAAGGCAATTCACACATTACATTTCAAATGAGTGTCTATTCATTTCCTTACAATGATCTAACTATCAATTGATACAACTGCTCAAAATGATAAGTAACTGTTGCATTACTCTTAATGCATAGTTGAATGGAAACAGACAAACAATCTTCCATGTTTACAGTAAATCATGAAAGTTTCAAGATAACGAGATTCATTGTCACCAATTAGCGTGGAGCATGAACCAATTAGACTACAATATCCATGGATGTAGCCTAATATTTTATCATAATGCTTCATCAGACACTGTGTCTATGGTCCCAAATACTTTTCAGACTATTTACAGTATTGACAGTACTGCACTGTATAGATGCAGGCCCTTGTAATTGCTTGTCCAATTCTGCCAACTCGTTACTGATGATTGAGTGCACATTGTGGAATGAGTATATAAAGAGTTGATTGGGATCCAATTGCAAGAGCATAGTGATACGTAACATGGAGCCAGCAGGTGATCAAGGTCACAATGGAGGTCAAGCAGTGGTGGGAGGAAGACATGTTGGTCAAAGGAATGGCAGGGGACAGGCACCCCTTCTGAGAGGTGGTCGTGGGCCTCATTTGAGAGGTGTGGGGGAACGTGGTATAGGACAGGCACCCCTTCTGAGAGGTGGTCGTGGGCCTCGTTTGAGAGGACAAGGCCACGGACCAAGAAAGCGGCAGCAACAGCATAGAGTGTCCAATGAAATTCGGGCAATAGTTGTAGACCATGTCATAAATCATGACATGACTGAGGCGGCTACAATGATACAACCAAACGTCAGAAGGTCAACCGTGGCCTCAATAATCAGAACTTTCCGCAATGAGAACCGGTAAGTTATCAGCATGCACTAAACATTATGCTACTCTCAATTGTCAAATGACTGCATACCAATGTGTATCACAGAATAGGTGATGTGACCAAGTGTCTTTACTCTAATGTTCCCTGTAGAATTGTGACCAGGCCAAATAGTGGAGGCAGAGGCAAAATTCTAACTGACCAACAAGAGCAGGCTGTGGTCGATTTGGTTCGGGACAGAAATGATATTCGCCTTACAGAAATTCGCCAGCATATCTTGGACAATGAAGACATGTTCAACAATGTGGGATCCATAAGTTTGCCGACTATTACACGCATACTGAAAAGGCACCAGGTATCTATAAAACAACTATACCGTGTGCCTTTCGAAAGAAATGCAGACAGAGTGAAGCAAATGAGGACTGAGTATGTTCAGGTAAGTTCAGTTTCAAGATGGCTGTTTTAAAAACATTCCCAAAAATTCTACATTGTACAGTAATCTCTTTCCAAAATGTATTTTTAGAGGGTGATGGAGCTGGATGCTGATGACGACATCACAAATTCATATATTTGGATGAGGCAGGTTTTAATCTGGCCAAGACAAGGAGGAGAGGTCGGAATTTCATTGGCCAGCGGGCAACCATCCAAGTACCTGGACAACGTGGGGCCAACATTACCATGTGTGCGGCTATATCAGAAGATGGTGTGGTGGGACGCAGACCTCATATTGGACCATATAATGCAGCTCTCCTTGTCACCTTTCTTGATGAGCTCGATCAGGTTTGTAGAGCTGAAGGTGTGACCTATGTCATTGTGTGGGACAATGTCAGGTTCCATCATGCTCATGTGGTGCAAGCATGGTTTCCGGCCCATGCACAATTTACCACCCTGTATTTACCCCCATACTCTTCCTTCCTTAACCCGATTGAGGAATTTTTCTCCGCATGGAGATGGAAGGTTCATAGGCACCCTCATGAACAAGTCACTCCTCCAGGCCATGGATGACGCCTGCAATGACATCACAGCAGACCAGTGTCAGCCCTGGATTCGCCATGGCCGAAGGTTTTTTCCAAGATGTTTGGCTAATGAAAACATCCATTGTGATGTAGATGAGAACCTGTGGCCAAATCCACAACACAGAGTTGATGACAATGTAGAAGTACAGTAATCACTCCTGTTTTGTTTCTTACAGTACAAGCAAGCAAGTTGAGGAACACTGCATTTGATGTTTTACAGTACTGTCCTTTTCTATTTCATAGCTAATTATTTTTGCTTTGATTCAAATAAACCTATGTTGTGATTGTACTGTAGTGTTTTGCATCAATATATTACAAACTTTGTTCAATGATTCCACTGTGTCTGTAGTATTCTCTCTACTACTGCAGTACTTTTACAGAGATGTATTTACTGTACATGTAGTACCATAATTGTCACGGTGCGTAGGATATATGGGACGATAGACGGAGCGCTGGTGAAGTGTCATCCTTTTTATTTTATGAGATGTACTCACGAGGCATAAAATAAACAAGGAGAGTGAAAAACATAAACACGATTCTAACAAAACACAGTGACTTACTTTGGCTTGCAGTGCAGACAAACACAAATGAACAATGATCCACACACAGGTGGAATTGTGTGGATCCTATATACTATCCCCAATCAGAGACAACGCTAGACAGCTGTCTCTGATTGGGGATGATAATCTCCCTAGTTAGGGTGTGATGACTTGGTTGTGTGCCTCTCTCCTCCCCTAGGTGGGAGTAAGAGGCCTTACCACAACCAAGCCATCACAATAATGAAACCTGTATCACCTATTTTGTTCTACAATATTTAATGATTGTACGAACAATGACACAGTGACACTATCGGTTGCTTGTGTGTGGGTGATCTATAGTTATGTTTCAATGGTATTTCACAGTAAATTTGTTTTTTGAACCAATGATGCAAGTGCAAGATTTCTTTAAAGATGTAAATGCACAATGCAATGTTTTGAACATTAGACAGCCTGTGTTACAAGTGATAACCGTTTTGTGTCTAGAGTTTAGAAAAATGACAAGGTTCTGAAAATAGTAGCAAAGTGATTGTAAAAACTGTAAAGTAACACCATAAAATTACATAACAATAAAGAGGCTATATACTGGGGGTACCGAGTAAATGTGCAGAGGTACAGGTTAGTGGAGGTAATTTGTACAGTACATGTAGGTAGGGGTAGCGGGACTATGCATAGATAATAAACTGAGTAGCAGCAGTGTAAAAACATAAAGGGGGAGGCGTGTCAATCCAGGTTGACATTTGATTAATTGTTCAGCAGTCTTATAGCTTGGGGGTAGCTGTTAAGAAACCTTTTGGTCCTAGACTTAGTGCTCCGGTCTATGACTTGGGTGACTGGAGTCTTTGACAATTTTTGGGGCCTTCCTCTGACACGCCTAGTATATAGGTCCTGGATGGCAGGAAGCTTAGCCCCAGGGATGTATTGGGCCGTACGCACTACCCTCTGTAGTGCCTTATGGCCAGATGCCGAGCAGTTGCCATACCAGGCGGTGATGTAACCGGTCAGGATGGTGCAGCTGTAGAACCTTTTGAGGATCTGGGGGTCCCATGCCAAATCTTTTCTCCTGAGGGGGAAAAGGTGTTGTCGTACCCTCTTCACGACTATCTTGGTGGATCATGATAGTTGGTGATGTGGACACCAAGGAACTTAAAATTCTCGACCTGCTCCACTACAGTCGATGTTAATGGGAGCCTGTTCCGCCCACCTTTTCCTGTAGTCCACAATCATCTCCTTTGTCTTGCTCACATTGAGGGAGAGGTTGTTGTCCTGGCACCACGCTACCAGGTCTCTGACCTCCCTATAGACTGTCTCATCATTGTTGGTGATCAGGCTTACCACTGTTGTGCCGTCAGCAAACGTAATGATGATGTTGGAGTCGTGTTTGGCCACGCAGTTGTGGGTGAACAGGGAGAACCGGAGGAGATTAAGCACTCACCCCTGAGGGGCCCCGGTGTTGATGATCAGCGTGGCAGATGTGTTTTTGCCTACCTTTACCACCTGGGGGCGGCCTGTCAAGAAGTCCAAGATCCAGTTGCAGAGGGAGGTGTTTAGTCCCAAGGTCCTTTGCTTTGTGATGAGCTTTGTGGGCACTATGGTGTTTCATATCATGTCAACAATGTACAGTATATAACCACATCACTGTTTGCCAAATCTGCAACACAATCCCTGTCAAATTTGAAAGTAGTTTGCACAACAACCCTATTGGGGGTGTAAATTGATACCCACTTTTACAGTTGCATCTGTCGGTGTGGTGTGAGAATAGTGCAGGTAGAGTGTCCTCATGCAACCACCATTATGCAGAATATCTCTGGTGAATGTTTTTCAGTAGCCTGTATTCTTTTGTATGAGAGGACTGCCCCCCTGTGGCCAAGTCTGACCTATTCAAGGCTCAGTTCAACCAAACTTTTATCATTGTTTCCTTGCAGTACTGTTACAGTTTAAAGGTATGATGACTGTGTGATCTTACTCTCTGTGGCCAAGGTAAGTAAGACTTGTAGCAGGTCTTACTCTCGCAAGGCTGCCGAGCCAGATGGAATACCAGGATGCATTCTTAGAGCATGCGCAGACCAGATGGCAAGTGTCTTCAGGGACATTTTCAATCTCTTCTTGTACCAGTCTGCAATCCCAACACATTTTAATATGACCACCATTGTCCCTGTTCCAAATAACTTCAAGGTAACCTGCCTAAATGACTATTGTCCCGTAGCACTCACATCTGTAATCATGAAGTGTTTTGAAAGGCTGGTTATGACACACATGACCAGCCTTGGACACACTCCCTGGACCCACTCCAATTTTAGTTTTTCAAACAGGTTTGTTAATTATTTATTTCAGTTTACTAAACTGTTTTTTCATGATTAGCTTTCATTTTAGTTTCCGTTATAGTTCACTATAACAACCTTGCTCCATAATGATGTTCATGTTGAACTAATTACCATTTCCTAAGAACAGGAAACGGGAAGCCAAACACATTAAAGCCTTATGCAATTACAGGGGTGTTATCATGCTGCATGTCAGAACTTGTGAACTTTGAACAAGAGAGCACAGATTAGTTGTAGCAGGTTACTCCAGCTCAAAGCCACAGCCATAGGACTACTTTAACTGTTTGTAAGGTGAAGAATTGCTGTTTAGAGGGGGTTGGCCAAACATCACTTTGGATTTGAGGCTACTTGCGGACTGGGCTTTTTTCTTGGTAAGTGTTTATGTGAAGAAAATCTAGTTTAAAGTAATAGTTAAAGTAGTGGAATATCAGAATAGTTAAACCTGTTGTTGAAACAGTATCTGATCTCAGTACCTGGTGTTGAAAACATGGCATCATTAGACCTACAATGTTCTCAAATTAACACATTTCAACTCACATCAATCTATGCTTACAGAGAATTATCAAATACCTATAAACTTATATAGAAGAACTATAAACTTGACTTGATTCAATAGCCTTTATACAACATAACTGTCTAACATCTCAAGGAGCATCCTCCACAAACATTTGTAGTTCTACAAATCCATATAAAACTCAGCATCACCATTCAAATTAGGTGAACTTCTTTGAATGAATATTTTCAGTGAGGTCTATCAACAAAAAAAAAGCTAGCTTTTTATAAGGTATGTAAACAAAACAAGAGTTTTTAAAGAGATGAGTAGTTCTCATCCATTACATATTCTGTGACTTTGCTGATAGCTACTTTACTAAGGAGAAATGTACTCACTTAGACTGTGATATGTGAAGAAAGAACTCTCCACGAAAAATAAAAGTGGAGATAATTGTATGTGTGGGGTACAGAGATGAGGTCGTTATAAAAAAAAATAATGTTAAACACTATTATTGCACGGAGTGAGTCTATGCAACTTATTATGTGACTTGTTAAGCACATTTTAACCCCACAACATATTTAGGCTTGCCATAACCAAGGGGTTGAATACTTACTGACTTCAGACATTTCAGCTTTAAATTTTTAATGAATTTGTAAAAATGTCATTATGGGATATTGTGTGTAGGCCAGTGACACAATATCTCAATTTTATTTAAAATTCAGGCTGTAAAACAACAAAATGTGAAAAAAGTCAAGGGGTGTGAATACTTTCTGAAGGCATTAACATATGAATAACACAGTAAATTATTGATCTACACAGAGAATTAGTACTTTCCTACTATTACTAGAACTTTGATGACAACTACTTTATTGACTGAAAGTGTACGTTGTACAACTGTGGTATGTGGTTGTCTCACCCAGTTATCTTAAGATGAATGCGCTAATTGTCTTATCCAGAGCGACTGCTAAATGACTAAAATGTAAATGGAACTAAAATTTATTAGGAAATAGGAGATAGTTTCTCTGTAAATAACTATTCTTCTTTTATATCTTTTATCAAATGATCACCTAAGAGATGCATCAACCAGCCCTGAACACGGTTGCTGTTCTGCTCCTCTCTCTGACCACTGCCTATGGGGGGAACGTGCTGGTCTTCCCATTGGATGGAAGCCACTGGGTGAATATGAAAGTCCTCATCGAAGAGCTGCATTCCAGAGGCCATAGCATCACAGTGATTCGTCCAACCCCCAACTGGTATATCAAGGAGAAATCCCCTCACTACTCGTCTATTACCATCCCATCTGGTGGTGGATTTGATGAGAAGAGCTTTAGTTTGTTTGTGACCAGACTATTGCAGATCCAAAGGGAGGGTGGAGGTTTCTGGTCTCGTATGAGTCTGGAGCTTGAGGTGGTGAAGCAGTTCTATGAGTTACACAAGGATTCGATTGTAATGATGACTATGATATTCGAAGATGCCAAACTAATGCAATCGTTCCGCGACGCAAACTATGACCTGGTTTTGACGGATCCTGCCATTGGTGGCGGCGTTTTTCTGGCTCACCGCATTGGTCTTCCTCTTGTCTTCAATGTCCGATGGACAGTCCAAGGCGAGGGTCACTTTGCCATTGCCCCCTCGCCTCTCTCATATGTCCCATTGCCAGGAGCACTGTTGACAGACAAAATGACTTTTCAAGAGAGAGTCAGAAATTTTCTGTTTTCTTTTTTTACAAGGTTTACAATGGCATGCGTCACAGACCCTAACTACATTCCGTTTGTCCATCGTTACTTTGGCCCTGACGTTCACTACATGTCATTGTTCCAGGCAGCAGACATCTGGCTCATGAGGAATGACTTTACCTTTGAGTTTCCGCGTCCCACCATGCCAAATGTGGTCTACATGGGTGGCTTCCAGTGCAAGCCCTCCAAGCCCCTTCCCCAGGACATGGAGGACTTTGTCCAGAAGTCCGGGGACCATGGTGTCATCATGATGTCCCTGGGGACCTTGGTGGGAGAACTTCCTGAGGACATTGCTGAGGACATTGCAGCTGCTTTCGCCAAACTGCCTCAGAGGGTGGTCTGGAGGCACACTGGGAAGAGACCCGCCTCCGTGGGCAACAACACCTTACTGGTGGACTGGCTCCCCCAGAACGACCTCCTTGGACACCCCAAGACCCGAGCTTTCGTTGCCCACGGCGGAACCAACGGAGTCCAGGAGGCCATCTACCACGGTGTCCCTATTGTCGGCCTCCCATTGGTCTTCGACCAGCAAGATAACCTCAACAGGATGAGGGTTAAGGGAGTGGCTAAGATAGTGGACATCGCCACCATAGACAGAGACATCTTCCTGGAGGCAGTGAAGGCTGTTCTCTATGAGCCGACCTACAGGGAGAACATGCAGAGGCTCTCCAGGCTGCACAGGGACCAGCCCATGAAACCACTGGACCGCGCCATGTTCTGGATCGAGTTTGTCATGAGGAACAAAGGAGCGGCACATCTGAGGACAGAGTCCTATAAGATGTCCTGGTTCACCTACCACTCTGTTGACGTCATAGCCACACTACTGGCCATTTTGTTGTTCATAATGCTGGTTAGCACTTTAGCTGTAAGGTTGTTGTGGCGTAAGGTGTTTTGTAGGAGGAAAGTGAAACATGAATGATATCAATGTATTAATGAATATTCATATATTTCCCATTGATCATTAATAAAATATTATTTGCTGGTATTCTTCTTAAAACCTTTCTTTCTACAACATCAATAAGAAGGCCACAATATTGTATGTGAGTATTTGAAACAATAGAGTTGTTACTTTTGGAAATAGAGAAAGAGAAAGAGAGAGAGGTGTCTCTCTGTTAGGTGACAAAAGCTGATAAAACTCCTAGATCTGCTTACAAAAAGTTATTACATTTGTATAACGAGGCCAAAGGACAGTGTGTGTGTGTATGACGTGCATGTGAGCATGCCAGAGCAGAGCCTCACGTGTCCATGGTACCAGCTGTGGCTTAGCAGGTTTCTACATCTCAGCTTCGGCTCCTCCTTCAGCTCTCTGCGTAGCTTAGGAAAGGCAGAGGTAAGTAAGGCATAGGTAAGGGAGTGAGACAAAGGGAGTATTTAGAGAGAGCTGTAGGTAGGCTAAAGCTTTTAAAGCCTTCCTCCACAACTTTGTAATCTGATTCATAGCAACCCAAATCATTAGAACCTCAATAGAATACAGGGTTGCTGCATGCTAATGACTTGAGTATAAAGAGAGGTTGTACTTCTTGCCCTTACATCACTTTTTTTTTTTTACTAAAATTCTCAGTAGGCCACATACTGGTCTACATGGTTGGCTATGTGGCCTGTTGAGCATTGGGTCCATGGGACCACTCACTGACCACTGACCACTAGCTGAAATGCCGCTCTATCGCTTTAAATAGTCATCCCTCTCCAGACTGCTCTAGCTAAGAGAGCAGCACAACATATGGTTTATTTAGTATGAAGATATGTAGACACTGCTTCTCCCAGTACAAATCCCTGATCATGGGCAATGTTAGCTAGCTAATCTCATGCGCAGAAATACTTAATCGGGTCTAACAATTGTGTCGCACCGAACTGTGCATGCCGTCAAATCAAAGGCACTATGACAGATCTACAACGTGCACAGTGAATCAGGAAAGCAGCAGATATGGCAGTAGGTAGAGCCAGGAGGACACAATGGTAGATGTAATAAATGTAGCCTGTCAATATGCAATGGGACCAGAGAGGACAACAAGGTGTGCCTCCGTTACACTACAATTGTTGTAAGCTACCCAATTAATATTGGTTTATCAATATTATTACATGTGTAGGCCTAATATCAAAGTTAGTCTGCAATCAGGGTTAGGCCTAGTAGAATGTATTTATATTTTTTATTAACCTTTATTTAAACAGGGAGTCACATGATATAAACATATTTTACAAGAGAGCCCTGTATACATTTACAAATAAAACCAAGTACATATATAAAACACAACAGCCTTACATATACATTACAAATAAATACACACTAAATAAATACACACTATAATAAAACACATAATACACATCTAAGAAAAGCAATCGCATTCTGTAACATAAAGTCTTCAATCAATAATTTCAGGCACCAGAATATCTAATTGCAAGGAATTATGTGTATTGTTCCACACATAAAGGGCAAAAAAACTAAAAGCAGATCTCCCCAATTCTGTGGCGACCAAAGGCATCTCCAGAGTTAAATTAAGATATTAAGATTTAGTTCAGTAACATGAACTGTAGTATTATGTAAAAGAAGGAGAGACGACAACCAGGTTCTAGCTTCAGCATGTTTACTAGTCTAGTCTGCCATGTCATACATAGCTATGGATACCCACAAGGGACATCCTACTACGTCTTCCCCTCGCCAATGAACAAGAACTCAACATGCATAACCACTGAAGCATAACTGAAATGCAATTTGGAAACTAGTATTATTCTCTTTAACATGCTACTTCACATTCTGGAACAGTATGAAAGCATTAAATTACCAGTCTGAACATTACCTTAGGTACAGTCTCTTTTTGCTGGATATGGTCCCCAACAGTATGTATTCTATTCACGTAACATAGTCTTTCAGACACTCTGGTGGCTTCACATGCCTTTTTGGGCGAGCTTTTTGGGCGAGCTGTGTGTTGTCTGTGGCCTCCTCAGCCTGTGTGGCTGGTAGATCTGGAAGAGCTCTGAGGTGTGTGTTGTTCCTCCGTACCTCTGAGCCTGTGTCCACCACATAGGAGCTTGAGGCATCCGCTTTCCTCAGGACTATTGTCTTTGAGTTTGTAATCAACACATTTTGACCTTCTGTCAGCTCTGGCCTCTCCATAGCACGGTGTCTCCGATTAAAGTCTCCAGTTTGTGTTTGTTTCAGCCATTTGTCCCTCTAAGCGAAGGCCTTCCTGTTAGGCCATCTGGGTTTAAGCTGAGCCGGCGAGACAGGCAATGGGGAGAGCAGCCTCCTGCCCATCAGGAGCTCGGCAAGCGACAGCCCATGATGCAGTGGTGTAACTCTGTAATTTTACAGAGCCCTGTACGGATCCTTGTTCTTTTTCAGAAGTCCCTTGACTGTTTTCACAGCTCTCTGTCTCACCGTTGCTCTGTGCATGGTAGGGGCTACTGGTCACATGTGTGAAGTCATATTCTGCAGCAAAAGCAGAAAAGGAGCTTGCGGAAAACTGGGGAGTTATCTGTTACCAGGACCACAGCGACCCCTTGCCTGGAAAAAACTTGACTTGACTTGACTTTAATCCATTGATAACACCAGCTGATGTGGTTATGGGTGTCTTTGCTATTTCATTGTATCTTGAATAGTAATCTACCACTAGCAGATAAGTGTCGTTTTTCCAAAAGAACATATCTGCCCATACCTTTTGCCATGGCCATTTTGGCAGCTCCGTTGCCATCATCGGTTCCGGATGACAAGGTTGACATTTTGTACACAACTCACACTGGGCCCCCAGCTTGGCAATCTGAGTACTCAGACCAAGCCACCACACTGACTGTTGAGCCCTCAGTCTGCATTTGGTTATCCCCATGTGTCCCTCATGCACTCTGTCTATCATTTCTGGTTGTAGAGTCCCTGGGATAACTATCCGTTGTCCTTTCATGAGCACACAAGCACACTTACAAAGCATGTAGAGGTCTGTAATTGTTATCATAGGTACACTTAAACTGTGAGAGACGGAATCTAAAACAAAAATCCAGAAAATCACATTGTATGATTTTTAAATAATTAATTTGCATTTTATTGCATGACATAAGTATTTGATCACCTACCAACCAGTAAGAATTCCGGTTCTCACAGACCTGTTAGTTTTTCTTTAAGAAGCCCTCCTGTTCTCCACTCATTACCTGTATTAACTGCACCTGTTTGAACTTGTTACCTGTATAAAAGACACCTGTCCACACACTCAATCAAACAGACTCCAACCTCTCCACAATGGCCAAGACCAGAGAGCTGTGTAAGGACATCAGGGATAAAATTGTAGACCTGCACAAGGCTGGGATGGGCTACAGGACAATAGGCAAGCAGCTTGGTGAGAAGGCAACAACTGTTGGCGCAATTATTAGAAAATGGAAGAAGTTCAAGATGACGGTCAATCTCCCTCGGTCTGGGGCACCATGCAAGATCTCACCTCGTGGGGCATCAATGATCATGAGGAAGGTGAGGGATCAGCCCAGAACTACACGGCAGGACCTGGTCAATGACCTGAAGAGAGCTGGGACCACAGTCTCAAAGAAAACCATTAGTAACACACTACGCCGTCATGGATTAAAATCCTGCAGCGCACGCAAGGTCCCCCTGCTCAAGTCAGCGCATGTCCAGGCCCGTCTGAAGTTTGCCAATGACCATCTGGATGATCCAGAGGAGGAATGGGAGAAGGTCATGTGGTCTGATGAGACAAAAATAGAGCTTTTTGGTCTAAACTCCACTCGCCGTGTTTGGAGGAAGAAGAAGGATGAGTACAACCCCAAGAACACCATCCCAATCGTGAAGCATGGAGGTGGAAACATCATTCTTTGGGGATGCTTTTCTGCAAAGGGGACAGGACGACTGCACCGTATTGAGGGGAGGATGGATGGGGCCATGTATCGCAAGATCTTGGCCAACAGCCTCCTTCCCTCAGTAAGAGCATTGAAGATGGGTCGTGGCTGGGTCTTCCAGCATGACAATGACCCGAAACACACAGCCAGGGCAACTAAGGAGTGGCTCTGTAAGAAGCATCTCAAGGTCCTGGAGTGGCCTAGCCAGTCTCCAGACCTGAACCCAATAGAAAATCTTTGGAGGGAGCTGAAAGTCCGTATTGCCCAGCGACATCCCCGAAACCTGAAGGATCTGTATGGAGGAGTGGGCCAAAATCCCTGCTGCGATGTGTGCAAACCTGGTCAAGAACTACAGGAAACGTATGATCTCTGTAATTGCAAACAAAGGTTTCTGTACCAAATATTAAGTTCTGCTTTTCTGATGTATCAAATACTTATGTCATGCAATAAAATGCAAATTAATTACTTAAAAATCATACAATGTGATTTTCTGGATTTTTGTTTTAGATTCTGTCACTCACAGTTGAAGAGTACCTATGATAAAAATTACAGACTTCTACATGCTTTGTAAGTGGGAAAACCTGCAAAATTGGCAGTGTATCAAATACTTGTTCTCCCCACTGTAAGTGTAAGTTGCCATGGATGACCACACTCCTAAACAGTAGGTGGCGGTAGATGCAAATGATAGTTAGTTGCGATCCGCCAAGAAGCCCTGAAGAAGAAGAAGAAGAAGATATATTTTTTCTAAGTGCATGTTTGTCCATTATCCCTCTTTATATGTCAGATACTTTGTTGTTGTTATGATTAGAACCTGTAAAATGCACAATTTATTTTCTCCAATAATTATACAAAAAATTATACAAGCAATTACCAGCTTTACTAGCAAACGTCGCTGTTGACAAAAATACGGCACCTGTTGAGCAGGGCTCAACTTCACAGAACGGTCACGTAGAAATGTTTTGTGTAGAGGCAATTGTGTCTGCGGTACAAACTATACAGTAACAAAGCTTTCACGTCACCGGCATGACATTGTTGTTATTGTTACTTGACTTGTGCGGATCGCGAGGGATATAATCCATACTTTCAACCGTACTGAAGGTATGAAGTAGAACAACACTTCAAAATTGACTAGGAACATCCCGATTAAGTATGACTTTTATTGCCAGCTAATTAATGTATGCCCTAGATAATTTTAGCTGTTTATTGACTTGAGAATTGTTCATGTTACTGAACTAAATCTTAATATCTTAATTTAACTGGAGATGCCTTTGGTCGCCACAGAATTGGGGAAATTTGCTTTTAGTTTTTTGCCATTTATGTGTGGAACAATACACCACTTGTCATTGTCAGTTCCAGATACCCCTGGGCGAAGGAGGGAGTGATTAGGCCCTGACCTGTGGAGCCAAGGAATTAACCCCTGGCACCCAGACATTGTGGAGACTCACCAATTCCCCCAGCAACAAGAACATGTGAGAGACAAGCCTGACTCCTAACCCCAGAGTCTAAAAGGATACATTCCACATATAAGCATATTCTGCAAAATAAGACATCTTAATTATCTATGTTACCAATCTAATTCTGATATCTCCCCAACACTACATGTGTAACATCAAATCAAATAGTCCGGGTGGCCATTTGATTAACTGTTCAGCAGTTTTATGGCTTGGTGGTAGAAGCTGTTAAGAAATCCTTTGGACCTAGACTTGGCGTTCCGGTACTTGGCGTTCCGGTACTGCTTGCCAGGCCCAAACAAAAGTCTTTGACAATTGTTTTGGCCTTCCTCTGACACACTGCCTCGTGTATAGGTCCTTGATGGCAGGAAGCTTGGCCCCAGTGATGTGCTGGGTCGTACGCACTACCCTCTGTAGCGCTTTACGGTCAGATGCCGAGCAGTTGCCATACCAGCCGGTGATGCAACCGGTCAGGATGCTCTCGATGGTGCAGCTGTAGAACGTTTTAAGGATCTGTGGATGCAAAATCTTTTCAGTCTCCCAAGGGGGAAATATATATTTTTATTTGTTTTAATTGAACCTTTATTTAACTAGGCAAGTCAGTTAAGAACAAATTCTTATTTACAATGACGGCCTACACCTGCCAAACTCGGGACGACGCTGGACCAATTGTGCGCCACCCTATGGGACTCCCAATCACGGCCGGTTGTGATACAGTCTGGATTCGAACCAGGTTGTCTGTAGTGACGCCTCTAGCACTGAGATGCAGTGTCTTAGACCACTGTGCCACTTGAGAGAAAATGTGTTGTCGTGTCCTTTTCACGACTTTCTTGGTGTGTTTGGACCATGATAGTTTGTTGGTGATGTGGACACCAAGAAACTCGACACGCTCCACTACAGCCCCATCAATGTGAATGGGGGTGTGTTCGGCCCTCCTTTTCCTGTAGTCCACAATCATCTCCTTTGTCTTGCTCACGTTGAGGGAGAGGTTGTTGTCCTGGCACCACACTGCCAGGTCTCTGACCTCCTCCCTATTGGCTGTCTCATTGTTTTCGGTGATCAGTCCTACCACCGTTGTGTAGCCGCTTCTGGATGAGCATTTTCTTGTTTGCTTATGGCCTTATACAGCTCGTTGAGTGCGGTCTTAGTGTTGGTTTGTGGTGGTAAATATACGGCTACGAAAAATATAGATGAAAACTCTTCGTAGATAGTGTGGTCTGCAGCTTATCATGAGGTACTCAGGCAAGCAATACCTCGAGACTACCTTAATATTAGACATCTAGCACCAACTGTTATTGACAAATAGACACACACCCCCACCTCTTGTCTTACTGGATGTAGCGGTTCTGTCCTGCCGATGCACGGAAAACCCAGACAACTATATTATCTGTGTCATCGTTCAGCCACGACTCAGTGAAACATAAGATATTACCGTTTTTAATGTATCATTTGGTAGGAAAGTCCCGAACGGAGCTCATCCAGTTTATTCTCCAGTGATTGCACGTTGGCTAATAGAACGGATGGTAGAGGCAGGTTACCCACTCGCCGACGAATTCTCACAAGGCACTCTGATCTCCGCCCCCTGTATTTCTTTATTTTCTTAATGCGAATGACAGGGATTTGGGCCTTGTCAGGAAGCAACATTATATCCTTCGCGTCAGACTCATTAAAGAAAAAATATTTGTCCAGTTTGTGGTGAGTAATCGCTGTTCTGATATCTAGAAGAGATGGTAGCATCAACATGTACAAAATAAGTTAGAAACAATTCGAAAAAAAACACACGTAATAGCACAATTGTTTAGGAGCCCGTAAAACAACAGCCATCCTTTATCTACCATTGTGTCCTCCTGGCTCTGCAGACTGCCTTATCTGATGCTTTCCTGATTCATTGTACAACTTGTAGGTATGTCATACTGCATGTACATATTTATGTTTATGCCATTAAAACAATAATAATAATAATATAGGATTATATTGATAGAGAATGAGAGAGCTCCTTTGTAGGTATAGGGACAGGAGTGGGCATTAGGAGATGGTAGGTAGGTGGACCCAGGTGCTCTGCCATTTTCTGCTACTGCAATGAAACCAACAACTACAAAATGAACAAACCACATCAAGAATTCAATAAATCACTTTAATATTAGAATTTTTTCCTGACTAACATAACTTACATACTTCTCTGTTTAGGGACACTTGTGCATATGGCAGAGGCACGCATGAATGCACAAATGGAGGGGTGAAGGGAAGAGACTAATTTGGGGTTCAGCAAGGATCGAATCGCGGACAGTGCTTGATTTTGGGTGCCGGTATTGTTTAAATTTAGATGCAGGAACTCCACAATACTTTTGAGCTAATATTCTTTAAGAGGAACAGGAGCTCAAGTAGTAGTAAATCTGAGGTGCCGGCGCTCAGCTGCAGTGAGCTCCAACCCAAGTCAAGCAATGCATATGTCCCAATAGATAACAATAGTGACAGAAATCTGGCATAGCAGCCTACTTACCAGGCACATGGCTTCCATCTGATTAATTCTCTCTGCCCCTTGATGAACAGAATTTAAAAAATGTTAGTATTTGCAATCGCCAGCTTTGTGGTTTTGTGTAATTTACAACAGCTTTTACTAAATTCACAAATTTACTCAATTGATGATGGAATTAACTATATACTGACTGTACTTCCTTGAAAATAACTAGGCGCTGGTCAAATAGAGGTGACATATATTGTTACTGTTTACAGAAAATCGAACAATTTCATAATAACATCAATGTCATAACTGTTCTTCCCTGTTCCTTTTCTGTTCTTCTCTTAGATTCCGTTCTAACTAACCTCCCTAACTCTGGATTTCACCACTGTCACTGTTCTTACAGAGTTATTATCCTTGCATTCTGAAATATATACAAAATATATATACAGTACCAGTCAAATGTTTGGACACCTACTTATTAAAAGTGTTCTCTTTAATTTTTACTATTTTCTACATTGTAGAATAATAGTGAAGACATCAAAACTATGAAATAACACATATGGAATCATTTAGTAACCAAAAAAGTGTTAAAAATCCAAATATATTTTAGATTCTTCAAAGTAGCCATCCTTTGCCTTGATGACAGCTTTGCACACTCTTGGAATTCTCTAAACCAGCTTCATGAGGAATGCTTTTCCAACAGTCTTGAAGGAGTTCCCACATACGCTGAGCACTTGTTGACTGCATCTCCTTCACTCTGCAGTCCAACTCATCCCAAACCATCTCAATTGGGTTGAGTTATGCAGCACTCCATCACTCTCCTTGGTCAAATAGCCCTTACACATCTGGAGGTTTGTTTGGGGTCATTGTCCTGTTGAAAAACAAATGATTGTCCCACTAAGCACAAACCAGATGGGATGGTGTATCACTGCAGAATGCTGTGGTAGCTATGCTGGATAAGTGTTCTTGAATTCTAAATAAATCACCAACAGTTTCACCAGCAAAGCACCCCCAAATAGGGCTATCTTCTGTATACCACCCCTCCCTTGTCACAACACAACTGATTGGCTTGAACACATTTAGAAGTAAATACATTCCACAAATGTACTTTTAACAAGGCACACCTGTTAAATTAATGAAGCTGGATGAGAGAATGCCAATAGTGTGCAAAGCTGTCTTCAAGGCATAGGGTGGCTACTTTGAAGAATCTCAAATATACAATATATTTGTTTAACACTTTTTTGGTTACTACATGATTCCATATGTGTTATTCCATATGTGTTGTTTCATAGTTGTGATGTCTTCACTATTATTCTACAATGTAGAAAATAGTTAAAAAAATAAAGAAAAACCCTTGAATGAGTAGGTGTCCAAACTTTTGACTGGTACTGTATATTTGATTCATCATTCATTTTATTCTTACACCTGGTAGAATGGTCATGTATTTTAGTCGTTGCCTCAAACATAGCAATACATGATGTTGATACTTCGTCGAAATCCACTGTCATTGCTGGTACACTAATAAACAACTAAGATTATATGCTGTACTATAGAGATGCCAGCCCAGACTTGCATTGTGGACAGTGAAGACAAAGATAGTCAGTGACAAATTAAAGATAGGTCCATGTACCTTTGCACTTCTTCGATTTCTGTCTTTTCTGGCACTATGCAGTGCCGGTGTCCTCCTCCATTGTCACAATGGACCCGTGCATCTCTTCCACTGTGAACTTCAACCTGAATGAACACACACAGACATGATTGGCACATACATTATTTGCTGGTCCAAATTCCTTCCCTACCCTTCTTCCTTGGCCCTGACCTAACCCTTAGATTTTTCTTAAGGGTCTGGGTAGGTATAATCAGGAAAGAGTACACCATATTGCTTACACCTTACACATTCAGTGGCTTGCGAAAGTATTCACCCCCCTTGGCACTTTTACTATTTTGTTGCCTTACAACCTGGAAATAAAATAGATTTTTGGGGGGTTTGTATCATTTGATTTACACAACATGCCTACCACTTTGAAGATTAAAAATATTTTTTATTGTGAAACAAACAAGAAATAAGACAAAAAAAGACAACTTGAGTGTGCATAACTATTCACCCCCCCAAAGTCAATACTTTGTAGAGCCACCTTTGTAGTCTCTTGGGGTATGTCTCTAGGCAAAACTGCTCCAGCTCCTTCAAGTTGGATGGGTTCCGCTGGTGTACAGCAATCATTAAGTCATACCACAGATTCAATTGGATTGAGGTCTGGGCTTTGTTTCCCCTTAAACCACTCGAGTGTTGCTTTAGCAGTATGCTTAGGGTCATTGTCCTGCTGGAAGGTGAACCTCCATCCCAGTCTCAAATCTCTGGAATACTGAAACAGGTTTCCCTCAAGAATTTCCCTGTATTTAGTGCCATCCATCATTCCTTAAATTCTGACCAGTTTCCCAGTCCCTGGCAATGGAAAACATCCCCACAGCATGATGCTGCCACCACCATGCTTCACTGTGGGGATGGTGTTCTCGGGGTGATGAGAGGTGTTGGGTTTGTGCCAGACATAGCGTTTTCCTTGATGGCTAAAATTTAAATTTTAGTCTCATCTGACCAGAGTACCTTCTTCCATATGTTTTGGGAGTCTCCCACATGCCTTTTGGCGAACAACAAACGTGTTTGCTTATTTCTTTCTTTAAGCAAAGGCTTTTTTCTGGCCACTCTTCCATAAAGCCCAGCTCTGTGGAGTGTACGGCTTAAAGTGGTGCTATGGACAGATACTCCAATCGCCGCTGTGGAGCTTTGCGCCTCCTTCAGGGTAATCTTTGGTCTCTTTGTTGCCTCTGATTAATGTTCTCCTTTCCTGGCCTGTAAGTTTTGATGGGTGGACCTCTCTTGGCAGGTTTCTGATATTTTTTTATAACCCAACCCTGATCTGTACTTCTCCACAACTTTGTCCCTGACCTTCTAAAGGAGAGAATTTGTGTGCAAGTAAAACTTAGGCCAAGTCAGTGGCCACACCCAAGTGAACAGATATTGGTTGAGAACTATAAAACACGCCCTTCTCTCCCCCAGTACAGAAGCCCATTGATGAAAGTCAACCCTAGTTCCCGATGACGCTCGTACTGGTGTCCATATGTTAAAAAAGGGCTAAATTGAACTACAACTCTTTCTAACGAAATCTATATGCAAAGATGCAAAGATAACGTGGGGGTGACGGTCGCCATGTTAAAATTGAGAATTTTGACTAGACCAGTCAAGAATATAGCGTTGAGCTGATTATGGCAAAATGGTATGAACTCTGAACTGTCGACCACTGAAGAAGTGACCAACCCCCACCAGAAAGAACCAGAGTCTTACATCGTCGACCCATCTATCGAAGCACAGCTCAAGAGTAAATATATTTGCATTTCCTTTTCCGAATGGACGGTGGTCATGTTGTTGTATGTTAGCATAGCTTCATCCAGGTTGGATAGAGATACATCCCTTTGTCTTTAATTCTCCCTCGCATTTCATTCAAACCCAACCCCCTTTCCTTTGTGTAACCAGCCGTCATATCGGGTTAGTCCACTAGGGACTTTTCATGACATGATTAGCAATGATTGTATGATCTATCCTGTTGTATATATATGTAATTCTGTGTGTTTACTTAGCTAGTTAGTAAATACATTATTAAGACAATTTGTGTAATGCTAATTCAACCTGTTCGCTAGGGTTCGTGCAGATTTAGATCTTACGATCATCAGAATGAGACTGATAAGAGGTATGGTTAATGATTGACTGTTATAAGAGATTAAATATCCAAAGTTATTTTCTGGAATTGGTAACTCTGTAAGTGACAGATTACAGTGGTGCCTCAGGTTATTAATCATTTTATTATTGCATGATTTAATTCAATCACGTAATCAATTAAACGTTAGATTAATCAATTTGATAAAATAGCATGTCACCAAATTAATCAAAGCCAATGTTACAACAGCAGGTTAGCGTTTTTTGTCATGAATCTTGTTCTGGAGGCAGCTCTGCAGAGTGGTCACTAGCTGGCACAGCTACAAAGTCATAACATCTGATTTGAAACCTAACCCTAACCACACTGCTAACCCTAATGCCTAACCTTAAATTAAGACCAAAAAGCAAATTTTTGTTGTCATGAATTTTTACAATATAGCCAGCTGGCCTATCTAAGGGGAAATCACTCAGTTCTACCTCTAGGACAAGACTTGTGAAGTCTTATATTTAAAAATATATTTTTGAGCTGTAGGCTATGATTTATCTGTCAAATAGGCTGGCTACCTATTTGAAAACAAAATGCACCAGCTACTCCTGTTAATTTCGATCATGGGCTTGTAGCCTAGGCTACATCTGGAAAATAAGGTAACTTTGATTTCAAAAGAGAATGTAGCTCTTTATAATGGATTTTCCAGACAATTACGCTGGCATACACAACGCTGTCTATGTGAATTACTGCTTACTGCTGTCGCGCGTGGTTGAGTCCCCAGTGTTATTTCTGCTTAAGATTCAGCTTTCTCGCTTACCTGCCCTGATTGGGATTCGTTCCCTACTCCATGGTGACCACAGTCAACTGCTCTGCATCCATCACCACAGGCCCCTCCTCAACTGCCTCCTCTATGGTGACCACGGTCACCTTTTCTGCCTCCTCCATCACCACGGACCCTTCCTCAGCTGCCTCCTAAGGCTTGGCTGGCTCACAAGACGATACTAAAAACAATACATACTAATACACTTTTGTGGTGGAAACAAATGTCATATTTCATTACCCTACAATTACAAATGTATAAATGACATATACAACAGTATTTGCAATGGTTCAAATCATTTGGTTGCATATGTGACTGGGGCCATGTAGAAACTTGCTAGGCTACTAATTTTCAATAACCACGTATGACTACAAAAGTCTATGTACGACCAGGTACAGTAAAATTATGGGGGTTGAAATGCGACTGGCTATATGCCTACATCATAGAAAATCTACATACATCATAGGAATTCGAATTTCTAGTGATGCCATTGTGTGACAAACACAGGTCCATAGCTGTAGACGGAGATTCTGGCACTCTCCTGGTGCTTATGGTATTACAACAAAGATGTAATTTGAGAATAATTTATTTGAATGGCAATTGAACAAATTTAAGGGTGGTTCACACCAAAAAATAGATACAACGTCAGCCAATATTTCCTCACTATAGGTTTGATATATTTTAAGTGTCTTTGCTATAGGTGAGTACATGATCCACTCCAAAACCATGTGAGAATGCCAACCAACTGTTAATCAACTGTTGTTTACTATCATTCACACCTGTGTCAAGGATCAGAATTTCATTTACAGTTTTGAAATACCCAATTCTAACATCCAATCTGATTGCCGAAATCTGATTAGAAAAGTTTTGAAAAACTTGGTCACGCCTGTGTCTCACTCTAGATAACTGATGCCTGAAACCAGACATACGCTGTGTTTGGAAGTTTTGTATATGTTGTGTGCAAACCACCTTTCATTTTTTGGACTTTAACACACCAACATTTTGAGTTTGAGCGCAATGTGTCAAGCTCTGGCCATAGAGAAGCCTATTTGCTTCTCTATGTAGCCATGGTCAGAGTCTGACAGTTCTATTCTTTCTGTTTCTGGTGGTGGGTTGTGTTGGATCCCTAATTAGAGGCAGCTGCTGTGCATCCGTAGCCCGAAGCCTACAGCGAAGGTCCGCAGCCCGGAACCTCCAGCGAAGGTCCGTAGCCCGAAGCCTACAGCGAAGTTACGCAGCTCGGAACCTCCAGCGAAGGTCCGTAGCCCGGAACCTCCAGCGAAGGTCCGCAGCCCGGAACCTCCAGCGAAGGTCCGCAGCCCGGAACGTCCAGCGAAGGTCCGCAGCCCGGAACCTCCAGCAAAGGTCTGCAGCCCGAAACCTCCCGTAGTCAACACCGCTCTGTGGTTGAAACATACCGCTCCACCGGTGCCAAATCCGGGTCCAGCCGCCTGCTCCGCTCCAGGGCCAGAGCAGTCCGCTCCACCGGTGCCCAGTCCGGGTCCAGCCGTCTGCTCCGCTCCAGTGCCAGAGCAGTCCGCTCCACCGGTGCCTAGTCCGGGCCCGGTTATTTTCCCCGCGCCAGGGCCGGAACCGTTTACCCCACCGGTGCCCAGTCCGGGCCCGGTTGGTTTCCCGGTGTCCGGAACCGCCACCGAAGAACTAATCTTCCCTCCCTAACCCTCCCCCAAGGTATTTGTGTTTTTGGTTGGCGTTCGGGAGTCCGTGCCTTTGGGGGGGGGGGGGTACTGTCAGGCTCTGGCCATAGAGAAGCCTATTGCTTCTCTATATAGCCATGGTCAGAGTCTGACAGATCTATAATTATATATTATATACTATATAATTTATGTTTCTATGTGGGGGTTTTGTGTTGGATCCCTAATTAGAGGCAGTTGCAGTGCATTGTCTCTAATTATGGATCCTACATATGTTTGTATGTTCCACACCTGGGTGTGGGTCATTATATGTTCAGCTCCAAGTAAGTGTTTACCGTCTGTTTGATGTATGGAGTTGTAGTCAGTGTGTTCTAGTGCGTGAGGTGTATAGTATTGTTATTTTGTTTGTTAGTTCGTCATTTTGAAAGTTGTTTATTAAAACCTAATGTCGAACTACTACTGCGCTGCGCCTTGGTCTCTTCTAACACCCACTCGTGACATTCCCTTAAAATACAGTCCTTAGTGCAAGGTTTAATTACAGATAAATGCACTATTGCACATTTGATATACTAAAAGCAATGAAAAAAGATACAACTGACAGGATACTATGCATTCCTGAGTGATTGACTACCTAAGTTCAGTCCAAGACTTACTTACAATATTGCATATGATATGATATAACAACTGTACATGAATATGTATATACATGTCAGGCTCTGGCCATAGAGAAGCCTAATTCCTTCTCTATGTAGCTATGGTCAGAGTCTGACAGTGTCGTCCTTTTCTGTTTCTGTGTGGGGTTTAGGTTGGATCCCTAATTAGAGGCAGCTGCACGGCATTGTCTCTAATTAGGGATCCGCCTCAGTGCCTGAGCAGTCCGCTCCACCGGTACCCAGTCCGGGTTCAGCCGTCTGCTCCGCTCCAGAGCCTGAGCAGTCCGCCCCACCGGTGCCCAGTCCAGGCCCGGTTGTTTTCCCAGCTCCAGGGCCGGAGCCGTTTGCCCCACCGATTCCCAGTCCGGGCCCGGTTAATTGCCCAGCTCCATGGCCGGAGGCGTTTGCCCCACCGGTGCCCAGTCCGGGCCCGAGTGTTTTCCCCGCTCCATGGCCGGAGCCGTTTACCCCACCGGTGCCCAGTCCGGGCCCAGTTGGTTTCCCCGCTCCATGGCCGGAGCCGTTTACCCCACCGGTGCCCAGTCCGGGCCCGGTTGTTTTCCCCGCTCCATGGCTGGAGCCGTTTACCCCACCGGTGCCCAGTCCGGGCCCGGTTGTTTTCCCAGCTCCAGGGCCGGAGCCTTTTGCCCCACCGGTACACAGCCCGGGACCGGTGATAAGGAAGGGGCACGGGACAAAACTGTCCACGTCGCCGGAGCCGCCCCCGATGGACTAGTTTTCCCTCCCATTTACCCCCCCCGTGTTTTGTGTATGTTTTTTTTTGTTTAGGCGTCCGGGAGTCCGCGCCTTTGGGGGGGGGTACTGTCAGGCTCTGGCCATAGAGAAGCCTAATTGCTTCTCTATGTAGCTATGGTCAGAGTCTGACAGTGTCGTCCTTTTCTGTTTCTGTGTGGGGTTTAGGTTGGATCCCTAATTAGAGGCAGCTGCACGGCATTGTCTCTAATTAGGGATCCAATATATGTTGAGTCTGTCCCTCACTCTGGTGTGGGTCGTTATCGTTGCATATCGATGTATGTCGCAGTCACGGTGAAGTAAGTGTGTTTCTTTTCGTCCGTTCATTTGGTGTGTTTTTGAACGTGACGTTAGTCGAGTAGTGTTTGTTTGTGTTCTGTGGTTCGTCTTGAAGTTTGTCTATACATAGTACTTAAACATTTATTGTACATAGTATAAAATAAAACGATGTCGATCTCTGAGTGCGCTGCGCCTTGGTCTCTCCTTCCACCTAACCGTGACAATACAGTCCTGAATGAATAAGTCCTGAGTGAATGAGTGATTACAGACAAGAGTTACTCACAGATGGATGCCTAATTGTTAAACAAGGTCCTAACACCCCAACAGTTCCAGGTCTATGTTGCCGACGGTCTCTGGCACACCGTGGTGGGATCAGTCTGTCACTGAAAGGGCTCCTCTGCATCATAACCATGACATGCAGAGGGTGGGTGACGTTGTCCTTAATGGCCAGCAGTTTGGCCAGGATCCGTCTCTCCGCCACCTCCTCTAGTGTCAAGGCTAATCCCCAGAACAGAGCTACTGGCCACCACAGACTGGTAGAAAATATGCAGTAGTTTACTGCTCACGTTGAAGGACCTGAGCCTCCTCAGAAAGTAGAGTCGGCTCTGGCCCTTTTTGTACAGAGCCCCGTTGTTACCAGCCCATTCCAGCCTGTTGTCCATATGGACTCCCAAGAACTTGTATGACCCAACCATTTCCATATCCATCCCCTGTATAGGGACTGCAGTTGGTTGGGCCTTGGTTCTCCTGAAGTCCACCACTATCTCCTTTGTTTTGCTGATGTTGAGCTGAAGGTGGTTCTGCTCACACCCTTGTCCACTTACCCTGCCTTATGCCCTTGGGGAAATCCCTGTCACTATCTTGGACGTCGGTCTAAACAATTAGCCAAACAACGGAAGTTCGCAACTTAAGCCCATCAGCCCTGGGCTACGGTCCAAACACTTAAAAGACACACCCTATCCCCTCAGCCCTCAAATTAAGTGGACACTTCTGATGACGTTTCATGACGTCTGACGAGTATACAAGGGGCGGGGGAGGAAGGAATGATTTTTAAATCGACCACCCATAGCTGGAACTATGCAGGCTAATGAAATATTTTATTTAAAAAAACAAAATGTAAATGAACCAAACAAAAACATCATTACTTTTACGAGACATGTTTGTGCTGCCAAGTACATCAGTAGCACAATTTCCAACTTATTTGCATTCGTTTTTACTTACACTTGTATGTTGACTTCTCCATTGATGTTTTCACTGACTTTTCTAAGTGGATATACAATAGTCGCGAATTGAATTATGGGGAGTTTCAGGACCCGGAGTGAACATAATTGTACACTCGCAAACTCGACTAAAAACGAGGGATGAGGGATTACTTTGCAAACTTCCCTTGCTTGGCTAATCATTTGGACTGCCCTCCAAGATGGCGACGGGGATTCCCCCAAGGGCATAAAGCGAGGGTAAGTGGACAAGGGTGTGTCTTTTAAGTGTTTGGACCGCAGCCCTGGTTTTTGATCGAGTTTGCGAGTGTACTTAATTCAATTTGCGATGATTGTACATCCGCTAAGAAAAGTCAGCCGAAACGTAATACCAATAAGTTAGAAATTGTGCTACTAATGCACTTGACGGCACAAACACGTCTCGTAAAAGTAATGATGTTTATAAAACATTTTCCTTCTTCAGAAGTTCCAGTTAGGCAGGCTAACGTTAGTTAGCTAATTAATTTGCTAGCTATCATGCAGTAGGTGTATATTAATCATTCATGTAAATAGACATGCAATCATAATTTACTGTAGCGCATATAAAGCACCCACAAGCTACCGGTGGCTAAAAACACAATCATTGCGAGGTCGAATTTCAGGGCAAGGGCGGTCCATTTAAAAACCATTCCTTTCTCCCTCACCCCTTGCCCTTTAAGTGTATACTCGTCAGTCGTCATGATATGTCATGATAATTTGAGGGCTGAGGGGATAGGGTGTGTATTTTAAGTGTTTGGAATGCAGCTGCAGTCGACTGTAGTCAAAACTTCGTGACCTTTGATCAAATGATTTTGTAAAATTCATGCAGATGACATGTAGCCCCAAGTCAGACAACGTTTTACCCTATAATGCAAAAAAGTGATCCGCTCGAACGCGCCCATTGACTTCTTAAACCCCGGTCTGCCGAGTCCGCTTCGCAAGCGTTCCCGGAAGTCCCTCCTTACTGGTTTCCACTAGTTACCACATCCACAAAGTCAAGTTTGGCTATTATCGTAAAGATTCATCAAACAAAATTAATGTTTTTTGGTCGTAATTTAAGGTTAGAGTTAGGCATACGGTTATCAGTGGGGTTAAGGTTAGGGTTAAGTTTAAAATCGGATTTTAGGAAAATAAATGGTAGAAATGGGCGGGGTTTATGATTTTGTGGCTGTGGTATCTAGTGACGAACCTCCTTACTAGCACTTCCGCACTGTAGGCAAACTGCAATCTTTTTCAAGACGATTCTAGATTACAAAGTAGATGGATGTAAAGTGATTTTACCGTGACAGTTTTCGAGGCGGGTTTTTCCTATTGACAATATACGATAGGTGAATGTTTTCTCTAGCGCTGAAATGTATTAATGCTGTTGTCTTTACAATCGGGACACTGGTAAAATATGGCCACTGACTGTTTTAGAGCCGCATCTAGATTCCGGTGATGAAGAGAAAGAACGCCGAGTAGACATAATATGCTTTTGCTTGATCTTTTCACTAAAACAATGAATGACGCCTAGCTGTGTTTCTGTTTGATCCAAAGGGAGTTACTTTTTTTCTGAATGTTTATCAAACATTAGTTTGTCTTCTGACAAATAGGCTCCGCGTATTTTTGCTGTCAACCATATCTCCTCTGCACAGCAGCATAATAATAGGCCTAAAAATAATAATCCTACTATATTACCAATTGAGATTGGTGATTTTGGGATTGTTTTACGTCTTGATATGTTGGAGTTTTCATATTAATCTCTTATAATAACGGCATTATTATTGTTCAAAGATTTATTTTATAATAAGAACAAAAATATTTTATGTCATGATTTTCTAGTTATTTTCTCATATTTGGGATTTCTGTATGAGTATGGTACACTTCTTCACATGACACTGCTAGTCATAGCTCAGAAACATAAATTAATGTTGCACTCTCCTCTTCATGCTTGACCCTTACAATGTCGTATGAGCCTTTTTAAAGTCTTATAAGCCTTTATAATGACATATTGTGTGTCTATCTAGGACATTTTCAACTGCCTCAAACTGGCTGTAATTAAATCAGGATCATTTTGATAATAATACCTCATAAAGGGATCATATTCTTATAAAAAGTCTTAAAATGCATTTTAACCACATAATATTCCATATACCTGTTATCAAATGAATTGGCACTGTTTTTTCTCTCTCCCATCAGGCTTGCAGGCAGCTGCAGTAAGCCACCATGTCCATGGCCCAGCAGCAGAACCAGGTGATCCTCCAGTTCCGCTTCGGAACCTTTGGAGACTCTATGCTGCAGAAGATGAACCTGCTTCGCCGCCAGACCCGCTTCTGTGATGTCACCGTGCGCATCAATGACCTGGAGGTACGCATCCATCAACTACCTGTGTTTTTGCACATATTCTCTGCTGCTTTTACGGTTTACCAAGTTTTTATATATTTTGTATCTATTTTGATTATTATTTTATTACACATATCACTATGAGTTGCAGTCTCTGTATAAATTGTGCTATACATTTTATAACATTTTTTATAAATGTTATTATTAGGTCCCTGGTCACAAGGTGGTGTTGGCTGCCGGTTCTCCCTTCCTCCGGGACCAGTTCTTCCTGCAGGACTCGTCCACGAGGGAGGTCCAGATCTCTATGACCCAGGAGGCGGAGGTGGGCCAGCGGCTGCTGCTGTCTTGCTACACGGGCACCCTGGAGCTGCCTGAGCTGGAGCTGGTCAACTACCTAACTGTGGCCAGCTTCCTCCAGATGGGCCATGTGGTGGAGCAGTGCACCCAGGCCCTCAAGAAGTTCATCCAGCCGCGACACTGCCAAGTGAAACAGCAGCCTCAGGAGGAGGAAGGAGATGTAGAAACTCTCATAGCCTCTCCCACCCAGAAAATACAGGAGCTGCCCCAAGCTCAGGTAATAAATCGTGAAGAGGAGGATGATGAAGATGATGATGTGATAATTCAGCCGATGACCCCTCCCCCTCCCCAGAGGCGAGACCGGGGTGAGGGCGAGGAGAGCCCCATCACTATCGTAAAGGTGGAGGCCGTTTGTGAGCGGGTGTCGGAGATGTCTGAACACTCCTCTGCCTCCATTGCAGGGTGCTTCCACACCAGCCCCCCATCGTCGTTACACTCCCCTGAGCCCCAGCACTCCCTCATCAACTCCACCGTGGACACCCGGGCTGGCGAGATGACCATACCACATATGCCAGGATACCCGCTCAGCCCCCCTCCACTACCCACCTCAGCCACAGGGAGACCTAATCTGGGGGGGCACCTACGAAACTCAGACAAATCCCTTCAGTGGTACCACCAGTGCCCAAAGTGTGCCCGCGTGTTCCGCCAGCTAGAGAACTACGCCAACCACCTCAAGATGCACAAGCTGTTCATGTGCCTGCTGTGCGGAAAGACATTCACCCAGAAGGGTAACCTGCACCGGCACATGCGGGTCCACGCTGGCATCAAGCCCTTTCAATGCAACATATGTGGCAAGACCTTCACTCAGAAATGCTCTCTCCTGGACCACCAGAACTTACACAGCGGAGACAAGCCCCATCGCTGTAACTACTGCGACATGGTGTTTGCACACAAGCCTGTGCTCCGAAAACATCTCAAACAAATCCACGGCAAGAACAGCTTTGACAACGCCAACGAGCGTAGCCTACTACATGACGGGGTTCTGGATTTTGAGTACGGGCGTCTGCAGGACTGTAGCATGGACAATAGCATGGACAACAAGCCTGTTGTTATGGATGACTCTCTTTAGTGCTGTATCACGTTTAATTTCTGCTGAGTCATAAATGAATAGCTGCGTAGTAGTGTTAGCTGAATTGTAAACCGTATCGTACGGTACTTGAAGGTACAACACTGAATATTAGAATAAAAGTTACTGTAGACGTGTATACAGTACATCTGTTCATATTTTATAACAATGTTAATTTAGTGAACATGATATTTTAAAAGCTGCCCTGATAGTGTGTGGTGTCATTTTTGTAATACATCTAAATGCTTATTTTATTTATGAATAGACAACAGAATGTGAATCTGTTCGATTTTTTTATCAGATGAAAATAGCAAGCTTTAAAAATGTGTAATGCTGACATTTCTGTTAAGTCACAACAAGTGTTCTTAAGGGAAATGAGTGCCAAAAATATTTCCTGAAATGATTTGTCCTCAGGAGGATTGTTTTGGCTAAGGTAGCCCACAGTAGGACCAAAGTGGTGATAGTGGATCTGTAAAACATATGTTATTATTGTCAATTAAGCCTGTTTTGGAAATGGGTAGACAATAAATGCTTGTATCTTGTATGAGGACGTGACATGTGGGTGAGAATGTTGAGGATGTTGGGTTTCTACTGTGCCATATAAGAGGAGCAGACACCCAACAGGAGTCCCACGTTACTTTAAGTGACACTAAAAGCTGATCTATTTGTAGTTTTATTAGATTGGTAGGTACAGGATAATTTCAGTGTGTGTACACATTAGTACTTAGTATGGCCAGTTTGCGGCCAACTGTCAATTAGAATTTATTTGCAAATCTAATTGATAACCTACAAAGTCCAAACAGGTATAGTTGTAAGTACTATGCAACAATGTATATCTACACTGTAATTACACTGTACCTGTCAATGTAATCACAGTGTAAATACTAGTATATCTTTTTTTCAGGTACAATGGAACCAATCAAGTGACTGTAGTCAGCCTGTAACCCCAAAAGCATTACTATGTTCCTACAGTAGATGGAGACATTGTATACCATGTAATCTCACAACATGATGCGCTGTCTTTTGTATCCTCTGAGAACACTACATGGAGATGGCTTTTGTTGTGGTTGTATCACTGATGTTACAGTACTGCAATTGAAGATTGTGAGAGGATTTACATTGATGACCGTTCCCCATGCCACGGCATCAGGGTTACTAGAATGTAGTAAATGAATGGACTCGTCATGTTTACACTTGTCTTTTTATCTGCTCCATTTAGATATCAGTATCCCATTGTACTTCATACCCTGCCTTATGAATAGATGTATTCACTGTCACACTGATCTCTGTTTTATTTACATAGATATACATTTAAGGGGCCACATCAGTTGATTGACTACTTGGCTGTTTACAAGTAACGTACAGACAGTTCTACGTGCACTTTAAGTGCAGTCTTGCCTGCGCATATTACAAGGTCATTATACTGTATCATATTGATGGGATTTCTGAGAAGGTCAACACATCACCAGGGATTACAAAGGTCTACAATTCTGAGTAGGCCTACACATAGTCTGTCTGTGAATCTGGAACACGCCCTCTGTGTGTGTGTGCGCACGCGTTTGTGTGTGCAGGTGCGGTGGTGCATGGACGCATGGTCTGTGGGGCAGCTGGCATATCTTCCTGCTCCTAGCCCGATCACTCAGGCAGACAGGATCTGCTTGGCTGAAACTCTGCAGCTCCACTGTGCAGCCAGTCACAATCCTGACTTGGCTCACTCACAGTTGCTGTAGTCAGCTCATGTGGCTAACTGGGTGTGCTCATTGTTGTTACAGTCTACTCCCGCTCTCCCGCTCACCGGTCTACTAACCACTGGACCTGGCAACCCATCTTAATGCACACCTGGCAACCATCATTACGCACACCTGCGTCTCAACATCAGTCACATCTCACCCTTTATATAGTACTCTTTAGTTATCAGGCATTATTGTTTGTTTCCATGTCAGACGCTTCGCTTGTTTTGTATCGTTCCAGTTGTAAATGAGAACTAGTTCTCAACTGACCTACCTGGTTAAATAAAGGTGAAAAAAACAACTATTTTACAACCAAGATAGTTGAGATGGCTTGCGAGGGCATAGTTCTATAGGTCTCATGGGTAGTACACTACAACTGCAATGTTTTTTTAGGACATTACGTTTACTGCAGGATGAATATATAGCTACTACCAGCAGCAGGGCCCGGGACGATAACAGTATGGCAATATTTATTCCATGGCAAAAATTGGAAACAAAGCATATCAAACTTTTTGGTCCTTTAAAAACCTGCTGTGTATAAAATATTGTGTGCTATAGCTTGGAATATAAATAAATGTGACTCTGGATGACAACATAATGTTTGTTTCAAACGTTAGGGCTGTTTTCCTAAAAAAGTTACATTCTCTTTGTGTTTTGTTTCCTTGCCACTATACTAACGAGAATCGCGATAGTGGTACCGAAACGGCCCTAACCAGCAGTGGGTATTATTTAGGGTTAGCGATCTAGTTCATGTCTTTTGAGTTTCCACTTCCTCAGGTGTTGAACTCCAATTAGCCTATGATATTAGTTAGTGCACATAAAGATGTATGTAAATGTTATGTGTCAGCCCTGTTGCCTGTGTCTAAGCAGGGTCAGGGTGTAGGGTGTATGTTTGGGGATGGTGTGTGTATGTGTGGGGTGTGAGTTAACGGCACGTGTAGTGATGTGGGCTTTTGTCCCAGTCCTCCCCTTTCCAGGAGTGCTACTGGATGTGCAGGCTTTTGCTCCAAGGCTACTGTAACAAATCTTCTTAATCAAGGTCCTGAGGAGCAGCTGTGATGTGTCTACATCAACAAAGGACAGCTACCAGAAGGTAAAACAAGATTACATGTCCTCGCTCCTGTCTCTCTGGCTAAAAAACAAAATGATTTAATAAGATACAGAGTTACCGTTCTTCATCCAAACTATAAATTAATCATAAGCTACCTGAGAAATTGCTGATATGTGACATTGATTTCTGACAAAAGTGTGTGTGTGTGTGTCAACTTTGTCCAAATTGCTGATGCTTTCCTCTGGTGTTAAACATATCAAGCGGCCTGGTGTGAGAGGGATCATATTAATACCTATGAAATCAGTGTAGAGATTTACTTTGAGTGATTGAACAGTACTGAAATCCAGTGAAGTGGAGTGAAGTCTAACTGATTACACTGGGAAGAAGCTGAAATAGCACTGTCAGTCATGTTGACTTTCAAAATCCTGGGATAAGTCGTATCTTCTTCACTTTAAAACTAGAATCCTTAATTGGTGAAACTCGTTTAGAATATTACAACAACAAGGAAGTTACTGCAAACAACAAACACTGTTTTTTTAAACACTGTTTTTAAAAAATGTTTACGATGAAATGAACTAGAGATCGCTCCTCTCCTCGGTTTCATCAACAAAACAAAAACAATAAGAAAGGTGCTGGGGCAAACTGTGTCGCTTTTTCCCCAAATGAAGTTCCCATCTTTAAAAGGATGTTGAATTTGTGCAATTGTCCTTAATTAGCTTGCTGTTACTTTTTTTGAACTTCACATCGCCATTGCTTTACACACTGTAGCCTATCAGTCTTGGGACATATTCTTCTACACACACACAATCCGTCACTGTCTCTTTCTCGCTCTATTTCTTTTCATTCGTTCCATCTCTCTTTGTCTTTCCCCTGTTCACACACATACTGTACATTCTGCTAATTAAAAACTATTCATGGGGAAATTAGATATTTCTACTAATCTATTATCTGTCGTCAGGCAAAGCCGAAGGAGCAGAAGCTGGGAGCGCTGCTAAAATCCCACTTCCCTTCTCAGTCTTATTACTCTCACTCATTGTTCTTAATCAGAACCTTATGATGAATATAAAATGCTCCAGGATTTAATTAAAAGTTATTCTAAAAATAACCCTTGTCTGCCAGCTGTAGCAATCAGTGCAGCTTAATGCTGGGGGTTTCCAGCCACTTGTTGTGTGTGTATGTGTGTGTGTGTTTGTGTGTGTGCATGTGTGTGTGTACAGTATGTACATGCACATACACCACATGACCAAAAGTATGCGGACACCTGCTCGTCGAACATCTCATTCCAAAATCATTAATATGGAGTTGGTCCCCCTTTGCTACTATAACAGCCTCCACTCTTCTGGGAAGGCTTTCCACTAGATATTTGAACATTGCTACGGGGACTTTCTTCCATTTAGCCACACACACATACGTCATTCGCATGACGAGAAGACTCCGATACAGGGGATGCAGGTCGGGGTGCCTTGTGAGAATTTGTCGGCGAATGGGTAACCTGCCTCTACCATCCGTCCTATTGGCCAACATGCAATCATTGGAGAATAAACTGGATGAGCTCCGTTCAAGACTATCCTACCAACGGGACATTAAAAACTGTAATATCTTATGTTTCACAGAATCGTGGCTGAATGACGACATGGATAATATACAGTCGTCTGGTTTTTCCATGCATCGGCAAGACAGAACAGCTGCTTCCGGTAAGACAAGGGGTGGTGTCAAATGTTAAGGAAGTCTCCAGGTTTTGCTTGCCTGAGGTAGAGTATCTCATGATAAGCTGTAGACCACACTATTTACCAAGAGAGTTTCCATCTATATTTTTCGTAGCTGTCTATTTACCACCACAAACCGATGCTGGCACTAAGACCACACTCAACGAGGCGTATAAGGCCATAGGCAAACAAGAAAATGCTCATCCAGAGGTTGTGCTCCTAGTGGCCGGGGACTTTAATGCAGGGAAACTTAAATCGTTTTACCTCATTTCTACCAGCATGTTACATGTGCAAAAAGATGAAAACTACCTTTAGACCACCTTTACTCCACACACAGAGATGCGTACAAAGCTGAATTGAATGCATGCTGGTCCGGGCAACTGAATGCGTGACCAAGCAAGACCCCAACACCATCATTAAGTTTGCCGATGACATAGCGGTGGTATGCCTGTTCACCGACAACGATTAGACAGCCTATAGGGAGGAGGTCAGAGACTTGGAAGTGTGGTGCCAAGACAATAACCTCTCCCTCAACGTGATCAAGGCAAACGAGATGATCGTGGACTACAGGAAAATGAGGGCCGAGCATGCTCCCATTCTCATCGACAGAGCTGTAGTGGAGCAGGTTTAGAGCTTCAAGTTCCTTGGTTTCCAATTCACCAACAAACTATCTCTGTTCAAATACCTCTAGACAGTTGTGAACTCTATACCAGGCAGTGTCAGAGTCCAGCCACCCTTGTCATAGACTGTTCTCTCTGCTAACGCACGGCAAGAGGTACCGGTTAGGCACTGATGTTGGGCAATTAGGCTTGGCTCAGAGTCGAGGTTCCAATTCATCCCAAAGGTTTTTGATAGGGTTAAACTCAGGGCTCTGTGCAGGCCAGTCAAGTTCTTCCGCACCAATCTCGACAACATTTCTGTATGGACCTCGCTTTGTCATGCTAAAACAGGAAAGGGCCTTCCCCAAACTATTGCCACAAATTTGGAAGCACAGAATCGTCTAGAATGTCATTGTATGATGTAGCGTTAAGATTTCCCTTCACTTGAACTAAGGGGCCTAGCCCGAACCATGAAAAACAGCCGCAGACCATTATTCCTCTGTTAAATACCCATAAAAGGCTGCAGCCACCACTGTGCTTGAAAATATGAAGAGTGGTACTCAGTAATGTCTTGTATTGGATTTGCCCCAAACATAACACTTTCTATTGAGGACAAAAAAATTATTGCTTGGCCACTTTTTTAGCAGTTACTTTAGTGCCTTGTTGCAAACAGGATGCATATTTTGGAATATTTGTATTCTGTACAGGTTTCCTTCTATTCACTCTGTCATTTAAGTTAGTATTGTGGAGTAACTACAACGCTATTGATCCATCTTCTGTTTTCTCCTATCACAGCCATTAAACTCTGTAACTATTTTAAAGTCACCATTGGACTCATGGTGAAATCTCTGAGTGGTTTCCTTTCTCTTCGGCAATTGAGTTAGGAAGGACGCCTGTATCTTTGTAGTGACTGGGTGTATTGATACACTATCCAACCTTTTATTAATAACTTCATCATGCTCAAAGAAATGTTATATGCTTTTTCATTTTTACCCATCTACCAATAGGTGCCCTTCTTTGCGAAGCATTGGAAAACCTCCTTGGTCTTTGTGGTTGAATCTGTGTTTGAAATTCACTACTCGACAGAGGGACCTTACAGATAATTGTATGTGTGGGGTACAGAGATGATGTAGTCATTCAAAAATAATGTTATACACTATTATTGCAGTCTATGCAACTTATTATGTGACTTGTTAAGACATTTTTACACCTGAACGTATTTAGGCTTGCCATAACAAAGGAGTTGAATACTTACTGACTCAAGACATTTCCATTTTTCATTTTTAATTAATTTGTAAAAATTGCAAATTTCGCTCCAATAGCACTCCAGTAGCGCTCACTTCACAAGCTCAGGGCATGCTCGGCCCAGCATGCATTTGTAGTCTACTTGTGATCTGCTATAGCCCCTTGCTTTAGCTACTGTTCGCTAAATATTTTCATAAAGAAATTGAAAAACACACAGGAGCAAAATCTGGGTGACTTACAAAGATGAGGACCAAGAGCATGAGAGGGAGTGCGATGAATCATTGGTGAATCTGAAAATGCACATATCCCGAAAGCATGGTGGTGTACTTACTACGTGTTAATGCTAAAAGAAAGGAAGGAGGTAGGTAGATAACTAAGTGTGTCATTGTAGAAAAATTAAACATCAGATCTCTTAAAAGTTTCCTATATATATATATATATATAAAAAAAGGTTGTTTAGTGATGCAGAGAGGATATTCTCCGCTGCTGGCCGGCTCTCACATGAGCCTGAAGCCACAGACTCTGGCCAAATTGGTTTCTAAAAATTAATTCAAAGGCAATTTTAAGGCATTTTGTTTAATTTATATTTAATTCTAAGTCACAGCCTATACTTCACAATTTATAGACTATAATGATTTAATACAACTAATGTCCCTGACTCCCTACCAGCCTAGTGTGTTGAACTTCTTTATAGGCTATAGACATGAAATAATGTAAATAATGGAGCCTAAATAATTCATTTCTGTTCCTTCTTAGGCTCCCTGTCTGGCTCCTGACCTATTTAGAGTGTTTATATGCCGTTTAATATGACATCCAGCCTATTTGAAATGATAAATGGCAGTCTTGTGGGAGAAAACAGCTCGTTGATGAGAGAGGTCGAAGGAGAATGGCAAGAATCGTGCAAGCTAACAGGCGGGCCAAACACAGGCAAATAACACCGCAGTACAACAGTGGTGTGCAGAACGGCATCTCGGAACACACAACTCATCGGTCCTTGTCACAGATGGGCTACTGCATTGCCTGCCATATGTTCTAGTATAGTCTACAGTTTTATGAAGTCTGGAATGATGCCATTTCACATTTACATAGGCTCCCATAGTATGAATCTATCATGAGATGTGACATGGAAGGGAGATGAGCTGCGGCAAGGATTACATTATATTACAGGGCCTGTCGGCCAGCGCCCAGACCCATGCATCCTACCATCTACAGTGCCACATAGCTTACAATCCTGCTCTTTTCAATGATTAATTACCTGTGGCTCAATTATTCATGCTATGTTTATGTGGACCAGAAAAACCTCTATGAATAATAGATTGGGGCTGGCTCCATCTTGTTTATCAGCTCTGGGTTGATTGAGGAAATCAGAAAGGAGAGGAGAGGAGAGGAGAGGAGAGGAGAGGAGAGGAGAGGAGAGGAGAGGAGAGGAGAGGAGAGGAGAGGAGAGGAGAGGAGAGGAGAGGAGAGGAGAGGAGAGGAGATCCAGAGTGTTAAGTCTAAAGTTCAACAACTCTCAGCTCATCTCTCATCCTACTCTGACTTCACTTTACATTTACTGTACAGCTTAAGGAGGGATTCCTTCTTTACATGTTTAAATTAAACATTTTGTGACTGTTTGCGAGATAAAACAGTGTTGGTTGGCATGGTTTCCTGAAAGTGCTGAGAAAGTGGATGAGAGTTGCCAGACTGGGCTGAGAGCTAGGTAACAGTACAGTAATGTTATTATACTGGCCTATTCATTTTAATTTAATCTCAAACGGAAACCTTCCCACAATAATCAACCACCTACCCTGAACTTTACATGCTTGTTTGACGTATCAAATGTCTTCAGAACTGTAAAAAAACATAATGTGATTTTTCCCAGTCATTCCATATTAATAAGACACTGTACATAGGGGTTAGCCTGCGGTGGTATTGTTATTGTAACTGTGGTTTGTAGTGGTAGGGTTATTGTAACTGTGGTTTGTAGTGGTAGGGTTATTGTAACTGTGGTTTGTAGTCATATACCCTCCTGCAGAATGTACTGTACTTCCCTATGGATACAATCTGCTACAGCAAAGCTTGTCTGACTGCAGCAGCTTCACATCAGAGACAAAGTCACTGTTGGCTATTTCTGTGTAATAAGGGAACATCCACATTAATTGGGCATAAAACAACAAACTTACTCAAGATTGTTCTCTCTCTCGCTCTCTTTCAGCTATGAGAATCCCAGTTCCCTTTTAGATTAGAGGAAAAAAAGGGTAAAACCAACAAGAAAGAAAGCATGAAAAGAATGTCAGGAAGAAAGGGTAATAAACAAAGAATGGCCTGTACTACAGAGGGAAGCCAAAGGAATTCCAATTTTCCATATCGGAGGTTCCCACCGACCACAGCCGCCATCCCGTCCATGGGCGGGATCCCGTCCAATCATCAATGTTCGTATTCCCTCTATTTCAGGGCTGACATACACTCCGACATGGTTACCTCACAGCCATTAGTGCACCACAGCACCTCTACACCTCTACAGCGTGTGTGAGGGAGAAAAACACTACAGGTAGCTGTGTGTGTGTGTGCGTGTGTGCGTGTGTGTGTGTGTGTGTGTGTGTGTGTGTGTGTGTGTGTGTGTGTGTGTGTGTGTGTGTGTGTGTGTGTGTGTGTGTGTGTGTGTGTGTGTGTGTGTGTGTGTGTGTGTGTGTGTGTGTGTGTGTGTGTTTTATGTTTGTGTGGACAGATGAGCCTGAAAAAGGGTAGAGTCCGTGCCATGTAAATTTGAGGAAGACATTTGTCTCATTGCCCACAATGCTAAAGCGAAAATGCACACAACCTAAAAGAAATTAGCCAAAAAGCGCTACAGCAGGTAACATCACGTTTAGTTATTAGTTGCAGGATACAATCAGAATTAAAATGGTCAACAGTAATTGTCATAAAATACATACAGCACTAATCGTCACGTCAGGTACAGTCACCAACACGTGAGGTACAGAACATTTATTGAAGAGCTTTCTTTTTACATTGGGAAACCAGCATTGTCCCACCTTATACTTTAGTTAAAATGTGCAATAAAACATCACTTGTGTTAGTTCTGATAGTGGCAGCAAGGCAAAAGTCTTGTTCCTTTTCAATATGTATAATAAACTAGTTGTTGAGTTACACGTTAATTAAAAACACAACCCCAGGAAACATTTTTGGCCATTATCTCACTGTATTCCTCAGAACTAATCATAATTGATTCCTTATCAGAATTCATAGGATAGTTGAGATGGTGGTCGCTGTTCCAATCTAAATACATTACAACTCCCCATCCCAAACCCGGCCCTCATTTTAAAGTTTCTGGAAGTTTCACTTCATTTCACAATATGGTACAGAAATTAAGTGAAACTTCCAGAAGCTTTAGAATGAGGGCCAGGTTGTCAGGATGGGTAGTGTACTGTATAAGTACACATTCATTACAAGTAAGTACCAATATGCACTTCATTATAACTAGCTAAATCCTGTGTAACACCTACTACTGTAATTACATTGCACTTAGGCAAACATTACATGTACTATGCTTGAAATAGTGCGCTTTTTCTCATCTGGGATGACCATGTTAACCCAGGTGGTACAGTTTATTTTGGTGGCAAGTGCTAGCAATAACGTTGAGTGGAGATATATTTTCAACAGTGCATTGGTAAGTAATAAGAGCCTATTAAGCATAATCTCTCAGACACCCAGCGCATCCACGAGGGGTCACAACCTTTGTGACAGTTGTTACTGAATCTGATGCAGCTGAGAAGAAACAAAACATTAAGTTTGTGAACTTAGTGGACACCTGCCCATTTGTAACAAGCATGGTAAAAAGCATGAATTGTTACACCTTTGTAGTTACAGACCACAATTGCTACCAGTTACATGTTGTTATTACACTGTAACTATTGGTTGTTACTGTTAACTATAATACGTGCTACAGTGTAATTACACATGTAATTACACTGTAATAAGAATCCCTTACCTAAAGTACATTGGGTACTGTACTCTCTCATTGAAGAGCATTCATGTGAGCTCAATATAAAACAAACGCTCACATTTCTAGTCATGTGAGCGCAATAGAACACACACTACATGCTCCAATTCTAGAACAGTCATGTGAGCCAGATAAAGCACAGCTACTCTCCAATCAGATTCAGATAGATATACAAATATCACATGCACATAATGCAGTTTACCAACAAGCTGGTGTCAGATAACCAAGAAGAGCCCTTTTGTGGCAGGCCCGGCAGTCATTGTAAATAAGAATTGGTTATTAATGGGCCTGTCTGGTAAAATAAAAATAAATAAAAGTAATACTACTACTGATATGTTTTTACTGTCTTGAATTGCACAGACCCCAACTGCACAAACAGACAGAGACAGCAGCATGTGGAGAAGGAAAAGAGCCCTACAGACGGCCCCCGAGGAAAAACAGACATCTTTCCAAATATTCCAAATAAATTCACACTCTTTTCTGACATGGCCTTTTCCCTGTGTAAATCTGATCTTTTGGAATCTGATCTTTGGAGTTCAGATTTATACCACATCCATATGTGGATTTCAATCCTGATACAATTCTGATGCTCCATATGCAACCTCAGTCTGGACCCTCAGAACAGATTTTTTTTGCTATGAAGTGCCGTTACTAAGACGACTACCCTAAAATGTTAAGGAACACTAACAGGAAATGAGCATTGCATCTGTATGCTACTTCAGATAGAATGCGTAAATCTGTTATGGGTCAGCCTGAAAAAAGTTTTTGTATATGGAGAAAAAAATCTGAATTGGGTATAATATGCTATTTACACACCATCATACATGGTTATGACGTTAAGGAAATTGTGTAGGCCATAGCCGGAAAAAGTAATTTCCATAGCATCATCCTAAAATGAGTGTTGATTTTTTCACCCACCACTCACGGTGTCTGAAATACCATCATACATAACATCTTTCAGAAAGATAATCTTTTTTAAAAAATCTATGATTATCCTATATTAATCTGGGATATCAACAGTCATAACTCCACAGTGACACACTATTCTTGCAACAAATCCAAAAACAGACATAACAGTTAATTCTTTAAATGTAACAGATGTTGTATACAAGCTTTGCATACACACTATAGTAAAAATATGCCTTCATGCTGTCCTTGTGGTTCTTGAATATTCCTAGAATGGAATGCAATCTTTCCTGGGGATAAGAATAGAGTTCTGCAATGCCACGGTAGGTTGACCCTAGCTTGCTCTATTGTATGTGTGAGGGAGTGATTGTCTACACCTGTGTACCCATGGGTTCGTCATATAAGAAGACTCCTGCACATACAAAACATTCACCTTTGAACCTTTTATTGTATTGATGTTTCAATGAAGTTTACACTGTCCAAAGTCTTGCTATCCTACATATCAGATCTAACTTAGTTCCACATAGAAACCTACAACCTACAAGTCAACTTTCCATAAAAGCCTTCAAGACCCACAGGAGTTCCACATGAACCTACTTTGCATGAAACCCTTAGAAACACATTGTCCCCATGACCCCTCTGCCTTCTAGAAGGACAGTCTGGCCTTCATGTGCTACTCTTCCACTCAGTTCATCTGTACAGCTATCAGGAGCCAGGGGGCACAGAGGGAGAGAATAGCTTGACAGTAAGAGTTTGCACGCGGTAATTAGGGTGTCTCGCTTTGGATTTTGTTGTGGATCGGTAGCGTGCCTAACATGATGCAATTCCAATCTATAAGAAAATCTTGACTATGTTATTGCTGTCAGATTATAATGTGGAGCAAGTCATGCATTTGCAGTCTCAAGACCAGTCTAAAGGCATCAGCAATTAAGAGTGAACAAACAAATGACGTTTGACCTGATGACGGAACATGGACAGAGAATTCAATTCTCAAATAAATCAACTTGTCTCCTTGCTGAGAATGCAGAATGAAGACATAGGTCCATGATAAACCAGAATGCCGGTGGGCATGGAGGCAGCCATCTTGCCAAAATCATCTATTTCATACATCAACATTCCCGCCTAGAAGAATCCTTTTGATAAAATACACAAGCTTCTGAACAAACAAAATTATTTTATCGGATCTGACTGTTACTGGTAACTGGTGTCCTTTCTGATGTAATATTGTAATGTAGTGCACAGAATCATTATTATATGATTTGACATTCAAATATTTGCAGTTTTCAATAACTGCTACAAAATGGAAACTGTCTGTTGCAGTTTCTAAGAGGAAAAATACAGTATTTTAAGTACTTTTATGTTTCGGTTTGTTTTGGTTCACTATTGTCTACCCTGAAAGAACAAAGACAATATAATAGGTTTGCATCAATGTTGAAATAACGTTTTTCACTGCAGTAGTTTACAAAATACAAGTCGTTGTGCTGATATTGTCCTTTTTTTTTTGCATTTGGAAGATATTTGGTAGGCTCACAGGCAACAAACATGGCACCAAACATGGCACCAAAACTGTACGACTGGAGTTGCTGTTTTTTTCCTCAGATCCATTCTGATGTCCATCTATAATTACCGCACACCTTCTCCTCCAAGCACGGTGGTGATTCACACAGCCAGAAACAGACAGCCCCGCTTGGGAGAACACTCCAGAAAAAGACTGGAAAAAACCCCACTCGCTACCGCCTGCAAACCACCCCTCTGAAATGAAGGGCACAGACATGGGCACCTCTCTGGCCTGGCCACAGGGTCTATGTACTACTATTGTAGCGAGACACCCTGTGACATGCAATGTAGTAATACACTGCACTCACCAAGAGCTAAAGCCAAGGCCTTAGCTTACTGTAGCTAACCAACCAGACAGTGTCTGTAGGAGACTGTTACACCTAGCAGGCCTGGGATGGTCGCTGGCTGGGTGGAGCTGGACCCTTCTTCCCCTTGGTGCAGCAGCCCAGTTCCAGGCAGGGGGAGAAGAGCGACTTGAACAGGCGTCCAAGGCCCTTCCGGAACACGCTGTTGGATAGACTATAGATGAGGCAGTTGCAGAAGCTGTTGCTGATGGCTAGCCATGTGGTAAGGAAGGAGGCCACCAGGTGGCGATAGAGGCCAGCACTCTCCAGCAGGAAGTAGACGATGTAGGGCATCCAGAGCACGTAGAACACGCTGGTGATACGGAACAGCACCATGGCGTAGCGCTTATCCAGGCACCCTTCACCACGCTCACCCCTCTCGTTCTCCTGGGGGCCGAAGCGTGCAAGGCGTTGGGTGATCTTGCGGGTGTGCTGACGGCAGATGCGGAAGATACTCCCGTAGGTGAAACACACAGTGAGGGCGGCTGGAGCATACAGCAGAGCCACGATGAATGAGCTAAAGCCCGGATCGGTCTGCCACGAGGTCGCACACCAGCGAAATATATCTCCGTGGTAGCCGGGCTTCCCCCACCCGAAGAAGGAGGGCAGGAAGATGAGGGCAGAGTAGAGCCAGATGAGGCCGATACAGATGCGCAGGCGACACGTTGTGACCAGCGTAGCGTAGGAGAACGGCCGTGTGATGGCGATGTAGCGGTCAACACTAATACACGCCAGAGACGCCATGGACACACTCTTCAGCACAGACACCAGGTAGCCAAACACCTTACAGGTGAGCTCCTCGTCCAGCCCCTCGAGGTAGTGGAGCAGGGACAGAGAGGGCACCAGGCAGCTCACCCCCACCAGGAGGTCTGCGTAGGCCATGGTCTGGATGAAGTGGCTGGTGGTGTGGTGGTGGAGCAGTGGAGCACAGTGGAACACGAAGATCACCACCAGGTTGCCGCTGATGATGAGGATGGTGAGGAAGAGAATGACGGACACCTCCAGTACGCAGATGTTGAGGTTGTAGGCGTAGCCCAGGCCCAGCAGGCAGAAAGGAGAGCTGCTTTGGTTCACATCAGAGGAGGAAGAGTTCATGTTGGAGCTGCAGGAAACAGACCGGTCAGTTCAGTTCTGCTTTCATCTCTCATTACGGTCTTTATCTCTCTTTAACCAGACAGTCAGTTTCTCTCTCTTTAACCAGACAGTCAGTTTCTCTCTCTTTAACCCGACGGTCAGTTCATCAATCCGTGCTACTCTCCCTATAACGTTGGTTCCCACCTGGAGGTAAGCTGCTACTCGATGGTTGTTTCTCCCCTCCTCTTCTCTGCTGCTCCTCTCCTCTTCGTCTCTTCTTTCACTTTTCTGGCCTCAGAGTGCAATGCAGTCTTACAGTAGCAAACGTTGTCCTCTGTTGCACACTGAGAACAGCAGAGAATGTTGCTGTGTATGAGTGTGTGCCTCTGGGTGTGTGTGTACGTGATTGAGTCATGTGCCAGTACCAGCCAGCCTTCTGATGGGCTAACCTAGCACATGCAGGCTCTGGTGTGTACAGTACACAGGGGCTGCAGCAGAGTCTGTCTACTCACTAGTATCGGTTCCACCTCCATTCCTCTCTCCTTACCACTGGGCTGCAGAGGTGAGCGAAGCTGAGCCTGCATACAAACACAATCTCTGGATGTCAACTTCTGTGCACACCATGCAGTACCCGCAGGTGGAGTTCAAGGAGTACCGGAGGTCATCTTAAAGTCTAGATCTATAACTCCTCGGCAAAAATACAACCAATGTAGAGAGAGATTTAACGGACAGAAACAGTCATCAGCAGCCAGAAACACATTCCAACCAAAACAGTGTCGTAAACGTGTAGAAGCAGCAGCAGCAGCAGCAGCAGAGCCTAGCAGGAGAGACGCAAAGAAATAGCAATCCAGAATACCACAGCATCCACAGAGAGTAGGAGGATAGAAGAGCATCCAGCGGTGCTAGGAGCTCCAGTCTCTGATTCCAAACGTCTTTTGAGCCAGTGAGTGTTCAGTGAGAGAATAGGGAGGAAACGATAGTCCTTTACTGCTCCACTCTGCTGTGGCACTGATGCAGAGATGGTACTGCCCTCTCCTCCCCCTTACTCTCTCTCTCTCTCTCTCTCTCTCTCTCTGTTTCCTTTGCTATGCCTGCAGCAGCAACAGCCTGAGAGGAAGAGCTCCTCCCTCTCTGCGAGCTCAGCCAGTAAGTATAGCTGGGTAGAGCTCTCTCTCCACACAGACGGTGCACACCCACCCACGTATACACACTCTGAAGGCTACCCCATCACATACTGTACACACACGTGCAAGTGTCCGCTCACACACAGATCCAGATCCAGACACACACACATGCACATACACACAGAGACACAATTGCGCATTCATGTACACACAAGCATGGACACACACGCACACATTCACACACAAACTCTCACACACACACACACACACACACACACACACACACACACACACACACACACACACACACACACACACACACACACACACACACACACACACACACACACACACACACACACACACACACACACACACACACACAGGTTAAAGAAAGAGGAGACATAGAACCTTCCTTTTTTATCATGCATAACAGAACTCACTGTGGGATTTAATCAAGATACTTTATGAAGAGAAAGGTTTTCAGACGGATCTGGGGTGGGACGACCAAGAGTCCAGAGGGTTGAGGTGCAGGGTTTGAGCCTGAAGGGAGGAGGGGCAGTTCCCCTTGTGTTTCCATAGGCAAGCTCCACGGTCTTGAAGGGGGTGCGAGCTTCGACTGGGAGCCAGCGGAGAGCACGGAGGACAATCGAGTTGAGGGTTTCAGAAGGGGCGTGGCATTGATGGAGTTCGATGCGCCAAGAGTTTGTGCTAGTAGTACATAAAAGCATTGTGCTAATTTGTACAGTATAGTACATCATTAACGAGAGACTGGGTTGCAGAGGAGCAGGGTGACATGGGAGAACTTGGGAAGGTTGAACACCATGCGAACTGTGGAGTTCTGGATGAGTTGTGTGGGTTTGATGGCACAAGCGGGGAGCCCAGCCAGCAGAGAGTTGAAGTAGTCTAAGTGGGAGATGACAAGTGCCTGGATTAGAATCTGTGAATTCTGTGTGAGGAAGGGTCGTACTCTAGGGCATGAACCTGCAGGAGTCACTGCTTTGATGTTTGCAGAGAACGACTGGGTGTTGTCCAGGGTCACGCCAAGGGCCTAGAACTGAGCCCTGGGGGACACCAGTAGTGAGAACACGTGGTGCAGACACATATCCTCTCCACATCACCTGGTAGGAGCGACCTGCCAGGTAGGATGCAATCCAAGAGACTCCCAGCCCAGCCTGCAGTGTGTGAGAGTTGGTGGAGAGGGACAGAGCAGCATTGAGAGGTGGTTTGTTATTCTTCACCATATGGAGGGGGTGTCAGTCATTGGTCGTGTTTACCTCTGGGTCAAGGGTCAATTCATGCACATCTGCCTCCATTATGGGACCAAAGTTGGCCCAGACCCGCTGAACAAGTGCTGAGTTGTTCCGTGGCCTTCACCCTGCAGAGTAGGTAAACATCAACCCACATGTCTCGCCTCAATATTACCACAGGAACAAGTAAAGAGTAAACACTGTTCTCTGGAAGAGGGTGGTGGTTGAGGGTGGGGTGGGACTGTGACTAATGTCCTGTCGTTTTTTCAGGTATTATCTACTTCACAGAAAGGTCAAGCTGCAGTGTATGTGTGATGGGTATACAGCTATATTGAGAGAATAAATAGTACCAGTAGTAGAAGTAATTGCTTATACTGTACAGTAGTACTGGTAATATGATATAGCCAGTATTGCTGTAAGAAGATGTATAAATAGAGACAATAAATCAGGCGTGATGACATTACTCTCTATGACCCACGCGTCTATAAACTGTACACATCTGTGTACTGTACTCTACCTTGCCCAGGTATACTGCCTGGTGCAGTAGTCTACATTGTAAAATAGGCTTACACCATCAGACACACATCCAGGTCTCTTTATAAGCTACCAGTACACTGTATTGTAATTCTTTCCTGTAGCTAGATTCAGACCTGATACAGCTGCCAGACCTGCTTATCCGTTGTCCATACACAGTTTATCTAGTGACACTGAAGAACATGTAAGTGTGACTACACATTCATCAGAGTAATGAACCATGGGCTTAGTCAGTCCAACAAACTCACTAAAGTACAAATAAAGCATTTATAATTGTATTCTGTTATATAATGTATTTATGTAAGTCTTAAAAATACATACTGTATAGCCAAGGAGTGATGGGATACATTTTTACACTGACATACAGTAGAAAGGACCTTTCATACTGTAATTGTAACATTATCACTAAACAATAACTTCTATTGAGATCACTTCTTTGACTTGTTCTGCTGCTGGACACATCAAATAGAGGCAGGACGCAAACATACACTATATTTACAAAAGTTTGTGGACACCCCTTCAAATTAGTGGATTTGGCTATTTTAGCCACACTCGTTGCTGACAGGTGTATAAAATTGAGCACACAGCCATGCAATCTGCATAGACAAACATTGGCAGTAGAATGGCCTTACTGAAGAGCTCAGTCACTTTCAACGTGGCACTGTCATAGAATGCCACCTTTCCAACAAGTCAGTTTGTAACATTTCTGCCCTGCTAGTGCTGCCCCAGTCAAATGTAAGTGCTGTTATTGTGAAGTGGAAACATCTAGGAGCAACAACAGCTCAGTCGCGAAGTGGTAGGCCACACAAACTCACAGAACTGTTCATCAGGAGCTTCAAGAAATGGGTTTCCATGGCCAAGCAGCCACACATAAGCCTAAGATCACAATGCCAAGCATCAGCTGGAGTGGTGTAAAGCTCACTGCCATTGGACTCTGGAGCAGTGGAAACACATTCTCTGTAGTTGGCAGCTGCCAGGAGAACACTACCTGCCCAAATGCTTAACTAGGTCAGTCAGTTAAGAACAAATTCTTAGTTACAATGACGGCCTTCACCAGCCAAACCCAGACGACGCTGGGCCAATTAAGCACCACCCTATGGGACACCCACTCACGGCCAGTTGTGACACAGTCTGGATTCCAACCAGCGTGTCTGTAGTGATGCCTCTAGCACTGAGATGCAGTGCCTTAGACCGCTGTGCCACTCGGGACCTTGTAATTGTTTTGAACTGGAGAGTTTTTCAGGATAAAAAATAAATGTCATGGAGCTAAGCACAGGCAAAATCCTAGAGGAAAACCAGGCTAATGGGGATCCTAATAAATCAAATCAATTCAAAATTCAGTCTGCTTTCCATCAGACACTGAGAGATGAATTCACAATTCAGCAGGACAATAACCTAAAACACAAGGCCAAATCTACACTGGAGTTGCTTAACAAGAAGACTGTGAGTGTTTCTGAGTGGCCGAGTGTGTCACAGTTACACTACTTGAAAATATATTCCAAGACTTGAAAATGGTTGTCTAGCCATGATCAACAACCAATTTGATAGAGCTCAAACATTTTTGAAAGAATAATGGTCAAATGTTGTACAACCCAGTTGTGGAAAGCTCTTAGAAACTTACCCAGAAAGACTCACAGTTGTAATCGCTGCCAAAGGTGCTTCTACAAAGTATTGACTCAGGGGTGTGAATACTTATGTAAATTAGATATTTCTGTATTCAATTTTCAATATATTTGCAAAAATTTCTAAAAAAACGTTTTCACTTTGTCATTTTGGGATATTGTGTGTAGATGGGTGAGAAAAAAAACAACGATTTATTCCATTTTGAATTCAGGCTGTAACACAACAAAATGTGGAATAAGTCAAGGGGTATGAATATTTTCTGAAGGCACGGTACATAGGTATGATCTAATGGGAGGGACTCAGATTAACGACAGGAAAAATAATACATGATGCCCCCAACTCAACAATGCCATTTAAAGCATCAATCTCCCTGCTTCAGTCACCTTGGCTAAGTTTCACGTTTTATTTTTATACTGTAACAACCATACAGAGCAAAAGTATTCACGTTCGGGGCCTCATGGTCCTAAAGCACTAATAGGTTTAATTCTTCCCATCTAATCAACCCATTCGGACCCATAGCTTGAGCCAATCCCGGAGCCAGTGATGTCCTGATACCTGACATGCTATCTCTTTACATCATGAGATTCTACAGTTCAATAGTTCCATATCTCTTAGAAGGCGGCAGGTTCTGTCCAGACAACCCTGGGAACAGGCTCCAAAATTGGCCTCTGATAAGACAGAGCTGCAGGTTCTTCCCCACTGCCCTTCTTTTTACACACCCTGAGGGAGAGGAGGAAGTAGAGGGAGCCAAGAAGACTTTGACTCTAGACCAAATCAATTTGCCTGAGGCTTCCTAGCTGCCCAGACTGTCCAGCGGCCCCCTTATACCACACAACAATGACCCGTGTTAATGACTTGACAGAGAGCGGCTGTTGATGACGCTAACTTTCTCCGTTATCTATCCAGTGAGGCATGTCTCATGATCTCTAGGTGCAGTAAATTAGAAGCACCAGAAACACTATATAATTTACAGAGCAAAACAAAGCAGCTCATTCAACTAATTGACGTTGACGATACAACAGAACCACTATCGTGGGAAGATTTCAACAGGCTTTTCTGGTGTTCTGCTTCATTGAGAGATAATGGAATCATTGTCCTAATGGTTTGGGGGTTTCTTATGTCCAGTCTTGAGTCCAGTCTCATGATTTTCAAGTGCAAACATCATACTGTATCTCTTTTTGGTTTAAAAGGGCTTCCCGAGTGGCGCTGTGTTTTAAGGCACTAAGGCATCTCAGTGCAAGAGGTGTCACTACAGTCCCTGGTTTAAAATCCAGGCTGTATCACAACCAGCCATGATTGGGAGTCCCATAGGGCGGTGCACAATTTGGCTGGGTTTGGCTGGGGGTAGACTGTCATTGTAAATAAGAACTGACTTGCCTAGTTAAATAAAGGTTAAAAATAAATTATAAACACAACGCAGTACAAAGCAGCACATTCCCTTGCTGATGACTTTATGTTATATATTGTACTGTGTATTTGTACTATAGGTTATAAAAAAAAGCAGAGGTGCTTTAAAACATTTAAATTGTTATTAAACAGTTAATAAAAACTGGAGAAATCCAGAGTCATCACGTGGACATTACGTATACTACCACCCACTGGGGAGCCAGGCCTAGCCAATCAGAATTACGTTTTATTACAGACAATTTCATCTGCTGTCCGGGAGGCTGGTCTCAGACGATCCCGCAGGTGAAGAAGTCTGATGTGGAGTTCCTGGGCTGGCGTGGTGACACATGGTCTGCAGTTGTAAGGCTGGTCGGACATACTGCCAAATTCTCTAAAATGACGTTGGAGGCGGCTTATGGTAGAGAAATTAAAATTAAATTATCTGGCAACAGCTCTGGTGGACATTCTTGCAGTCAGCATGCCAATTGCATACTCCCTTAAAACTTCAGGAATCTGTGGCATGCTGTTGTGTGACAAAACTGCCTTTTCTTGTCCCCAGCACAAGGTGCACCTGTGTACTAATCATGCTGTTTAATCAGCTCCTTGATTTGCCACACCTGTCAGGTGGATGGATTATCTCAGCAAAGGAGAAATGCTCACTAACAGGGATGTACACAAATTTGTGCACCAAATTTGAGACAAATTAGCTTTTTGTGCGTATGAAACCAACACTTAATATTTTGCATTTATATTTCTGTTCAGTATATTTGAAAGTGGAGTCAATTTGTGGAGAGAAACCTAAACCGGTACCTCCACTGCCGACCATGATCGTGTAATGAGGCTAAAGGTCAGTAGAGGGTGCTACTGCCACACTCCACGTCCAAATGTTATTTTGGAACAGTGCTTTTCCCGGCTTTGGTTCCAGAGTAGCACCTGATTCAACAAAAAATATATAATAGTCAAGGCCTTTAGAAGTAAACATTAGTTGAATCCAATGTGTTGGTGTGCTACTTTTACTAAGTAGAGGTTGAATGCTAATGTTTGAGGTCATGTTTGTAATTACTGATTAAAACAATAGGACAATTATTGACAAGAGAGCTGTAAAGGTGATGTGGAGACCACTGCTGATCCGGACATATTACAAGTCTCGTTACTCCCTCTGCAAAGTAGTTATTGGGCCTATGCAGACTCTGGGCCAGTTTCCCAGACCCAGATGAATCCATTGAGACTAATTTAATCTGGGATGCATTGGAATTAATTGAAAAAAATGACCAACCAAAAGGTAATTACGTGATCAAAGGATTTATAAGGGGACAAAGACGCTGACTGTGCCACAACTCATGAGGATCTGTCCCAAACAATCAAACTGGGCTCCTTCAGTTCTGTTCTCAGTGGTTTGGAGCAGTCTATATTTACAAAACATTGTCATTGTTAGGGGCAGTAGGACTAAGATGGAGGCCCTGAGAAAATGACAGCCCAGCATCTTCTTCAAGGGGAAGAGCTCAATTGTATACTTCTCGTGTCCTCTCTTATCATTCTTCTCAACACCCATTGGAGAAGAAGTTCAGAGGGGAGGGACATCTGGCTTTCTCGTCCAATGGGGGGGGGGGTTTCTCCCCAATTTCGTTATATCCAATTGGTAGTTGCAATCTAGTCCCATCGCTGCACCTTCCATACGGACTCGGGAGAGGCGAAGGTCGAGAGCCGTGCGTCCTCTGACACGACCCCGCCAAGCCGCACTGCTTCTTGACACAAAGGAGATTCATACACATTTATATGTTTTATTGTGACTGAGTCACAGGGAAAATATAGGATTATAGACCGCAGCAAAGCTACAGCCAATAACGCTAGTGACAAGTACCAGCTTTACGTAATCGTACTCCACCTCCTGCTTGGCTCACACTGCTAAAAATACCAGCGCCTCTACAGAGCTATCCGATATGATCCTGTGTGTCTAGGACCAAATTACTTCATTCCATTCCTTTGTGTCAGGCAGTCACCTGCCTGTTCAGTCAGTGCCGATGCAACTAAAGCTTATTTTGGGTCCCATTCGGGGCAAACGTCAGGAAAAGCTGCTAAGTGGGTAAGGGGCTCTAGTGGCTAATTTGGAGAGCTCGACTCCAGGTGACAAGGCCTATAAAAATAGACTAGCTCACATGTCCAACCGCTCTTTAACAGGTTTGTTTAATGCTAAATAAATGTTTTACTGTACACAGATACTCCCCACTGCATGCTCATACAAACCAGAATCCTGTGGTAATGGATGAATGGGTTCAAGTCGGCCCTTTATTCTGGGACTGAGACAACACTCATAAGACTGTAGAAATAGTAGAGGGCAATAAGATACAGTACATTCACAAAAAGATAAGAAAAGAGAATGTCCAAAAAATGACAATTGAACTGGAGGGGATAACAGAAAGCTGCCATTGAAGGAGCGCTCTGGTTTCGAAAGAAAACTCTTTTTTTTACAAAAATCTAATATTGCTGATTGTAAATAATGGACAGAACATGTAATACCATAAGTACACTACATGGATGTGTGCACATAAACAAACTTTGGTTACATAGTCTACTCAGAATTGACAAAGGACATTCAATACCAGCAGCATTTGATCAAGTGCAGGTAATTCCATTAAACAAGAGGATCTAAGATCTAAAAAAGTACATGTACGTCTTGCTCACTGTTACAGGATTGTGTGTATGTAAGAGAGAAAGATGGAGACAGAAATTGAGAGAGCTATTACTTCCTTGTTGTAGATATCATTCAAGATGTCAATGTGCTGGCCTGAGTAGAGTAATGCTATTAACTGCTACTAGGACATTTTTTTAATTGGACTAGTATGAGTCTATGCTCTGCTAACGCTTACATTTGGAAATAGTTTCTACAGTACTTACAAATTAAACTCGTAACGATGCTATATACAGTTGAAGTCAGAAGTTTACATATACTTAGGTTGAAGTCATTAAAACTCATTTTTCAACCACTCCACAGATTTCATGTTAACAAACTATACAGTCTTATGCAAAAGTTTGGGCACCCCTCTGAGGCTGCATAATAATTTACTCTGTCGTCACAGAAAATGATCACAGTGGCATGCCATTCATTTTCTAATAAAAGCTGAGAAGATTTTTAGTGTAGCAATATTAAGTTGTATGAAATTATATCAGATGTGAAAAATAGGCTATGCAAAAATTTGGGCACCCTTGACATTCTGTTGATTTGAATACCTGTAACTACTTAGCACTGATTAATTGGAACACACAATTGGTTTGGTGAGCTCATTAAGCCTTGAACTTCATAGACAAGTACATTCAATCATGAGAAAAGGTATTTAAGGTGGCCAATTGCAAGTTGTTGTTCTCTTTGACTCTCCTCTGAAGAGTGGCAACATGGGGGCCTCAAAACAACTCTCAAATGACCTGAAAACAAAGATTGTTTAACATTATGGTTTAGGGGAAGGCTACAAAAAGCTATTGCAGAGATGTAAGCTGTCAGTGTCCACTGTGAGGAACATAGTGAGGAAATGGAAGACCACAGGCACAGTTCTTGTTAAGGCCAGAAGTGGCAGGCCAAGTAAAATATCGGAGAGGCAAAGGCGAAGGATGGTGAGAACGGTCAAAAACAGCCCACAGACCACCTCCAAAGACCTACAACATCATCTTGCTGCAGATGGTGTCACTGTGCATCGTTCAACAATTCAGCGCACTTTGCACAAGGAGAAGCTGTACGGGAGAGTGATGCGGAAGAAGCCTTTTCTGCACACACGCCACAAACGCACATTTGGACAAGCCAGCTTCATTTTGGAATAAGGTGCTGTGGACTGATGAAACAAAGATTTAGTTATTTGGTCATAACAAGAGTCGTTATGCATGGCGGCAAAAGAACACAGCGTTCCAAGAAAAACACTTGCCACCCACAGTAAAATTTGTTGGGGGTTCCATCATGCTGTGGGGCTGTGTGGCCAGTGCCGGTACTGGGAATCTTGTTAAAGTTGAGGGTCGCATGGATTCCACTCAATATCAGCAGATTCTTGGGAATAATGTTGAAGAATCACGCCGGGGCTGGATATTTCAACAAGACAACAACCCAAAACACTGCTCAAAATCTACCCGGGCATTTATGCAGAGGAACAAGTACAATGTTCTGGAATGGCCATCCCAGTCCCCAGACCTGAATATCATTGAGAATCTGTGGGATGATTTGAAGCGGGCTGTCCATGCTCGGCAACCATCAAACCTAACTAAACTGGAGACGTTTTGTAAGGAGGAATGGTCCAAAATACCTTCATCCAGAACCCAGACACTCATTAGAGGCTATAGGAAGCGTCTAAAGGCTGTTATTTTAGCAAAAGGAGGCTCTACTAAATATTGATGTGATTTTTCTGTTGGGGTGCCCAAATTTACGCACCTGTCTAATTTCGTTTTTATGCATATTGCACATTTTCTGTTAATCCAATAAACCTCATTTCACTACTGAAATATTACTGTGTCCATCAGTTATTTGATAGATCAAAATGAAATTGCTGATCCAAACACCCAATTATTTATAAATGGAAATCATGGAAATTGTCAGGGGTGCCCAAACTTTTGTATACGACTGTAGTTTTGGCAAGTCGGTTGGGACATCTACTTTGTGCATGACAAGTAATTCTTCCAATAATTGTTTACAGACATTATTTCACTTATAATAAACTATATCACAATTCCAGTGGGTCAGAAGTTTACATACACTAAGTTGACTGTGCTTTTAAACAGCTTGGAAAATTCCAGAAAATTATGTCATGGCTTTAGAAGCTCCTGATAGGCTAATTGACATAATTTGAGTCAATTGGAGGTGTACCTGTGGATGTATTTCAAGGCCTACCTTCAAACTCAGCTCCTCTTTGCTCGACATTATGGGAAAATCAAAAGAAATCAGCAAAGACCTCAGAAAAAAAATAGTAGACCTCCACAAGTCTGGTTCATCCTTGGGATCAATTTCCAAACGCCTGAAGGTACCACGTTCATCTGTACAAACAATAGTACGCAAGTATAAACACCATGGGACCACGCAGCCGTCATACTGAACGTACTTTGGTGCAAAAAGTGCAAATCAATCCCAGAACAACAGTAAAGGACCTTGTGAAGATGCTGGAGGAAACAGGTACAAAAGTATCTATATCCACAGTAAAACGAGTCCTATATCGACAAAACCTTAAAGGCCGCTCAGCAAGGAAGAAGCCACTGCTCCAAAACCGCCATAAAGCCAGACTACGGTTTGCAACTGCACATGGGGACAAAGATCGTACTTTTTGGAGAAATGTCCTCTGGCCTGATGGAACAAAAATAAAACTGTTTGGCCATAATGACCATCGTTATGTTTGGAGGAAAAAGAGGGAGGCTTGCAAGCCGAAGAACACCACCCCAAACGTAAAGCACGGGGGTGGCAGCATCATGTTGTAGGATGCTTTGCTGCAGGAGGAACTGGTGCACTTCACAAAATAGATGGCATCATGAGGAAGGAAAATTATGTGGATATTTTGAAGCAACATCTCAAGACATCAGTCAGGAAGTTAAAGCTTGGTCGCAAATGGGTCTTCCAAATGGACAATGACCCCAAGCATACTTCCAAAGTTGTGACAACAAATTCAAGGTGTTGGAGTGGCCATCACAAAGCCCTGACCTCAATCCTATAGAAGATTTGTGGGCAGAACTGAAAAAGTGTGTGCGAGCAAGGAGGCCTACAAACCTGACTCAGTTACACCAGTTCTGTCAGGAGGAATGGGCCAAAATTCACCCAACTTATTGTGGGAAGCTTATGGAAGGCTACCCGAAAAGTTTGAACCAAGTTAAACAATTTAAAGGCAATGCTACCAAATACTAATTGAGTGTATGTAAACTTCTGACCCACTGGGAATGTAATGAAAGAAAAAAGCTGAAACAAATAATTCTCTCTACTATTATTCTGACATTTCACATTCTTAAAATAAAGTGGTGATCCTAACTGACCTAAGACAGGGAATTTCTACTAAGATTAAATGTCAGGAATTGGCTAAGGTGTATGTAAACCTCCGACTTCAAAGTACAAAGTACATTCATCTCTAGGAGACAGAACGCGTCTCCTTCCTGAGCGGTATGACGGCTGCGTGGTCCCATGGTGTTTATACTTGCGTACTATTGTTTGTACAGGTAACTTCAGGCGTTTGGAAATTGCTCCCAAGGATGAACCTGACCTTTGGAGGTTTTGGCTGATTTCTTTTGATTTTCCCATGATGTCGAGCAAAGAGGAGCTGAGTTTGAAGGTAGGCCTAGAAATACATCCACAGGTACACCTCCAATTGACTCAAATGATGAAAATTTGCCTATCAGAAGCTTCTAAAGACATGACATCACTTTTCCAAGATGTTTAAAGGCACAGTCAACTTAGTGTATGTAAACTTCTGACCCACTGGAATTGTGATATAGTGAATTATAAGTTAAATAATCTGTCTGTAAACAATTGTTGGAAGAATTACTTGTGTCATGCACAAAGTAGATGTCCTAACCAACTTGCCAAAACTATAGTTTGTTAACATGAAATCTGTGGAGTGGTTGAAAAACGAGTTTAAATGATTTCAACCTAAGTGTATGTAAACTTCCGACTTCAACTGTATGTATGTATGTATGTGTGCATGTATACATACATATATACATACATACATACATACATACATACATACATACATGCATACATACATACATACATACATACATACATACATACATACATACATACATACATACATACATACATACATACATACATACATACATACATACATACATACATACATACATACATACATTTGAAGTCGGAGGTTTACATAGACCTTAGCCAAATATATTTAAACTCACTTTCAGTGGTTGAAAAATGAGTTTTAATGACTTCAAGTGTATGTAAACTTATGACTTCAACAATATATATACACAACATATACACATATACACACACACACACACACACACACACACACACACAGTACCAGTCAAAGTTTGGACACCTCATTTACAATTTTCTACATTGTAGAATAAAAGTTAAGACATCAAAACTGTGAAATAACACATATGGAATCATGTAGTATAACCAAAAAAGTGTTAAACAAATCAAAATATATTTGAGATGTTTCAAAGTAGCCACCCTTTGCCTTGATGACAGCTTTGCACACTATAGTAAAAATAAAGAAAACCACTTGAATGAGTAGGTGTATCCACATTTTTTTGAGAGTGGTACTGTATGTATGTATGTTATAGTATACACATGTACTTGATACATAACTGTGTATACCCTTATTGGGTTAAACACACAAAAAGCACACACACACACACACACACACACACACACACACACACACACACACACACACACACACACTGTACATAGATTCATATATCACATGAATATTGCAGTGTTGTGTTTTGTTCGAAGTCCATTCCCAAACAGCACATTTTCACTATTTCAAGTAGATATAAAGATAGAGTCAAGTATTCCAACCCTGACAATGTTTCGCTTCTTCTCCTTCTTGGATTGATGTCTGCTCAGAGAGATAGGTCCCGATTCTTCACCCTAGTGTGCACTTGCACAATACGGGAGAAGAGTGGAGAATCTGGACACAGCCTTATTAAGGTAGATAAAGCCTGATCAGACAGGAAACAGGAAGTTTCAAAATGTCAAGTCATCCCCCACTGGCTGTGGAGGTCAGAAGAAATCGTGAGGTCCCAGGTGAATTATAATAGGAGTGGCAATTGTCTGTGGCTGGTAGAAGGCACTGTCAATGTACACACCACCTACAGAGAGAGAGAGAGGGAGAGAGCGAGGGTGGTAGCAGAGAGACAGTGGTTACGACTGTGGCCTGTAGGAAGCAGTGTTACACATTTTTGGCCATGATAATGTGGTGTGATTATAGAGTGATTCGCTGTGTTGGATTAGGTGAAGAATGGGAGAGTTTGTGGTGGATATAAAAAAAGTGGTGACATGGGTCTAGCTGTGAATTTCAGAATGCTAGGCAAGTCAAGATGTACTGGTACTCAACTGATGAATAATATTATTTGGATAATTTTTTATTGTATATCTCAAGTCTCAAACAACTCAAGTAGCCAATTAAATGTATAGATTAGGAACAAAAGACGGGTTTATAACAACAATGTATGGACAATCAATATCCAACAAAGATTTTTCCCTGTGTCATTTCACATTATTACACATAACTTAATTTCTGAAATTATTTGTTTTGGTTTCTTTGTATGTATGGATTACTTGGGTTGTTACCAACATCTGGTGAAACTTTCATGTCAATAGCACCTTTGGAAATATATTTACTGAGAAAAATGGTGACGTGTTCAATACTTATTTCACCCGCTGTATATAGTCTATCCATTCAAATGAAACTTAGAAAATAGTCTAGCCCTGTGTATCCGCCAAGTGGGCTGTATCACAAAAATTTTAAAAAAAAATGGAGAAGTGTGGATATTATGTGGATCTCACATTTGACTGTTCTGTGTCTGACCACCCCCATTAAGAAATCAGGAAATCAGAAAATGGAAAGGTGAGGTGGAAAGGTGTGGTGGAACAACAAGCACATGCATGACACTGTCTAGTAGCTGCTGGCTCCTGCTTACCATAGGCAGGAAGGGGAGCTGCAGGACCATAGCCATATGGAGCTCCATAGCCTGAAAACAGAGGTCAAAGAACTTGGGTTACAGGAGCAGTATCTCCCCCCTCCCCCGGTCCTCATAACAGCCTCAATTTGTCAGGGCATGGATCCTATATGGCAGGGCTGTCCAACCCTGTTCCTGGAGAGCTACCATCCTGTAGGATTTCACTCCAACCCTCATCTAGCACACCTGATTCTAATAATTAGCTGCTTGAAAAGCTGAATCAGGTTGGTTACAACTGTGGTTGGAGTGAAAACCTACAGGAGGGTAGCTCTCCAAGAACAGGGTTGGACAGTCCTGCTATATGGTGTTGAACGCATTCCACAGGGATGCTGGCCCATGTTGACATTCTTGATACACACAGGAAACTGTTCAGCATGAAAAACCAAGCAGCATTGCAGTTCTTGACACAAACCGGTGAGCCTGGCACCTACTACCATACCCCGTTCCAAAAGGCACTTAAATATTTTGTCTTTCCCATTCAGCCTTGTCTCAATGCTTAAAAATTAATCTTTAACCCGTCTCCTCCCCTTCATCTACACTGATTGAAGTGGATTTAACATCAATAAGGGATCATAGCTTTCACCTGGATTCACTTGGTCAGTCTGTCATGGAAAGAGTGTTCTTAATGTTTTGTATAATCCGTATATAACGACAACCTCACAGACACCAGGATTGGGGTCAATTCCATTTAAATTCCAGTAAATTCAGAAAGTAAACCAAAATCCAAATCTAAATGTTCCCAATTTAAAAGCAATTTCAGTGATCTTCCTAAATTGACTGGAATTGACCCCAACCCCGACGGACCGCGCACTTACATACCAAGCCCCAGGTCTTACCTGGTTGGTGGTACACATGGGTAGGAGGAGCGCTGATGTAGGGTGCTCTGTGCATCACTGGCCTGGTTCTAGGCCTGCTGTGGGCATGGACTGGGATAGACACAGTTGACGACACAGTTCTCTTCACCTACAAACAAACACACACATTCATTACGGTTATGGCATCACCTTTCCTTACATTCGGACGTATGCTGCACGACTAATATGCTAATATGAATTCTATGCATGTGCTGACAGTGATGTTTGTCCACCCACCAGTGTGGTGGGCCTCCTCTTCTTGTTGCGGGGGTCTTTTGAGTCAGAGAAGAGTCTCTTCAGAGCAGCGAGCGCTGCACTAGCCTTCGCTGCTTTCTTATTGGGCCCAGAGCCTCTGAACTTCTGTTTATCAACTTCCACCTACAATACACACCACACACTCTCAATCATTCAGAACTACACTAGGGCCATTTCACTGCTCAGTGAAATAGCAGGGCTCTAGATTTGTTTTTCCTGTCAGATAAAAATAATGTAAAGTGAAAAGTCAAGCAGGTGCTAAGCTGTCATGTGTGTGTATAAAGACCTCTATGATGAAGCGTTTGTCGTAGCTGCCTCCAGTCTCTGATACGAGTTCGTACTTCAGGCCTCTGCGTTTCTCGTTCAGCTCCATCACTGGGTTCTTGCCCCCTGCCGTGAGGAGAGGGCCTGGGATGCGGGACTAGGGATGACAATAGGGGGGAAATCACTACCTCTGTATAGTTAAACTGAACACTGTTGTTAGAGATGAGTCCAGTCGGTGAACCACACAAAACATTCATTAGGTATGTACACCAATCTAACAACATTCTCACATATAAGCAATCACAATGAAAGTCAACAGACAATCTCGACCTGAATACTGAGCTTTCAAATTCTGTTATGATATAGAACAGGTTGTCATGTTAGTGTGACGGTTGTGTGGTTACCTCGTGTTGTTAGTGTGACGGTTGTGTGGTTACCTCGTGTTGTTAGTGTGACGGTTGTGTGGTTACCTTGTGTTGTTAGTGTGACGGTTGTGTGGTTACCTTGTGTTGTTAGTGTGACTGTTGTGTGGTTAGTGTGACGGTTCTGTGGTTACCTCGTGTTGTTAGTGTGATGGTTGTGTGGTTACCTTGTGTTGTTAGTGTGACGGTTGTGTGGTTACCTTGTGTTGTTAGTGTGACGGTTGTGTGGTTACCTTGTGTTGTTAGTGTGACGGTTGTGTGGTTAGTGTGACGGTTCTGTGGTTGCCTCGTGTTGTTAGTGTGACGGTTGTGTGGTTACCTTGTGTTGTTAGTGTGACGGTTGTGTGGTTACCTTGTGTTGTTAGTCTGACGGTTGTGTGGTTAGTGTGACGGTTCTGTGGTTGCCTCGTGTTGTTAGTGTGACGGTTGTGTGGTTACCTCGCATGTGTCTGTGGAGGAGGTTACAGAGTTGCTTCTGGAGCTGGTGGACATTCTGTCGTTTCTCTCACTTCTGTGGTTGTGTCCCTCGCCGTCAGACCTCTCGTCAGCGCTCAGTGAGTCCAGGTCCACATCGAAGCCAGCTGGGTAACCAAGAGCCTGTAGGACCTGGAGAACATGCGCAAGAGGACCATAAAGGGATGGTCAAATAGTATGCACTAGAAGATCTAGAGGAGCAGAACTTCCTTGGACACGGTGTGCTATCATGGTAGAGCGCACCTAACAGTTTTGTCATATCTGCCATGAGTCAATGTAATACTGTCCGTGTCACAGTGCTACAGTACATGTACAGACGATTCTACTTTGTTCAAAATCCACTTCTCTGTCCTCTGCCTGTCCTAACTGTTAGTCTTCATCCTCTTCTAACATGTATTCTATTCGCTGCTGAGGGAAGAACTACTCATAATAATGTCCGGAACGTAGCAAATGGAATGGCATCTGTACCATTCCACTGATTCCGCTCCAGCCATAACCACGAGCCCGTTCTCCCCAGTCACAAAACTCCTGTGATTCCATTTGTTTATGACATTTACAGAAATAGGTTTGTTACCTTAAGTGCTACTTTTAGTTTCGCAGTCTTCTTGGAGGCGCCAGAGGCCTCGTGGACAGTGCCCTGGAAGTCCACAGACATGGTGAAGACTGGAGCGTGGACCGGGCCGGACTGAGACAACAGCTTGTACTGCAGCCCCGGGTGGACCTGGTTCAGTCTCATCAGGGCGTTCATGGGGTGGTTGGGGTCCGTCATCTCACTGTCCAGAACTAGGAGGAGGAAACATGGAGACCATACAGGCTTACAATAACATAAATCAAAAGTATATGTGGTACATTGTGATTCTGAACAACTGAGTAGTTCCATTCTGTACAGTACTTTCTATGTCTAATTCTACACAGTGGATTCTGATTCTGTACTAGATCAGCACGGCGTGTGTTCTAATCTAAATCCCCAGGCAGACAAGGAGTGATATTGAGGGAGGGAACTGGTGTGGGAGGTGGTGGTGGTAATACATAGAGAGTGTCCTGTAATGTAGATAGGGTGTCCTGTGAGAGGTAGGGTGTCCTGTAATGTACAGTGCATTCAGAAACTATTTAGACACCTTTACTTTTTCCACATTTTGTTACGTTACAGCCTTATTCTAAAATTGATTAAATTATTTTTTTCACCCTCATCAATCTGCACACAATACCCCCTCAATACCCCATAATGACAAAGCAAAAACAGGTTTATCAACATTTTTGCAAATATATAAAAAATAAAAAAACGGAAATATCACATTTACATAACTATTCAGACCCTTTACTCAGTACTTTGTTGAAGCACCTTTGGCAGTGATTACAGCCTCAAGTCTTTAAAGAAAATGTATAAAAAATTAACTTTTATTTAACTAGGCAAGTCAGTTAAGAACAAATTCTTATTTACAATGACGGCCTACCCCGGCCAAACCCGGACGACGCTGGACCAATTGTGCGCCGCCCTATGGGACTCCCAATCACGGCAGTGAGATGCAGTGCCTTAGAGTCTTCTTGGGTATGACGCTACAAGCTTGGCACACTTGTATTAAATGTGCAAACATTTCTAAAAACCTGTTTTCACTTTGTCATTATGGGGTATTGAGTATAGATTGTTGAGGAAAAAAATATTTATTCAATTTTTAGAATGCTGTAATGTAACAAAATGTAAAAGAAAGTCAAGGGGTCTGAATACTTTCCAAATGCACTGTAGGTAGGGTGTCCTGTAATGTAGGTAGGGTGTCCTGTAATGTAGGTAGGGTGTCCTGTGAGAGGTAGAGAAATAATTGTGTGTGAGACTGCCTGGAGGGGGAGGGATTAATCCCCAGTCCATTTCAACTCCCATGTCTAAATCGCCTGCTTTGAACTGTAGGAGATTAAAGCCCTTTGGGATTGGTGTCACAGTGGGGGGGAATTTAATTACATCCTTACTAGTCATGAGGGTTGGGTGAGAGGTGGTATGGGATGAAAACCCCACTCAAAATGCTGTTTTTGAATAATGACATTCTGGAATGCACCTGCATTCTATTCTAGTTCTTGTATGGCCAATGTGCATAGGCTGATCTTTAGAAAGACAATGCATCTACATTACTTCAAGTTGTTCTCCAGCCTGAATAGAGAGGAAAGGGATTCAGATAAGTTGAGCCAGAGCAACAGTGAATCTAACCTCTCATCAGGTTGTGTTTCATCTTCTTGAAGAGTTGTCTGTCATTAGTGTGTCCGTCTTCATGCTGCCTTTTCCGACAGGTTCCTGTGGAACACAAAGTATGGATTCACCTTCAGGAGAGCAGAGACCACCTGAGATCTGAGTTTACACACTGGCACACATACACACACCTTTTTTGTCTGACCCTGAGAGTCTGTGTGAGGGTTTGGTTGGAGGGAGAGGATTCATATTCAGAACCTTATAAAGCTGTCCGAAGGCCAGGAGACGTACCGCATGCTGAAACACACAGCAGAAACACAGTATGAAACACCACACAGAATGAGGGCACAAAACTAGAGTAAAATACACCCACAACCCCGTCTAACTGATAGTCCACCCCAAAATAAATCTAAAGGAAGTTTGTTCTGAATTGTCTGAGAGATATAAGAAATATAAAACATTTTTGTGTATTTAACCCCTTATACAGTACTTCCATAATTTTTTAAAAACTGTTACCGGGGAACCTTCAGACGAGTCTTATGAGGCCTGTGGGTGTCTCACCGTTTACACAGATGGGTCATATTAGTGTGTAGCCCAAACGGTTGGGACGCTACAGACAGAAGTTGGCAGATCAGCTGTACCGATTTCTGACGAGTCCCAATACACTTGTGGGGGTCGTAGGGCAAAACGGAGAACACAGATGGTGTTCGTCAGAGTCTCATCTTTCCATAAAAGAGTCTTAATAGTTTGTAGGCCCGTTCGGACGCTATAGATGATTTTGTGAGAAGACCGCGCTCTAGCTCAGTCACCTTTCACCGCAGATGCGGAAGTGCGACATAGACGGGGGCACGGACATCGACCTTAGGGGGTTACCGGATTTTTTGGTATTGGAGAGAGATTTAACATTGGGAGCAGATTCACACTGTACAGTGTAAGGACAAACAGACTTAATCCTGCCTGTAGTGAGAAATGGAGAGATCCTCACCTTCTTCTACCCTCCCTATACCATCACATTGCATTCTGCTCAGGGCCAGGGGCAGTCTAGAAGTGTTTCATGTAGTAAGCAGCACTAAGCACTGCTGGTGTGCTGGGAGTGCTTTCCCACGCTCATTAGTGGACTCATCGTCTGTCTCCTCTCCTCAGCTCCAAGGGGCTGTAGAGGTCGAGTCTGAAGTGCTGCAACAGCACTGATCGAACTATAGACCTGGACTGGGCCTCTGGAGTGGCCGTAGCCCGCTTTAAAACCTCATCATCCAATTAATGTTGGGTTGAAGGTAACAATGAGGAGAGCAGTGTAATTTCTTTCCTGATGTATACATGTCTGACTTTACATTATTGTAGGTGTGTAAATGTGTAGATGTATTGTTAAGGTGTCCCACCTGTGCATTGTGAGTGATAGTCTCAGCCTGTTGGCTAGTGATCACTGACAAGGTGTCTGTTGGCTCCCTCTCACAGGGGTCGTTTACTCCCGGCCCATCTGGAACAGCAGTCAAAATCAACATTCAAAAAGCTTCTTACATTGTATGGGCTTACTGGGCTAGTGAATGGACCAGTAATATTTTTTATTTAACCTTTATTTAACCAGGAAGTCCCAATTAAATGCAGACCTCTTTCCCAGCGGAGACCTGGATATAAAACCTCCTAGTCCCTGTGACTAACCTGGGAGGAGGATCCCTGAGGCGATGCACTCCATGACCCTGCGCAGGGCCTCTCCGGGCCCCAGGGGCCGGTTACAGGTGGCTATGGCCTTCTCACAGATCAGCTCTATGGGCTGGGGGGAGAGCGGGAGAGAGGGACAACAGATCAGCTCTATGGGTTGGGGGAGAGTGGGACAACACCACACCGATGAGATCTTAACTCAACATGTACAGCAGCAAATATACATTATGTACTCTCTCTCTCACACACACACACACACACACCTATTCCTCCTCTCCCTGGACCACTTACCCATCCTTTGAGAGGCTCCCACACAGTTAGTTTGTTGCACATGTCTCTGAGGATACGCATGACAATGACACACGACTTCAGATGTGTCACTCTGGCCTACATGGGGGACAGACGAGACAATATGAACATACTCTAAATATGTTCAAAGTCCAGTGCTAAAAACAACATGCACAGTCTACCAAATGGATTACTCAATCCTTAAGTCATACAAAGGATAGTAGGGGAGAGTGGGGTAAGTTGAGCCAAAGGGGTAAGTTGAGCGACCCTTGTTTCTATGAAACCATACACAAAATCAGTTGTTTTGACCAAATATTTTGACCATCTTTTCATGGAGTGTGAAGGAAGAAAACATTTCCCAAAAAATCTAATTAATTTGTTTCACAATGCTTGTATCTAAACCAAACTATACTGAACAAAATATAGACGCAACATGTAAACTGTTAGTCCCATGTTTCATGATCTGAAATAAAAGATCCCAGAAATGTTCCATACGCATAAAAAGCTTATTTTTCACAAATTTGTTTACATCCCTGTAAGTGAGTGTTTCTCCTTTGCCAAAATAATCCATCCACCTGACAGGTGTGGCATATCAAGAAGCTGATTAAACAGCATGATCATTACACAGGTGCACCTTGTGCTGGGGACAATAATAATAATACTCACAACACCATGCAACAGATTCCTCAAGTTTTGAGGGAGAGTGCAATTGGAACTCTGACTGTAAGATTGTCCACCAGAGATGTTGGCAGGGAACTCAATGTTAATTTCTCTACCATAAGCCGCCTCCAACATCGTTTTAGAGAATTTGGCAGTACGTCCAATCAGCCTGACAACCGCAGACCACGTGTAACCACACCAGCCCAGGGTCTTGAACCGGACTGCACCAGGGTCTTGACCAAACTGCAGTTCGGCGTCGTAACAGACTTCATAGGGCAAATGCTCACCTTCGATGGCCATTGGCACACTGGAGAAGCATGCGCCATCAACTAATGTTTCAGCATGATAATGCACTGCCCCACGTCGAAAGGATCTGTACACAATTCCTGAAAGCTGAAAATGGCCCAGTTCTTCCATGGCCTGCATACTCACCAGACATGTCCCCCATTGAGCATGTTTGGGATGCTCTGGATCAGCATTTTCCAGTTCCCGCCAATATCCAGCAACTTTGCACAGCCATTGAAGAGGAGTGGGAATAAATTCCACAGGCCACAACCAATAGCCTGATCAACTCTATGCAAATGAAATGTCACACTGCTTGAGGAAAATGTTCACACCAGATACTGATCCACACCCCTACCTTTTTTTTAAGGTATCTGTGACCATATCTTTATTCCCAGTCGTGAAATCCATAGATTAGGGCCAAATTAATGTATTTCAGTTGACTGATTTCCTTAAATAAACTGTAACTCAGTAATATCTTTGTAATAATGCATTTATATTCTTGTTCAGTGCAGATCATTTTAAGATTGTTCTATACATCAGTTGGGGTCTCTATAAGCTACAATATGAAAGTGCATTCTTGTAGCTGTGTGGGCTAATATAGTATAAATGTTTTCCTTGGGGTAAGTTGAGCCAATGGCAAATTTAAGTGTTTTCTTCCCAGGCGTAATGCAAGGGCCTGGCCTATGTTAAAAGTGTTATAAAAAAGTTTGTTAAGCCTGTGTTAAAATATGCTTCAAATTATTAAAATGGGCAAAATTGTGATTGTGTTGAATTGTGTTTGGGAAATAAAGATGGACGTGGTTGTACAAAGGTAGTGTTAATATTTCATTCAGTACAGAAATTTGTAGGCGGTTTAACTTACCCCATTCCCAGGGTAAGCGGTGCCAAGAGACCACTTTTTTGGACAAGCATGTTTTACAAGCTGTAATATTTAAATGTATTCTGATTATTTTCAGGGATACAAAACATCCTGAAATATATGTAGATATATTTGTTAGAAAGAATGCTATATTTAATTGACGGAGTGATGCTGAATGTAAAACATTTCTAAACTTAGCCAACTCTCCCCTAAGCCATCAAACTTCTATATGGATGAGATATGAATTGAATATCAAACCATGAAATCAGAACAGATGTCCCACCTGGAACCATTTGGTGTGTCTGAGTGTTGTCAGGGCCGCCTGGCACCGCTTCCCGTCCAGCACCTCATCAAGCTCCTCCACGCCTTCGTCTGGAGAGAGGGACAGGATTGTGTTGGCCTAGGGGCCTTCAGAAAGACTGACACACAGACTGCATCTGAAATGGTACCCTATTACCTATGTGGGCGCTGGTCAAAAGTAGAGCACTTTAGGGAATAGGCTGCCATTTAGGACAGACACACAGGCAAGTAGGGTGACCGGATATAATTAGCATCCCACTGATCTGATAGAATGAGTTGAGGGGAAATGTTTGAGTTTGAAAGTTTCTGTGATTTTTACCCTCCTGTACAGAAGCTGACAACTGTTACAGGAGTAAATGTGAGCGCATGCATGCTTCTGCTTTGGCCCTGCCGGATGGACACTCAGTCTGGATGCAGATCAGTGGCACGGAGATTGGCTTCACCACCAGGTTCGTGTGTTAAAAGTTCAGAGCAGGACAACGAAAACGAGAGCATGGACACATCTCAGGACAGATGGGAAGAATGTAGGGGGATAATGTCTGGAGATTAGTTATGCAACTATTGTCTCGAGGAACTCAAGGATGTTTAGAGAAGTAGTTGGAAAGCCTTGGAATTGAAATTGTAAAAATGGAATTGAGCCATAATTCAATTAGTTTGTCATGTATTGTAGAAGGGCGCCATGCTAGTATTTTCTGTCGATCAGATGTTTATGTTTAGTAAAGAGTTTCCACACTGGCTTCCTGTGGGATCAACCCTGCCGTGCCAATGGCGGGAACTGGGCCATGGGAGAAAATAAAACAGCAGAACATAAACATCAGAGTGAGGACGCCACCCTGGGAAGAAAGTGAAGACTCGGTTTCTCGGGAGCAGCTAGCTAGGAGGTGATTGCTCTGGGCCGAGCAAATGGACTGCAGACCACACAAAATAACCCTGATCTTAGTCAAGAATAACTGTGGCGAATTGGCAATGGAATTCACATTCAATTCCAACATCTACTGTATATAGCCCTACAGATAGAATTGCTTTTCTGATTTCTTCAATGGCAAATATTTGTTCTAAATCATTAGCTTTTTAATTTAGTGGCCACAATGGCCATTTCAAATGTACAGTGGGGAGAACAAGTATTTGATACACTGCCGATTTTGCAGTCTTACAGTCTTCAACTGTGAGAGACGGAATCTAAAACAAAAATCCAGAAAATCACATTGTATGATTTTTAAATAATTAATTTGCATTTTATTGCATGACATAAGTATTTGATCACCTACCAACCAGTAAGAATTCTGGCTCTCACAGACCTGTTAGTTTTTCTTTAAGAAGCCCTCCTGTTCTCCACTCATTACCTGTATTAACTGCACCTGTTTGAACTCGTTACCTGTATAAAAGACACCTGTCCACACACTCAATCAAACAGACTCCAACCTCTCCACAATGGCCAAGACCAGAGAGCTGTGTAAGGACATCAGGGATAAAATTATAGACCTGCACAAGGCTGGGATGGGCTACAGGACAATAGGCAAGCAGCTTGGTGAGAAGGCAACAACTGTTGGCGCAATTATTAGAAAATGGAAGAAGTTCAAGATGACGGTCAATCTCCCTCGGTCTGGGGCACCATGCAAGATCTCACCTCGTGGGGTATCAATGATCATGAGGAAGGTGAGGGATCAGCCCAGAACTACAAGGCAGGACCTGGTCAATGACCTGAAGAGAGCTGGGACCACAGTTGCAAAGAAAACAATTAGTAACACACTACACCGTCATGGATTAAAATCCTGCAGCGCACGCAAGGTCCCCCTGCTCAAGCCAGCGCATGTCCAGGCCCGTCTGAAGTTTGCCAATGACCAACTGGATGATCCAGAGGAGGAATGGGAGAAGGTCATGTGGTCTGATGAGACAAAAATAGAGCTTTTTGGTCTAAACTCCACTCGCTGTGTTTGGAGGAAGAAGAAGGATGAGTACAACCCCAAGAACACCATCCCAACCGTGAAGCATGGAGGTGGAAACATCATTCTTTGGGGATGCTTTTCTGCAAAGGGGACAGGACGACTGCACCGTATTGAGGGGAGGATGGATGGGGCCATGTATCTAGGGATCTTGGCCAACAACCTCCTTCCCTCAGTAAGAGCATTGAAGATGGGTCGTGGCTGGGTCTTCCAGCATGACAACGACCCGAAACACACAGCCAGGGCAACTAAGGAGTGGCTCCGTAAGAAGCATCTCAAGGTCCTGGAGTGGCCTCGCCAGTCTCCAGACCTGAACCCAATAGAAAATCTTTGGAGGGAGCTGAAGGTCCGTATTGCCCAGCGACAGACCCGAAACCTGAAGGATCTGGAGAAGGTCTGTATGGAGGAGTGGGCCAAAATCCCTGCTGCAGTGTGTGCAAACCTGGTCAAGAACTACAGGAAACGTATGATCTCTGTAATTGCAAACAAATGTTTCTGTACCAAATATTAAGTTCTGCTTTTCTGATGTATCAAATACTTATGTCATGCAATAAAATGCAAATTAATTACTTAAAAATCATACAATGTGATTTTCTGGATTTTTGTTTTAGATTCCGTCACTCACAGTTGAAGAGTACTTATGATAAAAATTACAGACTTCTACATGCTTTGTAAGTGGGAAAACCTGCAAAATCAGCAGTGTATCAAATACTTGTTCTCCCCACTGTATGTCTAGTAGCCATGTGCAGCAGTATACTGTATTTACGGAAAGGTTTGTAAGAGCACTCTGTGTGGTTTTGCAGATCGTTGCTGTAGAGTCCATTGTGAAAGCTGAACAGGTTGAATAGACGAGCCAATGAGAGACACAGGCCAGGGTATCACAACACAGGGTCATTCTGTGTCCCACCTCCTAATAGTAGACTGAGGGCCTTCATGGTCTGAGCCAGGGGAAATAAAGTACAGGCATCTGCTAAGGATCTTGGGACTGAAACGACATAAATAGGACAATAGAGTAGCTGAATATACACTATATCTCAGTCCTTTCCGGATTTCTCTGGGATTTTTGTGTGATATTTGTTGCGGCAATATGATATAGTCCAAGAAACCAGAGGAATGGATCCTCATGTGACCTTCCTATGCAAAACTTTCTCTCCACCAGCGGCAGGCCATGAAGAAGCCATCAATCATAATAATAAGACAATCCCGGACGCCATGAGCTTAGACTTTGATTAGTGACCAAAAACCAAAGAAAATGTATACCACGTATTAATACCACTGACTTTACAACATGAAATTATGGGATGTCATTCTGAGCAAATCAACTGCAAAGTTAGAGAGAGTTATATCAATGGAAATAACGAATGACAAAATATGGTGAATATCGGGAGCCAAGAAGGCAGTTGGATACCAGTTTTTGTCTGTCTTTTGTGGGCTCTGAAATGGACATGGACCAGAATTTCATGGTATTCAGTAACCCAGAGAAGTACAGTGAACAGAAGGGGGGAGAGGAGTGATGTCTAGGGTTAGACAGAGAGTGGTTTTAAGGAGGGAGCCCCTTGTACCCAGGCGTCCTGCGCTGGGCCTCGTCGCTAGGCTGGCTCATTGCCCGGGGCTCCCAGGCTTGATAATCCACAGACGCTGGGCTGGAGTGCTGTGGTTAAATATAGATATTTCAGCAAGGATGCTGTGGTAAGTACCACAACTAGTTGTTAAGCCAGATGGAACCTTAGAAATATATATATAATCCTAATTCAAATTCTATGGATAGAACAAACTACAGTATAGTTAGTCAATGTTCCGCTCGGGTTGTTCCTCAAAACTAGAGGTTGCCGGAGAACTTGTGCTGGCATATTGTATTGGTTACTGTTTTGCTTGTTCTGTGTGGAGTATTTGTAAGCTAAGGACAAATCTTTCTCTCCTAGAATTTATCTGCTCCAGTATTTTACACTTAACACTCAATGCAATATTTATGCTGCAACGACCTTTTGTACAGAATGCTGAAAACCTTTCTTTCAATCTCCCCCAGTGGGGTCCACCCACTACTGTAGGTGTTACATAATGGCTGCTCTTCACATCTGACTGATGGATGTTGGACAAGGATAGAATAAGCGCCCCGACTCTCTGTTAGACAAGAATGATGAGACAGAACGCTGTAGGAGAAACCCGAGCAGAGATGGCGCTTTTTACACTTGGCTGTATCCCAACGGAGATACGCTTCCAGTTCTTACCATGGAGACACAGAAAGGGGAGGGAAATTAACACAGATTCATGTTCCATTTTTCCTGACCACCTTCAACCCCCTCCTGTCAGCTTTGTTTTTTTGTGTGTTTTTTTTTCTCCCCAATTTCGTGATATCAAATTGGTAATTACAGTCTTGTCCCATCGCTGCAATTGTGCGCCACCTCATGGGTCTCCCGGTCGCGGCCAGCTGCGACGCAGCCTGGAATCGAACCAGGATCTGTAGTGACGCAGCTAGCGCTGCAAGGCAGATCCTTAGACAGCTGCGCCACTCGGGAGGCCCTCCTGTCAGCTTTTAACCCTCCATCACCCTCCCTTGTCTCTTTTCTTCACACCCCGTTCCACTCATCTTTCACCTTTGCTTTGTACTACCCTGCCATCTCCCTCCTATGCTTCTTCCTCCTCTTTCCTCTCCTCATCCTCCTCCCTCTCTCAACTCTGCCTTGCTAATTGAAGGAGAGGACCACAATGGAAATAAGGGTTCAGGTTTTACTGTGTACATCCTTAATATATTTTAAAAGTATATTATGTTGTCTCCAGCTGAAACAGATTATCAGATAAAATCCTACATTCAAATCATTAATTCATACATTCAAATCATTAATTCAAAAGGTTAATTAAGACAGAAAAAGCATCTCTCATGGCGAGGACAGACAGAGAGGTAAATACCTTGGTCTGTGGCAGTGTGTTCGTCTCTCATGGCGAGAACAGACAGAGAGGTAAATACCTTGGTCTGTGGCAGTGTGTTCGTCTCTCATGGCGAGGACAGACTGAGGTAAATACCTTGGTCTGTGGCAGTGTGTTCGTCTCTCATGGCGAGGACAGACAGAGGTAAATACCTTGGTCTGTGGCAGTGTGTTCGTCTCTCATGGCGAGGACAGACAGAGAGGTAAATACCTTGGTCTGTGGCAGTGTGTTCGTCTCTCATGGCGAGGACAGACAGAGAGGTAAATACCTTGGTCTGTGGCAGTGTGTTCGTCTCTCATGGTGAGGACAGACAGAGAGGTAAATACCTTGGTCTGTGGCAGTGTGTTCGTCTCTCATGGCGAGGACAGACTGAGGTAAATACCTTGGTCTGTGGCAGTGTGTTCGTCTCTCATGGCGAGGACAGACAGAGGTAAATACCTTGGTCTGTGGCAGTGTGTTCGTCTCTCATGGCGAGGACAGACAGAGAGGTAAATACCTTGGTCTGTGGCAGTGTGTTCGTCTCTCATGGCGAGGACAGACAGAGAGGTAAATACCTTGGTCTGTGGCAGTGTGTTCGTCTCTCATGGTGAGGACAGACAGAGAGGTAAATACCTTGGTCTGTGGCAGTGTGTTCGTCTCTCATGGCGAGGACAGACAGAGAGGTAAATACCTTGGTCTCTGGCAGTGTGTTCGTCTCTCATGGCGAGGACAGACAGAGAGGTAAATACCTTGGTCTGTGGCAGTGTGTTCGTCTCTCATGGCGAGGACAGACAGAGAGGTAAATACCTTGGTCTGTGGCAGTGTGTTCGTCTCTCATGGCCAGAGAGGACAGGGTGATCTTCAGGGTGAATTTGGGGTTGTTGGTATTGACCACCCAGATGGCTGACTCCGACAAGCTCGACCGCACCTCATACTTGTCCTTTGTCAGCATCTGAAAGGGCAACCAACCAGGGTTGAGGCAGATCATAAGCCAGCTGTGGCACGTTCAACACATTTACATCACACACACACACTATTATATTACTAATGTTTCAACTTTATAGGCATAATACGAATACTTCCAATTCTATTTTCTATGCATGGCATCTTATTTTGTCTTTCCAGTTTTGTAGTGATTATGTTCAAAGGGAAAAAGATGCAGGTGTATTATCTAGTCTTGTAGTTAGTTCCTTTGAAGAATGCACCATCTCTCCACTTCTGGGACAACCTCTCTCCACCCGCTGGGTGCAAATAGAATCGTGGAGGGGCACGGGCAGACCATGTACAGTACAGTAGCCAGCTCTGCAAAGCACTAGAGACTGCAGTGGTGGATGTAGTCAGGTCTGCACTACATTACAGAAAACAGTGGTGGATGTAGTCAGTTCTACACTACACTACAGAAAGCCGTGGTGGAGGTAGTCAGGTCTACACTACACTACACTACAGAAAACAGTGGTGGGTGTAGTCAGGTCTGCACTACATTACAGAAAACAGTGGTGGATGTAGTCAGTTCTACACTACACTACATAAAGCCGTGGTGGAGGTAGTCAGGTCTACACTACACTACAGAAAACAGTGGTGGATGTATTCAGGTCTGCACTACATTACAGAAAGCAGTGATGGTAGGCTCAGGTCTGCACTGCACTACCTAAAGGAGTGGTATTCGGAACTCACATTGGATAATGCGCCATCCCATCAATTTTAAAATGTTAGTTAGTTTGCTCATGTAAAATGCTTGAGTGAAAATAGACCTGTAGTTGCACGGGCAGGTTGGAGCTGACAGTGTACAGCAGTAGTTTGGTGGGTTTGTCTCTGCACATCAAGACCAGCTCCAAGTACATGTCTCCTTTAACCAGGAGGCCCTTTGCCACAAGACCCACACGCACAACACCACACAGGATCGACGCACTCTGTGGCCTGGTAAGGATAGAGCAGAGCAGTAATCAGCCACATAACACTAGTTTTTAAGGATGCCATTAACAGTGGACGCTCGTCATATGTCAAAATTACATTTATGTAGCCTACACATTTTCACCAGAACATAGGTAGCAGTAACTGTATAACTGCTTTGTAAAAAAAATACCATGTAGAATGTCAAGCTGGGAGAAGAGGACTCACTTTGTGGTGCTGCAGGTGCCGGTAGAGTCTCCAGCATCCTTGGCGTCACTGGTGGTGGGGGTCGGGGCCTTGCTTAGGGAGGCGTTGAGGTTGTCCATCCAGTCTGACACATGCTTGAGGGCACATTCCACAGTGGATACCAGATTCTGGACAGCCTCCAGCTCCTCTGGCGAAGGGTAGATGTTGGCATGCTTCGCCATGACGTGGCGGTCGTCATTGGCGAATAATCGGATGGACCTCTGAGAGGAAGGAAGAACAAAGTCATTCAGAACACGTGATCCTTTGTATAAAACTCTGAAGAAAAACTCCAAATGAGTTGGCCAGTTGCAGTTATACGTTTGCTGGGCAAGACAAGCCATCTTACACCGCATAGATTTGACAGTAACACCTCCTAGCAACAGTTGCTGCTGCATTATCTTAAAAAATAATAAAATCCAAATTTGTGCTATATACAGTGCATTCAGACCCCTTGACTTTTTCCCCATTTTGTTACTTTACAGCCTTATTCTAAAATGGATAAATCATTTTTTTTTTTTCTCAATCTACACACAATACCCCGTAACACAATACCCCCCTGTGCACAAACAGGTTTTTTGAAATGTTTGCGAATCTATTAATGGGAGTTTCTCCCATTCTTCTCTGCAGATCCTCTCAAGCTCTGTTAGGTTGGATGGAGAGTGTCGCTGCACAGCTATTTTCAGGTCTCTCCAGAGATGTTCGATCAGGTTCAAGTCCGGGCACCGGCTGGGCCACTTAAGGACATTCAGGAAGCCACTCCTGCTTTGTCTTGGCTGTGTGCTCATTGTCCTGTTGGAAGGTGAACCTTCGTCCCAGTCGAAGGTCCTGAGCGATCTGGAGCAGGTTTTCATCAAGGATCTCTCTGTACTTTGCTCCATTCATCTTTCCCTCAATCCTGACAGTCTGAGTCCCTGCTGCTGAAAAACATCCCCACAGCATGAAGCTGCAACCACCTGCATCTCCATAGGGATGGTTCCAAATTTCCTCCAGATGTGACGCTTGGTATTCAGGCCAAAGAGTTCTCCCATCTCCACAGAGGACCTCTGGAGCGCTGTCAGAGTGACCATCGGGTTCTTGGTCACCTCCCTGACCAAGGCCTGATTGCTCAGTTTGGCCGGGTGGCCAGCTCTAGAAAGAGTCTTGGTGGTTCCAAACTTCTTCCATTTAAGAATGATGGAGGCCACGGTGTTCTTGGGGTCCTTCAATGAGCAGAAATGTTTTGATACCCTTCTCCAGATCTGTGCATCGACACAATCCTGTCTCGGAGCTCTACGGACAATTCCTTGCGACCTCATGGCTTGGTTTTGCCTGGCATGCACAGTCAACTGTGGGACTCATCTTCACTGTCACTTTCCAACCTTATTGAGGATGGCTCGTTGTCAGGCTAAAAAAGCCTAAAATTTGCCCAGATGGCCACCAATGTTTCAACCCTTGTATTGGTCAGCCGGTTGCGTGCTTTGTTGTGTGTGTTCCCAAACAAGGCGGCTGATGGCGGCTGATGTTTTCAGGCTGCTTACCACCCTCTCCAAAAATACATCATCCAGGAGGATCCTCTTGATGGGGCTGTCCATATTGGCAGACTGTGATATGACCATTTCTTGGAGAGACTCCTTCCCCTCCAGGAGACTGTCAAACATGATGACAAAACCACCCCAATGGGTGTTGCTGGGCAGCTTCAATGTGTTGCTCTTATTCTTCTCACTTTGCTTGGTGAGGTAGATTGCTGCTATAACTTGATGACCCTACAGTCTGCTTTCTCTATGATTTGCTTGACTTTCACTTGAACTCTGCATCCATGTCTGGTTGGAGGGGAGTATGCTGGGTGAAGAACATTCAGAAATCTCTTCCAATACACATTACCTGTGAGCATCAGAGGTGAACCAGTTGCATACACATCTCGAGCAAGACATTCATCAGCATTTCTCTGACTACGTTCCTCTATTGAGTAAAGAAAATTTGATTCCAGGAGGACTATGAGCTGTTGCTGTAGATAAGGTGTCTGATTCATCATTTTCACCTCGAATAGAAGTAGAGGGACTTTTGTCAGAAGTTGCTTGTTGAGAGCGCTGAGGGAACTTTATGCACTTGGCCAGATGATTCTTCATCTTTGTTGCATTCTTCACATATGATTTGGCACAGTATTTGCAAATGTACACAGCTTGTCCTTCTACATTAGCTGCAGTGAAATGTCTCCACACATCAGATAGTGCCTGTGGCATTTTCCTGTAAAGATTAGAAAAGAATGAGTAAAAAATGTACAGATAAATAGTTAAGCAGTTACATTAAAACAACTCCTTTGTAAGATAAATGTTTTAAAATGAAACATGTATGGAAACAGGTGAATTAACTCTCCTCAGTTAGCAGGCTCAAGCAAGCTAAAACCCATATGGTAGCAAAAACTAACTAGCAGAAATTGTTAACAAGTTAGAAATGATTTAAATACACTTTGTTGTAGGCTACTATTTACTAGTTAACAGTATTTACTAGTTAACAGCATCATTTATTGGACAGTGACCATTTTTTGTTATTTTGGTTCTGTACTCTAGCACTTTGAGTTTGAAAGGATGCAGACTGTCAGCTTTAATTTGAGGGTATTTTCATACATATCAGATGAACCGTTTAGAAATGACAGCACATTTTGTACATGGTCCCCACATTTTAAGGTACTACAAGTATTTGTTGAATTGGCTTCACAGATGTGTGCCGTTAGGCAGGTGTATTTGTTTGTGTCATTAGTGAATGCAGGAGAGCTGTTGATGAATAGTATTGATTCTAGACTTTGCTATTGCCTTTGGAGGTTGTTGTTGGGGTCTGACAACATGAGGAAGACAGCAGTGTCGATGCAAATTAAGCTGGCCGTCATAAGGCTCAGAAATTAAAATCAATCAGGACATTGCAAAAACTCTGGGCATGCCCAAGTCAACAGTTTGGTTCATCATTAACAAGAAAAAAAAAAACCAGTGAACTCAATTATGTCAAAAGACCCAGTAGACAGAGGAAGACCACTGTAGTGGATGACCGGAGAATACTCTCTATGGTGAAGAAAACCCCCCTGACAACAAACCAACAGATCAAAAACACTCTCCTGGATCCAAGTGTAGATGTGTCAAAGTCTACCATACGTAGAAGACTACACCAGCAGGACTACAGAAGGTACACTACAAGATGCAAACCACTGATAAGCCTGAAGAACAGAAAGGCAAGATTACAGTTTGTGGACAAAGGAGACAAAGATAAACATGTACCAGAGTGATGGAAAGAGTGGAGAAAAAAAAAGAAATGCCCATGATCCAAAGCATACCACCTCATCAGTGAAACATGGTGGAGCTGGTGTTATGGCTTGGGCCTGTATGGCTGCCAGTGGAACAGGCTGACTTGTCTTCATCGATGATGTGACTGCAGACAGAAGTAGAACAATGAATTCTGAAGTCTACAGAAATATTTTATCTGCTCAGATAAAACCAAATGCCTCCAAACTCATTGGACGGCACAAGACAATGACACTAAACACACTGCTAGAGCAACGAAGGGGTTTTTGATAGCCAAAAAGTGGAAAATCCTTGACTGGCTGAGTCAATCACTGGATCTGAATCCAATTGAACATGCATTTTACATGCTGAAGAGGAGACTGAAGGCAATAAGTCCCCGAAACCAGCAGGAACTGAAGATGGCTGCAGTACAGGCCTGGCAGAGCATCACAAGCGAAACGTGTAAATCAATCCCAGAACAACATCAAAGGACCCTGTGAAGATGCTGGAGGAAACAGGTACAAAATTATCTATATCCACAGAAAAACGAGTCCTATATCGAAATAACCTAAAGACCGCTCAGCAAGGAAGAAGCCGCTGTTCCAAAAGTCAGACTACTGTTTGCAACTGCTCATGAGGACAAAGATCGTACTTTTTGGAGAAATGTCCTCTGGTCTGATAAAACTAAAATAGAACTGTTTGGCCATAATGTCCATCATTATGTTTGAAGGAAAAAGGGGAAGGCTTGCTAGCTGAAGAACACCATCCCAACCGTGAAGCAAGGGGGTGGCAGCATCATGTTGTGGGTGTGCTTTGCTGCAAGAGGGACTGGTGCACTTCACAATAGATGGCATCATGAGGAAGGAAAATTACGTGGATATTTTGGAGCAACATCTCAAGACATCAGTCAGGAAGTTAAAGCTTGGTCGCAAATGGGTCTTCCAAATGGACAAGGACTTCAAGCATACTTCCATAGTTGTGGCAAAATGGCTTAAGGACAACAAAGTCACGGTATTGGAGTGGCCATCACAAAGCCCTGACCTCAATCCTATAGAATATTTGTGGGCAGAACTGAAAAGGCGTGTGCGAGCAAGGAGGCCTACAAACCTGACTCAGTTACACCAGTTCTGTCAGGAGGAGTGGGCCAAGATTCACCCAACTTATTGTGGGAAGCTTATGGAAGGCTACACAAAACGTTTGACCCAAGTTAAACAATTTAAAGGCAATGCTACCATATACTAATTGAGTGTATGTAAACTTCTGACCCACTGGGAATGTGATGAAAGAAATAAAAGCTTAAATAAATCATTCTCTCTACTATTTTTCTGACATTTCACATTCTTAAAATAAAGTGGTGATCCTAAATGACCTAAGACGGGGACTTTTTACTAGGATTAAATGTCAGGAAGTGTGAAAAACTGAGTTTAAATGTATTTGGCTTCAACTGTATATTCACCCCACCCAGTATTGTAATCAAAACGTACCTGAAAGCATGTAGTCCTTGGCTCAGACAGTGTAGTAGTGTGGGCTCAGTAGCATCTCATTAGTGTGCAAGATCTTGAGAATAAGCTGTACATGTGATGGAAGAATGCACTGTGCATAGAGGGTTGCAATTCCATTGAATTGTGGATAGTTTAACCAAAATATGCCACAAGACCTAGAATTGCCTTATGTGTATCCCACAAAAAGGGTTCACTGTTTTAAGCTTTTTTTTTAAATGAATTTAGGCATAATTCCACAAATTCCAGGGCTTAACTTCCCATGGAAAGTTTCTGGGAATTTACCAGAAAGTTTCTGACCCTTTGCAACCCTAATTACTAAGTACCACTCCATATTTCCAAGCATAGTGGTGGCTGCATCATGGTATGGGTATGCTTGTAATCGTTAAGAACTGGGGATGGAGCAGAATGGAAATAAGCTTGAAAATCTATGACAAGAACTGAAAATTGTTGTCTAGCAATGATCAACAACAAATTTGACAGAGATTGAAGAATTTTTTAAATAATAAAAAATGGCCAAATGTTGCACAATCCAGGCGTGGAAATCTCTTAGAGACTTACTCAGGGTATTGTGTGTAGACAGGTAAGAAGAAAAATACATATAATCCATTTTGAAATCAACAACAAAATGTGGCATAAGTCAAGGGTATGAATACTTTCTGAAGGCACTGTATGACATCAAATCAGGTATTTATAATAATCCTCAACGTCTCATCTTTCAAAATACATTGTGTCCTCTTAGTTTACAGTATGTTCCTCACTCAGACAATTTTTTTTTGCAAAAGTTGCCCAATTAGCAGGAGGGATGGGGGCAACTTCTTATTGGGTGAAGTGCTCAAGTTCAGAACGGCTGTCAGTCAAAACCCATACAGCACTGTGAAGCGCAGAGCCTGTACAGCTAATGCGTTACTATTTTATGCGCTTATCAGTGCCCAAATCTGCTATTCTCAACCTGTATACGGGTATGAGTGTAAAGGGCTACTTTTAGCAGCTATTTTAGATTTAGTTTTAGTCATTGTCTTAAAATATATTTTAGTGTTGGTCACATTTGAGTAATTTCATCCTTTTTTTGTTTTAGTTATTTACAGTCTAGTTTTAGTCAGTGAATTTTTTTCCATTCAAATAATTAATATTTACCATATTTACACTCAGATAGCCTATTAATCGCCTTGTATACCTTAACTGGCAACATTGTAACCAATGCCAGCCTTAATTAGCCATAGGCTATAGGATATAAAGCCTACAAGATTTTCTCCCCATCATAACCGTCAGAGGGAGGTAAATAACATTGATTTCCTTGAAAAGGGGAGAGTGAGCCTTCCAACAATGCCAGAAGTATTACTGTTCTCCCTAATATTTCAGAACACAGATGAATAACAGCACACATGGCAAAATAGAGCTTATGATGTGATCAGGCCTATATGAAAGCAAAGAATATATAGCCACAGACAAAGACCTCCTCGCACTCAGACAGGCACACACACCAGAGGAGGCCGGTGGGAGGAGCTATAGGAGGACAGACACATTGCAATGGCTGGAATGGTTTCAATGGAACAGAGTCAAACACATTGTTTCCATGTGTTTGGTACCATTCCATTGAATCCCTTCCAGAAATTATAATGAGTTGTCTTCCTATAGCTCCTCCCACCAGCCTCCTCTGACACGCACAGACAGAGCGAACTCACCATCTCTAGAGGAGAGGACCACAGACCTCTGGTCTAGGAGTGTGACTGGGTGTGGGCTAGGTCAGGACCAGGGTCCCTTAACTCGGCTTCCTCATGAAGTCACCTCTGACCCTTCAGCTAGCTCTTGTCCCACGTGGCAGAGATACAGGTAAATCAGCACAGCTGTGGAAAAAGCTGTGGGTTATAATGATTATAATTATCATTTAGCACACTGTCTACTGCCTGACGACAAACTGAATTCTTCCGCTGCTCTGTCGTTCACTACATACTTCAGTCTGAGACTGCCATCACTGAAGTTATTTATTGTGACGTCTGAATGAGGGGTACTGTACAAAACAAAGTAAATAGCAATTGGATAATCTGTACCCAATCAGAGTATCAAAGCCAATTATTAAATTTCTAAACGCAGCTTTACCCATGTGTGTCCTGGCTCTGGCTCTGGCTCTCGAAATCTAAACCCAGGATGGCACTGCTCAAGTAGCCTCTTTTCCAACTGCTCAAGTAGCCTCATTTCCAACTGCTAGAGTCTGCCTGCTCATCCCCTTCTCATTCCTATCTATTTGGGGAAAGTTATGTGAAACCAGGGAGGTTTATTTTGGGGGTTGTGTTGATTTAGGTCAATTTCACTGCAGTAGACTTCATGAGCTGGGGTTTTACAGTTGAAGTCGGAAGTTTACATACACCTTAGCCAAATACATTTAAACTCAGTTTTTCACAATTCCTGACATTTAATCCTAGTAAAAATGCTCTGTCTTAGGTCAGTTAGGATCACCACTTTATTTTAAGAATGTGAAATGTCAGAATAATAGTAGAGAGAATGATTTATTTCAGCTTTTATTTCTTTTATCACATTCCCAGTGGGTTAGAAGTTTACATACACTCAATTAGTATATGGTAGCATTGCCTTTAAATTGTTTAACTTGGGTCAAACATTTTGTGTAGCCTTCCATAAGCTTCCCACAATAAGTTGGGTGAATTTTGGCCCATTCCTCCTGACAGAACTGGTGTAACTGAATCAGGTTTGTAGGCTTCCTTGCTCGCACACGCTTTTTCAGTTCTGCCCACAAATATTCTATAGGATTGAGGTCAGGGCTTTGTGATGGCCACTTTGGAAGTATGCTTGGGGTAATTGTCCATTTGGAAGACCCATTTGCGACCAAGCTTTAACTTCCTGACTGATGTCTTGAGATGTTGCTTCAATATATCCACATAATTTTCCTTCTGAATGATGCCATTTATTTTGTGAAGTGCACCAGTCCCTCCTGCAGCAAAGCACCCCCACAACATGATGCTGCCACCCCCATGCTTCACGGTTGGGATGGTGTTCTTTGGCTTGCAAGCCCTTTTTCCTCCAAACATAACGATGGTCATTATGGCCAAACAGTTCTATTTTTGTTTCATCAGGCCAGAGGACATTTCTCCAAAAAGTATGATCTTTGTCCCCATGTGCAGTTGCAAACCGTAGTCTGGCTCTTTTATGGCGTTTGGAGCAGTGGCTTCTTCCTTTCTGAGAGGCCTTTCAGGTTATGTCGATATAGGACTTGTTTTACTGTGGATATAGATACTTTTGCACCTGTTTCCTCCAGCATCTTCACAAGTTCCTTTGCTGTCGTTCTGGGATTGATTTCTAGGAGACAGAACGCGTCTCCTTTCTAAGCGGTATGATGGCTGCGTGGTCCCATGGTGTTTATACTTGCGTACTATTGTTTGTACAGATGAACGTGGTACCTTCAGGCGTTTGGAAATTGCTCCCAAGGATGAACCAGACTTGTGGAGGTTCACTATTTTTTTCTGAGGTCTTGGCTGATTTCTTTTGATTTTCCCATAATGTCGAGCAAAGAGGCACTGAGTTTGAAGGTAGGCCTTGAAATACATCCACAGGTACACCTCCAATTGACTCAAATGATGTCAATTAGCCTATCAGAAGCTTCTAAAGCCATGAAATCATTTTCTGGAATTTTCCAAGATGTTTAAAGGCACAGTCAACTTAGGTTCTGTAAACTTCTGACCCACTGGAATTGTGATATAGTGAATTATAAGTGAAATAATCTGTCTGTAAACAATTGTTGGAAGAATTACTTGTCTCATGCACAAAGTAGATATCCTAACCGATTTGCAAAAACTATAGTTTGTTAACATGAAATCTGTGGAGTGGTTGAAAAATGAGTTTTAATGACTTCAACCTAATGTTAACTTCCGACTTCAACTGTATGTTGGCAGAAGATTCCCAAATGACATCCTGTCTGCACCATGTTGCTGGCCAGGACAGACGAGCACTCACTGAATAAGGCCTATTTAGCCTATAGCTATCCACTTCAAATGGTGTGATGTATGACAATGTCAACTTCTCACTTAGTAAATCAACATTGTTTTAACATGATTTCAAAGTTATGACTTAGGCCAATTCCATAAATAATCTTGGATCACACAGTCCTGGAGTCAGATTGTAAAGAACTAAAGAAATTATTTTATTTAACTGTCAAATCTGGACTAGTCAAATTCCGGGACATGAGTACACTTAAAGTCCGAATCCATGTTCCTGAAACCAACAATTCTGAAGTCTCTTGATGTATTCTAATTTAGTTCTATTTAGTCCAGGGGGGCAGCTTTAATCTGTCTGTGAAATTGGCCCATATGTAACAGAGGCACAGCTGGCTGCTTTTAAATAACAGATCAGGCTAAGTGGTACACACAATTTGAGCAGCGAGCAAGGCATAGAGCTCTCCGTTTTGATTAGCTAACAACTGCTCTTATTCAACGAGATTGATAAAGCAGTGTAAAGTGTCTTGATAGAGTGACACAGGAGGTCTCGTTCTCCAAAGGCCAAACCATCTGCCCAATGACTCTCCAGTCCACTCAGTTACAGTTTTGTCTATTCTTATAGTAATGTAACTTAATTTGCATGTTAATTTGAATACAACAACTGGCCTAGAAGATGTTGTGGTCCTCAAAAGTGTATTTATGGACTCCCGCTGGGCAACATGTCCCTGATGGGGAATGCACACACAGCTGCATCTGTTATGAAACATTTTATATTATGCCTTTGTTAATACATTAATGGATCTATGAGAAAACTGTGTGATGTGCTGTAGGCATACAGCATACGTACAATAATCTTATCTGTTCCTAAAAGCAGCTCAGAAAGGGTGTGTGTGCACGCGTCTGCGTGTGACCGTGACACAATATCCACTTGATTCAGGCTATCCTCCTCTCTGTGTGTAGCGTAGAAAAGAGGAAGGGGGGGGTTTAATTCAACATCCGTTCTCAGTTACAGCACAACGCCAAGGACAGCAGCTTCTCCAAATCACAGAGTATCGACAATCCATTGGCTGTACCATCCTCAGCTTATAGACTAGATCACACATTTCCTATAATATGGTAACTGCCATATGTCTATAAGAGTACACCTAGTGTGATCAACATTTGATTCGTCATTATGGGATACTGTCTTTGATGTCTGGGATTCAGCCACCCAACAATAATCTTCAAAGATTGTGTGTGTGAGAGAGAGGTGATAAAAAACTGCAATAATATACTAATATCCATCAAGTCAGAGAGAGAACATTCCATTGATTAGGCCTGGATGACTGCCAACACTTAGCTGAGGCAGATATGGTTTCAGTTTAACAGTTAGGCTATGAAGCGACTGAATTCCAAAACAACCCCTTATAAGCAGCAGAGCCATGGGCATGGAAAACTGGAATATGTTGATAGCACGGAATTTGGGTGCTTTCAAAATGTATAACCATGCACACTCACAGACAAACCATCATGTATTGCGAAAAAGGATTGAAAATACAACAGGATCATTGAGATGGTTTAGTGGTCATTGAAGATCCACCGTTGATCAATGGAATGCAATTAATCAATCAAAAGAAAACGGGTAATGTTCCAAGTCCATTACTGAAATCTTTCTTTCAACTTTGAATCGGTCAATGTTAAAGGTCCAAACGTTATCGACTCTGACCATAACGAACACTTATCGTAGGCATTTTGCTGATATCATTCATTACGATAAAGTTGCCTATAATAGAGAAATGTGAAGCTTGAAATTAAATACGTTTGCTAATATGGGTGATTGTTAATGGGACAATTGATGGCTATAATCAAACTAGTAGTAGGATAATAAAATAAAAAACTGTGGTGCACGTTGTTTTAAAATTGACCCAGATATGGATTTGTCCATATCGCCCAGCTCTAACATTTTGTACAGCAGGGGTTCCCAAATGTTTTACTCAAGCCCCCCTTCTAGCATTAGGGAACATCCAGCGGCCCCGTGTGCGCACACCATGTCCATTTCTATGGGCACAAGCACTGTTCTTGACACAAACTGTTCACAACCCATCTTGTTGGTGGAGGGACTATTTTGCAGGTTTAAAGCTTATTTCCTGTAATGCTATACATTTTCCCATGGGATTGAGACTTGTTTTTGCCATTTTTAAGGCAAATTTCATGCAATTGTACACATTTTGTCATGGGGTGCAGAGAACATTTTGCAGTTTTGCCATGTCTTATGTAATGTTCATGTAATGTTTGTCATTCAAATAACACAGCAACATCTACGGGCAAAAAATTTTCTGCCGCCATGGGCTAGTTGATACATTTCTGACAAGTTATAAATAGCTCTCTAAAGTCTGCAATGACTGACATGACAAGAGGAAAACTGATGATGCACTACCCAATTTCGAAATTGCACCTTGTGCATTCTACTATTGCAACTTTCAGGAGTAAGTTGGAAATAATAATAATAATAACAAATAAATGCCCGTTGCAGTTTGGGAACAACTATTGTACAGCACACCAGACCAGTTTTTCAGCTGTTGATAGTGTGGTGCAATAAATATTTTAATATTACTTTAAGTTGCATGGATATGACAGGAGAACGTATACAATAAACAACCTCAAGTGAAATTATAAATACACAAAAACTTTTGTTTTTCAATTTGTTTCTGACAATCATTATTTTGAATTGTGATATGACATTAGCTATCTAACTAACTAAATGGCATGGCTTCCTACCTTGACAGACATCAATGATTATATTGCTGAATGTCACTAGAAAATAAAAAATATACAGAAGGCTGTGCATGTTATAGAAAGGAGGAAATTAACAAGTAGCTACCTATCGTGTTTAGAAAACAGAATTGGCATGTTGCTAGCAGCAGGATGTCCTTGCTCGCGCTATCTCAAGCAACGTGTAATTGAGTAAATACTTACATAATTACAGTTCTTGAACCAAGCCAAGGAAACAAATCGCAAATATTTCAATGGTAGAATTTTACTGGTAGGACTTCGTGTTCGCACAACCAACTCCGTTTACATCTCGGTTTGGGACAGCGTGGATTCAGCACCCTCCAGCACCCGCTTGTTTCTTTGGTCACAACTGTGTCAGCGGAACGCACTGACTGTGGCGGCACTCAAAGACTGAGTGAAGAACCGGATAGTTGCGCACGCGCGTTATGGTTGTTCAGTGCTAAAATGCAACACATATGACTGCATTTGGCAAGCAAATTAGTCCTTGGAGAATTTGACTAGACCTATATGATTGTGTGTGAATGAATATGACTGAAAATAAGTAGTGGGTCTTGTAACAGGCTGTCCAAATGATTGTTTAATTATGTTGCGCTTGCTTATTGTCCCAATATTTAAAAGTGGGAATTTCACAACCTTGAACCAGCCAATAAAACATAGGATAGGCCTACAGAAACTGCATGGCATTAACCAGTGTTACTTAAAAACAAAGAAAAGCTGTGCACAATAAGACTAGGACATATTGTCAAACCTCAATGGTAGGAAAAGGTCAGGGGTGGATGTAATAGACATGTTACATGCATTAGTATAGTTTGTTAAATAACAATCATTAGTATATACTGTATTTTCAGCTGAGAATCTCTTGCACACCCGTTTCACATATTCTCATAATCAGAGTGTGTCACTGGCCTCACTCTGACAGCTGATAATTTAAACCCTGTGTGCATCACCTCCAAACACACACACAGGCATTGGTGATGATAACTCTTAGCCTGCAATATAATCAAGAAACAAAGGATCAGTAGTTAGCTCTTTGCTTGTTCTCCAGTGTTGGATAATTCATACCCTGAAAGCTCATGACTGTGTGATTCATTGTGCTAGACGTTATGGTTTTTAATTGTCATATTATAATAGTATCTTCTGTCATATGATAGTAATGTACTGTGCTATAGAACGGTCTAATTTCAGTGCTGTGAGACTGCTTGTGGTTCAGCTCCAACAGCAGAAGGCTCGCTGGAGCGAGTATGACGTGTTCTCAGCCTGCGTCAGACAGCAGCAGGTGTACCTTACGCTTTGAACACACCGACTGCAACACTGCGCAAAATAGTATGTAGTGTCATCTAGATATGTGTGCAACAAAAGTTAAACATTCCCCTTCTGCTACCATTTCTGTCAACCCGTTTACGGTTGACGCATACGTTAGATAAATCCAACGTATGCACCACACAGAACGCACTGCAACTGCCTCTGCAACGGAATGCTGTAAGGCAAACGCAGCTTTCCATTGTAAATTAATGTACTTCTGGTGTACCAAAATGCATAACCCAGTTGGTGTGTTCGAAGCGTCAAGGTGAGAAAGCCATTGCACCGCAGAACAAGATCAGTTAATATGCAGGATTTTGACAATGCGTATATACTTAGATACACAGGTAGTTGTGTGTTGTGTCTCTGGTATTAATCAAGTCACATCACACCATCATATATACATATTATGGAATGGTGCATGTATACAATGATGTCCGAGCCCATTACAAGCCCATTATGTCCTGTTCACATAGATCAGTGGTTCCCAAACTGTGAAGCTAGGGAGTGCTTTAAGGAACTCTGTTTTCAGCTTACTCTTGAAAGTTGTAATAGTAGAATGCACAAGGTTCAATTTCGAAATTGGGTAGTGCATCATCAGTATTCCTCTTGTCATGTCAGTCATTGCAGACTTTAGAGAGCTATTTATAACTTGTCCAGATCAACTAGCTCGTGTAAGCTAAAACATTTTAGCTAGGTTTTTTAGCCCATAGACTTTGTTGTAATGTTTGAGTCGCTCAAATATCACATGAATACACATTAGACATGGCAAAATGTATAGAATTGCAAAAGAAATGCTTTAAAACTGCACAAAAAATAATAATTCACTACTTGATTGTTCCTTGATTATTTCTGGAAGCTCGTTTTGCACAATGGCTATTTCTGCATTGTTCATTATCCAGCATCAATTTATTTATATTCTATACATAAGACATTGGTTCGAATCTAGTTTGTGCCTTTAGATTTTGAGAAAATTTGTTTTTTTTCATCCAAAGTTTAACCTTAATCCAATGACATGGTTAAATGTTTTGTTGATTTAATGTTGAATTCACGTTACTTGACAACTCAACCAAATGTAAATCAAAATTAGATGTGGAACTGACATCTGTACCCAGTGGGATTTTTCACTTCTCTCACCTTACTTCTCAAACTCCAAACCCCGGCCTGGTCTGTTTGGGCTGCTTCACAAGCGTTCCAAGAATCACACGATGTTGCGCCTATGGGTTTAGAAACTCTGTGACAAAACTAATAACAACAACACTGAGCAGCCCATCCAGATGACAGAGATTAGCCAAGCTTTATTCCTCCCTCTGCCTCTCTCCCTCTCTACATCTCTCTCTCTCTCTCTCTTCCTCTCCATCTCTCCCTCTCTTTCTACCCCGTCCACTTTTTTCTCTCTGACACACAAACACATTGCTTTAATTCTCTCTTTGTCAGTGTTTTTTTAAAATCACAATCACTGTAGAACTTCTCCCACTCTTTCCTTACCACAGACCTACACAGCAGCTTGGCCTTCACCTCTGCTGTGAGTTCCAGTTCAGGGCATCAGGGGATCAGGACAGAGAGAGGCAACAGATCAGAGCACTCTGCTAAATCAACAGGGGATTGCTGCGAGAGTGATGACAGGGATCAACTGTATTGTGGGGGGCAGGGTGCAACCAGGCTAGCGAGCACATTACATGTAACATTAAAAGCTGTAATATGTACAGAAGGAGGAAGCATGTTGATGTGGAAGGGAGGAGGGGATGTGAATGATGTCACGGTTCCCAGTCAATTGAGGTCATCTCAATGTTTCGAATAAACTTGAGAATTTAAAACAGACTTTTATGTGAATTGGAGATTTTCTTCCCTGTTGACTATCTTGGGAGACGATTCAACTGGCTAATATAAAAAAAATCCAATAAAAAACACTCCTCCAAACATTCCCTTTTTCCTCCATGTTTACTCTGAAGCAAGCTGGAGCAGTCATACAGATGTGTTTCTTTTTACTTTACTCAACCCCAAGAGAGACAGACCCTGGCCAAAGCAAAAGAAAACCACATGAAGTCCTAAATTAGATCTGGGGATAAATATTTGATGAGCTGCTGCATGTTCACAACGACTCTGCTGCTTCATGGGCATTCAAGGTCAAGAGGAATTGACTGCAGCTATAGGGAGGGAGAGAGGATGGATGCATAGCACACCTCACTGCTGTTCAGCTGACAAAAATATAATAATAATATCATTATGGACACTTTTACCAAAGCAAATTACAGTCCTGTCAACATTGACAGTGACACATAAATTCATCATAAGTGGCCAATGAGAGCTTTGAACTCATAAATCAAATCAAATTGTATTTTTCAAATGTGCTGAATACAACAGGTGTAGACCTTACCATGAAATGCTTACTTACAAGAGTTAAGAAAATATTTACTAAATAAACTAAAGTAAAAAAATATATAATTAAAATAAATAGTAACACAATCAAATAACAATAACGAGGCTATATACAGGGGGTACCGGTACCAAGTGAATGTGTGGGGTTACAGGTTAGTCAAGGTAATTTGTACATGTAGGTAGGGGTAAAGTGACTATGCAAAGATAACAAACAGTGAGTAGCAGCAGTGTAAAAACAAAGGAAGACGGGGGTGTCAATGTAAATAGTCATTTCATTACTTGTTCAGCAGTCTTATGGCTTGGGGGTAGAAGCTGTTAAGGAGCCTTTTGGTCCTAAACTTGGCGCTCCGGTACCGCTTGCCGTGTGGTAGCAGAGAGAACAGTCTATGACTTGAAGTCTTTGACACATTTTTGGGCCTTCCTCTGACACCGCCTAGTAAATAGGTCCTGGATGGAAGGAAGCTTGGCCCCAATGATTTACTGGGCCGTACACACTACCCTCTATAGTGCCTTGCAGTCAGATGCCGAGCAGTTGCCATATCAGGAGGTGATGCAACCGGTCAGGATGCTCTCGATGGTGCAGCTGTAGAACAACCCTGATGCTACAAACACCATGCTTTAACCTAACGCACTAACCATTGAAAAATGTCTGATTGAGGAGTGAAGACTACCAGAGATCCCTGATCCATTAAATCAAAACCCGTACTGAACTCATGCATCATTGAAGTATCATTGATACTGAACACATATAGTACATAATTGAAGCATGGCAGGAGAGCACTGTATAAAAATAACCATGCACTTGATTGCAATGCCAATGCCTCAGTCTTAGTGGATGGACTACAGTTGGCACTCATGCATCTAGTATAGATGACCACACTAAGAAAAAAAGGTGCTAACTAGAACCTAAAAGGGTTCTTCAGCTGTCCCCATAGGAGAACCCTTTGAATAACCCTTTTTGGATTGAGGTACTACCCTTTTGGTTCCAGGTAGAACCCTTTTGGGGTTTTCAAAAAGGGTTCTCCTATGGGGACAGTCGAAGAACCCTTTTGCTAACCCACTATAGCGCATGGAACACAGCGAGGGAGTGCTGTGACACACTGGTATGGAAAGGAGGCCGTTGATGGTGCAATAGTCGAACAGAAATTGTCTTGAGCTTTGATTGGTTCTCTCAAACAATTTTTTTCCTAGGGGGTTGAGACCTCTCATTGTTTGGATTTGAAAATTCAAGTTGTATTGTAAGGGGGCGGCACACAGGGGCTGTCCAGCCCCCTTCATTATCAATGCATCGTGTCTACAACATAAAAGTCTTTCCAGACTGTAATCAGGAAGACTTCGAGTTTGGTGTCAGCCAGACTAACGGTGGGTAGCCTACCCATCTGTTCTAACAAATAAGGCAGCAGCACTTCAAAACACTGAAAAATTAGATAACAGCTTCTGATAGCTCTATGCGAGTCTCAAATGGAACCCTATTACCACACCCTATTGCCTACGTGCACAAAAGTGGTGCACTACACAGGGAATAGGGTGCCATTTTAGATGCAACCTGCCTGCCTTTTAGAAGGAACTAAGGGGTCAATCTGTCTGCTGTTGAAGGGAAATAAAAGAGGACATTGGCCAGCTCAGACAAACCTTTTGTTTTCCTTTAAGCTCTAGTTGCACCTGGTTTCAAGCAGCAAAATTAGGCAGGATCCATTTTACTATTGAGTGGATCTAGCCAGGAAAGATCTACATTCTCAAAACCTCACTGGCCCAAGAAATAAATACTTTTCAGGGCTGAGAAGACAGGTATGTTTACCTGGAAATGACTGCAGAAGGAGGTGATAAATCACACCAATTAAAAAGAGCTACTGCCTGTGATGTCTTCTCATGACCCATCAAATGATATGTCCCTACAAATGAGACACTGATTAATTTAGGGAGATATTTTTACCTAGCTTTGATGGGTAAACAAATCATGAAAAGCATGTTGAATTATGACAGTGAAAAAGAGATAGTGACAAAAGGTTTGCAATGGGCTCACAAAAAGATATCTAAGAAATGTCCCCATCCACATTCCCTTATGACAAAGAAGTAAACATTGCTGCTGTCGGAACACAAGGACCTTTGTTTCACATCATCTGGGGTCCCATAGTGTCACTTCCCCCAAAAAGTGCATTCATCAGAAAGGGATACGAAGACATTTACATTTTAGCCATTTAGCAGACGCTCTTATCAAGAGCGACTTACATTTTAGTTAGTGCATACATGTTCATACATTGTTTTGTACTGGTCCCCTGTGGGAATCTAACCCACAACCCTGGCGTTGCAAGCGCCATGCTCTACCATCTGAGCTACACAGGAAGACAAAGGGTTTAGACAGTAACAACGTCAGAATTTAATCAATACGCCAATGCATAATGCATAAATTCAGAACGGTCTGTGAGATTGCCTGTTGTCTCTATTATTAAAATATATATTCTCTTTGATCATATGTCTCTAACACCCTAGGAATTTGTGAAGGTCTAAAAATTATTTGATAGGTATCATGGTGTGCAATAACACAGCTTTTATTTGTCTGAACAAGTGAAAATGAAACCCTAATAAATTAACAAGCTTACATCTCAAAAGGCAGATGCTAAAGCAGGGATGGGCCCATTTTAATTTGATAAACCAGATGTTCTCATAGACTTTATTTGCATTATAGAGACCTTGACAATGTCAAACACCAGACATCACTTAATGTAACAGATGGGCAGATGTACTGTACAACAGCCCACATTCTACCCCTATAACAACCATTAAACGTTGTAAAGTCAGCCTTATAATGTTAAAGTATTTTCCTCTCATACTGTACATGTTGGATTTAGTAGATGACAATTGGCTTTGTTACAGTATGTCTTGATCTTTTGAGTATACATTTTTTATGTTTATTGTTTGGCTTCAGTCTCCGAATTCATTGACATAAATCATACCACAAAATATCATAGCCTTTATTAGATTTCTAAAGATAAAATTCTAGTGTCTGGTCTTTGTCCGCTTCAGTAGAATTTATTCTAAGAGTTGCTGCTGTCACCTAGTGGCTGGAAAAGAAACAGCAAAAGTGAGCGTAACCATGTAGCAACATTTATTTTTTGTTGAAATGTCCCATTAAAGGGGTTTAGATCCCAGCCCCAGTCCTGCCTATCTGATGATGGGTTCAGCGGCAATGCCCCTGATCGGAGAGGGCCTGTGGGGGGAAAGCAGGCTCCCTCCGGGAGGGTCCTCCAGTGGAGGAGCCAGGCTCTCTGGACCAGAGGGTTTGGATTGGCTGGTCCTCTTCTGGGGTGGTGGGAGTTTCCTGACAAACAAAGAGGCTATGTTCAACAAGACATTGCCATAAATCTGACCAAATCTGGTATATTAAACCAATGTTTACATAAAAGAAAAAAATCCACTTAACATCAAACATGCTTCAGACCATTGAATTAATAAAATAAAAATCACCCACTTTCTGTATCTACTTTTACATTGTAAAAGTGAAGACATCAAAACTATGACATAACACATATGGAATCAAGTAGTAACCAAAAAAGTGTTAAACAAATCAAAATAAATGTTATATTTAAGATTCTTCAAAGTAGCCACCCTTTGCCTTGATGACAGCTTTGCACACTCATTGCATTCTCTCAACCAGCTTCATGAAGGCCGCCACAGGAATGGAAGAAAATAAGAAAATAAGTATTCACCAATAAGAAAATACTTGCTTGGGACAAGAAACACGAGCAATGGACCAGTGGAAATTTGTCCTTTTGTCTGTTTGTTTCCAACCTCAACCAAATTTAGATGGTTTGGGATGAGTCGAACCGCAGTGAAGGAAAAGTAACCAACAAGTGCTCAGCATATGTGGGAACTCCTTCAAGACTGATAGAAAAGCATCCAGGTGAAGCTTTGTTGAGAGAATGCCAAGAGTGTGCAAATCTGTCATCAAGGCAAAGGGTGGCTATCTCAAATATAAAATATATTTTGATTTGTTAACTTTTTTGGTTACTACATGATTCCATATGTGTTATGTCATAGTTTTGATGTCTTCACTTTTATTCTCAATGTAAAAAATTGTGTAAATAAAGAAAAACCTTGAATGAGTAATATTCCAAACTTTTGGCCCCCAGTGTATTAATAATATTTCCCTTTACAACATTTCTTGCATTTACTAATCTAAGAGTATTTTTGTCAAGCATAAAATTCAGCTCAATCACCTGTGCAGTTGAAGGTGGGTGCTCTTGGAGAGGGGTCCCATCTTGGACAGGATGTTGTTGTAGTTGTGTGTCCGTCGCGGTACGAGGCCCAGGTCTCCTGTCTTGAAGTGAGACAGGTGGGTAGTGTCCTTGAGAAGAGGACCAAGAAGCCCTATTGATCTGGAGGAGGGTGTAGGAGACAGGTATACATGTAATTTGAGAAACATAGTGAGCTAGAGACATACACAATATATACAGCGGACACGTCACCATTTTTCTCAGTAAATATATTTCCAAAGGTGCTATTGACATGAAATTTTCACCAGATGTTGGTAACAACCCAAGTAATCCATACATACAAAGAAACCAAAATAAATAAGTTCAGAAATTAAGTTATGTGTAATAATGTGAAATGACACAGGGAAAAAGTATTGAACACATTTACTGATATTTATTTAATACTTTGTACAAAAGCCTTTGTTGGTAATGACAGCTTCAAGACGCTCCTGTATGGAGAAACTAGACACATGCATTGCTCTGGTGTGATTTTGGCCCATTCTTCCACACAAACAGTCTTCAAATCTTGAAGGTTCCGTGGGCCTCTTCTATGAATCTTGATCTTCAGTTCTTTCCATAGATTTTCAATGGGATTTAAGTCAGGTGATTGGCTGGGCCATTCAAGCAGCTTTATTTTCTTTCTTTGAAACCAATTGAGTGTTTCCATGGCTGTGTGTTTGGGATCATTGTCTTGCTGAAATGTCCACCCTCGTTTCATCTTCATCATCCTGGTAGATGGCAGCAGATTTTTGTCAAGAATGTCTCGGTAAATTTGCCCATTCATCCTTCCTTCAATTATGTGAAGATTGCCAGTACCATTTGCTGAAAAGCAGCCCCACACCATGATGTTCCCACCTCCAAACTTCATTGTTGGTATGGTGTTTTTAGGGTGATGTGCAGTGCCATTTCTCCTCCAAACATAGTGTGTATTATGACTTCCAAACAGTTAAATTTTGTTCTCTTCTGACCACACTATATTCTCCCAGTATTTCACTGGCTTTTCCAAATGTTGTGCAGCAAACTTTAAACAAGCTTCAACATACTTTTTTTTCAGCAATGGAGTCTTGCGTGGTGAGCGTGCATACAGGCCATGGCGGTGGAGTGCATTACTTACTGTTTTCTTTGAGACAACAGTACCTGCTAATTGCAGGTATTTTTGAAGCTCTCCACAAGTGGTCCTTGGCTCTTGGACAACTCTTCTGATTATTCTTTTCACTCCTCTGTCAGAAATCTTGCGAGGAGCACCTGGTCGAGGCAAATTTATGATGAAATGAGTGTCTTTCCACTTCCGTATTATGGCCCCAACAGTGCTCACTGGAAAATTCAGAAGCTTAGAAATGCGCCTACAACCAATGCCATCATTATGTTTTGCAACAATTAGGTTGCGAAGGTCTTGAGACAGCTCTTTGCTTTTACCCATCATGAGATGTGTCTTGTGTGACACCTTGGCAATGAGACCTTTTTGTAGGCCATCAGTTGGGACTGAACCAGCTGATATTAATTTGCACTGACAGGGGGCTGGATTGCTTTTTAATTACTGATAGTTTTCAGCTGTTGTCTTGGCTTTCCATGCCTTTTTGCACCTCCCTTTCTTCATGTGTTCAATACTTTTTCCCTGTGTCATTTCACATTATTACACATAACTTAATTTCTGAACTTATTTGTTTTGTTTTCTTTGTATGTATGGATTACTTTAGTTGTTACCAACATCTGGTGAAAATGTCATGTCAATAGCACCTTTGGAAATATATTTACTGAGAAAAATGGTGACGTGTTCAATACTTATTTCACCCGCTGTATATATATATACAAAAGTATGTGAACACCCCTTCAAATTAGTGAATTTGGCTATTTCAGCCACACCCGTTTCTGACAGGTGTGTAAAATCGAGCACACAGCCATGCAATCTCCATTGACAAACATTGGCAGTAGAATGGCCTTACTGAAGAACTCTGTGACTTTCAACGTGACACCATCATTGGATGGCACCTTTCCAACAAGTCAGTTTGTTAAACTTCTGCCCTGCTAGAGCTGCACCAGTAAACTGTAAGTGCTGTTATTGTGAAGTGGAAACGTCTAGGAGCAACAACGGCTCAGCAGTGAAGTGGTAGGCCACATAAGCTCAAAGAAGGGGACCCCTGAGTGCTGAAGCACGTAGAGTGTAAAAATTGTATGTCCTCGGTTGCAACACTCACTAAGGAGTTCCAAACTGCCTCTGGAAGCAACGTCAGCATTTTTGGAATGAGATGATGGACGATGTTGGCCATCTAGTGTATCTTGAGCTTGTTGATAATCATGCCATATGGCAACAATGTACTAACTTATGCAACATAAATACAGTAATTGTTATGTAATAATTATCTGGATAATCCAGTATGTTACTATAGTTTTCTTTATTGACAGCTTTCTCCAAGACTATGCTAATGTACAGAGTGGACCTGCACAATGGCTACTAGTGCACAAGCTCACATCTGCTACGCTAGCATTAGATGAGAGGAGGGCAGTATGTGTGCAGCCTCCGGTACCTTCCTGGGCAAGGGCCAGTCTTGAACTCGTGGAGGGAGTCTCCCTCTGGGATGAAGTCCTTCATGGCAGGCCCTTTCCCCAGCAGAGCAGCACTGTCCAAAACAGCCAAGAGCTTCTGCATCATTTGGTTCCTCCGGACCAGAGTCTTTACCTCAGAGTCCTCCTCTTTAGGCACCTCCTATTAGGATAGGCGAAGGAGTTAGGTTAGTGCTACTAATCACCAACTGGTGAGCAAGTGTGAGGTAAATCTAACCACAAGTGTTAATTACTCATCTCAATGTGGAAATGTTCTCCCCAAGTGTTTATAACTAAAGTAACAAAATTCAAACTCATAACTACAATGTAATGACACAATAACTGCTTCAGGAAAATGTTTATAATACATAGAATACTATCTAGACACATGCAATGTTTACACCAGTGGAGCCTCCTCAGAGGAGGAAGGGGAGGACCATCCTCAGTGAATTTCAGAAAGAAAGAAAAAATAGATAAAACTATACTAAATCTATTCACATGACACCAAATATGTAATTTATTAAAACACACTGTTTTGCAATGAAGGTCTACAGTAGCCTCAGCAGCACTCTGTAGGGTAGCACCATAGTGTAGCCGGAGGACAGCTAGATTCCGTCCTCCTCTGGGTAAATTGACTTCAATACAAAACCTAGGAGGCTCGTGGTTCTCACCCCCTTCCTTAGACACAGTAATTATGACAACTTCCAAAGGACGTCCTCCAACCTATCAGAGCTTTTGTCCACCCAATCAAAGGATCAGAGAATGAATCTAGTACTGAAAGCATAAGCTAGAACTAGCTATCACTGCAGTGCATAAAACGTGGATTGTGCAAGGCGGTATTGAACGTGTCAATGTCTACCACCTTGATTACTCAAATTTCTCTCGACCTGTGCACCTACGTTGTAAACTTTAATTCCTAGACTAGGTTGTAGCAACCTCATGATGGGTAGGGAAATTTGAGAATCATGTAGTAGCCTAAACCTATTGATGTTACATTGAGCTGGGTTAATGGAATATGAATGACAGTCATCCAATGTGCTGTAAGAGAAATAAGGCCACGCTCATTAAAAAAAATCCTCCCTCATCTTAAACGGCACTGACCTCCATTGGTTTACACTGCTATGATTTTCATTCCTAACACTTCTTTACCTTAAGGGCCTGTTTGAGGGCGAAGGCAGCCGCCTGTAGGATGGTCTCCAGTTGTCCTCTCACTTCCCTCTCCTCATCCAGCTCTCTCCCCAGCCTGTTTGCCTTGGCACAGTTCCTCCCTGACTCCTCCAACACTGAGGCCTGCACCTGCCTGTAGGAACAAACCAGAAGGTAGGGGTTAATTACTAATTCAGTTCTTCAATATAAATTGGGTTAAAAACAAAAGACAGTTCCATGCATGCAGTTCCATTGAAATTCAATAGATTTTGTGAGAATTAGTTTGACTGTTATTTGAACATATCTCTCACTCGTCACTGGCATTTGAGGCATTCGTGTGACAACAAACTGACTAGGGGAGCACCTGACATTTAAATGTCACAGTCACAGGCTGAATTAATTATTACTCCTCTGACATGAATAAGATACTGTATCATTGTTACACATTAATGTCACATTAATGTCAGTTAGCCAGGCAAAATACTAATTCAATCATCTACGGCGGGGGTGTACAGGGCCGCAGTACTGCTGGTTTTGGTTTCTCCAACGCATTGATCAGTAAATTACACTGACTGCTCAGAGAACAGTCACTGAATAACAAGGAACAAAACCAGCAGACACTGCGGTTTTCCAGGACCAGAATTGTGCACCCCTGATGTAGAGAACAGGAACTCTGGAGTCTTTTGGAATTCTGAATGGAATCATCTGACCTTAGGTCATGTATCTCTGCCACCAGTGCAACATGATCCTTCTGCAGTTGTTGATGCTCCTCTTGGGCCCTAGCATACTCCTCCAGCTCAACCTGCATCTGCTTACACTTCTCTGTGAGTTGATGGACCACCTGATGAAAAGAGAAGAGGAGCAGAGAGGAAGAGCAGGGTAACCAGTCAGCAATCAGATCAGGCTTCAGACAGGTCCTTTCATTATAATGTGGAGGTGTTGATACACCAAGATCATGCAAGCTGACAACCATTACAATCTTCGCTCTCACCCCTTATCCTTCCCTGTCTCTCTCCCTCCCCAGTACCTTCTGGTTGCTGAGGCTCTTGCGAGTCATCTTGTTGAACAGGGGCTCCAAGACCTCCATCTCTCTGCGTATATGCTTCTCTCTATCCCTCAGGTCCTCGTTCTCCTCCAGCAGCTGCTTGCTCTTGTCCGACAGCTGGCTGAGCTGGGCCGTCACAGACACATTCTCGTGGATGGCCCTCATGGTTGTCTCTGGCATCTTCCTGTCCGACACGCGCCGAAACTCGGCTGCCACCGCCGCCACATGCTGCTGCATCTCCTTCTTTAGTCTAGAAGGGGCAGGGAGGGAGGACAGCATGAGCAAGAGCTCATGAGCAGCAATGACCAGATCATACAGTGTACAAATGGATTCTTAACATATGGCATTGACCTGTCGTTGTGCAGCACGGCCTTCCTCTCCAGGCTGTAGATGACTGTTTGGTGCTCCTGTCTCTGCTTCCCAAGCTGCTCCTCCAGGCCCTCCAAGTGGGCCATCAGCTCCTCCTTCTGCACACGGAACTCCTCGAGAGCTGCTAGCTTACCAGCTGCATGGGCATGGAGATAGGAGTAATACAATTAAATTATCAAAGTTTTATCAGGTATTTTAGAGCTGGTTTTAAATAAAAGTCTGGTGTTGGATCATGTGGATGGGATGTTGTGGTGTCGAGGTTCTTAGTATCTTACCAAGAACCATGTTCTCTGAGGTGAGCTTGTCCTTGTTCTCCTGGAACTCTTGGCGAAGTTGACTGAGCTGCAACTCAAAGGAGTCCTTCTCAGCATCCTTGGCCTGCTGCAGTCCCACCAGTCTCTCCAACAAGTCTGTGAGCTTATCCTCCTTCTGGGCAAGCGAGCGCTTCAGGTAGAGCACTATGTCTTTCTTCTCCTTCTCAATGGTGAAATACTGAGAAGAGAAATCCTTCTGTTGCACCTCCAACTCATCACATTTGTGCTGATATCTGCAAATATGAGGTGAGAAAATAAGATTACATTTAAAAAGTCATGGAAACTTGATTGGAAGACTACAAGCTGGAAATGAACATGATTTAGTTTCATATTATTATGGTGTATTTTGTTTTAACGTTAATGTGGAATATGTTATAAATAACAAATAGTTTAATGATTTGCATTAGGCTTAACTGATTCGTGTTTAATTGCCTATTTCACACACTCGCACCGCAGTTTGCTATTTGTGATTGATTGCCCATTTTGGTAACACTTTATTTGAAGGTGTCCTTGTTACAGTGTACTTACACTTGTAGTTACACTGTAACAAGTGTTGTAACTACGCGTAACAATCACTGTTACACTGTAACATCGTAATGTAACTAGTAGTATTACAGTTTGTAATTACACATGTGTAACAACAAAATCTTGTTACCATGCTTGTTACAACTATTGTAACTGAATGTACTAACTCATTGTTACACATGATAAAATAAATAACACTTGTTACCAAAGAGGCACATGTCTACTGAATTCAAGAATTGTGTATTTCACTTTATCATCATAATTTGATTCATTAACATTGGTTAAAAAGGATCTGATCCATTGTGGATGCACGTGGTGTGCATCCACAATGCACACCATTGTACTAATCAATCAATATGTACTAATGATAATAACCCTAATATTTGTATAATGTTAATGAATAAAATTATGATGATATAAAATACATATGAAATATGAAATACTAAATTCTTGAATTCAGTAGACATGTGCCTCTTTGGTAACAAGTGTTTTTTTTTTTATCATGTGTAACAATGAGTTAGCACATTCAGTTACAATAGTTGTAACAAGCATGGTAAGAAGATTTTGTTGTTACACATGTGTAATTACAAACTGTAATACTACTAGTTACATTACGTTTTTACAGTGTAACAGTGATTGTTACGCGTAGTTACAACACTTGTTACAGTGTAACTACAAGTGTAAGTACACTGTAACAAGGACACCTTCAAATAAAGTGTTACCCCTATTTGATTTACTTGCACCGCAGTTTACTTAATCGCAATGGGTTCTATTTTGTCCTTATGTGGTTATATTATAGCTATTGGTACAACAATAATCTGATAGTGTCAGTGCGTGTTTACTCGCAACATTATTTCTCATTCAGAGGATCAGAGAATAGCCTAAACATTAATACAAATAATCTGTGCCCCCAATGAAAACTCTCACTTTTCCAATTGTTCCTCCAAGTCTCGTATCTGCGACCGGTAGAACTCTTTACCACCTTCAGACAATGCGTCGTCAAAACACGTTTTATCTCCAAATCCAATTATCTCTTTTTTAGTTGATTTATCTCCGCTTTTCTTTCCATTCTTTTTTGGCATTTTTGCAGTGAAACTTTTCCCCTATGAAACTCGATTGCGCTATCAAACAACCAGGCAACCACAACACAAGTTGTTACCAAGAGAATGACGTCAGGTGCTGACCAGTTGAATTGGAACGTTAGTATTCCCCCGTGACAAGACTATATTCTTTGAAGAACGGATGTACGGACATATTTGGTCTGTTATAGATATTTTAGATGAAAGCGGTAATATCCTCAGCTATAATTATTAATTGTCGCCCTATTGTAATATTGTACAGTCATGAATGCTATTCCTTCTAGTCTTGTATTGCTGGTGAAAGGATGTTATTATATTCACATGTATCCTACCATCTTTATACATAGATGGCTGTTGTTTGTGGGATAAGAAGTGTAACAAAAAGCATGTCAGACAAGTTATTTTCAAAGAATTCTTCCAAGAACATATACCACCCAAGGCCAAAGAGAACCATTTTAACATTCTAAATGATATTTATTCTTCAAATAAATTGTTAAGATTGAAATTCAATGAAGAGGGTCATGACTGTACATTTTGTGGGAATGACATTGAAACTGAACATATTTTATTTTCATTACCACATTCTGGGTGGATACACATGATTTATTATTTTCAAATAGTTTGGGGATCAATAAAGTACCTACCTATCTACCTATTTATATTGCCAATTTCACATACAATGAAGTCAAATTTGGTTTATTCAAAAATGATGATTTCAATTTCCTGGTCATTCATTTAATTGTATTAGCCCCTTATTATAGATATAGCCTATACTGTCACATGCTGTCAAAAGAAAGCATACTGCAACAGGAGTGACATCAAATGAATTTGTTGACAATTATGTGTACAAAACAGCGCTACAAGTTGCTGTCCTACTCTTTTAGGTAGGTAGGTAGGTAGGTAGGTAGGTAGGTAGGTAGGTAGGTAGGTAGGTAGGTAGGTAGGTAGGTAGGTAGGTAGGTAGGTAGGTAGGTAGGTAGGTAGGTAGGTAGGTAGGTAGGTAGGTAGGTAGGTAGGTAGGTAGGTAGGTAGGTAGGTAGGTAGGTAGGTAGGTAGGTAGGTAGGTAGGTAGGTAGGTAGGTAGGTAGGTAGGTAGGTAGGTAGGTAGGTAGGTAGGTAGATAGATAGATAGATAGATAGATAGATAGATAGATAGATAGATAGATAGATAGATAGATAGATAGATAGATAGATAGATAGATAGATAGATAGATAGATAGATAGATAGATAGATAGATAGATAGATAGATAGATAGATAGATAGATAGATAGATAGATAGATAGATAGATAGATAGATAGATATATAGATAGATAGATAGATAGATAGATAGATAGATAGATAGATAGATATGCTTTTGACAGCATATGATAATAAATATGCTTTTGACAGCATATGACAATATAGCCTATACTGTCACATGCTGTCAAAAGAAAGCATACTGCAACAGGAGTGACATCAAATGAATTTGTTGACAATTATGTGTACAAAACAGCGCTACAAGTTGCTGTCCTACTCTTTTGACAATTGAGTTCATAAACTTTGTTCAGCGGAGAATGAACATACCTGTAAAGTCTGCCGAGGCAGCCTGCTCCATTCTAATAGTTTCTTTACAAACGCGCATCCAATTGCCATGGTCCCGGACCATACTAAACCAATCACAAGCTTCAATCTGCTGCAGTTCACAGTGTGGTGGCAGGAAAATGATGGATCTTCCAGGTGAAACTGCCGTGGTTAGGCTACAATTCTTTTGATCACCCCTATTTTTATGCTGTTCCAAATGGGACATTATTTGTCTTTTTACCTAAACATGCAAACACCATCAGATATAATTCATAGCAAGCAGTGCAGTGAGGTAGTCAGATTGGATTAAATATAACGGAACAGATTAACTGGAATGACATTCACTCTCATGGGATGGGTTGCCAAAAATAACTAACTGAAAGCCACACCCCCAATAAGCCACCAATATGACTGCATTGAGGCATGTCACTGTGCTTCTATGGTTACAGTATATATATATACAGTGGGGAGAACAAGTATTTGATACACTGCCGATTTTGCAGGTTTTCCTACTTACAAAGCATGTAGAAGTCTGTAATTTTTATCATAGGTACTCTTCAACTGTGAGTGACGCAAAAATCCAGAAAATCACATTGTATGATTTTTAAGTAATTAATTTGCATTTTATTGCATGACATAAGTATTTGATACATCAGAAAAGCAGAACTTAATATTTGGTACAGAAACCTTTGTTTGCAATTGCAGAGATAAAATGTTTCCTGTAGTTCTTGACCAGGTTTGCACACACTGCAGCAGGGATTTTGGCCCACTCCTCCATCCAGATCCTTCAGGTTTCGGGGCTGTCGCTGGGCTTTCAGCTCCCTCCAAAGATTTTCTATTGGGTTCAGGTCTGGAGACTGGCTAGGCCACTCCAGGACCTTGAGATGCTTCTTACGGAGCCACTCCTTAGTTGCCCTGGCTGTGTGTTTCGGGTCGTTGTCATGCTGGAAGACCCAGCCACGGCCCATCTTCAATGCTCTTACTGAGGGAAGGAGGTTGTTGGCCAAGATCTCGCGATACATGGGCCCATCCATCCTCCCCTCAATACGGTGCAGTCGTCCTGTCCCCTTTGCAGAAAAGCATCCCTAAAGAATGATGTTTCCACCTCAATGCTTCACGTTTGGGATGCTGTTCTTGGGGTTGTACTCATCCTTCTTCTTCCTCCAAACACGACGAGTGGAGTTTAGACCAAAAATCTCTATTTTTGTCTCATCAGACCACATGACCTTCTCCCATTCCTCCTCTGGATCATCCAGATGGTCATTGGCAAACTTCAGACGGGCCTGGACATGCGCTGGCTTGAGCAGGGGACCTTGCGTGCGCTGCAGGATTTTAATCCATGACGGCGTAGTGTGTTACTAATGGTTTTCTTTGAGACTGTGGTCCCAGCTCTCTTCAGGTCACTGACCAGGTTCTGCCGTGTAGTTCTGGGCTGATCCCTCACCTTCCTCATGATCATTGATGCCCCACGAGGTGAGATCTTGCATGGTGCCCCAGACCCAGGGAGATTGACCATCATCTTGAACTTGTTCCATTTTCTAATAATTGCGCCAACAGTTTTTGCCTTCTCACCAAGCTGCTTGCCTATTGTCCTGTAGCCCATCCCAGCCTTGTGCAGGTCTACAATTTTATCCCTGATGTCCTTACACAGCTCTCTGGTCTTGGCCATTGTGGAGAGGTTGGAGTCTGTTTGATTGAGTGTGTGAACAGGTGTCTTTTATACAGGTAACGAGTTCAAACAGGTGCAGTTAATACAGGTAATGAGTGGAGAACAGGAGAGCTTCTTAAAGAAAAACTAACAGGTCTGTGAGAGCCGGAATTCTTACTGGTTGGTAGGTGATCAAATACTTATGTCATGCAATAAAATGCAAATTAATTATTTAAAAATCATACAATGTGATTTTCTGGATTTTTGTTTTAGATTCCGTCTCTCACAGTTTAAGTGTACCTATGATAAAAATTACAGACCTCTACATGCTTTGTAAGTAGGAAAACCTGCAAAATCGGCAGTGTATCAAATACTTGTTCTCCCCACTGTATATATATATATATATATATATATATATATATATTTTTTTTTTTTTTTTTTTTTACCTTTATTTAACTAGGCAAGTCCAAACTCGGACGATACTGGGCCAATTTTGCAACCAATCACATGGACCATACTACTGCCTATTTCATTTATTAATTTACCAAACAAGACATCTCATCATCCAGTGCCTTTATCACAGTCAACACACCTATATTTTAGCTTTAATTGTCTTTAAAAAGGCAAATTTTCCTCTCAGCCTCATGGCACAATGTGTAGAATAGCATGAGATGAGCTGTAAAACTGCACTTTTTCCATTCTGCCCCATGGCAAAATTTGTAAAATTGCAGGAAATTAGCTTTAAAACAGCAACATTTTCTCTCAGCCTCATGGCAAAATGTGTAGAATGTCATGAGATTAGCTATAAAACTGCACACTAATTTCTGCAGGCCCACCCACCAATGGATTTCTGGCTACGCCACTGGTTCAAAGCGACTTTGATATAATTGTTTGTAATGAAAGGCGCTATATAAAATGAGTCTACTATTACTATTCCATTATGCCAACATTCCATTCAAATGCTCAACACCCGTTGAATATAGCCGGTGTCAATAAACCTCAACAAAAAAGCGTAATTAAATTGTTCCACTGTGGACAAAGTGAAAGCAGCTGTGGAACACTTACACAGGAGCACAGTAGGTGCTGAAAAAGTCTACACAATGCCAGATGGGGATGCCTGAGCTGAAGCCTAAACAAGACTGCACTACAAAGTGGAATTCAACATTTTATATGTTGAAGCAGTTTCTTGAGTCAAAGGATGCCATCATCTATACCCTGGCCATTGTCAATGCACCTGTCCATGCTCTGACCCAAGAGGAATGGGAGGTGGTGGAGGAGGTGTGCAGAGTCCTGGAACGCTTTGAGCAGGTCACTGTGGAGATCAGTGGAGAGAGGTACAGTAAGCGGTTATTACTGCATCATTATTTAATCCAGTATTATATATGTATATGAGCAGTAGATGAGAATGTAGTATCAGTAGACAAAACATGAACCTGAACTAATAAGTTACTGTCTTTTCAGCTATGTGACAGCCTCAAAAATGATACTCCTGTGTAAGGGGCTGCAGCGAATCACAGCCAGCCGCCAGAGAGAAGCAAATGTAACCACAGGACATGTGACAGAGTTGATGGACACCCTATGTTCATCAATGGACAGAATGTTCCACAGAATGGAATATAATCAGTGCTATCAGAAACCGCTGCTCTTGACCCCAGGTTTTAGAAGTTAGTCTTCAGTGATGCCAGAGCGATTGATGAGGCTCTTCAAAGAATAACCTCAGCAGCAGGGAGGGACAGCCCCAGCAATCAGCTGGCTCAGACACCAGGGCAACAGGAAGAAGAGGGATCAGATGGAGCACCAGCAGTAGTGCCACAAATGTCTGCTGTTTGGATGTTGTTTGACGAGAGAGCAACTGGGGATGCAGCACGAAGGAATCCCTCAGCAGATGCCATAATGGAAGTCCGATCATATTTGTAGGAGTCCAGATCTGCAGATCCTCTGAGCTGGTGGAAGAACAAGGTGTCACAACTGAGACAGAGACCCAAGTGCAGACGCAGGAGACAGGTAGAATGTCAAGTATTTATTGTACAAAATCGGAAGGCTATGTCGTTATCGTAGGCAGGCAAAAGATTTGGCACACAGGAGTTTCAGAGGTACAGAGACGGCAGGCAGGAATTTGGGTCGTAAACAGGCAAGGGTACGGTCACCGGAGAACTAAACAGATAGCAGGTATTCCAAGAACGCGGGCACGACCTGGTGAAACACACAAGACGAACTGGCAACAAGAACAATGAACAGACACGTTTAAATACCCAAGGGATAAGGGAACATAGGAAACACCTGGTAGAGGAGGAGCACAGGGAGAACGGAATTTGGGTATGACACAAGGCCTCTGTCTACCCACGGCTTACTAAAGTCATGACAGGGAGACTCTGCGTAGTGGCCACATCCGTTCCCTCTGAGAGGGTCTTCTCGAAAACGGGACAAATAATTACTGAGAGAAGAAACCGCATCAGCCCCTGGAAAGTGAGGCAGCTTGCATTTCTGAATGCAAATCTCTCATAAAACCAAAATATGGTCAGCAATGCTGTGTGCTGCTGGTTATAACATGGCAATAAAGAAGAGAGAGAAAAGAGGGACCAGTTTAGTGTTTTAAGTATTAAGTATTTATTTTTCTTTGATATGGTGCAATATTCTATTACTATGTTGTTCAGATTGTATTCGTTTTGAATTGTTACATTTATATGCACTTTGTTTATATACATTAAAAAGGTTTATACTTTAAATGCACATGTGTAATAGCATCAATTTTTTTTTACATTTATTTCAATTTGTGGGATGCTGCAGTTTTGCAAATTGTTATTTATTTTTCTTTGATATGGTGCAATATTCTATTATGCTGTTCAGATTGTATTCGTTTTGAATGGTTAGATTTATAAGGCTTTGTTTATATATATTAAAAGGTTGTACTTTAAATGCAAATGTTTAATAGCATTCGTTTTCATAACAAACCAATGCATTTTTAAATACATTGTGGTTAAGGTAGAGTATGATTTCATTTAATAATTTAATTAGAATTGTTTTAACACCCATCATAGTCAAACTATCGCAAACTGAAAAAATACAAAACCATTTTTTTTCAAAGAGCCGTTTGGGAGCCAAAAGAGCCGGCTCACTGAAAAGAGCCGGAATGCCCGTCACTGCTCTGAACGCTCCGAGAGCAAAACTGACAATCTGACAACACTCTGAGCGTTCTCTGGCAATCCAGAGTGAAGGCAACCGTTCTCGTCCCCTCTCTCCCTTGTCACAGAGCTACAGTACTAACATCTATTTGGATACTGTTTAATTAATACCTCTTTGTTGCGAGTAACAAAGGATTTTCTACTGTATGAATAGGCTTGTATGGTACTTGCCACACCCTGACTGATTCATAGACAAGTCAGCTGTCATTAACAGTGTCACCCTTGTGTTGGCTGTATAATTGTCAGACACCCAGTCATACAAAATGTGAGTGAAAATGTGAAAGCATGTTAGGAGTAAACATGGTGTTCCTCAGGCCTAGACAAACTGCTTATTAGTGTGTACTGCTTACTACGTACTACTGCTTATTTCTTTACATATGACAGGAAGTCTCAATAGGAAATTTAGCAACCCAGAGAAAATGAGTTAGAACCCCACCCAACCCTACCTTACCCTAACCTACACCACTCCACCCGACCCAACCCTACCACACCCAACCCTACACCACCCTATACCACCCTACCCCAACCTACCCCACTTCACCCCACCCCACCCTACCCCACCCTCCAAAAAAGAGAAATGCAAGTGCCCTCCTGATGTCTTGGTTTGCTTATGATTTTCTATGTTGTTGTTTTACTTTATCAATATTTTGTTATTTATAGATTGTAAATAATTTATAAGCACATTCATAGATCACATCATATACAGGATTGATGAAAACTCGCTGGAAATAACACTAACACTGTATGTGACACTTCTCACTGTAACTAACTAGGGTCAAAGTAATGTTCATTGGAAACTATGTGGTTTTATAGAGTCACAAGAATGTATGACTTTCATATTCAGAAAGGACTACAGATTGCCATTTCCACTCTCTCAAGAAGCCGGGAAGCTATTTTCTCTGTTGAGCAAAAGCATGCCGTTTATCACACTACTGCACTGTGGGAACTGCATGATGCTCAAGGACAGGACCAGAATTGTCTAATAACAAGGAAGATCAGCTCTGAGCCTACAGTATATCTCCAACCATGAGCAGATGAAAACTGAGTATGTTTTGTTTCTCTTAATACATATCTCATTTGTAATATATACAGTGCCTTCGGAAAGTATTCAGACCCCTTGACTTTTCCCACATTTTGTAACGTTACAGCCTTATTCTAAAATATATATATATATTTTTTTTAACTCAGCAGTCTACACACAATACCTCATAATGACAAAGCAAAAACAGGTTTTAGGAAGTTTTTTGCAAATGTATTACAAACAAATAACAGAAATACCTTATTTACATAAGTATTCAGACCCTTTGCTATGAGATTCGAAATTGAGCTCAGGTGCATCCTGTTTCCATTGATCATCCTTGAGATGTTTCTACAACTTAATTGGAGTCCACCTGTGGTAAATTCAATTGATTTGACATGATTTGGAAAGGCACACTCCTGTGTATATAAGGTCCCACAGTTGACAATGCATGTCAGAGCAAAAACCAAGCCATGAGGTCGAAGGAATTGTCCGTAGAGCTCCGAGACAGGATTGTGTCGAGGCACAGATCTGGGGAAGGGTACCAAAACCTTTCTGCAGCATTGAAGGTCCCCAAGAATACAGTGGCCTCCATCATTCTTAAATGGAAGAAGTTTGGAACCACCAAGACTCTTCCTAGAGCTGTCAGCCCGGCCAAACTGAGCGATCGGGGGAGAAGGGCCTTGGTCAGGGAGGTGACCAAGAACCCGATGGTCACTCTGACAGAGCTCTAGAGTTCCTCTGTGGAAATGGGAGAACCTTCCAGAAGGACAAACATCTCTGCAGCACTCCACCAATCAGGCATATATGGTAGAGTGGCCAGGTGGAAGCCACTTCTAAGCACAAGGCACACCACAGCCCGCTTGGAGTTTGCCAAAAGGCACCTAAAGACTCAAACAAGTTTCTCTGGTCTAATGAAACCAAGATTGGCCTGAATGCCAAGCTCATGTCTGGAGGAAACCTGGCGGTGAAGCATGGTGGTGGCAGCATCATGCTGTGGGGATGCTTTTCAGCGGCAGGGACAGGGAGACTAGTCAGGATCGAGGGAAAGATGAACGGAGCAAAGTACAGTGAGATCCTTGATAAAAAACCTGCTCAAGGTATTATGGGGTGTTGTGTATAGATTGATGAGGAGAAAACAACCATTGAATACATTTTAGAATAAGGCTGTAGCATAACAAAATGTGGAAAAAGTCAAGGGGTCTGAATAGTTTAGAAGGATCTGTGTCAGGTCCTGACGGTAGGGATGCCGAGAGGCATCTCTGTGTTTGCTTTGGTTCAACTGTCGGGGCCTGACGGTAGGGTTGTCTGGATAACTTTATGTTTGAGTTTTGTTGGTCCCCAATTAGAGGCAGCTGCCATACGTTGTCTCTAATTGGGGATCCCATTTAAGTTCATGATTTTGCCCACCTGTGCGTGGTTCTTTGTTTCGTGTCCAATCTTCGAACCATGACAGAAAGAACCACCACCACAGGACCGCGCAGAGTTGGACAGTGGAGGAACTAATGGGAGGTAAGGAGCTTGTCTCCGAGGAAGAGTACTTCCACTGTCTAGCCTTGGAACCACCGAAAAATCCAGGGCAGCGGCGACGCCGGTGGGCTCCACGTCGGTGTGCCAGAGGGCCCAGAGGACCCCCCCATGCAGTTTTTGGCGAGGAGCTCCTGTCTCCCAACTCGTGGGGGCTGTTGGACGAGCCCCCGCAGAGTCAGGAGCCATGGGAGGAGGAGGAGGACAACGACGAGGTGCTGCAACCTCCAACGTGGGAAGATCGGCTGCCCCAGGAGGGGTTTTACGACCATCCCCCGGAGGAGGAGGAGAGGTGGTGGAGGGCTTGGCTGGCGCTGAGACCGCCCAACCAGGGAGCGAGAACCAGCCAGAGGGAGGATGAGGAGTCGTTTGAGTGCCGCAGGAAGATGTGGGCAGAGCGGCTGTCAGCTCCCAGGCCGGAGTTCCCAGAGGCGGTCCGCAGCCCTAACGCCTCGCACAAGGGTCTCGGTGTCCATACCCAGCCAGGTACCTCCAGTTCCGGCCCACAGCCCGGTACCGCCAGTGCCGGTCCCCAGCCCGGTACCTCCTCGCACCAGGGTTATGGTGTCGATCCCCAGCCCGGTACCTCCAGTCCTGCTCCGGGGGCGGAGCCTCAACCGACACTGGCACTACGCCCTTCCCTCCCCCCGTTGGGTGGTCCTGGTCTTGCGGTCAGGAGCCCGCGCCTTGGGGAAGGGCGTATTCACACTACTGCTCAGCGCCTCGGGTCCAATCTAAAAATCATGACAATCTAAGGATGCAACAGTCCTAGAGCTCTGTCATTATGATGCGTCAGGGCAAGGGAGGATGCTCCTCCTCTCTTATAGTGATTCCTATTTGTAATGAATAAGTTCTATTGCCACTTGTTTCTCTGTCAGTTCACTCATTGTCGGCTGTTATCTCTACTTATAAATACACTATTCAGGTTTAATGCTATTGTAAACAAAAACATAGATGGCTCATTGTTTTGTTTCATATAGAATCTCAACTGAAAACTAAATGGAGACTGACATGACATACTATATAACCAACTCTTAATCACTAAGACAACCATAGGGCTTAGGCCATGTATTTGTGTGTGTGTATAACTTCAACAGAAGATAATTTAAACTTGACCATTGTGCTGAAGATAAAAATCCTGTTACTTAATAACATGCTTACAGTTCAACTTCCTCAGTTTCCCTAGATAATTCTCTCAGTGCCAAAACTAGCTGTTCAGGTCCAGAGTACACCACCCTCTGGCCTAATGCATCTCCAAAAGCAAGTAAATGACCATCAAGGGAAATTATAGTATTCCTCTTGTTTAACATAATCAAACAGCCACAGTGTTCAGGTCTCAGTTCAGAAATGAATCCGGTAAGGGTTTCAGCATCGGCTTGCATGTGAAAACATTCCAGGGATGAGAGTACAACATTTTTATTTTTCACATGATACAAATGTATAGAGAAATCTCCCAATTCAAAGCACATACTGTACCACAGAACACCAATGTTTCAGAATATCAAATGAGCCAAAGAAGCAGTAGACACAGTAAGGCAATCTCTCTCTCTCCCCGGTTCTCAAGTGGTTTGGGAGTCTCTCCAATCTCTCCATCCGTCGTTCCTCAGACAAGACAGGCCTCAAGATAACCTCAAAGCCTGATGGGAGCCACAATAACACAACTTTGGGGAACAACTCAGTTGATGACAACATGGATACCTGCCTCCACAGCTCAGGCTATGCTCGTTCCCGTGACATGCACACACACATAGGAACTGTGTGCCGAAAGGAGAGGCAGAAAAGCAGCAAGGGGTCAAAGAAGAAAAGGAGTAGCAAATGTGAGATCAGTAGAGGGCAGAGCAAGTCTCAGGCTGGGGATTATGTACAAGTTTCTCCTCTTCTGAGTGCCCTGTCTAGTGCCCATATTTTTGCTTTAGAGAAGCCAGTGCCTGGTAGCCTTACAGGGAAAACACTGTAGGCCACCACCCACTCTGTGGCTCAGGCCACCACCCACTCTCCCTCACCCAGCTGTGACACAGACACACTGCCATCCCGTAACGCCTCATATGAGGGACCCAAGACCTCAGCATTTAATAAACCCTCAGGAAATCAAGATCCACCACTGACATGTGAGGACCACTCAGAGGTCAAATCAGCCAGGACCAGGACCAATCCTTGTGGGCCCGACACTGCCACTATGCCTTCCTCCCAGAGTACTCAGTACTACTCTGACCCAGTGACACCCACCGCACTTCCTAATGACTTGTATGTGGTGATGGACCCTATAGCAGAGGAGGTCCACAGAGATACAGAGGAGAAGACACATGATGATAACAGCAGGACCCCACAGGAAGTGGAGACACTTGACAAGTGAGAAACTGATTTATCACAACAGAAGGGATGATATGTTACATGATATGATCAATTCTGTATCCTTGATATATATATATTTAAACAAAATATGTAACATTGTATCTGTATCTCAGAATTCAAGAATTTGTATCCAGTACACTGTAAACCTGAATGTGCTGTCATTACTCAAAACTTTTGCCGTTGCACTCCATATCAGAGTACAGTTACTTGAAATGATTTTGTAGTCATTACTCAAACCGATAAAGCCACACTGACCCTGAAGGGGGTCCAGATTTAGTAGGTCAAGAAAGGTTTAAAGTACATTGATCTTTAAGCTCATTGTGTCTTGAACTCTAAACAGAAATGTTTAATATTCAGTTGATTGAACTTAGAATACAGACATTGTGTAACTCTATATATATATATATATATATATATATATATATATATATATATATATATATATATATATATATATTCAAGCTGTTGCTACTACTTTTTCGTGCAATAAGCTTATTTCTTTATGTTTTTCCCAACTACAAATAAACTACAAAGAAAGTATTTGATCCAGTTTCTAACACAACTTAATTACGAAATCACAATGTCACATTATATAGTTTCATTTCCAATTAACATAAGCATAAAATACAATTCAGTAGGGAACATTAAAGGTAGACAGCGAAATGACGTAGCCACGATAAACCTCACAGATATTGAGATGAGCGAGATGCAAGACTTCCTCTGCGCTAACATTCCCTATTGGATTGGCTGACAATGGCTGTTGATACGTATTACTACCTAGCTTGCTTGCTAGCATGTTAGCACCTAGGTGAGGAGGTGAGGCTAGCGCGGCTGTAAATGGCCCGTTAGCTCTCGCGCAGAGCATCTGCGCATGCACATGGGTTCCCTTCATGCTACGCTGAACCTTGAGTTTCAACGTTCTTAGTTGTTGCAGAAATACCTCTTGTACTTTTGTAAGCCTTTTGAGTAACTTCAGAACGGGCACCACTCATGTAAAACGATTCCCAGTAACGGTTACAGAATTGTTTTACTTTTTACATGTGGTTGTTTATCTATCTTTGTTGAATGCACTGAGTGAAGTCACTCTGGATAGAAAATTCTGCTCAAATGTAAACATAAAATGTACAGTTGCAAAGAATGCTGTGTATTATTTATTCTAATGAACTATGCCCCCAAACAAGACAAACTTTTTGACTAAACAAAATCAGTCAACAAAAAAAGTAAACTATCTTCCAATGGCTTATTCATCCCCCTCCTCTCCCCTATAACTATTCCCCAGATTCTTGCTGTAAATGAAAATGTGTTCTCAGTCAACAAAACTAGTATAATAAAGGTAAAATAAAAATAAAACATTTATTATAATAATGGAACTTAAAAAATGTATTGTTTACATCACTTACTTACTGGAGCTCGCAAGTGGCGCAGTGGTCTAAAACACGTGCTAGAGGCGTCGCTACAGACAACCTGGTTCGAATCCAGACTGAGACTTTTCATTAACTTTGAGTTCAACTTGGGGTTTACAGTGGACAGACAGGTTTTACAGTCTGAAATGACTGGTTTACTCTAGTGCCATATGTTATCCTGTAAAAGTTGTCTGAAGTTAAGTTGCATTAGACATCCTGTTTCTCGAGGTTGGACGCACAATAATCGTATTTAAAATGAAATGTGCCCGTAGGCCTACATATTAATGGAGTCTTGTTGAATAGCAAAACAACAATTCGACTCCAACAATAACATGTATGCGTTTTAGGTTCCTCCCCTGCACGGTCAAGCGCTCAGCACGTAGAAGGGAGCAGCCTTACTCTGCATGTAATACAGTTCATTTCAGCGCAATGCCTTGAGATCATAGACTGATAGAGATGTGCGAAACTCGCGATATAGGCTACCGTTCGATTCCGTATCGAGTCTTTACCACCATGGGAATAAGGTGAGATTTCTATATTTCTTATGATAATACATTAGTTCTCCAACTTCGTGGTGGATCTACGTTTGATGGACAAGTTCAGGTTAAAGTTAGTTGGCCATTGCGTTTACAGTATTATCATGTTCTAAATTAACACTTTAATTTGAAAGCCCTTTGTTTTTCAAATTTGGACATTGTAACATTCACAGATGTTGTAGGTAGGCCTAATGTCATTTTGTAACATTGTAACAACATACAGTGTTGCAGCTGCAGCCTGCACACTGCATAAACAATACATAATCTATTATATTGCAAAAGCTGCATGATGTCCTGAAGTGACTTAGGCCGACTGCCACACAGTACCCTATATCTTGAATACAGCAATTTTATTATACATTTACAAATCCTATTGACTTGACATGAAATGTTCAGCTTCAGACAGTGAGCTCTGGGTTGAATGCCCTACAGTAGCCTAGCCTAGTGGCTGTTCATCATTTGGGGAGACTGGCATATGGTTATGTAATGTGTATTGCTTAAAGATGCACTCTCAAACCAGTTGTTTTGAAAGTGGTGCTCACAAGCCAAAACGGGTCCCTGTCTTTTGTGTACTACGTTATCCAATTGTGTACTACGTCATCCATTTCGCGTGATATGTTACGAATTTTGCAATTTGTATGTGACCCTTTCTTCCACCCTCGTTAGGCATGTGTGACACTGCTCCACCATAACCCATATGTTTCTCCATATGTGTGTGGGCAGTATACTGTATGTGGGCAATCTTAAGTGTTTGCAGGTCACACTGTATGAGAAGTTAATTATTGTTTTGAGTCACAACCTACTTCAAGGGGCTTTGCTGTGTGTGTGTGTGTGTGTGTGTGTGTGTGTGTGTGTGTGTGTGTGTGTGTGTGTGTGTGTGTGTGTGTGTGTGAGTGTGTGTGGTTAGTTCATGCTGTAAATATGGATCTTTATCTAGGGAAACCAATTACAGGGGGGCTCCCTGGATCACACAACTGGTTTATTATGTGTCATAGGAAAAAGGTAAATAAGTCTCCAGATTCTTCTTCTTGCCAGATAGTTCTGCTGCTTTTGCCATCGTTATCTCAGTCTATATTGCAGTTTGGGACCCCTGTGGGCCATATGTGTGTATTTGTTTGTGAATGTATCTTTAGCTGGAAGGAAGCATAGGGGTGGTGGGAATCTGTGAACAATGGTATGTGGGGGAGGACGAGGAGCAGTGTGTATGTAAAGGGTATGAGTTCATGGGAACAAGAGGTCACGTCTCTTGACAGTACTCTAGTGGAAACGCGTGTGGCTGAGGAACAACCGAAAGACCCAAAATGTTTGGGGAGTAACACACAAAGCTCCTGGCATGCCTCACCTCTTCCATGATGGGTTTTTGTTTAGTGTAACAGGCTGTTGCTGGGAGTTGTCATATTAGGACATATCTTGGAGGTATTAAACATTTTAACTCCTACTAGATTCATATGTAATAGGCCTACTTCCCCTAGTCGAGGCACAAAGAGGATGGAAGGAGTCATATGGGAAAGATCAGCACATTTTGTCCAATGTTTTCCTGTCCAGAGGCCACCTGGTATGGGTTATGCTTATACTGTACTTACACTGGCACACAGCACAAGTGCAACACTTACACGCTTACCCAAAGAACATATGAAGAGTTAATTTCCAAAACTCTATATATCCATTTTCAGAAATGTTGGCAAATTAGCTTTTATTGTTTAAAGAACTTAGAAAAGAGATGTGTGTTTTTTCACTATTAAATCATGGCATGGGGTTGTTCAATGTATAACTTGATGGTTTAATTTAAGAGAAACGGTATATCCGCCTCACTCTCAGAGAAACAAGTAGTACAGCTATGTTTTACACAGTCAAATGTAACAAAAAACTGTACAAATGATACATTTGTATCTGCTGCCGAACCTACTGCTGGCAAACGCCCTCCACTCATTAACCCCACTTGTCTCGTCATCATTACACACACCTGGTTCCAATCCCCACTCTATCAGTGTATATATACTCTCCTACTATTTCCTGAGTACTTTATACTTTGGGTTTCGTCCCGCGTTGATATATGGTGCTTAAAAATATTCAGTATTTCTAAACCTACTCCTCTCTACACTTGTGACAATCAGAGTAAAATATATAGGATACAAACATTCCATCTAAAATCTATAAATAAAAAATCTGAGAAAAGTAATATTTTATACACACATGAAGGCCCATAAGCAATAATTTCTGATGAAAAAACACAAATGTGAAAAATTGGTGGATATTGCGTTTTGGAAACAAAGTATTCATTTTTACATTCACAGTTACAGTACATACCCTGAATGGTGTGTCATCGCAATGAAGAACAAACATTTCTATTCTAACGTGTTCCTTTCTCTTCCAGCCAATTGGATCCCATGGATGGTAAAGGCGATTATGTGAAGGTAAGATCTCGCTACTAACATAATATGTATTGAGACTAATAATGAGTGGTCCTTTTTACAGGTCACGAGAAATTCTCTCGAACAGCATACTCTGAGATTAGCCTGCTATTGTTGCAAAACAAAAAATACTTTTTACTTCATCCAATAGAATACTTCTTGCTTTGTTTGTGTGGAAACAAGAAAACTCTGGTGGGGATCACAGTATGCACAGCAGTCAAGATCTAATTGAATTAGGATTGGTGACATAAGTGTTGGGAAGCCTGCCCATTTCAGAGGAACAGTTTACATCTGTACAAATGATAGAGTTTATGAAGCCAGCAAACATGTTCCTCACACACTACCCGCTTAATAAAAAACTCACTCCCAAAACACACATTTTCTGGAGACTAGTGTGTGAAGTGCTAATGATGTTGCACATTGTATGCACTTTAGGTAGACTGATTGCATCCAGACTGAGGAGAAATCCGCACACAATGCTCCCTGACCACCTCCTGAAGTGGTCAGCCAGACCGACCACAATGCGACTTTTGTGCGTCTAGACCTGTCTTTTCAATGTGATCTTCGTATTCTGATAGCAGAAGTCACATGTAAGTGTCAAGTTTAGACACAACCATAGAGTGGTGAGGTGGAGGAGTCTACTGTGTCCGGGAGCGACTTCACCATTCATTTTCTGGATTCAGGTTCACTCAAACATCATTTTAAACTTTGTTTTACTATTGACAGTTACAGCTGATTTTGGGATTGCATAATGATTCACTCCACTTAATTGTTTGTCATCGGATGTATTCGTTTCAGTCTCTGAATTGTTTAACCAAACATTTCACAGCTGGCTCCTGATATCAGGGCACCTTTGTCCTGAATTACCCTAGTGCGCATGTGCGCCCATCTATATCTTGTCCCGAACTCAAGAAAATAGCAATTCTACAGAGTGCTAATGGCTACAATGAATGGCTAAATTACTTCCGGACACGAAGCTCCTCCTCCTCACCACTCTATGTCTGGTGGAGAGGGAAAGACTGAAGGAATTGAAATACATTTGTTTTTAACTCAATATCAAATCATTTCTGGTTAACAATTAAGTACCTTACAATTAAAATTATGAAAAAGAAACAAAATAGCTTCTTAGCAAAGATACATTTCTCAATTAAGAATTTAGCTAAGACTGTCTGGGAGTGGTCTGAGTGGGGAGGGGAAAACTGAAAACTAGCTGTTATTGGCAGAGAGGTTTGGAACTTTTTCTTATTGGTCTATTAACTAATTTACCGCATGGTAATGTCACCAGGAAGGCCAAACTCCATCCTACCAAAACAGGCTGAAATTTCAGGTGGTCTTTTCAAACAGCTCTTACACTTAAACGGCATTATCATAATTGTCCTCCAGTGTACCCAATAAACTGGATGGCAGGGGAGTGAGTGTATATAAAACACAGGAAAACACATTGACTGCACTGGGCCTTTAACCTTATTATTACTCCTATATATTTTTTAAGATATATTACATTGTATTTCACTTTTTAAAAAAAAGTATACTTAAATGTTTTATTTATATCTAACCATTTTTGTATTTGAAATAACACTTTTCCTCTTTGAAATGCAAAATGATCTTCATGCAACAAACTGGTATGTCAAATTAAATCGAAAGTATTCATGATGTTTCTAGCTCTGTAGGTCTCCCTCTTCGTTTTGAAGTGTTTTTGGACCAGTGCCAAATCAGCCTGATTCACACACAGTCCAATGGGACAAACCATTCAATAGAAGGAAATGTTTTTGTTTGAGAATGTCACCTAGGTGAAGGCCTGGGAAGGGAACAGTCGTTAGAACCAGTAGAGCCGCCCATTAAAAAACATTTATGCAAGTAGTGATTGGAGGGTGAGGGTGCTTGATCTACGATTGTGACTAGTGGCAGTACAGCTACGACTGGAAGTGACTTTTCATAGCAAGTTAGGAGAATTAGCTGTACTCCCTCTAGTCAGAACCTGGATCTACTGTATCTAGGTGACTGTGTGTAAAAAGGTGACAGAACCTTGCTGGCTGATGGCTAAGCTACACAATGATGTTACCGTGACAACCTGCCCAAGACTGCGCTCTGGTGATTTTTTTATTTTAAATTTTTTTACATTTTATTTAACCAGTTAGGCCAGTTGAGAACAAGTTCTCATTTACAACTGCGACCTGGCCAAGATAAAGCAAAGCAGTGCGACAAAAAAACAAAACACAGAGTTACACATGGGATAGACAAACATACAGTCAATAACACAATTCATTCCAGTCATTGGCAGCAGAGAACTGGAAGGAAAGGCCGGCCAAAGGAGGTGTTGGCTTTGGGGATGACCATTGAAATATACCTTCTGGAGCGCATGCTACGGGTGGGTGTTGCTATGGTGACCAGCGAGCTGAGATAAGGCAGGGATTTACCTAGCAAAGACTTATAGATGACCTGGAGCCAGTGGGCTTGGCGAAAAGTATGTAGTGAGGGCCAGCCAACGAGAGCGTACAGGTTGCAGTGGTGGGTAGTATATGGGGCTTTGGTAACAAAACAGATGGCACTGTGATAGACTACATCCAATTTGCTGAGTAGAGTGTTGGAGGCTATTTTGTAAATGACATCGCCAAAGTCAAGGATCGGTAGGATAGTCAGTTTTACGAGGGCATGTTTGGCAGCATGAGTGAAGGAGGCTTTGTTGCAAAATAGGAAGCCGATTCTAGATTTAATTTTGGATTGGAGATGCTTAATGTGAGTCTGGAAGGAGAGTTTACAGTCTAACCAGACGCCTAGGTATTTGTAGGTGTCCAGTGTCCACTGTCGACGTATTCTAAGTCAGACCCATTGAGAGTAGTGATGATTGTCCGGTGGGTGGGTGCGGGCAGCGTACGATTGAAAAGCATGCATTTAGTTTTACTAGCATTTAAGAGCAGTTGGAGGTCACGGAAGGAGTGTTGTATGGTAATGAAGCTTGTTTGAAGGTTAGTTAACACAATGTTCAAAGAGGGGCCAGATGTATACAGAATGGTGTCGTCTGCGTGGAGATGGATCAGAGAGTCACCAGCAGCGAGAGCGACATCGTTGATATATATAGAGAATAGAGTTGGCCCAAGAATTGAACCCTGTGACACCCCCATAGAGACTGCCAGAGGACCGGACAACAGGCCCTCAGATTTGACACACTGAATTCTATCTGAGAAGTAGTTGGAGAACCAGGCAAGGCAGTCGTTTGAGAAACCAAGGCTGTTGAGTCTGCCAATAAGAATGTGCTGATTGACAGAGTCGAATGCCTTGGCCAGGTCGATGAAGACGGCTGCACAGTACTGTCTTTTATCTATGGCGGTTATGATATCGTTTAGTACCTTGAGCGTGCCTGAGGTGCACCCATGACCAGCTCGGAAACCAGATTGCATAGCAGAGAAGGTACGGTGGGATTCGAAGTGGTCAGTGATCTGTTCGTTAACTTGGCTTTCGAAGACTTTAGAAAGGCAGGGCAGGATGGATATAGGTCTGTAACAGTTTGGGTCTAGAGTGTCTCCTCCTTTGAACAGGGGGATGACCGCGGCAGCTTTCCAATCTCTAGGGATCTCAGACGATACAAAAGAGAGGTTGAACAGGCTAGTAATAGGGGTAGCAACAATTTCGGCTGATAATTTTAGAAAGAAAGGGTCCAGATTGTCTAGCCCAGCCGATTTGTAGGGGTCCAGATTTTGAGAGCGGGGGGGGGGGGGGCTTGGGCAAGTTGCTGCGGGGGGTACAGAGCTGTTGGCCGGGGTAGTGGTAGCCAGGTGGAAAGCATGGCCAGCCGTAGCAAAATGCTTATTGAAATTTTCGATTATCGTGAATTTATCGGTGGTGACAGTGTTTCCTTGCCTCAGTGCAGTGGGCAACTGGGAGGAGATGCTCTTATTCTCCATGGACTTTGCAGTGTCCCAGAACTTTTTGGAATTAGTACTACAGGATGCAAAGTTCTGTTTGAAAAAGCTAGCCTTTGCTTTTCTAACTGACTGTGTATATTGGTTCCTGACTTCCCTGAAAAGTTGCATATCGCAGGGGCTATTCGATGCTAATGCAGTGCGCCGCAGGATGTTTTTGTGTTGGTCAAGGGCAGTCAAGTCTGGGGTGAACTAAGGGCATGCTTATTTAGGATGGTGAGGAAAGCACTTTTAAAGAACAACCAGGCATCCTCTACTGACGGGATGAGGTCAATATCCTTACCAGGATACCCGGGCCAGATCGATTAGAAAAGCCTGCTCACTGAAGTGTTTTAGGGAGCGTTTGAGAGTGATAAGGGGTGGTCGTTTGACCGCGGACCCATTACGGATGCAGGCAATGAGGCAGTGATCGCTGAGATCCTGGTTGAAAACAGAGGATGTGTATTTGGAGGGCAAGTTAGTCAGGATGATATCTATGATGGTGCCCATGTTTACGGATTTAGAGTTGTACCTGGTAGGTTCCTTACTGGCATGTCGGTCATCCCCCAACAACTTCTTTACTCTATCTACTGTATTTCATCACAGATTAACTTGGAAAAAGGCTACAGAAGTCACTCGTTTCCACTGTCTGATGCTGAATATAGATAACTGTTCTCTCACAGGGGTTTTGTCTCTTTACCTCTTACCTTTGCTTCTTATGTATTTTAAGTTCTCCAAGGAGAGGTTCTGGTTGGATGTCCCGTCTGAGAAGCTACGCCGAGAGCTGGAGGAGGAGCTGAAACTGAGCAGCAGCAATCTGATTAGCCATGGCTGGTACCATGGACACATCCCCTGGGAGGTGAGGCTTACCTGCTCCCTCGAACATCTGGACCCCCCCCCCCCCCACACACACACACACACACACACATATATTAACAGGACTTCATTAGTCATCTCTACTTCACTGATGCATGTTTGAATGGCAGGTTTCAGAGACTCTGGTGTTGAACCATGGGGACTTCCTCATCCGAGACTCTCTCTCCAGCCTGGGGGACTATGTGCTGACCAGCCGCTGGAACCACAACACCCTGCACTTCCTAATCAGCAAAGTCCTGCTCCAGACCAGTGAGACCTACACCCGGGTCCAGTACACCTTGGAGGGAGAGGCATTCCACTCCGTGCCAGCTTTGGTTCACTTCTATGTGGGGAACAGGATGGCTTTGACTCAGCAGAGTGGGTCTCAGATCCACAGTCCTGTTAATCGTACGCTACCACTACGCTACCTGGAGGCAGCCTTCGCCCTGGCCAACCACAAGGGCTGTCTAAACTCTCCCTCCTGTCAGAGAGGGGCTCTGGTCAAGAGCCGGAGTGGGAATGTGAGGTGAGATTGGTCTTCTGCTCTTTTGACTACAACACCAGTTTGTCTGTGACCAGTGCTTTTATCATGTGCTTCAAATATAGTTTGTTGATTTTGACTAAAAGGGTGTGTGTGTGTGTGTGTGTGCGCGTTTCTACAGCCCTTCTACTGTTCACCACAGGGAGGCAGTCAGGAGCTGTAGCTTCAATTTGGATCAGATTAAGAAAATCCATCATCCCTCTTCACCTATTGGAGAGAACCCTCTCTCTTCACCATTCAGTGAGTTTCATGGAGATGTTTTTGTGCAGAAAAACATAATCAGTACTACATTCACAAAATGTAAAATCTGCACTGTGAGAAAGCCACATAGAAAGTGACTTAAGCTTCAAATAAATAAATATAGTTAGGAAATGACTGACAGAATAGACAAAGTGTGATATTGTGTAACTCATTATTGTGTATCTCCACTGCATGCATCTGAAGTCACCCAGCAGCCCAGGAGTCCGAGTCTCAGAGTGCCAGGAGTGGCTCCCTCCCCATCTGTCTCCAGATGCTCCAGCAGCAGAACCCAACCTTCACCCTGCCCCTCCTCCAACAACAACATTCCTGAGACACACCAGACTAGAACCCAGGCCTCCCCAACCCACAGCCATCTAACTACAGACACACAACAGACCAGTAGAGCCCAGGCCTCCTTAACCAAAAGCCATCAAACTACAGACACACACCAGACCACTAGAGCCCAGGCCTCCCCAACCCACAACCATCTAACTACAGACACACAAAAGACAAGAGCCCAGACCTCTCCAAACCTCATCTATCTCACCCTAGACACAGACAGCAGCTACAGCCAGCTCTGCCCTGCCACCCCACCAGCTCAGAGTTATGTGGAGCGGCTGTGTGCGGAGAAGGAGGGGCTGAGTATGAAGGAGAATGAGAATGTGTATGAAGTACCTATAGTGGAGACAGCCTCCGCCTTCAGGCCCAGTAGGTACCAGTGCCTGCTGATGCCCAAGGAGAACAGGCCACTGGAGGTGGGGGTGCTGAGGAGGGTCAAGGAGCTATTAGCCCAGGTGGATGCCAAGACAGCAGCTAAACACATCACCAAGGCTGACTGCATGGTACTGACACACACACACACACACACACACACACACACACACACACACACACACACACACACACACACTCACACACTCACTCACACACACTCTCTCTCTTTTCTTACCATGTCTTTGGTCCTCAGGTTGCCAGGATATTGAACGTGACTCCGGAGATGCAGAGGAAGATGGGTGTAAGTTCTGGGATGGAGCTATTGACCCTCCCACACGGTCACCAACTCCGTCTGGACCTGCTGGAAAGGTGAGGACTGGCATTACTTTACACATCGCTTTACATATCGCTTTACACATCATTTTACACATCACTTTACACATCGCTTTACAAACATTTCAACAGTTTTTTGGTGCTTCTGAGTCAGCTTTCTTGTTCCTCTGCCATCACCAGTTGATTTATTTGTAAAGCCTCTGTTTTCTCTGATCCTCAACTATCCCACTATCTTTAAGGTTCAAGACCATGTCCATCATGCTAGCTGTCGATGTGCTGGGTTGTACTGGCAGCACTGAAGAGAGAGCTGCCCGGCTGCACAAAACCATCCAGATGGCTGCTGAGCTCAAGAGCAACCTCGGAAACATGTTTGGCTTCGCTGCCATCATGAGAGCCTTAGAGCTGCCACAGGTACAGCACATACAAATGGATAGAGCTTGGCAATGGAATGGTAGTTACTACTGCACGCACACCAGTGTCTATTCATCTTCTGCTGGCACTTCATATGAAGTGTGAGTTAATACAGTATCTGTGACATGTGGAGCAAGTTACATTTATGGATGGTAAAAGGATGAGTTATACTGATCAGTGCATTGATTAATTGTGTTATCTTCTTGACCTCCTTAGATCTCCCGTCTGGAGCAGACTTGGATGGTGTTACGCCAGCGGCACACAGAGGGCGCCATCTTCTATGAAAACACCTTGAAGCCTTTTATGAAGAGCATGAACGATGGGAAAGGTACTTCATCCTTATCTCTCCCCATTGACATCTACAATACCAATATAGATATAATTGGCTGTGTCTGACTTGGTACCCTATTCCCTATAGTGCCCTACTTCTAACTGCAGTCTACATAGGGAATAGTGTGTCATTTTTTTATGCACCCTAAGGGCAGGGAATAGAAACATTATCCTTAGTGAGTATATGTCCAATGCACCACCTGATGGACCTTTTTCTCCCCTCTTTCTCAGAGAGCTGTGCGTCAGCCAACACGTCATTCCCCCACGTGGTTCCCCTCCTGTCCCTCCTGGAGAAGAGTGTGGCGGTGGTGGAGGGAGCGGGGCCATGGGAGATGGTGGAAGAGGGGGTGGACGTGGTGATGAGTCATCTCGCGGCGGCACGTACGATGGCACAGCTGGGGGGCATCTACCGCATCAACGCAGAGTCCAAACTACAGGGTAAGAGGATGGGAGGAAGTCTCTGTACTATGAACACACCAGAACTATATTGAGATACAGACTAAATATATGTTGTGATATTAAGTATTTCATAAAAGTCCACTACCAATTGAACACCTACAGTATATGAACACCCTATTCATGGTGTTTTTTCATATTTATGAATGTGGCTTTAATGGTGATCTATCTCTGTGTGTTGTTGTGTTGTGGGCATACAGGGTTCAATGAGCAAGCTGAAGTTCTAGAACTGTTCCTCAAAGAGTTCCAGATGAGGCTGCTGTGGGGGAGTCAGGGGGCAGAGGAGAACCAGGCAGAGCGATACGCTAAGTTTGACCAGGTGTTGACCGCCATGTCCAACAAACTGGAGCCCCCCATCCGGCACAGTGACCTTTAACCCCAACCTTCACTGGACTATGGAACGGGTCTCTAACTTGTCTTTGTCTCTGCTTATGAAGGCTGTTCCTTACTTATGAGACTAACTATAACAAGAAGGGAATCTAATTAGTTATTTGCTCAATAGCAATAAATGGGATTTGTATTTGTTACATTAATCATGGTACACAGAGGACAAAGTTTAAATCATAGGTAATAATCATTGTCAATCAACACATTCATTGGTCAACCTACTTATCACATTATAGTAAACTCTGTCCTCTGTACATGAACTCATACTCTAACATTACGTACAGTATATTGAACAAAACAATACATTTCTTATAGCTTATTATAAGTGAATTTCTTTGTAATATCTGTAGGGAAAGTGTACAATGAATAATGCCACTACTATTTGTTGCCCTAGTTCTGTTATCAGTCATGAGACAAGGAAACCAACCACTAGTGCTCAATCATGTTTGATACTGTATACAGCACTCTGCAATACATATTTACTTACTGTGCTATTCACAATACATATTTACTTACTGTGCTATTCACAAAAATGTGTGTTTAAATTGTGTTTAGCCTTACTGTATTTTATCATTAATATGCTGTCATAACATCGGAACATGTTTGAAAGTTAATGTCAGTTATCAAACAATGCACTGACGTTATTTTCAAAGGTCCAAATCATGTTTGGAATTAAAGACTATTTGTCCATGTATTCAACATGTAACAAAAGTGTCGTCCGCATTTAACGCAACCCCTCTGAATCAGAGAGGTGCGGGGGTCTGCCTTAATCGACGTCATCGTCACCCGGGGAAAAGTTGTTGTTGGGGGTTAACAGCAGATTTTTATGCATTGCCGACTATGGGATTCGAACCAGCGACCTTTCGGTTACTGGCAAAATGCTCTAAACCGCTAGGCTACTTGCCGCTCCGCAGAAATGTTGTAATATCATTTCCATCATCCATCATTCCATCATCCAATGCATCTGTTTTTATCTCAATATCAAATAATTTCTGGGTAACAATTAAGTACCTTACTGTGATTGTTTTCAATTAAAAGTGGTAAGAAATTAACAAAAATAGCTTCTTACTAAAGAGCAATTTCACAAGCAAGAATTTTGCTAGGACTGTCTGGGAGTGATCTTAGTGAGAGGCCTAATGGTAGGGATGTGTAACCTGAAAACTAGCTGTTATTTGGCAGAGAGGAGGGCAAACTCTCTTTGTTATTGGTCTATTAACTTATACTGCCTGGTGAAGTCACCAGGCGGTCCAAAGAAAACCATCCAACCAAAAAAGCTGAAATTTTAAACATTACATTTTAAATTATCATAATTTTCACAATTCCACAGTATTATTACAACATAGTGTGGAAATGTATATAAAACACAGGAACATCTAGTTTTTGACTGCACTGCCCCTTTAATAAAAATAATGTATTGGTGTTGGAACATGTCATTTATTCTTTGATCATAGCGAATGTCACACAAGGTCAACATCACAAAGTTGTACATTATTCTCATTGTAATGTACTTATCTTAGAATATTGGCCTCGGGGTTATTCATAAAATGCATAGCTATGAGCACACCCGTAGGAATAGGGCTAGCCTAGTCTACAGCTTTTCAAGTTATTTGGCTTTCCATGTACTTCATTCACAATGGGTGAGCTGTTCACACACCTTATCATTTGCTATAATTAGATTTCTGAGCCCATATGTAGATTTCCCCCCTAATTCTCTCACTTAGGCCTTTAAATAGGTGGTTTTAGAAACGCTGGTGTATTTACATACACAAGTGTTGCTTTGTATTGTATTGGGTTGCACAAAAACAGTCTGTGGGAAGCCAGAAGTTAAATACAATTCAATTATAACTTACTGTGCCAGTGGGCAGGACGATGTCCCCCGTAATTCTCTCACTTAGACCTTTAAATAGGTGATTTTAGAAACGCTGTGCTAGTGGGCAGGACGGTTGGTCATTATGAGGGGGGAATTTGAGACAAAATATGTAAAGGATCATATTATTAAACAAACGTTCATGGGTCTGTTGTAGACTCACTTCCTCTGCTTAGACAACATATCTAAAGGATCATATTATTAAACAAACGTTCATGGGTCTGTTGTAGACTCACTTCCTCTGCTTAGACAACATATGTAAAGGATCATATTATTAAACAAACGTTCATGGGTCTGTTGTAGACTCAATTCCTCTGCTTAGAAAACATCTAAAGGATTATATTATTAAACAAACGTTCATGGGTCTGTTGTAGACTCACTTCCTCTGCTTAGACAACATATCTAAAGGATCATATTATTATCCCCCAGGTGGTAAGGGTAGGACACAACACATCTGCCACGCTGATCTTCAACACTGGGGCCCCTCAGGGGTGAGTGCTCAGTCTCCTCCAGTACTCCCTGTTCACCCATGACTGCATGGCCAGGCACGACTCCAACACCATCATAAAGTTTGCAGATGACACAACAGTGGTAGGCCTGATCACGGACAACGACGAGACAGCCTATAGGGAGGAGGTCAGAGACCTGGCCGTGTGGTGCCAGGACAACAACCTCTCCCTCAACGTAAGCAAAAAGAAGGAGATGATTGTGGACTATAGGAAAAAGAGGAGGACCGAGCACGCCCCCATTCGGGGCTGCAGTGGAGCAGGTTGAGAGCTTCAAGTTCCTTGGTGTCCACATCACCAACAAACTAGAATGGTCCAAACACACCAAGACAGTCGTGAAGAGGGCACAACAAAGCCTATTCCATCTCAGGAGACTGAAAAGATTTGGCATGGGTCCTCAGATCCTCAAAAGGTTCTACAGCTGCAACATCGAGAGCATCCTGACTGGCTGCATCACTGCCTGGTACGGCAACTGCTCGGCCTCAGACCACAAGGCACTACAGAGGATAGTGTGTACGGACCAGAACATCACTGGGGCCAAGCTTCCTGCCATCCAGGAACTCTATACCAGGCGGTGTCAGAGGAAGACTCCAGCCACCCCAGTCATGGACTGTTCTCTCTGCTACCGCATGGCAAGTGGTACCGGAGCGCCAAGTCTAGGTCCAAAAGGCTTCTCAACAGTTTTTACCCCCAAGCCATAAGACTCCTGAACAGCTAATCAAATGGCTACCCGGACTACATTGTGTGTGTATACATTTTATTTTGACATGAGGTAAGCAGAGCACGTAAGCCTACAACAGACCCATTAACATTTATTAATAGGATCCTTTAGATATTTTGTCTCAAATTCCTAACTTCTGGCTTCCCACAGACAGTTTTTGTGCAACCCAATATAATTAAAAGCAACACTCCTGTATGTAAATACACCCGCTTTGCTAAAAGCACACATAATAATAGTATTAGCCGTTTTGTTAATTTGAGATTTTGTTATCAGAGCACTCTGGTCTGGCATCTTCCAAGTGTCATGCCCTCTTGAACTTTCTTCGCATACCACGGTTATGGCTAGAATGGATGGTGCTTTTGTCAGATTAACGTCAAAAGTGGAATTTGTTAGCATTTTAGTTCACCTTCACTCTTTTCCTAAACTTAACCTTAATTATTCTAACCTGCTGCGTAATTTCGCTTTCTCACCTGTTAAGAAAAATCTAATCTGACAAAAACTGTAACTCATCTAGTTAAAACCCACGACCACCGCACGGCTAGAAGGGAGACAGCTTTTGTCAAATTAACGTCAGATTTGACTTTTTGTAGCAGGTTAGGAGAATTAGGTTAATGTTAGGAAAAGGTTTAGGGTTGTCTTAAATGAAAAAAAAAATCCAACAAGGACCCCAGGACCTTCTTCTGTGGAGTTTATCGTCGGTAGCAATCCAACGTTATGTTGCATTACCGCTACCTACTGTACTGGAAATGGGGAGGAACTAAATTATACTTTCCATTGCCAGCCACGTTTCTTTTAGAAAAATAACAAAATATTTGCGACTATACCTAGCGCTGTACTACTCAGTATGCTCTTTAAACTAATTTCCTGTATCCCCTTATCCCTCATAATTGATCTCATTCTCTCTCTTACTGTCCACACACTAGTGATGTGTCATGCGCAAAAGATGCGGCTCTGAGAGCCGATGCTTTGTAGTGAATCAGAAGAGCCGGCTCGCATCGAGTGAGAGCCGGCTCCCAGTTTTTTTCCTTTCGCTGCGTGCTTACAGGCAGAACTTTGTTTTGATTGGTCAGCAATCGCATCGCGGCCAATCAGATGTGAGGATATGGGATCATACCATTATGTAAAAACAGAGAGGGGGGTGAAGTGAAGCGGCACTCCACTGCAAGTTAATGAGTCGTAACAACGTTAATAACGACACTGTCTGTCAGATAGCGGTGAGGAGAGTGTGTGAGTCGTAACTATGAGTGACACCCGAAAGAGAAGCAGCATCTGGCTCCAGTTTAAAGACAATGGAAACACCAAAGCAGAGTGCGTTCACTGCAAGATGAAAATTACTTTAAGAGCAGGTTCCACCACAAACCTGCATAGACATATGAGAACTGTCCATCCTACAGTGCAGTTAGAGGAGAGAGGGCAAGCTAGCACCCCATCTACAGATCCTGGTGTGTCTCATCCCCAAAAAACAGCAACTGTAGCAGCATCTACTGGCTTCCCCACACATGCAGGTATAACCTCTCCTACTGCAGCTCAAAGCAAAATAAGCCAGTTTATACCCAAAGTGATGACCCCATCCAAACAGCACAGCATTGATGTAGAGCTAGCTAAAATGATAGCTACTGATTTCCAACCCTTTTCAATTGTGGAGGACAGAGGTTTTAAAAGTTTTGTCAAAACTTTAAATCCCACATACACTCTTCCCAGTAGAAAAACATTGTCCCAAACAACAATACCTAAACTATATGACACAGAACGGGCATTATGGCAAGTAAGGGTGAAACAAGCTCCATCAGTTTGCCTGACAACTGACTGCTGGACCTCCAGAACAACCTGCTCTTTCATGGCTGTCACTTGCCATTTCATTGAAAATTACAAGATGACATCTTGCCTTTTGGACTGCTTTGAGTTCACAGAGAGACACACTGCAGAAAACCTAGCAGATGAGCTAGTAAGAGTGGCAAAAGAGTGGCAAGTAGAGGACAAAGTAGTGTGCTGTGTGAGTGACAATGCAGCAAACATCACCAAAGCCATAAAAATTCTTAAGTGGATCCATCACCCATGTCTGGCACATACACTAAACCTCATGATTAGAGATGCCCTAAAGGTGGTCAAACCAACCGTGGATAAGGTGAAGGCTGTTGTGGAGTTTTTCCACAAAAGCACAGTTGCAACACAGAGGCTAAAGTCCACACAGTGCCAGATGGGGATGCCTGAACTGAGGCCCAAACAAGAGTGTGCCACCAGGTGGAACTCAACATTTTATATGTTGAAACGAATTCTTGAAACAAAAGATGCCATCATCTCCACCCTGGCCCTCATCAACGCACCAGTTGATGCTCTATGTCAAGAGGAATGGGAGCTGGTGAAAGAGGTCTGCACCGTCCTGCAACCATTTGAGGAGGTGACTGTGGAAATAAGTGCAGACAGGTACCTTGGACCATTTTTTTTCACTACTACCATTCAGTCACTATTATACATTGCAGAAACAATACAGTATAATGTGCCACATATAATATGCCACATACTTTAAAAAAAGCTTCATTTTAAAAGTTGCTGTTTCTCTCCCTCAGCTATGTTTCTGCCTCAAAAATGCTCCTGCTATGCAAAGGTTTGCAGCGTGTGACAGCCCAACAGACTGTAACCATGCAGAAAGGGAAAGAATTGGTTGCAGCTCTTTGTTCAGCCATGGACCGGAAATTTCTGCGTATGGAGTACAACACTGTCCACTCAGAAACCACATTATTGGATCCTAGGTTTAAAAAACTTGCATTCAATGACAACAGAGCTGTTGATGAGGCACTTCAGAGAATTAGTGCAGCAGCAGCAAGATGCACCCCTAGCAGCCAGCCAGCTCCGCCATTAGAAGGCCAAGTGTATGAGGAACCACAAACCTCTGTTGTTTGGAGGCTTTTTGATGAAAGAGCTACAGGAGATGCTACAAGAAGAAATCCTACAGCTGATGCTATACTGGAGGTGAGGTCTTATCTTGAGGAGCCCATCATCCAACGAGCAGAAGACCCACTGAGCTGGTGGCAGGCCAAGGCCTCAGTCTTTCCACGCCTGGCGAAGGTGATGGAAGGGAGACTGTGTATTGTGGCAACATCGGTTCCTTCAGAGAGAATCTTGTCAAAAACAGGGCAGATAATCTCAGAAAGAAGAAATAGGATCAGTCCATCAAAGCTGAGGCATCTGATTTTTTTGAATGCCAATCTTCACTGAGGACATTAATACTGTTTGCTTGAGTTTGGTTCTAGTTCTGTTCTAGTTCAATTCTGTTTATTTGCAGTTTTTTTGTTGTTAATTTGTGCAAAAAAATGTTTGATTAAAATGATTAAAAACAAAAGAATGCTTTTGTAACAAAATAAATGCATAAAAACACTGCACATGAAAGGGTTTTCAACACACAAACCATTTTTTTTTTTTTTAGTTAGGGTAAAATAAAGGCCTACAAAAAAATCCTAAATTAAGAGCCGTTCAGGAGTCGAAAGAGCCGGCTCTTCTTTGGGAGCTGAGCCAAAAGAGCCGGCTCTCGGAAAAGAGCCGAACTTCCCATCACTACCACACACTCTCCACTGTCTCTGTTTCCTGACAGTACTCAACGCTCCGGATTACGTTCTTTCAGATGCATTGTGGGAGTTGCTGTTCATTTTAAGTATATCGGTGGTTTGTTCAAACGAATTTAGAATGTATAAAACAACTACAAACAACGACCCCTAGCGGTGAAACGGAATATTTTGATTGCACAGCAACAGATTCTCAGCAGTCAGACACGTAACCAGCAAGATGGCTGTCAGAAGTGCTGTGATACAGTTGGTTTTACTTTATTATTCCCCCGGCGTCCAATGTTTTTTTCAACGCATCAGCTGCACCATATCTTCCGACTGTAATTGTGACTTTAAACCAAATATACGAGGTAAGAAAACGGAAGCTATGCTAGAAGAGTAGATAGCTAACCAGCTGATAAACTGCTCCAGTTTATTGTTTGTAAGAAGACCCCATGACTAGAGTTAGCTAACTAACGTAGTGAGATTAAATTGTTCTGCAAATGATTAGCTACATTGACCAAAAATAGAATAACGCAATGGGCAACAATTTCAAAGATTTTACTGAGTTACAGTTCATATAAGGAAATCAGTCAATGGAAATACATTATTTAGGCCCAAATCAATGGATTCCACATGACTGGGAATACAGATATGCCATTTGCCTCATGCAGTGCATGAGTTGATTGTGGCCTGTGGAATGTTGTCCCACTCCTCTTCAATGGCTGTGCGAAGTTGCTGGATATTTGGAGGAACTGGAACACGTCAATCCAGAGCATCCCAAACATGCTCAATGGGTGACATGTCTGGTGAGTATACAGGCCATGGAAGAACTGGGACATTTTCAGCTTCCAGGAATTGTGTATAGATTCTTGCGACATGGGGCTGTACATTATCATGCTTAAACATGAGGTGGTGGCAGCGGATGAAAGGCACGACAATGGGCCTTAGGATCTCGTCACGGTGTCTCTGCATTCAAATAGCCATCGATAAAATGCAGTTGTGTTTGTTGTCCATTGCTTATGCCTGCCCGTACCATAACACCACCGCCACCATAGGGCATTCTGTTCACAACGTTGACATCAGCAAACTGCTCGCCCACACGACACAATACACGCTGTCTGCCATCTGCCCGTTACAGTTAAAACCGGGATTCATCCGTGAAGAGCACACTTCTCCAACGTGCCACTGGCCATCAAAGGTGAGCATTTGCCCACTGTTGGTTACGAAGCCAAACTGTAGTCAGGTCAAGACCCTGGTGAGGACTACGAGCACGCAGATGGGCTTCCTGAGACGGTTTCTGACAGTTTGTGCAGAAAGTCTTTGGTTGTGCAAACCCACAGTTTCATCAGCTGTCTGGGTAGATGGTCTCAGACGATCCCGCAGGTGAAGAAGCCGGATATGGAGGTCCTGGGTTGGCGTGGTTACACGTGGTCTGCGGTTATGAGGCTGGTTGGACTTACTGCCAAATTCTGTAAAATGACATTGGAGGTTTTAATTAACATTAAATTCTCTGGCAACAGCTCTGGTGAACATTCCCTGCAGTCCGTATGACAGTTGCACGCTCCCTCAACTTAAGACAACTGTGGCAAGGTGCATCTGTGTAATGATCATGCTGTTTAATCAGCTTCTTGATATGGCACACCTTTCAGGTGGGTGTATTATCTTGGCAAATGTTTTTGTTCAGTATATTTAACTAGTTTTGATTCATTATAGCTTTAGCTAGCAAGCTAATTATAGTCAAATGTTCGGCTAGTTAGCCCTGGTCCATCGCGCGACAACAACAAGTTTCTTCTGCGCTGTGTCACTTTACGTGTATAATTTTTGGTGAGTTACGAAATTATATTGATGCCAGTCGCTATCGGGAAAACATATCCTCTAGCTATAAAAGATTACATGGAAATTGAGAGCGCAGAGCCAACTTGTTGTTATTGTCGTGCGATGGACCAGAACAAGCTAGTTTCGCTAGCTTGGCAGCTGTTTTAGCTGTTTCCTGTTAGCTAGCAGACTAAACTCACAGATAAAAGGGGAAGGAAACCTTTCAAAGGTGTTAGTTATTATAATCTTTGCTTAACTGTTCCCTCGCATATCTGTGCATGCCAAGTGTTGTTTTCCTAGCCCTGCTGTCATACTAACTACATTTTGTTAGTCCAACACCTCTGTCTGCAAATCTATCTTCCCAGGTTTGGAATGGGATCTGTATAAGAATCTCTACGGACAGCATCTGGCCCAGGACATAGTGTCAGAGGAGGTGGCAAACTTCCTTCATAAAGAGAGTCCAGACCGACCCCTCGTCCTGTCCTTCCATGGGGGATCAGGGACGGGCAAGACTCTGGTCAGCTCCATGTTGGGGAGACACCTGTATGGCACGGCTATGGGCAGCCCCTACATCCACCAATTTGTGCCAACACTACACTTCCCCTCGCCTGACCGCGTCAAACAGTACAGGGTAGCACATCTTTCCCACCTTAGACCACAGAATATCATGTACTGCTTAGTGCTCACACATACACATCTTTGCAATGCCTGCTGTTTGAGACAGTACTATTCTCCTACGACCAGCTTGATGTGCACTTATCAAGTCACAGCTTTGTTGTAACCACAGCCTTTCTTGCATGCCATTACCTTGTGAAACATTATTTTCATCCATTGCTAAGTGGTTCTGACCGCCACTTTTTCCTCTTTCCTCCTTGTTGTCCCTTAGCTGGAGCTGAAGCACTGGGTGGAGGGGAATTTGACGGCCTGTGCCCGCTCCATATTTATCTTTGACGAGATGGAGAACATGCCCCCGGGGGTCATTGACATCCTGAAGCCCTTCCTGGGGCCCTCACACACCGTGTTCGGCACTAACTACCGGAAGGCCATCTACATCTTCATCAGGTAGCGCCTAGCTGGCCATTGTCCAGTGAATTTGACAGTGCTACTGCAGTTCAGTCTAGAAGTGTTCATTTTGTGCCCTGAGAGGAGGATTGTGTGAGAGGTCTGGATATTGCTCTGTAACTACAGGATCACATCATGTAGGTTGTAGAAATTATTTGTATCACAAAGCCCGTGCTATGAGGTTATGAGTTAGCGTTCACTGTCATTTGGTTCTGAAATGGAATTGCTTATAAGCTGGACTTCAGTGTGTGTGTCTTACCTCATCAGGATCACTTACCCCATGCATCAGGACTTTATCTGGGACAGTAGCTTGTCTGCTACTTGCTGGTGGATACTATTAAGCAATGTGTCTGTTTGTTTTGTGATTAAAGTGTGACTGACTGGCTGTATTTTGTGGTTGCAGCACCATTGGGGAGGAGGTGATTCACCGTATGGCCCTGGAGACCCGGCAGGCTGGCAGGGAGAGAGAGGAGATCAGGCTGTGGGATCTGGAGGATGAGATCTCACAGGCTGTGTTCAACAACAGCAGAAGTAAGAACCTAACTGACTTATCAATCAACAGCCCATTCATTTAGAATACAACCATTTTAAAGTTTTACGTTATTCTGTTCTAACAGTTCTAAACAGCCCTGTCCTTCTCCCCTCAGGTGGATTCTTCCATTCCAGCATCATCCAGGAGAAGCTGTTGACCAGCTTTGTGCCCTTCCTGCCCTTGGGCAGACACCATGTGGAACGCTGTGCCCGCAGAGAGCTCTGCCAGCGGGGTGAGTGCCAGCGCACCGATGTGGTGGAGGCAGTAGGGGGAGCTGTTGTCTACATGCCCGAACAGGGACAACACTTCTCCAGCAAGGGCTGTAAATCTGTGCCGGCCAAAGTCAACCTTTTCCTATGAGTTAAGGTGAAAGGCATTTTGAATTGCTAAAGTTAGAATTGTTCCCAGAGCCTCAAAGACAGAGGAGAAGATTGATTGTATTCAAAGAGGCCAGCATGTAGACCTTTAAGGCAGTCTGCACACTCAAGGTCAATGCTGCAAAGGCAGAAACCCCCTGGCCCGGATTCAATTCAGAAACAGTGGGAGAGATGTTCTGGTGTGTACGTACCTTCATTGTGCTCTGGAACCAAGAACCAGCCTCTACCTCCAATCCAACAACCTTTTACTTTAAACATAAAAGTGCATAATTTACGTTCTGAGTGTAGTGTGTTCATAGGGGAGGGCATCATGGTTTGTTGATGTTGATTATCCCCAGAGTCAGATGAGTTTGTGGATATGCTAGCGTTGCATCGTATCATATATCCTTATCTACCAGGTTTTGTTAAATTGAAACAATCTGTCATTACTTGAAAGTTGAATGATCAAGTGTTATCATGGTGGGATGACCACGGCAACCTGGAGCGGAGAAAGTGTGCTCATCTTGCTAGTAGGTGGAAGTAAAGGCTCTTTTAATAGCCAAGGAGACGGAGTAGAGCATCTCAAGAGTTGGTGCTTTTTAATCTAAGATTACTATGTTTTTAAGAATGTGTTTAATTATTTGTTGATGAAAAGAGAAACTAAGAATAATGACGAAAAGTTGGTTTGAAATGATAATATACATATATTTAATGGATGATATCCTTGAAGCTCACTTTACTGTGAAAATAATATTTAGGATACTTAGGCATTCTTTCAATTAGGACATCCAGAAAAACTGTGTCAGTTTACGTTAACATTTGTGTTTGATGCGTTTTGATATGCTTCATATGCCTTTGAAAAATGCATAATAGACTTTAATTTGACTGATATAGGATGACGAACTGTAAATGTAAATATGTGTTATTTACTTTAGACTAGTTTTGGACAGAGGGAGTGTGTCCTTTCATAGTAATATCTGAACAGCAGGCTGTGTAGGTTGTCAACAATTGTTTGCTGGTGGAAGTGGGATAATCAAAGGGTTGCCATTTTTATACTTAAAATATTGTTTATATAATTTGCACTATTAAGAACAGACCAGAAAATATCCTATTACCTTCGCTTGTCTGTATTTTTATCAGGAAATGTAAATGTTTAATATTTTTTGTTTTAATTTGTTTTAAGGTTCCACCAAAATAATGTATCAAAGTTAACACCCTTGGTTTCTTTATCAGTTATTTTACAATTTTGCTTTCAGGAAATTTAAAGTTTCATCAAGTTTTATAGAAATCAACATATAGTGCTGTACCTTCTTAAAGTACCTCCAGAGAAAGCTTTACACCAACAACAGATTGATGTTGTTAGGTTGACTGTTTAACCCACATTTGTCCACCATATCTGGATATTTGTGTCAAGCATGTATTTGATAAAAATGCTGTTTGTCTTATTCTACAGTGGACAGTGCTCCTGACTGAAACTAAACATATGTCCAGAACGGCGAAAGATCAGACCAGAAAGCAAGCGTTGACAAAGGCCGACTATGCATTGCTTTTGTTGGGGCCTTTTTGGGAGATGCCATCACCTTTTCTTTTTAGGTATATCCAGAACTGTATTTGAACAAAAAAGTGCCCGTTGTCTGTCTTAACCTTCGTCTCATACATATTTATAAGTTGTTACCCCTCAATTTTCATTCCAGTAACCTTGACTCTGGCTATACCAACTATTAGTTGAAAGATTACAGTGCCTTCAGAAAGTACTCACACCCTTGTACTATTTCCACATTTTGTTGTGTTACAAAGGGGGATTAAAATGTATTTCATTGTAATTTTTTGTCAACAATCTACAGAACAGCGCAAACTGGCTCTAACTAGAATAGAAAGAGGAGTGGGAGGCTCCGCTGTCCTGTGAAGGGAGTAGTACACAGCGTTGTATGAGATCTTCAGTTTCTTGGCAATTTCTCGCATGGAATAGCCTTCATTTCTCAGAACATGAATAGACTGACGAGTTTTTTGTTTCTGGCCATTTTGAGCCTGTAATCAAACCCACATGCAGATGCTCCAGATACTCAACTAGTCTAAAGAAAGCCAGTTACTTTAATCAGCACAACCGTTTTCAGCTGTGCTAACATAATTGCGAAGGGGTTTTCTAATGATCAATTAGCCTTTTAAAATTATAAACTTGGATTAGCAAACACAACGTGCCATTGGAACACAGGAGCGATGTTTGCTGATAATGGGCCTCTGTACACCTATGTAGATATTCCATTTAAAAAATCAGCCGTTTCCAGCTACAACAGTCATTTACAACATTAACGATGTCTACACTGTATTTCTGATCAATTTATTTAAAAAACAAGGACATTTCAAAGTGACCCCAAAGTTTGGAACGGTAGTGTATATGTGGAGTACAGAGATGAGGTAGTCATTCAGAAATCATGTTAAACACTTATTGCACACAGAGTGAATCCATGCATCTTATATGACTTGTTAAGGACATATTTTACTCCTGAACTTATTTTAGCTAGCAATAACAAAAGGATGCAATACTTATTGACTCAAGACATTTTCAGTTTTAAATTTTTGATTAATTTGTAAACATTTCTAAAAACAAAATTTTGATATGGGGATATTCTGTGTAGGTCAGTGACACTAAATGTAATTAATTTTAAATTCAGGCTGTAACGTGGAAAGAAATCAACTGTCTGAAGGCACTGTATGGACAGGGGCATCTTGATCGTAGATCAGTATTTGAATTTGTAAATTCTTGGGCAAAACATATGAGAGAGAGATTCTACACATTTTCACAATCAGGCGAAGAGAAAATGTAAGTTTTAAAGCACGTTTTCTACAAATCTACACTTTTCGATGGGGCAGACATTTTTTTGTATTTTATTTTTGTTATGAATTTCCTGCAATTCTACACATTGTACCTTGACATGTTCATATGATGTCTGTGATATCTGTAACTAACACAATCAATGGGGGCCCCTGGGCACGTGCCTTCAGTGTGCCTTGTCAGTAATTCTGCCATTATTACTACAGACGGCTGGCTAGACTAAATTACATTGGCTAATTGAGTGACATAAGAGAGAAACTACCAAATGTCGATATTGTACGTTGTGTATTCTATTATCCTAACTCTCGACAGTAGAGTTGGCACTGCTGTTAGTTCAGGATGCAGTGGGTTAATTTGACATGGTTCCCCATACGCTCCTATCACCCTGCAACAGACACATTTTCATATTTCTTCTCATTAGACAGGGACCCACCTTGGATGCCATATTACAGTATACCCAAACTAGAAAGCCAAGCAGCAGTTATCATCTTGGTTATTTAGACATCTTATCTCTCTCAAACATTCTTTCATCTTTGAAAGTATTTTCTCCATGTAATCAAAAAGGTTATAACTGATTCCGGTCACCTGTTTCTAGATCACTTCTTGAGAAAAATGTTGCACTGAGTATCTCTCAGTTACAGGTTATGATAAAGAACTGAGTGTTCATATTCTGGAAACTTGATATCAAGAAATGACAGTCTATTAAAACAACCCTTAAATTCACGATTCTGTCTTTGCCTCCAGTGGGACTTCTGTTACTTTTGGCCAGCAAATGATAAGCCCTTTTCATTGTCCATTTCACCACACACTGAGTGGCATGGTCCTTATTCCCTCCAGTGTGTGGAGAATTAATGGGAGTGAGAGGACAGCCTGGGTGCCAGTCTGTTTCTGCCCTCTTGACAACTCCTTATGTCAAGCCAAAGATGACGTGACAATTCCATAAGGAGTTGGCAAGAGAGCAGAAACAGACTGGCACCCAGGCTGGAGAGCACAATGCTACTGTTTGAAACAGGAAATTAATAGTTTCTCCACAGGAAATTAACAGGTGTCAGAGGTTCTGTTGGTGCTTGTATATGTGTGTGCGTTCATGGCTGTGAATGAGAGATGCCATTGAAGAATACAAGCACTGCCACTAGACTTGCCTGTAGTTTGTCTTGTCGAGCACAACTCTTCTCCACTAAGACCAACATTTTGTGTACTCACGACATTTGGAGACCCTTGTCTTAAGACCCTTCAGACTTCCTCACATATATGCCACTTCTCTCCATCCAGCCCTACTGTGATGACTTCATTACCCCCTCCACCCCCTACTCCCTGTCAGTGGGGAAGATTAGGGGCCTAAAGGGTCACTGCTCTAAGTGGCCTCTTCACCCAAGCTGGAGTAAAGGATAGGCTTTTCTGTATCGCCATCATTGGACAAAAAGTCGCCAAGATAATGCCAGCATGACCCCCCGTCCCCCTCCACCACTCCTGGCCTGACCTCTGGGCCTGTTGGGGCTTGCTTTCACACGCTACCCTAGGACAGCTGGACCAGCCTGGGTCCCGGGCTCCATCCAGACCCTCTGTATGGCCATCTCTCCCCTCTGCTCCTCTGTCACAAATCGGGTTTAAAAAGGCACTGCACCACCTCCCTCACTCCCCCCCTTCCTTGAGCAACAATGGGTCACCCCAACCCCTCCTCCTCCTCTGTGAGTGTCCTTGTTCTTTCTCTAACCGCTCCATTATTGTCTTTCTTTCACTTGTAAATGTGGCCAGCGATACTTCTGATGGGTCTTTTATCCACACGGCCGGGGTCAGAGGAGAGGTAGGGGTTGGGGAAGAGGGGGGAGTAGGAGGGATAATTGCAACAAAGAGTTAAATCCTTTTTTGTGTGCAATCATTTGGGACGGTTGGCAAACCAAACTCTTGCTTCTTGCCTGCATTCCTGTATCCTTCCTAGCAAGACATTGCAGAGGCAGCAAGGAGAAGCTACATGACAAGCCTTTGCTTTGGCTTTCATGGACTCTTGCTGTAGCACTACCATTACGACCAATGGAGTATGAGTGTAGCATGATCCTATTGGTCTTCTTTCAAACCATTGTGATGATACTTTTGTTGTTTCCTATCAATTACCAAATGTGCTATTCAATCATGATATGGCTACAGTTTTTTTTTAGATTCGTACATATCATTTTAGTGTGATACTTACTGTTGAAATACCTTGCTCAACTTGTTACAGAGGGTGAGGGATAGAAAGTGTCTCAGATTCTCACTGTGTGGGTGCATGTTGGGTGAGTACAGGTAAGGGGGAGGTGGAACAGCCTCCATGGTGTCATGTCTTTTGTCGGTGTAGTGTGGGATTATATGTTATTTTAGGTTCCGTTCTGACCTCAACAAAATCCCTCGCACACAACAAGAAGGTGGTCTCTGTGGCAATAGTCTCCACGACAACAGGTGGACAAAGGGGGAGCGGTGGGGGGAATGTGGGGCGAGGAGTGACAGGGAGAGATAGGAAGGGGGGTGGGGGTGAGGTGACCTTGGCCTTTATGTGGTCAGATGGAGTGTGAGAGCCACAGGCCTGGTGGGTTTAGGGATGAGGAGGAGTGAGGAGGAATAATATCATTACACCTCTCATTCTCTTCAAACTCAGAATGATTAATGACAACACTAACCCCTCGCTCTCCACACACATCCCCCGTCCCAAACCCCCCACTGCGCACACACACACCACCCCATCTGACCTCTATAGGCCTGCTGCTGCTCAAACACTACCCCCGTCCTTTGACATGGTCACTTTCTCAACACCGTTGATTGATGGATGACTTGATTCCCACCCACGCGTTATGGTAATGCTGCTGATTATGCAAAGGAACGTGAAACTTTGAAACTGCCGTGTTTGTGGACTAATGCTGCTCAAAGTAGAAACATCTGCATCCCACTTTAGGTTTTAAATCCTTTCTGTTTCTGCTAGTGTTCAAGTTTCTAGACATGTTGATTAAAGGACATCTACATCACATGAGGCTGTTTCTACTCATAATGGAATGGCATCAAACACCTGGAAACCATGTGTTTGATGTATTTTATACCATTCTACTAATTTTAACACAGGCCTGTTCTCCCCAATTAAGGTGCCACCAACCTCCTGTGATACATGTAATTACGGTCCATTGTGTATTATTGAAACAATTTTTAACATTACATGGGATGTTGATGACACAGGTAATAAAGAGTAATTGCTTCTCTTTCTGTCCCTCAATATAAAATCTCTCCATCAAATGGTGTCTCTCAAAAAACAAAGAGCATCATGTCTGTCATGGGCTCTGATCAATGATGTCATCCCTCTCCTATACAGTCAGAGCAGGACTATAAACAGAATATGCCTGTAACTGTGACTCCATGGAGAGGTGGAACAATGATGCAGTGTGGAGAGGGATAGTAGATAGTCACTGTTTCTCCGAGACAACAGAGCAGGGTTCCTCTTTGGTACCAGAGGGTGCTGATGGTGGTGGGGATGGAGGGGGCACTGTGGGTGCTCTGGCTCTGTGAGTGGTCAGTCAGCCTCAGAGATGGCTCCAGACATCTCGGACATCTCTTGCTCAGACTCACCGGTCACACGCCTGTCTTCTGCCACTGACGGAAAACTAGGAGAGGGCTAGGGGTGCTAGCCTGCATTGCTGCACGGCTGCACCGCACAATAACACATGTATACGGATGGCCACAGACACACATGTATACAATAGCTGCATATTACACACCTCGTACAGGACAAGCTTACTAAAGACTGTTCTCTGTTTTAGAACCAGAAATGATTTTTTGTGTTTGTCCATCATCTCGTCAGAGCGTACCACCACAGAGCAAACTGGCTAGATCATATCGGATAGATCCAGCATATCGGGGGGGGGGGGGGGGGGGGCATCATCATATGGATATCTGCAGTCCATGCCTGCCTCAGCTCTGTCATAACTAGGCTGCTGTGGTGGTATGCATCTCAGACTACGTAAGGATGTAAGGTGTAATATGAAGACAACAGGCGTGTACACACACGTAGCGTTATTACCTGGTGGTCTCTCTCTCTCGCTCACTCATTCGTCTCTCAAGATATGTTACTGTGCCGCATTCTATGTGTAGTATAAGTGCGGATCTAAGAAAAGCCTGGGGGTTTCAAGTTGTCCGTGCCGTACCATGATGCCCAGCCCAACAGAGTCCATGTGACCAGACAGTGGATAATGTAACGTCAGCTCAGCAGCCCTGTGATGCTCCCACGCCCCTCCGCCTCTCCGCCATACTCTGCTCTTACACAGTGGTGTTGTGTCACCCATAGCAATGATACAGAAGCCCGGTCACGTGACTGGGGTGTCAAAGGGACATGAGGAAGGAAGCAACTGACCCGGATCAGAAAGAAGGCTGCTGTAGTGTCAGCTGTGTGTATTGAACGTATATGGAACATGATGATCCAGCAATGGAGGTCATGGTTTAAAGCAGTAGAACAGCGATTAGGTAAACAATACATGTAACAGCATCTTTTATGATCTTATTTCCATCCACAATCAGTCAATCATACACTCTCTGTCCATCCTATAAACATACTACTAGCTTATATGGAATACAAAGTCAAATTACTGCTTTTCTCTTGCATAGAGTAGTGACCACTACCTAGTTGGATATTGTTAAATACCTAGATTAACCAGAGCAGTTTGTGGCTACTTTATGTTGGAGTGAGTCTATCTCATTACAAGGACGTGTTTAACAGAGGAGGTACAAGACTGGGTTCAGACCTGCCAAACACACTGCTGTTGATCTGTAGATCAATGAAATGACATCAATAGACAGGTTGCAACACATAGTAATGGATGGATATCAGATAATAATCCCAGTCATTAGATGTCCTCTTCAATATATAATTTTTACCCCAATTTCTTATCAGTGAACACTGATCACTAAGAATGCCTGTGCAATATAATTAACTGTGTCAAAATATGCACTTTTCTGATTATTTTATCCTTTCTGTTGTGAAAGACTTAAATCTGAAAGATTCAGATTTGAGGCTGTTGGTGGGAGGTTTTTAGACCTGCTTGTTGGGTGGGAGTGAGAGGACCACACATGTTGGTCTTTAATGTTCCATTATCATGTGTAAATGAAATAGTGAGATACATTTGCTGGATCACACCAATTTACCAGAGACACAGCTAAATAAATAGATTCTCACATATGCTCTCCGTGCTAACAAGAGGAATTAGAGAAGAGTTTGGTGAAGGAATTACTGAGAGCAGTACCTATCAGAACTGAGATGGTATTGTGATGTAAAACGCAAATAGATCCCCAAGCTACTGCTAGGGAGGCAAAACCATGTTTGGTTATCCCACACTGGAGACTTGGGACCAATTCCATACTGACATCTCTGTGTTTTCTTGGTTTTAGTTTGAAGCATTATTTCTGCTCATACTAATTATGCAATTATGCAGTAACTTCCTAGGTATTATCATTAAAATTTGAAGATGATTTAGAGCTGAATGGTTGAGATGGAAATGTCCAAAGAAGAATGATAAATAATAGCAAATAATGTTTTACAAAGCACTGACGAGTCTGCCCCATTAGAAACATGTATATCAATGAAGGGAAGATATTAATTAATGAGTAGAAATGACTAAAACACAGGAGTTTAAATAGGCCTATTCTATTCATAAAGACATATTGGAATAATTTGGTTAATTATTTGAAGGGCCCCTGTGAAAAAAAAGGTCAAAAGGTCAAAACCACTTAAAAATTGCAATTTAGGGCTCTATTCAATCAGTTTGCATAAGTTCAGCATTACAGCGTGATTGAAATCAAGCAGAAATTACCTTTACATTTCTACCGCACGCTTCAGCGATACAGATTGAATACAGGCTTTAAAAAAAAAATCTGAAAATAAAAAATCAAGCCTTGTAATATCAGTAACAATTTTGATCATACATCAACATAAATAGAAAAAAATACATAGCTAATTTTGTTGGTTGAAGTTCTCATTAATTTATTTGTTCAAATTTCAATATCACAAATGTGCAACTCAAGCAGATACATGCAGTATAAAACCCCCCAAAAGAAATAAACAATGATATTCACAAAAAGATCAACAAAAACACAAACAAAATATTACAAACCTAGATAGTAATTGTATTATTAATTATCTAAACCTATATATAAACCTATAAACGAATTCCCTCTTTATTGGCTTGTAAAAGGTGTTTTCAAAGGATAATGTGGTTTAAAAGACCACGGTTTGTTGTTTAAACTAAATGTAAATTATACATTATTTGAGAATTATGCAAATTGAATCCTAAAGCAGCACTAAGAACCGCAACAAAAGCACACCAGTAGAGTGACAATAAACCCATCCCTGCTTAAGGTCAATCGAAAGTAGGAAGAAGAAAACAGAAAACGTTGAAATCTTCTCTTCGTGGGATGGGGCCCTAGGCCTACTCAAAAACAAACTCTAGGGCTAGTTGTGTCATTTGAACAACTTCTTCTGAAAATAATTCTGAACGTTTTTAGGCTACTACAAATATAGTCAACAGCTTACTCCTCCAAAAGTGATGTAGACTTAGGCCTATTTAGATCTAATTAAAGCATTATTGATTGAATGTTAACTCGTGTAGTCTACACATTTGTAGGCTACTGCAGCCTATAAAATGACGTTTAGTTTAACATAATCGTGAGTCGTTTTGGATAGCCTAATTGGTGGGATAATAAATAAATCGAATACTCTTTAATGCAGATTTCCCAATAAGAAATATGATGATTATGGTGACAAGGCTAAGAAATGTTATGTATTACACTGATGTGAAAGGAACCTCCAGCAACAGATGTCCAGATACAATTCTCGGGTTGTTTACAATTTCACAAGAATTGCGTTTGGACAATCAACCGCAAGGGCTCAAAATATGTCTCTCCAAACTCATAGCTCTCATAGTTCAAAACAGTTCTTAATTAATCCATTTGAATTAATTATATAAATTGTATTTGAATCTGTAAAACATATAGGCATATAGAAAATATAGAGACACTACCATTGACTGTCATTCCAATCATGCACCTGACTCACCAAGGATCATCTTTTTGGGGGGTAAAATTCAATATAATCAGTTGCAGGATACAGGAACATCACATTAATTACGTTAATCTCGATATATGTAAATTAAACTAATAAAGTACAAAAAAATGGTAGGCCTGTTGTTTACTTATATAGCAAAACTTTTGTTATTCTACTTGAAACATTTTATTATAACCCAGCAGGTCTGGTAACATGCACATTTCATATAAAAATAATCTTGTATTTTCTATACTCTGATCTTTGATAGCTACCAATGGCATGATTTATCCAAAGATTTTAAGTCGACGAAAGCCCTCAAAGATTATACAATTTCACATTCAAAAACATCCACAACACTGAAATAACTTTTCTTAATTCAATGTCATAATAAGCCCACATTAAAAGATGGTTGATTGTTTGGTGTTTGGCGTGTGCTCTAAGCATCAGCATCAGAAGAAACGCACACTTTGGAACGAGGCGTTCTTCAAACTCCATTTCGCCTGCGTTTCGCCATATCTGTAAGACGCATCTTCTTGCACATATAGTTTCCATATCATTATAGAGCAGAACACAGGCAATTGAACTCGAATTCAAATTCTTCCAATCATACAAATATATACCCCTCGGTGGTTATAGTATAAATTTTCAAACGTTATAAGGTGTCAACGCAGAACATTACTGATGCGAGAAAGTCCAAAGGAAAATGGTTAAAACGCGAGTGCACCTGCTCCTCCGCGGTCCCCAATCATCATTTCTTGTATACTCCAGCTTTTAGAAAAATCATAGGACGCGAAAAAGGGGTTATATTAGTCAATTCGTGGCGCTCCTTCAACTGGCCATTACTTGATAGGACGACTGCGTGGGAATGTCACTGCGCGCTCGCTATTCTGTTATCCAAAAGCTTTTCTTGAGCTCCACTAACAATAACCATGTTACCGAGATGGACGGCGAAAGGGAGTGGGGATGGTCTTCGCTTGGTACTGAATTTGAATAACACCACGGGTTGATTAATGTCCATTGTGCTGAATAAGTAATGATTCTGCTAGCACACACAAGGCAGCAGCTGCGAATGAAGGACCAGCAACCTTTTAAAGATACAACAGTCCTATTTTGCCTCTCCAGGGCAATTACAATCAAAATACTGTTACCCTTGCAAAACGTATATTGTTAATAGACGAAATTACGTGTCCTCTCGCTCACTTGTTTCAGATAAACAAACCAGGGGTATTTATACAATTTAGCCTAGTACGACTAACCAGGCACTAACAAATCAACTTGTTTGTTCATTCGTTTATTTTAAATGATTAATGAATGGCCTTTTGGCATTTGTGTTGGTTGTTAATAACATATTAATTACATATTAATTAGTAGAGCTTTTTGTAGAGATCATAAGATAAATATGATGACTATAATTAGGCTACAGAGGAATAAACGCTTGTGTAGTTTAGGCCTAGGTCTAATTTTTCAAATAAGGCTATTGCATTAGTTTCTAGGAAAATCTTCAATACATAGACTCGAATATGGTGATTGACAGGTGGACCAAATGCACAAGGGTGACGTGGTGCTTATGGGTCTAAAATTGTGACCTCATTCTGATGATACAAACTTACCAGTAACTGTCCAGGCGCTCAGAAGACCTGCAACTATTCTCACTACTACTATTTTTCTAGTTTTCCGACTAAAACATATTTTTCAAATGGCAATTCGATCGAATGGGTAGAATGATTTGATACGTTCGATTGCTATATCACTTCCTTTTGAATATCCATCGCATGGTGTCGAGGTAGGTAAACCTTGCCAAAAAATGGCATGCTACTTGCGCTTCACACTCCGATGCTTTAGGCCTATAGCTTGGGTTTATAGGCTACTCCTCTCTGATAAATTATTAAACAGTGACCACCTTCGGGGTTGGGCTCTCCTCTCCTTTCCCTTTTAAAGGCACCTCGGTTGGTTTAATCAGTTAACATTTCCTTTGCTGGGAACATCTTCTCACTTTCGAAGCTCATTTGCCTCTTAAAGGACCTGCCCGCTGCTTCCTTTTCACGGCCATGTCAGAATAATTTAGTGCAGGAGTCCGGAGATCACTGGAGATTATGGCTAAAGAGAGGGAAAGGACGCGTTAAAGCGAGTGAGGACTTCACTGTGATTCACTAAACCCATTCAGTCCATTTGAGAAAAAAATGCATTATGAACTCACTTATGAAAGTCATAGACTAAAATATCTGCATTGGGAAGAAAGATAATTATATTTCTCAGATAAGCCTGCAAATGTTCTGCTGTAGTTTAGCACATCATGGACATTTCTGAGAGCTGATAAATTGGTCTCCTTGGGTTTTCTGACAGCAGAACACCTATCCTGTATTAACAGCATCCTATGGCAATAATATATAATATAGAAATTATATATAATTGTGTTAATAAATCTGCATACAAACATGGTCTCTTTTTGGGGGGGGGGGAGTAAGGCAGCTCCAAAATGCAGGTGTTTCAGCCTAGCTCAGTGCTTTCTGTGGTGGTGGGGCAGCCAGCAGAAAATACGGAGTGTTACGCAGTGATTGGCTCAGTGTTCTGTCACTCATGGGGGACACTATGTCACTGCCAAGTCTAAGGCTAGAGCTCGAAAAATCAAGCCCCTTGCGTGCTGCCATAGAGTTACATCAGAAGTGCCCATCCAAGAAGGCTCAAGGTCATTGGCCACAAATAAAATGAGGTCAAATCACATTATATCTACAGTAGCTTTGATTGGACTGATCATGTCAACATCATACTTTCAAAATTTTAGCTAGCAGTCATCATCATGAATCAAGTCGACAATCTACTGGCAAATCCTTTTCAATCCTTGTTAGATTAAGATAAATAATGAAGAGAAATTATAGATAAAATGTATCGGTGCTCATCGGCCATAAACATTACACAACAAGTTGGAAATTGCAAATTCAACAATGAGTGGTTTAGAAGGAATCAGTGGCTAACTGCAAGCATTGCAAAGCAATCACTAGCCTGCTATTCAGTGGACTGGCCATGTGGTCCCAAGTCTAGGATTAAGGGTCTCTTTTCCAAGCTTAAAATTCTGCACATTCATTGGCCATGCTGTCAATGAAGCATAATTTGTGCCGTGATCAAAACAACTGTTAACTTGGAACTGTGAAATCTGAATTTAGTGAGTTCAAGACAACTGGGAACTATGGAAAAGACGAGCTAAGACTGGGAAAATACGTTTTGAATGGTCATCCACCTCGGAATTGTAAATCTGGAACTTGGGCCTCTTTCTAGAGCTACGACCTGAAGATCACTGACATTATCATGATTCAACCTTATTTTTTTCCTTGTCCCAGTTGTCTTGAAAGCACCATAAATGCAGCATAAATGATGTTATATGCCAGAGATATATGTATCTATAGCTAAGAAAGTAATACTTTATTAGTGTATGTTGTGTAGTTGTTAGTAGCCGATGTGCTTCACCCTAATAATTTGGTATTTTTCCACCTCTTAATTTCACCTACTGTTCTGACTTGGTGGTGCACATGTAGCCTATAACCTGTTTTAGAGAACTGCAATCATTGAATATATAAGAGCTTTCATTGTCTGCTTATATGCCCCCTTTATTTATCCTACGGTTCTGACTTGGTGTGCAGGGAGAACATTGAAAGAACGGCCCATGTTCTGAATTCTGTCGCTGTACATTTCAAAAGTGATGAACAAATAGTTATATTGACTACGTCCACCCTAGCTCGCTCATTGTCTTAATCGAAATTACAGATAGCCTCTTATCCGCTTGTCGTCCCCTTATGCCATAGTTTGTACATCTCAATTGTCAGTAGATACCACATTTGTTGAAGAAGGTCATGTTTTTTAAAAGGCAGTAAATTAGTCTGAATGAACTGTTTCGCTGCCAGACAAGGCTCCGCTGATAGCCAGGTGTAGTAGTGGTAAGGTGTTGGAACTGCTGTTGGGACTGCTGTTGGGACAGTTTTATCTACGCCCTAACAGTTTGTGGGCACCAGTTGTCACCGTTATAGTGCAATTAATGTATTGTTTAGTGTTGTGTTGTGTAGTGGCTTTGCTGGCATGCATCCCAATTTTTGTTTTTTGCCCCACCAAGATTTACATGCTAAAATCGCCACTGCATGGAACAAACACACAAGGGCACTCTTTCCCCAGTTAAGTGCAGATTTGAGTAGGGCTAGCCTATTTTTCAAGGTCTGAATATAATATTATAATTTAGACTATACAAGGCGTTTTCGTAAACCTTCAAAGTATAGGCTAGGCCCAAACGTTTGGCCCTTTTTTTGGAAATACATTCTCTTTACATTCCCTTACTTTCACTAAAGTTCCTCCTGTTTTGTAGGCCTATAACAGATGCAATAATATACAAACCTGGCCCATAGCCCATGATCTGTTCATTTCAGTGTAGCTTAACTCAAGTTATCATATCTACAGTATATTTTCTGTGACCGACTGTGTTCATTTGTTGATATAGGGAGAAAACTTCACTGTCTTTAGGTGAATGTGTAAACACATTTAGTCTCCAAGCCTCTGTGAGTCAGTAGAACTGTGGAATCGTCTTGTATTCACTTCTCTTGTCATGTTCGCCTTTCTCTGGACTTAAAACAGCATGCCAATACTGCACAGTTGCTAGGTAACAAGTGTATAGGGGCCACAATAAGCTAGGTGAGGGTGGCTGGCTGTGACATATGGCATCCCTAAACAGGAGCCTCAATATAAGGCCCTGCACTAAACCATTAGGCTTAGTTTGACAGTCATATCCCAAGGAGTGGGAAGACAGACAGTATTCCTCCTTGATAATTACTTAGGACTTTGTTGAGATAGTTCACCTTTACTTTTACAACCAGTCAATTCCATCGAGATTCCTGTACTGATCATGTCCATATTAAGTTCTTATTGTTCCCAGGTTGTTGGGAAGCTACTCTGAAAATATAGTTTGCCAAGCTACCAATTACTTCACACTGGAAGAAGTTAAACTACACTAAAGCTAAATATAGTTACTTAACTAAAGTTACTACATCTAAACTACTTTGTGAAGAACTATCACATGTAAATATGAAATGTCATAGACTACAAATTGCAAGAACAGATCACTTTGGAGTTAAAGCTAGAAAACTGTTGACCCTGCCTCTGTTATGGTCATAAGTTGAGGGATGGGCCTGGATAAATGTAATGACTCTCAAATTCATAAAAAGGACTGACCATCCATGATATCACAATTATAGTTTTAACCATGTTTTGAGGCTATACAGTGTTTGCAACCGTGCTTCTACAACCGTGCTTCTACTTCTACATCATTTGCTTGCTGTTTGGGGTTTTAGGCTGGGTTTCTGTATAGCACTTTGTGACATCGGCTGATGTAAAAAGGGCTTTATAAATACATGTGATTTGATTTGATTTGGTTTACATTTAAAAAGTGGGAAAAAAAAGGAAAGTGGGATATTAGTCAGTTGTACAACTGAATGCATTCAACTGAAATGTGTCTTCCGCATTTAACACAACCCCTCTGAATCAGAGTGGTGCGAGGAGCTGACAAGGTAAAAATCTGTCGTTCTGCCCTTGAACAAGGCAGTTAACCAACTGTTCCCCGGGCGCCGAAGACGTGGATGTCGATTAAGGCAGCCCCCCCACTTACATTGTTTACAAACATTGGAGTAAAACAATATTATATTTGGGGTTCTGATGGGGTACGACAGTTGAACTAAGCTCATGAGGCATTGTTCACATTATATGAATTTATTATTTATAAGTTCAGAAATTGATCTAACAACTAAAGATTTCAGCTTTAACAGAACGTGCAATTTATTAAACACAAAAACAATATTTTAAGTGACAATTTGACAGGTCTGATGCCAAAAAGAAAATAAAGTCTTGCCTACTTCACCCATATTTTATTTTATTTTTACAAAGAAAAGTTGTGTGAAAACTGAAAACACTACCAAGATTTGAATTGAGTTCAACTACCACCAAGCTACTGCAAAATAAAATTATATGACTAGTTGAACTACATGTTGTTCACTACTTCCCATCACTGTATATTGGAGATCATGGTGAATAACAAATCCACCTTAAACTCAACCTCAAGAAATCTCTGAGGGTCCGCAATTGGAGAATTTTTAGCACATCTGTGTGCTTAGGGGAATACCCCCCACTGTGCTTTGGGCGAGTGAAGCTCAGTCTATAGCTGCTGAGGAGGGGAAACCATTCCTGAATAAATAAGCCTAGTGTCCAGCCTTATGAGTGACCTCTGACCTTTCAGAGAAAAGTTATTGAGGCCACAACTGCACTCTCCCAGGCTGACCACTCAGAGGGGCTGGGAAAGTGCCCTGGTGGGGGAGGGGCTGGCTCAAGGGGGGTCACACAAGAGAAAGCAAACGGGGTAGAGAGGTGGGGGTCTGTCATGAGTGGAGAGATTCCTTTTGAGTCCCATTCCCCACATCCACAAGTGTGTCCCTGATGCTTTGTTGTGACTCTGAGCTACGGCCAAACAGAAGGCTTCAAACAACCCTATCCTACAATGTTTGGCCCCCATTGTTTTCTATCCCTCCCTTTCTTTCGCCCTGCATCGCTATCTATTCTGCCCATTGTACCGGTTTTCCTTTCGCTCACTCTGTCTCTTCACATACTTTTATATGCTCTTTTCTCCGTTTTTGTGGGCTCTGGTATTCACTGTGCTGAGAATGCTACACTTCATGACCAATTGCTACTTGTCATTAAGAACACTCGTTGATGAAGTGTGGTTATAGGCTGAGAATTAAAGGATGGAATCAATATATTGAACCAGTAAAAACAGCAAAGAGAATGAGCTTAAAATACGTGAGGCTCTTGGAAGGTTTCAGGAGTGGCTGCAACATGAGGGGAACAGGTTCTGTTATCAGGAAACCCTCTGCTCATACTTCAGTTCATTCACCACTAGTTAAATGTTTTCTCAATGCTATTAGTATGATGGTTTTACTGTTTAATCATTCTAATATCAAGTCTTGGTTTCTCCTTAGACCTTGCACATAATTATACCAACACAAGCCATACACAAGTGGTAGATTTGGCAAAAAAAACAAGAAAGCATACCATTCTAGGAGATATGCAATGATTATCTTATGCATATCTACATTCTTTGTCTTTGAAATGCAGTGTGCTTACTTTGTATTCATTTCACATACATCCCAAACCAGAGAATAAATAAAGTCCCAATAAATAAAAACATGTTCACAGTTTCATGTTTCTGCAAGAGGCAGCTTTGTTTCAGCAGTAGCAGCAAAGCTACTATCCCAGAGTGCAGTCACAGCTTCACTGGCACTGTCAAATTCTCTTGTCAGTCTCATCTGGCAGGTTGTGTCCTTTGGTAGAGAGATTGAGCACACCCTCTGTATCCCAGTCCGTAATGCTGGTCTGCCTCCTAGTGGCTACAGTGGGGACTGCACATTCTCCTTGTCAGTGAGCAGGTAGAGGAGAATGTCCACACTCTGTTCTAGAACCCCGCTGAGAATCTTCTGCTCTTCTGGAGAGAAGCGGCCCAGAACATGACGGTCCACTGATGTTTTACCTGATGGTCTGCCAATCCCAACACGCAGTCTGGGCATCACCTGGAGGGCACAAGATAGAATAGTACTTTGTCTATCTTGAGAAATAAATGTGTCTTTTTCACATTCTTCCTGTTCTGCTAAGCATTCAAAATGTAACTAGTACTTTGGGTTGTCAGGGAAAATGTATGGAGTAAAAAGTACATTCTTTTCTTTAGGAATGTTGTGAAGTAAATGTAAAAGTTCTCAAAAATGTAAATAGTAAAGTAAAGTACAGATACCCCAAAAAACTACTTAAGTAGTACTTAAAAGTATTTTTACTTAAGTACTTTACACCACTGGACAACAGTTCCCTTTGTCAGACATGATATTTCTCTGAATTGTCTAACACTTTCCCCAAATTTGTCAAAGGAAACAGTAATCTCTCAATTCCTCCCAATGTGGGAAGGGAGAGTGTTTGTCTGTGTGGAAAGCTACTTACATCCGTCTGCAGACACTCAACACAGGACCGCACACCATTGTGACCCCTGCCAACATAAAGAAGGAGGATAACGTCAGGAGGATCACATTGTTGTCAGATAGCATCATTAGTAATGCTGATAACTGTCTGGGAATCAACTCACCTGGCGCTCCCTCCTTGTTTCACAGCAAGCTTCCCAAGGGCCTTGTCCAACTCGTCATGAACCAGGAGGATGTGCTCAGGCTTGATGTTGTATTTGCCCGCTTGATTCAAGGTCATTAAAACAAAACGATATCATGAACAATTAATTTACAGTAGGCACATAGCTCACTTTTGTAATAATTCCTCTGACAGTCAAAACAAAAAATTCATAAAATGTCAAAAGACATCAAGAAGACATAAGAATCCTCACCTGCTTTGGCTACGGATACACCGTTTATGTTCATCAGTAGTCGTGGTCGGAGAAGCACAATTTGGGTGTCCTGGATGTCAGATACGATGACTGCACCGGACACGTGCCTATCACCATGCCAGCTTTCAGCTAACCCAAGCCGGGCAGCAAGTGCTTCGAGCACTGCCATGCCCACGCTGTGGCGCGAACCGTTCATTCCAGGGTTGCCCAGTCCCACAACCTGCACAAGGACAATAAATACTTATTATTCATCTTTGCATTGTATATTGCTCTAAATGCCACTGGAGAGTACAGTGATCTCCTCCCACAAGAATGGACCGATTGTGTAATGTTAGCCACACATTTGATCTGATATGAGGGTATTAACTAACAATAATACAACGTCCTGTTTCAATTGTCAAATACACTATATACACTATATATACACAAATGTATGTGGACACCCCTTCAAATTAGTGGATTATTTCAGCCACACCCGTTGCTGACAGGTGTATAAAATCGAGCACACCGACATGCAATCTCCATAGACAAACATTGGCAGTAGAATGACCTTACTAAAGAGCTCAGCGATTTTCAACGTGGTACCATCATAGGGTGCCACCTTTCCAAGAAGTCAGTCCGACAAATTTCTGCCTTGCTAAAGCTTCCCCATTCAACTGTAAGTGCTGTTATTGTGAAGTGGAAACGTCTAAGAGCAACAACGGCTCAGCCGCGAAGTGGTAGGCCACACAAGCTCACAGAACTGGACTACCGAGAGCAAAGCCTATAAAAGGGGGTCCATCCACCCATTTGGTAGCCAACAGGTTCATCTATCATCAATAATAATGCCTACCCACTGGGCACAGACGTCAATTCAACTCCTATTCCACTCATAATTTTTTAAAACTTTTAGGCCAATGTTGGTTTACTAGAGGTTAGGGTATGCTAATCAATTTGAGAATATAGCTGTAGACCTAGGCTACACATTGACAGACAAGTCAATAACACACAGGAGCAACGTTTTTGTATTATAACGTTAAAACATAAGAGTGCTCTCAGGCTGCCAAACACAGTAAGACACATTTTAAAGTACATTTAACGTACGACTCCTACATTATATTTACTTTTAAATATCTCTTATTGTGGAACTTTTGACTAGCTAAGCCCTACATTTAATTTTCATTTAGATCAATTGTAATAATAATATTAGCAAATACGTATAAACAGTTAATAATGCAATGTTTGCTACTGTGAACAACATCATGTACAGCATCCGATGCGCCCTACTGACACTGTCCGCTGTGGTGTTACACTGTCGTCTACAACGTTACGAGCATTGTTACATTATTACATTGTAGCGATGGGCTGCGATGCCAACAGCAACATTGTAACAAGTAGTAGGCCTACGATTATTACGTATCAAACACCGTGAGCAAGACAAGTGGCAGCTGTGCACTAGACCGGAAGACATTTGTCTTTCTTGAATAATTCACTTACCAGCCTCCGACGGGCATTTGTGTGGACTCCTGCTTCACTGTCCATTATTGGTGCAAAGGGTTCAGTCAGCAAAGCTCGGTTTATCAGTTTCGATAAAATTCGTCTCATTGTGGCAAAGTTCAACAGCGTCTTGAAAAATTGTGACACACAATACCAAAGTTTACCAGCAACAGTGACGTCTCTCATGAGTGCAGACAAGGCAAGGTCATAAACACTTTATTCTTCATAACTTCATTGTTGTATCAATAGCATACTGTCTGTGACCATCAATATCTCAGGTTCAATAATGTACTCCTGACATCTCACTTTAGTTATAAACAAACCTTTTAGAAATGTGTATAGCTTTGACATTTCGGATTTATCAATAAAATTGTGAACACAAAAGAAGAAACGTTGGAAAAGAGTAGTCCTGCTACTGAACTAGACATGCCATGCAACTTAGACTTTAGTCAGAGAGACTGTTGGCCAGAAAAGTGAGGGTTCATTGTGACCAACGCTTGGGACTTTTTAATCGTACCGCCACCTAGCTAGGAGGTTTATATATGCACACGCCTACACACTCATAGCAAATGCACAGTGTAGTATAGTGATTTTTTACCTTTCAGCCTTCAACTTTATGTCCTGAAATTATATTTCACTTATAGGCCATTGAAACAAATTATAATGATGATGATGATGATGATGATGATGATGATGATGATGATGATGATGATGATGATGATGATGATACGACTATATGTGCATGTAGCCTACAGGAGTATATGAGGTAAATCAAGAAAAGGTAAACAAAATGTTGCACCAAGATCATATTTTTTGTCTGGAAAATAGTTAAACTGGGAAAAAATGCTCTTATTGATCAAAAAAATAAATTGACTGGCTCTTTTATCTGAACATGGAGTTATGTCAGTTTATTGATGAAAAGGTATTGTGACAAGGGTTATAATTTGTTCATGTTGTGTCTGGAGGGATATACCACGTACTCATTGGAGTTTAAAGTTCTCACATCTAGAGTTCTTCTGTCTCAGTGGTCTGTCTCATCGGGTTAGCAGGGTATGGCATCAGGGACAGGCTGGCATCTCTCCACCACAGCATTGATCTCCCCTACCCTCACACCATCATAAGTCCCTGTGATGGTGGTCCAGTGGGTGTCTCCGTTATGGTAGGTCCGGCTCAGCCTACCCGTAAAGGGGATGTCAGCGGTCATCTTCCTGCCCTCCATCCGCACGGCACAGGAGTGGTTGGGAGGGACCAGCAGCTCCACAGAGATGGAGTGGCTAATAGACTCCACCATGGTGGTTCCCTCTGAGAAGCTCACCGTCTGCTCCTTGGTGAAGTCCACGGTGCCTGGGCTGATAATGGGCACCTTGGCTGTCATGGTGGTGGAGCTGTTGCGGCTCTCCCTGCCGATGTCCCAGGTCTTCTCCATAGTGCTGGTCTTCTCCAGCAAGACCTTCTTCCCCACACTTCTGCACTCCAGGTTGGTGACCCTGACTAACTGCATGGTCTCAGGAGGGTGGTTGAACAGCTCAATCTGGTCGATGGCGTACTCCACATGAGAGATGTGCTGGCTGTAGGCGTCCCTGTTGATGGCCAGGACCTGGTAGCTCTTGTACCAGTACTCATTGCCCTCCCAAGGCAGGAAGAAGGCTTTATGTTGGGTCACAACCTTTCCCAGACCGTATTTGTTCTTACCAACGTATATCTCAACGCCTTGGCAGGTCTTGACAGCATGTTGGGGGACAGCACCATATTCCTCCTCGATCCACTCAACAAACTCAAAGTTGTCCATATTGACCAGGACTTCGAACTTGGAGGATGAATGTTCCTTGTCAGCGTAGGGATACTGGCAGAAACTGCCTTTGCTTGCAGAGTAGAAGCCGGCTTCGCAGTTGACTTTGCAGATGTAGTCATGTCGTTCGGTGTAACTGTTGTAGATGCCCACAGCACCATTAGGGAGGGACCCTTCCCATTTTACCCATTTAAGGTTGGCGTTCTCCCCATACATAAACAGGGAGTCGGGGAACTGGGGCTCTAGATCTGAGGTCTCTGTCAGTGTGGATGGACTGTGGATGTCCAGATCAGGGACCACATCTTCCAGCAGAGGGTTGAGCCAGGGCTCTGTGATGAGGTACAGAAAGCAAAGGTCATAGGTTGCAATGGAGTATCTTTTGTGGAGTTGAAATTGAACTTCTTTGGATTCATTCACTCATTATTGATGAGTTAGTTAAGAAGCTGAGACTAAAAACGGGCTTCTTCTATAGAAATAGGTCCTGCCTCTCGCTAAATAGTAGAAAGCAGATTATTCAGTCGACATTCGTATCGGTCCTAAACTATGCCAACATCATCTATATGAACGCAACTGCCACTTCATTAGATGCAGTTTATCATAGCGCACTGAGCTTTATTATGAGTGACGATTTTAGTACTCATCACTGCATTATATACCAGAAAGTTGGTTGGCCCTCTTTGATGTCACGTAGGTTGATACATTGCTATGTTTTCATTTATAAAGCCCTTTTACAAATCCCGATCTCAGGGATGGTTAACTCTGTAAATTCCTTTGGTCTCTACTGAGTTAGATAAATCAGCTTTTAGTTTTCTTGACTTTATTTGTGGAACAATCTTCAAAATGTTCTTAAATCTGATGTTCTGGTGCCTCTAGGGCAATTTTGAAAGCTGATTGAGGACCTTATTACTGATGAATGTGATGTTCTGGTTCCTCTAGGTCAGATTGCTGATTGAGGACCTTATTACTGATGAATGTGATGTTCTGGTTCCTCTAGGTCAGAATGCTGATTGAGGACCTTATTACTGATAAATGTGTTTGTTTTTTATGACCGTGTTTTTCTTTCTTTCTGCTTGCGTTTTGTATTTATATTGATGTGTGTATTTATATTGATGCCTGTATTTATATTGATGTGTGTATTTATATGTATGTGTGTATTTATATTGATGTTTGTATTTATATTGATGTGTGTATTTATATTGATGTGTGTATTTATATTGATGTTAGTATTTATATTGATGTGTGTATTTATATTGATGTGTGTATTTATATTGATGTGTGTATTTATATTGATGTGTGTTGTTACAGTATATTGATGTGTGTATTTACAGTATATTGATGCGTGTATTTATATTAATGCGTGTATTTATATTGATGTGTGTATTTATATTGATGTGTGTATTTATATTGATGTGTGTATTTATATTGATGCGTGTATTTTCTGTAATTTATGTAATTCAGGGTTCATCTGTAAAAGAGACCTTGGTCTCAGTATGACTCCCTGATAAAATAAAAGTTAAATTAAAAAAAAAAATACAATTCTTTAGTTTGGTAGAGAATATTCAGACAAAATTTACACTATGAGACCCAGTTGAAGGTTTTTGCTCAGCGTGTTATAGGCTGTAATACAGGGGAGGCTGGTGGGAGGAGCTATAGGAGGACAAGCTCATTAGAGTTTGGATGATATGGAATTAATGGAACAGAGTCTACCAAATGTTTGATGTGTTTGATACCGTTCCATTTATTTCATTCCAGCCATTAAAATGAGCCACACCTCCTATAGCTCCTCCCACCAATATAATCAGACTCACTGCTGGCTGCATCCTGCCCCTCCTCCAGCTGAGAGATGTAGAGCAGAGGGTCTGAGAGGAAGACTGGGCTGCAGAGCTGCAGCACTGCCAGGACGACCAGGAAAGTCAGCCTCATCTAGGAAAACACACACACACACACACACACACACACACACACACACACACACACACACACACACACACACACACACACACACACACACACACACACACACACACACACACACACACACACACACACACACACACACACACACACACACACACACACACACACACCAGCTTACCTATCTGAACTGACATTAGCCTAGTGCTACACTGTGCTTTTTTTTTAGATTCACTACCTTCAATCTGGAAAATGCTCAGTGTTCTTTGTTGCTGGCATTTCCTCATAAATATCCATGCGTTCCCCATCTACAGTATTTCAGTCACTTCATTGCATATACTTCAGTATATTGCTGATGGACTGAATACATTGAGATGCCCATTTTGTAGGGCTTGCCTATCATTTACTTAAGAGAATTGGGTTCTGAAATCACAAAAAAGCTGCCGCTCCAGCTTAGTAAAAAATCTAACATTTGAAATGACATTGATTGTTTTATGTTCCATGAATCAGATGCACAATACAGTAAATCATGATATTAGTATTCAGCACAGAGCTAACAGTAATAGAACATGTGATACACATAGGTTGATGTAAAGAAGCTGTTTTACCTTGACAGGTTCCTCCTCCAGTGGTGTGATCTGCAGCCCCAGCAGCGTTTTAAACCTCCCTGCAGGATAATTGCCCCCAATAAAGCAGCCAGCGATACAGTGAGTGGCCCCATGCCCATTGACCTAGTACTCCCCTGCTGCTGCTTCCTCCCCATTACTTTTTGTTGTACAGTGCTTATTAATTTAGTGATTAAAAATGTAAAGTGAAGGACAGCGCACTAAACAGATTCAACTAGAGAAAATCATTCAAGAGGGAACTGGTCAACCCAAAACAGATCTCCACCGTGCCACAGAGGACATGGGGCAGCTACACAAGGAGAGACAACACCAGGAAGGCCCAAGCACCACTCACCCCTGCCCACACTGCACCAAAAGATGTGGCTCCCGGATCATCCTCTACAGCCATCTGAAGACCCACAAATAGAAGACCACATTGAGGACAATCATACTCGACTCGAGTGACCGCCAACGATGATGATAATAATCATTTTACCATGTAGTTTTGGTGCTCTTGCAGTGTTTATGTAAGTAATGCACTGGGCTTAGTGTGTCCACTTACATAATCGTAGGTTGAGATGATACCTTTCTACCCCATTACAGCAGTAAATATTAGCTTTTATATCACTGGACACAATCTACTGGGAATCACGTACAATGTCAAAGAACAAAAACACATTGCATAAGAAGGCTTTGGCGTTGTGATAAGCAATTTGGTGTGATGCAAGTGAGGTTGTTCTTGCTAAGCAAAGACAAAGAACACTGTGGTAATATCCTTTAGAGTCCCCCGTAATCAATTATTTCAGAGACTATCACCATTATCACAATAGCTATTAACTCGTAGCAACACAGCGATAATATTATTGACCCTGTCGGGATGAATACCAGAAACGTGGAATTGTTCCGATTGGCAAAATTTACTGATGATCACAAGTGTCAAGGCCATCTCTATAAGTCCTTCAACAGATAGCTATTATCAATTCCTTTATCATGGTAGATTGAAAAGACTCAATGTTCCTCTGCAGATAATGAAATAGGACAGACAAGTATAAAGGTCTTTACATTGATAGAATCTGTCTTTGATCGTTCATTGTCACCCTACTAGTCAACACCATTTAACAATTGAATTAATTAATGCTATTATGCTCACAACTAAATTGTGCTTCCTAATCAAATGAAGGAAAGGCCTTGTTTGTGCTGTGTCTGTGTATCGTTTGACAGGACAAGAGCCAACCTTTGAGGAAAGGTAAGGTTATTGAGATAGGGCTGTCTGATATTTCAGGACAGTCCGCTCTGTTCTAGAAGCTTTTTTTTAAAATCTCTGTTAAGATGATTGTATGAATGAGAGGAAAGGGACATTTTTCTTCAAAAGAAAACTGCACAACAACAAGAAGCTTCTACAAAAAGATTGTGAAGTGTCTGAACTAAGTCCAAAGTACATTATTTTGTCATTGTGTGATGCTGACTGTCAAGGACGAGAGAGAGAGAGAGAGAGAGAGAGAGAGAGAGAGAGAGAGAGAGAGAGAGAGAGAGAGAGAGAGAGAGAGAGAGAGAGAGGAGAGGGTGAGAGAGACAGGGCGAGAGAACGCATAAAAGAGAGAGAGAAAGACTGGCTTACGTTTCAGATGATTATGATGATGAAACAACAATAAGAATGAAAAGAAGAGAAAGTGACATCTTATCCACATTCCTCTTCTTTCTACTACCATGCCCGTCCATGACGGCCCTGAGAGAGTTAGAGGTTAGACTGTTGTAATTTATGAGTGTCATAAAAGAAACCTATATAAGCCTGGAGAACCAACAGGTTCACTGCTCACTGGGGGAACACTGTAAGGGTGTGTGCATTGGCTCATCTATCTGGCATTTAGGGCACTATTTCAGAATCTGAAATTATACAGTATGTGGCTGTTCAATGGAGCCTACATAAAAACTGGCAGAAACAATAAGTAACGGGTTTGACTGCAACGTCATGTTGATTTAATGTGAATTTGTGTAACACTATAGTTATAACTATAGTAATTTAATGTTTCCTAATATTCCTCCTTTCCCCTGGTCTTCCTCAGATGAAGCTGCCGGTCTTGGTGGTCGTCTCTCCTGTGCCCAGGCTGCAGACCTCCCTCCAGACAGCCTCCGGGACATAGTGAGGAAGAGCTCCCTGAGACAGAAGGTTAAATTAAAATACATTTGTACACTTCTCTAATTTGATATACTCGTTTTATTCAGTCAATCCCTGCTTTTGACCTCTTAGAAAGGAAAATATTCAAAAGGTCATTCAATGTCAGTTGTTTCAATAGGTGCATATTGTGACACTGTACTGTATTATTCTGTCTTCCAGTGTCCCTCTTGAACCCAGTACTGGAAGGTAGGGTCCCCCCAATGGACAGTATAGGTCCAGTCCAGGCCCCACAGACCCCTCCTGAGTTTAAGGACAAACAGAAGCCTGCTCCATTCATGTTCAGGGACAATGTCAACCTGCAGTGGCTGAGCTGGAATGGTTCTCTCCCCACTGCAGCTGTGGGCATCTACAACAGCTACATCTGCAAATACTCCTACACTCCTATTGGCCTTACTGCCAATACCCCTACGGTGACAGAGAGTACTACGCCCCAGAGTTTGAGATCCTGACCAACAGGGACAATTTTGAGTTTGTGGAGTGGAAAGAGGACTCACATGGCTTGGTGCCCAAAGACTCAGAACGTGCTCTGGAGTGGGCATCTATGTGGGGAAGAACAAGTACGGCTTGGGGAAGGTGGTCCCTCAGTTCGAGGCCTTCTTCCTGCCCTGGGAGGGTGATGAGTACTGGTACAAGAGCTACCAGGTCCTGACCATCAACAGGGACGCATGCCTACAGCCAGCACATCTCCCATGTCAAGTACGGCATCGATGAGGTGGAAATATTCCACTACCCCCACGAGACCATGAGGCTTTCCGGAATCACCAACAACGAGTGCCAAACGGTGGTGAAGACGGTGACCATCTCCAAAACGTCTGAGTTGGAGACCACCTAGAACATCGGACATACCACCATGCTGGACATCACCGCCGGCATCACAGCCAAGATCCCCCTGATTGGCTCCGGCAGGGTGGAGTTCAGTGGGGAGAAGACCCTACAGTTTAACAGGGGCACCACCATGGTGGAGGCCCTCAGCCACTCTGTGTACGATGAGGTTTAGATTGGAGAGATCTGGGCCGTGGTGGACCACTGTGAGCCTGTCATAGACGCCAAGCCCATTCCTTAAGACTAATATCATCCAAACTCTAAATATAAATCTACATACTGTACATTTACACTCATAAGTATGCAGTCTGTTGTATATGTCACAATCTACATTATCCAGTACTCCCTAGGCTATACCAACACTGATTAATGTGACACAAATAGCACATTTTTCACAATTTATGTTTGAGAAATGAAATGACAGAAAATACCTAACGTGCCTGCTTTGAAATGTATGCTCTCAAAAAATAAATGCATACATATACTGCACTTTCAAATTAAATTCCTTTTTTATTGCTTTTTTATCTGGAACATGTAACCATATTAGTTTTCTATCGATCACTATAAGACATTTTCACAACTCTCTGAACAAAAATCTAAATAAAGCATAAAAATGGCTCATGTTTCAAAACTAAGCCCATTTTCAATTGACTGAGTACAACCAACAAATTCACACTTGTTCACTGCACCAAATCACTCTTTCAATTTGTATACATATTCAATCTAAGTATAAGCTTTTCAAAATGCAATATTCACTTTACCTTTGATATGATTTTCTTTTCATTGGTTTACAACACAGTTAACTATCACTTAATCAAACTGATAACTGCTCGGCAAAAAAAGAAACGTCCCTTTTTCAGGACCCTGTCTTTCAAAAATAATTCGTAAAAATCCAAATAACTTCACAGATCTTCATTGTAAAGGGGTTAAAACATGTTCAATGAACATGTTTCCATGCATGTTCAATGAACCGTAAACAATTAATGAACATGCACATCTGGAACGGTCATTAAGACACTAACAGCTTACAGACGGTAGGCAATTAAGGTCATGAAAACGTAGGACACTAAAGAGGACTTTCTACTGACTCTGAAAAACACCAAAAGTAAGATGCCCAGGGTCCCTGCTCATCTGCGTGAATGTGCCTTAGACATGCTGCAAGGAGGCATGAGGACTGCTGATGTGGCCAGGGCAATAAATTGCAATGTCCGTACTGTGAGACGCCTAAGACAGGGAGACAGGACGGATAGCTGATCGTCCTCGCAGTGGCAGACCACGTGTAACATCACCTGCACAGGATCGGTACATCTGAACATCACACCTGCGGGACAGGTAGAGGATGGCAACAACAACTGCCCGAGTTACACCTGGAACGCACAATCCCTCCATCAGTGCTCACAGCAAGAACTGGCAAATCTGGTGCAGTCCATGAGGAGGAGATGCACTGCAGTACTTAATGCAGCTGGTGGCCACACCAGAAACTGACTGTTACTTTTGATTTTGACCTCCCCTTTGTTCAGGGACACATTATTACATTTCTGTTTGTCACATGTCTGTGGAATTTGTTCAGTTCATGTCTCAGTTTTTGAATCTTGTTATGTTCATACAAATATTTACACGTTAAGTTTGCTAAAAAATAAACGCAGTTGACAGCGAGAGGACATTTCTTTTTTTGCTGAGTATATATATATATATATATATATATATATATATATACACACACAGCACCGTTCAAAAGTTTTGGGTTTTGTCTAAGTGACCATTAAAATAACATAAAATAGATCAGAAATACAGTGTAGACATTGTTAATGTTGTAAATGACTACTGTAGCTGGAAACGGCTGATTTTCTATGGAATATCTACATAGGCGTACAGAGGCCCATTATCAGCAACCATCACTGATAATGTCGAGTGTTCCAATGGCACGTTGTGTTAGCTAATCCAAGTTTATCATTTTTAAAGGCTAATTGATCATTAGAAAACCGTTTTGCAATTTGAAAACTGTTGTGCTGATTAAAGAAGCAATACAACTGTCCTTCTTTAGACTAGTTGAGTGTCTGGAGCGTCAGCATTTGTGTGTTCGATTACAGGCTCAAAATGGCCTGGGCACTGCTGGAACATAAATAGAATCCCCAATTAGAGACAACTGAAGGCAGATGCCTCTAATTGGGGATTAACAACAAAACCCCATAGTTAGCCTAAAACTCTCCTATCAGGTCCTGACTGTGAATTCCCCTCACCATAGAGGAGTCTAGAGTCATGTCCACAGTCAGAACCTGACAGAAGATCTCATACAAAAAGCCATATCTCAGACTGGCCAATAAAAATAAAAGATTAAGACGGGCAAATTAACACAGACACTGGACAGAGAAAGATATGGCTTTTTCTTTGCAACTCTGCCTAGAAGGCCAGCATCCCAGTGTCGCCTCTGCTGAACACTGTACATTTCTATTTTTGTACCTCATAAATGTATCTATTTGACATCAATTTATGTTGGAAGGTAAAAACAAATCATATATATATGTGGCTGTAAATGCTACATCATCATTCTCCATCAGCCAGTGTGCTTCAATAGGACAAAGTGGAAATAGTTGTTGTGCTTTGTGCTACTATTTGGAATTATAGTGTAGTGTACAATGCACTGCTGAAATACATGGGTTGTATGTAACAATATATTCCACTCATCTTCATTTCATTGCAGAAAGACAGGAGATACTGTGTCAACTGACAAGTCACTTAAAAAAAGGTGATCTTGTACAATGTTGCATGGGGCAGAAATGGCATACTTTACCGTGCTACATTTTTACAGTAGCCAACTGCTTTACAATACTTATATTTCTGATGATTTGTGTGTACCATATAAGGATAATGAAACTGTAAGACTGACCTACAGTATTTCCCAACATGCTCACAATCTGCCATGGGATAGAAATTATATAAAATAAATTATAGTCAAATACTGTATGGAAAATTATGTTACCATCCTATTATACTTTCTATTCAGCACTTTAAAAAACAGTTTTGAAATGTGTATCTTGTATTAAATGGTGAATACATTTTTGTATTATTTTTCTGAGATAGGGGGCATTACAATTGTTATCGGTTTAGTTTTGTAAGAGGTTTGAAAATATACCACATCTGAAAAATGTGCTAAAGTTACTGAAAAAAACAGTATTTGGAAAGTGTTTCATAACAGCTCATAAAATTGCCTCCATTGCCATTACTATAATAGAACAGTAGGGGGCAGCAACAGATAATGGCTTTCAGGGAGCAAGTGTAGACCTGTGTGTGTGTGTGTGTGTGTGTGTGTGTGTGTGTGTGTGTGTGTGTGTGTGTGTGTGTGTGTGTGTGTGTGTGTGTGTGTGTGTGTGTGTGTGTGTGTGTGTGTGTTTGTATGTGCGTGTGCGTCCTGTCCAAAGAGACCTGACTGTCTTCGCTAGTTCTATTACTGCTTACTGCGACCGTATGCTGTGTCTGAGAAGAGAGGTGGATCAGGGTTCCACATGAATGATGTGTATTCTGCTGCCCCCATCCCAGTGTTGCTATTGACAGTTATTGGCTGCTGTAGACTAGTGCTTTCTTAGAGAGGACTGTGATGTTGTTAATGTGGTCTCTCAGTATAAAACCTCTAATCTAGAGGAATGGACCAGCAGCCTCCTCCCTCCACGGTGACTGCACTTACCAGTGAGATAAATAAAATATGTCCCATTCCCTCTGTTCTCCCTCTCTCTCATGGCTGAGATGAGACGCTCCAGTAATTCTCCCTCATGTGGAATAATGGCCAAGGTGTGCTCTGTATCACTCTGCATCCTCTCCCCTCATCGATTGTGTCAGGGGGGGGGCGAGGTCTGGTCTCTGCAGCCGTTGGAATGGGAATGATGCTGTGAATCGTATGTGAGCTGCTTGTATGACGTAACGCTACCACAGTAACTCAGAACTGTAGCTTTCAGATGATTACTGATAATTGGGGAATCCCAATCCTTTTTTAAATGGATACTTTCAGAATAAAAACATCAGAATGTAGATTAGAGATTTTCTCAAAGAACTCAGTTGTTTTGGAATTGACTCCAGTCTTGCCCTAACTCTCTTTTTGTTTCCTATGCGACTCTCTGTCCATCAACTAGTGTGGTCTGATAGACCAGATAAGGCTCCGATATGGGTGAGTGAACACTTCCAGCTGGATGACCATAATTGTGTGCAGGGTGGCAGGGTCAAGGCAGAGGGCTTCTTCAGACTTCTTCATTGCTTCATAATATATAAAGCCATGCTAGTTTTAATGAGACTTCTTCATTACTGTATAACTTATAAAGTCACACTAGTTTTAATGAGACTTCTTCATTACTGTATAACTTATAAAGCCATGCTAGTTTTAATGAGACTGTAAGAGTAGCTCTGAATGATCCAAGTGCCCATGGATTTCACTCAACTTGAAGATGGTCCCCATTCTCACTACAGTACTGCAAGAATGAAGGGTGTGTGTGTGTGTGTGTGTGTGTGTGTGTGTGTGTGTGTGTGTGTGTGTGTGTGCCTGTGTGCATGTGTGTGTGTGTGTGTCTTGATTGACTGTGTATTCAGAAAGGATCACATCTGTGTAACCAGAAAGAAAACTGCACACACTCGATCGATCCCCCGGGGGGGAAATTTCATTGTCAAGCAGCTACAACAAAACACAGGGAAGGTGCAAAATGCCACAACGAAAGTACACAAAAGACAGATACACGGTACATGATACATAGAGCGGCAGTATGAAAAAGTATAGAAATACAAGATATCTGGAGTGCAAAAAAATTAAAACTATAAAAAGACATTGCATAGTATGGGTGGTTGGCTGAATATGTACACTATACATTGGTGGATGTTGGATGGTAAACTATACTATACAGGTCGATGGCAGAGAAATACTTCAGCAGCTAAAAATGCGTATGATATGAGCGAGGGAAATAATAGTTTACTTAATAGACAGACTGGCTAAATGAACAGGTAAGTGAAAATTTTGCATGGTTAAATTAGCTGTACAGGTAAGTATACAGTTATATTTACAGATAAGTGAATACTTGCATGGTTACACAAACTGTACAGGTAAATGACAGGAAGAGATACTAATAGCTAAATGTGTGTATGATATAATTTGGGGTAATAATAGTAATTCCCTTAAAATACAGTCCTTAGTGCGTAGGGTTTAATTACAGACAACTGCACGTATTGCACATTCGATGTACTAAAAGCAATGAGAAAAGGTGCAACTGACAGGATACTAATATGCATTCCTGAGTGAATGCCTACGTAAGTTAGGTCCAAGAATTACTAGCAATATTGCACGTGATATGATATAACAACTGTACATGAGTATGTATATACAGACCAGCATGAATAAGTAGGTCCTGAGTGAATGAGTGCTGACGGACCAGAGTTACTCACGGATCGATGCATAATTGTTAAACTAGGTCCTAGCACCCCAACAGTTCCAGATCTATGTTGCCGATGGCACGGCACCCCGGTGAGGCATTATATAGTCTAATAGCCGCCGGCAGGAAGGACCTCCTGTAGCGCTCTCTGGCACACCGTGGTGGGATCAGTCTGTGACTGAAAGTTCTCCTCTGCGTCATAACCATAGCGTGCAGAGGGTGGGTGATGTTGTCCATGATGGCCAGCAGTTTGGCCAGGATCCGTCTCTCCGCCACCTCCTCTAGAGTGTCAAGGCTCATCCCCAGGACAGAGCTAGCCTTCCTGATCAGCTTATTTACCCGAGAAGCATCACCGGCTTTGATGTTTGCTCCCCAGCACACCACTGCAAAAAAGATGGCACTGGCCACCACAGACTGGTAGAAGGTATGCAGTAGTTTACTGCACACGTTGAAGGACCTGAGCCTCCTCAGAAAGTAGAGTCGGCTCTGGCCCTTTTTGTACAGGGCCCCGGTGTTACCAGCCCATTCCAGCCTGTTGTCCATATGGACTCCCAGGAACTTGTATGACCCAACCATTTCCACATCCATCCCCTGTATAGGGACTGCAGTCAGTTGTGCCTTGGTTCTCCTGAAGTCCACCACATCTCCTTTCTTTTGCTGATGTTGAGCACAAAGTCACTGATTGTGCTCCTGTACTCCTCCTCCTGCCCACCCCTAATGCACCCTACAATAGCAGAGTCATCCGAGAACTTCTGTAGGTGGCATGTTTCAGAGTTATATCTGAAGTCTGAGGTGTAGAGGGTGAACAGGAAGGGGGACAGGACCATTCCCTGGGGGGCCCCTGTGTTGCTAACTGCCCGTTCTGACACACAGCTCTGTAGTCGCACAAATTGTGGCCTACCGGTCAGGTAGTCCGTGACCCAGGAGACTAAGGGTGCTTCCACTTTCATCCTCCTCATCTTCTCACCCAGTAGCAGGGGCTGAATGGTATTGAAGGCACTGGAGAAGTCAAAAAACATAACCCTCACAGTGCAACCTGCGTTGTCCAGGTGAGAGTAGGCCCTCTGCAGAAGGTAGATGATTGCATCATCCACCCTGATGTTGCGCTGGTATGCAAACTGCAGGGGGTCCAGTGATGTACACACCAGGGGTCTGAGGTGAGCGAGGACTAACCTTTCCAGGGTCTTCATGATGTGGGATGTTAGCGCTACAGGTCTGAAATCATTCAGGACAGTGGGGTGTGCCTTCTTGGGCACTGGGACGAGGCAGGATGTTTTCCACAGCACAGGGACCCTTTCTAGGCTCAGGCTAAGGTTGAAGAGACGCTGGAGTATTCCACACAGTTGGTCAGCACAGACCCTAAGCACCCTTGGGCTGATGCCATCAGGGCCCGCCGCTTTCCACTGATGTAGTCTCTCCAGCTCTCTCTTCACTTGGTTGGTGGTGAAAGCCAGCCCAGGTGGGGAGGTGGGGGGAAGGGGGGTGTTTAGGATCAGTCCAGGGGGAGCAGGGGCGGAGGTGGGGTCACTGATTGTCTCAACAGAGGTGTTATGAGCAAAGTGGGGGTGGGACAGCCGTGAGGGTGTGTGGTCTGGGGAGCTGGAGGGGAGGTGGACAGGGCCAGTATCAAACCTGTTAAAAAATTGGTTCAGCTCATTGGCTCTGTCCTGGGTCCCCTCCGTCTGCCCACTGTTTGACTTTTTTAAGCCAGTGATATTTCTCATACCCTTCCACACCTCTCTCACCTGGCTCTGCCTCAGCTTGTCCTCCATCTTCTCCTTATACACTCTCTTCCCCTCAGCAATCCGCAACTTCAGCTCCCTCTGGACGCATTTCAATTTGTCCTTGTCCTTGTCCCTCTCCTTGAAGGCCCTCTTCTTCTCATTCAGCAGGGCCTTCAGGTCGCTGGTGACCCAGGGTTTATTGTTTGGGAAACAGCGTACCTTCCTGGTGGGTACAGTGTTGTCTACACAAAAATTAATATAGTCTGTTATGCAGTCAGTAAGTCCATCGATGTCCTCCCCATGAGCCTCACAGAGCACATCCCAGTCTGTTGTTTCAAAGCAGTCCTGTAGGGCCTCATTCGCCTCCGGGGACCATCTCCTAATGGTCCTAGTGGTCGCAGGCTGCTGTTGGACCAAAGGCCTGTAGAGTGGGGTGAGGTGGACAAGGTTGTGATCCGATCTACCGAGGGGAGGGAGTGCAGTGGAGTTGTATGCGTCCTTCGGTTAAAATCCCCCGAAATGGCAAAGAACGCAAAGAAAGCACTGGGATGCGCTGTCTGTAACCTCGCGATAACAGAGTGGATGACGTCACACGCTGTGTTTGCGTCAGCAGAGGGCGGGATGTAAACAATAACAGCAATGGCCGCAGTGAATTCCCTCGGCAAATAGTATGGTCTCAGGCTAACGGCTAACAGCTCAATGTCCGGGCTACAAAACTGTTCCTTAAGAGTAATATGTCGGAGGGAGACGATGATGTGCAACAGAGAAAAACCTGTGGGTTTTTTTGAGCGATCGAAGGAGGAACAGGCGAGGTGGTGGAGAGCCTGGGTTGCTCTCCCTCTTGAGACGCAACAGGACCAGTTCATACAACAAATAGAGGAGGAGGAGGACTTTGAGCGCCGACTGGCATACAACCTCTCTCATCATTACCCAATGCCTAGGTTTACCCCCACGGAATTCTCATCCTACCATATCCCTGTCCGTACATTATGCCTTCAATCTATTCTATCTGTGATGATCTGACTGAGGCCAGGCCTCAGAATCCCACTAGAGGGAGTGGAAGAGCCACAGTCAGGTCATCACATCATCAGGAGTGGGTTGTTGGTGATCCCCAATTGGAGACAGCTGTCTAGTATTGTCTCTAATTGGGGATACTATACAAACGCTCTACTAATCCACCTGCGTTGTGGATCATTGTTCGTGAATGACAGTTTGTTGTTTTCACCTAAGTCACTTTGTTTAACTCTCCTTTGTTGTTTTTGCAATTGTTAGTACTTAGTAGTGAGAAGTGTAAGAATTAAAAGGAATGTCTTTACCCGTACGCTCCGCTCTTCGTCCCATTACTATGCAACGTGACAGAATGATCCACCACCCTGGGACGCAGCGGATAAATACCGTGGGAAATATCCTCCTCGGAAAGGGGAAAACTTCAGAGGAGGAATTATCCCATGAGCGTTCGAGGGAAGAGAGCTGGTGTCCGGAGCAGTGGCGCTGTCGTAAAGGAAAGGGTCGACGGGCCAGAAAGGCGAAGGACCAGCCTGGAGCCCAGAAAACCCCCCAAACTGTTTTTGGGGGGGGCTATGGGGGTGGTCGGGGATCGATGGTGAAGAGCCCCGACCACTGCACTCGTGGAGGTTCCAGGAGGAGCCCCTACAGAAATGGGAGCAGGAGTACAGAGAGGAGTCGGAGGGAGACGACGATGTGCAACAGAGAAAAACCTGAGGTTTTTTTTGAGCGATCGAAGGAGGAACAGGCGAGGTGGTGGAGAGCCTGGGTTGTTCTCCCTCTTGAGACGCAACAGGAGCCGTTCATACAACAAATAGAGGAGGAGGAGGACTTTGAGCGCCGACTGGCACTCGTGACGAAGCTGAAGCTTATGATACAGCGAAGGCCCGCAGCTCGGACCTTCAGCGAAGGTCCAGAGCCCGGAACCTCCAGCGAAGGTCCACAGCCGGAGCCTCCAGCGAAGGTCCGCAGCCCGGAACCTCCAGCGAAGGTCCGCAGCCCGGAACCTCCAGCGAAGGTCCGCTGCCCGGAACCTCCAGCGAAGGTCCGCAGCCCGGAACCCCCAGCGAAGGTACGCAGGCCGGAGCCTCCAGCGAAGGTCCGCAGCCCGGAACCTCCAGCGAAGGTCCGCAGCCCGGAGCCTCCAGCGAAGGTCCGCAGCCCGGAGCCTCCAGCGAAGGTCCGCAGCCCGGAGCCTCCAGCGAAGGTCCGTAGCCCGGAGCCTCCAGCGAAGATCCGTAGCCCGGAACCTCCATCCTGGGCACCGACGCAGAGGTGCTTTCCAGCCCTGTAGTTGGGCTGGTTGCCGGCCCCAGACTGTAGTTGGGCTGGTTGCCGGCCCCCCGCTTTGGAGCCAGCCCTGCTCAGAGGAGGGGTTGGCACACGGGACCGGTCATTTGCTCCAATCCAGTGTCAGAGCAGTCCGCTCCACCGGTGCCACTATCGAGGCCAGAAATCTGCTCCTTTTATTCTCTGTACCCAACGCACTAGACGACCAGTTCTTAAAGCCTTTAGCCGTACCCTTATCCTACTTCTCCTCTGTTCCTCTGGTGATGTTGAGGTAAACCCATCTCAGACTGGCCAATAAAAAGAAAAGATTAAGATGGGCAAAAGAACACAGACACTGGACAGAGGAAGATTGGAAAAAGGTGTTATGGACAGACAAATCTAAGTTTGAGGTGTTCGGATCACAAAGAGGAACATTCGTGAGACGCAGACCAAATAAAAAGATGCTGGAGGAGTGCTTGACGCCATATGTCAAGCATGGTGGAGGCAATGTGATGGTCTGGGGGTGCTTTGGTGGTGGTAAAGTGGGAGATTTGTACAGGGTAAAAGGGATCTTGAAGAAGGAAGACTATCACTCCATTTTGCAACACCATGCCGTACTCTGTGGATGGCGCTTAATTGGAGCCAATTTTCTCCTACAACAGGACAATGACCCAAAGGACAGCTCCAAACTATGCAAGAACTATGTAGGGAAGAAGCAGTAAGTTGGTATTCTGTCTATAATGGGAGTGGCCAACACAGTCACCGGATCTCAACCCTATTGAGCTGTTGTGGGAGCAGCTTGACCGTATGGTACGTAAGAAGTGCCCATCAAGCCAATCCAACTTGTGGGAGGTGCTTCAGGAAGCATGGGGTGAAATCTCTTCAGATTACCTCAAGAAATTGACAACTAGAATGCCTAAGGTCTGCAAGGCTGTAACTGCTGCAAATGGAGGATTCTTTGACGAAAGCAAAGTTTGAAGGACACAATTATTATTTAAATTAAAAAACATTATTTATAACCTTGTCAATGTCTTGACTATATGTCCTATTCATTTTGCAACTCATTTCATGTATGTTTTCATGGAAAACAAGGACATTTCTAATTGACCCCAAACTTTTATTGGTGCTGAGATGTATGTAGTGGTGATCAAGGCTGTGTACTATAGGCCGGGTGCTCTTAAGCTCTGTACCCTTTAATAGCCTTCCAGTTAAACATTTTTGATTCATTATGTATCTCCTTTGGTTCCTAGTTATGTGCTCTGAGTGGGTTTGGGGTATTTCTAATCAGTTGGGACATGGATGGTAATAATGTAATAATAATAATAATAATAGCATGTAACTCATGGATTCAAAAGCTGTGTTTGTTCATCTGTCTGTTATGGTACATGTGTTTCAAAAGCATGCATTTTGTCAATTTCTGAGTAGCTGCTCCAGCTTGTTTACAGTATATCATCGATTATATAGTAAAAAATTAAATACAAACCAACATGCACACTGTATTTAGCGCTGCTTTGTTAGTGCATATTCTTTAAGTAAGTGAGGGTCAAAATTGTCATCGTCCTGCTCTAAATGAAGTTCTCCAGGGCCATTCAGGGTGAAGTCAGAGACAGCGCACCTGCAGTGTTGAATTTACCCCAGTCAGTGAATTGAAACTATGTTGAGTGGTCCTGAAGATGTAGACCTAGAAAATTACTGGAAACTAACTAAAAGAATGAAGGAAAAAAGCACCCCACTCTTAACCCAAAAGACAGGCAGAAGACAGGCTCTTACTTTGTTTTGTCTAAAGGTGAGGGTGTTTTTCTAATGTCCAAGAGCTGAGAAATGTTTGAATTAATCCAGACTCTGAACCCTCATACTCAGACCCATTGGTGACGCATGGAGGGGGCGCTAAGTGGTAGCCTCCCGTGCATTCTGACATCAGAGGCAGTAACTCGAGGCTAACTCTATATATTTTATAAACATTGGGGTTTGAGGTTTTTGGGGCAGCTATGAGGTTTGGTAGAGAGCCGCGACTAAGGCTAATGCACTGGATCCCTCTAAAATCAAATTTCCTCGCCCGCAGCACTTTTGGCAAATTCAACTTATACACCCACAATACTGAAACATTCACACTAAAGTGACTTGTCTAGCCAGGAGCCTGACCTTTAATTAACTAACTCCTATCCCCCTGAAGGTAACAAAAATATAAAGATATCCAAGAACTTCCAACAGGTCAGTGTTGGTCACTGAACTTCTCAAATTGAACTTTCTACAGCACTAGTTGACATCTGTATGGATTCAGTCAATCAGGAAAATTTACGTAGCAAACATACAATGGGTGGCAGGTATACTAGCACTTGTGTTGGGCCGACTAGCTGAAAAATCTGTCAATGTGCCCTTGAGCAAGGCACTTAGCCCTAATTGCCCCTGAAAGTTGGTCTGGATAGGAGTGTCTGCTAAATGACTAAAATGTAATGTTATGCAACATGATGGCATATTTTCCAAATCTATACATCAATGTACCAGTAAAGTCGACCCAGGCAGATTGCAGATAGGAGTATATGACTAGGGCCAATTGGTCTGGTAGTCCATGCAATGTGACCTCTCTCTTCAAAGACCTACGGTGCCTTCAGAAAGTATTCATACCCCTTAACTTTACAAAGTGGGATTCAAATGGATTTAATTGTCATATTTTGTCAACGATCTACACAAAATACTCTTTAATGTCAAAGTAGAAGAAGAATTCTAACATTTGTAGCAAATGTATGAAAATAAAACAGTAGTATTCAACCCCCTGAGTCAATACATGTTAGAATCACATTGGATTGTACAATATTTGTACATTATTCTTAAAAAAATTCTTCAAGCTCTGTCAAATTGGTTGTTCATCATTGCTAGACAGCCATTTTCAAGTCTTGCCATAGACTTTCAAGCTGATTTAACTCAAAACTGTAACTCGGCCACTCAGGAACATTCAATTTCATCTTGGTAAGCAACTCCAGTGTATATTTTACCTTGTGTTTTAGGTTATTGTCCTGCTTTAAGGTGAATTTGTCTCTCAGTGTCTGGTGGAAAGCAGACTGAACCAGGTTTGTATGTTCCACGTTCAAGTCTCTTTTCGAAATAAGCACCTAACTTATTTAGACAATTTTTCATAATATAAGTGGCAGGTAGGTGATACTTCAATAGCTGCAGATTTATTTTCAACTACAACTCAATGATCCAACTTTTACAGGCAAAATGGCACTTTGGGAATGCTAAGATACCAGAAGTCAATAGAGTCTCAACATTATCATCGGGGTAGAGAAGGTTGTGAGGTGTGTGTGTATTTTACTTATTTATATAGTTTATAAATACATTTTCCCAATATATTTAAACTTAGTCAACATCTGACTTGACAAAGCTGGACGCCACAAGCAACTTGCCTTGTTATTAACGGACTGTAATGAGTGCTGAAGAACTGTCAGAAACCACCATAACAACTGTGAAATGCAGCTCTGTCCAAATGCCAAAAGTAATTGGTTATATACATAGGACTATTTCAACACCAATCTTTCTCAGACAGTCACAGTACACCACCTCAGCAAAATTCCTATCAGATCCTTAACATTCAAATTACCTCTTCTGACTGGTTGATGTTTGAGATAGACCCCTCAGAAGCTGTATCATCTGTATCAATCTGCCAGTCCCAGGAGCTCCTTTCATTCAGTCATTCAGTATGAGTGATCAGGTGGGATGGGCAGTCATTACCCAGAGGAAAGTTTTATGGGCCCCGGGTGTCCATAGACTCTGCACTGCAGCTCTGCAAATCAATTGCTGCAGCAGGGAGATGGTTCTGTCAAGCCCATATCGAGCACCGGCTATCTACAGTATTATGATGGATTATGCGTAAATGTTTATTGCTATAATTATGGAAAATAGCCCTCAAGTGCAGCAGCACAGATGCACAGGGAGGCGATGGAGTGAAGCATCCTGCTTTCAACTGTGTTTGTAGGCTACTCTACTGCAGCAAGCCCGCTGTTGCTCTTGTTGTCTCTTGTATGAGAATTCAGAGATGTTTTGGGTTTAAAATCATGTTCTACATGTCACTCTTAATGAGCCCATGCTTGTACAGTGCTTTGGAACAGGGGACTTGTCAGAATGAGAGATACAGAATGCACAATAACAGTCGGTGGGTATCATTATACCAAGCCACATGAAGCATTCAGCTTGTTCATGGCTTTCTATCATCCTTCTCCAGTTTAGTAAGTTAGGTCAGTCATGCATAAATGTGAGCTTTGCAGCACTTTTGAACCTCACATTTGGAGGCCTTTTGCCTTTTGGTAGGCCGTCATTGTAAATAAGAATTTGTTCTTAACTGACTTGCCTAGTTAAATAAAGGTTAAATAAATAAATTAAAAAGGACAGCAGAGAAAGAAAATCATATGGAAACATTGTAGTTTGAGAAAGAGTAATGGAGAAACTTTGACACCGATGGTTTGCATTGAACAATATAAGCAGTTTTATAAACCTTCGAAAAAAGTCAAAATGGTCAAATTGACTCTGTATAGAAATTACATATAAGCATATAAGCATTCCACCAGCAATTCCAGACTCCTATTTCTGATTGAGTGAATGTCACGAGTGGGTGTAGAGAGAGACCAAGGAGCAGCACAGCGATAGTTCGACATTGTTTTATTAAATAATAAAACAAATGCAACAAACTATAATAACAAGAGGCAATGAAATGAAAATGAACAAGAAACAACACTTACTGTGACTTGAGGAACAATACACCTAACATTGACCCACACACAGGTGGCTGAGAGTGGTGCCTAAATGCAATCCCCAATCAGAGACAACCCTGTACAGCTGTCTCTGATTGAGGATTATTACCTCCCCTAGTTAGGGTGTGAGGGCTCGACTGTGGTTCTACCACTCCCCTTATTGGGAGTAAGGTCTAACCACAGCCAAACCCTCACAGTACCCCCCCCCCTAAGGTGCTGACTCCTGACCGCAAAATAATCCCCCCCTCTCAAAAAAAATTATAAACTGAACTAGGGGGAAAAGGGCGGAGTACTGGGGCAGTTGCTGGTGGAGGCTCCGGACCCGGCCTCGGACGTGACGTAGGCAGTGAAGGCTGCTCCCTTCCTACCTCAGCGTTGCACGCCCGATCTGGTCCGGACCCCAGCGCGGTGATTTTCCCTTCCGTTCTCCCGCGAAGCACCAAGTCCTGTCTGGACCCTGGTGTGGAAGCCCCCGACCCTGGAGCGGTACAAACAACTGGACCCGGACTGGGCACCGGTGTGGCAGGTCGCTCCGGTTCTGGAGCTGGGCAGACGACCTTCCCCGGACTGGGCACCGGTGGAGCGGACTGCTCCGGCACTGGAGCGAAGCAGACGACCGGCCCCGGACTGGGCACCGGTGGAGCGGACTGCTCCGGCTCTGGAGCGGAGCAGACGGCTGGACCCGGATTGGGCTCCGGTGGAGGTTCAGGGCAGCTGACCTTCGCTTGAGGTTCAGGGCGGGTGACCTTCGCTGGAGGTTCAGGGCGGCTGACCTTCGCTGGAGGTTCAGGGCGGCTGACCTTCGCTGGAGGTTCAGGGCGGCTGACCTTCGCTGGAGGTTCAGGGCGGCTGACCTTCGCTGGAGGTTCAGGGCGGCTGACCTTCGCTGGAGGTTCAGGGCGGCTGACCTTTGCTGGAGGTTCAGGGCGGCTGACCTTCGCTGGAGGTTCAGGGCGGCTGACCTTCGCTGGAGGTTCAGGGCGGCTGACCTTCGCTGGAGGTTCAGGGCGGCTGACCTTCGCTGGAGGTTCAGGGCGGCTGACCTTCGCTGGAGGTTCTGGGCGGCTGACCTTCGCTGGCGGTTCTGGGTTGCGGACCTTCACTGGAGGTTCTGGGTTGCGGACCTTCACTGGAGGTTCTGGGTTGCGGACCTTCACTGGAGGTTCTGGGTTGCGGACCTTCACTGGAGGTTCTGGGCTGCTGACCTTCACTGGAGGTTCTGGGCTGCTGACCTTCACTGGAGGCTCCGTGCTGCGGGCCTTCGCTGGAGGCTCTGGGATGCAGACCTTCACTGGAGGTTCTGGGTTGCTGACCTTCACTGGAGGTTCTGGGCTGCTGGCCTTCACTGGAGGCTCCGTGCTGCGGGCCTTCGCTGGCTCAGAAGCCCGCTCCCGCATATCCATCAGCCTGTTCACTAGAGCGTATCGGCACCCGAAGTCCTCCTCCTCCTCCAACTCTATTAGCAGCGGTCCGTCTGCTGCTCCAATGGAAGAGCAACCCAGGCTCTCCACCACCTCGTCTGTTCCTCCCTCGGGTATTCATAAAACCCCTTGGGTTTCTCTCGATCTTGGATCGTTGGCAGACGAAGTGGTGGGCGATCCTCTTCCTCCAGCCTCTCCGTGCTTTGGCTGCGCACTGATGGTGTGGTGCGCAAAGTCGGCACGGACCGTGCCGGGCTGTGGGCCAGCGCTGGAGGCACCGGGTTGGGAACTGGCATTGGAGGCCTGCTACTGCACCGATCTTCTTCTCTCCATCGCCAATCCCCTTCCTGTGAGGACTCCTCCGGGAGCCCCCACGAGTGAGGGAACAAAGGCACATAGTAGTCGTCTCCCTCCGACTCCTCTTCGTACCTCTGCTCCCATGGCTGTAGGGGCTCCTCCAGGATCCCCCACGAGTGCAGTGGCCGGGGCTCCTCACCGTCAACCCCCGACCACCCCCATAGCCCCCCCCAAAAAACTGTTTGGGGTTTCTGGGCTCCAGGCTGTTTTCTTGTCCGTCGCTTGTTCTTTCCGCTGCGTCTCTTGGTCTCGTTTTGGTGGGTCATTCTGTCACGAGTGGGTGTAGAGAGAGACCAAGGAGCAGCGCAGCGATAGTTCGACATTGTTTTATTAAATAATAAAACAACAAATGCAACGAACTATAATAACAAGAGGCAATGAAATGAAAATGAACAAGAAACAACACTTACTGTGACTTGAGGAACAATACACCTAACATTGACCCACACATAAGTGGCTGAGAGAGGTGCCTAAATGCAATCCCCAATCAGAGACAACCCTGTACAGCTGTCTCTGATTGAGGATTATTACCTCCCCTAGTTAGGGTGTGAGGGCTCGACTGTGGTTCTACCACTCCCCTTATTGGGAGTAAGGTCTAACCACAGCCAAACCCTCACAGTGAACAGCCATTGAAACCTATACCGTCTATCTATCTACACAGGGTTGGTATCTGTCAACTGAACTTGTTAGGTGACTTTGACAACAAGTGTCCTAATGGACGACATTACCGATTGAATCAGTGCTAAGTAGATGACTTAACACTGGAGCAATGTTTGTGGTATTGAACTGTGAACAGCACAGCCAACAGTATCAGACATGCAATCAAATAAAAGAGTGGGGAAGAGAGAGGGGTGGGGGAGAGAGGGAGGGGTATGGGGTGGATAGACGCCAGAACAGGGAGGGCTATTGGCAGGTACAGACAGATGAAGTGGAGAGGAAGTCAAGTGAACAGTAAGAGACAAGTTTCTTTATTTCATGTTGGGTTTGAATTCATTAGGGCAGGAGTAGAAAAGCGTTTCTTGACTGGAAATGGCTGAGAACTTCTGAACACAGACCCCTTGATGGGTTGCCTGCTTGCACTGACCCCTGACCTTCAAAGCAGTGTTTATTTTTTATTTCAAATCAAACTTTATTTGTCACATGCACCGAATACAACAGGTGTAGACCTTACAATGAAATGCTTACTTACAAGCCCTTAACCAACAATGCAGTTCAAGAAAGAGTTTTAAAAAATCATAATAAAAAGTAACGCAATAGAATAACAATAACGAGGCTATATACAGGGGTTATCGGTACCGAGTCATTGTGCAGGGGTACAAGGTAGTTGAGGTAATTGAGGTAATATGTACATAGGTAGGGGAAAAAGTGACTAGGCGATCAGGATAGATAATAAATGTGTTTATTTGACAGGCACCATGTTCACCAGCTTGTAGTATCTGAAGTCCCTGCATGCCTTCACTTTTATATCATGTTGAATCATATTGCTGAAACCAAGGCCTCAGACTCTGTACAGTTATACATCTCTAACACACCTGAATGGAAGACGAACCAGAACAGGAAAAGAAGGAAAATAACCCGACCATCTTCGCACCACATCTCCACTAATAAATATTACACAGCCTTGTCTGTACAATACAGTGGAATCTCAGACTCCTTTAACATCTGAATAATTAATGCAATAAAATCTGTTTTTTTTTCGCTTCCCTCAAATCTTCTTTTCTTGGCCGTACTCAAAGTGGTAGCAGCGGAAAACAGGACTTCAGAGCCAGGCAAAGAGCTGGAAGATAGTGGAGGCGAAGGGGACTGAAGCGTGTGTGTGTGTGTGTGTGTGTGTGTGTGTGTGTGTGTGTGTGTGTGTGTGTGTGTGTGTGTGTGTGTGTGTGTGTGTGTGTGTGTGTGTGGGTGCGCATGCCTGTGTGAGACAGAGAGAGGTCATTTTAGAAAGATGTTGGATAATACTTGTGGAAAATAAGTCCATGATTCTGACTCAGTGCTTCTCAAGGCTGACAATTTGATCAATTGCATAGTCAATATCAGACTCAATGATGGCAGTGTTTGCTGATTTCTCTGCTATTGGGATCATTACAAAGTTCAAATCAAGTTCAAATCATTACAGATATTGAAGGGTTTAAATTACAACGCTAAATTAATAATCATAAGGGATTTGGCAATTATATATTTTTTGTAAATGTTGCATTTCTTTCTAAGAAATAACATCAAATGGTATCAGTAGGCTACTGTACTAAGGTGAACTGTCTTATTTGTGTAGCCCACAAGCCTCCAGTGATCCTAATTACTGTCAATTCATGGACATGTTTTCAGGGAAACCGACCAAGGATGCTTTCATCAATTACATCCTATCGTTGTGTAGCAAGGTAGAATACAGTAGATGTACGGTTATTCTATCATGAAAGTCAACTGTATGCTATTTAGTTAAAGGGTGTCAAGGATAAACTACTCACCGCTGCTTTGCCACATGGGCACATTTCGTCAGATCAGCAGAGAAAATTAATGCGGGCGTGGAGGTCCGCTGTCTTGCTCAGGTGCAATACAGGGGACGGACAGGACAACGCTCGCGGAAAATATAATAATATACGTCGTTTGCGCTGTACCAATCACCAACATTCTTTCTAATTTTGGGTAGTCATTTTTCTTCTTATTCTTTTTTGGCTGGAAAAGGCCAAACATTGCATAAAGAATATAACGAGGATTTGTTCTTTGCATAAAGATTTTGGAGTAGCCTAGTGTGTTTTGTATCATTAGTGCCATTCTTCAGCGTCCCCCTATTAAATATAGGCTACATGATCAAATTGAGCGGGACGGAGAAAATTAACTTGGTTGTGCAGTTGTGCATTACCATTAATGTATAAGCATCCAAATAAACAGAGCAACTTGTCGGACTAATTCAGTAATCTGTGCTTGCAGGGACCAATATTTTTAACACTTTTTCGAAGTGAAGACATGGGAAATTGTGATGGGAATTTAATTGAAGTGTTTGGTTTCTTTTAAATTCGACACGTTCTTTCAAAGGAAATAAGTGCTTTACCGCAGAATATCCACAAGGATAGTCACTTTTGTGGTTTTCAGTGTTAAAGGTACGAAATAAATGTGCGCTTTGAAGAGTGGCGTACCTGATGAGCATGCCATTCATCTCCGTTGAAAGTCTATTAATCACCTTCAGGCGCGGCTGCCTTTGAGCGTCACAAGGCTGCCACACCGATGCCAAGACCCGGGGCTGCGCGAGCCGGAGGCACCGGGGACAAGACCTGGGAAGATTCAAATACTTATAGAGGTAAGATTATACCCTGCATGCAAGTAGTTTATTGTTGAAGTAGTTTTGTGTCTTTGCTTTCACACACATTTCACACAAGTAATGTAGAGTATTGCTTGTGCGCTTGAAGTAGACTAGGCTTGGTTAATTTAGGCCTATTATAGAAACCTATATGCTTAATTTTGTTTATTGGATATTGAGAAAAGTTTGTATTTCATGGTTTCTCATATTTTGGTGACTATAATAGTTTTTTTAAATAATTGGACGTGGTCTAAAGGGAGCATAGACCGAAGACAGAAGTTTGGATCATGAAACTGGATAGATAAAGAGATCCGATGAGACAGATATAGAAAGTGAAATGTGTCATGAGAGTGAAAGAGAGACAATCTGGATATCATGATAATTGAAAACCTACGACATATTTTTATAAATTCAGTTCACTGGTCACGTGCTCTGGGCACTGAGCGGTTGTCCATGGTGCTGATGTGCTCTCCATGCAGCCGTGCGGTTGAAACCTGAGGCAATTGCAGCCTGTGTGATTTGTGAAAATGGGTAGATTTGCGTAGCCTAAGTTGTTTTATTCGCTCGTGAGGGTGGTAGGTATCTCTGTCTTGGACCCAGCGATTATATGATATGATGTATGATGTGATATGTAATGTGCTGTGGGGGGTTTTGCAAATGTGTTATCAATGGGTCAACACTGCAATTATTTAGTATGGTTAGATGCCTTGTAAAAATGTGTTAAACAAACACATATTTGAACTCTCTCCAAACAAATAGCGTTCTGTAAGTCTAGGGTAACTTTCGTGGTTAGATGATGATAGAATGCCAAGTCTAATGGCCTGTCCACTGACTTTGAGAGTTGGCCCAATACCTCTAGAGCCTCAAGAGGTAATGTCAGACATTGTTCTCTGAGAGATAGATTTTAACCTGAGAGTCAATACTCTAATGCTATAGTCTAATGATAGTCAATAGAAAGTCCTTTGCACTTCTTGTTTAGGATGCGGTCATGGGCGCTGTGTGTGTGTCTGTCTGTCTGTCTGTCTGTCTGTCTGTCTGTCTGTCTGTGTAATGTAACCAAAGTGACATTCAATTATTTTTTTTATGGATACAAAATACACCAGTGAGGTGGATCATTATGTAGATCTAGAGGACAGTGAAGTGGAGCATTATGTAGATCTAGAGGACAGTGAAGAGGATTATTATGTAGATCTAGAGGACAGTGAAGTGGATCATTATGTAGATCTAGAGGACAGTGAAGTGGATCATTATGTAGATCTAGAGGACAGTGAAGTGGATCATTATGTAGATCTAGAGGACAGTGAGGTGGATCATTATGTAGATCTAGAGGACAGTGAAGTGGATCATTATGTAGATCTAGAGGACAGCGTGCCATAGAGAGTTGTAACACACAACCCCAGCTATCAGATCTACTGTGCAAGTAGTTATGTGTGTACTGCAATACGGATCATGATGAACCTTTAAATCCTGGCTGCATGTGGATGGCCAGTGATTTGTGTATTATGGTGAATCACAGCAGTCGGTGTAAATTACTCCCTTCCTGCAGGGACACTGATACCAGGCCAGGTCATCATGGGAACAGAATGCAATGTGTTGAGCTGAGCTGCTGAGTGTTTGTGGTGGCCTCCATTTTCCTTATCTGCCACAAGATAGCTTCAGCTCGGTTAGACATTTTGCAAGCTAGTCTTTCATAGCCATTCAGATGGGATTCCAGCTGAGTATATGACTATCAAACCTATCACACATCACTTGTAACTGCTTTAGGATGGATAATTCCTTTAACGTTTGCTGGAGCAGGGGACTTTTAATAGAACAGTCTAGGCGCCTGGTTACTTCCTGCCTTATTTAGTGGACGTCTACAGCATCAATCATCTTCTACTTTGGTCCATATGTACACTTGGGGCCAAAAGTTTGGAATATTACTCATTCAAGGGTTTTTCATTATTTGCACTATTTTTTACATTGTAGAATAAAAGTGAAGACATCAAAACTATGACATAACACATGGAATCATGTAGTAACCAAAAAAAAGTGTTAAACAAATCAAAATATATTTTAGATTTGAGATTCTTCAAATAGCCATGACGACAGCTTTGCATACTCTTGGCATTCTCTCAACCAGCTTCACCTGGAATGCTTTTCCATCAGTCTTGGATGAGTTCCCACATATGCTGAGCACTTGATGGCTGCTTTTCCTTCACTGCGGTCCGACTCAAATCATCTAAATTTGGTTGAGGTTGGAACCAAAAATCTCAAATTTAGACTCCAGACCAAAGGACAAGTTCTAATGTCCATTGCTCATGTTTCTTGGCCCAAGCAAGTCTCTTCATATTATTGGTGTCCTTTAGTACTGGTTTCTTTGCAGCAATTCGACCATTAAGGCCTGATTCACACAGTCTCCTCTGAACAGTTGATGTTGAGATGTGTCTGTTACTTGAACTCTGTGAAGCATTTATTTGGGCTGCAATCTGAGGCTGGTAACTCTAATGAACTTATCCTCTGCAGCAGAGGTATTGGGTCTTCCATTCCTGTGGCGGTCCTCATGAAGCTGGTTGAGAGAATGCCATGAGTGTGCAAAGCTGTCATCATCGGTGGCTACTTTGAAGAATCTCAAATTTGTTTAACACTTTTTTGGTTACTACATGTGTTATGTCATAGTTTTGATGTCTTCAGTGTATCTACTTTGGTCTGATTATATATTCTGCAATATTATTCATATTTCTTCTTCTTCTTCTTCTTCTTCTTCTTCTTCTTCTTCTTCTTCTTCTTTTTATTATTATTATTATTATTATTATTATTATGTGTGACTGGTTGCTTTGGGCTTTGATTGCTTTTATTTAGTTGGAGGTGAGAATCAGTAGAAAAAACAACTATCTACTTGAAATTTACTGGAAGCCTTTCTCTGTCTCTGCCTTAGTGTTGAGGCTATTTCTGGGTTTGATGTAATTTCTGCTGTGTAACTCCCATGCATTATTCCAGTATGGTCCTACACTGAATGACACGTTCCTGGAACCTTTCCCACAGTACCAAACAGTCTAAGCAGGAAAAAAAAGAAAACTAAGATGGACTCAACTTATTAGGAGGCTTTTGTGTGCATTTATAGTATGTATTTGTATTTGTATTTATTATGGATCCCCATTAGCTGTTGCCAAGGCAGCAGCTACTCTTCCTGGGGTCCAGCAAAATTAAAACAGTTATATATTTTTTAAATATTACAATACAATCAAAACAGAGTGCACAACATATTAAGTGTGTGCCCTCAGGCCTCTACTCTACTACCACATATCTATAAGTCCCTCTTTGTGGCACCTGACCACACAACTGAACAGTAGTCCAGGTGCAACAAAACTAGGGCCTGTAGGACCTGCCTTGTTGATAGTGCTGTTAAGAATGCAGAGCAGTGCTTTATTATAGACATACTTCTCCCCATCCTAGCTACTGTTGTATCAATATGTTTTGACCATGAGAGTATACAATCCAGGGTTACTCCAAGCAGTTTAGTCACCTCAACTTGCTCAGTTTACACATGATTTATTACAAGATTTAGTTGAGGTTTAGGGTTTAGTGAATGATTTGTCCCAAATACAATGCTTTTAGTTTTTGAAATATTTATATTTAACTTATCCCATTCTGAAACTGCAGCTCAATGTTAAGTCTTGCTGTCATTTCAGTCGCTGTGGTAGCTGACGTGTATAGTGTTGAGTCATCCGCATACATTTATTTTATTTTTTTTATTTCACCTTTATTTAACCAGGTAGGTCAGTTGAGAACAAGTTCTCATTTGCAACTGCGACCTGGCCAAGACAAAGCAAAGCAGTGTGACAAATAACAACACAGAGTTACACATTAAACAAACAGTCAAAAACACAATAGAAAAATCTATATACAGAGTGCAAAATGTAGTGCAAAAATGCAGTAAGGTTAAGAGGTAGAACAATAAATAGACTATAGTGGTGACATAAATTACAGAATTATCATTATTAACACAGGAATGAAAAATGTGCAAATTATGATGTGCAAATAGAGATACTGGAGTGCAAGAATAGTGAAAAATAAACATGGGGATGAGGTAGTAGTGTGGGCTATTTACAGAAGGGCTATATACAGGTGCAGTGATCGATAAGCAGCTTTGACAGCTGACGCTTAAAGTTATTGAGGGAGATAGGAACCTCTAGCTTCAATGATTTTTGCAATTCGTTCCAGTCATTGGCAGCAGCAAACTGGAAGGAATGGCGACCAAAGGAGGTGTTGGCTTTGGGGGTGACCAGTGAGATATACCTGCTGGAGCGCATGCTACGGGTGGGTGTTGCTATAGTGACCAGTGAGCTGAGATAGGGCGGGGATTTACCTAATAAAGACTTATAGATGACCTGGAGCCAGTGGGTTACATAGACACACCGGCTTTACTCAAAGCCAGTGGCGTGTCGTTAGTAAAGATTGAAAAAAGTAAGGGGCCTAGACAGCTGCCCTGGGGAATACCTGATTCTACCTGGATTTTGTTGGCGAGGCTTCAATTAAGGAACACCCTCTGTGTTCTGTTAGACAGGTAACTCTTTAACCACAATATAGCAAGGGGTGTAAAGCCATAACACATACGTTTTTCCAGAAACTGACTATGATCGATAATGTCAAAAGCCGCACTGAAGTCTAACAAAACAGCCCCCACAATCTTTTTATAATCAGTTTTCTCAGCCAATCATCAGTCATTTGTGTAAGTGTTGAATGTCCTTCCCTATAAGCATGCTGAAGGTCTGTTGTTAATTTGTTTACTGTAAAATAGCATTGTATCTGGTCAAACACAATTAGATATGGCAAATAGAAGTGACAATATTATATCCGCTATTATCCTCAGTAATTTCCCATCCAATTTTCCATGTGCCAAATTTCATTTGTCTTTCTTTTACCATGTCACTGCGTAGACCAGTATATTATTTTGAATTTCATCATTACTTGAGCTTGATTTTCTCTCCAAAATTCCCTGTCTAATGTATATATTTCTGTGAAATAGCTTAAGTTAACCTGATTATCTGAAGGAATGTGCCATTACTGCACTATGCCCAGGTCCATTGTTTCAAAGAGTGGAAGTGATCACTAAAAGCAACATCAGATTCCCAATGAGGGCTGTTGTCAAGGATACAAATCTATATAACAGAGATAGATGATGTAAGTTTAAGCACCACTCCCCCCTTCAATCTGTTCCCCTCTCCCCCCATTCTCCTTCTATTCTCTTCTCTCTGCAGAGTGTTGATGGAGAGGACTTCGAATGTCAGCCGGGACAGTGGTTATCTGTGGTGGAATTCTAGCTACATTCATTTTACTAACTATCGTAGCAGTACTGTGCTACTGTAGGTTGCAGGTAGGCTATAGTCTTGCCATGAAGAATTAGATTTGTGATGAGTGCATGTATGCTAAGGTTTTACGGCGACCATCTTGTCACGTTTCTCTCTGCTCCATTGGCAGTATTATTGCTGTAAGAGGGAGGAGCCAGAGAGGGAGGAGGAGGAGCAACCGGACATTGCCATCATGTCCTCTCTCCCCACACCAGTGCACACGGCTGGTGACCCCGACGTGATGGCCACGCCCCCCTCAGAGCCCAACGGGCCCGCGTTTGTCTACACTCCACCCCTGATCCGCAAACCAGTGACACGCTCCCATAGGTTCTGCCCATCCTGCACTCGTTACACCCTGCCCTTCTACCTGCAGCACCCCTCTGAGAGCCTGCATAACGGCGGCGGCCGCATCCGCTACAGGACTGTGCAGCAGCAAGAGCTGGACCTGCCCATGGACCTGGCTAGCTTCAACCACAAGCTCAACCTCATCCACTCTGTCACCATGAGGGAGGTGGTCACCCACAGCCACAGTGTCAGCACCGATGTGTAGCCCCATGGTGGCTGGGAGGACCAATGTCAGGGACCTGACCTGGCTGGAGGGAATTCTATTGCACTCTTACTTACTGTAGATATTTTCCACCTCACCAAACCGATGGATACATTCACTCGCTCACATGATGTAGAGAGGTTTTTTGGTCTCACATGCAGATATATGGACACCTACTCCTGAATTCACATGAACAATATATGTATTTTTAAAGGGCTTAATATCATAGGCATATAGGATCTGTGATTATGAGGGAGACATTTTTTCTCAAGTGAAGCTAAAGCAGGCAAATGAATAACTTTGGTACTGTGTATGTTGTGTGATACCTGTACTATACATCCTCTTGGGGTTTATGCAGGTGATGACACATAAGGTACTGTAAGCTGCTAAAATAAGTATTTAACCCTAAGTAATATTTTTGTCCCACTAGAGTAGACAGAACATTACTTGAGTCTGATTTGCCAATCTTCTGAAGTGTTTTGGTTAAAGGTCTGAGTGTCCTCTTAACAGCTTCTTAATAGAGTGTGGAAACTTATTATTTTAGAGCTCATTTGGTGACAATTTAAAGGGAAAATATGATTAAATGCATATTTGAAGGGATTTTCATGTCACTCATTGTCAAGTCATGTACTTCAAATTCCACAATACATTTGACATACGTCAATTTAGTTAGTTTCTCCAGTAATGTGTGTTATGTTCACTTGGCAAGTATGGGTGGCCTAACCCTTTTTGATTCACAAAGAAACTTAACATGGCATGCCTTGTTTGCTTTAACAGTGTTTTGTCTTCATAGTGTATAGGATATTTGTTTGTTATTCCAGCAGTAAACGTGAGAGGGAAAACCCCACACCGAAACCAGCAGGTGGCATCAGGTCCTAACCCATGCTTTTCCCATCATAGAGACTACTACTTTTGATGAACCATGTGGAATACAGTGTCAACAATAAACAGATGAAAAAATACGTTTTTTTGTATGTCTCATATTCTGAACCCAACATAGAAATCAAAGAAACAGCTATAATTTAGACGTTTTAATGGAAATACAGGGACATACATTGAGCATTTCAGTTAATAACAGTACAAAATGTCAATGATAACTGTTTTGTACAAAGAGGTATCAGTTATACAAAAACAGTAAACTAGATATAGATATTGTCAAAAACAAGACACACGCACTTGAATGTATTTCAACCTTTTCAAGTGTCAGGAAGCTTTCAGTCCATAAATGGGATAACTGTATGGTCATACTGTATGTCTTTAGTCTTACCTTCTAAATTAACTCTCTCATTCACACTTAGCAAACTGGCATTTAGTAACTTCAAGAATTATAGAGCCATGGTTGGTAAAAATCATAAATTGTAAATAAATTGTATGTCCTGCAAAAATACCCAATAATATAGACATAGCAGTAGGGGCATAACAACAATAGAATGGGCAGAATAAAATGGGGCAGTAACAAGAGACGAAGCAGCAGACATTTTAAAAAGTTTTGCTTTGACATATTGTACTATTTCTTATAGCATAGCCAATGATAACACTCAGTAAGTCCACCTTTTCTGTGCCAGACACTAATTAAAAATATAATTTAATAATATTCATAATCAATATTTATCTTAAATACAGTCTAGTCATGCAGTATAATTAACCAGGAAATAATTTAATGTATCCTTCCACATAAGTGTGGCCCATTGTCTTAATAGGTTGTTAATATTTGGAGTAATGACAGTGCTGGTTTAAGAGATATCTGGTGTAGGAGATTCTCTCTTCAAAAGACACAAATAGATGCACCAGTTCACTCTTTGCTCTCTCGTCTTCCCTCCTTAATATTTCAGGGTTTCAGTCTTTGCATGTGCCCAATTGACAACCTCTGAAAGATCTGGTATGTGGTTGTGGTTCAGACTGAAGACTTCATCATATTCTACTGTTTCTTACTTATTTAAATCAGGCCCTTTGGATATACAGTAGCCTACTGTGGTGTAGTAGAGTAGCCTATTGGGGGCGTCAGTCAATACTAAGAGGCCCTGCAGGAATGGCAGCAGGCCTTGCTGTAGTACCAGTGGCTGCAAAGGTTCACCTTCAGAGCCAGAGAGCAGTTGGTGGTGGGCCGGTCCTGACAGCTCTCATCTGCATGGCAGAGAGACATTTATGATATGTTCAATCATATGGAAAAAGTAGACTCATCACAATCAGGAAATACTGTAATGACAAATCTATCAATTCATTCATTTAACAATCAATCTGCCTTTCTACGTCCATAATCTAAACACTCAGGACTTTGGGCTTTATGTAAGAAAGAGGTGCCTGCCAACACTAATAATTCTCTCAGTTGTGAAAAGGAAAAAAAGTACTGCAAATAATACAATGAAAACAAAGTGCTTAGACGATTCTGTGTTCTCCGGTCTACTTTTGCCTGTGACTAGACATAAGCTACTGTATCTCTCCTAAAGTTGCCAGAGGCTGTGGTGAGGTCCTGCTTGTATAGCCTGATCCCAGATCTGTTTGTGCCGTCTTGCCAACTCCTATGGTCATTGGCATTGGAAAGACAGCACAAACATATCTGGGACCAGGCTATTGCTTACATACCTGGGGGTTCAGTGGGACAGGGTTGCAGGGCGCAGGTCTGCTTGGCCACAGGCTTGGTCAGGGGGTCACACCCTCTCACGATCTCCCTAGCCTGGTAGCACTTTACGTCTCTCATCCTGACACCCACACCACACGTCTTAGTGCACTGAGGAGTGAACACAACACACATCTTAGTGCACTGAGGAGTGAACACAACACACGTCTTAGTGCACTGAGGAGTGAACACAACACATGTCTTAGTGCACTGAGGAGTGAACACAACACATGTCTTAGTGCACTGAGGAGTGAACACAACACAAGTCTTAGTGCACTGAGGAGTGAACACAACACATGTCTTAGTGCACTGAGGAGTGAACACAACACACGTCTTAGTGCACTGAGGAGTGAACACAACACACATCTTAGTGCACTGAGGAGTGAACACAACACACGTCTTAGTGCACTGAGGAGTGAACACAACACACGTCTTAGTGCACTGAGGAGTGAACACAACACACGTCTTAGTGCACTGAGGAGTGAACACAACACACGTCTTAGTGCACTGAGGAGTGAACACAACACAAGTCTTAGTGCACTGAGGAGTGAACACAACACACGTCTTAGTGCACTGAGGAGTGAACACAACACACGTCTTAGTGCACTGAGGAGTGAACACAACACACATCTTAGTGCACTGAGGAGTGAACACAACACACATCTTAGTGCAGCAGCAATGCTCACTGTTGCGATTTGATAGGACACCATATATGTGAGGTGCGTAGATACAATGTATTGCTCATGTCATGATGTTTTATGATACAATGTCATGGTTGAAATGGTATCACACCTCAGACCAGGGCGTGGTGTACCACTTGAAACAGGGCCTCTCAAAGCAGGTGTTCTCATCCTCTGGCCTCTCACTGGCACCACAGTCCTCATCGTTGTGGGTCTGGAACTTCCCAGAAGTGATGCCGGCACATTGCACGATCCTCCGCTTCACACCGCGGCCACATGTCGTGTTACACTGAGAGGAAAAAAAGATTGCTCTTAGCTAATGCATCTCTATCCAAAAGAACATCAACAAAACATCAAGAGAACATACTGTATATAGAACATCAAGAGAACATCAAGTAAACATTGCCAAAATAAAACATAAATAGAACACCAACAGAGCATTAAGAGAACATCAACAGAAGTTGCCTTACCCTCTCCCAGTCCTGATTGAGCCAGTGTGGGGTACAGTCCTTCTCCCCACAGGGATGGATGGCCAGGGGCTTATTCTCCGGAGAGCACTGGGATTCAGGCACCACACGGCCCTCTGGTGTCTTACAGTACACGTGGCGTACCATCTTCCCCTGGCCGCACGACCCCGAGCACTGAAGAGGTCAATGGTTAACAGGAATAACACAGCAAAAAAAACACAGTATCAGTGATCAAGAGCAACTTACAGTCAGTGCAATCACTATTCCTATCAATAATCAATGTACCAAAGAAATGGAGTAGTGTAGTGAAAGTAGTGTACTCACCGGCCCCCACTCTGACACAGTCCACTGGCGCTCACAGGGTGGGCCTGTGCAGTTCTTGGTGTTAGGGGGGCGGGTTGGGGGATCACATGACTTGGTTTCGTCTGAACACCTGACCTCCCTGGTCACCTGGGCCCTGCGGCCACACTTGGCTGGACACTGTACAGGAGAGAGGAGATGGCACAGGACAGACTCACTTTCAATATCATCTACAGCTGCCCAAACAGTTGCAAGTAGAATACAACAATGTACTTACTACAGTGTTCCTACGCAGTAATTCCTGTAATGTAAACCACACACACACACACACACACACACACACAACCCATGTCCCACCGCCAACTCCCACAGTATAGCTCCACCTACCTCAGTCCACTCGGCCACCTCCCATTGGGGGCCACAGGTGGGGCTCTTACAGGGGCGGCGCTCCAGGGGCCTCTCCAGCTCTGCCAGGTTGCAGAGGTCACTGTACACAGAGCTGTCCAGCCCGGGAGACAGCATCTTCCAGCAACGCACCAGACGGAACTGGAAGCCCTCACCACAGGTACGAGAACACTCAGTCCAGCTGCTGGCCTCCCACCTGAGTGTAAGGGGTGCACACAGAGTAGAGTTCAGAATATAGTTAGTTATCTTCTGATTTCAATGAAATCAAATACTATGGTAGCGGCCAACACCAGTTTACAGTTCCTGGTTACTGAGTATACAAAAAATCCAGGGGGGATACTCAGTGTTGTACTTTTTAAGTGTGTTATTCTCTGGTGCATACCTGGGCTGGCACTCCCTCCCAATGCAGAAGTCATGAACAGGCTCAGGTCGGGTCAACGTGTCACAGTGCATGTCATCTACCTCAGCGCCGTCATAGCGAACACACATGGCAAACGACTTTGACACTCCTGCAGAAGTGAAGGAATAACTTAAAATTATCCATATACGTGTGTGCGTGTGTATGTATGTATGTATGTATGTATGTGTGTGTGTGTGTGTGTGTGTCTGTGTCTGTTTGTGTGTGTGTGTGTGTGTGTGTGTGTGTGTGTGTGTGTGTGTGTGTGTGTGTGTGTGTGTGTGTGTGTGTGTGTGTGTGTGTGTGTGTGTGTGTGTGTGCGTGAGTGCGTGCGTGCGTGTATGTGAGTGTGTGTGTGTCTGTGTGTGTATGTGAGTGTGTGTGTGTGTGTGTGTGTGTGTGTGTGTGTGTGTGTGTCTACCTATAGAGCAGGTGGAGGTGCAGGGTTCCTGAGAAGACAGTTTCCAGCGGTACATGTCTGCAGGGCTCAGCTTGAAGTTCTTCTGCAGGAACCTCTGATTGGTCCTGTCAAACACAACATGACAACAAGGTCTCACACGAATGGTCCTGTCAAACATAACATGACAACAAGGTCTCACACGAATGGTCCTGTCAAACACAACATGACAACAAGGTCTCAGACGATTAGTCCTGTCAAACACGACATAACCAGGCCTTCACAGTGAACCCACTGAACCCCAGCTCTCTCTCTCTCTCACACACACCACACACCACACAACACACACCACACACACACACACACCACACACACACACACACACACACACACACACACAAATTGCTGCATCACTGCTATGGCTGACTGACCTCACCATCAAAACCATAACAACCAGCGATATTCTGTTTTTCATTCATTCACATAAAAATGACATGCACATTCTTGTCATATCACGAACCATCAAACAGGCAAAGTGTCAATACAGGACTAAGATCGAACCGTACTACATCAGCTCTGACGCTCGCCAGATGTGGCAGGGCTTGCAAACCATTACAGACTACAAAGGGAAGTACAGCCAAGAGCTGCCCAGTGACACGAGCCTACCACACGAGCTAATCTACTTCTGTGCTCACTTTGAGGCAAGCAACACTGAGGAATGCATTGAGTCTGTAATACCAACATGTTTCAAGCAGACCACCATAGTCCCTGTGCCCAAGAACACTAAGGTAACCTGCCTAAATGACTACAGACCCGTAGCACTCACGTCTGTAGCCATGAAGTGCTTTGAAAGACTGGTCATGGCTCAAATTAACACCATTATCCCAGTAACCATAGACCCACTTCAATTTGCATACCGCTCAAACATATCCACAGATGATGCAATCTCTATTGCACTCCACACTGCCCTTTCCCACCTGGACAAAAGGAACACCTATGTGAGAATGCTATTCATTGACTACAGCTCAGCGTTCAACACCATAGTGCCCTCAAAGCTCATCACCAAGCTAAGGATCCTGGGACTGAACACCTCCCTCTGCAACTGGATTCTGGAGTTCCTGACGGGCCACCCCCAGGTGGTAAGGGTAGGTCACAACACATCTGCCATGCTGATCCTCAACACTGGGGCCCCTCAGGGTTGCGTGCTCAGTCCCCTCCTGTACTCCCTGTTTACCCACGACTGCACGGCCAGGCACGACTCCAACACCATCATTAAGTTTGCAGATGACACAACAGTGGTAGGCCTGATCACCGACAACGACGAGACAGCCTATAGGGAGGAGATCAGAGACCTGGCCGTGTGGTGCCAGGATAACAACCTCTCCCTCAACGTAATCAAGACAAAGGAGATGATTGTGGACTACAGGAAAAGGAGGAGGACCGAGCACGCCCCCATGCAGTTTGAGAGCTTCAAGTTCCTTGGTGTCCACATCACCAAAAAACTAGAATGGTCCAAACACACCAAGACAGTCGTGAAGAGGGCAAGACAAAGCCTATACTCCCTCAGGAGACTGAAAAGATTTGGCATGGGTCCTCAGATCCTCTAAAGGTTCTACAGCTGCAACATCAAGAGCATCCGGACTGGCTGCATCACTGCCTGGTACGGCAACTGCTCGGCCTCTGACCATAAGGCACTACAGAGAGTAGAGCGTACGGCCCAGTACATCACTGGGGCCAAGCTTCCTGCCATCCAGGACCTCTATACCAGGCAGTGTCAGAGGAAGGCCCTAAAAATTGTCAAAGACTCCAGCCACCCCAGTCATAGACTGTTCTCTCTGCTACCGCATGGCAAGTGGTACCGGAGCGCCAAGTCTAGGTCCAAAAGGCTTCTCAACAGCTTTTACCCCAAAGCCATAAGACTCCTGAACAGCTAATCAAATGGCTACCCGGACGCCCCCCCACCCCCCAACTCCTCTTCTTCACACTGCTGCTACTCTCTGTTTATCATCTATGCATAGTCACTTTAACTATACCTGCATGTACATATTACCTAAATTAGCCCGACTAACCGGTGCCCCTGCACATTGACTCTGTACTGGTGCCACCTGTATATACCACTGTATACCACCTGCATATATATATTTTTTTTACTGTCACTTTACAGTTTTTTTTTATTTCTATACCTCTTGTTTAAATAATACTTAATTTCTACTTAAACTGCACTGTTGGTTAGGGCTTGTAAGTAAGCATTTCACTGTAAGGTCTTCAGAACACGTGACAAATAAACTTGATTTGATTTTCCTGGCTGTTTTTTATTACCAGTGCAGAGATTTTTAGAGGAAAGGGGGCACCATGAGAGGGAGGAAGAGAATGAGAAGGAGTAGGAGGAGAGGAGGAAGAGGACGAGGAAGATGAAGAAGAGGAGGAAAAGGAGGAAGAGGTAGAAGAGGAAGAGGAAGAGGAGGAAGTCATTCAATATGACTGGGAAGAAACATACTGTCCGACTGTAGTCACCTCTAGGGAGAAATGTGCAGAAATTAGTCACACTGAGATATGCCGGTGAAGTATGATTCAAAGTTCCTGTGTATTTTCAAATAATCTGTCCCCCTCCTCCTCCTACTTGTCCTTCTCTTCCTCTACTCCCCTCCTCCTCCACCTCCTATCCTTCTCCTCCTCCAATCCGTTCTTCTCCCCGGGGCAGGGGAAGACAGGATGGGTCATGTGATGTGTTCTATGGGGCACTGGCAGGAGAACTAGTGCTGGGAAGCCAACATGAATTATAAATATGATGGAATGCAATCCCGGCCAGCCCTGCTCTCTGGCTGTCTCCTCTCCATACGGTTCTTGGGATGTCTCAGATGGAAAAAAGAAGCCAGCATTGGATGGGTCCAGAAGCCAGCATGGAGCACATTCCATTTCCCTAGCCAGCCCAGCCAGCAGCACCGGCCCTTGTCCCCAGCGAGACTACACTTTTACGGGACCTTGAAATGACTCAGTCTAGTAGTGTTCACTCTAACCCCTCAGCAACAGCATCCCTCAGTGAAGAGAGGTAGTGTCTGGTAAGTGGAAGAGGAAGATCAGAGGGGTTGTGGATGGGATTCTGAAGTGATTTTATTTGGATGGGTTCGTATACCTGATAACAAGCTGACGTTGGTCTAACATTGGCTCAGCGTTGGGTTTTCCTTTTCAACTTTATCAACTAGATCTGCTATAACTAACACGATATCTGCCTATTTACTTCTGCTCAACATTGTGTGGATCCCTCCTTACTGTACCTGGTTCTATTGGTGCGGTTGTTACTCCTCATTCCCGTCAGCAATGTCCTGTTGGGGAACAGCAGGTCTCCAGTATCATTCCTCCGGCGGCCCAGACTGAACTCCCCCAGTGAGCTTTGGAGGGGGAACTTCACGCTGCTATAGTCTACCTCCAATGGCCCCACCTCCGACGAGAACAGTCCCTCTCCCTCGTCCGGACCAATCCGCTCACCCAGCAAGACTCTCCAGATTAGGTTCTCTGAGTCTGGAACCTCCTCTAAAGGCCTGCTGTCTGCCGGGGCAGGGACTGCTACACCGCCTGTGTGACTGCTGTTGCCGTCTGTTGGGATGGCAGGAAGGGAGAGGAAAGATAGAGAAATTATTAAAGTGGGAGAACACCTTATACTAAGCCGAACAAGAGGTGTTTCCTGGTCAGGTGGTCAAGAAGAACTCCTGGTGTTTCTTATACTGTACGTACAGTGCCTTGCAAAAGTATTCATCCCCTTGGCGTTTTTCCTATTTTGTTGCATTACAACCTGTAATTTAAATAGATTTTTATTTGGATTTCATATAATGGACATACACAAAATAGTCCAAATTGGTGAAGTGAAATTAAAAAAATTACTTTTTTCAAAAGATTCAAAAAAATAAAATAAATAAAAGGAAAAGTGGTGCATGGCCCCAAATGGTGTATTCACCATCTTTGCTATGAAGACCCTGAATAAGATCTGGTGCAACCAATTACCTTCAAAAGTCACATAATTTGTTCAATAAAGTCCACCTGTGTGCAATCTAAGTGTCACATGATCTGTCACATGATCTCAGTATATACACACCTGTTCTGAAAGGCCCCAGAGTCTGCAACACAGCAAGGGGCACCACCAAGCAAGCGGCACCATGAAGACCAAGGAGCTCTCCATACAGGTCAGGGACAAAGTTGTGGAGAAGTACAGATCAGGGTTGGGTTATAAAAAAATATCAGAAACTTTGAACATCCCACGTAGCACCATTAAATCCATTATAAAAAATTGAAAGAATATGGCACCACAACAAACCTGCCAAGAGAGGGCCGCCCACCAAAACTCACAGACCAGGCAAGGAGGGCATTAATCAGAGAGGCAACAAAGAGACCAAAGATAACCCTGAAGGAGCTGCAAAGCTCCACAGCAGAGATTGGAGTATCTGTCCATAGGACCACTTTAAGCCGTACACTCCACAGAGCTGGGCTTTACAGAAGAGTGGCCAGAAAAAAATAAGCAAACACATTTGGTGTTCACCAAAAGGGATGTGGGAGACTCCCCAAACATGTGGAAGAAGGTACTCTGGTCAGATGAGACTAAAATTGAGCTTTTTGGCCATCAAGGAAAAGGCTATGCCTGGCGCAAACCCAACACCTCTCATCACCCTGAGAACACCATACCCACAGTGAAGCATGGTGGTGGCAGCATCATGCTGTGGGGATGTTTTTCATCGGCAGGGACTGGGAAACTGGTCAGAATTGAAGGAATGATGGATGGCGCTAAATACAGGGAAATTCTTGAGGGAAACCTGTTTCAGTCTTCCAGAGATTTGAGACTGAGACGGAGGTTCACCTTCCAGCAGGACAATGACCCTAAGCATACTGCTAAAGCAACACTTGAGTGGTTTAAGGGGAAACATTTAAATGTCTTGGAATGGCCTAGTCAAAGCCCAGACCTCAATTCAATTGAGAATCTGTGGTATGACTTAAAGATTGCTGTACACCAGCGGAACCCACCCAACTTGAAGGAGCTGGAGCAGTTTTGCCTTGAAGATTGGGCAAAAATCCCAGTGGCTAGATGTGCCAAGCTTATAGAGACATACCCCAAGAGACTTGCAGTTGTAATTGCTGCAAAAGGTGGCTCTACAAAGTATTGACTTTGGGGGAGTGAATAGTTATGCACGCTTACATTTTCTGTCTTATTTCTTGTTTGTTTCACAATAAAAAATATTTAGCATCTTCAAAGTGGTAGGCATGTTGTGTAAATCAAATGATACAAACCCCCCGAAAATCCATTTTAATTCCAGGTTGTAAGGCAACAAAATAGGAAAAATGCCAAGGGGGCTGAATACTTTCGCAAGCCACTGTAAAGAGGCATTTTATGTGCAGTTTGTGCACTACAACAAAACAGCACACAAAGCCTTTCCACACATTTCTAACGGCAGGAGAGAGGGCCTCAGTCTCACCCAGTGGCCAAACTCCCTATAGAACTGTCCCACAGTCCGAGGAGAGGGGCTGTCTGAGACCTTGTTGCAGGCAGGTAGGCCTGCACCCATTACCACTCATGTTTGTGATGCAGACATTTTTAAAAAGGAGAAAATGCCAGGGCTCCCTGAATTTTTTATCTACCCCAGCTCATCTTTGTATATATGCCTGTGAATAATGCAGGACTCAAAAGGGCCAGTAGAGAGGATGCTCTTTAAAAAAACCAATGTTTTATCTCATCTGATATCTGAGCGGTAAACGGTGCTGTACTCTCTCTCTCTCAAATCAAATCAAAGTTTATTGGTTGCATACACAGATTTGCAGATGTTATTACGGGTGCAGTGAAATGCTTGTGTTTCTAGCTCCAACAGTGCAGTAATACATAGCAATAAAAATAACAAATACATACAAATAAAACTTGAGAAATTAAGAAATATCAGAACTAGCAATGTCAGAAACCGGAATATATATATATATATATATACACACACTACATGACCATGATCTCATTCCAAAATCATGGGCATTAATATGGAGTTGGTCCCCTCTTTGCTGCTATAACAGCCTCCACTCTTTTGGAGACTTGCTTCCATTCAGCTACAAGAGCATTAGTGAGGTCAAACACTGATGTTGGGCGATTAGACCTGGCTCGCAGTCGGCGTTCCAATTCATCCCAAAGGTGTTTGATGGGGTTGAGGTCAGGGCTCTGGGCAGGCCAGTCAAGTTCTTCCACACCGATCTCGACAAACCATTTCTGTATGGGCCTTGTTTTGTGCATGGGGGCATTGTCATGCTGAAACAGGGAAGGGCCTTCCCCAAACTGTTGCCACAAAGTTGAAAGCTGTAGCGTTAAGATTTCTCTTCACTGGAACTAAAGGGCCTAGCCCAAACCATGAAAAACCGCCCCAGACCATTATTCCTCCTCCACCAAACTTTACAGTTGGCACTACGCATTCCGGCAGGTAGCTTTGTCCTGGAATCCGCCAACCCCAGATTCAAGCATGATTCATCACACCAGAGAATGCATTTCCACTGCTCCAGAGTCCAATGGCGGCGAGCTTTACACCACTCCAGCCGATGCTTGGCATTGCACATGGTGATCTTAGGCTTGTGTGCAACTGATCGGTTATGGAAACCCATTTATGAAGCTTCCGACGAACAGTTCTTGTGCTGACGTTGCTTCCAGAGGCAGTTTGGAAGCAACGTGAGTGTTGCAACCAAGGATAGACAATTTTCACACGCTTCAGCCCTCGGCGGTCCCCTTCTGTGAGCTTGTGTGTCCTACCACTTCGCGGCTGAGCCGTTGTTGCTCCTAGACGTTTCCACTTCACAATAACAGCACTTACAGTTGACTGGGGCAGCTCTAGCAGAGAATACATTTTACGAAGTGACTTGTTGGAAAAGTGGTATCCAATGATGGTGCCACGTTGAAAGTCACTGAGCTCTTCAGTAAGGCCATTATACTGCCAATGTTTGTCTATGGAGTTTGCATGGCTGTGTGCTCGATTTTATACACCTGTCAGCAACGGGCGTGGCTGAAATAGCCAAATACACTAATCTGAAGGGCTGTCCACATACTTTTGTATATATAGTGTATAATGTTGTGTATAAACAGTATGGACAGTATATGAATAGAAAAGGTGTGTACAGCAGTTGACTAGAATACAGCATATACATATGAAGTAAGTAAAACAGTATTTAAACATTATTAAAGTTACCAGTGTTCAATGACTCTGTACATGTGGCAGCATCCTCTAAGGTGCAGGGTAGAGAACTGGGTAGCAGCTGGGTAGAACAGTGACTAAGGTTCAGGGCAGGGTACTGGATGGAGGCCGACTAGTGGTGACTGTTTAAAACAGAAAGAAGCTCTTTCTCAGTCTCTCAGTCCCAGCTTTGATGCAGCTGTACTGTCTCTGCCTTCTAGATGGTAGTGACATTGGGTGCAGTAGATGTTCTGGAGGGCAGGCAGTGTGCCCCCGGTGATGTGTTTGGATGACCGCACCACCCTCTGGAGAGGCCTGCGGTTGCGGACAGTGCCTTTGATGTACCAGGCAATACAGCCGGACAGGATGCTTTCAATGGTGCATCTGTAGAAGTTTGTGAGGGTCTTAGGGGCTGAATTTCTTCAGCCTCCTGAGCTTGAAGAGGTGCTGTTGCACCTTCTTCACCACAGTGTTTGTGTGAAGGGACCATTTCAGGTTGTAAGTGATGTGCTTGCCGAGGAACTTTATGCTTCTGACCCTCTCCACTGCGGCCCCATCGATGTGGATGGGGGCGTGCTCTCTCTGCTGTTTCCTGGTCCACGATCAGCTCCTTTGCTTTGTTGACGTTGAGGGAGAGGTTATTTTCTTGGAACCACTCCCCCAGGGCTCTCACCTCCTCTCTGTAGGCTGTCTCATCGTTGTTGGTAATCAGACCTACCACTGTTGTTTCGTCAGCACACAGTCCTGAGCATCGGGGGCCCACGTCGGCAGCTCAATGTTGTTCTCTCTCTCTCTCTCTCTCTCTCTCTCTCTCTCTCTCTCTCTCTCTCTCTCTCTCTCTCTCTCTCTCTCTCTCTCTCTCTCTCTCTCTCTCTCTCTCTCTCTCTCTCTCTCTCTCTCTCTCTCTCTCTCTCTCATTGTATTGGTTTCTAGTATATTGGTGTTACCTGTGTATTGTGGTGGGGTTGGGGTGTCCTGGTCACAGTCGATGGCTGCTCTCTCCACATACACCTCGTTGGTCTCCTGGCCCTTCTGGCCCTCGGCCCCTGCAATCTCGGCCCCCTTCTTCAACACACGGTTCTGCTGAGTCTCAGGGACCGCCTTGCCATACGTGCTCCCGTTGAGTGCCACCATGCCCATTTCCATGGAAACCCCAGGGGTGGTGCTGTCGGTGCCGGTGTAGACAGGGGGTTGAGGGACAGGGGAAAGGGACTCCCGTAGGACGGTGTACTCGTATGTGATGTAAGGGATACGACCATTCTGGTTCCACACCTATGAGCAGACAAAATGGTCGGTTGGGGAGGAGACGGATAGCATCAGAGAGCTAACCCATTCCCTCCAGCTCTCTCTTATGAAACAATTCCCTTACGTTGATGACTTTTTGCAAATCCAATCAGTTTTCCATGTTGAAAGGATGTGGGATGTTGTACCCTGCACCTGCAAGTTACTGGATACGTATACACTACTTCTAAATTAGAGAATACCCAGAGGCCCTGGCTGCTCGGCAAGAGGAGGTAGCAGAGCAGACCTCAGCAGGATACAGTACCAGAACATTGATGGCCTGGTTGATGGGCCCTTTGGCCACGATGTACTCGATCCCCGTCTCATACACATCCATGGGCCGCCGGTACTTGAAGACGGTACCCGCAGCATGGAAGTTCTGGGGGCTGTCCACCTTGTAGTTTCCATTGAAGAAGAAGTTCCCCGCCTGATCGGTCACAGCTGTGTGGGACAGAGGATAGAGCATAGTCTCATGGAGGGGATGGAAGACTATTAGAGGAGGACCGGTTGGTTGACTCCATGGAAAGATCATATCTCTGATGTTCACTGTAAACTGGAATTTCTACACTCCATATATGACCATAAATTAATACTATACAGTCAATTCAAGAGATCACGAAGCAAATTTAAGCATATATATTTTTGTATTTATTTAACCTTTATTTAACTAGGCAAGTTAGTTAAGAACAAATTCTTATTTACAATGACGGCCTACACCTGCCAAACTCGGACAACGTTAGGCCAATTGTGCGCCGCCCTATGAGACTCTCAATCACGATTAATGGTTATCCCATCGTGGGGGAGAAAATATCCTTTGTATTTGCTGAAAATCTGGAATAAAATGGTTTGCACCTTGTCATAACATATGGATCCTAATGACATCACACCGTACCAACAGGGGACATTAGAAATGTTTGTATACATGGCATAGTGAGCAGGATAAGAAGGAAGTACCCACCCAAAACATCAGCTGACTTCTTCCTCTCAATGATCTGGATGTCCCAGGAGCCCTCGGGGATTGTTGTGATGAAGGAGTAACCTTGGAGACAGGAAACAGGACACATTATGATGACTTAATTTTACCTGCAACTAAATACCCTGAACATCAGAGTTAGCTAAAGAATCACATAGACCTTGTTGTCAGTCTCAGATCTGAACTGTCTATAGTTATCTTTCAGTGACCTTGTAGTCAGTCTCAGATCTGAACTGTCTATAGTTATATTTCAGTGACCTTGTTGTCAGTCTCAGATCTAAACTGTCAAGAGTTGTATTTCAGGGACCTTGTTGTCAGTCTCAGATCTAAACTGTCTAGAGTTATGTTTCAGTGGCATATTTGCGGGGCTTGTCCCAGATAGGTGTGTTCAAGGTTTGGAATAGATGGAGAGCCATATCTCCTCCATCAGTACCCTCTATCCTTGCCCACCCATCCATCCTCCCACACACCCAAGCTATCAGTCTGTGGTTGAGGTTGAACATACTCCTACCCAAAACAGTGGCCCCGCGGCGGAAGTTTCCATTGACTCTGCTGCAGCTGCTGCCATCCCCCTGACACACTCCACACTTATCCAGCGTATTGGGCGAGAAGAGCACTCCATCACACCCGATTGGCTGATGTTAACACAAACAGGATGATTATCATCTTGAATCATTTCAGAACAGTTGAAGAAGTATTGATACACTTGTATCATGTGACCAGGAAAATAAGCCTTTCGGCCATTCTCACAGAATATGCAAAGCCATTTCCTCGGCAGATGAAGAAACAAGCATTCCCTGACCTCACATCTGCCGTCCACACAGACCCCTCTGTAGTTGCTGTACTTGCAGGATGTTCCGTCCCGAGCAGGAACCATCAGCTGTCTCTGGCCGTCTGCCGTGGTGCAGTGCAGGTCACATGGGTTACTGGAGATATGGACATAGTCATCTGTGGATGGATGGATGGATGGTGGACACAAAGGTCAGCGGTCACGAGGACAGGCCACACAGGAGGGAATGACACAGAGCTGAGTGGGTTTAATATGGTTGTTTTACCCGGATACAGGGGTTTCCAGTGGTAGTTCCTGCCATTGTAGACTTGTGAGTTGAACGACCAGCACTGCTCTACCCTGAAGCTTATCCCAGAGGAAGGGCAGTCCTGCACAAGACAATATACACACACTTTTCTGTCTGTTCCATGTATTTTTTATTTTATAATCGTTTTACAATTTGTTATAAAAGGGTGCGACAGGGTGGGACAACTCTGGAACAAAACCCTGTAGCTCTTCAGGACCAGGGTTTATGGCCACTGCACTAAACCTTAAAGGGGCAATCCGCCATTGAAACAATAACAAAGTGTCTTCCCCGCCACTGTTTCGGTAAAAAGCTGAGGGGTGGGGCTGGAAAAATGTCACCACTCAAATTCATAGACTATATTCATAGATTACGAGGACAGGCCACACAGGAGGGAATGACACAGTTTTGAGGCTATAGGCTGACAGTGTTTGTTTACATTTTACTTTGTTTACAAACATTGGAGTAAAACAAGCTTATATTTTGGGTTCTGATGGGTTCAACAGTTGAACTAAGCTCATGAGGCATTTATAAGTTATATTCCTCAAAAATCAATGGGTACACATCATTACTTTATAAGTCCATATATGTAATACCTGCAGATTACCCCTTTAAGCAATTTGTATCTCAATTGATTATAAAAAGAGCTGTGCTGTCGACTTCTGTATCATATGCTTCGGGTTGCGGGGTGTGGTTTCAACATGTATTTTGCTAACGGCAGGAACAGTGGTGGCAGTAATAGATTCATGCTAACCTTGGTGTTACAGAGGAGGTATTTTTTCGAAGTGCCAGTGCAGGTCATGTTGTCTCTACCAGTAGCTGCTTTCTTTCTTTGGATAGAAAATACATACATTTAATACATCTGCTAAATTAATAACTTTATGGAGTAGAAAATTATCAAATAGAAAATAACAGGTTAGAATAGAATTGAGTAGAACAGAATAACAATAGAACAGAATAGTATAGAATAGAACATTTCTGTCAGCGGACTGACCTCTGTTTGAGACAGTGCCTCTCCTGGGACATGACCCCCCCTCCACAGGTGCGTGTGCAGGCGGTCCACTTGGCCCACTCCCCCCACCAGTATGTGGTGGACTCCAGCTCATCCTCCAGACTGTTGGAGGCTGCCTCTTCCTCCTAGACACAACACAGCACCCTTAGAGAGCAGCAGCAGAACAGGTTCCTGTACACACGCACTGTGACTAATTATAAGCATGTCTAGCCACTGCCAATCTGGGTAAAGGGGAGACAAATTATATATACTGTGCTCTCCTTGTAAAAGGTGTGAGAGAAAAAAACAGCTATGGGTTTTTACAAGAAACCTCATGTAAGAAGGAACAGTCTGGAGATGAGAGGGACAGAAAGAGGGAGCAAGAGTGAGTGAGTGAGTGAGTGAGTGAGTGAGTGAGTGAGTGAGTGAGTGAGTGAGTGAGTGAGTGAGTGAGTGAGTGAGTGAGTGAGTGAGTGAGTGAGTGAGTGAGTGAGTGAGTGAGTGAGTGAGTGAGTGAGTGAGTGAGTGAGTGAGTGAGTGAGTGAGTGAGTGAGTGAGTGAGTGAACAACTGGTAAATAGAGAAAAAGAGAGAGAAAGACAGACAAACAAACAGACAAACAGTGTGGCTGACGGACTGATATTAGGTCAGTGATAGAGATGTGTGTGGGTATTTAAGCGAGACAAAGAGTGAGAGAGGTGGAGAGCATACCTGTCCCCTGGTTGAGAGGTTCCCTACAGACAAAGCCAGGGTGAGGAACCCCAATAGCACCAGGCTGGTCTCCCCACATTGTTCCCACGACCAGATCCGCATCCTGAAAAGAGAAAATATACAGACAGACCTCAGTGAGACAGAAAAGTAGGAGCTGAAGACTCCCATAAACGTTAACTACAGATGTAAGATCTTAATTTGATCACCCTGCTGCAGTAGAACTTTCCTGCAATTCAGGAAATTTAAAACGTATTTTAGGTTTAAAAAGGCTTCTAAAGTTTGGAATTTCCACATACGAAAAAAGTTTAAAACATTTCCATTAATTATAGTACACATAATAATTCTAATTTCAAAATTTTCCTGCTGTAGAAGACTGGCTCAAAATAAGATCCTACATCTGTAGGTACAGTCAAACAGAGTGGGAAAACACTTTGATTTCGAAAGACATCCTCAATGAAGACTTGTCATATCTGATACAGTCGACTCCTAACAAGTGCACAATGCACTATAGGATAAGTGCAAACTTGGTTCACAGAAGTTCACCAGTCCCAATTCAAGCACAACATGATTACTTACTACAGATATCCGTATGCTGCAGTATAATACATGCTTTAATAACAGTCCTTAGCTATTGCATATATCAGGGTTCGACTGTCCATGCAAATGTGTTAAATAGACCAAATTACTTCACTTACAGGTGTTTCAGAGGAAACATATTCATGCCAGACCTGTGTGGGCTTCAACGTAAATGTCTTAAGACATTTTAGTGCACTGGAAATCACTGTATACTTGGATAAAACCTTGACGCAGTCAGGTGGTGACACAGACAGGCTGTTGAGTGAGCACAGGTGTTGGAGACAGGATTTTGACCATGAAAGCAGCATGTAAAAGTTAAACAAGTCTCAGTGCTGGATTGACTAAGGTAAGTTTCCTAACTCAAGGCCTAGGCTTCCACACAGGTAGGCCTTTGTTTCCTCCACCTCAGTGTGAATGCACCGGCTGGCCCAGGTGCTTTCTTGTAAGGTAACACACACACACACACACACATTGACACACACTCACATACATTCATGCAAGCACACACACACCAGTGACATACACATCCAGTCACACTCCGATTCTAGGAAAGGCCCCCTTGCACATCCTGTGTCCTGCCTCTCCTCCTCATCAGCCCCACAACTCCAGTTAGGTAGGCTTCTTAAAATAAGCAAACAGATCGTATAGCCCTGTTTGCAGTCTGGCTTTTTCTGGCACTATATACTGGTGACAGGTGTCTTAAACTACCCACTGGAACACCTGGAGTTCATTATCCTCCCAGACACAGCTGGACCATGTCCAACTGCCAAACACACACACACCCCCACCCCCATAGACCATGCAGTCTCCCACAGACCGCCCGCGAGACAGGCCTTCCTCCTCACAAGGCTTCCCAGGGCCACAGAGAAGAGTAAACGCAGCCCCTGTGCGTCTCCCCATAGCCACACCCCCCGCGTCCCCCACTACCCTTAACCTCTGTCCCTCTGGGGCCCCCCGCTCACGGAAGGAGGGGTGTTTTTCCTTCATTGGCAGCAGACAGACAGCAAGCTGTCCCTGGGGAGGCTGTGGGGAGCTGCGGCTGCTCCGACCGGGGCTGTCTGGTCTGGATGGAAGGCCCAGGCAGACTCATCCTTTCTGGAGGATCTGTTTCACCAGACTGGTGCTTCTTCCTCCTCCTATCTCCTTTCTTAGCAGCTTTCTCACGATCATATGTGAAGTGGAAAATGTATGTTGCTCCCACTCAATTGTCCACTGCTCTCCACGAGTCCTCGGCCTCGCTCTGCTTACAGGCAGACAGACACACAGAGGCTGAGAGTTTTGGAGTGGAGAGAGAGTGCATGTGGTCTGTCTTTGTGGAATGAGTGACACTTGTTTCTAATAACCACCACTTTGGGGACTCCGTCATCTTTGCGCCAGAGTGCCTTCCAGTAGTTTGTTCCACGTCTCATTCGCGTGCATTGTTTTTCCTGTGTGACCATAACAATAATTGATGTGTCCTAAGTGAGTAATGGTCTAACTACCAAATCCTTCTCCTTCACACTGAGGCACGTTCAAACAGCTGAGCCTACCATCCTCAGAGCAGCTAGTGGGGATTTCTCCTTTACAAAACTTTGTGTCACTAGCTAGCTTAAGATGAATGCACTAACTGTAAGTCGCTCTGGATAAGAGCATCTGCTAAATGACTAAAATGTTCAATGTAAATGTCAGAAAGAAGCTGTGCATAATTCTACAATCACCACTCTTAACTTAAGAATATACTGTGCACTGACTATCTTGGACTGGTGCTTTTCATTGTATTGATTCCACAATCATTGAGTAATAATTTGTGTACATTTCTAATATCTGATAATCTTAACAAGTTTAACAGAATACCTATGACATAATAAATGGCTGAAATACCTGACATCATCAAAACTAATGTATTTAGTATGCTATAACACATTATATAGTTTATTGTTAAAATCACTTTTTCATTGTGGAGTTTCAGAACTTGAATTAGCATGAAACTGAGCCTCCCCCTCATCAGTCTCTCCCACAGCAGCAGAGAGGTCTCCATCAGCACACACACACACAACCACACACACATTCACAACCACACACACACACACACACACAGACTTGTTTTGGTCAGGTACAGAAGACGAGTCTCATTGGCTCAACTACCACATCACAAAACATGCTTCACGGCAGACACACACAGAGAATCACTTATGAACACACACACACACACACTTTTACACACAGACAGGCTGGAGGAGTGTAAATATTTACCCACTCACCTAGCTGCAGTCCAAGGGCCGCCGAGCTGTGTGATGCCGGGTCAGAGTGGGTGGTGTGGTGGTAGGTGCTGCTGTGGAGATGTGTGTGCAGAGGAAGAGAGAGGGAGAGAGGTAAGGTGTGTGCCTTTGATCCCTCTTCCCCTCCCTCCCTCCCTCCCTCCCTCCCTCCCTCACCCCCTCCACACCCCTTCTCCTCCCAGCAGCAGGAAGAGAGTGGCAGTAGGGAGGGAGGAACGCCTAGAAAAACAGGAGGCTCCCGCACGGTGCCAAGCACTGGGTTCTGCCTCTCCTGCCTCTGCCTCTGCTGCTGCTGTATGTTGTGGGGACTCTGTCCTATTGACAGGCCAGCGCAAGGCCTATTGACAACCTCCACTCCCATAACCCCTTCCCCTCATCTTCTCAGTCCCCCGAACATCCTTTCTTCCATCCTCTTTAGGCGCTGTTGTCTTACCCTGTGTGCTAGTTTCTATGTGGAGAGAACACACCAGGAAGTAGGTCATGATGAGTTTCAGGGCAGGCCTCTACATATCACTGATGTGAATACAGAATATCTAAGGCCCTACACGTAAACAAATATTTGAATTTGAAAGCATGATGCATAAAAAGTTACAGATACGAAGAGAGTGAATGAAAAAACCCCAAAGAAAAACAATGGAGAAAGTGAGAGAGGTTGAGTCTCTAGAATGTCTTGAGCAGCACAGAGAGAGAGAGAGAGAGAGAGAGAGAGAGAGAGAGAGAGAGAGAGAGAGAGAGAGAGAGAGAGAGAGAGAGAGAGAGAGAGACAAAAAAGAGAAAGCGAGAGGTTGTGTCTTTAGAATGTCTCGAGCAGCAGAGGGAGAGTGAGACAGACACTGGGACTGGGAGGACCACCATGCCTACCCACAACATCTGCACTCAGCAGCCACATGTTCTCTCTGCTGCGCTGCCTTGGTGTCTGCTACGTGCATTAGGACTCCTCTACTACACTACACTGCTAGGCTTCAATCACATGCTCTACGCAATCACACAGATAAACTATATATGCAAAAGTATGTGGACACCCCTTCAAATTTGTGGATTTGGCTATTTGAGCCACACCCGTTGCCGGGGGCCCACTGCCTGCCCTCCAGAACAATGTCACTACCATCTAGAAGGCTGAGACAGTACAGCTGCATCAAAGCTGGGACCGAGAGACTGAGAAACAGCTTCTTTCCGTTTTAAACAGTCACCACTAGCCGGCTTCCATCCAGTACCCTGCCCTGAACCTTAGTCACTGTTCTACCCAGCTACTACCCAGTTCTCTACCCTGCACCTTAGAGAATGCTGCCACATGTACAGAGTCATTGAACACTGGTAACTTTAATAATGTTTAAATACTGTATATGCTGTATTCTAGTCAACTGCTGTACACACCTTTTCTATTCATATACTGTCCATACTGTTTATACACAACATTATACACTATATATACAAAAGTATGTGGACAGCCCTTCAGATTAGTGTATTTGGCTATTTCAGCCACACCCGTTGCTGACAGGTGTATAAAATCGAGCACACAGCCATGCAATCTCCATAGACAAACATTGGCAGTATAATGGCCTTACTGAAGAGCTCAGTGACTTTCAATATGGCACCATCATTGGATGCCACCTTTCCAACAAGTCAGTTCGTCACATTTCTGCACTGCTAGAGCTGCCCCGGTCAACTGTAAGTGCTGTTATTGTGAAGTGGAAACATCTAGGAGCAACAACGGCTCAGCCGCGAAGTGGTAGGCCACACAAACTCACAGAAAGCAACACTCACTACCGAGTTCCAAACTACCTCTGGAAGCAACGTCAGCACACAAGAACGGTTTGTCGGGAGCTTCATAAATGGGTTTCCATGGCCAAGCAGCTGCACACAAGCCTAAGATCACCATGTGCAATGCCAAGCATTGGCCGGAGTAGTTTAAAGCTCACCGCCATTGGACTCTGGAGCAGTGGAAACACGCTCTTTGGAGTGATTAATCACGCTTCACCATCTGGCAGTCCGAAAGACAAATCTGGGTTTGGTGAATGCCAGGAGAACGCTACCTGCCCCAATGCATAGTGCAAACTGTAAAGTTTGGTGAAGAAGGAATAATGGTCTGAGGCAGTTTTTCATGGTTCGGGCTAGGCCCCTTAGTTCCAGTGAAGGGAAATCTTAACGCTACAGCATACAATTAATGACATTCAAGACGATTCTGTGCTTCCAACGGTGTGGCAACAGTTTGGGGAAGGCTTTTTCCTGTTTCAGCATGACAATGCCCACACACACAAAGTGAGGTTCATACATAAATGGTTTGTCGAGATCGGTGTGGAAGAACTTGACTGGCCTGTACAGAGCCCTGACCTCAACCCCATCAAACACCTTTGGGATGAATTGGAACGCCGACTACGAGCCAGGCCTAATTGCCCAACATCAGTGCCCGACCTCATTAATACTCGTGACTGAATGGAAGCAAATCCCTACAGCAATGTTCCAACATCTAGTGGAAAGCCTTCACAGAAGAGTTGAGGCTGTTATAGCAGCAAAGAGGGGACCAACTCCATATTAATGCCCATGATTTTGGAATGAGATGTTCAACATAGGTGTCCACATACTTTTGGTCATGTAGTGTATATATATGGTGATAGGCATAGTTCAGAGGGAGAACTACACATACTGCAAGTTGAGAGGTATGGTCTCCCTCCCCCTCCCCCCCCCCTCTCTCTCTCTCTCCTATAAAATAGTAAATTATGAGGCGGCAACAAAGGAAATGTGTTGTGGAGGGCTAACAATACTCCTGGGGTGTGGTGTTGTGTGGAGAAACGGTCTTGAGACACGATGGTTAGTACACACAGACAAGAGGAAACGTTCTAGTTTTTTCCCCTCCACAGATGTTGGAAAATAAACATATACTGTTTCAGTCAATGACGCTCTTTCAGCGAGAGAGAGATTCTAGAATAAAAATGTGTATTGCCAAACTGAGATATAAACAATACTGGAAAAAAGGTTAGGTTATATTTATATTAATTTCAGTCATCATTTATAATTCTAAAATCTGAATTATAAAACCTTTTATGTGAATTTTTTTTCTGAAATGTCTTAAGTAGTTTATTTTAAACTGCCTCACTTCTCTTACATTTATGTAAGCTATTGAGGTACCTGATAAATGTATTTCAGTCCATTTCAATTGTTATAGCTTCATCTTTTGAAATGCTCACCTATTTCCTCTGAGCTCAGAAGCACAGTGACTGCTCCTCTTCAGCAGGAGAGGAGAGGAGCTGTCATAACATTCTCGGATGTCCTCTTGGCTCACAGCCCAGGTTTATTCAGGCTGGTACTGCACTTTAGACAGACACATTCATGCTCGCAGACAGACAGCCAGACAGATTGGCAGACCTACACATCATCAAGCACATAGACACAGACACACACACAAAATATAACCGCATACCTACACAGGGGGCCAAAAGTTAGGAATATTTTTTTACATTGTAGAATAAAAGTGAAGACATCAAAACTATGACATGACACATATGGAATCATTTAGTAGCCAAAAAAGTGTTAAACAAATCAAAATGTATTTTATATTTGAGATTATTCAAATAGCTACCCTTTGCCTTGATGACAGATTTGTACACTCTTGGCATTCTCTCCACCAGCTTCACCTGGAATGTTTTTCCATCAGTCTTGAAGGAGTTACCATGCTGAGCACTTGTTGGCTGCTTTTCCTTCACTGCGGTCTGACTCATCCCAAACCATCTAAATTTGGTTGATGTTGGAACCAAAAATCGCAAATTTGGACTCCAGACCAAAGGACAAAATTCCACCGGTCTAATGTCCATTGCTAGTGTTTCTTGGCCAAAGCAAGTCTCTTCTTATTATTGGTGTCCTTCAGTTGATGTTGAGATGTGTCTGTTACTTGAACTTTGTGAAGCATTTATTTGGGCTGCAATCTGAGGCTGGTAACTCTAATGAACTTATCCTCTGCAGCAGAGGTATTTGTGGATCTTCCATTCCTGTGGCGGTCCTCATGAAGCTGGTTGAGAGAATGCATAGCTGTCATCAAGTCAAAGGGTGGCTACTTTGAAGAATCTCAAATATCAAATATATTTTGATTTGTTTAAAATAAAATTGGTTACCACATGATTCCATTAGTGTTATGTCATAGTTTTGTTGACTTCACTTTTATTCTACAATGTAAAACATTGTGTAAATAAAGAAAAACCCTTGAATGAGTAATATTCCAAACTTTTGACCCCCGGTGTACATACCAACACACACACACACGCATGCATGTGCTCTGGATAAATTCTCTACATGGGGAGTAGAGGACAATGCACTCGTAATAACAGTTTATACAGAGAACTATTCTATACTCATATGTACACTGAGTGTACAAAACACCTGAAAGCTATGATCCCTTACTGACGTCACCTGTTAAATCCACTTCAATACGTGTAGATGAAGGGGAGGAGACAGGTTAAAGAAGGATTTTTAAGCCTTGAGACAATTGAGACATGGATTGTGTATGTGTACCTTGCAGAGGGTGAATGGGCAAGACAAAAGATTGAAGTGCCTTTGAACGGGTTATGGTAGTAGGTGCCAGGGGCACCGGTTTGAGTGTGTCAAGAACTGCAACGCTGCAGGGTTTTTCACACTCAACAGTTTCCAGTGTGTATAAAGAATGGTCCACCACCCAAAGGACATCCAACCAACTTGACACAACTGTGGGAAGCATTGCAGTCAACATGGGCCAGCATCCCTGTGGAACACTTTCGATACCTTGTAGAGTCCATGCCCCAACAAAATTAGGCTGTTCTGAGGGCAAAATGGGGTGCAACTCCATTTTATACACTCAGTGTATCTCCACGTCACTTTCCAAATATACTTTGGATATATTCCCACAGCTTTAAAACATTCACAGAGTTGACTAACTAAAACATCTACTTTTAAATAATTTGTAAAAGAACTAGAGGGCAGAAGGCAGAACTATTTCTGAGCGAATCAAAAGGAAGCCCAGTGTTTCCTCAGATGCCTACAGGAAGTCCCTGGCTGCCACATTCCCACACTACTGTCCATGCCTATGTTTAGACAGAGACAGAGCAGGGGCGTGGGCCTGTTGAGGCGAAAGTAACCATGATACACTTTCATTTCATTGCACTCTCAACAGGCTCAGCCCATGACCTTTAACCTTAGGCTGTACATTGGGCTGGTATGGGGAGGACCGAGACCAGAGACCAGTGATACTGACAGAGTGCAGGGTCCCGCCCACAGGGGTAACCAAGCTGAGCCTGAGTGTCGTTCTGGTCGTGTGCAGAGTGCTAATGTTACATCCCATTCTGGAATCTGAGGCGTGAGGGTGTGTTCCCAACTACACTGCATCCCTTTGTGTTTTCTCATCAGCCCCAAAGGGCAGGTGCAACAGCTGAGGAGAGAGGAGGACCACCACCAGCTAGTTCTAGGGGTGTAGCCCTTTCCTGCAGTCAAATGACCACATCTCCCTTTTTTTCATAATTTCATAATTAATAAACATTATATTAAAAAACTGCTGAAAATCTGGTGTTTCTGTGTCAAACGTTTTAGTCATATTTCAGTGTTTTGTAATGTACATAAAGTGTAATATTGGGATGCAAACTCAACATTTTTGTAAGCCGTGTGAGGAGTATAATTTTGTTTGAAAGTAGATTTGTTTAAGACTACCAAGAAACACTGTGTGACCCTGATTTAGCCCAACGCAGTAATTAAAGTGCTGGGCTCACTCTTTCTACCACCCTCTCTATTAATTACATTTTATCCATGCACTATTTATATTCGCTACTTCACATGACTTTGGAAAAACATTGATCCATACAATACATACTAAGAAAAAGGACTAAGGGACTATGAGACTTGAATACATCTTCCCATCCAGCACTGCCAGATCACCACAGCGCAATACTAGCCTGTATCAATATCTTACCCAAGATGCTGCTTCCCACTGTTAGTAGCCTGGTGTTCCTGACTGCAGCCGGTGTGGCCACCAAGAGAGGCTTCTACATGGAGGCCACGGTCTACTACTTCACCATGTTCTTCACCGCGGTAAGAACCATGACAAGAAACTGAGATGTTGACGACACGCATTACTTTATTACTCACACTGCTTGTGAGTGGGACTGAGTGTGTGTACTTTACTTGCAGACAAATTCAAAGAAGTTCTGATTATGCATTGTACAGTCACATGGGTCGTTTGTTTACAACTTAAAGTGTGGGTCTACCTTTACGTTGTGTTTCTATCACTGCTAACCTACCAGAGACAGTATTTGTTGATGGCACTGTGTCCTGTCAGAACTGAAATGAACAGAAATTAAGTTACTATGTAATACAACAGTAATTAAAATGTATGGGATCTGTATAACCCTAGATGTACCATGACGTACCTAGATGTACAATGACGTACCTAGATTTACCATGATATACCTAGATTTACCATGCGTGTGACGGGTCAGGACTCTAAAGCATATGTTTCATGAAGTATGAGATCCTGGAGTACTTCAGCATGTACGGAACAGCCATCTCTATCTGGGTCACACTGATAGGTGAATGTAAACAGCATTGTATCGTGACACTGTAATGGCCCATCCTCAGGGTGCGTTGTTAAGTGGGCTAAAACTATGTTCAAAGAGCAAGTGAGCTCTGCATGTAATATCACTGAACGGTTGCTCTCCTGTACACACACACACACACACACACACACACACACACACACGCACATTTTAATCTTTCTCTTGCACACACTTGAACACTTGCATACATGTGCAGACACACACACGTTCACACACTCTCACTCTATGTTTATATTAACTTTAGGGGATTTTGATAAGCCATAGTTCTACTCTGACCATCTTTGGGGTGTTGACCTGTGCTGTGAGGATCTACCAGGACCGCTGGGGCTATGGGATCTACTCTGGACCAATAGGATCAGCAGTATTCATAATCACTGTACAATTTTTCAAATGCTAGTCAGATAGAATGTGTTGTAAGCTCCTATAGTAACTTCTCTAACTCAGTGTTTCACAAACTCGGCCCCGGGGACCCCAAGAGGTACATGTTTTTTTTTGTTTTTGCTCTAGCACTATACAGGTGATTCAAATAACTAATCATTAAGCTTGAATCAGCTGTGTAGTGCTAGGGAAAAAGCCAAAATGTTCACTCCTAGGGGTCTCCAGGACCGAGATTGGGAAACACTGCTCTAACTTTTCTCACTGTCATTTTCTATGAGACACCCTTTCCTGTCTAACTGAACGGCCTTAGACACGGGCCTGCAGCTCACCCTCTGTACAACCCACCTAGTACACCTGTTAAGAAAGCACTGGAGATCAACACTACACCTGTTAAGAAAAGATGGGAGATCATCAATACTACACCCGTTAAGAAAGGACTGGGCAATAGCACAAATACTGTTAAGAGAGCACTGGACTTCAGCAGCACTAAACCTGTTCACAAAGGACTAGACATCAGCAAGCTCAAAAGAACAGAACGTCTGGAAGTGACCCCACAAGACAGATACACTTTTATAAGTAAATTGGTCTTGGTGATGTCCAGAGAGAGAGGAAATGGTGAAAGAGATCTTACAATTAAGGGTTACAGGGACACAGACATAATCCGCAAAGGTCAAGCCCTGTGCTGTGTCAAGGACCTGAAGAGTATGGCTGCCTCCTTTGCATGTACAGAAAACGGGGAGACTGACAGGGAGAGGGTTCCTGAGGCAAGCCAGTAATATTGACTGGAAAAATTGTGAGTAGCACAAACCGGCAGACATTTTATCTCTCCAATATGAATAAATTGTCTTTCAAACATTTCTCAGGAGGACCTTTCGTCTGCTCCTCTCTCTCTGAGAAAGGAACTATGCAGTTAAATTCGGTTATGAAAATTACAACATTGTAAAAGCTTTATATATCCCCTAGGTGCCAAACATGTCATCTGGTGCATCAGACTTTTGAGTGCAGTGGAATCCGGTCCAGACACTAGACTGTAAACCAACTGCAGCGCTTTAGAATGTTTCAAATTATTCCAGTAAAGTGAGTGACCAAGCAACTTTGACTTTATTTCCTTACTTTGCAACCTCACTCACTTTAACCGTTTAGATGATGAACTATACTTTATATAATGCTTATTTATTGTTTTTATTTAACCGTGATGTTTCACTATCATGCACGTGTATTTGAAAATAAAATGTTGATGCTTCATTTGATCTGATTCTGCATCCTTGTTTTAGCTATGGACTTGAGCAGAGACAACTCATGCGAATGGAAAATAACTACCTGTATCTGAGCAATTGTGGATCACCATTGATACACACAATGGCACATAATTGAAGCAGCACTAATCCACTTAAAGCCCTACACAACATAAAACTGCAAGACTCCTACATTTCCCTTTCAGGACCACGTAGTGGTGTGCGTTAGCTGCACGTCACCTGCTACGAACACTACCCAAAGATTACAAACGTGTTCTGCATGTCTTAGACAAAGCCGTCTCCAGCCAAACGTGAATGAAACTCCTCCGGTCCACCATTAATTTTTTAACAGGGGGCCAAGCCGCCAGCTCCTGTGTCCAGAGAAAGGTGTTTTTGTCTGGGGTAAAACCTGGCGGCTACTGGGATCTCCTGGCTCCATTTTCCATTCCTGACAAGCCAGTAACCTGAAACTTTTATTACGCGGGGTGAAACACTTTTCAGCTCATTTACGACCACCGTCTGTTCCAGACCACTTTGTTCGGGGGCTGCAGCCCACACGCACATTGTCTGAGGGAGCCGAACCAAGCACCATGAGCCATCCCCACTGAGACACCACATTGTAAGGCGGCGGCCGACCACGCTCTCCAAATGGAGCAACTGAATGTCAACACCACACCTGATGATTGACATCAGTCTAGGCATGGGCTCCGTGGTCGTCTGCACCAACATTGGACAGACACCGTTGAGAAGATTTGGGTGGTACCCGGCATACTGTGGATGAACATACTTTTATACTGCTTGCTCCGCTATTCCCCACTCTGCATGTGACTATGCCACTGCTCTCAATACATTCTTATACCGGCAAGGGGAGCTTGAGGAGACTTGGTCCTGTATGTTAATTCTGGTCACAAATTAATCCAAATTAAGTATTGTATGTTCAGTATCTTAAATAGCTTGTGGAGTGCATGTGATCAGCTACTGCTTGGATGTTGTCTACAGGGTTGTGTCACAACTCTTTTATCCTAATCAGATGTCACTACAGTGCAGGGACGGGGCAGCTGCTTCTCTCTCAAAACGACAACTTCTCTCTCAAAACGACAACTTCTCTCCAGCCTCCACCATGTACAGTAACTATTACACACTGTAAACCACTTTATTGCCACGCATAAAACATTTACAGTATCAGTATGAAATCAATCTATTCACTTGTCTATAATCTGGATAAATATCTTTCAATTTGGCAAAACATCCTTTTCAGACAAATTTCCAACGCTTAACAATCTGTTAATAATAAAGATTTACTCTACATGGTTAAAAAAATTGCCCATCAGACAATGGCATTACCATAACAACTAAATTATAGAACCGACACAATAGTTACAGTCCCGTTTCTCTACCCTTATATCATTGAACTGCCTTCATCTAACTGGCCCACCTATCCTTTTTGTCTCCATATGCCTGTTAATCATATCTATGGACATAAACAATACAAACATTTGAGGAAAATCCCATAAGAAAATAGTTGTGCCCTGACAATCTAGATTATTGGATAAATTAAATCCAAACATGTGAGGTAGAACTAAAGAAAACTGTACCTATACTGACACCTGTTGGATTAAGAACAATATGGTACCATGACAACCTTTACTTTACTATGGCCACATTGAAGCCCAGGGTGCTGAAGAGCAACAGTGGACCAACAGTCCCACCATGTCAACCTAACAGTAGTAAACACCATAGTGTTGCTACTCATTTGGAATTCGATCCAAACCCCCCAAACTTCCTCCAGTGGTATGGCCTGTCCTTAGAGCTCAGTGCAGACTGCTCCTGTTCCACTGAGCGGGCGGAGGCTAGACGGGGCCCGTCATACTGCAGAGGCTGCCGCCGTTCAAGGGCCAATCGCACTGCTCGCTTCACCTGGCTCAACCAACACAGGAAGTGCACCTTTGGTCAGTATGAGAGATGCTCTCAACGTGTGGAAGACCCAATAAAACAAATACTGATCAATGGTGAATGTGAGTGGAAAGATGAGTGTTTTATGTGATTTGGTGAATAAGAGGTATGGAAAAGAGAGTTTGAACTGAAGGGCTTTATTGAGTGACCTCATTAGATGAGGGTAGATGAGTTTGTCTGTCCTAGTGTCTGGATTTCTACCTGGTCTCATACCTGCTGGTTGATCTTGACAATATGCTGGTACACGTCCTGCGGGGCCACACAGGCTTTAAGAGGTTCCTCCCCCTGGACAAACTGGTCCTCTGAGGATTGGCTGTCAGACTGGCTGTCTGCGCCATGTGACAGGGTTATCTTGTCAAGCCCACTGCACATTCTGGGGAAACAGGTTATGGAAATCTGTAATTAGCATCCACCACAGTTAGTTTGTAGACTTTGGGACTGGTGAACAAGCCCATATTTAGCCTATGAAAGGACTACAAAGCACTTCGAGTTGAGACTTTCCATTGAACAAGCTTCTTTGTAGTCCAGGAGAAGGCTTCATCTGGACCTGTGCAACTGCCCTTTAAGCCAAATATGTCAAAAGCATTAAAGTACTGCTTAATTTAGATTGGCTTCTGCACTTTTAGAACTAGTCCACTGGTTATATTGCACCTGGCAAACTAAACCAAGTGAAGATTAAGTATTTGACCTACTGTATATCTTTCTGACTCAGACAAACAGTGCTAGCCTAACCTAACCTTAGCACGGAGGATGCAGATTGTTTGCAGGCCTGGATGCTGTCCATCAGCTGGGCTTTGACCGTCCTGGCCGTTTCACTGCACAGAACATCTGACACGGAGCAGCCTGGGAACAGACTCAGCAGCAGAGGGACCACCTACACACACACACATACACACACACACACACATGCAGACAGAGAGACATACTTACTACAGCAGTCAGTTCTGCACCGTGGGAGTTCCGCACCCCTTTATGAAACATTTATTACATAAAATGAAACGTGGGTTAAAAGAAAGAATCAACCATTCATGTATTTATAAAAAAAACATGTTTGGTTTCCCCCCCAATATGCATAAGAAACAAGTGGTGAGAGCTTTGTACTTGCATAACTAGAGCCCTTTGTTTTTCCTTACAAAGTCACTTCAAGCCCTAGCCATAAAAACTGGTCCATAGTTTTTGTACAGACCGAGGTACATTTTATGGATAGAGTGGATGAGACATATAGGCATTGAGGGTCTTGCCTGATCATTAGAGGGGTCCAGGATGAGGGTACTGATGGCATCCTGCTTGGCCCCCTCCACGTTGGTCAGTTTACTGTGGGCTTTGGCTCGGTGCTCATAGTACCGGCTAACTCCAGGGTTGTAATTGATGGCTTCAGAGAACTTGTCAGCTGCCTCCTGGTACTTCCTGCGGTGAAGACAAAAAATAGTGTTGTGGATGACGGACTGAGACTCACAGGTCCTGGTAGCAGTGTGTTCCCAGGGTGTTGTGGATGAGACACAACGGTCCAGGTAGCAGTGTGTTCCCGGGGTTTTGTGGATGAGACTCACTGGTCCTGGTAGCAGTGTGTTCCTAAAGTGTTGTGGATAAGACTCACCGGTCCTGGTAGCAGTGTGTTCCCAGGGTGTTGTGGATGAGACTCACCGGTCCTGGTAGCAGTGTGTTCCCAGGGTGTTGTGGAAAAGACTCACCGGTCCTGGTAGCAGTGTGTTCCCAGGGTGTTGTGGGCGAGACTCATCTGTCCTGGTAGCAGTGTGTTCCCAGGGTGCTGTGGATGAGACTCACCGGTCCTGGTAGTAGTTTGTTCCCAGGGTGTTGTGGATGACAGAGAGGCGGATCCAGATGACCTGGTCATCAGGAGTCATCTCCTCCGCCTGCTGGTAGTCAGCCAGGGCAAACTCCCACTCGTTCTGTTTGAAGAAACAGTCTGCACAAACCACTACCACCTTTATAAATATCAGAGGTGATGTCTACTGTCTACTCAGATGCACTCATTCCTTAAATTGGATGTAATGGATATAGGCATAGCCACAGGAAGTAGGGGTGCTGAGGGTGCTGCAGCGCCCCCTGATAAATAAAAAATACACAAAATTAGTGCTCTGGCACTTTATTAGTCCTGTATGAGTGGACAAAAATAGTCGTCAGCAGGGCGGGGAGAAAACAATTGTCAGCACCTCCACCCGTAAACATCTTTCCACGTATATACGTAGGTACTGACTTAATGCATGAATGTATTCAAGGTGTATGAGGAGATATGAAATCATATCACCAGTCACTTTAAACACATTCTCTTTTGATCTCAGAGACTCCTGCCCACCATCTATATTCACACAATATTGTTATTTCACAGGGCCAGATTTCAATTGCACCTTTTTCAAGAGGGAGCCCACAACCTTCCTCACCTAATTTCACCTCAGCCAAACTCACCTCCTTCCCTCATCTTCCCCTCCTTCCCTCCTCTCCTCTCTTTTCCTCTATTATCCCCTCCCCTCATCTCCTCTCACCTCCTCTGTTGATGTAGAGGCCACTTTCCTCCTTCTGCTCCTGGATGGCCTTGTTGAGCAACATGACTGCCTCTGTGTAGAAGCTACGGGAAAAGCACTGCACGGCAAAGTCGTTGTAGGTGAGCACCAGCTGGACCTGGGCCTCCTCCAGCACGGCCCTCCAGTCTTCCTGCGTGTGTCCGCTCAGCTCCGACCCCTGGTCTCCCTCGTCTCCAGCCTCACTCAGCTCCACAGCCAGGACCAAGTCCTCAATGGCAGCAGTAAAGTCTTTCAGCTTGCGGTACAGAATACCCCTATAGTGCAAAATACTACTTATTAGTGGAAAATAGAGAGTATGTATCCTCATGTACAATAGATTGGTAGAGACGCTTCACCTAAAAAGTACATGTAGATGTATATCTCTTCAGTGGTAGGGGAGAATGTTCTGGTAAAATGGGGTCAGGCATGTATCAGATAAACCACAGGCCTAATCAACACCCTTACTTGCTGTATCAGAACCTGATAAATACTCTGCCATCAACACCTGAAGAGGTAGTGCCGCCCAGTCTCAGGGCAATGCTCCAGGGCCGTATTGATCTTGGACAGGGACTCTGTGAGCTCCCCTGCCAGGGACCTGCTGACGGCCTGCTGCCTGGCCCTCTCACTGGCCTCCTCTAGCTGGCCCAGCAGGGCACCTGCCTCTGGGCACGACGGACTGAGGGCCAAAGCTGACCTCAGATCATGGTAGCACATTTTTACCTGTATAGAGAATGGTGCTGTCATTACATTAGAATGCATGCAAATTAGACTTTTGATAATTTATATAGATAGGCAATAGAAGTCAGAGCGGATAAAAGTGGCAGTGACGTCACACGTGTTGAGCTAGCACATAAGCTGTTTGTCCCTAGGGTTACAACTAGAAATCGCCACACCTTCGTTCTTTCTAGCATGGTATTGTCAAATATTGCCCAGTGTTAACACGGAGGTAACGGAGTGTGCAAGTGTATTGCTGACCTGGTTGAGCTGTTTGTGGAGCCGTGCTCTGAGGGTGAACAGATCTGCGGTCTGAGAGTCTGCCTCCAGCCAGTTACTGACCAGCCTCAGACAGTCAGTATAGCGGCCCAGGGCCGTCAGGCATGCCAGGCTACAACAGCAACAAAGGGTGTCGTCAGTGGTTCACACTTTTTTAAATTTTAGGTGAATAGCACCATCACCTGGCTGTGCAAGGAGCCTGTCTGTCTGTAGAGACAGCTGAGGTCAAAGGATCTCACGTGACCCCCACACAGGTTATTGCAGTACGGTACATTTGACATAGTCTTCACAATCCATGTGCCGCATTACAACAAAAAGAATCACACCACACATTAGAAATTCCTTCTGTGGTTTTACTACTGATACCGCACGGCAAAGTTTTGAAAAAATCCAACACATGCGACACATTGCACGCAGTGCCACGCAACGCAACCTAGTCCCGCAGATGAGTCGCAGCGGTGTGGATTGCCTCCCAATGAAATTAATTGACTTCTGCCGGAATGGATACAGTTTGACGCAACTGGTATGCTCAAGGCGTTAGGCAGATAACATATGTATACAGCCAAAGAAAGTGTTTGTAAATAGTGGAAACAGTAACACATCTATTAATTTTTATGCGCATAGCTCTCCATATGAATACCTCATATTTCACACTGACCTCCTCATGTGATATGACCTGCAGCTAGGCTTTAGCTCGGTAGCCTTGGAAAACGACTCCAGAGAATCCAGGAACATGCCCTTATCATACAAACATTGGCCCTGTGGAGTGGACAAGATTTTATATATTACAGTTTTCAAGTGAAAGCAAGAGGTATTTCGATAGTGCTGGATGCTTTCTTGACTGTGTAGGAATGATCATCCTGTCTAAATCTGAGACTATTCTAAGATCACAGCATCACACAGCAGGCCGCTTTGGGGGACAGCCTCCCTCCCCACTCTCACTTGTAGGTAATAGATGACAAGATTTTATATATTACAGTTTTCAAGTAAAAGCAAGAGGTATTTCGATAGTGCTGGATGCTTTCTTGACTGTGTAGGAATGATCATCCTGTCTAAATCTGAGACTATTCTAAGATCACAGCATCACACAGCAGGCCGCTTTGGGGGACAGCCTCCCTCCCCACTCTCACCTGTAGGTAATAGATGAAGGCCAGGCGTGTGTGTAAGGTCTTAGCCTGAGGATCCAGGAGGCAGGCATGTTTGTAGCTGACAGCTGCAGACTGGAAGTCACATAACTGTAAATATGCCTCCGCCTGGCTCACATAGAGCTGGGTCTGGAAGTAAGGACATGTATGACAACTTCAGACAAATCAGACTATATCAATCTCACTCCTGTCAGTTCTACTTCCAACAGAAGTTACTGTAGATATTCAGCATGATTTGGTACTGATGTCAATTTGTGGTTCAGTACCTGATTCGGCTGAAGATTGATGGCTTTGGCAAAGCATGTCACAGCCTTTGAAAATTGGGACTCTACCATAGCCTTTTCTCCATTCTCATAGCTGCAAATTGATAAATCTAGGTGAGAGTGACCCTTATGGCAAACTCATCTTCAGCGATCCTATTGATATGTGATCAAAGTAATACATTGTCAAAGAAGTTGCATCAACCTGTTGCCATGTCAAACTCACTGTTCAATGGCTTTGTTTGTTATAACGTTCACGAGATCAGGCCTGACCCCTCTCCGGCTTTCAGATGATAGGAAGATGCTGCTGGACCCAAAGAGGCGGCAGATGGCCTGTTTACGCCGCGCTTCCACGAGCACTTCCTCCAACACAGCAGTGGGGAACAAACCCCTGTTGTCGTCGACCTGTTGGTCCATCTTCAGAGCAGGAACAGCCATGCTTTAATTTTATGCAGCTAACGTTAGCAATTTGTTGGCATTCATAGCTAGCTAGGTAATGTATGGGATAGCAACATTGGCTACTTTATAATTCTAACATACCAAAGTATTTGCATATAACTGACTAGCTAGCTACTTAGCTATTAATGCGAAAATTTTCTGCACAGTTATTTTTCTCTATTTGCTTTCAGTGTTGATAGCGCCATGTAACCAAGGGAACGAGACATGCGGATGAGAGGCTACGGGATATACCACGCCCATTCTGGCTGTATGTTTGTCTGATTCATCGCACGCATTTGTTGCATAAATAATTACAATTATTTCAAACTTTAACCTGAGAGGAAGAGGAGAAGTGATTTGTTTTACTCGGCCCAAAATCGGTCCATGAAGAATTTTTGTATGGCGGTCAAGATGAGTGGGCTGATTCGATTATGATGGTCCGCGGGACACCTGTATATTGCTCGTGACGTGCAAAAGCGGGGAGGGAGTCGCGCCCTTCTTAAATCGAACAGTAATCTACGCCGTTCTCTGTGAAATGAACTAAGGAACGCGCTGGGAACAGCTGCAACTTTTATTTTGGAAAACGAAACAGGAAGTAGAATTCGCATCAGCTGATTCTATGAAAACATATTACCAGATTTGACAATGAGCTGTTCTGTCGATCAGTTGACAACATTGAAACGGATATGTTGCTTTAAAAAATTTCACATAATTATATAATTATGAGTTTCGTTCTCTCCTGATAATTTTCTTCTTGAATTAAGGGGTTGTAGTCTCACGCGCGGTGGTAGTTTTTTGCACAGGCTTGAAAAAAAAGTTAGTTGTCGCTGGCTCTGCATGTCCAGCGTTCATGGTTGTCAAGTGACTGCGAAAAGGACAAACCATGATTGAAATACAAAATGAGTCAAGCCGATTGCTTGATACAGAAGATGGAGAAGAAGAGACAGGAGTGAGGTCGGAACAGGACGCATATCTTGAGTAAGTTTTTGTTATTGGTTATGTTAGAAACATGTCTGCAAGAAAAGTTTTAACCCAATACCTTTGGTGGCCCTATACCACCTAGCATGATGTTGTTCTTTTGGGTTGGTGAAGTCTTGCATGTAATGTTATTGTTACAATTGATGCTGATTTGTGTCTCCACCTGTTCTATCTTTCAACAGCAAAGTGAAGAATGGAAAGTTGTTCCTGGCCTGTTTTGCAGCTGTCCTTGGTCCCCTGAGTTTTGGGTTCGTATTGGGGTACAGTTCCCCTGCCATCCCTGAACTAAGCACAATCACTGACCCAAGATTACGATTAGACGATGATGAGGCTTCGTGGTTTGGGGTAAGATACAATTTTTGTCATGGGGTCCTGATTTTTTTCCCCCCTCTCATAACCCCACCAGGATAAGCTATGAATCCTTGTCATGCTATAACAAAGACCCGTTTTTCCTCAGTCAGGGAAAACTCTGGGCCCTAATCATTCCTGAGTGGATATTAGCCACTTAATTGACTTTTTTTTGTAGTCTATTGTGACAATAGGAGCTGCTATAGGAGGTCTACTCGCCGGTTGGATGGTGGACAAGATCGGGAGGAAGCTGAGTCTTATGTTCTGCTCCATACCTTATATCTTTGGTTTTACTATCATCATTGCTGCTCAGAATGTCTGGATGCTGTATCTTGGGAGGGTACTCACAGGACTGGCAAGTGGGGTTACATCACTCGTGGTGCCAGTAAGTTTTGATTTATTTATTTATTTTACTAGGCAAGTCAGTTAAGAACAAATTCTTATTTACAATGACAGCCCAGGAACAGTGGGCTAACTGCCTTGTTCAGCTCGGTGATTCGATCCAGCAACCTTTCGGTTACGGGTCCAACGCTCTAACCACTCGGCTACCTGCCACCCTCAAGTAATATGGAATGTCTACTCTTATTCTATCTGCTTAAGTTTAAGGTCAGAGAGAGTTACAATTGACCAGGATGCACGACGATAAGTGTACTATGTGAATGCCTGCATTCTAATTAGCTTATTTGCTCATGTATTCCTATTTTACATAGCACTTCATATGTTTAATTATTTCTAGCGATTTGCCATGCTGCATACTCTTCCAGTGTGACAATAGTTTTTCACTTTTCTCTTCTTCTGTGCTCTAGCTGTACATCTCAGAGATTTCCCATGAGCGTGTCCGTGGGACAATGGGCTCCTGTGTTCAGCTCATGGTGGTCACAGGAATCATGGGAGCATATATAGCAGGTATGCCACAGTAGGTGTCTGTTTGTAAGCAGTATTTGGATGTTAATGACTTTATGGTTTTGATTCTCATGAGGAAGTCTTTGACATTTTTTATACTGTAGCTGGTCAGCGGACAGGATTTCTGACATGTCACTAAGGATTTCTCAGTGTTGTACGACTTTATGACAGAGGTTACAACGGTAGTCATTCGGGTAGAAGTTCATGTTTTAATGATGTGGTGCAAGGTTTTTCCAATCCCAGATGGTATTGGCAACCAAACCTTGATAATCACGCCATGTCATGTGATCGTCATCGCCAGGAATGATTTAAGATTCCACCCTGCTAACTGAGAGAGCTCTCTCATATCACCATGCCTAATCTAGTTACCGACATGCCATGCTTGTTTCTCCAGATACTTTCCTCAATAGACAGTACTATTTCAGGCGTGGTAGGCTGTTTTGTCTCATTAGTGTCTTATGTTTAGAATGAATGGTCTTTGGCTGAGGAATGTTGTAAGGCAGAGGCTTTTCATTATCCTATAGTCTGTATATGCTCTTCTAATTATGCATTTATTTCAATTTAGTGAACAGGGGTGATGGATACTAATAATCAACGTTTTACATTTTCATTGTTCATGTTCTGGAGTTACATAATATCAACAACACCACTGTCTGTGGAATCCAGAACGTCAGTTGTGGTTAATTTTCACTCGGAATGGTCCTACTAGGGTCATCACACTACTGTCCTCTCACATTCCCTACTCTACTATGTCTGCCTTTGCTTCCCAGGGATGTTTCTGGACTGGCGCTGGCTGGCGATCTGCTGCTCCATCCCTCCCACCGTGATGTTGGTGTTCATGTGTTTCATGCCCGAGACCCCCAGGTTCCTGCTGTCGCAGGGTAAACGGAGGGAAGCCGAGGAGGCACTGCGCTTTCTGAGGGGGCCAGACGCCCCTGCAGAATGGGAGTGTGCCCGCATCGAGGACGCTTCTGACGACCAAGTGAGCTTTGTGTATTCCCTAGTAATCATGAGGTATAACACTTGCTTTGAAAAAGGTATTATGCCATTGCACAATGTAAGGGACAAAGGTATGGATTGTGAAATATTGATCTGATGGGGAGAGAGTCACACCTCTGTGTTGCACTTAACCAAATCAATAAGAACATGAGGGACAATCCAACACTTTTAACCGCAGGAACTCTGTCTTTACTTGCACGGTTATGTGTCTGAGTGAGGAAATTCTGGTCAGCCCTACTACTATAGGGAAGCAGAGCTGAGAAACGGTTGTCGTCCATGCTGTGGATTTAGTCTGAGGAGAATCGGGAACAAAGTAGCATGCTAATGTGAATAAGAGTGTGTGATGACTGTGTGCTTTGTGTTAAAACCAGGGAGGTAGTTTGGGGATGGCTGATCTTAAGGACCCTGGAGTATACAAGCCCCTTGGAGTGGGCATCATGTTGATGCTCTTCCAGCAGCTCACCGGTATCAACGCCATCATGTTCTATGCTGAGACTATCTTTGAGGAAGCCCATTTTAAGGTAAGAATTGTTAAGTATTATTTGAGGTATTTTGCCTGCTGGAATGAGCAAGTCTTTATTTATGATTGTTATTTTTTATGATTCCAATTGTTTTTAATTACACTGAACAAAAATATAAATGCAACATGAAACAATTTCAAAGATTTTACTGAGTTAAAGTTCATATAAGGAAATCATTTAAATAAATAAATGAGAACTGAGACATTTTCAGCTTCCAGGTGTTGTGTACAGATCCTTGCGACATGGGGCCGTGCATTATCATACTGAAACATGAGGTGATGGTGGCGGAGGGATGGCACGACAATGGGCCTCAGGATCTCATACTGCCGCTCTATGTATCATGTATCGTGTATCTGTCTTTTGTGTATTTTGTTCTGGCATTTTGCACCTGCCCTATGTTTTGTTGTAGCTGCTTGACAAAGAAATGTCCCCCTCGGGGATCAATAACGTATCTAATCTATCTATCTCGTCACGGTATCTCTGTGCATTCAAATTGCCATTGATAAAATGCAATTGTGTTCATTGTCCATAGCTTATGCCTGCCCATACCATAACCCCACCGCCAACATGGGGGATTCTGTTCACAACGTTGACTTCAACAAACCGCTCGCCCACACGATGCCATACACACTGTCTGCCATCTGCCCGGTACAGTTGAAACCATCCATGAAGAGCACAATTCTCCAGCTTGCCAGTGGCCATCGAAGATGAGCATTTTCCCGCTGAAGTTGGTTACGACGCCGAACTGCAGTCAGATCAAGACCCTGGTGAGGACAACGAGCACGCAGATGAGCTTCCCTGAGACGGTTTCTGATAGTTTGTGCAGAAATAATTTGGTTGTGCAAACCCAGTTTCATCAGCTGTCCGGGTGGCTGGTCTCAGATGATCCCGCAGGTGAAGTAGCCGGGTGTGGCGGTCCTGGGCTGGCGTGGTTACATGTGGTCTTCGGCTGTGTCTTGCCAAATTCTCTAAAACGACTTTGGAGGTAGCTTATGTTAGAGAAATTAACATTAAATGATCTGGCAACATCTCTGGTGGACATTCCTGTAGTCAGCATGCCAATTGCATGCTCCCTAAAAACAACTTGAGACATCTGTGGTATTGTGTTGTGACAAAACCGCACATTTTACAGTGGCCTTTTATTGTCCCCAGCACAAGGTGCACCTGTGTAATGATAATGCTGTTTAATCAGCTTCTTGGTATGCCACACCTATCAGGTAGATGGATTATCTTGGCAAATGAGAAATGCTCACTAACAGGGATGTAAACAAATTTGTACACAACATTTGAGAGAAATCAGCTTTTTTGAATATTTTATTTCAGCTCATGAAACATGGGACCAACACTTTACATGTTGTGTTTATATTTTTGTTCAGTGTAGATATATTGGTTCGATACATTTTTTTTCTTATCTCATTACTATTCATAAGCTGTAATATGATTATCTAAATAATATAGATACTATGAATATTGACATGCCAGTGAGGTTAAATGTATTAAAATGGCAGATGGTGATTTTTTTGTTTTTCAGAACAGCAATGTTGCTACGGTGGTAGTAGCAGCAACCCAGGTAGTGTTCACTGCAGTTGCAGCATTGGTCATGGACCGCGCTGGAAGAAAGCTTCTCCTCATCCTCTCAGGTGCATATGTCTCACAAGCGTGTGTCTGTGTAATATAAGATACTTAACTTTCAAAAATTGTAGGGTGGAAATAAGGCTCTGTCAAGCTTGACATCAGATTACCACACCCATCACCCAAACTGTGCCCCAACTCCCTGAAAATTATTGATTAATGGCGGACATGCATATGGCGGCCTCCATGCACTTACCACATGCCTCGTTTGCTTTATTGTAGATTGCACAGTACACAATACAAATCTCCCAAGACACCAGCAATAAAACAAAATTAAAAAGTAGATTGTGCTGATTTATGGGCGCATTGAACCATGTCGGGTGCCGTAGTTTAAAAACTATGTGGATAGTTCTAAAACAATGACGTCATATCTGTACTCTGCTATCTTTATGTCAATGTTGCTCTCTCTTCCTCCCTCCCTTTATATATCAAGGAGTTTCTATGTGCCTAAGCACTGCTACCTTTGGTGTCTACTTCAAGTTGTCCAGTGGAACCCATGGTAACTCCTCAGGACTTGGCCTAGTAGAGAACCCTGCGGCTGAGCTGTCCTGGCTCGCACTGGCCAGCATGGGCTTCTTCATCACAGGTGAGCTCCACACTTAGATTGGACTCTGTTTAGTCTAGAAAACAGTGACTATTGTTGCCCAGCGTACAATCCTGACTAGATAAACACCCATTTAAAAAAAATAATTGGCCAAAGTGCTTTCGGAAAGTATTCAGACCCCTTCCCCTTATCCACATTTTGTTACGTTACAGCCTTATTCTAAAATTGACTAAATGTATTTTGTTCCTCATGAATCTACACACACTACCCCATAATGACAAAGCAAAAACAGGTTTTTATTAAATGTATATAAAAAATTAAAAACCGAAATTGAGCTCTGTTGCATCCTGTTTCCATTGATCATCCTTGAGATGTTTCTACAACTTGATTGGAGTCCACCTGTGGTAAATTAAATTGATTGGATATGATTTAAAAGGCACACACCTGTCTATATAAGGTCCCACAGTTGTCAGAGCAAAATCCAAGCCATATAGCTCCGAGACAGGATTGTGTCGAGGCACATATCTGGGGAAGGGTACCAAAGCATTGAAGGTCCCCAAGAACACAGTGGCCTCCATCATTCTTAAATGGAAGAAGTTTGGAACCACCAAGAATCTTCCTAGAGCTGGCCGCCCTGCCAAACTGAGCAATCGGGGCCTTGGCCAGGGAGGTGACCAACAACCCGATGGTCACTCTGACAGAGTTCCTCTGTGGAGATGGGAGAACCTTCCAGAAGGACCTTCTCTGGAGCACTCCACCAATCAGGCCTTTATAGTAGAGTGGCCAGACGGAAGCCACTTCTCAGTAAAAGGCACATGACAGCCTGCTTGGAGTTTGGGGGTAGGCAGAGAGGGACAGAGACATAAAATTTACCAAATTATTATAACTTCTCTCACAGTAATCCTATACTTTGCACACGAACTGCCACCCGGTTTGAGTAAGAAATCATTAATGTATTTAAGTTAGAATGCCTTTGTTCTTCTACCCCCTCATGTTGGTATTTTCCAAAGCACTTTACACGCGCAGCTGCAGACTTGCGATGTCCTGGTCTGGTAGGTGAGTTTATTTTCTTCATCTCGTGTTGAGGTTCAAAGTTTCAACCATTTTAAACGTGGAGCTCCCACTTCACACTGTCCTGGTCTAAATGTTACTTTATTTACCAATCCTTTTATGCAATTTGGTCGAAAGGGACGGTTCCGTCAGGCTGACACACTCTCTGACCTCACTCGGGGTGTGGCTATTTACTGTGCAAAGTTTATAGGAGACAAATTATCTCATCGCTCCTAAAATCACATTCCTATCTTAACAAAAATACTTTCATGTAGTGTATATACTTTACGTTACAGTATTTCCTTTTATACCACTTTTAATGATATCATAAAATAACAACCCATATGAAATTATTATTCTTTAGCTCGCCTCTGACATTCCCCACGTTCTCTTTTAGGAATATTTTTCCAGTATTCGCTTTAGAACGTGTTAGAGTTTGTGTTAATTTGGGGAAGGATGTTCTCTGGATCCCCTCTCTTTTAATTTAAGAGAGGGTATGAGCTGTCAACCCCCCACCAGCTCGCTCTTCCTCTCTTCTGTGGGTGAGAGAGGGTCTGGTTACTGTCATCCATTGCCAAGCTGATCTGACCCATTTGGATCCTCACAGGACGGTCATGACAACTGTAACGTAACAAAATGTGGAAAGGTCAAGGGATCTGAATACTTTCCAAATGCACTGTAGGAGTGTTTAGTAATGTTTTTAGTTAGAGTATAGTGGGTTTAGTCAACTATAAGTTATTCCATGTGTTTTGACTATAATTTTGAAATGAATATTAACCATATACACATTTTATATTTTAAGTTCAAATCTGACAATTTGCCTAGTGTGAAGTATGTTTTCTCATCGTCATACCTCGTTGTCCATTCAGGTTTTTCTCTTGGTTGGGGTCCCATCCCCTGGCTGGTGATGTCTGAGATCTTTCCTTCGCGAGTAAAGGGGTTTGCCAGCTCTGTTTGTGTCCTCACCAACTGGGGCTCTGCCTTCATCATCACCAAGACCTTCCAGGACCTGATGGTGAGCTGGTGCTGATTTTGGGCATCCTGTGTGGCAGACGTGGGGGATAAAGGGATGTTGAGCAGGCAGATAGAGGGCATGGCAGGAATACGTTTTGCAGTTATGGTTTGCATGTTCTTAGCCTAGCAGAGACATAAATGTCTATATGCAAACTTCAATATAATGTTTTAGTACAGATACACAAACATTGCTATGTATACAGACAGAGACACTAAACGCGTCCAACATGGTAGTTTGCGCTGCAGTTCAAGACAGAACAGTTTAGAGGATCAGCTAAGATTTATATGAGGTAATACTGGTAACTGTAAGGATGAATTTGGGAAGTGTAATAACAATCCATGAAAAATGTATTTCAGGACTTTCTAACCAGTGCTGGGACCTTCTGGTTGTTTTCTGGGTGTTGTGCGCTCAACATAGTCTTCACCATCATCTTCGTCCCGGAGACCAAAGGCAAAACTCTGGAGCAGATCCAGACACAATTCAAAGGGACTCCAGAACAATTAAGCAACAATAGACAAACGTAATGCCAACCCCAAATATAACATCAACAAGGACAGAACTACAGTTTCAGGCGTCTCACGATTTCTTGTGGTCTTAGCTGGATGGTCCTTTAAGATTAATGAATCACTTTCTGTGACTTGAAAAGGTATAAATGGTTGTGGCTGACTTACGCCTGTTATGCACTACTCTGACTTAGTAGCAGGCCCTGCAGGCTGAGCCTTTGGCTTTTTGGGCATCCTGAATGAATGCTGGACCCCTTTAAGGGTACTTTTACAATTTTTGTCACTGGGGTAATTCAGTTCACTTTGCTTTTTTCTTTGCTCTTTTTTTTTTTTACAACATTTTCAAATGTGAGAGAACAATTAAGGCTACGTGCATATAAGTACGAATTTGGCTCATAATGATAATTAGATGGTTTAATAACAATATTTTGTTTTTTTTAATTTATTGATTTCAAGTTTGCTTTGTACCGTGGGGGTATACATTTGTAAGTGCACAAATGTCCTGTTGGAATTATTATTTGTCATGTTTTTCTTCTGAAATAACTATGTTTTCACTAAAACATTTTAGAAAGGTGTAGAAAAGTATGTAATTTTGTTAAGAATGGCTGAGTGTGAATACACATGAAGTATCAATGCACACTGTACTATAATGTGGTGAACTATTACCAGTGCCAACACATTCAGTTTCAATGTTCCACACTAGTGAGCGGTCATAATATCATGTTAATAAAAGAGATTATATCATTCATACTAGCACTGTAGATTTTTTCCATAGACATTCTATTAGTTTTTTTATTCTGAATTGTTATGGGGTCTGGTCAGTGGGCACTCTTAACTGTTAGATATGCGAGCCAGCAACCGGAGGGTTTCCAGTTCGAAACCCAAGGCTGTCGGGAAGCGAGCTGGCAATGCCATTGCCTGCTGTTGTGCACTTGAGCACAACAACTGCTCCACGGGTGCCCAGTGTGCAGCCCCCTCCAACATGTATGTGTGTCTGTCGGAGGGGTTGGGATAATAGCAGAAGTACAATTTTGGTTGGACCTTGTATACAATTGACAAAGTGATTTTAATCTTTTAATAAGAAGACTGCATGAAGTCACTATTGCAAAGAAATTATGTTTTTTTGTTATTGGACAATATGGTATGTTTCGGTATTCACACGATACTGTGCTCGAATTATGCTTTTCAGACACATCACTACTGCTGTATATCTTTTGTTGAAAAGGGATTATGCATTACCGACAGGGTAAAGGAATGTGCAATTACCTAATTGGTGGCAGGTGAATGTGAAGGCGGCATTAGGAACATTTCCAAGTACTTAGGGGAAGATATAAAGGTCCACATCCAGGAGACCTCCCACTCTTATCTATTTTATTCTACCTGCTTGGTCTCACAACAGGGTCTGTGTTATTTCTCTATTTTTTTGTTTATAATGTTTTTAGTGGTGACCGTCTTCAGTGTGATGCTATGGACTCAGTGTCTCATTGCTGATATTCATCCACAAAAGGACTTTGAGCTACAAAGGGTGAGAACAATGATATGATATTTGTCCATGTGCTGTGGTAGGCAATTTAATCTGATAAAAGCACTGTGGTTCTTTTACCTTTTATTTTTTATTTTTTACTCTTTGTTAAATGCCTGCTTTAGTTTATGTTTTTCTGATTACCTTAATGTATCTATGGTAAATATCTGTGTCTACCCATAGTATATGGAAAACCTTGTTTGAAACAGAACGGTTGCTCAATAGAAAACAAACAGTAGCGAGGTCAAAGAACAGCAGTGGGATTTCAACTTTGTGTTGTTGTTTGTTTAAACCATTTCACAAGATTGGTATTTTTTCTGTGTTTTGAATCCTGTTTTGTGAACATTTATTGTAAAGTGTACCCTGAAATATTATTTTAAAACAATCATTAATATTTGTTCTTAATTGTTAAACAATGCTGTTGTCCTCTCATCACTATATGTTTAAAAACACAATTGTGTTATTGAATTGTGTTATTACTATCCTTGATGGATTTTGATGTAAGGACTTTATTTCCCTATTTAATAATGTTGAAGGGAATAATGTATTGTCTTTATTAAAATTCTTACAGTGATTTGCTCAGTTTTCAGGACAGTGGTATCGTGTTGGCCTGGCCTATGACTCGCCAGAATTTGTTCCATGGAGAAGTTATGTGCAGGTCTCCAATGGGAATTTAACCTCTGATATGGATGGCAATGCCAACCTAACCGTATGGGGGACAGGGTATTTACCCTCTTTTGTCTTTTAAATGAGATCTACACTCCAACAAATAAAAACATTGTAGTTATTAGGAACATTACACATATCAATAAGTAAGTAAACACTGGGATAAACGTTATACTGACTTTATAATGACTTTCAGTAATAGGCCATTGTAAATGCTTATCAATGTTTATAAATGCTTATAGATGCTTATGTTTATAAATGCTTAAATACTCAAGTAATAAAAGTGCAAACTATTTATAATATGTATATTCATACTTATTTATACATGTTATAAAGACTTGCAGCACACATAAACCCATAACCCCTTTCTCAATTTCCTGTTAAAAGGTTAAAAGGTTGCATGTGCCGTGTGTATCACTACCAGAAGACTGACCTCCCAGGCCAGTTCACCTACTTTAGTGACCGTAAGTTATGCTTCCTGCCTCGAGCTGGTTAGAGGAGATGGTATGAGGGAGGAGACAGTAAAGCATGGGGTAAATGTAGAAATACACATGCCGATGTTGACACTGCAGTGGGAGGGGGAGTACAGACATGCGTTTCTCATGTATGTTAGATTCTAACCCTAACCATTCCCATAATCCATTTGTGTTTCAATGTATAATGAAGGTTGCTGATCCACTATTATCTGTGCTATGTTTGTTGCTGTGCAATTTCATTTGTCTCTTTGTGGTATCATGTCTTGAGCCTGTAAAGATACAAACAATTTCAAACCATAAAGTATTCTATGACCTAATTGACAGGTCATCAGATATTGAAGGACATCACTGTGGTGGAGAGCAATTACACAGAATACGGTCTTGTGGTGAAATACAAGAAGATTATGAAAGACTTTTCCCAGGTGTCTCTTTATGGTAATGATCATTTAGATACAGAGTTGTTTCTTTCATGTGGATCCCCCTAATCCTACAGTTCTTCTAGTCATTATCAAAAAATGTATGTTTTTCTCACTAATTCTCACTCTGTTTTTCTTAAGGTCGCTCACCAACACTGAGAGAAGAATTGGTAGAGAGATTTAGAAACTATTCTCTGTCTCTGGGCTTCTCTGCAGAGTCCATTCTGACCCCATCGATCGTAGGTAAATATGACTGATCAAACTCAGCACAAACTGTCTGATGAAAGTAGCGTTGGACTTGGACTGGTGCCATTGAACTGTATATAAACTTTGGCCCAGTTTCTAATAATTACTAAATGTGTTATGTTACATGTTATGCTTTATTAAATTTCACCTTTTGTTGTTTTCATTTTACTACTTATACAGATCCCTGCTCTGATTGTGGACATTAAGTGAGTAGAAATTACATAAAATTATAGTAGCATTTCTATTGCAAGGTTTTTTTTAGCATTTCTATGTCCTTGTTATTATATAATACAATCTGCTCACTTTTTAAGGACCTGACAGCAAACATTGGTTAAAGAACTCCTCACCATAATACTGGACCAAGATAGGAGCGCATCACCCTTACATATCCTGAGTCTTCTGTTTCACACTCTGCTTTACGTACATGTATGGTACAATAACACTACTGAATACACAGTGAACTGTTGCCATACTCTATAACAGGTCTGAGTCATATTACTCACATACTTCACTGCATAACGTGTTGACCTACTCTTGTCTCTTTAGTTGTACATGAAGAATCTGTTTAAAAACCAGAGGTTATGATTGTTAATACAACAAACTTTGAATTTAATATGGGATAGTGGGTTTAAATGTCTTGAAGGTTGGCATTGGAAGCTATCAATATAACCCTATTACCTGAGGGAAAACAGAGACTGGCTTAACATTTTTGCTGAACCACTAAACATCGCTTTTCATTATTAAACCTTTCTATTTAAATCTCAGGTTTTCTGTAAACAAAGGTACACAATTTATACTGGATACACGGGTCCAGAAGTCAACAATAAACAATACATTTTGAATCAAATATAATTACTTTATGTTTCCTGTGAGGGAACTTTTTGCCTGCTATAAACGAAAAAAAGGAACTTGTGTATTTGACTAAATGTACTTGATCAGATCTGCCCCACATTTTACCAAATAATTTCAGCTTCCTCTAGTAGGTCTTAAAGAAGCCATTTAATAATTTTGTCAGTGTTCATTCAATGTCAGTATAGTACATGATTTTAGTTTTTTAAGAAATGTCTCGCATAATAGATCCATAGACACTGTGTGAAAAAGAGTGGACCTGTAGAAGGGAAACAACTTAGTTCTGGGACTTGAACCAATAAATCCATAGATATACCAAGTGCACTACTGGGCTAATACTCTTATAACATCTACAGTTGAAGTCGGAGGTTTACATACACCTTAGCCAAATACATTTAAACTCAGTTTTTCACAATTCCTGACATTTAATCCTAGTAAAAATTCCTTGTTTAAGGTCAGTTAGGATCACCACTTTATTTTAAGAATGTGAAATGTCAGAATAATAGTAGAGAATGATTTATTTCAGCTTTCAGGTTTGTAGGCCTCCTTGCTCGCACATGCTTTTTCAGTTCTGCCCACACATTTTCTATAGGATTGAGGTCAGGGCTTTGTGATGGCCACTCCAATACCTTGACTTTGTTGGCCATTTTGCCACAACTTTGAAAGTATGCTTGGGGTCATTGTCCATTTGGAAGACCCATTTGCGACCAAGCTTTAACCTCCTGACTGATGTCTTGAGATGTTGCTTCAATATATCCACATAATTTTCCTTCCTCATGATGCCATCTATTTTGTGAAGTGCACCAGTCCCTCCTGCAGCAAAGCACCTACACAACATGATGCTACCACCCCGTGCTTCACGGTTGGGATGGTGTTCTTCGGCTTGCAAGCCTCCCCCTTTTTTCTCCAAACATAACGATGTCCCCATGTGCAGTTGCAAACCGTAATCTGGCTTTTCTATGGCGGTTTTGGAGCAGTGGTTTCTTCCTTGCTGAGCAGCCTTTCAGGTTATGTCGATATAGAACTTGTTCTACTGTGGATATAGATACTTGTGTACCTGTTTTCTCCAGCATCTTCACAAGGTCCTTTGCTGTTGTTCTGGGATTGATTTGCACTTTTTTTTCGCACCAAAGTACATTCATCTCTAGGAGACAGAACGCGTCTCCTTCCTGAGCGGTGTGACGGCTGCGTGGTCCCATGGTGTTTATACTTGTGTACTATTGTTTGTACAGATGATCGCTGTTTGAAAATTGCTCCCAAGGATGAACAAGACTTGTGGAGGTCTACACATTTTTTTCTGAGGTCTTGGCTGATTTCTTTTGATTTTCACATGATGTCGAGCAGAGGCACTGGGTTTGACAGGTAGGCCTTGAAATACATCCACGGGTACACCTCAAATTATGTCAATTAGCCTATCAGAAGCTTCTAAAGCCATGATGTCATTTTCTGGAATTTTCCAAGCTGTTTAAAGGCACAGTCAACTTAGTGTATGTAAACTTCTGACCCACTGGAAATGTGATATAGTGAATTATAAGTGAAATAATATGTCTGTAAACAATTGTTGGAAGAATTACTTGTGTCATGCACAAAGTAGATGTCCTAACTGACTTATAGTCAAAACTATAGTTTGTTAACATGAAATCTGTGGAGTGGTTGAAAAAGGAGTTTTAATGACTTCAACCTAAGTGTATGTAAACTTCCGACTTCAACTGTATGTCCCATTTTGCTGAAAATGCCAACACAAAAAGGGTCTTGCTTCCAAACAAGATGACTGTGATGACACTCATGCTGCACTTTCTACCACATTATGGGGAACAGCTGGGAATGGGATCAGGGTTTGAACAGGGTTATAGAGCATGTGAGTAACTGTGAGTTTACACTATAAAGGTCTAGACTACAGACACCTTGGTTGATGCTAGATGTCAGAGGCCAGTAACTGTACACTATGAAACTCAGTCAGGCCATTTAGCTATCCCTTTATATCCTGAACTAAACAATTACAATGTTAGTCAGTGGATAACACAGCTAACACAGTAATATAGGCTACAGAACTTCAATGCCAACAAAACTGATTTAGAACATATTTGTCAATTAGAAAAATGTTGGTTCCTTCTAATAGGTTTATCAGTTCCATTGAATGGACATTTTGGACAAAACGTGTTACAACATTAGGCCAGCTTAAGAAAAAAACAAAAATGTATAGAAATTTAAATAGATATAGAAAAATAAAAATTAATTTAATGCGAAGGGTTTATAATCGAAACAATGTAAATTTGTCCAGATCGCTAGAAGTCTTCAAAGCAGCGCAAAGAACTGACACACAGACATGAGATCGCCTTCTCTCACAGCTCGTCAATTTAGGCCTCTCTGGCTAGTTTAGTTTAAAGCGACAATTGGCTGGTCTGCATAATGACATAGTATTGCTAGTTGACTTGCTGTGATAGCTATTAACATTACCTTATGCTATATTCTTATTTTTCTGATATTAACTAAATGGTAGTTTAGAAACTGTTTTCGACATAACGTTGTCTTTATAGACGAGGTTGATGGCGTTGTGGGAGCTTGACAACAAGTTGTGCATGCTTTTGAAAACAGCCTCTTATCTATCTAGCCGGGGTGGGCAGTGGCGATCAGACTCGGAGAGCTGAGCAGTTGGCTTGCTAGCCACTTACTACCAGCCAGCTAGCTAATGTTATTGGTAGGCAATGCAGGTTAACTAGATAGCTATATTCGCTGACTACCTGTTAAGGCTAGATACATCGTTTCTGGTAAACGGCGTGTTACTGGTAGATGTACATGGAATCGATAACGTTAGCCTGACTAGACAAGAACATAACACTTTAGCTTAACGTTAGTCCTCGCTACTAACGTTACTAGTTCAACGGTCGCGTAGAGCCCATTTAAGTGTGCCTTTTTTTGTTTCATGGGAGGGGAGAATGGAGAGCGATGATAGTTTGAGATACATTGATAAATGAATTTCCACCTGGACAAAGATTGAGCTAACGTTACAAGAGTTGGTTCGGACCTGGCGTTGACAAGCAAGCAGTAAACACGCCCTGCTAGCTAAGTGGGCTAACGGTAGCTGCCTGGCGTCAACAACCGAGTAAGTTCCATAACGCGTTGCGGCTAAAGCAACCATTTTAACACTACTAGATATAAACATGTCACGCACTGTACAGTAACTTCACATGGTATGTATTTGTATTTTCTTAAGTTGTAGTTGCAGCACGTAAGATTGAGTTGAGTTGACTCGAGCTAACAAGCTAAATTAAGCTATTGAACATTGTTGCGATAAAACGTCGAAGCGAATGTTGTCACCATATCCAAGTTGAATTGCAAAACAACATTTGTTCCATTAGCTATATGTCATAATTACATGTTTAATTACAATATCATATACTAGCAATCAAGGCCCAGAGTTTGTGTAGATAGCTAGGTGACGTCAACAGGTTACTTAGATAGCGCGTTACCTAGTAGCTATGTCAACGTTAGCTAGCTAGGTAATTGTTTAAGTAACATTAGCCAACTAACTAAGCTTGCAAGCAAGTTGTCAGGCACACATTCCTCATTTGGTTTTATGCAGAATGTGTTTTCTGTTTGAATTGTATGGTTGTCAACAGTTTACACGTTTCTACACAAGTTTTCAGTGCTGATGTAGAGGTTATTGCTCCCATTTCTACCGGAAGTGGGGTGTAACTGTTTTTTAATCTTTATTTAACTAGGCAAGTCAGTTAAGAACAAATTCTTATTTACAATGACGGCCTACCTACAGGGACAGCCATAGTAGTACGGCGCCCCTGGAACAAATTAGGGTAAAGTGCCTTGCTCAAGGACACATCGACAGGTTTTCACCTTGTCGACTCAAGGATTCAATCAAGCAACCTTTCGGTTACTGGCCCAACGCTCTGACCACTAGGCTACCTGCCGCCCCCTTTTTTTTTTTTTTACCAAGTATAGTATAAATTGCTTAGTTCTCTGGACACCTTGAGTCACTCACACATTCTTTGCAGTGTCGGCCTGGGTGATGTCTCTTGGTCACCCACACTGCCACAGCCTACACTTCACTCAAACATAAATTCCACTTCACTAAAACAAATCAGGAAATACAAGTTACATTTATGAATTAAATTATTAAATGTATGCATTACAAATTCAAAGTATTGAAATGCAATATCTTATATAAATATTACATTCAAATAGTTTATGTTGGCACTGAAATCGCTCAATACACCAGCCTGTCACCATGACGATCCAAGAGACAATGACATGAGTACAAGCAGAATAGGCACTCAAGGATTTGGGTTTGCCCAAGTTTGTCTTGAAAATCTAATTGACATTTATTTCAACCTCCCTCTTGCTCACATTACATGCACTCACTTTGCAGTGTGGCAAACATTTGCTACTTGAGTATGTTTCTGTGATGGGCTGTAGGCTGTAGCCAGTTCTGATTGCTTCCAAGCCAGCACAGATATACTGTGGAAAGTTTTAATATTGTGTAAAGGAATAAGGCCTGCATCTTCACAACAGTTACTCCAAAGCTGCTAACAAAAGTTTTTATTTTGAGTTGCTAAGTAATAGCCTTATACAAACTCTTGATGGTGTTATACACCAGTCTTCTGTGATTTTGATTCAGCTCCATTATAAGGTCTTGTGCTCATCTCTGTAATCATATTACAAGCTTTTGCCCTGTGGAAACTTCTGTCATTTGCTTCTTCCGATCAGAAGTTTTTCATCTCGGCTTAACTTTGCCAAAGGCTGAACTCCTGCTTTGGTCAAAGTGTTTGTGTTAATTGAGTAGGGCAGTCCTATCATGTGCTGCTCATCTCCGGGCCCACAGGCAGTGTCAGGAGGTTGTATGTGTACAGTCGTGGTAAAATGTTTTGAGAATGACAAGTATTGGTCTCCACAAAGTTTGCTGCTACAGTGTTCTTAGATCTTTATGTCAGTAGTTACTATGGTACACTGAAGTATTCTATAAGTGTCAAAGGCTTTCATTGACAATGACATTCATTTTATGCAGTGTTGACCCTTCTTTTTCAAGACCTCTGCAATCTGCCCTGGCATGCTGTCAATTAACTTCTGGGCCACATCCTGACTTATGGCAGGCCATTCTTGCATAATCAATGCTTGGAGTTTGTCAGAAGTTGTGGGTTTTTGTTTGTCCACCCGCCTCTTGAGGATCGACCACAGGTTCTCAATGGGATTAAGGTCTGGGGAGTTTCCTGGCCATGGACCCAAAATGTCGATGTTTTGTTCCCCTAGCCACTTAGTTATCACTTTTGCCTTATGGCAAGGTGCTCCATCATGCTGGAAAAGGCATTGGTCGTCACCAAACTGTTCTTGGATGTTTGGGAGAAGTTGCTCTCGGGGGATGTGCACCATTCTTTATTCATGGCTGTGTTCTTAGGCAAAATTGTGAGTGAGCCCACTCTCTTGGCTGAGAAGCGAGCCCACTCTCTTGGCTGAGAAGCAACCCCACACATGAATGGTCTCAGGATGCTTTACTGTTGACATGACACAGTACTGATGGTAGCGCTCACCTTGTCTTCTCCGGACAAGGTGTTTTCCGGATGGCCCAAACAATCGGAAAGGGGATTCATCAGAGAAAATGACTCTACCCCAGTCCTCAGCAGTCCAATCCCTGTACCTTTTGCAGAATATCAGTCTGTCCCTGATGTTTTGTGGCAGGGCTGAAATGCAGTGGAAATGTTTTTTTGGGATTAAGTTCATTTTCATGGCGAAGAGGGACTTTGCAATTCATCTGATCACTTTTCATGACATTCTGGAGTATATGCAAATTGCCATCATCTACACTGAGGCCGCAAACTTTGAGGAGACCAATACTTGTCATTCTCAACTTTTGACCACGACAGTACAGTGTGGGTGAACTCCGGTGGTACGGATGGAGGATTTACAGTAGTCAATAGACCAGAACATCGAGTCATCAATGGTAGAAGGCGCTCCTCTGCTCTAAGGCATCTTTGTTTCAAGGTTATACGTTTGTTTGTTATGAAACCCCTCTCTTGCCTGCCGGGCAGTTGAAAAGTTGTGTGCTAGCCTGTTGCGCTTCTATGCTCAATTTCATTGACTGCCACTAATATCTGTCATTGAGAGGAATGATGGGAACTTGATTACAGACAGTTGTAGATTGCACTGACAATGCCCCCTCTGTATTGTAGCTCTCTGCAGACATTTGTTTCACGGTTTCCCTGCTAAGCTCATCACAACATGAGATGCTCCTCAGTATGGTGGAACAGCACTGGGCCTTACTGCTTTGAAAATGCTCTAACTAACCTGTTTTCTTTCCCCATCTGCTGTTCAATGCAGGCAGCTGATTGCGGATGGCCGGTGTCTCTGTGTTGGACATGGAGACGCCTTCATGCCCTCCGGTCCCTGTGCACCAGAATGGGATTGCTCACCGGGAGACTCGGGGGTCCAGGCCAGCCGCTGCCCCGGTGCTGCGGGTCCACCTGTACCACAGCAGCCTGTCTGGGGTAGACTCCACCCCCCTCAGCTACCCACCGGGGGACTACGTAGTCGAGCAACTGTGTGTCAATGCAGCCAAGGAGTGCAGTGAGTACCAGTCAAAACAGCATGAGAAGGGTCATGAGTTTGTCCTGACTTGGTGACCTGGCCAAGAAGACCTCTGGACCCCAGTTATAGACTTGTAACTTGAATAACTTAAAACCATAGTATTTCCTGTTTAGGTCCTGTGGGTTTGGCATGAGGTATCATTTCTGCACCAAAATGCATTGTTGCATTTCCTTTTGAAAAGGGATAGAAGGAATCGGGTTTGAATGGTATTTTGGTACAGTATTTTATTAGGATCCCCATTAGCTGCTGCTGCTAAAGCAGTAGTTGACATGCTCATTTAGTTAATGTACTCTGTACTAGCTTAGACATAGGGGACTAGATACAGAGGATATGGTCTGGGTTGATTGCAAAAATAAACTATATTCAACACTTGGTTCCAGCCTGTCTACCTTTTATGTACGGTTGCCAAGGACACATAAAAGTATAATAACCAAGGTCGAGTGAGTTCTGACATAAGCTGCACTCCCAATGGTCAATAAAAATGAGGCAACAAAAAAATGTCAGAGAGGAGAAACTAAACCCGCATGTTTTTAAATGCCCACAAGGGATTTATTGAAAAGCAAAACATGAGGGATGTTTTTAAAGGACAATTCGACCACTTTTCAACCTACTTTTCATTATCTCCAGCACAATAACCGTTGTGTCTACACACAGTATGTGAAAACTGCACAGTTCTACGTTTACATTTTTTTTTTATCCTACCCTGTGACGTCACAGAGCAGCATATTTTGAAGACCTTTCTTCTTATCTTTTTAACCACAGATCATAGAAATGTGCTGTTTTCCCGTATGTAGACACTGGTTTGGTGCAGGAGATAATGAATTTGAGGTTGAACATTTTCAGAATTCCCCTTTAAGCAAACGGCAACAGGTACTTTTTTGGAATGTGTTCCAACGGCTCAAATACAGGTCTTGTATTTCATTACCTTTTGGTGACCCTGTAGGTATAATATTCACAACATTCAAATCACTTTTCAGGCTTTTTAGTAAGACTCAAGGCATAGTGCATTATCTGGTCTCCTAAATGTTGATGATAGATACTATAATTTTATGTGGTTGTGAAATTAATCACGTTTCCATCCACAGTTTTTATGCAAGTAAAGTCATACCGTATATTAAAAAATAAAGTTGTGATGGAAACAAGACATTTCGGTACAATTATATACAGTCATATGAAAAAGTAAGCACAGCTCAATTTCGAGTCTCATAGGAAAGGGTCTGAATACGTACGTAAATAAACTATTGTTTTTTATTTTTAATACATTTGCAAAAAAAAAAAAGTGCTTTGTCATTATGGGGTATTGTGTGTAGATGATGTAATCAATTTTAGAATAAGGCTGTAACGTAACAAAATGTGGAAAAAGTGAAGTGGTCTGAATACTATATAGCTAGTCTATTTTCTTATCTCAGAGACAGCTTGGCTACAGTAAATGTCAGCCAATCAGAAGTTGCACAGAATTTTCACAACGTTCAAGTTTGCGCTCAGCAGACCTGAAATTTGCTCAGTGCCGGAAAAGAATTAGAGGGAACAATGGTCATCACACACTGATTTTTATCCGTAACAAGTCCGTTTGGTGGAAACACCACTGATGGGAAAATGCACATATTTTCTTTATGCAGATATTAGAATGTTCACATGAAAATATGTTGCCAATTGGACGGAAACCTAACTATTGACCCGAAAAATGTGTACAGTGGAAGTGCTTCATAACCACTATTTATGCAGACAGTTCTGCAGTGAATGCTATCTCATGATGTATCCCCTGTCTCCACTCTGCTTTAGGTGTGTTGCCTCTGTACTGCAGCCTGTTTGGGCTCTTCAGAGAGAGAGACGGCATGTGGTTCTCCCCGAACCATGTTTTCCAGCTAGATGAATCTGCCAACGAAGACATGGTCTTCAGAATAAGGTATGTGGTGTTTTCTATGCTCATGGTTTCTGCATTCTTGTTCGCTAGATCTCACTCTCTAATTATACACTATTCATTCTCTCTCTCTTTCTCTCTCAGGTACTATTTCCCTGGCTGGTACAGCAGTGGGGCTTCAAGGGCATATCGGTATGGAGTCACCAAGGGCTCTGAGAGTCCTGTCCTCGATGACTTTGTTATGGCATACCTTTTTGCCCAGGTAAGAGTCAGTCTGTAACATGCGGAACCTAGCAAACTAACAAATTGGCTCACTCTTCACTGTGATAATGTTTAAGATTTGATCGCTAAAGCACGTTTATCCATTGCTGCACATGTGGCCTTCTTCCTTAAACAATGCTTTGAAAAAGCAATGGCGGTTGATTGGCTGACATTTACTGTAGCCAAGCTGCCTCTGAGATAAGAAAATTGACTAGCTATATCCTTGAGGAAGTGTCAGTATTGCTTTCAGACTGTTGTACTGTATGTATATACAGTGCATTCGGAAAGTATTCAGACCACTTCACTTTTTCCACATTTTGTTACGTTACAGCCTTATTCTAAAATGTATTACATAATCTACACACAATACCCCATAATGACAAAGCAAAAATGTTTGTTTTTTAAATGTTAGCATATGTATTAAAAATAAAAAACAATACATAGTTTATTTACTCCTATGAGACTCGAAATTTAGCTCCGGTGCATCCTGTTTCCATTGATCATCCTTGAGATGTTTCTACAACTTGATTGGAGTCCACCTGCAGAGAAGAATGGGAGAAACTCCCCAAATACAGGGGTGCCAAGTTTGTAGCGCCATTCCCAAGAAGACTCAAGGATGTAATCGCTTCCAAAGGTGCTTCAACAAAGTACTGAGTAAAGGGTCTGAATACTTATGTAAATTGTTTTATATATTTGCAAAAAAATCTAAAAACCTGTTTTTGTTTGTCATGAGGGGGTATTGTGTGTAGATTGAGGGTAAAAAAACGATTTAATCAATTTTGGAATAAGACTGTAACTTAACAAAATGTGGAAAATTCAAGGGGTATGAATACTTGCCGAATGCACTGTATATAGAGTCATCCGCCGTGGAATGTGAGCTCCTTCCAACTGCGTTGATAAGGGCCCCCTATTAGGGAAGTTGCATGATAAATGAAGAATTTCAACACTCGCCTGACAGTGCTGATGGGCGATGCATGTTTGGCCATCAATATTTTTGTTTGGGATGTTTACAGTTGAATGACGTCTACAGGGAATGGTTTAGCGCTGATTGTAACTCAACTTTATCACAGAAGTAGAGGGAGACTCTTAATCGCTTATGACACAGATTTACTGTAATCTATAGCTCTGTCTTTTTTCTTATTAGAGACCATTTCAAAATGACCACACACTCAAAGCTATTTTTGTTTTATTTACCACCTCTTCATGTAGCCTGATCTTTTTGTTATTTTATTTAGGCCTTTGATATAATTTGTCCAGTCAAGAAATACATTTAGAGGCGCCCATACTGTCCACCCATACTGTAAAACATTTATCTATTAAGCCACAATTTGATAAATTGTTTATTTTTAAGAGGATAAAACATTGACATAAACCGACTAACATCTTCAATTTGCCGAGCTAATTTTAAGTCTGGGATCAAATTAGATTGAAGATTCTCCAATGCAACTTCCCAATGCAAGTCCAAAACAATAAAGGAAATAGCCTACTAATGGCAAACTTGATCAAATGTCTTTTGGAGGTGTTGGCAGAATGTTTTCTTTTGCAGTGACATTTGCTGTATCTGACCATTTCTGAAAGACAAAAACAATTGCACATTCTTGTGGACCTGTAAACAGAACTTTTGATTTCAATCTTGTTTTGCTTGCCCCTAAATATGCTGCACCTCCCGCGAATTCTGAAACATTGTAAACTACAGTAGGCCTACTTACAGTGGAAGCCTACACTCTTGAGTGATGATAAAGATGGACTATCTGTTCACCAGTTCAATTATACTGAATGTTATAAACTATGCTCCCTGTCAGATGCATAGAGCCAAAAACTTGAAATTATAATGGCATATCTAATAGGCCCAATTAAATTATAGATGGGACGAATGATAGCTATCCTAACTGGTTGTAGGCCTATAGGCTATTTCGCATCTAGCCTATGAAACCATCCCAGTCAGAAAAGGTGAGGAACTTATTCTGCAATGATTTTATTTTTTATTTAACTAGGCAAGTCCGTTAAAAACAAAATCTTATTTACAGTGACTGCCTACCTACATGTTCAGCCCCTGGAGCAAATTTGTCTTAAGTGCCTTGCTCAAGGGCACATCAGCAGGTTTTTCTTCCCATCTTGTCGGCTCGGGTATTCGAACCAGCGACCTTTCGCTTACTGGCCCAACATTCTAACCGCTAGGATACCTAATCATGGAAATGAAATAAATAATACACCTATTCCTAATTATTTTAGAATGCACAGATAAATAGGCCTGAATCAATTTTCGCTCTTCTTACTAATGGCAAATGATTGCATCTTTTTTTTGTTATGAATATATCATCATAAATTCCCAATTTTCACAAAGCTGATACTAGGCTACTGTGTTTACGCATTGGTCTAAAGTTTGTGGGAGAATAAGCACGTTCTCACTTCTCCAACCTTTGTGTGAGAACTGGCACGCACGTTTTGTGGCATATTTTGTGCATACGCAACGTTTATAAATGAGTCCCCTGGGCCTGTAGAAATAGAAGCTATTTCTATGACTGGAGAATAGCCATGGAGGGGATGAGGTCTGGAGCTCACTGTTATTTCAGTCCGTACAACAACACTTTATCTCTAGATATAGACTTGTTTGCGAAGCTTGGGTTGTTGCGAAGCTTGGGTCAAGCAGACACTAAAATCGAACACATGATACAGAACAATCTTACAGATTACCATACAAGTAGATAGTGTTTGACGCAAGTGCTCTCTCTAAGATGGTATCCCTCCTCATTCTACATACTTGTGAAATAAAACCTTACAAAGTGCTTTTACCAGAGAGGAAATTCATGTTTTACTCATCTTTATCACTTGAATTGTACCTTCATGCTTGTTGACAAGATTATACAGGGATGTTTATTGTTCTCTTCCGTATGTGCCTCTTTGTGGCCTTGTACCAACTTGTTGTATTCCCTATTGGTTTCTTTTGTTTTGTAGAGGGATGACTACAATATGTATTGTTTACTAAAAGGTTGGCTGGACCTCTTTGAGGTCACGTAGATCACATCATTGGCTCTTTTTGTTTACCAAGCCCTGCTCCATGACCTTCCGACTTACCTAACGTCACTGTTAAGATTTAAAATGTTATCAAACCCGTTCACTCCTTTTGGTGTCTAGAGAAATAGGTACAGTTGAAGTCGGAAGTTTACATACACCTTAGCCAAATACAATTAAAGTCAGTGTTTCACAATTCCTGACATTTAATCCTAGTAAAAATTCCAGTCAGTTAGGATCACCACTTTATTTTAAGAATGTGAAATGTCAGAATAATAGTAGAGTGATTTATTTAATCACATTCCCAGTGGGTCAGAAGTTTACATACACTCAATTAGTATTTGGTACCATTGCCTTTAAATTGTTTAACTTGGGTCAAACGTTTCAGGTAGCCTTCCACAAGCATCCCAGAATAAGTTGGGTGAATTTTGGCCCATTCCTCCTGACAAACTGGTGTAACTGAGTCAGGTTTGTAGGCCTCCTTGCTCACACACGCTTTTTCAGTTCTGCCCACAAATGTTCTATATGATTGATGTCAGGGCTTTGTGATGGCCACTCCAATACCTTGACTTTGTTGTCCTTAAGCCATTTTGCCACAACTTTGGAAGTATGCTACCAGTCCCTCCTGCAGCAAAGCACCCCCACAACATGATGCTGCCACCCCCGTGCTTCACGGTTGGGATGGTGTTCTTCGGCTTGCAAGCCTGTCCCTTTTTCCTCCAAACATTATGGCAGAACAGTTCTATTTTTGTTTCATCAGACCAGAGGACATTTCTCCAAAAAGTACGGTCTTTGTCCCCATGTGCAGTTGCAAACTGTAGTCTGGCTTATAGGACTTGTTTTACTGTGGATATAGATACTTTTGTACCTGTTTCCTCCAGCATCTTCACAAGGTCCTTTGCTGTTGTTCTGGGATTGATTTGCACTTTTTGCACCAAAGTACGTTCATCTCTAGGAGATGGAACGCGTCTCCTTCCTGAGTGGTATGACGCCTGCATGGTCCCATGGTGTTTATACTTGCGTACTATTGTTTGTACAGATGAACGTGGTACCTTCAGCTGTTTGGAAATTGCTCCCAAGGATGAACCAAACTTGTGGAGGTCTACAATTTTTTGGGCTGATTTTCCCATGATGTCAAGCAGAGGCACTGAGTTTGAAGGTAGGCCTTTAAATACATCCACAGGTACACCTCCAATTGACTCAAATGATGTCAATTAGCCTATCAGAAGCTTCTAAAGCCATGAAATCATTTTCTGGAATTCTCCAAGCTGTTTAAAGACGCAGTCAACTTAGTATATGTAAACTTCTGACCCACTGGAATTGTGAATTATAAGTGAAATATCTGTCTGTAAACAATTGTTGGAAGAATTACTTGTGTCATGCACAAAGTAGATGTCCTAACCGACTTGCCAAAACTATAGTTTGTTAACATGAAATCTGTGGAGTGGTTGAAAAATGAGTTTTAATGACTTCAACCTAAGTGTATGTAAACTTCTGACTTCAACTCTAAATCAGCCTTTTTAATTTCCTTGCACCTTGCGTGTGGCATGATCTACAATACACTTTATAATTGGAGGAATAGGGCATTTCAGACGGTTGTTAGGGGACCTTTTTACTGAAGAATGTCTTTCTTTTATGATTTGTGTTTTGCTTTTTGTTGTGTCAATGAATTTGTAGTTTATTGTATTTTGATGTGTATTGTGGTGCTACACAGGGCTCATCTGGAAAAGAGACATTGGTCTCAGCATAGGCAGGCAGCTACAACAAAACACAGGGCAAGTGCAAAATTCCAGAACGAAAATACACAAAAGACAGATACATGATACATAGGGCGGCAGTATGAAAAAGTATAAAAATACAAGAAGTCTGGAATGCAAAAAAGCTATAATAAGACATGGCATAGAATGGGTGGATGGCTGATTATGTACACTATAAATTGTTAGTGTTAGGTGAAGAAAAAATATACATTTTTCAAGTTGATAGATAAATAAGGAGTATTTGCATGGTTACCTATACTACCTGTCAAAATAAAGGTTTAATAAAAAATTAATTATCAGGCCTTTATAGCATTATAATGTATAACTACAATTTATTAACCAGCCCGTCTCTGTGTTTAGTGGAGGAGTGACTTTGTGAATGGCTGGGTGAAGATCGCCAGCACACATGAGACTCAGGAGGAGTGCCTTGGCATGGCGGTATTGGACATGATGAGGACAGCCAAGGAAAGACAAATGTCTCCGCTGGATATCTACAATTCCATAAGGTGCAGAGGAAAGATGCATACATGTCCAACCACTTAAGAGGTTTTAACCTGGTAGTACTGGGTGTCAGTTGTAACTAGAGATAAATGTCTCCACTGGATATCTACAACAATGCCGTAAGGTAGAGACAAACAGGCGGTCAGTTCTTATTATTATCTCCTACCTAAAACAATACTGTAAGTAGTATTGCCAACAGAATGACTTGAAATGGCAATGTTAATGATTTGTGTTCTTTTGCGTATCTTGATTTTCTTCAGGTACCTATTATACTAACCTATTCCATATGACTTGACTTCCTATTCTTCCCCCCCCCTCACCTCAGCTATAAGTCCTTCTTGCCCAAGGACATGAGGGCTCACATCCAGGTCTGCAATTTCGTGACCCGGAAGAGGATCCGCTACCGCTTCAAGAAGTTCATCCAGCAGTTCAGCCAGTGCCGGGCCACAGCACGCGACCTGAAGCTCAAATACCTCATCAACATGGAGTCTCTGGAGCAGGCCTTCTACACCGAGCGCTTCCAGGTCAGGGAACCCTCGGCAGGGCAGGTCACCATCATAGTGACGGCCGATCATGGCATCCAGTGGTGCAAAGATGGACACAAAGACTCTGAGCAGGTACTCACAGCAGTGTGGTCCAGATTGTTCATGTTCACTTGTATAAGGGAATTTACTGAAATGTCATAATTATCAGACTCATCACTGACTATATATCCTTGAAAGTGGAAGGATCAATACAGTAAATGAGTACACTATAGTTTGAGTGGAATCTCATACTTAGTGGAAACATGACTGAACAGGATGTTTTACTCCTGTTTCCCTTCATATAGCCTATGAAATAATGTCACACAGTGATCTAGCTAGCTAGCTACAAAATGTATCCAATATTATTTATATGTTTTACTTTGAAGTTGAATTTAGGGTGGTAATATCATGCTGTTTTGTAGCTTTGGCCTGATCATTTTATTCTTTCCTAATCCATGGTTAGAGATGTTAATGTATAATTTAGTAATTAATGGGTTTAAGAGCTGTTATATTAGGTCAACAGTGGCTTACATTGCTAATGGAATCTAATGCCAATGGATTGCTTCAGATTAGTCTGTGTTTAACAATGTAAAATGTTCAAAGACTTCATTTTCTCCAGTGAAGATGGCGAAAGCAAACACTGTACTTGGCTCATTGCTGGCTTAGAACTAATCGTGTTATAAAATGTTCTGCTTCTTGGCACTAAAGGTTATTCAATCAACACGTTTTGCTGTGTTTCAGTAGAATGATATCCTCTAGATTGAGTCAAATGACATCTTGTCTTCCTACCATTTTTCCGAGCAGGACTTGCAGACCTACTGTGATTTCCCAGACGTTACAGACATCAGTATTAAACAGGCCATTAAGGAGGGCTCGATGGAGAATCGAGTGGTTACTATCAATAAACAAGACGGCAAGACTCTGGTAAGACTGACGTCAGCCTCTCAACTCCACAAGCCTGCCTTAATAGTCACATTGAAACAACCACAGTATTGAAACCTCATTCTATCAACTCCAGTTTTTGTTGGATTGGATACTTATCTTGACAATTGTATTCTCATCCTTTTTGCACTGTCAGGAGCTGGAGTTCAATTGCCTATCTGAGGCGCTGTCCTTTGTATCGCTGATCGATGGCTACTATCGTTTGACGACAGATGCACACCACTACCTCTGTAAAGAAGTGGCACCCCCTGCACTGGTGGAGGCCATTACCAGCCACTGTCATGGTCCCATTTCGTAAGTGAAGTTTGGTAACCTAGCCTGCTAGATCACTGTGCATCATCTGATTGTGAATCAATAGCTTGCAGAGATGCATACATACATGCATACACTGTTCTTCTCTGCAGAACGGATTTTGCAATTAATAGACTGCAGAAATCTGGGAACAAGCGTGGTGTGTACATCCTGCGATGCAGCCCTAAGGACTTTAACAAGTACTTTTTGACCTTCACCGTGGGGGTATGTACTGTATTTAAGTTATAATTTGAGTACATACATAAAAAAAAAAAATATATATATATATATATATATATATATATATATATATATATATATATATATATATATATATATATATATATATATATATATATATATATATATATATATATATATATATATATATATGAAAACCTTTTGTGTAGAATATAAGCAGTTTTGAACATATTTGACTATCATGTCACTGGAACACTGATTTAATTATAATTTCTTGCTGCTGTGCTTTTCTTTAGGTATACGATGGCATTGAGTACAAGCACTGCCAGATTACTAAGGCTGCTAATGGAGAGTTCAATCTGAGTGGAACCAAAAGGGACTTCAGCAACCTCCAGGAATTGCTGAGCTGCTACCAGAAGGAGACTGTGCGCTCTGATGGCATCATTTTTCAGTTCAGCAAGTGTTGCCCACCCAAATCCAAAGGTAACTGAGTTTAAAGACTCACTCCAGCTATTTTTGAAATGTTCCTGTTGGAAAACAATATCCCAAGTTTAAATGCAGTAATGTACACACACTTAAGGGTAAAACTATATGTTTTTAGCAAAATATTGTTTTTCTAGACACAACTTCAAGGAGAGTAGGCCGTTCAAAGAGTTGGTCTGATGTGATGTCATCGGCCTCCCCTTTGCTTGCCCACTTGTGCCATGTCATGTAATACCTAGACGAAATATTGAGATGTGCCTTCTGTTAAGTAAATCAGGTGATAAATGAGGGGAAAAGAATACGAGTGACAACTTAAATCTTGATTTATTGCCTCTAAATCGGCAGAGAAGATCTTTGACACGTTGAGGCATTGCTCCGCTTCAACTCAATATACTGTCAATGGTTAAGGCTGATTTTTATATGGTTCTCTTGTTTTTCTTTGACAGACAAGTCCAGTTTACTGATATGCAGGAGTAACAAGGGCTCAGACGTGCCGCTCTCCCCCTCCCTACAGAGACGCAACATCAGCCAAATGGTGTTCCACAAGATCAGGAAAGAGGACCTGGAATATGTATGCATTTCACATTCAACAGTTTTATTTTCATTCATACAGCAAAATTGTAGATGTCATAGTCTCGCTGTTTAGTACAGTTTTGGATAACCAGCATGCAATGTCTGTTTCTTATCAATGAAAGACTCAGGAATCCATCCTTTTGTCTTTAAACTAGCATATGTATACATGGTTTTGTGTTTTTCAGACTGAGAGTCAAGGACAAGGGACATTCACAAAGATCTTCAAAGGGGTCCGCAAGGAGCTGGGAGACTACGGGGAGATGCACCAAACTGATGTCATCATGAAGGTCCTGGACAAGGCCCACAGGAACTACTCAGAGGTAAAAAACTAAGATTGTATACACATATCAGACATTAAACCGTTTTCCTAAAAGTGAAGTACTTAATCTTTCTACAAAGAAAGTAAGAGCGGGTGACTAATTGCCTGTGGTCATGTCCCTCAGTACTATTGTCTTAAATCAGTCATTGTCTATGGTGGTCTATTATGAATGATGTTGTTTATTAATGATTATCTCTCTTCTCTACAGTCTTTCTTTGAGGCGGCCAGCATGATGAGCCAGCTATCCCACAAGCACCTGGTACTGAACTACGGCGTGTGTGTGTGCGGGGAGGAGAGTGAGTCAATCAATCACCTTGTCCCAGTTGGGAAATGTATACAACAGATAAATCAAGTGAATGAGTGTGTCCCTCCAGCCATACTATCTGCCTGCGTTAGAAGCTTAGGTTATTTTCCTTTTAATGTCTACGACCCTACTGTGACTGCTGATACTCTGACCCGGTGTAATAGTCTGTGTAACCTGAAGAAGAATCAACCTCTGCTGCCTTTTAGATTGGCCCTTGTTGTCTCTGGTATGTAATGTACTGCTGCATGTGACTGGAGGGCTGGATTCAATGAAAGCTGATATAGCAATATTTATGCTTTATTGCCAAAAGGTTAATTTAATAGTGGCATTCGATTAATCATTCGGGACAATGTGTTGTGTTTTGACCCCTGTACAAATGCTGTTAACTCTTACAGATATCATGGTGCAGGAGTATGTGAAGTTTGGTTCCCTGGACACATACCTGAAGAAGAACAAAAACTCAGTCAACATCTTGTGGAAGCTCGAAGTGGCCAAGCAACTTGCCTGGGCCATGCACTTTCTGGTAAGGCTGAACCCAACCTGTGGTACAGAAATGGCTGCTCATTGATAAAGGGACTCTATGGATACTTATACATTCTCAGCATTACAAGCCACCGACTGTCAGTGCCTGCAGGAAGTTTGTGAATGTATACTTAGTTGGTGTGATGCATCTCTGCTCCTCACTGTCCCCTCTCCTCCTGACTGTTCTCACTCCCGCAGGAGGAAAAGAACCTTGCTCACGGGAACGTCTGTGCCAAGAACGTCCTGCTGATCCGGGAAGAGGACCGGAAAACTGGGAATCCCCCCTTCATCAAGCTGAGTGACCCTGGTGTCAGCATCACTGTCCTGCCCAAAGATAGTGAGTTCTCCTCTTCCATTCATACACAAGTGTTACCACTAGGCTGCCAGAAGGGGGCAACGTTTATCCATCAAAACTCAGTTGTATGCACAATGTTCCCCCAGCTATGACCTGAGTCACACCTCGAAAAATCATTGAATACCTCTGTTTTTAGAACATTTCACATCTTAAGATATTACAATATAGGTATTATATTCAAAACATATTGTACTATTTGGGTTATGATTATCGAACACTAAATAATTACATATTGTGGTCTGGCCCAGTTTTGATTGAGCGAATCCCCTGGGTGCCTCCTGAATGTATTGAGGATCCTACCAACCTGAGCCTTGCAGCAGACAAGTGGAGCTTTGGCACAACGCTGTGGGAGATCTGCAGTGGAGGGGAGAAACCATTGGCGACACTGGACAACTCTAAGGTGAGGATCACATCAGCAATAGCAGTAGGTTATGTTTTAGAAATATGTAGCAGTATGTTTACACTAATGCAATTTGATATTCAGTCCTACTACAAAGAGTCTCAAACTAACATACCTCTAATGATTCTTTGGTGCAGAAAAACCTATTTTACGAGGACCACCACCAGCTGCCTGCTCCTAAGTGGACTGAGCTTGCTAACCTGATCACCAGCTGCATGGACTACGAGCCCACGTTCAGACCCTCTTTCAGGGTCATCATCAGAGACCTCAACAGCCTGTTCACGCCTGGTCAGCATTGCTACAGTCATTGCAGTAAAACTGGGTCATACTTATGGGTCGTAGGGTCTCTCCATTGATTATTATAGTTGGCACACATCATGTTATAGGAAGAGGAAAGGATGGGTGTTCTGGTTGCCATATTACCAGCCTATATTATATCCATGCTGTTACTGGTGTTTGTGTTTTAGGTGGACCAAGTGCTGCTAGGGGCTTAAAAGAGATGGGGAGAAACCAAGGAGACATGGAACAAATACAAGTCTCTGCAAAAAAATACTCTCATTCCTGAAAATGTCAGTGTGATTTGACATTTCAGTTTTTTGCCCACAGAATATGAGCTGATTGTGGAGAGTGATCTCCTGCCAAACAGAACGTCGGCGTGGGTCACTGGGGCGTTTGAGAACCAGGAGCCAGCCCAGTTTGAGGAGAGACACCTCATATTCTTACAGCAGTTAGGCAAGGTAAGGAACCACACTATCACAGCCGATGATGGCCACAAGGTAAGGAATCACAATGATGACCACAGATGACCATTCATGGTCTTTGAACAACACAGTGTTCTCATTTGTGGATGTTTCTGATTCAAGTAATCAGCTGATTTTGATGTACTCTCTTCCGCCCTACTTAATCATGTTGGTTTCTTCCATCAGGGTAACTTTGGCAGTGTGGAGATGTGCCGGTACGACCCACTCCAGGACAACACGGGGGAGGTCGTGGCTGTGAAGAAGCTTCAGCACAGCACTGCAGAGCACATGCGGGACTTTGAGCGGGAGATCGAGATCCTCAAGTCTCTTCAGCATGAGAATATCGTAAAATACAAAGGCGTGTGCTACAGCGCAGGTACAGTGTGATGTGTAGGATTGGCTTGATTCTCCTTTCCAAAAAGGTCAAATTTAAATTACTCTCCTTCTCCACTAGTGCGTCATCAGGCACATTAAGTATGTAAAGTGGCAAGGGAGATCCATTATAGATCTATACATGGTTAAGTAGCATACCATTTTTAAATGTGCATGATTTTCTCCTCAGAGAAAACAACAGCTGATTCAAAGGGGGTGTGGCAGATTTCAAAACACTTCCGCAATAGGATACGCCTGAGTATTTTCGGCCTGAGTATCTTCGGCCGGAGGATGCAGTCGAGAAGAGGAGCAAACTCCTCACTTCACTTAACAAATCACTCTCCTACATATGGCAATAACTTATGAGTTTCCGAGTCAGGGAGGAAAGGAGAGGAGAAGAGGACGGAGGAGTCTAATTAAGAATCTCCCCATGTTTTAATAATTACTTAGCCAATTTAAAGGGATACTTCGGGATTTTGGTAATGAAGTGCTTTATCTACTTCCCCAGAGTCAGATGAACTCGTGGATACCAGTTTTATGTCTCTGTATCCCGTATGAAGGAAGTTGGAGGTACTGTAGTTGTGCGAGCCAATGCTAACTAGCATTAGTGCAATGATTGGAAGTCATACTTAACAATATTATAAACACAACATGCAACAATTTCAACGATATTACTGAGTTACAGTAAATCGGTCAATTGAAATAAATTCATTAGGCCCTAATCTATTGATTTCACATGACTGGGCAGGGGCGCAGCCATGGGTGGGCCCACCCACCCACCCACCCACCCACCCACCCACTGGAGAGTCAGACCCACCCAATCAGAATTATTATGTTTTCCCCCACAAAAGGGCTTTATTTCAGACAGAAATACTCAGTTTCATCAGCTGTCCTGGTGGCTGGTCTCAGACGATCCCGCAGGTGAAGAAGCCAGATGTGGAGGTCCTGGCCTGGAGTGGTTACAAGTGGTCTGCGATTGTGAGGCCGTTTGGACGTTCTGCAAAATTCTCTAAAACGATTTTGGAGGCAGCTTATGGTAGAGAAATTAACATTAAATTCTCTGGCAACAGCTCTGGTGGACATTCCTGAAGTCAGCATGCCAATTTCAAGCTCCCTCTAAACTTGAGACATCTGTGGCATTGTGTTGTGTGACAAAACTGCACATTTTAGAATCGCCTTTTATTGTCCCCAGGACAAGGTGCACCTGTGTAATGATAATGCTTTATAATCCGCTTCTTGATATGCCACACCTCTCAGGTGGATGGATTATCTTGGCAAAGAAATGCTCTCTAATAGGGATGGAAACAAATTTGTGCACAACATTTGCGAGAAAGAAGCTTTTTGTGCGTATGGAACATTTCTGGGATCTTTTATTTCAGCTCATGAAACATGGGACCAACACTTGACATGTTGCGTTCATGTTTTTGTTCATTGTACTATCATGCTAGTAGATACCCATAGACTTCCAGCCAGTGCATTAATGCCTCATTGCCAAAATCCTGAGGTATCCCTTTAAGGCTCAAGTTTTAATGTCACAATGTCACATGCACAAGTACAGTGAAATGCCTTTCTTGCAAACTCAACACCCAACAATGCAATAATCAATAACAATGTACTACTAATAGATAAACCACATAAGAAATATGATGAACACAATTAAATAAATAAGCATACTATATACTTGAAATATTTTAAGAAGTCAGTTCCAATACCATATTTCCAATGTGCAGGGATACTGGAGTGATGGAGGTAGATATGTATAGGGGTAAAGTGACTAGGCAACAGGCTATAAGATAAACCGAGTAGGAGCAGCTTGTTTGCGGGTGTGTAGAGTCCGTATAAATGTATGTTCATATTATATGTAAGTGTGCAAATGATGGAGTGAGTGTTTTGTGTGTTGGAGTGAAAGTGTGTGAGTTTGTAGGGCTCCTGTGAGTGTGCACAGAGTCAGTGCAAAATACTGAATTAAAAGGTCAATAAAGATACAAGGTGAACTCGGTCCGGGTAGCTATTTTGTTAGCTATTTACCAGTTGTATTTCTTGGGATAGAAGCTTTTCAAGAGCCTGTTGGTGTCAGACTTGATGCCCCGGTACCTCTTGCCATGTGGAAGCAGAGAGAACAGTCTATCTATGGCTTGGGTGGCTGGAGTCAAACAATTTTCCGGGTCTTCTTTTCACACCGCCTGATATAGAGGTTCTGGATGGCAGGGAGCTCGGCCCCAGTGATGTACTGGGCCGTCCGCACAACCCTCTGTAGCGCCATGTGATATTGCCATACCAAGCAGTGATGCAGCTAGTCAATATGCTCTCAATGGTACAGCTGTAGAACCTTTTCAGGATTTGAGGGGCCTTGGCAAACCTTTTCAACCTCCTGAGGGGGAAAAGGCACTGTCGTGCCTTCTTCACGACTGTGTGCATTTGGACCATTTTAAGTCTTTAGGGAGTTGGACACCGAGGAACTTGAAGCTTTTGACCTGCTCTACTGCCGCCCCCTCAATGTGGATGGAGGCGTCCTTGTTCCCCCATTTCCTGTATTCCACGATCAGCTCCTTTGGTCTTGCTGACAATGAGGAAGAGGTTGTTGCTCCGGGACCACACTGCCAGGTCACTGACCTCCTCCCTGTAGACTGACTAATCAGTGCCTGTGATCTACCACCATTGTGTCGTCAGCAAACTTGATAATGATATTAGTCTTTTGGGTGAACAGGGTGTACTGGAGGGGACCAAGTGCACACCCCTGTGGGGCCCCTGTGTTAAGGGTCAGTGTGGTGGATGTGTTGTTGCCTAGGCTGACCCCAAGTGGTGAGGGTAGGCAATCAGGAAGTCGGGGATCCAGTAACCTGTTTGCTTATAAGTCCAGGATCCAATCATTAGACAAGTCTAGAATACACGAGTCAGCAGGAATGTTGGCAGTGTTTTTATGTTCTCTGAAAGTCACAGAAGGTGAGTAGTAGTTGACCTGTAACTCCAATAGATCCTGTTAATTCAGTCAGAAGACAAGAGTAGAATCCTAAGTCAGTGCAGAGGTGAATGTTTCTCTTGTTTGTCGTCCCTTTTCTGCAGGCCGGAGAAACCTGCGACTGATCATGGAATACCTGCCCTATGGGAGTCTGAGAGATTACCTCATCAAGAATAAGCAGAGAATAGACCACATGAAACTGGTGCATTATACCGCTCAGATATGCAAGGTACTGATAGTGACCACATATGAAAGTAACATTAACCTTTTGATTATAATTGTTTTATTCTTCCATATCCAGATATCTACCCTTAGTTGATGCCTGATGTCGATACCATATGGTGATAGTTCATAGAATTCTATTAAACACTAATACAGACTGCAACCTAGTGGTAAGTAAAGGTAAAGGATGTATGAGTTCTGAACATCTTTGTTCTTTTGTGTGTGCAGGGTATGGAGTACCTGTCAACCAAGCGCTACATCCACAGAGATCTGGCAACACGGAACATCCTAGTAGAGAGTGAGCTGAGGGTGAAGATAGGGGACTTTGGCCTGAGCAAGGTCCTGCCCCAGGACAAGGAGTACTATATGGTCAAGGAGCCTGGAGAGAGCCCCATCTTCTGGTTAGACACCTTTAGCAGTCCCTCCAGGATTCTGCTATCTTTTTTTAGCAACATTAATAATTCACTGCTTATTATTCGAGGGCTTGCAAATTGTATCGATCACCGCACTATTTCAGCATAAAACAGTTAAGTCACTGCAATGTTACAGCATAAAACTGTCTGATAACCGCATTACAAAAATAGGGCTGGTAATTTTAAGTAATCACAGCAGTTTACCTCATAAAATGGATCAATCAAACCACAAGTCAACCAACTTTTATTCCCTGCTAGTGCATTTTAGTGATTGGACGGAAATCATTGCAAAATGTCAAAATTGCCGCTGCAAAATCAAGCATTTTTGCCTGCAACAATCATTTAAAATTAAATCCTGGAGGGAGTGTTTTAGTCTGTATACCGGTATTGAGGCATTTCTCGCACAATTAATTATACAGACACAAAAAGATTGCACCAAATTATCTGCCAGCATTTATAAAAATTTTACCAAAACTTCCTATTTCCATCAATGCTGTCGTGATGTTTGTTTTATACAGTTAAGAACAAATTCTTATTTACATTGACGGCCGACACCGGCCAAACCCATACTACACTGTGCCAATTGTGCGCCGACCTATGGGACTCCCAATCACGGCCGGTTGTTATACAGCCTGGATTCTAACCAGAGTCTGTAATGAAGCCTCTAGCACTGAGATGCAGTGCCTTAGACCGCTGCGCCACTCGGGAGCCTTTATTCGCATAAAAACTGTGGATGGAAACGTGGTTACAGAAGAAAGTTACTTTTTTATGAAAAGAAAACAAACAAGGCACAGTTTTGGAAATAATAGCAGGAGTGCAGGAAATGGATGAAAAATGCAGAATTTTTGGGGGGGTTAAGTTCGTTAGGTACTCCCCTCGCCTGGTTGTCTAGGTCTTAATTGCCGTCCATGGAATGAGTTTGACACCCATTTTAAAACAATCAGAATAGAGAAAGACCAATTAAAACCACTTAGAATTTGTTTTGCCACCCTAGGGTCATGCACTACTCAAAACTTATTTAGATTTTTTTATTCATAAACATACAACTGTCAAATACCATCATACCGTCAAATGTGGAAAATATTGATATGATACTGTATTTTGTTATTTTTGTCTTTAGTGTTAGTTTCTGTGTTAACTGACAGCTAAAGCACAAATCTTTCATCCATTTCCTTGGATTCCTTTGTGATGTAACTAATCCCTAGTAATCCTTTTTGAGAGAATAATAAGAGGGATATATTGACACTTTATTTTGTGTTGTGCAGGTATGCCCCAGAATCTCTGACAGAGAGCAAGTTCTCTGTGGCTTCTGACATCTGGAGCTTTGGCGTAGTGCTCTATGAACTGTTCACCCACAGCGACAAGAACTGCAGCCCTCCTGCAGTGAGTATTTTGGAACATTCCCCATATTCTACACTAGTTTATGATGCCCAAAAGCTAGAAAGGGCCAGAAAAAAGTTGCTCACACAGTATAAACATGCTATGTATCAAAGTATTCACATCCTTTTACTTTTTTCATATTTTGTTGTCTTATAGCCTGAATTAAACATTTATTAAATTGAGATTGTGTCACTGAACTACACCCAATAATGTCAAAGTGGAATTTTGATTGTAAAACATTTTTGAAATTCATAAATGAAAAGCTGAAATGTTTTGAGTCAATAAGTATTCAACCCCTTTGTTATGGCAAGCCTAAAGTTCAGGAGTAAACATGTGTTTAGCAAATCACATAATATGTTGCATGGACTCAAAAATGTGTTCAATAATAGTGGTTAACATGATTTTTGAATGACTACCCCATCTTTGTACCCCAGACAATCGAGTAGTGAATATCAAGCACAGATTCAACTACAAAGACCAGGGAGGTTTTTCAATGCCATGCAAAGAAGGGCACTGATTGGTAGATGAGTAAAAAAATATATAACTTTTTAAAAAGCAGACATTGAATATCCATTTGAGCATGGGGAAGTTATTAATTGGGCTTTGGGTGGTGTATCAATACACCCAGTCACAACAAAGATACAGGCATTCTTCCTAACTCCGTTGCCGGAGAGGAAGGAAACTGCTCAGGAATTTTACCATGAGACCAATTGAGATTTTAAAACAGAGTTTAATGGTTGTGATATGAGAGAAATTATGATGGATCAACAACATTGTTTTACTCCACAATACTAACTTAAAAGACAGAGTGAAAAGATGCCTGTACAGAATACAAATATTCCCAAACATGCATCCTGTTTGCAACAAGGCACTGCAAGAAATGTGGCAACAAAATGATTTTTTTGTCCTGAATACAAAGTGTTATGTTTGGGGCAAATCCAACACATCACTGAGTACCACTTCATATTTTCAAGCATGGTGGTGGCTGCATCATGCTGTGGGTATGCTTGTTATGGCAAGGACTAGGGAGTTTTTTAGGTTAAAAATAAACGGAATACAGCTAAGCACGGGCAAAATCCTAGAGGAAAACCTGGTTCAGTCTAATTTATTCCAACAGACACTGGGAGACAAATTCACCTTTCAGCAGGACAATAACCTAAAACACAAAGCCAAATCTACACTGAAGTTGCTTACCAAGAAGACATTGAATGTTCCTGGGTGGCCGCGTTACAATTTTGACTTAAATCAGCTTGAAAATCTATGGCAAGACTTGGCTTTCTAGTAATGATGAACAACCAACTTGACAGAGTTTTTAAATAATGTTATATTGTACAATCCAGGTGTGCTAAGCTCTCACAGCTGTAATTGCGTCCAAAGGTGTTCCAACATGTATTGTCTCAGGGGGGTGAATACTTAACAAGTGTTGTTTTTTTTTGTGTAGATCCTAAAAAAACTGCATACCTCCTTGCATTACACTGACCTAGTTTACATATATTTGTTTGATAGTTTGTAGTTCGCACCTGACCAACCATCCTTTCTCCACATCCTCAGATGTTCATGGGCATGATGGGTAATGACAAGCAGGGCCAGCTGATTGTCTATCATCTCATTGAGCTCCTCAAGTCAGGCAGCAGGCTGCCTCAACCTGTGGGCTGTCCCATGGAGGTACGGGCTGGGTTCCTGTCGTTATGTCAATTTTTTGTATTGCATTGTTCAGTCTTTATGGTGCGTTTGCCTTCCTTAATGATGCAGTGTCATAACATGTATAAAAGAGGGGTTGTGGTTTACACAGTAGTGTAACTACTGAGCAATGTGACTGAATGGTACCATGTTTATGTTACAATCAGATTCCAATTAATACATACCATAGGAAGGCTACCAGTTGTGACCATCCTGAATAAACATGTTTTTGGTTCTCTCTCGTTCTCTCAGATGCATGAGATGATGCAGGAGTGCTGGGACAAAGACCCATGCTTGCGGCCCTCCTTCAAAGAGCTGGCCCTTCGTGTCGACCTGTTCCGTGACAGCAAGGAGATGTAGACAAACACCTTAAGTGCCCCTATTCTAAGAGACTGTTTTACTGCATTCACTTGGCTGCCATGTGGGTGGGTGTGTGTGTGTGTGTGTTCCAGGACACTATAGAGACACTTGTATCAAACAAGGTCTCATTTTTCTTGAGTGTGTGTTTTTTTTTGTTTTTTTTTCTTCTACACCCCTTTTGTTTTCTATGCTAGCAGGGCTAGCCTTCACCTTTCTGAAAGTATACTGGACTGATGGAATGTTTGTTCTTTTTATTTGTGTTTTGTGTATGTATATACATATTTGTGTACATATTTCAAGAGGATTTTATAATTTTATAAAATTAAATGAATACACTGCGGTCTATTTGAAATGTTTGACAAGTCAGTGTAAATGAAGTACTTTTAGAGATGTAAAAATCCAACATTGTTTTTTTGTTTGTTTTTTTCCATTGTGAAGCAGGTGGTATAATAATAAAATATATATCAATGCCATATGATAATGTCTTTTAAAAACCCATTAGTGGGATCAGTAACTTTTTTTTCTGCTGGCCTTACAGTCAATAATATTATGTTCAAGGTCAGTATAGATAGGACTCTTCTGACACTGTGTACACAGGCAGAACTCTGCTTGAGGATAGTTCAACAGTAGTTTAGAGACGTCATTCCTTCCATATCCCATGTCCTTTCTAAAAATATCCCTTCAACCGAACAGGCCACTAGTCATGTCACTCCTCAAATCACAAGACAAATCTCTTTCATTTTGATATGGTCAAACTAGTAGTATAATCTTAGTGTGACATGAGCTCTTCAATTTCACTAATTGGGTTTGTCAGCTAACATTGAACTCTATCAGGACATTATGGGGCACAGTAGGCCTACACAATCCCTTTCAGAAATACTTGACACTACTTAATTTGCCTTTTTTCAATTCCTTGAGGTACTTTTTCTTTTCCTTTCATATTTGATAAGTAATTGTGACATGCATTTTCTCCCCACGTCATCACAAAATGGGAGTGTTTCAAACTAGTGTATCAAATCCAGGGGTCACATCTGGTCAGTGAATAAGTTGGGTACAAGTTTACTGAAGTTTTCAAAGATTATGACATTCTTCTATTTGTTAAAATGTGTACATTCATTCCCCTCCATATGTATTAGAACATTGAAGCAGTATTTTTTAATTTGGCTCTATACTCCAGCATTTTGGATTTGAGATCAAATGTTTCATGAGGCGACAGTACAGAATGTCATACATTTGTTGAGGGTATTTGCATACATACAGTGCCTTCAAAGTATTCACACCGCTTGACTTTTTCAACAGTTTTGTTACAGCCTGAATTTGAAATGGATTAAATGGATTGTGTGTCACTGATTTACACACAATACCCAGTTGCCAAAGAGGAAGGAAACCACTCAGGGATTTCACCATAAGGGCCAATGGTAACTTTAAAACAGTTAGTTTAATGGCTGTGATAAGAGAAAACTGAGGATGCATCAACTTCATTGAAGTTGTTCCACAATACTAATCAAAATGACAGTGAAAAGAAGAAAGCCTGTACAGAAAAAAAATGTTCAAAACACACATCCTGTTAGCAATAAGGCACTACAGTAATACTGCAAGAAATGTGGCAAAGAAATACACTTTTGTTCTTGAATAAAAAGCATTATGTTTGGGGCAAATCCAACACAACACATCACTGAGTACCACTCAGTAATTTCAAGCACGATGGTGGCTGTATCATGTTTTGGGTATGCTTGTCATTGGAAAGGACTAATTAGGTTGTTTTGGATAAAAATAAATGGAATAGAGCTAAGCACAGGCAAAATCCTAGAGGAAAAACGGGTTCAGTCTGCTTTCCAGTAAGACACTGGGAGACAATCTACTTTCAACAGGAAAATAACAAGGACAAATATACCAAGACGAAGTTGAATGTTACTTAGTGGCCTAGTTACAGTCATTGCGTGCAAGGAACATGGGACCAGATATTAGATTGTTTTCTGTTTTTAAAAACCAATCCCTTTCAGGGCACATGCACCCTAATGAGAGGGAGAGGTGGGAATTGGCATTACTCTGTAGTAGTACCATCTACAATCTTCAAGGGTTCCCTCTCCTGTGCAGAGAGCAGGAAACCTGTTGAGATACCAAACAGATGGGGGCATGGACAGTTGAAAAGGGCTGTCAGATGTAAATGCCTGGTTTGTCATAATATTCTTCATTACTTTCCTTTAGCCAATTCTGTCATGATGAACATGCCCTATTCTCAAGGCAAGGGTGTATTACACCATTAATGATGGGGTTTTCTCCATCTTGGCACACACCATTGACTGTAAGCATACACACATGATTTAATAAATGATGCTAGTTCTAGGTCCCAAGAAACAAAGAGATCTGCTTTTGGATCTGACAATTAATCTTGATGGTTGTACCGTCGTCTCCCAAAAAACTGTGAAGGACCTTGGCATTACTCTGGACCCTGATCTCTCTTTTAATGAACATATCAAGAATATTTCAAGGATAGCTTTTTTCCATCTTCGTAACATTGCAAAAATCAGACATTTTTTGTCCAAAAATGATGCGGAAAAGCTAATCCATGCTTTTGTCACTTCTAGATTAGATTACTGCAATGCTCTACTCTCCGGCTACCCGGATAAAGCACTAAATAAACTTCAATTAGTGCTAAACACGGCTGCTAGAATCCTGACTAGAACCAAAAGATTTGATCATATTACTCCTGTGCTAGCCTCTCTACACTGGCTTCCTGTTAAGGCTAGGGCTGATTTCAAGGTTTTACTGCTAACCTACAAAGCATTACATGGGCTTGCTCCTACTTATCTCTCAGATTTGGTCCTGCCGTACATACCTACACGTACGCTCCGGTCACAAGACGCAGGCCTCCTTATTGTCCCTAGAATCTCTAAGCAAACAGGTGGAGGAAGGGCTTTCTCCTATAGAGCTCCATTTTTATGGAATGGTCTGCCTATCCATGTGAGAGACGCAGACTCCGTCTCAATCTTTAAGTCTTTACTGAAGACTCACCTCTTCAGTATGTCCTATGATTGAGTGTAGTCTGGCCCAGGGGTGCAAGGGTGAACGGCAAGGCTCTGGAGCGACGAACCACCCTTGCTGTCTCTGCCTGGCCGGTTCCCGTCTCTCCATTGGGATTCTCTGCCTCTGACCCTATTACGGGGGCTGAGTCACTGGCTTACTGGTGCTTTCCATGCCATTCCTAGGAGGGGTGCGTCACTTCCTGTCCGGTTTGTCGCCCCCTCTGGCTTGTGCAGTGGATCTTTTCGTGGACTATACTCAGCCTTGTCTCAGGGTAGTAAGTTGGTGGTTGTTGATATCCCCCTATTGGTGTAGGGGCTGTGCTTGGCAGAGTGGGTGAGGTTATATCCTGCCTGGTTTGGCCCTGTCCGGGGGTATTGTCTGGGTATTGTCGGAGGGGGCCACAGTGTCTCCTGACCCCCCTGTCTCAGCCTCCAGTATCTATGCTGCAATAGTCTATGTGCCAGGGGGCTAGGGTCAGTTTGTTAAATCTGATGTTATTATCCAGTGTCTTGTGTGAATTTAAGTATGCTCCCTCTAATTCACTCTCTCTCCCCCTCTACCTCCTCTCCCGGAGGACCTGAGCCTACCCGGAGGACCATGCTTCAGGACCACCTGTCCTGATGACTCCTAGCTGTCCCCAGTCCACCTGGTCGTGCTGCTGCACCGGTTTTAACTCCTCTGCCTGCGGTTATGGAACCCTGACCTGTTCATTGGACGTGCCACCCTGTCCCAGACCTGCTGTTTTCACCTCGCTCTCGCTCTATTGCACTGAAAAACCAAGTGACATTCACTGCTGATGTATTTACCTGTTGCAACCTCCACAACTACTTTTATTATTATTTGACCCTGCTGGTCATCTATGAACATTTGAACATCTTGGAGAAAGAACTGGCCTTAATGGCCATAAATTGTTTTAATCTCCACCCGGCACAGCCAGAAGAGGACTGGCCACCCCTCAGAGCCTGGTTCCTCTCTAGGTTTCTTCCTAGGTTTTGCCTTTCTAGGGAGTTTTTCCTAGCCACCGTGCTTCTACATCTGCATTGTTTGCTGTTTGGGGTTTTAGGCTGGGTTTCTGTATAGCAATTTGTGACATCGGCTGATGTAAAAAGCGCTTTATAAATACATTTTGATTGATTGATTGAATAAATTATGAGGTTGGGGGTCTTGGTCCTTTCCATTCCAGTAATGATAGTCATGCTTAAATTTGACTGCACATTTTAGTGGTCTACCATGGTGATGTAGGATACAACCAACAGAATGCAACCATAGAATGGATACAACATTGTAAAAACATTGTAAAAAATATTTTGGAATGTATAAAAATACTTGTATTTGTTTTGCCACGTTTATTCTACTACATACACCCTAATGCATACTTTTAAAGTATATTATGTGAGCTAAACATACAAAATATATCAACAATATTTTCCTTAAAATCTATTTTTTGTAAAGAACTAATGATACTATCCCCACTACAACAACAAAATATTTAAATACATGTAATTTTGTCCTTGAAACCTTTAATTTAAATACTGTAGAATTATTTTGGGGAGTGCCAATATGACCGACCCGTGGCTTCAAAGCCTCTCATTGGCCAATACATAGCATCAGCGATCCAGGGTTTATATATTTGATTGGTCGTGACCTACGTAATGAGCATGAGCTCGCAGGGGGAGTGGCCAACTCCGACATGTATAGAGGACCTCCCCGAGGCTGAAATAGAAGTTACGATATGGCCGGTAGTAGAGAACCGCGATGTCCCCCAATAAAACAGAAGGATAATAGCACCAAGTGAGGAGGCACCATCCAGTCGTGAGTGATACTTCGTTTATTTACTACATCCTTGCTTCGAGATCTCATAACGAACGGTTAGCGGGAGAAATACTGTCAAACCAGCCATAAGAAAAGCAGAATGACTAGACTTGGTGCAATTTCAGTAACTGCTGTTATCTCATTACGAGGAATAATAGATATTATCGATAGATTCATTGTATCACAAGTGGTACGGTTTGTCATTGCTTGGTTTGCAGTGCAAGTCCAGTGCGGTCATTCGCTTCAACAGCAGATAAGCTGTGAGTTTAGAACTCCGATGGGCACTATGATCATAAATACATTCACGCAGCCAAACTGAGGCTCTAAGAAAGTGTTTCATACTCGCTGTCAACCTGGTCTCGGAGCATTTCGTATTATGTACATACACCCGAGACACTATTTAGTATGTTTCATATGGTATGTATTAGTTTGTGGCTCTCCATCGCACATTTTGTATGATATGTTTTCATATTTGCAAAACGTACAAAATATTACAAATTTGCAAAACATATGTTATTAATTCTGTCTAGGTGGCTAATGTTATCTAGGGTGTTTTTTATTTATTTAATCTTTATTTAACTAGGCAAGTCAGTTAAGATAAAATTCTTATTTACAATGACTTTCTACCCTGGCAAAACTCACCCCTAACCTGGACGACGCTGGGCCAATTGTGCGCTGCTCTATGGGACTCCCGATCAGGTGTTTAGGGTTAAGTTTACGAGTCAGTTTAAACGGTTAGGGGAAGGGTTAGCTTACATGCAAAGTAGGTTAAAAGTAGTTGGAATGTTGCTAATTGGCGCAAATGCTAAAGTTGTATTGAATGAGTTTCGAACTTGCAACCTTTGGGTTGCTAGATGTTTGTTTATACGTCCACCCCGACCAACCACCCTCCTTTCGTTTTTGCCTTAAGTAACCATTTGTCGTATGTAACCATACCAAGCGTAACATATCATCCTAAATGGGGTGTCTTGGATTTCCATACAGAAGAATACAAAATGCTCTGAGACCAGGTTGCAACTGTACCTGTATTTGGCCAATTTGATGTACTAGTTGGATCCATGAAATGAGTGCCTTTTACATGCCTTTGTTTTGAGTAGAAATTGTGCACAAATATTGAATTTTAAAAGCCTGTTAAATGAAGTGCCTTTATAATATAGCTACAGAGATTTGTTTTTTTAAGTTGAGCATGTGCTCTTAATGACAATGTCGAAATGGGATAAAATAAAGTGGTGGAACCACCCATCTACTGACCGCATTGCAGCAGTGGACAAATGCCTACTGTACATTTGTTCTTTGAAGGCTGAGCTGTGATGCAGAGCCCCAGTATGAAGGCCAGTCAGGCCGGTGGCCCCCCTGATGGGGGCTATGGATGGGTGGTGGTCACCTCTGCCTTCTTTATCATGGGCCTCACCACAGGCGTCCTCAAGAACTTCGGCCTCTTCTTCCTAGAGATCCAGAACCACTTTGGAGTCCTCACCAGCACTACTTCATGGGTCACCTCCACTATGATAGTCATGTTTCATTTGGGAGGTAAGCGAGGTTGAGGGCAACTTGTCTTGTTTGCGTTGCAGTTTATTTTAATTACATTTTTAAATGTAATCTTTATTTAACTAGGCAAGTCAGTTAAGATATAAAATTATTTACAATGTCGGCCATACCTGGACGACGCTGGGCCAATTGTGCGCCGCCCTATGGGACTCCCAATCACTGCTGGATATGATACAGCCTGGATTCAAACCAGGGACTGTAGTGACACCTCTTGCACTGAGATGCAGTGTCTTAGACTACTGCGCCACTTGTGAGCCCCGTACCTAGTAGTAAACACTAGAACGATCCACTCTGGTTCCTGTAATGATTTCTCTTCACCCCAGCCCCAGTCGCCAGTGTCCTGAGCATGCACAGTACCCAGAGGGCAGTCATCATGATGGGAGGGCTCCTCACTGCTTCAGGGATGATCCTGGCTTCTCTCGACCTCAGTCTTCCATGGATGTACCTCAGCATCGGCATACTGCAAGGTAGGGTTGAGGGCTCCCCAAGTGGTGAGTTCACATTGGTAGTTCCCAGGGTGACATAAAAAATAAAAAATTACAAAACTGTTATTTGTCAATGACCAATCACAGGAGATGACAATCACTACACCAGCCCATAAAATCTACTGTACCATTGGTTAACAACATAATCAGTTACAGGAAAACAAAAGGCATTACCTTCATGTCGAGTGATTATATATTTTTTGTTGATTTAAGATTTCAGGAGGGTGAGAAAATAGAACTGAAATGGTCATCCCTGAGGGTAACACACCTGATGAGTTTTGCCTTGTGACCCCAACCAGAACACATTGTAACTAAACAACTTGGGGTGTAACTATATTGATTAGCTATATTGGCTCATTTAAAGTTGAGCACATACACGCATATAATAAATTACATTTAGAATCAGACCAACACCAAGCCAAGATTTATCTTCATTTTATTATTTATTTTTAGGTTTGGGACTTTCATTCTCCTGGTTACCAGCCAACAGCATAGTGAGCCACTACTTCCTGAAGTGGCGTCCCATAGCGTACGCCATAGCCAGCTCCGGGGAGTGTGTCTTCGCCATGGTGTTCAGTCCTTTCTTCCAGTGGCTCATTGAGGTCTACACCTGGCAGGGAGCTCTGCTCGTCATAGGGGGTCTTCAGCTCAACCTCTGCGTCTGTGGAGCCCTCATGAGACCTCTGGAATCTAAACCCCATGATCTCACCAAGCCAAATAAGGACAACCACCAGGACTCCAAAGCTACTGATGACCCGACGCCAAAGAAGCTAAGCTTCCAGTGGACGTTGCTAAGGAAACCAGAACTCCTGCTCTACATCCTGTTTGCCATTTTCGCTGCGTCAGGGTTTTTCATCCCACCTCTCTTCCTGGTTCCCTATGCCACCAGCCTGGGATTGAAGAACTACTGGGCGGCCTCCATCCTGTCTGTGCTGGCATTGGCTGACCTGCTTGGTCGTCTGGCCTGTGGTTGGCTGGCCAACCTGAGGCTGGTGAGGAACCTACAGCTGCTGACGATGGTGGTCACCATGTTGGGGGTAGTGCTACTGCTGCTGCCCATTAGCAAGGACTACTGGGTCCTACTGGTCTTTTCCTCGCTCTACGGTTTTCTCTTTGGCTGCGTGGTAGCCATCCATGTGACGTCCATTGTGGACATAGTGGGCCTGGAGGGCTTCGACAGCGGCCTGGGACTCTTCATGCTCTTCAGAAGCATCGGGGGCTTCATTGGTCCACCTGCTGCAGGTGAGAGATTGGGGCAGAATTACTGTTAACATGCACTTACTGAAGATTTTCACTGAGTGAACTAAGCTTTCGTTCAGTGAAGCTACTGGTTTATTCATACAGGGCAGTAGTTTGTGTGGGCTCAAATTTCTTCTCTTGGCACAGGTTGGCTGGTTGACCTGGACAAAGACTTTGGTGCAGGCTTCTACCTGTCCGGATTGGTTCTCATCATATCTGGTGTGTTTGTGGTGCTGGTGGACCGGCTTCTCGAGAGGAAGAAGGCCTCTCTCAGTGAAACTGGCCTAGAGGCCACTCAGGCCTGTGCTTACAAAATGGGAGTGAAGGTGGTTGTGAGTGAGAGCACCTGCAAATAATGTTAATCTGTTTCAGGGGATATGGCAGTAAATATGTTTGCAGTTCATGAGCTCTTGGGATGGCGTAAGTCAGAGCTTGTAGTGTGTAGTCAGGGTTTTTATCTATATTAAGCTGTGTCACAGGAGTAAGTTAGTCAGTAATGGAGGGTGTTGATATTATACCTCCCAGTTTACATACGTTTGGCCAGATTGTACAGTAGTGTTATCTATTTTAATGCCTACCGCTATGTATTTGAATGTTCACTGATTTGTCTTGAAAAGGTCAGTTATATACACTGCATACAGTATCCCTGTATGAACATCTAGAAAGTTCTTTATAGTATTTTTAATCTCTGGTGCAATGCATGTATTTTACCAAAATTTTTAAGTGATTATTGGTCATACTTGGTCAGACCTGCTGCTAAGGCACATAATCTGAGTAAAGGTAAGTACTTGCTATGTGCCACTTTACCTGTACGTTTGTTGACGCGAATGTGCTATAGGGTTAATGATATATCAATGTTATTTAAAATATTGCCCAGGGAAATCTAGTGTATGTCTCAGTACTTTAGTTGCCTCATTTTTCTATCATTATTGCTTCTGTATTACCATTGATTGTTCAATACTCTCTATTCATGTAGTATATCAAGCTTAATGGTTGGTTGTGCAAATTCTTTACATCTACATCAGAAAAAGGTGTCTGTTGCCACACCATTTTAGTTTCTGAAATAATGATTGGGTTATTTCAAAAGCTGAATGTCTTCTGTAGCCTTTAAATCTTCCTTCACCAAAATGGGTCAAAGGTAGAGCAGAGGCGGCTGGTGTGACGAGCTATAGGAGGACAGGCTCATTGTAATGGCTGGAATGGAATAAATTGAACAGAGTCAAACATGCGGTTATCATGTTTGATATCGTTCCAGTCAGCCATTACAATGAGCCTGTCGTCCTATAGCTCCTCTGCTGAAGATGCATTTAAAACTCAGTCAGTACCCAAGCCCTGCTCTCTCAGGTGCCATTGTAGTTCTACTTGAGTAGCATGCCTAGGGGCTAGATCTGTGCTAGCTGACACCCTCATAGTGGATGGTTTGGCATTTTCTGTGTTGTAGAGCTATCCAATCCACAACCGGCTCCTTGCATTTGCTTATCGTGGACATTGCCATTGGATGCAATGAAACAACCTGATTTTTATAATCCCATGCAGCTGCTTTACAAGTTGAAACACTTGAATGCGTGATATGTTGTCTACACCTGGATTAGACTAAATCCCCCCCCCCAAATGTAACATGCATTGGCCTACACTTTCTATCACCGTTTGAACTCCTAACTCTGTAGGGTAAGGGAGTTGTTTTTTGCGTCATATGATGCAAATGCATCATACGGGTTCATTTTTCATTTCTATATTTTGGAAGTTACATATATTAAACATTAGTGCTGACCAGCAAAACATTTTGGCACGGTCAATGGACTAATAACAGTTTTTCGGTGGACTGAAGCGTAGTGGCCTCAATTTTGGAAAAATAGCACTATAAAAAAATATATTTTTTAACTGTTTTATGCCCAGCAAAGTGGGTTGTTTTTTTTTTTTTTCAACATTCTGTAATTTACTGAATTAATAAAATTCTGTACAATGGCACAAAGCTCCACTTTTTGGCACGAGGCAATTGTTTTCTAGGGAACAATCGCGCGCCCCTGCTGCTTAAGTTGATTTGCTTCTGTAATTTCACTTACACACTAACCAGACCAATGGTGTGCGTGACTGGAACTGACAAGTTTGCATGCTTTTCAAATTGTATTCCTACATGGTGGGGAATGAGTTGGAAAAACAACCTCATTAAGTCAATGTGTAATTTAATCATACATACAGGCTGGCTGTAGATTTTACAAGTTGTCTATTTTGGGTCTAACCAATCTGATCACTAACCAGGGCCGGCCAATGGCGGCAGCCCTCCGGTGCCCCAGCTCATAGCATTGCTGCAGTTGGGGGGGAGTGCAGTTGTGTTGCCTAGGTCAACAGAACATCCAGTGCCGGCCCTGGCACTAACTTTAAACTAAAGTCATGCACCCACCACTGTTCCATGTCAATGAAAAGATGATCAACAAAATGAAACTTCCCTGGTGTATATGGGCAGAGTGAACTTGACATTCATTCTTTGAACTAAAACTTAAAGCCCAATTAGTTTTAGTCTGAACACAGGACAGTCACGAGAACTATAATCACTTTTTCAGAGAAGAAATATCTCAATGAATTAGAATCAAGTGGCAAGCCGTGTGTTATTGGCCAAGTCACATCTAGATGGCAGTATTTACTTATGTGAAATTACTTACTGAAGACTAGTTTACTTCCAAAACTGAACAAGAAAATATCAACAAAATGTTCCATAATTATTCTCCTTACACGGGTTGATAAAAAAAAAAAAAAAATTCATTAGAAAACTATCCATAAATTCTTAACATCAAGACTAGTATAAGTGATTAGGCAAATGTCAAAATACAAATTTTAAACTTTCATGCACAGAACACAGCAAATATTAACAAGGACCATACACATATTGATCTACGTGTCAGTTCGATCCGGTACTTTAGAACATAAAACGAGAGTCAAGGCAACTACTTGTACAACAGAAAAGAGTCGAGGCATATTGAAATACAGAGAAACTACGATACAACTCAATGGATTTTCAGATTTTGGAAGTGTGATGAATGATAACTGCGGCATTCGTGTCATGAGGAAGCTCTCTTCTCCTCGTATGGTGACTCGTACACATCCATGGGGGGGCAGGTGCAGACCAGGTGCTGGTCACCGTAGATGTCGTCGATCCTGGAGATAGATGGCCAGAACTTGGTCTCGGGTCTCACGAATGGCTGGAAATTGGGAAAAATTAGTTTACAATATTAAAGAATAATCTGTGTATAAAGATTTTTAACGCTGATGTAAACATGTTAACATTCACATGAATCATGAAAACAGCAATTTTTAGCTCTGGGGGAAGTGGAGTTGGTTGTGATGTTTTCCAGAGGGGGAAAACTCACCAGGGGGAAAGCAGCGTACTCCCTGGAGTAGGGCCTGTCCCAGGTAGAGGAGGTGATGGTCGCCAGGGAGTGAGGTGCCATCTGTGGACACAGACAGACCTCAGGGAACACCTTTTTTAGCTGCTCTGGTGACATACAGCAACTCTTGCTACATTTAGGTGCTACCACTAAAGCACAGTGTAATTGAGCATAAATCTAAGGTTGTCCATATCACAGCGATATGTCTTATCACAATTAGTTATTTCTTAAACTGTAGTGAAATCTCCCTTTTAAAAGTTCATTCTTTAACTCCAACCCCAAATAATGTTGACTAGTCCTATATTCGTATTTGGCCAAAGCATACATTTTCAACAAATAAAACAATTTTTTAAAAACACCTCAAACAGTTTCAAAAATGCTTGCCATTTCCTCAGGATGTCAACAACACTAAACAGTTACTGTAAGTTGAACATAACACTGATTTAGTAAAATTGTTATGAGTTTAAAAACCACTATGTAGCTGACTGCATAGCTTGACAGACACTCAAGATTGTTAGTTGTCTAGGAGTCAGGCCAGTGCCGTACCTTCAATGGGTTAATGCGGGCATCCATCCTGCCTTCCTCAATATCTGCTATTTCCTGTCTGATTCCCATCAGAGAGTCACAGAAGCGGTCCATCTCTGCCTTGTCTTCCGACTCAGTGGGCTCAATCATCAGTGTTCCTGCCACAGGCCATGACATGGTGGGGGCATGGAAACCTGACCAAGGTCAACGCACAGGGGGATTTTATTTTTTTAATTTAACAAATCCTTATTTACAATGACGGCCTACACAGATGAGGTTCACAGCTATTTATTCCTAATTAATGTTTACTTAAGAGTAAGATACAGAGAGACAAGTGCCTAACTATCTGTAAATGCAGTGTGTTCCAGCTCACCATAATCCTGTAGCCTTTTCGCCACATCCACCGCTTCAATGTTTGCGGACTTCTTGAATGGCCTCACATCCAAAATAAATTCATGAGCACAAAAGCCTGTGGACCAAAACAATCTGTGTTAATTAAATCAACATTTTGCTAGTGTCTGCTAATTACTGAAGGACACAGGAAACCATAAGGCAGGGAGCGGTTCCCAAACTCTTTTGGCCCATGACCCCATTTTGTTTATCAGAATCTTTTCGCAACTCCACCATGTTTAAAAGGGAATGTAATTAACAGCAAATGTGAGCTTTTATTTGAGAGCATGACAGTCCATTACAAGTCAGTCTGACAGTATTCTAATCTGAAGGGAATATGGTTCCAAGTGACAAATGCATCAGAAAGGTATTGGGAAGTTTAGGGGAAAAAAAGTTAAGGAAGATCTGGCAATAATTGTATGATCTGTGTAGAAAAGAATTGTTGCTCTCAGTGATGTTCTTTATCCCCTCCAGTCAGATTTAGTGACTGGTCCTGTCCACTCAAGTCCTGCGCAGTTTGTGCACGTCGTAGAGGGGAAAAAGACACGTACGTGTTCCAACGAGTCTTCACTTTCAGGAATGCGGTCATAATAGCTTACAGCCACATTTGTAGGAAGAAAACAGAAACCGCTCTGTTTGTCCAGACCGCTTATAGAGGATATCAAAGGTTACTCACGTTCTATGAACTAAGCGGCACAGTTAGGGGGTGAACAGGAACTCTACCACTCACCTTTCCTGCCTTTGAAGAGGATCTTGTAGTGGCTCTCCAGTCTTTTAGCCATATAGTTGGCATTCAGGATAGCCATCTCTGTGGCATGAACCAGCCCCTTGGCGCCCATCATCTACACAGTAGGATACAACGTCAGGGTCTACATCGACATGTACTCAACTGAAGTCGCTGCTTTAGTTGCATTTTCTTTTCTGCATTTGCCTAGAAAGACAATTTGAGTATCCTGAATAACACTATTCTAACAAATCTATCATTATTTAAATTCCATGGCACTGAACCATAGGATGCAGGTTGGCATGTAATGTCATGACTTGTGTACTGGAGGCAGCTCTGCAGTGGTCACAAGCTGGCATAGCCACAGTCATAGAATCTGATTTGAAACCTAACATTAACCATACTGCTAACCCTAATGCCTAACCTTAAATTAAGACCAAAAAGCACATTTTGGTTTCTATTAATTTTCACGATATAGCCAATACTGACTTTTCATCTAGCAGAAAAGGGCTCATGACAAACGTCAACCTGCTCATAGGATAGATAATCCTGTAGTACTAACCTTGATGTAAGCCCAGGAGATGGGCAAGATGGCACTGGAGCCCCAGGGGGCAGCACTGATGGTGCCCAGGGAGCTAGACATGTTGCCTGCTGACATTAAGACCACTGGGTGGCTAGGCAGGAACGGGGCGAGATGCTCCTTCCTGTTTAACATACACAACTCTATTTAAGTCATCAAAAGTAATTACTTATTCACTTTTAAAATGGTGTTTTTTGCATTTCCTGACCACTTGACCAGAAGAAAAAAAAAATCCCTATTCATAATGATTTGGCAAGTTACATTTCCTTGGGCAGTTTGAGTTTTTGTGCTTAGCCCATCAATGTGCATTTGAGGGAAACTATCCAGTTTTGGTTACTTACACTCCAATAGGTCCCATCCCTGGTCCTCCGCCACCATGGGGGATACAGAAAGTCTTGTGGAGGTTCAAGTGAGACACGTCAGATCCGTAGTCACCAGGACGACACAGGCCCACCTGTAGAGTAGAGAGCAGTGATGACAATGTGATAGAAAGGTACATTCTCCAAAGTTAGTCTCATCTGCAGAAGGGGGCACTACTGTACTCTGGTTGTAAAATGCATTAGACCTGGGTTTAAAAATAATCTCTCAAATGTAATAGCTCAATAACACTACATGACCAAAAGTATGTGAACATCTCATTCCAAAATCATAGGCATTAATATAGAGTTGGTGCCCCGTTTGCTTCTATAAACAGCCTCCGCTCTTCTGGGAAGGCTTTCCACTAGATGTTGGAACACTGCTGTAGGGACTTGCTTCCATTCAGCCACAAGAGCATTAGTGAGGTCGGGCAATTAGGCCTGGCTCGCAGTCGGCGTTCCAATTCATCCCAAAGGTGTTCGATGGGGTTGAGGTCAGGGCTCTGTGCAGGCCAGTAAAGTTCTTCCACACAGATCTCGACAAACCATTTTGTATGGACTTCGCGTCGTGCACAGGGGCATTGGGAGTGTGGTGCCAGGAAAATAACCTCACTCAACGTCAACAAAACTAAGGAGATGATCGTGGACTTCAGGAAACAGCAGAGGGAGCACCCCACCATCCTCAATGGGACCACAGTGGAGAAGGTAGAAAGCTTCAAGTTCCTCGGCGTACACATCACTGACAAACTGAAATGGTCCACCCACAGACAGTGTGGTGAAGAAGGCGCAACAGCGTCTCTTCAACCTCAGGAGACTAAAGAAATGTGGCTTAACACCTAAAACTTTTACAGATGCACAATTGAGTGCATCCTGTCGGGCTGTATCACCGCCTGGTACAGCAATTGCACCGCCCACTGGAGCGCTTTGCAGTCTGCCCAACGCATTACCGGGGGCAAACCTAGCTACAGCACCTGATGCCATAAGGCCAAAAAGATCAAGGACATCAACCGAGCCACTGCCTGTTCACCCCGCTACCATCCAGAAGGCGAGGCTAGTACAGGTGCATTAAAGCTGGGACCGAGAAACAGCTTCTATCTCAAGGCCATCAGACTGCTAAACATCCATTACTAGCACATCAGATGCAGCTGCCTATAGACAGATTATAAATTACTGGCCAATTTTTGAAACGGAACACTAGCCACTTTAATGTTTTCGTATCTTGCATTACTCATCTCATATGTATAAACTGTACTATTATACGGTATCTGAGCCACTTTATTTGCATTTAGCATCACCCATCTCATATGTATATACTGCATTCTATACTACGTCACTGTATCTTAGTCCAATGCCGCTCTGACATATGTATACTGTATATTCTTAATCCATTCCTTACTTAGATTTATGTGTATTTGGCTATATGTTGTGAAACTGTTAGATATTACTTCACTGTCAGAGCTAGAAGCAGAAGCACAAGCATTTCGCTACACCTGCAATAACATCTGCTAAACACGTATGTGACCAATAAAATGTGTCATGCTGGAACAGGAAAAAGCCTTGGGGCAGGTTGTGTTCTTCTGGCATCCGCCAAACCCAGATTTGTCCGTCAGACTTCGATGGTGAAGCGGGATTCATCACTCCAGAGAATGCGTTTCCGCTGCTCCGGAGTCCAATGGCGGCGAGCTTTACACTACTCCAGCCAACGCTTGGCACATGGTGATCTTATGCTTGTGTGCAGCTGCTCGGCCATAACAGCACTTAGTTGACCGGGGCAGCTCTAGCAGGGCATACATTTGATGAACTGACTTGTTGGAAAGGTGGCATCCTATGACGGTGCCACATTGAAAGTCAGAGCTCTTCACTACTGCCAATTTTTGTCTATGGAGATTACATGGCTGTGTGCTCAATGTTATACATCGGTCATCAACGGGTGTGGCTGAAATAGCCAAATCCACTAATTTGAAGGGGTGTCCACATACTTCTGGCCATGTGTATTTATATGCTTTAGAATGATATTTCCTGTTTTGGAAGGAAATATTGGGTTACCTGGGAGAAAAGTGATTTATTCTCAGGATGGAACATTTGTAAAATACTGAAAATATTCAACCCTACTCTGTAAGCAGTAGAAGTGCAATCCCTGAGACACTTGTATAAAATATACTTTCATAAGGTTCTTCAAATACACTTCTGTAATATGGCTAAATATTCATTGACGATGATCCATGATTCAACTAACACCTGGATAAGCAACCCAATTTGTATACAACAGAGTTAACTTTCAAATTACCTATGCAGTATCATGTCCACAAAATGTTTTACTCAAATCAGCAAGATGACACGCTTATACTCTTCTCTCACCTGTGCGTTCATATTAGCACCGTCCAGGTAGACCTGTCCTCCATTCTGGTGGATGAGATTGCACACATCACCAATGCTCTCCTCAAACACACCAAAGGTGGAGGGGTACGTGATCATCATGGCTGCCAGGTTAGCCTTGTGTTTGTCCACCTGAGAGAGGAATAAATGGGTTAGTCTGTGTAACTCTGCAACACGACAGTCCACTTTTAAGGGGGCTAATTGACTGCTAATTACACTACCAGTACATCGTGAGTGACTGGACTGTCGGGCCATCATGTTCCTCAATAATTATTTTTTTGTGCATAGATTTACAAAGCATAACTGGATACTCAAGATAATTGGTTAGATTGAAAGGCTCCTCTGTTACAGTGAGCTTAGCAGAATCACTCAAACCAGCTCTTACCAGTGCCTTGAGGTTTGCCATGTCAATGTTGCCATCCTTGTCCACCTCCACCACTTGTACCTTCATGCCAGCCATCTGGGCACTGGCCGGGTTGGTACCATGGGCTGACTTGGGAATCAGACAAACCTGAGAAAAAGGAAAATATCAGAAACAGTTGCACTTCCATGCTATGTGGTGGTCTTAAGTCTCTCTTTATGTAGTTTCTTGTCGTTGTGTTTGTCCTACATTTTTTTTAAATGCCAGCCCGTCACCGCAGGACGCCATCAATGTAAATAAGAATTTGTTCTTAACCGACTTGCCTAGTTAAATAAATAAAATATACTCAGACCATCAACGTAAAAGAGAATGAGCCCTAAGCAAGTCCACCATTAGACCCATCATTAGATATGCAATCACAGGCTTAAGACTTCTATGCACAAATCTCCAATTGACATCAAACATTATTTAAAATAAGTCTTCAGTTGATTTTATCCCTTATAAAGGAGACGTATTTTGACATTTTGCAATATTGTCACACAATATCACCAAGACCTGTGTGTTTGTTGGGTAACGTTTACATTTCCCCCTAAAAAGGAAAAACAAACTGAGCGCAATCTGTTTTGTCTATGACTTGCTGTTCCCAAAGTCTTTAAATCACCAAATATGGGATCTTGAAATCAGGTAACCTCCAGACAGTGTGGTTTTTTCTGTCCCTTATTTGCACAACTGTGGACCTTGACTGTTTCAAGAGCTCACACCACTATCAAATATGTCCTTATGAGGGAGTTGTTAAAAAAATAAAGGCCAAATTATAAAACTGGAAAGCTACTTAAACAAGCAGTCTTATATTTCAGTCATATTCCTATCACCAGATGTCATCAAGCTACTGCAACCCAGCACATTGACACTTGGGTCCTTTCAAAGTTCCTGTAGAAGTATCCAAACAACCCTCTAGTCTTCAGATAGGGCTTTTCCAATACAATGTGAGCAAATAAGTGATTGATTGTACTTAAAATAGAGTCCCTTTATGGCTTTACATGTGATAATGATTGTAGGCAGGTCTAAGTATCCAGTGTGGAATGCCATGTATTCCAGGTTGTTCACAGGGAAACGGGTGACGGCAGCAAACTACTCAGACTGAAAATCAATTAAGGTAATTTCTAGTACACACCAACATGTACTTTGATAATATTACATTTGATATATGTATAAATAGTTTTATTGTTATAACAATTAACCCACCCTTGGTTATCTTGACTCTACAGGGCCTACCATGTGGCTAGCAAAGTCGAGCGTTGTTTAATCAGAACCATACTTACTGTTCTATGGGACTCTCCTTTAGAGTTCAGGTAAGCTTTGATGGCCGCGAGGCCAGCGTATTCTCCCTGAGCACCACTGAAAGACAAGGTTATACAGTCTGTTAATGTACCAGACACATGCTCCCAGTGAAGTCTTGCATAATCATCAAACGTGCTGAGTTCAAAGGTTAGTCTATATGAGCTTCATAGTAACTGTAAAGGAAAAGCATGGAATAAGAGTTGAACAACTAGGCTGCTATCTTTCCAGTCCAATGTTGATCAGCCCCATTTATACTGATAAGTGGGGGACTTGGAACCATAGAGATATCAGCCACAAATTAACAGTTATATGATCAAGTAAAATTAATCAATTGACAATGGGGTATGTGTAACAGAGGGCGATTCACTCGGATGATGAGTCTGGGAAACTGAAATCCCAGTTGGTCATGAATACCCCCACACTGAATGTCACTGAGGGCCTTACCTGTTGGGTTGGAAGGAGATCTTGTCATAGCCAGTCACCTCACAGAGATCCTTCTCAAGCTGCCTGAAGAGCTGCTGATAACCCTCAGCCTGGTCCAGGGGACAGAAGGGGTGAAGGTTGGCAAACTCCTTCCAGGTGATGGGCTAAAAACAGTGGGAAAGAGGGGTCAATTTAAAAGATGGTCAATCTAGGAACTGATTTGAATTTAAAATGTAAAAAAAATTGAAACTTTTAGAATAAATAGCTTTTACTTTTAAGTTTATTGGGAAATCATAAATTGACACCCTTTAATTATTGAAATTGAATTTCAGTACTTCTTGAATTGACCCCAACCCTGATATTAACTCACCATGAGCTCTGAAGAACTGTTTAGCTTCATTGTGCAGGAACCCTGACATGGAAAACAAAATGGATATTACAAATGGTGATTGTCTGAATACTAAACCTACAAACTATGTAAAAAGCTCCAAAGTAAAACATTTCTTTGCTGTCCCATGACTCACCAGTGGGATCATGCTGTGAACCAGAGAGATGTCCTTGTTCTCCAAACGTTTCATGTAGCGCACAATGTTGGTCTCAGAGTGGTAACTGCACGAAATGATGAATCAGAGTGAATCAAGATTATAAAGATAAATGTTACATTACAAACCTTAGCTGAAAAACCCTGTATTGTCACTTATATGTGTAACAACCTTATGTTACCAGTGCAAGGAATTATTCTACCGAGCATCAATTGGCGTTTGATACAACAAAGACAATTAATAAACACGGAAGGTCAGCTAATGTCTCTCACCAGTCTGGTGTCATTATACTGATAATACCACCATCACTGAGAACACAGGTAATCATAACAATTATGGCATAACAAGCTCATCCTTATCACGGCCAATATTGTAATAAGTGGCCGCTACAAACAGACCAACCTGTTGAAGACAGTGTGAACGAGGTACTTGCTGGTCCTCTTGAAAGGACTACCCAGAATGCCTTTCACCCTTTCACCCATCTTCTCAGCAATCAGCTCCTGTAAATTGAGATTTAATTAAATTTGATAAGCGATCGATGAAATCAATGTATTTGTCCTACGGCTTTGCACCCTCTTAAGAAAGGAGTAGGACCAATGCTGAATATATGCATAATCGTATTCCATTGAACTATTGAAAGTAAACGTACCGCCGAGGACTCACATCCAAAGACCCAGAGAAGATCGTCCAAGTCTCTCTCCGTCACGGTCTCATCCAGAGACACACCTAACTAGGTAAACAATAAATAATTTCAACCAATAGCCCAACTTTGATGTGCATCTAAAGCATAAAGCAACATGGCTTATTCAGAGAGCTGCTACTTCTACAATTCTAGATATTTAATCAATTGTATCTGGCACTACTCACCACTCCCTCGCTGTAGACGCGCAGATTGATCTCCCTCTGGACAGCCCTCTCCAGGATGTCCTTGGCTGCCACACTGCAGCCAACCTTCAGCGTGTCGAAGAACATCTCGCTGTGCAGCCTGTGTCCGGCCCGCTTCAGACCTGATACAAGAAGAGGGAGAGAAAGGCCTTTCTAAAAGCTCAAAGAATACATTTGTAATTCATCAAAAAATAAGCAATGTTACTATTGTCTTTCTCAATGCACGCTTTTGGTCAAATTTGCTAACGATTGATTATCATAAAAAGTTGTGATGTAAGAAGTAAAAATGTATCGGTGCAGTGTCGGAGGACATACCTTCAGCCAGTATCAGTGCAGCATTGTGAGTCCTCTCAGCAATGTGCTTTAAGCCCTGGGGACCATGATACACCCCAAACATGGCTGCCATGTTGGCCAGCAGAGCCTGAAAGACACATACATTTGAAGGTGAGAAAAGTTCCTTAAAAGACTTGAATACACTTAGGCAACAATCCTGTTCTTTGGGCATTGGGGGAGTAGCCCAGTGTGTCGGCATTGGGGGTACAGTACCTGTGCAGTACAGATGTTGCTGGTGGCCTTGTCTCTACGTATGTGCTGCTCTCTGGTCTGAAGAGCCAGGCGGTACACCTCCTTACCAGCTGCATCCCTGCAGACGAACAAGGTACTTTGGTTTGAAATGTCCATAGAGATAGTCTTCATGTATATGTGCATTCTTTAAAATTCAGTCTGTTCCACTGTGAGCAAGAATTATATAAAGTCAATCTCAACATGCTGTTTATCTCAAGGCCTCTCACCTGGTCACTCCCACCATCCTTCCAGGCATCATCCTGATTAGGTTTTCTTTGACAGAGAAGAAGGCAGCGTGGGGACCACCGTAGCAGAGCGGTACCCCGAACCTCTGGGAGCTGCCCAGGGCGATGTCCACCCCAAACTCTCCAGGGGGGCGCAGCACACACAGGGCCAGCAGGTCAGTGGCACAGCAAGCCAGGGCCTACAGGGATGAGAGACGGGAAGTCTTCATACAAATAACTGAGCTACCAAACTGGAATCACCACATAGACCACTTTCTCACGTGCCCACTGTTCAACCAAAGACCTGCATCAAAGTCTATACGTAATGTAGCGAGGAGGGGCCCTTTCCTACCAAACCCCATTTACTTTAAGATAGCATCCTAGGTTAATAAACCATTACTACCAATATCAGACGTGGCAGCTCTCTTACCCCTCCCTTGTGAGCACGGTCCACCAGCGCAGTGAAATCCTCCACTCTGCCGTCAGTATCTGGGTACTGGAACAGCACCCCGCTCACATCCTTCCCACTGAAGTCCATCTCATGAGGTAGCTTCAGCACAGTCTTCACCCCGATGTAGCTGTTGGTCAACAATCAGAGCACCAATAGTGAGGATGCTGCTTTTGGTACACAGTTCTAACCTTGGTCTGCGTTAAGCTTTGAAAGGATGGTCATACTTGGCTCTGGTCTGCACCACAGCAATCGTCTGAGGGTGGCAACGTGAATCGATGTAGAACGTCCTTCTCTTGTTCTGTCTGTAGGAAACATAACAAACAATTAAAGATGCAATATGTCACTTCTTGGGCAGCCGGACTAGTGAGTTATAGATCTTTCATTCTCATTGAAAGCAAGTCTAAGAAGCAGTAGATATGTTCTATGTGCGCTATTTCTATGATTCCCATTCTTACGTTTTGTTTTAGCGTCTTTTACTTTTGGACACCAGCTTCAAACAGCTGAAAACGTATTTCAGTGGTTTAGATGGTAAAATTATGCTCTACACTATGCTTGCTTGTTGTCACAAACGGAAATTCGGCAAACTATTCAAACTTTAGGAACCAGGAAATTACGGAGCGATTTCTGCATAGTGCACCTTTAACATGTGTAGGCCCAAGAGTTTTTTTTTTTACTGAAAAAGTGACCTCACCAGGAGAAACTCAGGGCCTTATTTATAGACTATAACTAGACACTATACATGAACTACACTAAATTAACTACCCTTTAATGGTCAGCCACTTTTTCCCCCCTCTTATGTTTATTCCCCCCCTCACCTATGGCAGAGCTGCATGGCCTCAGCAGCAGCTGTTGCCTCATCCAGCAGAGAGGCGTTGGCCACAGCCATGCCCGTGATGTCACAGATCATGGTCTGGTAGTTGAGCAGACTCTCCAGGCGACCCTGAGCCACCTCAGGCTGATAGGGGGTGTACTGTGTCACCCTGAGGAGAACAGGACACAGCTAAATAAATTACAGGTTACATGTACTTGCTACGACTGTGATATGTAGTTGTCTCACCTAGCCATCTTAAGAGGAATGCACTAATTGTTCTGGATAAAATTACAATACACAGAAAAACGAACTGGTTTTCAAGGAATCTAAATACTAGGGTGAATTGGGTGGAAGTTTATGAAAATAAAGTAAAAGTCAGAGTGCAGTCTTGTTTTTATTTGGACAAAAACAGATGACCAGATCCCACATGCGAGGATGTAATTGGAAACTTGAGCCTCAAGTATTTCTGATTAGGGGCACGGTTTTTAGTGCTTTAATGACTAGCAGAAGCCCATACATATATGCACATTGAGTACACAATCAAATATACTGTATCTTGCCCTATTGATGATGACATCTTGGCTAGATGCAGAACACATTACAACTCTTGTTTGTGTGCGTTTGTACCAAAGTGACCGTTACCATCCTGAATTCTCCAGAAGGTTTCTCTGTATAACTGGAGGCACTGAGCAGTTGTAGTATCCCATTCCGATATAAGACCTCCACACCTTGTTCTTTGATGCAATCTTTTGGAGATGCTCCAAGACTTCATTCTCACCTGCAGAAATAGAGATTGGCATCACATATATGAGGCAAAAATGCATTAAAACAATTATACCCATATATTTTCTGAACAAACCACCCAAACAAATGGGCCGCAACATCAGATTCACTGTCAGAATGGAGTGGAAAGGAAATTAAACTAAACAGCTGTGTGTGAACAGTATACAACATTTCTGTGTGTGTAGAATGCGCTTCCATTCGTGCATCATATTTCTATCCATTGGAGGGGACAATGATGTGCAACATATGGGCCCTTTCCCAAAGGTTAGTTATCTAGCCTAATTCTCCAGTGCTGTAGGGGAGATCTGCCAATACACACCTAGACACTAGAATTCCTCAGGCATTCCATCGCTGCAAAGAACGGACAATACTCTCATATTCAGGATGAGCATTGTTCTCCTGTGATTTCTAATGTGGTATACCACCATACGATCATAAAACGTTTGCAGTTTGAGTTTAGGTGGCACAAAGTATTCAACTGTAAATACATTCTGAATTCAAAAATGAGCTGCTTTATGACTCTGCAGCACAAGAGAACGGTGTTTGGAAAAATCTAACATTTGACAACTAATAACAAAACAAGTGAAAGCATTGTCAGTAGAGGCCAGTGGTTTAGTGTGGGGGGCCTACTGTGGATTTTAATTTAGGACAGTTTTCCCATGGTCCCAAAGCTCCTCAAAACATCAAAAAAGCCTGATTCAGAACCATCCAGCACATCCATTGTTGTGAAGAGAATCCCTTGCTGGCTTTGCAAACCAAGCCCCACCCCAAAGCTGAACAAGCAAAAACCAGTATGGCCTCCAGTGTGTTCCTTCAGCATGGCTTACTACATAATGGAACAAGGCATGACCAAGGGTGGTCTTAGAACCCAGCCCCCCCCCTGATCCACTGACCTTATTACCCAACCCAGAATCAGGTCCAAGCATTGTGAATATTCAGTCAATCATTTTGCATAACAATAATGCAGATAAGTGTTATTTTCTAGTATCTAATCAGTAAGTAGTAGTGTTATTTCAGAGTACACCAGGTGAAGCCTTCATTACAAATTGAATTACTTATTCCTCTCACCATGTTGAGCACTACTGGAATATCAGCACATGACAATGACACCCCAAAACAATTTACTGGTGAGAATATTGGCAAAATAAGAATCATTTTCCATGTAGCTATGATGAAATTGTCATCAGCAGTACTTTGCGTGCATAAAATACTTTTTATGCTTAATGAATTATTGTATATTAAGGCCATATTAACAGTTTTAGAACAATTGTTTTAATACATGTAAATCCATTACACAGAACAAGGTAAATTAGTAATACAATGTACTGTACTTGTCCAGAATAGTATGTTTTATAGCCTTGTAAATCTCAAGTGATAACAGTGTAAGACGTCTGTCTGATGGAATTATGCAGGGGTTTGCCAGGGAAATACGCCTCGTAAGTGTTTTGTAGACAATAAACTTATTGATAGTAAGATATTTCAAAGGTATCCTAATTCTCTTAATCGACTGAAAATCCGTCTGTCTTTTATTAAAATGTAAAAAAATATGTATTCAAGTAAGAATACCAAAACCCATAAAATTAACCATATTAGGAATCTCATGAAGCTCGTTTGAACATGTCATTCGTCTGTGATGTAATGTTAACGCTATAACCAGATTGAACTGGACTTGGGACAGGAGCTCAAGGCTGAACTTTACACTCCAATTGCCATCCTATTAGCATCGGCTTCCCAACAGGAGATTGGTGCTGCTCGTTGAGTTCCGCAAAAACAACTCCAAATATGTTCAAAGGAAGACTTAACGGTGAAGAGCGCTTCACAATGGAACCACAATAGGAGTGCAACCTACATTTCAACCACTCGCTTGCTTGGCTTGATTTACAATGCTAATAGAACATGTAGAAACCAGTAAAATAAGCTGACAAAACATAAAGTCTAATAAATAAACAAATCAAGATTGCATTTGATGGGGAAATAAACAGCAATGTTGAAAGGCATTTGAAAAACAAAAGCATACCAAATGCAATATTGTATAACACGATGAGGCAATAGGTATATATTGAGAACACACATCAACAATAACACGTGCTGTTAAAGATGATAGAAAGAAGACAAACTTACAGAGAGGATCGTCCATTTTCATACTTCTTTGAATACGGATGGATTCTGGAACTGTATCTTCTATCAACTGGGCGATCGACTGAAAAGCAATGTATAGATCACAAAAAAAGCTCTAAAACTATATACATTGTTGAAAGTTTCGCTATTTATGACAAGACACGCAAGAGCGCCTGCCATGCATTAGATCGACACATTAGCCTACTTTATGTCCTATCATTTCTATTTTTATACAAATGTTTGTAAATCTTACCTCAAGTCCAAGAACATCCAGCATCTCCCTTTTCTCCCTTTCGCCTGGACCAATATGCCTCTCCGCAAAATCATCGTGTCTAGGCAGTATTCTGTCTATCTGTCTGGAAGAAGCATAGACTACAGACGCCCGAAGACCCCGGACAGTTACAAAAGCATTGCGGTTTAGGATTCTAGTCTGCAGTTTCCCAAATATTCGGCTTTTACCAGATATGTGTCTGCAAGGTGCATGTGAATTCACCGATTTGGCGAATAGGATCCCCCAAGACTTTGCACAGCTTTGCATTTTTAACTCACTAAAAAACAAAAGCTATTCAAAGGAATCCTTCTAACTACCGACCTCAACTGAATCTCTCAGACAAGTGATTTCTCCCGAAGTCTCTGCAATCTACTTGAAACTGCTTAATTTATACGCCTGCCCCTTGCAAAATAACTAACCAATAGATAAGAGAAAGGTCGCTGACGCGCCGACGAGCCCCAGTCAAACAGCTGCATTGAACTTTCTCAGATGCCCGCCCAATGTACGTAAAACTAATCCGACCGTCATCTCCCGCCAATTAGCTGTCAGTAGGAGCGAAGATACTGTTATTTTGTAGCTATTAAAATGTTTACGAACATAGCAAGAGCGCTCGAACCGACAGGCCAATGCAGTATGCTTGTGCATGTGTAGGGGAATCGTCTACAGTCTACAGTGAAATGCCATTAAGTATAAAATGTGTGTTTTAAATCTCTATCTAAATTATTTTGTGAAGGGGTAAGAACGATAACATATAATGGCTTTTTAGTTTTTTTTAGAATGGAGGTCACGTTGAAGCCTCTTACTTCCTTTTTGGTAATCTTGACCATAATCACTATTGATGAAATCTTTGCAATAACGTTTCTGAATTAAACAATTATAAAATACTTTGAGCACATATTTATTGAGAATGGAGGCAGTTTGCACCATTAGAGATCCTATTCAATTATTAGAGGGGCTATGTCAAAAACCCTCAAAGTTCCAGAATGGGTTGAAAATCTTGGTCAGGGAGAAATCCAAAACCATTCTAATTGTAATTAATGGCATTAGAGCCATAGGTGATGCATTTCCTGCTTGTACTTATAAAGGAAAATAAAAGCATGGCATGTGATGTATCAGAAATTATGGGAATTTTTGTTAGTCTAAAATATTATCATATAATTATAAATACAGTTTATACAGGTTCTATACCAATTTTCGATATATAAATAGCCTAAAATATTTGTAAACACCACAAATATCTCAGATGTTGTGTTCTTGGAAAGCTGTGAGTGCAATTATATTATACAATATCAGTATTTGTTGCATATACAACTTGTCTAAGTCCTATCATCAACTGATTTGAGCCAGTGTATGGCTGTGGATTAACTACATTGTTTGAATTAAATGTTGGCATATTGCCAGTTAATTTGAATAATGTACGGAATCATTCCTGGCTAGCTAGCTAGCACACATACAGTGCAGATACAATTCTTCATTCATTGTTTTACACAATATCTTCTAACAGCACTGGCAAACCATGCTTGACCAACTCCCTGACCAACATGGCTGAACTTTGGACCATAATAAGAAGGTTAATGTCCATTCTAGAATTCTAATTCCTAATTCTATAGTTTGTTCAATGCTTCTTCTCATTGCCCTGAGCAACACATGTTGCACAATATATCTATCACTGAATATGCCCCCGCAGCTGGTTGTAAAGCTTTTCAAAACACCTTGTGGTGCTGTTTTTTAAGATAAATATTGGCTCATATGAATGTGCTCATTTCTGCCACTTATTGTGAATGTATAGAGATTCCATGGTTGCTACAGACAAACAGAAAACAAAGCAGATCTGCAGAGGGCTCAAATGTACTGCTTGCTTATCAGTAAACAATGAGAATTATTTTCATGCCAGACACAGGTGGAATGTCCATCAAGACAGTCAACCCAGGAAACCTTATATGTATGTCAAAGAGAGGCATCCCTGTTTAGCCAAGACGTAGAATAACAAAGCAAAGGGAACTGAAACACATTGATACATCAGTAATGGATGCTGCTCACACAGCCACTGGATCAGCTTCATTGTAAACCCTTCCTGAGAAATATCACCATGTGAAGAGTAGGGAATCGAGGGATGATAAGTTGAAGAACAAGGCCTTCGCAACAAAGGTCAGACCAATTATAATTTCCCTTAAGGATATGCACTTTTTTATCCAAATTGATTTCCACACAATTCCAAAGACAGGTTCCAATAAAGACTGTCAATCAAACCGTTTATTTTTGTTGAGCGGTAGGTCAACTAAATAGAACTAAAATAACTAAATACAGTATCTGTGAACACTGGTCTTGACAGGTACCTTCTCTTGGCATCAGGAGGCGGTGTCCTGGTTGTTGTCACCATAGGTGTATACAGCTTGCTTCTGCTCGTCTCCATTGTGATCTTTGTGTTGCTAGTGTGTTCACTGAGGCCAGAGAACGTCCATCTATGGGTCTTTGGACTGCAGATGGGTTGGCAAACCTGCTGGCACCTGCTCATACAGTACAGATAATACTACCTTAATGAGCCCACTGATAACAGTTACAGCACTGTTCTTAATTCAGTGAAGACTTTCAAAAGGATGTTAGTTTCCCACATGGAGCCTACATGGCACTTAAAAAATATGTGTTGTGTCTTAGTTGTCTGTGCAGTAGTTATCATGAGCAAACCAATTTATTTGTTTTGTAGAGCAGATAACCATCAGCCCTCCTCCCCAGCATATGGGCGTTATCTCCTACAAGTCCTTTCAGGTTATATCTGACTCATCTCCTGAGAGACAATGCCTCCAGTTTGTCCGTCTCCAACTCCAAAAAAATCCTCATTGACGTCCTGTGGATATGCGGCCTTGCTGGGGTGTTGAGGAACAGATACTACTCCCACTGGAGGATCAGTCTGAATAATGCTGCTGGGCTTGGGTTCAGGGGGATGGCGAGGGAGGACGGCCCAAACTGGAGCGGCCTGTCTGACAGAGATAGATAGATAGGTACTTTATTGATCCCCGGGGGGGAAATTTCATAAGATCTCTTGACCATAGAGATGTCCTTCCAGGTGTCTGACTTTGCCTGTCGGTGGAATGGTACGACAGTTTTCCAAAGAAGCAAAACTGCTGCGCTGGTAATGGCCTTTTGGGTTTTCAATCTGGTGAAATGGCTTACATATGGGTCAGTTTGTGAGGTTTCATGTCTGGGCTGCAGCTGTGAGAGAAGACTACCAGATATACAGTGGGGAGAACAAGTATTTGATACACTGCCGATTTTGCAGGTTTTCCCACTTACAAAGCATGTAGAAGTCTGTAATTTTTATCATAGGTACTCTTCAACTGTGAGTGACGGAATCTAAAACAAAAATCCAGAAAATCACTATGTATGATTTGTAATTAATTAATTTGCATTTTATTGCATGACATAAGTATTTGATACATCAGAAAAGCAGAACTTAATATTTGGTACAGAAACCTTTGTTTGCAATTACAGAGATCGTACAGTGTACAACAAGCAGTTTAGCAGTTACACCGATGGGCCCTGGTGACAATAAATGAATAAAACCAAAAGCTTACCTTGACTTGGAATGTTTCCAGGGTTGGCTAGCCATAGCCAGCTAGCTAACATAGCATCCCACACTGTTTGAGTCGGTTGTTTGAGTAGGTTAAAATAGCTAAAATAACTAAGTAAGTGAAAGTTTAAAAAAATACAATGAAATATAGTTATCTCTAACTCTGTGTCTCTCTCTTAATTATCCTTCATTTTTTAAATACTTTGTTAATAACTGTTAAACTATTGTCTTTCTCTATCTTTGAGTCAACTAGACTACTCACCACATTTTGTGCACTGCAGTGCTAGCTAGCTGTTGCTTATGCTTTCAGTACTAGATTAATTCTCTGATCCTTCGATTCAACCTGGCCTAAGAGTATTTCGTATTATTTTGTATGTATGGTATGTATTCATTTGTGGATGTCCATCACCAATTTCACATTATGTTTTCCGAATTACAATTCGTATTATGTTACGAATTACAATCCGTATTATGTTACGAATTTGCAAAACATACAATATGTTACGAATATGTAAAATCTACAATATGTTACGAATTTGCTAAACGTATGATATGTTACAAGTTCTAGCCAGGTGGCTAACATTAGCTAGAGTTTGGGTCAGGGCTTACGGTTAAGGCTAGAGTTAAGTTTAGGAGTTAGGTTAAAGGGTTAACGTTAGGGTTAGGGGAAGGGTTAGCTAAAATGGTTAAGGTTAGGGTCAGGGTTAGCTTAGGGGAAGGGTTAGCTAACATGCTAAGTAGTTGCAAAGTAGCTAAAAAGTAGTAGTTAGCGTTGCTAAATAGTAAAATGCTAACGTTTTGAGATTCAAACTCACAAACCTTTGGGTTGCTAGACGTTTGCGTTATATGTCCACTCCGACAACCACCCTCCGTTCGTTTTTGCCTTAAGTAAACATCTGTCTTATTTAACCATACCAAACTTAACATATCATAGTAAATGGAGTGTCTTGGATTTATATACAGAATAATATGAAATGCTCTGAGACCAGGTTGAGAAAAGATGTTTCAACTTATATCTACCAGTAAAGGCTAACTAAGGCAACAATGGGTATGCAAACCAGGGGCCGGATTCATAAAACCTTCTTAAGAAGATATTTCTTCTTCACTGCCAAAAGTTGCTATTCCTCAAAAAGGTTATTGGAAATGTTATTGCACTATTTCTTGGCTGCGGTCCAAACACTTAAAAGACACACCTTCGTCCACTTACCCCCTTATGCCCTTGGGGGAATCCCCGTCGCCATCTTGGAGGGCGGTCCAAATGATTAGCCAAGCAAGGGAAGTTTGCAACGTAAGCCCCTCAGCCCTCGTTTTTAGTCGAGTTTGCAAGTGTACAATTATGTTCACTCCAGCACCTGAAACTCCCCATAATTCAATTTGCGACGTTTGTATATCCGCTAAGAAAAGTCAGCAACAACATTAATGGAGAAGTCAACATACAAGTGTAAGTAAAATCGAATGCAAATAAGTTAGAGATTGTGCTACTAATGCACATGGCGGCACAAACACGTCTCGTAAAAGTAATGATGTTTTTGTTTGTTTAGCTTTTGGACAATTTTGAAATAAAATATTTTCCTTCTTCAGAAGTTCCAGCTATGCAGGCTAACGTTAGTTAGCTAATTAGTTTGCTAGCTATCATACAGTAGGCGTATATTAATAATTATATAGTTAATGTAAATAAATATGCAATCATAATTGACTGTAGCGCATATAAAGCACATGTAAGGGCTGGATTGTGGTAACCTTTATGTCCATCAGGGGAAGCCACAACCCAGTCCTTACATCAGGGAGGGAAGGTGAATGATCCCCAATCAGAGACAGCTGTCTAGCGTTGTCTCTGATTGGGAATGGTATTTAGCCTTCTCTCCCATCCACCTGCATGTGGATCATTGTTCGTGTCTGCCTTGTGTTATCAGCACGTGAGTTACTTTGCCTTATTAGAGTTTTGTATTTTGTTTCAGTCATCTCCCTTTTTGTATTTGATGCTTCGTGAGTCCAACTCATTTAAAATAAAAAGGAATGACTCTCCATCAGCGCTCCGTTTATCGTCCCATTACTCCGCATCGTGACAGAATGATCCACCAACCAGGGACGCAACGGAGCCTGACATTGGGAGATATCCTCCTCGGTATGGGGAAAATTACCGAGGAGGAATACTCCCATTATCGTGCGGTGGAGGAAGGCTGCGGTCCGGAGCAGCGGCGCCGACGTCGGGGAAAGAGTCGGCGAGCCAAAAAGGCAAAGGACCAGCCTGGAGCCCAGAAAACCCCCCAAACGGATTTTGGGGGGGGGCTATGGGGGTGGTCGGGGATCGAGGAGGAAGAGCCCCGACCACTGCACTCGTGGGGGTTCCCGGAGGAGCCCCTACAGCCATGGGAGCGGAAGTACAGAGAGGAGTCGGAGGAAGACGACGACGATGTGCTTCTGTTCCCTCACTCGTGGGGGTTCCCGGAGGAACCCTCACAGGATGGGGATTGGCGCTGGAGAGACTACGACAGCAACAGTCTTAATCCAGTGCCAGTTCCCAGCCCGGTGCCTTCAGCGCCTGTCCAGAGTCGGAGGAGGAGGAAACCGACTCAGCGCACCCAAACATCGGTGCGCAACAAAAGCCCGGTGCGACCCGTGCCAGCTCAGCGCACCAGCCAAACGGTGCGTCTGCCCAGTCCGGTACGCCCAGTGCCGACTCCTCACACCCGACCTCCAGTGAAGGTCTGCAACCCTGAGCCTCCAGTGAAGGTCAGCAACCCTGAGCCTCCAGTGAAGGTCTGCAACCCTGAGCCTGCAGTGAAGGTCTGCAACCCTGAGCCTCCAGTGAAGGTCAGCAACCCTGAGCCTCCAGTGAAGGTCTGCAACCCTGAGCCTCCAGTGAAGGTCTGCAACCCTGAGCCTCCAGTGAAGGTCTGCAGCCCGAGGCCTCCAGTGAAGGTCTGCAGCCCGAGGCCTGCAGTGAAGGTCAGCGTCCCGAGGCCTGCAGTGAAGGTCAGCGTCCCGAGGCCTGCAGCAAAGGTCAGCGTCCCGAGGCCTGCAGCGAAGGTCAGCGTCCCGAGGCCTGCAGCGAAGGTCAGCGTCCCGAGGCCTGCAGCGAAGGTCAGCGTCCCGAGGCCTGCAGCGAAGGTCAGCGTCCCGAGGCCTGCAGCGAAGGTCAGCGTCCCGAGGCCTGCAGCGAAGGTCAGCGTCCCGAGGCCTGCAGCGAAGGTCAGCGTCCCGAGGCCTGCAGCGAAGGTCAGCGTCCCGAGGCCTGCAGCGAAGGTCAGCGTCCCGAGGCCTGCAGCGAAGGTCAGCGTCCCGCCACCTCCAGCGAAGGTCAGCGTCCCGCCACCTCCAGCGAAGGTCAGCGTCCCGCCACCTCCAGCGAAGGTCAGCGTCCCGCCACCTCCAGCGAAGGTCAGCGTCCCGCCACCTCGAGCGAAGGTCAGCAGCCCGGAGCCTCCAGCCACAGCTCAAGGCCTGGAGCCTCCTCCACCGGTGCCCAGTCCGGGGCCGGTCGTCTGCGTCGCTCCAGCGCCGGAGCAGTCCGCTCCACCGGTGCCCAGTCCGGGGCCGGTCGTCTGCGTCGCTCCAGTGCCGGAGCAGTCCGCTCCACCGGTGCCCAGTACGGGGCCGGTCGTCTGCGTCGCTCCAGCGCCGGAGCAGTCCGCTCCACCGGTGCCCAGTCCGGGGCCGGTCGTCTGCCCAGCTCCAGTGCCGGAGCAGTCCGCTCCACCGGTGCCCAGTCCGGGGCCGGTCGTCTACTCCGCTCCAGTGCCGGAGCAGTCCGCTCCACCGGTGCCCAGTCCGGGGCCGGTCGTCTGCCCAGCTCCAGTGCCGGAGCAGTCCGCTCCACCGGTGCCCAGTCCGGGGCCGGTCGTCTACTCCGCTCCAGTGCCGGAGCAGCCCGCTCCACCGGTGCCCGAGCCGGGGAAGGACATCAGCCCCTCTCCAGGGTCGAGGTGAATCGCGGGAGTACTGGGGGGGGAACCATCGCGCCGGGGTCCGGACCGGGCGTGCAACAGGGAGGTAGGAGGAGAGCAGCTTTCACGGCCTGCGTCACGCCCGAGGCCGGAACCGGAACCCCCACCAACAACCACCTCAGTACCCCGCCATTTCCCCTCCTGTTTTTGTGTATTTTTTTTGGGAGAGGGGGAGATATCGCGGTCGGGAGCCCGCGCCTTGGGGGGGGGGGTACTGTAAGGGCTGGATTGTGGTAACCTTTATGTCCATCAGGGGAAGCCACAACCCAGTCCTTACATCAGGGAGGGAAGGTGAATGATCCCCAATCAGAGACAGCTGTCTAGCGTTGTCTCTGATTGGGAATGGTATTTAGCCTTCTCTCCCATCCACCTGCATGTGGATCATTGTTCGTGTCTGCCTTGTGTTATCAGCACGTGAGTTACTTTGCCTTATTAGAGTTTTGTATTTTGTTTCAGTCATCTCCCTTTTTGTATTTGATGCTTCGTGAGTCCAACTCTTTTAAAATAAAAAGGAATGACTCTCCATCAGCGCTCCGTTTATCGTCCCATTACTCCGCATCGTGACAGCACACACAAGCTACTATTGGCTGAAAACACAATCATCATGGGATAAATGAGTGACGAATTTCCGGGCAAGTGTGGTCCATTGAAAAATCATTCCTTCCTCCCTCGCCCCTTGCCCTGCAAGTGTACACTTGTCAGACATCATGATACGTCATCAGAAGTGTCCACTTAATTTGAGGGCTGAGGGGATAGGGTGTGTCTTTGAAGTGTTTGGACTGTAGCCCTAATGTTTCTCCTTAGCAAAAAGTTAAGAAGAAATTAAATTCTTGAAAATAAAGTTATTGGAAATGTTCTTAATTGCAAGATTAGCTAAACCATTGCCTTAAGCTCAGGGCAGTGAGAGAAAAAGCTCCTGAAAGCAATTGGCTATGTTTAATTCCCTCACAAACTTCATCTGAAAGTTTCAGTATTGATTATTTTAAACCCAAGAACATGTTTTAGAACAGTAATCTCAGTAAGAAATATGCTAACAAGATTGCCATTGCTAGCTAGATAGCTAGCTAGCTAAATTGGTTGCCTAGCAACAAACATCTTAAGAAGATTCATAAGAACATTTCCTAATCTCAAACTTTTTCAAAAACGTCTTATTTTTTGAAAAAGTTTGATTGAATCTTTGTGATTTCAGGCATCATGCACTGTTTGAATTAACATTTATAAAGGCTTTCCATAAAACCTTCCAAATTCGATGTTGACTGCAAAGTAGGCCTACCTGGCAGAATGATATCATGATGATTTGTATCAGTCAGAGGGCATTTGTTTAGCCTACATTGTACAATAGCCTACAGAAACAATGCTAGCCAAATGGTATCTTGCTAGGTGTGCAATTGAATTAAAGCGCAACTACAGTACACCCTCCAAATAATATTTTCACAAATTGTCTCCTGATGTGGTTAAAGCATTGTTGTGGAACCAGTCTATACTTTGGGGAAATAAAGGCATAGATAAATTTTTCAAAAAAATGTCATCTAAAAACTTTGGCATAAGTAAAGGCTTTGATTTCTGGATAAACATATGGAAAAAGGAGTCTTAGAAAATATCTACCAGAAAGTCTTAAAAGATATCAAATAATTTATGGGTAACAATTAAGTACCTTACTGTGATTGTTTTTTAATTAAAATAGTAAAAAATAAACAAAAATAGCTTCTTAGCAAAGAGCAATTTCTCAAGCAAGAATTCTGCTAGGACTGTCTGGGAGTACTTGGACGAGCCTAATGGGAGGGATATGGCGCCGACAGACATGGCATGAAGAATGAAGATGGTGCCGGCAGACATGGCAGCTCTGCTTCTAGCGCCTAAGCAACTTTGCAGTATTGTTTTTTGTATTGTTTCTTTGTGTGTTATTTCTTACATTATTAGTCCGAACGTTTTTTGTGATATTACATACAGCCGGAAAAAACTTTTGGATATCAAGTGCGGTAACTCACCAGCATTACGACCAGGAATACGACTTTCCCGAATAGGATCCTTTGTTCGTACACCTCAGGGCAATTTAACTTATCCCAGAAGAGTGGACTTTATAGTTTGACTCAGGAGGCGTGCACACCATCCACCACTACCGAGTATATTACTCGCTAATGTTCAGTTTCTGGACAATAAAGTAGACAAGCTCAGGGCGAGGATCTCCTTCCAGAGAGACATCAGGGACTGTAACATACTCTGTTTCACGGAACCATGGCTCTCTCAGGATATACTGTCGCCATCCATACAGCCAGCTGGGATCTCAGTACAACGCACAGACAGGAATAAAGAACTCTCCGGGAAGAAGAAAGGTGGTGGTGTATGTTTTATGATTAACTACTGTTGGTGTGATTGTGATGACGTACAGAAACTCAAGTCCTTTTGTTCATCCGACCTAGAATACCTCACAATTAAATGCTGACCGTATTACCTCCCAAGAGAATTCTCTTCGGTTATAGTCACAGCCGTGTATATTCCCCATCAAGCCGATACCAGGACGGCCCTCAAGGAACTACACTGGACTTTATGCAAACTGGGAACCACATATCACGAAGCCGCATTTATTGTAGATTGGGATTTTAACAAAGCAAATTTGAGGAAAACACTACCGAAGTTCTATCAACACATTGACTGTAGTACTTGCGCAGGAAAAACACTCGACCACTGCTACTCCCCCTTCCGGGATGCCTACAATGCCCTCCCCCGCTCTCCCTTCGGCAAATCAGATCACGACTCCATTTTGCTACTCCCTTCCTATAGGCAGGTCTGACCAATCGGAATCCATACTTCAAGATTGTTTTGATCACGCGGACTGGGATATGTTCCGGGTAGCCTCTGACATATTCACAGACACAGTGATTGATGTCCACTTGCTTCAAGATGTCCACCATTGTTCCTGTACCCAAGAAAGCAAAGGTAACTGAACTAAATGACTATCGCTATGAATTTGGCTCTGCCCCTAAGACCCTCACAAACCTTTACAGATGCGCATCACCGGTGGCACACTGCCTGCCCTCCAGGGTACCTACAGCACCCGATGTCACAGGAAGACCAAAAAGATCATCAAGAACATCAACCACCCGAGCCACCGCCTGTTCACCCCACTATCATCCAGAAGGCGAGGTCAGTACAGGTGCATCAAAGCTGGGACTGAGCGACTGAAAACAGCTTCTATATCAAGGCCATCAGACTGTTAAATAGCCATTACAGTACTGGGTACAGTACAGCACAGTAGAGCACAGTAGAGTCCAGTACAATACAGTACAGTAAAGGAAAGTAAAGTATAGTACAGTATATTGTACTGTACTCTACTGTACTGAACTATACTCTACTGCATTGTACTGAACTCTACTCTACTCTGCTGTGTTGTATTGTACTCCACTGTACAGTATGTACTCTACTGTGCACCGCTGTGCTGCGCTGTGATGTCCAAACTTGTGAAATGTGGAGAATGACATTCATATCCATAATTATGCATATCTGGTCAGTACATATTTTTTATTTAACCTTTATTTAACTAGGCAAGTCAGTTAAGAACAAATTCTTATTTAAAATGACGGCCTACCTACAGGGTCAGCCATAGTAGTACGGCGCCCCTGGAGCAAATTAGGATTAAGTGCTGTCAGGCTCTGGTCTTTGGCTCCTCTATTTAGCCATGGTCAGAGTCTGACAGATCTAGGATGTCTAGTTCTGTGTGGTGTTTTGTGTTGGGTCCCTAATTAGAGGCAGCTGCTAAGTGTTGTCTCTAATTAGGGATCCTACTGATATTAGTTATGTTCCACACCTGGGTGTGGTTCATTGTCCTGTATGTCAGTCTAGGTGAAGGAGTGTTATTTGTAAGTACTTGTCTTGTTGTTTGTTAGTTCAATATATTTATTTATTAAATGGATATACCGCGCTGCACCTTGGTCTATTTACAAACCCTGCCGTGACAAGTGCCTTGCTCAAGGACACATCGACAGGTTTTTCACCTTGTCAGCTCGGGTATTCGAACCATCCAGATCAGGGACCCATTATGTAATTCCATAACTGTTATTCCGTTACTGGGTTTAAATCCACTTCACTTAGTGTAGTTAAATAACCAAAATATTTTTTCAAACTCAAGGTGCCATTTCATAGCTGACACTGCATTCTTTCTGCAGACATCTTTGAATCTGAAATTTAACAGAGTTTTTGGAAAACGTGGCGGCTTAAAAAGCGATGGAGATTTTACCGTAATTCCATTAACTAAGATTGCATCTGCAAAGTTCTTCGACTGTACATTTTTCTGTGGAAATTGTTAAAAGGTAGTCCTTGTAAACTATTCTCACTCAATCATTTAAATATATATGGTGTGCAGCGCTGGTTTCTTTTAATTTTTACTCATTTTGCGATTGTTGTTTAGGTCGTAGTACATTCTGTTCTATATTCCACTTTGTCGTTGTCTATAGTTTCAATCAATGCTAGGGGGTTAAGAAATAATGTAAAACGCAAAGCCTTATTTTTATTTTCCAAACTGCTTAAAACAGATGTATGTTTTTTTCAAGTCTCATTCAGTTTCTACCGATGCCAACTTCTGGAGATCTCAGTGGGGAAATTATTTATTTTACAATGAATTTCTATTTGGGCTGAGGCTGGTAACTCTAATGAACTTATTCTCTGCAGCAGAAGTAACTCTGGGTCTTCCATTCCTGTGTCGGTCTTCATGAGAGCCAGTTTCATCATAGCGCTTGATGGTTTTTGCGACTGAACTTGAAGAAACTTTCAAAGTTCTTAACATTTTCCGTATTGACTGACCTTCATGTTTTAAAGTAATGATGGACTGTTTCTATTTGCTTATCTAAGCTGCTCTAGCCATAATATGGACTTTATTATTTGATTTATTTTCCGTTCGCTCTTTACCAAATAGGGCTATATTCTGTATACCCCCCCCCACCCCACCCCCCACCACCTTGTCACAACACAACTGATTTGCTAAAATGCATTAAGAAGGAAATTAATTCCACAAATGTAATTTTAAGAAGGCACACCTGCTAATTGAAATGAATTCCAGGTGACTACCTCATGAGCTGGTTGAGAGAATGCCAAGAGTGTGCAAAGCTGTCATCAAGGCAAAGGGTAGCTATTTGAAGAATCTCAAATATAAAATATATATGTTCAACACTTTTTTAGTTACTACATGATTCCATATGTGTTATTTCATAGTTTTGATGTCTTCACTATTATTCTGCAATGTAGAAAATAGTAAATAATTAAGAAAAACCCTTGAATGAGTAGGTGTTCTAAAACTTTTGACCGGTAGTGTATATCTAATAAAATCTGACTGGTGTTAGACCTTATTGACTATTCTGATTTAATCTTCGAAGATAGTTTTATTGTCTTCTTAGACTTTTATAAAGCCTTCGATACAGTGGAACATGAGTTTCTATTTCTCTCCCTTGAGAATTTTGGGTAATTCTTTTGTAGTACATTTAAAACTAATGGGAACAGTTCCGTTAAATTAAAGCATGGCTCTTCTCCTAGATTTGATTTGAAACGAGGAATTAGGCAAGGTTGCCCAATCTCGCCTTATCTCTTCCTGCTTGCAACCCAACTTCTTACAAGTTTTGCCAGTGATATAAAAGGGATCTCTATTGCTGACAGAGATATTATCATAAGTCAGCTTGCAGATGACACCGTCCTTTTTTTGAAAGATGCTGACCAGATTCCTAGAGAGATGTGATAAATGTTTTTTCCAAAGCATCTGGTCTTTGCCTTAACCTTAATTTTTGCTGTTAAAGACTGTATGATACCCTCTATCTGCAAAATTCCAGTCAAGGAAAAAGTAACATACCTTTGGATTACCACATATAAAGATCAACAGGAAAGATGCTCATTACATTTCATACCTATTGTTAAAAAATAAAAAAAGAAGTTGAACCATTGGTTGCAGAGGGATTTATCCTTGAAAGGGCGAGTATTGCTTTCAAAAGCTGAAGGTATCTCCAGACTTACTTACGCAGCCCAGTCCCTACATCTTGACAACAAAATAGGTAAAGCGGTTGACCATGCTTTTCAACTTCATCTGGAAAACCCTACACATTATATAAGAACATCTGTCATTATGAACACATGAATATGGTGGTCTCAATTTTTTTTATTTTCCTACTTTGAATAATAGTTTTAAGATAAATTGGGCTAAACATTTCTTAAAGAAGTTCAATTTGGAATTTCATCCCTCATTAAATCTTCTCCTGTTTTGGTGGCTTCAATTTTGTTACTTTGTAACTATAACAAGATTCCTACAAAATCTATTCTTAGCGTGGTATTCATAGCGTGGTCATTAATATATAAACATATATTTTCCCCTCATAGGTATTTCATTTGGAACAATAAGGATATGTTGTATAGTCTTTATTTTTTCTTTGATAGTCTTTGATGCTATTCCATCTTGAACTCTCATGTTGTTTAGAGGTGTAACCAGACCTCACCTTCTTGAGCTACCCTCACTTAATCCAGTTGACTCTCCAATAGGAAAAATGTGTTTCTCCTTGCTCCCTCAGAACAACAGATCTATATGTGCTTTATTTCAAAGGGATATTGTATCTATTCCTTATGTCACAGCTTACTGGAATACATTTGTCAATAATATCTGTTGGAAAGAAGTATGGTTATTACCACAAAAACACCTGCTTGTTAACAAGGTCAAAGAGGTCTCTTTCAGAATGATCCATAAGTATTACCCTGCGAATCATTACCTGAAGAAACTAAAAGAATACATTAACATTAACTGTACTTTTTGTGTTGAGCATCAAGAAATAGTTTTGCATTTATTTTGGCATTGTCTGCATGTAAAGAAATTATGGCAAGATATTTATAGTTGTATAATTATTCTTGATTACTTCAGTTTTTTATTGGAGAATGTGCTGCTCGGTTTCCTTAACTATAATAAGGATAAAGAAAAACAAATATTACCTCATAAATCTAGTGGATTTGGGCCATTGCCATAACCGTAATGCAACACACTTTGAAAGGCTGCGACCAATGATGGTCAACGACTTGACAAAAGTGATCCACTCCAATGCGGCCAAGGAGAGAAGTTTCCTTAATTAAAAAATTTCTCAAAATCTAAAGGAACAACCTAGATTTGAGCCAATTTCTTAAATAGTCGAACATGTTATTACTCCAACCAAGTGAAAGTGACAAACTGACACGTTTTCATTTTTGTCAAAAACAACTTTCTTTCGAAGGTGTGCCTTTGATTTGATGGAATGCACATGCGCAGTTCGGCGCGAGAAACCGTTAGGTCGAATTACGTATTTGTACGCATGCGCTTAACTAGCCAACGTCGCCATGACATCGCCTACAAGCTGTATCGGGGATTTCTATTGGAGAAGCAGTTTCTGCCCATCTTCATGATTGTACTGTCTTTGGGTTTATCGTTGACTGATAGATTTCTTTGCATTGCACGCCACCCCCTGGTACTATCTTGACTGCTATGTTTTTTTGTGTCTAGCCCTTCTAGCTTCTGGTCCTCGACCCCAGAGTTGCTGGTTCAGACGGAAGAAGACACATGAGGTTGCTGTAGGAGCGGGAAAAAATGGCGACGAACATCGACTACGGAGCTAACACATTGAGGACTTGAAACATCATTGTCTGAGGCGCACCGATTCTCTGTGGAAACGTGTAAGTAACGTTAGGCTATTCAATCTATTCCATTAACGTATTGGTAAATGTTCATTGCGTGCCACGTTTTGTAGGTGTTTGCATCGTAAAATGTTTCATATTTTCTGAGCTGGATCAATAGAAAGGCAAAGGGGTTTCCGATTACACTCCCCTTGCAATTGTAACGTTAGTTCCTGTTCGCCAAGTGACAGAGCTGGGACGAAAATGGTGTAAACTTGATTCACAAATTTGATTATAATAACAAATGCAGCAAGTGTTATTACAATATGTTATCACGGTTTGCAGCTACGAGACAATCTACCTACATTATGTCTATGCAGCCAGAGAGTTCAGCTCAAGCTTTGGCTATCTAGCTAATACTGCTGTGTTAGCAGCAGTATTAGAGTTCAACAAATTACCCATTCTAGGCTTCACATTTCCAGATATTATTTTTCACAATTTCACAAGAGGGTTTGTTTCGCATGTGACCGGGCCTAGAAGTGTGGAAGGAAGTGTGTGCTTTAATGTCCTAATCCTTTGATCTATCGCTGGGTTCAGGATTTCAAAGGAAATATAAACTGAAAGCTTGTGGTTAATCACTTTCTGGTCCTCCTCAATCTGAGGACTATGCTATAAACATGCAATGTCTGTAGACACACGGTGTGCCACTTAGATGTGCTTCCAAAGCAATGCACAACTATAGATTTCTTACATACTCATATTATTATTTTATTTATTTTCTGTTTGCTCTAGTTATTAAACGACTAAAGCTATAACGCGAAAGTGTGCAGACTGCCCAAACTATGTCGCCCTGGGCTAACCCCCCCCTTTTCTTCAAAATCTTAAACTAACGGGGCCCCTGGCCATGTTATACCTAAATCCGCCACTGCTTTAAACTACAACAAAATGTAAAGGAGTTCCCAATGCATTTCAATGGCAGTAAATGTGCAATAGACTTACATGGGAACATTTGGGTTTGTATCTCCTCCTACACCATTTAAACTACCAGTGTAAACTATCAACGTTGATGTTCAGACTGACACAATTTAGATTGTTTGTTTGCATTCAGAATTTTGATAACAATTATACTTTTGGAACTATAAACATTTTAAAATATTAATAAAATCTCCAGAGGCTTGAATGGGAAGTATATGGATTTGCCACTGTTCTTACACCATTTCAGCTATCAATGCCAAACTAACATTGAGATGTTCAGACTGACCCAACTGAGATTGTGTGCATTCAGATTTTTGTTACTATTTATACTTGTTGAATTATAACCATTTTAACTCACCAACAGTAACCCTTGAACCTTTCAAGCTGGAGACAAGCTAGAACCAACTTTCAAATGTTCAGGCTATCCTAACTTCAAATCCTTTAAAACCTTTATCAACTAGAACTACAGTTGAAGTCGGAAGTTTACATACACTTAGGTTGAAGTCATTTAAAACAAATTTTTCAACCACTCCACAGATTTCATGTTAACAAACTATAGTTTTGGAAAGTCAGTTAGGACATCTACTTTGTGCATGACACAAGTAATTCTTCCAACAATTGTTTACAGACAGATTATTTCACTTATAATTCACTATATCACATTTCCAGTTGGTCAGAAGTTTACATACACTAAGTTGACTGTGCCTTTAAACAGCTTGGAAAATGTCATGGCTTTAGAAGCTTCTGATTGGCTAATTGACATAATTTGAGTCAATTGGAGGTGTACCTGTGGATGTATTTCAAGGCCTACTTTCAAATGTTTGTGCCTCTTTGCTCGACATCATGGGAAAATCAAAAGAAATCAGCTAAGACCTCAGAATAAAACGTTCATCTGTACAAACAAGTACGCAAGTATAAACACCATGGGACCGCGCAGCTGTCATACCGCTCAGGAAGGAGATGCGTTCTGTCTCCTAGAGATGAATGTACTTTGGTGTGAAAAGTGCAAATCAATCCCAGAACAACAGCAAAGGACCCTGTGAAGATGCTGGAGGAAACAGGGACAAAAGTATCTATATCCACAGTAAAACAAGTCCTACAGTGGGGAGAACAAGTATTTAATACACTGCCGATTTTGCAGGTTTTCCCACTTACAAAGCACGTAGAAGTCTGTAATTTTTATCATAGGTACTCTTCAACTGTGAGTGACGGAATCTAAAACAAAAATCCAGAAAATCACATTGTATGACTTTTAAGTAATTAATTTGCATTTTATTGCATGACATAAGTATTTGATACATCAGAAAAGCAGAACTTAATATTTGGTACAGAAACCTTTGTTTGCAATTACAGAGATCATACGTTTCCTGTAGTTCTTGACCAGGTTTGCACACACTGCAGCAGGGATTTTGGCCCACTCCTCCATTCTGATCCTTCAGGTTTCGGGGCTGTCGCTGGGCAATACGGACTTTCAGCTCCCTCCAAAGATTTTCTATTGGGTTCAGGTCTGGAGACTGGCTAGGCCACTCCAGGACCTTGAGATGCTTCTTACGGAGCCACTCCTTAGTTGCCCTGGCTGTGTGTTTCGGGTCGTTGTCATGCTGGAAGACCCAGCCATGACCCATCTTCAATGCTCTTACTGAGGGAAGGAGGTTGTTGGCCAAGATCTCGCGATACATGGCCCCATCCATCCTCCCCTCAATACGGTGCAGTCGTCCTGTCCCATTTGCAGAAAAGCATCCCCAAAGAATGATGTTTCCACCTCCATGCTTCACGGTTGGGATGGTGTTCTTGGGGTTGTACTCATCCTTCTTTTTCCTCCAAACACGGCGAGTGGAGTTTAGACCAAAAAGCTCTATTTTTGTCTCATCAGACCACATGACCTTCTCCCATTCCTCCTCTGGATCATCCAGATGGTCATTGGCAAACTTCAGACGGGCCTGGACATGCGCTGGCTTGAGCAGGGGGACCTTGCGTGTGCTGCAGGATTTTAATCCATGACGGCGTAGTGTGTTACTCATGGTTTTCTTTGAGACTGTGGTCCCAGCTCTCTTCAGGTCATTGACCAGGTCCTGCCGTGTAGTTCTGGGCTGATCCCTCACCTTCCTCATGATCATTGATGCCCCACGAGGTGAGATCTTGCATGGTGCCCCAGACCGAGGGAGATTGATCGTTATCTTGAACTTCTTCCATTTTCTAATAATTGTGCCAACAGTTGTTGTCTTCTCACCAAGCTGCTTGCCTATTGTCCTGTACCCCATCCCAGCCTTGTGCAGGTCTACAATGTTATCCCTGATGTCCTTACACAGCTCTCTGGCCTTGGCCATTGTGGAGAGGTTGGAGTCTTTTTGATTGAGTGTGTGGACAGGTGTCTTTTATACAGGTAACGGGTTCAAACAGGTGCAGTTAATACAGGTAATGAGTGGAGAACAGGAGGGCTTCTTAAAGAAACACTTACAGGTCTGTGAGAGCCGGAATTCTTACTGGTTGGTAGGTGATCAAATACTTATGTCATGCAATAAAATGCAAATTAATTATTTAAAAATCATACAATGTGATTTTCTGGATGTTTGTTTTAGATTCCGTCTCTCACAGTTGAAGTGTACCTATGATAAAAATTACAGACCTCTACATGCTTTGTAAGTAGGAAAACCTGCAAAATCGGCAGTGTATCAAATACTTGTTCTCCCCACTGTATATCGACATAACCTGAAAGGCAGCTTAGCAAGCAAGAATCCACTGCTCCAAAATCGCCATAAGAAATCCAGACTACAGTTTGCAACTGCACATGGGGACAAAGATCGTACTTTTTTGAGAAATGTCCTCTAGTCTGATGAAACAAAAATAGAACTGTTTGGCCATAATGACCACGTTATGTTCGGAGGAAAAAGGGAGAGGCTTGCAAGCCGAAGAACACCATCCCAACCGTGAAGCACGGGGGTGGCAGCATCATGTTGGGGTGCTTTGCTGCAGGAGGGTCTGGTGCACTTCACGAAATAGATGGCATCACGAGACATCAGTCTTGAGACTGATGTCTCAAGACATCAGTCAGGAAGTTAAAGCTTGGTCACAAATGGGTCTTCCAAATGGACAATGACCCCAAGCATACTTCCAAAGTTGTGGCAAAATGGCTTAAGGACAACAAAGTGAAGGTATTGGAGTGGCCATCACAAAGCCCTGACCTCAAACCCATATAGAAAATCTGTGGGCAGAACTGAAAAGGCATGTGCAAGCAAGGAGGCCTACAAACCTGACTCAGTTACCCCAGTTCTGTCAGGAGGAATGGGCCAAAATTCACCCAACTTATTGTGGGAAGCTTGTGGAAGGCTACCCGAAACGTTTGACCCAAGCTACTAATTGAGTATGTAAACTTCTGACCCCCTGGGAATGTGATGAAAGAAATAAAATCTGAAATCATTCTCTCTACTATTATTCTGACATTTCACATTCGTAAAATAAAGTGGTGATCCTAACTGACCTAAGACAGGGAATTTTTACTAGGATTAAATGTCAGGAATTGTGAAACTGAGTTTAAATGTATTTGGCTAAGTAGTATGTAAACTTCTGACTTCAACTCGCCAACAGAAACTCTAGCTAGAGGTACCAAACTAATTTTCACATGTTTAGGCTATCCTATTTGACCAGAACTATTGGCCACAACCACACAACTACTGACCCTCAAAACAAATGACCACAACTACTGACCACAAATACTGAACCACACAACTACTGACCCACAAAACGAATGACCACAACTATTGACCACAACCATACAACTACTGAACCACACCACTACTTACCACAAAACGAATGCCCACAACTACTGAACCACAACTACTGACCAGAACCACACAACTACGGACCACAACCACACAACTAGTGACAATGTCCATACTGTAGGGCCCAAATAACCTGCAACACAATCACACAACTACTGGCCACACAACTACTGACCACAACCACACAACTATTGACCATTACTAACCACAACCACACAACTACTGACTACAACCACACAACTACTCACCACTACTGACCACAGCCACACAACTACTGACCAAAACCACACAACTAGTGACCATGTCCATACTGTAGGGCCCAGACTACTGACCACACAACTACTGACCACTACTGACCACAGCTACAAACACCACCCCAACGTTGACATGTGCAGACTGGTTCAATGCAGATGGCTTCTACACAGCTTTTTGCTATCATTCTTACTTCATAAACTATAAAGCTTGTTGTATCGCCATTCATTTCAATGGCGGAATGCAGGCCTCAACATTCAAAACTGAAATCACTACAACAACTTTCAGAATGTTTCAACTAAAACATTTGGAGAGCTTAAAAACACATTATATGGCTTATTGATGATATATTACTCACTAGCCTATTATACTAGCCCACTATAACCCACTATATTAACGCCACACCTACAAACCTCACCAAAATAGGTAATTACAACTAACACACAGACTTTGAAAATCATACTACTACGATTACATTATCACTACTATTTCACAACCATAAATACTTCAACACTAGCAGGCACACTACATTTACTTCAGTAAATGTCCTTTTCTAATGTTGTGTTTGTTTATGAATGCATGGGCTCAATTATAGCTGATTAGATCAATGTATGCCTATGGTAAAATATCATGGCCTACGCTATGTTGTGTTTTGCCTACATTACACTTGCCTTTCAAGGGTATCACCTAATGTCATGGTTGCTCAGCACCTAAAGTTAGGCTATTAAAATAGTTATTTGCTCTTCCATGAGGACATTCAGAGCTAGTCATCTTAAAATGCAGTTGATTATGGTTATAATGACAACATTATTTTGTGTTGATAAGCTAAAAGCCACTGCTTTGTCAGTAATGAGAATGTGATATTGTGCACTAAGACAGAACTATAAGCATATCACTAGCAAACTGTACATTTTAAGTCTCGACCTGAGACTGTACCTATTTAGCAAAACTGTACTTACATTTAATAACTTGTATACATGACAGCAAACTCAGCTATAAGCCTAAATCCTATTCAATAAATCACACATTGTCTTATTCAGTGATTTGGCCAGAATTAATTTGGATCAGTTGTAGAGTCGCTCAGTTGTGGAGAAGTTGGTAAATGTCACTCCTTTTATCAGTATGTTAGCATTTAGCATGTTTAGTCTGGTTTTGCTAGTGTGTTATGTGAGACAATGTCATCAAAATATTATGCTCCCCTATAGGTTTCTCACCCGCTTGTCAGTAAAGTTCTGGGATCAAGAAACTCACAAAGCCAGGGGAGATGGAGGAAGGTATGACTTGTTGTTTTTCTCGTTTTTGACTTGTATACTTTTTTTTCTTATTTTTTGTTAAATTCTGGCAACAGCCTACCCCATAATACAAGTTGTAAACAGGAGAATGGTGAACTTTATCACCTCCCTTTTTTTTATCTGCTTGGTTGGTCTGGTAATACTGATACATAGCACATTTAATCATTAATATATGAAACACATGTATTGTTCTGCAGTTGTATAGATTAAGGTCTTTTATACACCCACAGATTCCGGGCGCCTCGACAAGTCTGACCAAATGGCCCACGGTCAACCAGCCTTCCAACAATCCATGTCTCCAAGTCAGTCATTCCAGTGTAACCATTGTGTCCTTCTCTTCAAATCAAAATATTTCCTCCTTGAACATATGAAGAAGGTGCATGGCGTTGATGTGGATCCTTCACAAAGTGATGGGAGTTCTACTCCCTCAGAGAGTTCCACACAACCTCACAGTAGCACTCTCTACAACAATTCAGAGGAGCTTTTCTCTTGCCGGCATTGTACGTTTGCGTCTTCCAGTTGGCCTGTTATTATCAAGCATGAAAGAACAAATCACAAGGTTCCGGTAAAGGGTACTGGTAAGGGCAGGACCCTGAGAACACAAAAATGGTATTTAAGGGGCAAGCTGCTTAATGCCAGAGTGCCACTGCCAGGGAAGAAGAACCAACACAATGTGTCAACACTCCAACGCAAACAAGGGGAAGTGGGGAGATTGAATTTCCCGAAATCCAGGTCTACCTCAAAAACCATAAACATTCCTAGCTCTAGTCTATTGCTGGAGAACCTGCAAACTCAAGTTGGATCCTCAGGAAATATTTCTAAATTCAGAGTCGTATCTGGAAGTTCTGCTCATGGGTCATCTTTAAATTCCTCACAACTGAAGTTGCCCAACCTCCCAAGGCCATCACCTGCGCACCATGTGACCCTCGTGTCACATCCGCCTTTCCTTAGCGATGACCAAGACGGTGGTAAAGGTGTCTCTACAGTAACTGAAGAGAAATCTCATACAGAAAGTGAACAGAAGGGCTCTCACTGCTGCTCACTCTGCAACTTCTCTGCAACTTGGCTAGAAGATCTTTACACTCACCAGCGAAGTGAGCACAGTTACCTTTTTTACAGCATGGGGTTAAGTCTGCTGGACGGAACAGCGACAGAACAGCGAGATCCCAAACCTGAAACATATAATGAAATGTCACTGACGGAGCCATTGGCTAATGCCACCAAGAAGAGGACGCATGATGACAGCCTTTTGTGTCCTGCTAAGAAAAATATAAAAACAAGCCCTGAAAGTACAGTCATCCAAAGCAAGCTATCAGGGGGCACTGCTTTCACCTTTGAGGTTAGCGAGGATGAAGAGGAGGGGAATGCCTCAGGAACTGAAAAAGATGAGCATGATCAATTGGAAAATAGAGAAAGCAGGGACAAACAAAAAATACTTTATCATTGCAAACATTGTGACTACAGTCACAAGTCATCTCGCAGTTTGAGCACCCATTACCAGAGAATGCACCCTTACATCAGGTATGACTTTCAGTACATCATGAATCCAGATGATTGGACTGCCACCTTCCGTTGCTTGGAGTGTCCTGTTGAGTTTGCAACCCCTGATGACCTCAAGAAGCACTATAGGGACCAACACCCTGAAGCTCCAGATGTGTTCATGATGCGATCAGATCAGCTTGATTTGGTGTACAAGTGCTTTGCCTGCCCATTCACCATTTCTAATGGCAAATACTTGAAACCCCATTACAAAAACAAGCATCCAAAGCTGAAAATGAGCAGTCCTTTAATGTACTGCAGTTTTACTGCCAAGCCTTCTAAAGAAGAACCCTCTAATTCACATTTGGGGCAAACCTCCAGCCTAAAGAATGCAGAGGTTGTCTCTCCTGAGAGGTCTCTGACCCCATTTAAAGAAACTGTTAATATCAACTCTACAACCCCAAAAGAATGTTCTGCTTCCATGGGAGCAGATGAGGAACTGTACCACTGCAAACATTGTGCCTTCAGCAGTAAGTCAGTGGTTGTCATGCTTGTCCACTACCAAAAATGCCATCCGAAGGCAGGATTGACAATTGACGACATAAAACAAGCATCTCTTGCCACTTCCAGGAAAGCTAAGGAAGAAACACAGGTGTCTCCTCAAAATATGGATTTGGAACCATTCAAACTCCCAGAAGTAAAGTCCCCCAACACATCCTTCTTCAAACCCGATGTTGCGCAGGAAGATGTAGAGAACATGTTTTTCTGCCAGCACTGCAACTATGGCAACCCCACAGTGAGCGGGGTGTTGAATCACCAAAGGTTAAGACACAGTGATCTCAATGCTACTGTTGAACAGATCAATTTCCATACTGCTGAGGTTCGTAGTCAAAGCAAAATGTCACAGGGCATAGGAATAGTCTCACCTAGCACTCTCCTCCAAAATGATTTTGCACAGGAACAGGTTTTAAAGCCATTCAAACTCCCAGAAGTTAAGTCTCCTAACACTTCCCCTCCCATATCCAATGTTTCGCAGGCAGATGAGAGTTTGTATTTCTGCCAGTTTTGTGGCTATTGCAACCCCACAGTGAGAGGCATTATGAATCATCAGAAGTTGAGACACAGAACTCGTAAGTCAACTGCTGAACGGATCATTAAACATACTGCTGCGATTCGTAGCAACCCCAAAGTGAGAGGGGTTTTGAATCATCAGAAGTTAAGACACAGTACTCATAAGTCAACTGCTGAACGGATCATTAAACGTACTGTTGCGATTCGTAACAACCCCAAAGTGAGAGGGGTTTTGAATCATCCGAAGTTAAGACACAGTCATCTCAAGGTGACTGCTGATAAGGTCGTCAAGCACACTGCTGAGGCTCATGGTCAGAGTGAAAAGCTTCAGTCTACTGGATTTGACTCATCAAACTCCTCTCTCAAATGCAATGTTGAGAACGAGGTAGCTGACTTGTTTTTTTGCCAGTATTGCAACTATGGCAACCCCCGGGTAATAGGGGTTTTGAATCATCAGAAATTAAGACATCGTTATCTTCAGACATCCACTAATCAGATCCTTCAATATACATCTGAGCTTCGTAGTCAGAAAGATACATCTCAGTCTGCTGGATTTGACTCCTCTCTCCACAGATCTGACGATGTTAATGAGGCTGGTAACTTGTTTTTCTGCCAGTTTTGCAACTATGGGGATCCCTCAATGAGAGGAATTTTGAATCATCAAAAGAGAAGACACAGTGAACTCCAAACAACTCCTGGTGACATCTTCAGGCATACTGCTGAGGTTGGAAATGAAAAGATAAAAGAAAAATCGAAAAAGTCTCACATCTTACCCTTTCCTCTTGTGACAGAAGAGGCTGTGTTATTCTGTCAGCTTTGCAACTATAGCAACCCGACCATGAGGGTGGTTGTGGAACATCAAAGGAAAAGACACCCAGATATTAAAGCAACTGCCAAACAAATCCTTGAATATACTGCTATGATTTTGTCCCAAACTAACAAATCGCCTAGCTCATCCTTCCTAACATCTGGTATTGGCGAAGAAGAGTTAGATAAGTTCTTCTGCCAGTATTGTGACTATAGCAATCCCACAGTGAGGGGGATTTTTAATCATCAAAGCAAAATGCATACTGATCTCGAAACAAATGCTGCGCAGATCTTAAGGCATACGGTTGTGGTCCGAGGGCAAACCGAAAAATCTCAGTCAAAAGCAGTGAACTCACCTAACTCTCCTCACCTCTTGTCTCATCCTCCTTTGAAGGACGAGGTTGAACATATGTTTTTCTGTCAGCTTTGCAACTATAGCAATCCAACAGTGGTGGGGGTTTTGAATCATCAAAGGAAAAGACACCTTGATATGAAGTCAACTGCTAAGCAAATCCTTGAGTATACTGCTACTGTTTTGGGACAAATGGGAGAATTCCAGCCAGTACGAAGAAACTCTCTTAACTCATCCCAAGAAGAAGAGGGGAAGTTGTTTTACTGCCAGCATTGTGACTATGACAATCTGACAGTTAGGGGGGTTTTGAATCATCAGAAATTAAGACATAGTGATCTGAAGGCAACTGCGGATCAAGTTGTCAGGTATACTGCAATTGTTTCCAGCCCAAATAAAAAATCAACGATGCAACAGCCTAACATGTCCTCCATGAAATCCTCACAATCTTGCAAGCAGAAGGCTGCACCGCTCAGGTCCTTAAAGTGCCGCAAATGCTCTTATACAACTCCCCATATATATCTTTTGAAAAGGCATCTGAGGAATAACCACAAAGAGAAAGCCCCGATCACTACGATTATACATTGGGCGTACCAAGATGGCCATTTACAGGAAGGTTATCACTGCGAGTGGTGTGTTTGTTCACATACTGAAGCGAAGGGACTCCTCCGGCACTACCGGCAACGTCATCCAGATAAAAATACTGGACTTGAATCCATCACCCTGAGGTTACATGCCGGCCCAAAGACTTCTCGATCAAAAAAAATGAAGCCTAACCCAGAGCACAATGAAAAACATGATCAGATTACCCTCAGGTTTGGGGAAGTTCCAAAGACCTCTCCATCTTTTCAGACCGGAGGAGGTGACACAAAAGTGTATCCATGCCGAGCATGTCCCTTTAAGGCTAATTCCATGGGGGGTATCAGCAGCCACTACCGTGCAGTTCATCCATGGTCTGTCAAGGAAGATGGGTCTGTGTTAGATGTCATTAGTAGTAGGCAGACCCAAGAACCAGAGGTCCATGAACAGCTTGATGTCCATGAAACCTTGAGGTCAAGCGAGACATATAGCTGCCCTGTCTGTTCCGGAGAGTTCAACACCCTCCATGGTATGTCTACTCATTGTGGAAAGAAACATCCGGAATATGATATGAAGGTCCATGCAGAATATTATATGAAGGTCCATGAACAGCTTGATGTTCATGAAACTTCAAAGACAAACCAACGATATAGGTGCCCTGTCTGTTCCGGAGAGTTCAACACCCTCCATGGTATGTTAACTCATTGTGGAAAGAAACATCCGGAATATGATACATCAACTTATGAAAGGGAACCTGAAGAGGAACCTAGTACAAGTGAGGGTACTCTGGTATTCAAGTGTTCAATCTGTCCGTATGTGAACTCTCACGCTCATGGTGTTCTAACTCACTGCCAGATGAGGCATCCAGCCGTCAAAGCCAGAACTGAGAGACTTGAACAAGAAATTATACACTTCACTAACCCCAATGAATGTCTGAAAGTCAGATCGGGTAAGAGGATGGGATTGGCAGGCTTCAGGTGCAATATGTGTCCAATCATCCATGCAAAATTCAAGAAGTTGAAGGCTCACTATGAGATGGATCACAAACGATCTGCCGCAAATATATTCAAACCAGCTTTGAAACAATCCGCTGCCATTAAAAAACAATTGCTCTCCAAATACAGAGGCTCCCAGACCTCAATTGCCCAGGCTGCTATTTTAAAAAATGGGAAATCCATCATAGTCAAGTGCCACCTTTGCAAGTACTTTTGTACCACTAAAAAGGGCCTTGCCTGTCATCTTCGCATTAACCACAGTACAGTGGCTCCAATTGAGGACAAAGAGTTTTCCTACAAGTGTGCACTGTGCTCGTATACAACTTTGATTTGTAAGTACCTTGCAGCCCACTATAGGAGGCAACATGGCAATGTTGCTTTCAACAACCACTTTGTTCCAGCATTCAGACCTCACCGCATTCCTCCAAACTCACCGGACCATAAGGCTTCTTTGAGTCAGGAAACCAAATCGCCTGGTAAGAAAAACTGTTCTCACTGTTTTTTCCAATGTCTTAGTGAAAAAGGACTGGTCTCCCATTATGCAATTTGCCACCCAGGAGACTCTCCCAGCAAGCACAAATCTAGCAAACTTAGCCCGAATAACACACTGCACTCTCCCCCCAAGCCCAGAAATCGTCCCCAGCAACAGAAACCTGTATGCAAATTATTTGATCCACAATGTGAGAAAGGCAAAGCATTGAGTCCAGTTAAATGCAAGAAATGCATGAAGTTATCCTTCAACTCAAATCTGCTGCTAAGTCTCCACTACACCAATTTCCACAACGAAGATTTCAAACAAGACTTCGCTATACTTTCAAAGACTTCAGAGGATGGCACAGAGTTCTACAGATGTGGATACTGTAACCTCCAAATTCAGGGCAGTGCGGACCTCGGCTCCCATCTCGACCATCATAATGAGGAGTTTCAGAAGCTGGCGAATGGACAGAAGAGGAAACAACGCCTCAGTGAGCCACCGCCAAAGACCGAGCCTGTTAAGGTAAGTGGCACATAATGCAATAAAGTGCAACCCTATGCACTAGTTATTGTTTGACAGATGGTAGGACTGTGCAACATTGGAAAAATAAATCTGTGTTTGCCCTTCATTTAGCCTATGTGATCCTCAACCTTAATAATTGATTTCTGTCTTTCAGCATGATAGACAAGAACTGCCAGAGGTTCTGACAGCAGAGGAATCGGACATTCATTGGATTGTGACAAAGGTGGAATCTGTTACAACAGGGATGGGTCAACTGGTGTCCCCTTCCCCTGTCCCATCGACAACAGACCCAGAGGGGGGGTCAGTAGGAGAGGAGTGCAACCACTGCGGGCGAACTTTCATGTCTTTGAAAGGTTTACGCTCACACGAGCGGAGCCATGCAGCTACAGCAGCGCTCAAACGTCTGGACAATGTACCTCATCAACAGAAGCAAATGTAAGAGATTTCAATTTCATATTTAAGCAATAAAGCTTGAGTGGGTGTGGTATATGGCCAATATACCACAGCTAAGGGCTGTTCTTAAACAACCCAAATCTTATTGGTCACATACACGTGGTTAGCAGATGTTATTGCGGGTGTAGCGAAATGCTTGTGCCTCTAGCTCCAACAGTGCAGTAATATCTAACAAACACAACGCAACGTGGAGTGACTGGATACGACCCTTATTGGCCATATACCACAAACCCCTGAGGTGCATTATTGCTATTATAAACTGGTTACCAAATGTTTTGTCATACCCGTGGTATATCAGCATTCATAACTCTAAACACTGAGGGGAGTATTTATAGTATGTGATTGATTCTACATTGTAATGTTACCTTCTTAGGTACCACCATACAACATTCTTTCTTGTTTGAATATAAACCATGAAGATTTGCTTAACCATCTAGATAAATCAGTTTGTGAAATGACTGCTTGTCTGCTAATGTCTCTTCAGGTTTGACCGCCATATTAGACATCGCCCTGGGACCATCAGGCCCTTCCATTGTGGGCTCTGTCGTTACAGAACTACCATCTTGAGCCTCTTGAAGAATCATCTGCTCAAAGTACATGGCGGTGAGACAACCTAACAGCTAGAGCACACTGTTATGTCACAATGTTTCAAAGACATTTCTAATTTGTTTCTGTCAATTTTACAGAATCTGATAATGTGTAAAATGAAAAGTGCAAAATCTGTGGAAAACATATTTTCTTTTTTAATCTGTCTTGCTGGAGTAGCTGAGTACCCATCCAAGAACCTCCCTTCCTCCATGACTGGTAGCCAGAACAAGGAGCACACCCTGAGGGCCGCTGAAGAGACCCAGAACCTGCCAGAACCTCAGGAAGGCAACCAAATGTCTTATGATTCTGAGGAATCAGACCTCACTGAAAGCAAGTGCTCCCCTTTACGTTTAGAATTTGAATTATTAAACTTCATGATTAGATCAGAACACTTCCTATAAAATAAGTACATTTGTTATGCAGCATACAGACACGACAATAAAAATAGCTATTCAAAAACGTCTTGCATATACAGTGCCTTCGGAAAGTATTCAGACCCCTTGACTTTTTCCACATTTTGTTACGTTACAACCTTATTCTAAAATTGATGGAAAAAAAATTCTCAGCAATCTACTCACAATACCCCATAATGACAGTGAAACAGGTTTTTAGATTTTTTTTGCAAATGTATTAAAAATAATAAATCAGATATGTTATTTTGAGTCACTTAGAAATGTACTTGTTTTTGAAAGAAAAGCAAATTTTTTATCCATTTAAAATAACATCAAATTGATAAGAAATACAGTGTAGACATTGTTAATGTTGTGAATAACTATTGTAGCTGGAAACGGCTGATTTTTTTTTATGGAATATCTACATAGGCGTACAGAGGCCCATTGTCAGCAACCATCACTCCTGTGTTCCAATGGCACGTCAGTTTCTTGGCAATTTCCCACATGGAATAGTCTTCATTTCTCAGAACAAGAATAGACTGATGAGTTTCGGAAAAAAGTTATTTGTTTCTGGCCATTTTGAGCCTGTAATCGAACCCACACATGATGATGCTCCAGATACTCAACTAGTCTAAAGAAAGCCAGTTGTATTGCTTCTTTAATCAGCACAACAGTTTTCAGCTGTACTAACATAATTGCAAAAGGGCTTTCTAATGATCAATTAGACTTTTAAAATGATAAACTTGGATTAGCAAACACAAGGACACAGGAGTGATAGTTGCTGATAATTGGCCTCTGTACGCCTGTGTAGATATTACATACAATAATCAGCCATTTCCAGCTACAATAGTCATTTACAACATTAACAATGTCTACAATGTATTGTTGATCAATTTGATGTTATTTTAATGGACAATTTTTTTTTTTGCTTTTCTTTCAAAAACAAGGAGATTTCTAGGTGACCCCAAACTTTGGAACTGTAGTGTAAGTATTAAGACCCTTTGCTATGAGACTTGAAATTTAGCTCAGGTGCATCCTGTTTCCATTGATCATCCTTGATGTTTCTAAAACTTGATTGGAGTCCACCTGTGGTAAATTCAATTGACTGGACATGATTTGTAAAGGCACACGCCTGTCTATATGAGGTCCCACAGTTGACAGTGCATGTCAGAGCAAAAAACAAGCCATGAGGTCGAAGGAATTGTCTGTAGAGCTCCGAAACAGGATTGTGTCGAGGCACAGATCTAGGGAAGGGTACAAAAAACATTCTGCAATATTAAAGGTCCCCATGAACACAGTGGCCTCCATCATTCTTAAGTGGAAGAAGTTTGGAACCACCATGCCTCTTCCTAGAGCTGGCCGCCCGGCCAAACTGAGCAATCGGGGGAGAAGGGCCTTGGTCAGGGAGGTGACCAAGAAGCCGATGGTCACTCTGACAGAGCTCTAGAGTTCTTCTGTGGAGATGAGAGAACCTTTGAACCAGGTTGTCTGTAGTGACGCCTCTAGCACAGAGATGCAGTGTCTTAAACCACTGCGTCACTTTTCAGCGGCAGGGACTGGGAGACTAGTCAGGATCAAGGTTAAAGATGAATGGAGCAAAGTACAGAGAGATCCATGATGAAAAGCTGCTCCAGAGCGCTCAGGACATCAGACTGGGCCGAAGGTTCACCTTCCAACAGGACAACGACCCTAAGCACACAGCCAAGACAATGTAGGAGTGGCTTTGGGACAAGTCTCTTAAATGTCCTTGAGTGGCCCAGCCAGAGCCCGAATTTTAACCTGATCAAACATCTCTTGAGAGACCTGAAAATAGCTGTGCAGCAACGCTCCCCATCCAACCTGATAGAGGTTGAGAGGACCTACAGAGAAGAATGGGAGAAACTCCCCAAATACAGATGTGCCAAGCTTGTAGTGTCATACCTAAGAAGAATTGAGGCTGAATTGCTGCCAAAGGTGCTTCAACAAAGTACTGAGTAAAGGGTCTGAATACGTATGTAAATGTAATAATGTTTATTGTAATAAACATTTCTAAAAACAGTTTTTGCTTTGACATAAGGCTGTAACGTAACAAAATTTGGAAAAATTCAAGGCGTCTGAATACTATCCGAATGCACTGTACACCCCTCGAGTATTTTGCCTTTCGCACCTCCCCTACCTTTCTGTAAATCAAAAAAGGAATCTGCCGAGAGACTGAATGGAATGTGGTACTAATATCCAGTGTATTTTCCGTTATAGAACCAGTATACTCGGAGCCCCCAGATGTCCAGCGGCAGCTCAACCATTACAGGCAGGTGGCTCAGGCCAAGGCCTCCGGCAGCCCTCCAGGCCCACAGACCACCAGGACCACTCAAGATGGCTTATTCGTCTGTGAGTTTTGTATCTACACCTCAAAATATATCAAGAGTATGCGTCGACACTACATAAATCGCCACAATGGGAAAAGGCTTGTGAGGTGCAAGGACTGCTCCTTTTTCACAGGCTTCAGGTAATACATTATTTTCATCTGTTCAAATGCCAATGCTTGCCTTTGCTGTGTTATTTGTTGATTAGTATACATATTCATGTGCTATCTAAAGAATAGTGATTGAACAAGAAGCAACTGGGACACCCAATATTGCTATATTATCTGACTCTTTAAATGATGTACAAATGCTTCTTTGTCACTATTGTTGCCATCTATTAAGCCTAAGTATGCTATATTGCCAAATTTGTGTTAAAGTTTTTCTCTGAATGCTTACATTAGGAAGAAGTTGGATATGCACATAGAGACGGCACATGCCAGTATCCCAACAGAAGCTCCTAAGGAGCTGCGCTGCCCTCTCTGTCTCTACCACACCAAAAACAAAAACCGCATGATCGACCACATCATCCTCCATCGTGGTAGGTGTTCTTGTGGTATTGTTAAAAACCATTTATTCTGTCGCATACTTGTCAGCATCATACCCCGACTTCATGCTTCTGATTGTGGTTTATGTAAAAAAAAAAAAAAAATTACAGAGCAGCCATTGGCCCCGATAGAGGTGTGTCGTCCGAAGCTGTCGCGATATCTCCAGGGCATCGTGTTCCGCTGCCACAAGTGCACCTTCACCAGTTCCAGTGACGAGAAACTGCTACTGCACATGCTCAAGCACGACGATATCAAGCCCTACAAATGCAGATTGTGCTACTTTGACTGCACACAGCTGAGCGAGTTGGAGGCACACCTGTGCGAAAAGCACCAGGTTAGTGTTCTAGCTATACTCCCCTTATATCCCTCAGTCATGACTCCCTGCTCACTAGACTGTGGCTCTATCCAGAAACAGACCCTAAGGCACTGAGAAACTGCCTAGGTTTAACCAATATGATTGTATATCCACTGAAAGGTGGAATTTCTGTCCTAATAATGCTTACACTTGCAGTCCCATCAGAGCTTCACGGTGCCTAGGGGTAAGGGTTATTTCTGGATGAGGCCTGTCTCTCTCCATATGGAGAGTGGTTTTGTTGGCAAATAGCCCATCAAAGGTCACAGCTAGTAAAATGGGTATTCTCACACATTGTTTTGCTAATGTTAATTCTGACAGTCAATTTTGTATGAAGTCTTCTCAGTCGAGTCATTTGTCCTTCTGTATCTGATGTAAATCTGCCTTGTGGTGTTGTCTCCGGTAGGTCATGAGGAACCATGAGCTGGTGGGACAGGTCCATCTGGAGGAACTGGAGACAAGACTGAGCAGAGTCAACAAAGAGGAAGAACAATTCATGGACTGTGTGGAGAATCAAGGGCAACAAGATGAGGTGAACAAAGATGGTGATAACGAGGTGGCAGAGAACAGTGAATTCCATGAGAGCCATGATTTTAGTAATGATGAGAACCAAGAGGAACAATATAAGCAATGCTACGAGAAGCTAGAGAACGAGGAAAAGGTAGAGGAACAATTAATGGACTGTGAGGAGGAAAACCAAGAACCTGGAGAGATGGACATAGAAGAACAAAACAACCAATATCACGAGATGCCAGTGCTTGAAACGCACAGTAATGATGGTGAGAGACAGGAACATGAGGAGGAGGCAGTGAAGACTGACCATCTAAAACCTAAGTGCAATAAGAAACTGGATGAAAAATATGAAGAAAGGCTCAAGAGTGGCGAGCAGCAAGATCATGAGGTGGAGAAAAAAAACAAGGAAAATGGCAACACATCTTCACCAAAAGGTAAGTACATTTTGACATGAAACTATTGACATCCAATTGATCAAACGGTTTATGGTTCCCTGCGATGTGTTTAACTCTGCTTCTTATTCTGTGATCATTCCAGTGACCAGAAATGAGAAAGCGCTTTCCTGCGAGCTCTGTGGACGAACTCTCATGAATAGCACTGACCTGGAACGGCATGTGATGCGCCATGGCTTGTAACTGTTGTGTCGGTGCAACTGATGAAGATGTATTGACACTGAGGGTGTCGCTGCTTAGAAATGGGAGACATGTCATAACAGGGCTGCTTTTAACTGCAAGGTGATTATGTGAAGTTCAATTGAATGTAGTGTTTTAGTCACCTGTTGCATACCGTTTCCACCTGTAACTAACTATGCTTGACTGGAGACACTGCAGCTATTGTTGTAAAGGACAAAGTCTGTCATTGTATATTATGTCATCCCAGAATTACCGTTGGTCACATTTCCAATAAATTGGCTGTTTTGATGCTTTGTAAATATGTTGACCCTGTTGTCTTTTAACATTTCTGTAATAAATGACTTTATCCTAGAACTATTCGGTTTCATATATTTCATTTGTGAAAACGCTTTTTCTCGTTTTAAGGATATGAACTGTTCCTGAACCAATCAACACAATTTTTTTTAAAGGGAGGACAAAGCAATAAAAGCCTTGACTAGGATAGCGGCAACAGCTCCTGTGAATCTGCATTGATTTCACACAATCACCCTACATTTCTTCACACATTCACTTGTATTATTTTTCTCATATAAGTAGCCACAGTTTGTATTCATAGATGGGCCTGGTTTACCAATAGCTCCTTGAGGCTAAGTTCAATGGTTATAACAAAATGTATGCTTTTGGGAAACTGGGCCCAGGGCGTTTGTACATATGCTGAGGACTGTGCTAACCGGCTCATTGGGACGTCCCTACCCCATTGAAGGATCAATGTAAAATGGTAAGTATTAGGGTAGGGTTTAATGTCACAAGGATCCTGAATAGGACTGACTCATGGATGGGATCTTTTTTTTTGGGGGGGGGTGGTTTCATTTTATTGAAAATCATATTTACACAATATAAATCATATATTGTACATCCTTGATAGAAGCTACTATCAAGTATCCTTGATAGTAGCTTACATGCCTGCATATCTGTATGGCCAATATTTAACCTTAGACTATTGTTGAGGATGAATATCTTCAATGCTCACATATCATTAAAGAAAGACAGTAATGTCTGAGAAAATTATAATTTACTGGCAAAACATTTTTGGAAATTCACAAAAAGATCAAGGTAATAAAGGTCAAACTGATAATTTTCTTTCTATACAGTGGATGGTGCAGAAAACAGTATACATACAATAAGTATGCAAACAGACAATGAAAACATATGTTAGCAGGTACAACAAATTACAGCTTATTTTAACTTTATTTAACTAGGCAAGTCAGTTAAGAACAAATTCTTACTTACAATGATGGCCTACCTACATTGATCTACAGGGTCAGCCAGGTAGGCCGTCATTGTAAATAAGACTTGCCTAGTTAAATAAAGATTAAATAAAAACATTTAAAAAAGTAGTACAGTGGCCCTGGAGCAAATTAGGGTTAAGTGCCTTGCTCAAGGTCACATCCACAGGTTTTTCACCTTGTCTGCTCTGGTATTCGAACCAGCGACCTTTTGGTTACTGGCCCAACAAAGACCTTATAAGATACACACATATTTATTGTTTTAACAGCCTTGTTATTAGAATAATGTAGAATGGTCTTAATGTACTGCTCGAATTCTTTAAAGAAAACACGGAAGAGTTTTTTTTATTCGTGAATTTACATTTATCATTTGCCATTAGCACAATTAGATTTGAGATTGTAAAATTGTTTTTTTTTTATCCTTATTATAGTTAAGGAAACCGAGCAGCACATTCTCCAATTAAAAACAAAAGTCATCAAGAATTAACAATTATAAAACGATAGATATCTTTCCATAATTTCTTTACATGTAGACAATGCCAAAATAAATGCAAAACTGTTTTTGGATGCTCAACACAAAATGTACAGTTAATGTTAGTCTTTTTTGAGTTTCTTCAGGTAATGATTCGCAGGGTAATACTTATGGATCATTCTAAAAGAGACCTCTTTGTTCATGCATGGATCAGTGGAGGGCTTTCTTCTGTGCGCATACGTCACATTCTTGTCGTCGCAAATAATAAATGAAACAAGACACCGCTTCCTGGTCCAGTCAGTTGGATACTTCGAGAATCAGATGAGTTCACAACCCTAAAACAAGCTCCTCGCAAATTGATATGCCACTGGATTTAGGGTAAGTAACATACACATGGAAACTGTATGGGGAATCTCCATGCATGGCTGATCACATTGTAACAACAAAACTCAACTCCATGGTGAAGGAAGTTTCTGATGAACCGTTGGTGGAGTTCATCAGTTGAGTTTATTCAAAACTATGATTACAATAGCAGTGATTTAATTTGCTCCCTACTTTGGGATACACTGAATACCTGTTTCCAATTGCGATACATTGAAACCTTTGAGTTGTACTTTATTAAAACGCATTTTATCCATTGGTGTTAACCAATTTTGTAGGCTTAGCCTATCTGTTAATGTTATGTCTGTCACACGTAATAATATCCATATAATTCCTCTCTTCAAATGTAGTCCGGCTTTTATTTAGTTTATTCGGTCATGAATGGAATTATACTATTTCCTACTTCCTCAAACATTGTCTTGCCTCACCTCCTTGTTTGGTCGTTAACTCATTCTCTGTGAAGAGATTGAAGACTTGTACGTCCACCGTCCTGCGAGGACGATTGAATAAGGATGTAAACACGGTTTTCCCTAGCCGATTAATATAAACTCTACAATTTATGGAGGCGTTGATCGGCGACGAGTGTGAGCAGACTGGAGCTCCGACGTCTTTAACCGAAACGACTGATTTCAGCACCCAAAGAATATCCCGCAATTACACACTACATTGTTGATAAAACACTTAATCTCTGCATAATGTTTATTTCACATGATTGTGTTTTGCTTTTGTTGTTTTGTGTTTGCTTTTCATGTATTGTGTAAGTGATGGGTGTGTGTATATGTACTGAACAAAAAAATAAACGCAACCTGCAACAATTTCTAAGATTTTACTGAGTTACAGTTCATATAAGGAAATCAGTCAATTGAAATGAATAATAACATAATCTATGGATTTCACATGACTGGGTAGGGGTGCTGCCATGGGTGGGCCTCGGAGGGCATAGGCCCACCCACTTGGCAGCCAGGCCAACCCACTGGAGAGCCAGGCCCAGCCAATCAGAATGAGTTTCCCCCCACAAAAGAGCTTTATTGCAGACAGAAATACTCTTCAGAAATGTTTTATTTCAGCTAATGAAACATGGGATCAACATGTTGCGTTTATATTTTTGTTCAGTGTATATACCGTATGTATAGTGTAATTGTTGTTTATTGATGTGGTCATGCAGTGCTTATCTGCGAAGGATGCCGGGTCTCAGCATGACTCCCTGCTTAAATAAAGGTTAAATAAATCTAGCTTAAATTTTTGTGTACCCCTCAGGGCAGACTGGGATATTTAGGATGGCATTGACATTGGAGAGCTGCAATTCCTATGACATGTGAAGGCCCACTAAATTGAAGGCATTTCTAGTCAATAAGTGTCAAGTTGTGTTTGTTCATTGTAGTGAACACCTAGCTGCCTTATGCGCTTGTCATCATGTGGGGCTGTATCCTCCCCATACACCGTAATGTCAACATGTACAGCAACTCCAGGGCAGACAGCCAGGATGGTGGACATTATTTTCTGTAAAAAGCAATGTGCCAGCGTAACCTGACCACGTAAGAGTGCACCAGAGCATTGCAATGTGCATCACGAATGCAGTGAGCCAGCAGAAGGTCATGTTGGATTCAGGCAGCCATATCGGACTAGACATTAATCAAAACTCACTTCTAAATGATAAAGACGTGATTTAAGATCCCAATCCTGGAGGTACAAGTTATACCACAGTGGGAGCAAGTTGTAGAGTTAGGGAGAGTGTGTCAGAGTCCTGAGTTGTATTATCTTTCCTTTTGTTGGAGTCTCCGAGTTGCCTCATTGATCCTCAGAGGCTTGTGTCTTGGAATACTTGGCGTTGCCGTGTCAATCTATCTGCTGCCTTTTCTATATCCAGACAAAGGAGATTGAGTGTAGTAATGTTAGGCATATTGGATTCCCAACATAGTTGAATTGCACAAAAATAGACTTTAGTACAGGTCATAACATGACATAAATCTGAAAGATGTCTCTCATTTAAAGCATATATACAGGTGATTAAACAACCATTTAATGGTATTGAGGCAGCCATATTGGATTTGGAGTCAAATCTAGGGGGGGCCTAATGTAATTACAAGAGTATGGGCTGAACAAATAAAATCCACAGAGAAACCTTTGACAGTTTTCAGTGTCTTAGAGCCACAACATCAAAAAACCTGTAACCGTATGTATTTTGTATATTAATCAGTTACCAAAAAGTAAAGCTTATATTCATAGTTGATATTTCCACCTATTGTATCTCTGTGTTTACGGGTCTATCTGTTTATGTAGTGCAGACAACTGAACTGACTACTTGAAATGTTTGCAGAATCAGAGCTTGCAATATTGGGTTACATGTGCTTATGCGGCCCATCCTCCCTCCAGCCAGGCATTATTCTCAACTTTTTTAGTTTAGGGGGTGTGTCACTATCGATCTATCAGTTTAACCACTTTTGCAGTAAAATATTTTTACACAACCATCCATTGTGTTTTGTTCTACTTCGGGATACCATACTATATTCCGTTTTGAGGACTGGCCACTAGCCTAGTAATAGTTCAGTACCATTTCTTCTTCAAAAACGTCAAAAAAGTTTCCTATTAACATCTCTATTAGGTGCCAACACCCTTGTATGGGATGCATAAAATTATAATAAAAAAGGTCCTGTGTGTGTTTTAAAAAAAACATTTTTTTAAGGAAGGAATTTAATCAGAAAGGAGGAATGCCAAGTGAAAGGGGATCTGAAGAGGCCGTTGGCTCCTCAAGAGTCATCCGGAGTGTTTTCTTTGCCCTCCTCCTGGACTTACTGGGATTCACCCTGATCCTACCTCTCCTCCCATCTATACTGGACCACTATGGCCAAACAGAGGTAAGTGCTCAATTTTGTCTGAGCTCAGTGAGCTGTCCTTTTTGTTATTACAGTTTAACATTTCAGCCAACTTTAAAGGCGAGCCGAGACTGACTGATCTACAAATCGCATTGCATAATAAATAACTACTCAATATTATTTGTAGATCAGTCCGTCAATTTACCATGATACATCACGGTTTTGAATCATCTGGAACTTGGCCAATGTCTGTTGGTAGTAGATGTGAGCTCCCCTCTTAAAATCAAAATCACTGATCATCATCACCTTCGTTTTCCTCCATCAATAGTTAAATACTTTAGTGTCATTGTACTATGTTGTGTAAGACAAGCATTATATTGCAATATGTTTGCAATAATGTTGGGTTATCAATGCAATTGATCATTTTGGTGATATGCCAACTCCAGAATCTAATATTTGGTGGGTTTCTTTGTACACCGACTTTGGGGCCTAACTCTAGGGAGGACAAGGCATGCTTTGTGTGATTTTAAACTTTTCCATGAGACACCGTAACAAAATTACAAACTTGTCAGCTGATCGTGTTTGTATGAAATTGATCCGATTCAGATCTTGCTGCACTTGTGTTTCAAACATGCATTTTTGAATTTATTAGGATAAGAACATATTTTCACTTTTCCCCCTTAACAGGACAGTGTCTATCAGTCACTGCAGAGCATTGTGGACTGGTTCAGGGAAGCTGTCGGAGTTCCCATGGAAACAAAATACAACAGTGTCCTCTTTGGAGGTGCAGTAACACAATACACTTGATTTCACTACATGTGGTTGTTACAGTTGAGCAAGATATTTTGATGTCTATATTTAGACACAGGACATCATTCAAAATACTATCTTGTCTTGTGAATGCCAGGAATAGTGTGGTGTCTGTGTTTTCAAATTGTGGTATGTCTTAAACGTTCAACCAGAAAGGACTATAATCACAGATTATGCTCTCTACATTCTATTCCTCAGGTCTGATTGGATCACTCTTCTCTCTGCTGCAGTTCTTGTCATCCCCTTTAACTGGGGCTGCATCGGATCATTACGGCAGAAAACCGCTGCTCATTCTTACCACAGTTGGTGCAATTTTATAACATTTAGTTGATTTAAATAAGTGACTTGCCATTTAAGGATATTTTTATTGCTTTTTCATGGCTATGAAACTGGTTCACATATCAGCAACTCTCTCTGTCCATTTTGGTGTGTTATTTGGCCAGTTTGCCAGCCTGATTTTAATATGGTTTTAATTTGTATTTTTTTCCAGTTGGGATTGATGTCTTCATATGCAGTCTGGGCAGTTTCCTGTAGTTTCAGCATGTTCCTTTTGTCTCGGGTGATTGGGGGTGTATGTAAGGGCAATGTGAGCCTCTGCACTGCCATGATTGCTGACCTTCCTTGCCCCAAGGCACGAAACAAGGGAATGGTAAGGACTGTGCTTTTTTTTTTTAAAGACATACAGTACAGTATATGCCATTCAGGATTGACAGAGATTGATTATTTAAGAGTATGATAAACCACAGACCATGCTGCTCTGTATTGTACTAATACACTAGTTGGTCTTTCTATATGCCCTGTATATGCATTATTTTAATTTGGCAATACATTTTTTGTTGTTGTTAGATGATGGTTGGAATTGCCTTCTCGTTGGGATTCACGGTAGGCCCACTGATGGGGGCCTACTTTGCCATTAACTCTAGTAAGGAGGAGGTATTCTACCATGGCCCAGCTGTACTGGCCCTGGTCTTTAGTGCTGCTGACCTACTCTTCATCATTCTTATCCTGCCAGAGACCCTGCCAAAGCAGAACAAGGTCAGATTTCATTGGTATACCTCTTAGGAGAAACTGAAAACGGCACAACCAAAACTCATCACAGGGGTTGGTCAGTGTGCTTCCTTGCATAGAAAGTACAAGCCTTGGTCACTCACTATCTTCTCCAGTAATGTTTTATTGCAATGATGCTAAACACAATGTTTAATACATATTAGTAATAGTTTCTGTTTATTATTCCTGACAAAGACTGGTATCTGCTCCGACCCAGGTTTCCTCAGTGACCTCTGGGATCCAAGAATCAGGAGATCTTCTCAACCCAGTGGCTCTGTTCCATTTCTCTGCCCTCACAAGGACAGAGGGCCCACCCTCTAAAGAGAGTGAGTACATAATGATTGTGATATTTGTACAGTATGAAATAATTATGACATTCCATATAAACGCAACAATTTCAAAAATGCTACTGTTACAGTTCATATAAGGAAATCAGTCCATTAGGGCAAAATTAATGTATTAATTTATCTATGGATTTCACATGACTGGGAATACAGATATGCATCTGTTGGTCACAGATACCAACAAAAAAAGCTAGGGCCGTGGATCAGAAAACCAGTCAGTATCTGGTGTGACCACCATTTGCCTCATGCAACGCGACACATCTCCTTCGCATAGAGTTGATCAGGCTATTGATTTTTGCCTGTGGAATGTTGTCCCCATCCTCTTCAATGGCTGTGCGAAGTTGCTGGATATTATCGGGAACTGGAACACGCTGTCATACACGTCGATCCAGAGCATCCCAAACATTCTCAATAGGTGACATGTCTGGTGAGTATGCAGACCATGGATGAACGGACATTTTCAGCTTCCAGGAATTGTGTACAGATCCTTACGACATGGGGCCATGCATTATCATGCTGAAACATGAGGTGATGGCGGCGCATGAATGGCACGGCAAGGGCCTCAGGATCTCATCACGGTATCTCTGTACATAAAAATTGCCATAGTTAAAATGCAATTGTGATAGTTGTCCCTAGCTTATGCCTGCCCATACATAACACCACCGCTACCATGAGACGCTCTGTTCACAACGTTGACTTTGTCAAACCACTCGGTTACAATGCCGAACTGCAGTGTTTACAAGTGGTCTGCAGTTGTGAGGCCGGTTGGATGTACTGCCAAATTCTCTAAAACATTGTTGGAGGCGACTTAAGGTAGAGAAATGAACATTAAATTCTCTGGCAACAGCTCTGGTGGACATTCCTGCAGTCAGCATGCCAATTGCACGCTCACACAAAACTTGAGACATCTGTGGCATTGAATTGTGACAAAATACACATTTTAGAATCGCCTTTTATTGTCCCCTGCACAAGGTGCACCTGTGTAATGATCATGCTGTTTAATCAGTTTCTTGATATGCCACACCTGTTAGGTGGATGGATTATCTTGGCAAATGAGAAATGCTCACTAACAGGGATGTAAACAAATTTGTACACAACATTTGAGAGAAATATGTTTTTTGTGCATATGGCACATTTCTGGGAACACTTTACATGTTGTTTTTGTTCAGTATATTTGTAAAATATCTATGAATATACAGTAATTTAAAGACCTGCTAGTCTGTAATAATGTATATATTGTCAATATTTATGCTTAGTAAGATGGACAAGAAAACCTATGGAATGTACCAAAATATTGGGTTGAAATGTACCACAAAGCCTTTTTTAAATGTCCCTGTCTATTTTTTTTCCTGGACAACAGAAATGCAGAACCTCAAAGTGTTGGGCCTCATTTACTTCACATATCTCTTCCTCTTCTCTGGTCTTGAGTTTACATTGAGTTTCCTCACCCATCAACGATTCCAGTTTACAAGGTATGGGTTTAGGGACAAGGAAGGTTTTCTCTCAACCATCAGCCTATTTAGCTCCCTACACTCCAACTTGCATGAATCCGTTCAACAAAAAAAGAGCCTACCTTAACTCCTTCAGCTGTGCTACGACACTCTTCTATTTTTGCAGCATGCAGCAGGGAAAGATGTTCTTTTTCATGGGTATCACCATGGCACTGATCCAAGGAGGATATGCCCGTAGGATCAAACCAGGGCATCACATCAGGACTATTCGTCTGGTAAATATAGTACTCATTACTACATGGTTAAGAAATCTTTTAAATGGTCAAGATTAGGTCTGGTATAGAAATTTTGCAAAAGTCAGTATTGTTAATGTATTTTAGGCAATCCTATTACTGATTCCAGCATTTGCTCTCATTGGACTGGCATGGAATTTGAAGATGGTTTACATAGGTTTGATTTTATACTCATTCGGTAAGTTTTCATATCTTCAAAAGTAATTTAAAAAATAAAACAAGTATATCCCTGAGGTGATTTTCCTTTACTCAAACATCATCTCCTTTGTCACAGCTGCTGCCATTGTTGTCCCTTGTTTGACAACGCTGGTTTCAGATCATGGTAAGATTTTCTAACTGTACTATCATAACCATTATACACTCACTCTCTTAGATACACGCACACATGTGCCACTTTCAAATTGAATCATTGTGTAACTTGAAATCCTCTTCTAGGTTTGGCCAATCAGAAGGGCACAGTGATGGGAATCCTACGTAGTTTAGGAGCCCTGGCTCGAGCACTGGGCCCCATAGTGGCATCCTCCGGTAACTTTCTCCTTTGAATAATGTTATATTTTGTAAGAGGGCAGAAGTATGATGTCAGTTGTCAAAGGCTGTGATTTGTGTAAAACTAGAATTTTATTAAATTTCTGCTGAAAGTGTTTTTTTTTGTATTTTATTTACTTTGCAGTTTACTGGATTGCTGGAGCAGAGACCTGCTTCATCATCAGCTCAGCTTCTTTCATCATACCTCTGGCTTTACTGAGAAGACTGGGAGGGCTCAAACAGGAGTGAAGAGGGTGCTAAAGAAGCCTTAACACAGGGATGTCAAAGGGTTCTACCACGACAGACTGTTTCAGAGATACGCTAGACAGTTTTGATATTGTTTTGTTCTATTGTTTTGTTTTATTTCATTTGTTTACATTTGCTTGGAATGCAAGCTATGAGAAAAGAACTACAAATGATGGTAAGATATATTTTTATTTTACTTTTATTACAAGTAGTCCATGTATGTATTTTATTCTCTCACCACAAAGCCTTGCCAGAAGATACCGACCCTACTGATAGCTTGTTTACACTGCGCTGCACTGAGGTCAGAACGCAATCACCCTTTTCCTCCTCATACTAGCTAGCAGTAGCCACCGCTGCCATTATGGGAAAACTAGCAGTATATCAATCTTCTCGATGGAGCAGTGTTGATAAAGATACAATTTGGAGTACAGTCGCATATCCCATTCCTGTATTAAGGTCCATTTTCCGACCCTATCTCGCGCCGACTCAGTGTTTTAATGTAACCATGATTTGTTCCGACCTCAGTGCAGCTCAGTGTAAACAAGTGTAACGGTAGGGTCGGTATCTTTTGGCTACACAAAGCTTGGCCATGAAAAATTGGCTTTGTATTTTGGTTTCTGATGTTATACCGTTGAAGTATCACGATTAAAAAAATAAACAGAAAATATTCTGTCAATGTAACAAAGCATCCATGACAGCAACCAAAACACATTCAATAACGACATTTAGAACATACTATCAGGCTCCACCTTTTAATGTTTCTGTCATAGATTTCTGTAATAGAACTCTTATATAATCACACTTTTTTTTTATATAATACTATGCTTAATATTGCTGAGTAACACTGAATGGGAGTATATTTGAGGTACTATTTGTTTATTACTTAAGAAAAGTAAATCAATGATCTGTTAAAATAATGTTATGATTTAACTGTATTTTTAAATACATTGAATGTAGTATCAGTATTGAGATTATTCAAAATGTCTTGTATATCTTTTCTACTACTTTAGATATATAAATAAAAATATTGATATTGTATTGCCTTGCCCTTTATGCAAAATACTCTATTTACACACACCATGACCATGCAACATCCTCATTCCCACTTAAAACATTGAAAACAAATATGTTTGGTCGTAGTTTAGGTTTAAAACCTCATTTTAAGAAGAGCAATTGTTTAAATAGGCAGGGTTTATGACTGTGGCTGTAGTAACTGATGACGACCGTGCAGGTGAGGGCGCTGCTGTACCTGTTGGTCGGTCATATAATGTAAACATTACATATAAGCTAGCTTCTGAGACAGTGAAGAGAGTACCCTAGTATGAGTCATAATACCCATAAAATCTAGCGGTCAAACAAGGAAATAAAGTAGGTTCAGTCATTTTTCCCATAGGGGATTTTAGACGTTTTGATAAACGTGTACATTTCTCTAGGACAAGGTGACATCAATATATTCACCTGTATTTACCCCCAAAAAATCATAAAGAACTACAAATGCCATTATCTGGATGAGACTGCCGAATCAAGACAAAGGTTAGCTAAATGTAGTGATTAATAAATTAGCCAATAGAGTGATAGGAATAATGGTTTCTTAGCATTTATAGCCATGGTTAAGAACTGTACCGCAGAAATGGAACATACATCACAGAAAATAGATGTTGTGGTGGCAACTACAGAGAAGTACTTGGGTGTATGAGATTACACTGCACAAGAGTTAAGGTGCGTTGAACGATATTGTCACGTCCTCCCAGGCTGCCGACCTGGGTTAGGTCCAAGTAGTGGAATAGTGGGGAAGTTTTCATTCATGGGTTGGTACTGCTATTGTTCTTCCCTTTCCCCTTCCCTTTTTGTGTCATAACGTGTACCTGGAAACACAGGGCTAGATAAGATAAATAGATTAATAGGGAGGCGGGCCTCACACTCCAGTACAGTAGGTGGCGGTGTATCTACCTTTCAGTTGGTTGCGATTCGCCAATACAACGAAGAAGCAGCTTGGGAGAAGGGTGCAATTGCGGCCTGCAATTTGGGGCGTTCCTGGATGTGGGCATTCCTGCCCACAGACAGTTGGGACGTTGGATGCCAGCCGCCGATAAACCCCATAGAAGAAGGCGTGGGTGACACCGGTAGACAATAGCTGTGTTCGAATACTCATACCATACTATTTATGACAAATTGAGTATGTAGTATGCTTATTGGTCATATTATGGATATAGTTAGTATGCCAAAAGTTCCCAGATGTGCTAAATTCGCTGAAGTAGACAAGTAGTGGGCACTATTTCCATGCTTTTAGGGCCCATAATGTAATTTTTCAGAATGTGCGTGGCCTAAAAATGATTTGAATGCTGGAAACTGAAGTCTGACGAGGATACAAATTCATTGCATTAACTAAATGACAAATGTTGAGCAATGACTTTTCAAATATGTTATGTTGGCTGATAATGTTAGCTACGCTACCCTTACAGTAGTATGAATTGGTATGTTAGTCACCAACGCTCTGGATAACATGAAAACATCTTAACCAACTCTGCTAGGGCGAGTAAAATGGTCAGAGTGAGGTGTTCTGGAAGTAGCTAGCAAGCTATCCGTTCTCGTGGGTGCTTGACTGCGTTGTGTGGTCAGAGCGTCCAGTGTGCACTCTGAACCCTCCGAGATCCGAAACGCTCTGAATTTACTAACGCCCAGAGCATCAACTTCCGGTAGACAGGCGAAGCGCCAGTACCAGATATGTTCTCATTGTTTTATCTGTGCTAGTACGCTCAATTGAAAGGATTCCGTTCGTTTACAGTATACTAAAACGAACGTATAGTATGTAGTATAGGTATTCGAACACAGCTAGTGTCTTTCACCCCTGCCTATCGTGCTCTTCTTCTTCTGTGGATTTTATGGCGGACTACACCCAAAATGTATTGCCGCCACCAACAGGACGATTTGACGATGTTTTTTTTTTTATAAATTCATATGTAATTTTTATAAATTCATATGTAATTCATATGTAATTGTGATACTAACTTAATCCACCCTTATAAAAATAGTACATTGCCAAAACCCCTAAATAAACTACTCAAATAAATGTTCTGAAACATAAATAAAACATATCTGATCCCTACACGGGCTCAAGGGAACCCTGAGATGGCGGATCTTCCGTCGCCAGTACTCCTTGCAAAGCTACAGAAGTAAAATCCTTCAGTCCCAAAAACATTTCTGCCGCAGCCACAATAATGTCCAGTTTCTTCGAGACTTGTGCTGTACAACTGTGGCAATGAACGCAACAAAATCAACATTTTTAACACACATTTACTACAGGCTGTATTGTATCCACTACCTTATATTTTGCATTCACTACCATATCTTCCCTAGAATCACTTGTTTTCTTAATAGCCTCCGCATAGGAGATTCGGTTAACCGCTCTAACCTTTGCCACCTCGATTTCCATCACTCTTACTGGACAGTCCATATACTCAGGATCATGATCCCCACCACAATTGCAACACATTCGTCCTTCTACACATTGTTCTTCATTATACTCCGTTCGTCTACACACACTTGCAACATTACCAAATTCTTTAAAATGTTTACACTGCAATGGTTTGGGAACGTATATCTTACATATCCGAGCTTCACAAGAAGGTATTTGCTCATCATCAAAAAACAATAGCGACAGACGTTCTTCTTTTCCCCATTCACCCAACGGTTCAGACGCCGGGCACCAACCACACCAGGACTTATCTTCATTGATTCAACCTGAACATCCGTCGTCACCCCTGAAATCACAATTTTAACGGGTGCTCTACTCCGAAGTTCAAAACACGATACTTCTGTTGTCCTGATTATTTTAAGGCATATTGCCATCTTCCTCTGCTCATTAGAAACACATTTAATCAAAATAAGACCAGTCTGATATACTCAACTTTACCAATCGCGTACTTATTCGATACTTCAAAAGGGTTTCCCACATTCATCCTTGTTTAATAAACGCATCCCAACAATAATTGATTCATTATCATTTACACACGTTTCATTCACTTCAATCTTAGACAATTATCTTTTTGTTCCAGTTTGACACTATTTTAACCCATTCTGAACTTTCTTCTTCGCCACATTTACTCGACTCGCAGCTTAAAACTAGCTCTATATCGGACACCGTTTCCCCACAGTTCTGTTAACGACGGCAGGCGGGAACGAAGGACGTCGCTATGTTAGCTTAGCCAACTAGTCCGGCGGTACACAGCAGGCGGCCGGCTACCCCGTGTGCTAACTAGCAAGCTAGCACACATTGTCCTTCGCACCAGCGAAGGCAGGTATTCAGCAGGCGGGAGCGAAAAACACTGCGCTAACTAGTTATATAAATATGTGTAGTTACCACACCGTGTCGCCCTAGCCTTCCGCCTGCTGTGCTACTGACTGCAAAACCTTGGCGTTCATTAAGGAACCAATGGGATGTTCCGGCGGAGGGGGGCGTTCCTGCACATTCATGAACGCCCCGAATTACGGGCTGCAGTCCCACACTATTGAACCTTGGTGCTACATCATGTGCACTCTGGGGTGCTCAAATTTTCCACAGTTGACTTGCCTGGGAGTTGTTGTCGACCGATGTTTGTACAGTAACTGTGTAGTCAGCTAAATGTATATATATGTGAGAAACATGACTATCTGACTTTAACTGGCAAACACGAAACGGGAGATGGACAAGGTAATGTAATGTATGCGGTTTGTTATTGAGAAATGCCCATAGCTAGCCAAGATAACTTACTAGCTACATTTGCTTGCTGGAACCAGGTTACTAGATAGCAACTGTTGTGTAATACTAAACTGCCATATGCCGTCGTCAGTTTGTTTGATTGGACTGATTGGACATGACTATCATGAAATTCTACTTCGACAATTTAATTTCACGCCGAAGGATTAACGTTATGTAGTTAGCCATGTAATTTAGCTAGCTAGCTAAGATTGACACTTGTTAGTACCGTTGCAGCTGCACGAGTTAGGCTAATCATAACAAACAAATTGAGCTGGATCGAAATGGATGGGCTTGGTAGGTACTGACGCACTATTGTATCCTTGACTGGCACTAACAATTTGAAGTAGGCGTAGTTTTAACTGACTTGTTAAGCAAACGTTAGGCAACTAACTAACGTGTGTATTTGTTGCAGACTCAATGTCCTTGGCCATTGCACTTGTTGGCTTTGAAATGACTTCCCTTAACTGATAGAATTCACCTACACTTTCAATGTAATATTATTATGTGCTATCTTATTTGCTTTGGTATATTACAGCAGAGCAAATTGTCACCTGCGGTCCAGCCCTTTATTCCAAAGTTCCAGCAGGAAGTGAGATTGGAGCCCCCTAAACAACTGACAACTTTATCACCGCCCCTGACACTACCAAACCCATATCTGTTGGAGCAAGGTTCAAGAAGGTAGGACTAATTAATACATTTTGCTTTAATTGTTTCCATTCATTCCTCTCAACCAAGTACTTGCCGGAGCTAATGTCAGGTAGTGTGTTTTTAAATTGTACACGTACTAGATTATTTGGTATTTTCTGTCATAGAGCAAAAATATAGCAATTTTGCAATATGTCTTTATTATATTGCAGATTGCTTAGCTAATGTTATTGTGAAGCCTTATTCATTTCTCATTTCTAAATCTCCATCCAGGAATCAGGCTGGTAAGTGCACTTCAGGTGATGACTTGAGAAAGAGCCCCAGGCAGAGGCCATCAACCACTGATGGTTTGCGAGGAGACACACAGAGCAAGCATGGCTGCATCAGCAGCCGTCGTACCAAAGGGACAACTGAAACCAGTGCATACACAGCTGGAGAACGACCCATACGTGATCAGCAGACAAAGGTCTGTTTAATTAACTGACCATATTGAAACCAAACTAGAATATAGCTTAATACAATACAAACCATTTTCTTTAATGTGTATTCATATATCTCATCAGATTTTTCCTCGACTTCGCAGGCATCAAAATCTAGTTCTGAGTTTGGTTCTCAGGGCAATAACATGATCAGGAGATCATTGGATGCACCAAGAAGAGGTAATCCCACACGTATAACGTACAGATATCCATAATAGGTGTCAATGTTCCCTCTAAAAAATGGACAGATCTAATTTCAGGTCTGCTGAGCGCAAACCTGAACGTTGTGAAAATTCGTTTACTGTCAACACTTAGGCTGTACCCACTTTAAGTTACGGTTTCAGACAGTGGTAAAGTAGGCTACTGTGGCCATTTCATTATAATGTAGGCCTACCATAGGCCTACATTATGATGACACATCAAAAACAATGGAGAATATGCATCCCATAACATTTTAACATGGAAATAGCTGTTCTATCATCCTGCCTACAGTAGCAGCCAATGTGTGGTGTTTAATGTAGTCCTACATTCCATGAGACTTTTGGGAGAAAAAAAAAATCATGCTGGGCTTGACATCCAGTTGTCCTTCAGACAAGGAGGTGACTGAAAGTGTTGTTTGATGCAAGAACCACTTTACAAAATAAAATTACAGAAAATAAGACAAAGTATTATACCCTCTGCCTATTTGCTAATTAGCTTATTCAAGACCTTCTCAAAATACTGCCCCTTTAAGACCAAAAGAAAGCTCTTTACCCACTTTTCAAAGATGTCTAGAAATGTACATGTTTTGTGCTCTTGTAGGAAGCAATCACTCCCCCATTGCTGACTACAAATGATCTATAACTGGGCTAATAACTAGCAAGGGATGTGAACAAATGTGCACAGGTGGCTACATGCAGCTCTCGCTTTGATCTCAAACCAAGCACAGCTACTCACGACCTCTCATGCTGTAAACACTGTCAAGATCAAAGTGAAAGAAGATCCATTATGGCAGTGGTCTATTTGCATATAGGCCTACTGCAGCGCTGATTGGTTATGCCACACCGGTCTGTGCAGAGTACGGGCTGAGTCGTGTGTGTCAATGCAATAGAATCCTTCTCCAATGCGTTCTGCCTGCAAAAAAATATCTTGCATAGTTAGTTTTTGTTTCGGGAAGTGTGGCATTGAAAGTGGCTAATATTGCGTTGATTCAATCACAATTCCCACATTAAAGGAAATGTTGATGGTGTTAACTAAGGGGGAAAACTGGAAAGTTGAGTGAAGTTCAATCTCTTGCTTCTCTGCGCGGGCTGATATTTCTTCTGACTGGCAGTCCTGGGGAGCACACTTGCAGCTCCGAGGGAACATTGGTAGGTATATACTCTTCCATTTGCAAGACACATTATTTTTTTATCTTTAATGTGGTGTTTTATTTGCTTGGTCTGCAGGGTTTTTTAGAGGGACCAGATCTACCCCAAACTCATCAGAGAGATCTAAACCTGCCCAGGTGGATCTTGTCACCTTTGAGGTGAAAATGGCGGAATTCCCAGAGCTGGGTGGTGTAGCACCCGGCAGTCCTGCACTTCCTGCCCCACAACCTGGAACCTGCTCGGGATCAGCCTCACCATCCCTCACCCCCCATCATCAGAGCTCAGTATTCACTAGTAAGGTAGGTATACTGAGCTATAGCATGCTGTCATAAATGTTATGTCTAATTTATGAAATTATTTTAAGAAATGCCATGTGATTTTTGTATAATCTGTAGACTATACCAGTAAGAAAAGGACAAAGACAGGACCCCAGTCGATGCACCCCTTCCAGTGAAAATAGTGATGCATCCTTGACTATCGCACAAGGTACTGGACCTTTTTCATCCAGCATTCAAAAGTTATGTAATGGTTTGTGCTGTATGAAAATAACCAATGTACTTGACCCAATCAGGTCAGCCTGTGGAGGCCGTTTTACAGAGCAGTGGCCTAACAGTGACGACCTGGGCCAATGTCGCCTCCCAGCCGCCAAAGAAAGTAATCCCCAAGGAAACGGTCAATAATAGCACTCCCTCCCAGGTACTGTGTGTGCTTGATGCTAATCATACTTTACATCTCGATCTAGCTAAATTGCCCCCTTGCCCTCCAACGGTTATGTTTAAGCTTTGAAGATTTGATGAGGTAGAAATTAAGTTGACCAACATTGTGACTTTTGAAGTGTATTTGACCTTTTTCTCTTGTCCTTAATAAGGAGGAAACATCTGTGCAGCAAGAAGAACAAGCCTCTGAGAAGAAGAAAAGGAAGAAGAAGAAATCCAAAATGCCGGGTGAAGGTGGAGCGGTAGAGAAGTCGGAGGACCTTGTCATTTATCAGGAGCCACCCAAGTTTGAGGTGAAATAAGTCACAGTGGTCAAATTAAAATCACATTTTATTGGTCACATACACGTGTTTAGCATATGTTATTGCGGGTGTAGTGAAATACTTGTGTTTCTAGCTACAACAGTGCAGTAATAACTAACAAGTAAGATCTAACAGTTTCACAACAATACACACAAATCTAAAGTAAAGGAATGGAATTAAGAATATATAAATATTTGGACGAGCAATGTCGGAGCGGCATAGACTAAATACAGTAGAATAGAATACAGTATATACATATGAGATGAGTAATCCAGAATATGTAAACATTATTAAAGTGACTAGTGTTCCATTATTAAAGTGGCCAGTGATTTCAAGTCTATGTATATAGGGCAGCAGCCTCTAAGGTGCTAGTGATTGTTATTTAATAGTCTGATGGCCTTGAGCTAGAAGCTGTTTTTCCAGTCTCTCTGTCCCAGCTTTGAGGCACCTGTACTGACCTCGCCTTCTGGATGATAGCGGGGTGAACAGACCATGGCTTAGGTGGTTATTGTCCTTGATTATCTTTTTGGCCTTCCTGGGACATTGGGTGCTATAGGTGTCCTGGAGGACAGGTAGTTTGCCCCTGATGAAGCGTTGGGCAGACCGCACCACCCTCTGCAGAGCCCTGTGGTTGCGGGTGGTGAAGTTGCTGTACCTGGTGGCGATACAGCCCGACAGGATGCTCTCAATTGTGCATCTATAAAAGTTTGTAAGGGTTTTAGGGGCCAAGCCAAATTTCTTCAGCCTCCTGAGGTTGAAGAAGTGCTGTTGTGCCTTCTTCTCCACACTGTCTGTGGATGGACCATTTCAGTTTGTCAGTGATGTGTTCGCTGAGGAACTTGAAGCTTTCATCTTCTCCACTACGGTCCCGTTGATGTGGATCGGGGGGTGCGCCCTCTGCTGTTTCCTGAAGTCCACGATCAGCTCCTTTTGTTTTGTTGACATTGAGTGAGAGGTTATTTTCCTGGCACCATACTCCCAGAGTCCTCACCTCCTCCCTGTAGGCTGTCTCTGTTTTTCCACTCCTCAATTATCCAGTATTGGTGATCGCGTGCCCACTGGAGCTCCTTCTTCTTGATTTTACCTGAATGGAGTGAAACCCGGTGTGGTTGTCTGCTGCAATAGCCCATCCGTGACAAAGACCAACGAGTTGTGCGTTCCGAGATGCCGTTCTGCACACCACTGTTGTACTGCGGTGTTATTTGCTTGTGTTTGGCCCGCCTGTTAGCTTGCACGATTCTTGCCATTCTCCTTCGACCTCTCTCATCAATGAGCTGTTTGTCACACCATTCTCGGTAAACCCTAGACACTGATGTTCTGAGATACTGGAACCGGCACGCCTGGCACCGACGATCATACCGCGCTCAAAGTTGCTTTTGCCCATTCTAACGTTTAATCGAACAGTAACTGAATGTCTCTGTCTGCTTTATATAGCTGACCACGTGACTTTGCAAACAATTTTCGTGAATGGGGTTTTTAGTTCAAAAGTTTGGGGTCACTTCGAAATGTCCTTGTTTTTGAAAGAAAATTACTTTTTTTTATTTTATTTTAAAATAACAACAAATTGATCAGAAATACAGTGTAGACATTGTTAATGTAAATTACTATTGTAGCTGGAAATGGCAGATTTTGTTGTGCACTGGGGGCTCCGCCTCCCACTCCTCTTTCAATTCTGGTTAGAGCCAGTTTGCGCTGTTCTGTGAAGGGAGTAGTACACAGCGTTGTAAGAGACCGTTTCTTGGCAATTTCTCACGTGGAATAGCCTTCATTTCTCAGAAAAAGAATAGACTGATGAGTTTCAGAAGAAAGTTATTTGTTTCTGGCCATTTTGAGCCTATAATTGAACCCACAAATGCTGATGCTCCAGATACTCAACTAGTCTAAAGAAGGCCAGTTTTATTGCTTCTTTAATCAGCACAACCGTTTTCAGCTGTACTAACATCATTGCCAAAGGGTTTTCTAATGATCAGTTAGCCTTTTAAAATGATAAACTAGGATTAGCTAACACAACGTGCCATTGGAACACAGGAGTGATGTTTGCTGATAATGGGCCTCTGTACACCTAATGTAGATATAAAAAATCTGCCGTTTCCAGCTACAATAGTCATTTACAACATTAACGATGTCTACACTGTATTTCTGATAAATTTTATGTTATTTTAATGGACAAAAAAAATGTGCTTTTCTTTCAAAAACAAGGACATTTCGAAGTGACCCCAAACTTTGAACAGTAGTGTATGTTTTAGTAATATGCTCAAAGTGCTTTCCATTCTAACATGCTGACCACACCACTCACGTTGTGTGCATTGCAAAATAAATGTACACATACATGTTATTCAATCATTGCACCCACACTGCTCGCACTTCAACAAGTGTCTGCGTAGCCAGACGCTAAAATGTAACTTGATTCTAATTGTGATGCTTGACACGCTGCAAGTCCCGCCTCTTCCATCTCCTCATTGGTTTTTAGGAGCATATACCCATGTGGGCGATTGAAAGATTAACTGAGGTCCACACTCCAGTCCAGTTGGTGGTGGTAATACACCTTAAAGTTGGTTGCCAACTGCCATATAAAGTCAGAAGAAGAAGCCTAAAGGAGAAGAGATTACTAGAAACAAACTCTGTTTGCCCTTTTATCTATGGATTAATTGTTGTAGTAGAGGACCTTGTGTATTTCAGGTAAAATAACAACCCAATGTTTATATCCCAAATTAGCTAGCAACAGCAAGCTAGCTAGCTAAATTGCCATAAATGTTTAATGCTTTTTGACCTGTCCCCAAATAAAATATAGCTGGTTCAGAGTTTGTTTTGATACTTCAACCTGCGTGTCCTGATCGTGTCTGGTGTGGGTGGACAAAATCAACATGCGCACGTGGACGCACGGTGTGGTCAGCATGTAAAGAGGGATATTTTAAAACACCCTTTCTCATATTTAATCAATCAAATGTATGCATTAATAGAGCCCCTTTTACAACAGCAGTTGCTACAAAATGCTTATACAGAAACCAAGACTAAAACCTCACACTTGATATTAAATGTATTTGGTGACGGTTTATTTTCCTCCCAGGATGAAGAAGAGTTTCCAGACTTGTCTCTGGCCTTCGCTGGTTCAGCCAGAGTGCAAGGCTACAACTCGGTAGTATTCAGCAACATGGCAAAACTAGTCAACAAGGAGGTATGGAATTAACGTTACTCTTAAAAATACAAACCAGAAGCATTATTCATGAAATTAAAACTTTATTGAATCAATAATCATTTTTTATTTCTGGTACAGGAGGGTCACAGAGAAGCAACAGGACTCCAGCCAGGTGTCCAAAACAAGGACAAAGCCACGGCAGGAAAAGCTCTCCCTGCTGCAGAGATAAAGAAGGGACAGGTCAGCACTGAACATTACTCATGATTTACAGGAAAAGAGAGTAAATAGCCTAAAAGTCAACCTCCTTCATTGTTGTTGTCTAACATTGTCCAAATGGTTATTCTCAGAAAGCTGAGAAGACCAGTGGGAAGAAGAGCAAAGTCCCTGTGCAGTTGGATATTGGGAACATGCTGGCGGTTCTGGAGAAGAAACAGCAAACTCAGAAAGACAAGCAGGACACCAAAGGGTTCATCCTCTCAGGTTCTATTACAGCAGAAAAAAACTTCAGATCTGCCACTGTTCTTTTATTTACGCATTAACTTTTAAATGAAAAGTGCTTGAAAAATAGCTGATGATGGTGATGATATTTGTGCACATATTGCTACCCACATTTAGCATCATGCTATTCTAACATATCTTCAACACTTGTTACTATGTAGTTGGTGGGTCGCTACCTGTCGGTCATAAGAACGTACTAATCCAGAAGAAACCATGGCTACAGGATAAGAGAGCTCACAACCCCTTGGACTCGACCAGCCCTCTGGTAAAGAAGGGCAAGCAGAGAGAGGTTCCCAAAGCTAAGAAACCCACGCCACTGAAAAGGGTTAGTCTCTCAGTTAGGACCCCAGCTATCATTATATGTATGGACTGTGTTGATCATTATCATTCCCTAGCTTGGATTTACTCTGACTTTATTTACTTCCACAAACGTTTTCTGTGATGATGAAATGTTTTTCCCCATATTGAATACCTTGCTGAATGGTGCACTACTATTGGACGAGATAATGATTGATAAGGCTTACTTTAGCATGCATTTTAGACCATCTGTCTGTCTTTTTAAATACATTTTTATAGTCTCATACACTGCTGCTGCCCTTTACCAGTATTGTTCTGTCTGTTCAATCTTCAGGTGATTCTCAAGGAGAGGGAAGACAGGAAACAGAACCGTTTGCTGGAGGAGCGGGCACTGCCCTCTTCAAGTGAAGAATCCAAGATGGCTGGCGACATGACAGAGGAGATGTGTGAGGCCATCGGCATAGACCAGGACCAGTGTGACTCTACAGGTCAGATAAAAATTAACTTCATAATTTTTAGAATAGGAAATGTACATAGTGTAAGTATTTCTGACTAAGTGTAAGAGGTGATGTGTGTCTGATACTTCAGATGTAAGCAGCAGCCCTACTAGCCCTTCTGTTCTTGATGAGCAGCAGTCAGAAGTACATGAGGAGGCAGAGGGGGAGACGAGAGAGGCAGAGGGGGAGACGAGAGAGGCAGAGGGGGAGACGAGAGAGGCAGAGGGGGAGACGAGAGAGGCAGAGGGGGAGACTGAGAAGGACATGGAGGAGACTGAAGAGCCAACCAACCAGTTTCAGCCACAGCACTGCCCTCCCATTCGACCCAAAATCCACAGCAGGAAATTCAGAGAGTAAGGCATCATGGTTTCCGTTTCATACACTGACAAGATAAGATTGTAAATACGTACTCTTAACCATACTGGATGATACAATCTCTCTCACACACAAGAAATAGACAATGGAGTGTGATTTTATTTCCACCATTTTAAATAAAATATTGTGTGTCCCAGTTACTGTAGCCAGGTGCTGAGTAAAGATGTGGATGAGTGTGTGACCAACCTGCTGAAGGAGCTGGTGCGCTTCCAGGACCGGCTGTACCAGAAGGACCCTATGAAGGCCCGCATGAAGAGGCGTCTGGTCATGGGTCTCCGAGAGGTCCTCAAACACCTCAAACTCAGGAAGGTCAAGTGTGTTGTCATCTCCCCCAACTGTGAACGCATCCAGTCCAAAGGTACAGTATACTCCTCAGACTTAACTTCTACAACCTGGGTTTCCTGTGTTGACTAACTCAAATGAGATTCCAGGGTCATTATCTCACCATTGGCTCTTAGAATTGTTGCTTTTCATTGTTTATCTTGTACATGCAAGAGCAAAATGACAACACCCAGTCTTCTACTGTAAGTAGAAAAGTAGGTGAAATAATATTTTCTGATGTTTTGCCCTTTTTTCAGGGTTTACAGTGCACAATACTAAAGATCATGTCTTCTCTCTTCCACAGGTGGTTTGGATGAAGCTCTCCACACCATCATTGACACCTGTCGGGAGCAGAGTGTTCCCTTTGTGTTTGCGCTCTCCAGGAAGGCACTTGGCCGATGCGTCAACAAAGCTGTGCCTGTCAGCCTGGTGGGCATCTTCAACTACGACGGAGCACAGGTATGGGCATTCAATAAAACATTTTTGGCTTGTATAAATGACACTGTTGGAGACTTGAGTCACATTGCATGATACAAACCAGAGACTAAGAAGCTCATGGTTCTCTTGAAATTGTTAAGTGGTGCGTGCATGGATGTGGTTACGGATTGTCTTTGATTCTACAGGACCATTATCACAAAATGATTGAGCTATCGTCAGAGGCGAGGAGAGCCTATGAGGTGATGATCGAGAACTTGGAGTTGACGTTACAAGGAGAACAGGAGAACCCAGAGGATCAGCTGAGCACTGGGCCACTGCCACCTCCCCCAGCCTGCTCAGAAACACAGGAGCCAGAATACAGTAAGTGAACAATTTCCATTCACTAACTGTCAAAAGCCAATTTACATTATGCTAAAAACTCTTATGCAAAATAAAACCTGCCATGACTGGAATCTCCTTCATACATTTCCTTAGGTTCATTTGCATTTAGCTACATTCCCTACATTGTCTGTCACTTTTGCCTTGGTGATGCATGGGTGGCCAGACTGGGCTTAGAAAAGTTTGTGTAAATTGTATCTTAGCTGATAAGAAAAACAGGTATTTACCAAGTCTGTTTCTCTGCTTAGTTTCTGTAAGGTGAGGCACTAATTGAATGAATGACTGCTCAATAATTTGTTTATTTTCTCTACTTCCCTTTTCTTTCAGTAAAACTGTGGAAGAAAATGCTGGAGAAGGAATGCAATCACAAGTTTCTAAACTTCGAGGAGCAGTTTAGCTCTGTCTCCATGGCCAGTGACTGTAAAGAACAGATGGATGAGGAGAGAACACACTTGATACCAGCACTGACTATGAGTCCTGAAGGAAATTCTTGAGATGATGGCACACTATAGCACGATTAACCAGGGACGAGATTGATCATTGTATATAGATTTGACAATTTTAACAATGACTAATTCAAGTAGCTAATGAATCTAGTTTAGTCAATGTACTTTTCTTTGCTACATTCTTGTAATAAAGACATTGGCAATACTGTAATAAAGCTTATTATACCAGATTATAGTATATTAATTATGGTTAACAGTAATTAAGTGATTTTCTGAAGTGATTTTTTTTTCATTAATTGTTTATTTAATAAATTCTGATGCATCATTTTGAATGTGACTATAGTGTCAATGCAGTGAAGTAAAAATGTCTGATTATATTTGTCATCACAGTTTGATTGGCTATTGACCACTGTTTCCCTGTAGTCTAGATGTTGTCTGGTTAAGCTGTCCCAGAGATCTTTATGACTGCTTAAGGATTGATACTTGCTGGAAACAGGCGCTTGCTTTGGCATCTCGGTAAAATTGTTGAATGGCTTCTTCTGAGGACACGGGTGAGATGTAACGTCGGTGGACAGGCTCTTGGTCTTCCTAAACGTAGACTCATGCCCCTCAGTGTTACCCTGTTCCACCGTCTCTCTGCCGCCATCAACTTTTACTTCCTTATTATTAGACTCCATCAACAGGCTGTGGTTATGGTGACCATGATCTATGGAGTTCTTTGTCCTTGTTTCTCCATTCTGAAGATCTCCTGTTCACTATCAAACACCAGCAGATAGTCCACGTGCTGGTCCTTAGTGGCCATGGTGGGAGGAAACCCCTGGTTGATCAGAGCTGAGAATATCCTCGGACCACCCACTCTGGAAGAGAGTTGCATAAGATAAACAATACTAGAGGAGGGAAATATTATCTTAATGTAGACCTGGATGTCTAAATTCATGCTTTGAATAATGTTTGTGTGTGTGTTTCTGTGCTGTCTGTGGGTTTGAAGAAGAGCAAAATAATAATTTAGTATAAGATGGACAAGTATATTGCACTTTACCTTGAGGAGTGGTGTATCTAGCCCTGATGCTCCTCCCTCTTGTTCCCCCTGCCCCGCTACAAAGTTTCTCCCTGCAGGCCGTCACTGAGGTACTAAAGGAGCTCCTTAAACTTGACCCCCAAAAACTAACTGGGTCAGATGGTTTAGATCTTTTCTTCTTTAAGGTTGCAGCCCCTATCATCGCCAAGCCTACCTCTGACCGTTTTCACCTGTCTCCTCTCTGGGGAGGTTCCCATTGCTTGGAAGGCAGCCATGGTGCGTCCTTTATTTAAAGGGAGAGTTCAACGGCAATAGTACTGTTTGCCCATTTTGAAACGCCGTAGTCAGTATACACCTCAAAGTAGTCAGAATTAATCTAAGCGTAATTTAACATCTTACTAAAATGTTTGGTACAGTATTGCTCAATGAAAACATTTGCATAAAAACCAAAGTCTCAGATTTCCAGTCTTTCCAATTAATTTAATACCCTGTGATTTTCAAGAATAGGTCTAATTAGCCTACTCTGTTGTTAATGATTTTGTTGTCATCGAGGACTGATTTGGCTCATTGCTTCGAGTTGAAAAAGGGATGCAGCCCTAAGAATGGCATGCTTTGAGCACTACCAAAAAGTGCTATTTACAGTTGAAGTCGGAAGTTTACATACACCTTAGCCAAATACTTTTAAACTCAGTTTTTCACAATTCCAGACATTTAATCCTAGTAAAAAAAACCTGTATTAGGTAAATTATGATCACCACTTAATTCTAAGAATGTGTCATGTCAGAATAATAATAGAGATAATTATCTATTTCAGCTTTTATTTCATACATCACATTCCCAGTGGGTCAGAAGTTTACATACACTCAATTAGTATTTGGTAGCATTGCCTTTAAATTGTTTAACATGGATCAAATGTTTCGGGTAGCCTTCCACAAGCTTCCCACAATAAGGTGGGTGAATTTTGGCCCATTCCTCCTGATGTAACTGAGTCAGGTTTGTAGGCCTCCTTGCTCGCACATGCTTTTTCAGTTCTGACCTTTCAGTTGAGGTCAGGGCTTTGTGATGGCCATTCCAACACCTTGACTTTGTTGTCCTTAAGCCATTTTGCCACAACTTTGGAAGTTTGCCTGGGGTCATTGTCCATTTGGAAGACCCATTTGCGACCAAGCTTTAACTTCCTGACTGATGTCTTGAGATGTTGCTTCAATATATCCACATCATTTTCCTTCCTCATGATGCCATTTATTTTGTGAAGTGCACCAGACCCTCCTGCAGCAAAGCACCCCCACAACATGATGCCGCCACCCCGTGCTACATGGTTGGGATGGTATTCTTCGGCTTGCAAGCCTCCCCCTTTTTCCTCCAAACATAACGACGGTCATTATGGCCAAACAGTTCTATTTTTGTTTCCTCAGACCAGAGGATAATAATCATTTAAAAAATCATACAGTCAGGGATCTCCGTGTGTTTAGTGGTGCGAACCTGGACCATGTAGACCTCTCCTGGATACAGACCGTAGATGATCAACTGGGTCTTCTTCCCTGAGGCATACTCCTGTAAAGACAAATACAAGGAAACGAAGAAGAGCCTGGACCTGACCAACTGTTTGTATATAACATCAACTAAATGGATACTTAACAGTTAATAAATAAGGCAACGTTTACATTTCTTAAACTCTACCTTATATACATTCCAACATATTGACCCTCTCACTGAGTAAGCTAAAATAAATAACGGGGAATTTATCAAATCTCTTTTTGCCTTGTCTGTCTACTCTATAGAGTAACCCATCCACACACACACCTCCCAGTTGTCCTTCTTATTCTGTCGTTTCACCCATAGTTGGTAGGTGAGAGTGATCCAGCCAGAAAGTGTGTCGGCCTCGTGAGGAGGCTCCCATTTCACCAGGAGGTGTGGGCTCTCCTCAGTTTCCACCACAGACACTCACATTCTCTGGGGCATTGGGCTGGACTGCATGAAGCACAGTTAGAACACAACCAATTTCTGTAAGGCTCCAATTAGCTGTAAAACAGCAACTTTTTCTCTCCACCCCATGTTAGTATGAGTAGAATTACAGGAAATTAGCTGTAAAACGGCACCTTTTTCTCTCCGCCCCATGGCAGTGTCAGTAGAATTGCATTAAATTATTTATCAAATTAAAAATTATTCTCTCTGCCCCATGGAAAAATATGTAGAATTGCAGCGAACTTGCTTCAAAATGCCAAAATGTATCCACGCCCCATGGCAAAATGTGTTGAATTACAGGAAATGTAAGAGGGGTGCCGCTAAATTTTATTGCTTGCAAGGTGGGGGCAATTTCCAAAAGGCTAGGCCCGGTTCTGACTGCATACAGTATGTGGGTATGGATGTGGGTACACAGATCCGCAAGTCACTGCGGCCCCTCATGATGAGTTCAGATTTTTTGTGGCCCCCAACTCCATCAAAGTTGCCCATCCCTGCTCTATATAGACATAAGAATGGATGTTCCCTCAAACATATGCAAATCAAATCAGGTTTTATAAATGTAAAATCTAAACATTGTAATATTTTGTTTTTCTGTTTTTCAATCTTTTTATTTTGGAGTTGGGTCAGGAGCATGTAATCACATACTACACATACTACAAGATATGAAACATGATCTAAGTTATTCACAGGACACAAACCAGTTCATCCTCATTCTAGTCCAGTAAGTTCATGTGGTTCTTGTATCCAAACCAGTCAGTATTTTTCTATTCTCCCAAGTTGATCACAGGGATACTGCTTTACAGTAAATTGGCATATGGTGACTGATGAATATTCTACTGTAGGTTTGATCGCTGCAAGCTATGCTGCCTAAAGTGTCAACTAATCCAAAAATTGTTAATGCATGAATGATCGGTTGATTATTTCTAACATGAGGAGAGCAGCTTACCAATATACATGACATCCACCTCCAGTGGGTCAGAGTCAGTGCTGCCTAGAGAGTTGATGGCCACCACTGTGATGTTGTAGTTGACCCATATAGAGGTGTGGCTCTTGTTGAAGAAGCACAAGTTGCTCTCTGCAGTTTGGTAATCTGGACACTCGTACATTCCATCGGAGCTGCACAAAGACAAACAAGACCTTTTCTGTTATTCATAGGGGTGAATGCTGGTGATGTGTGCTGGTGCGGGTATCACAGTAAAGCTTGCATTATATCAATGTAGATAAATACAACACGTGAACGCTCAAGGCTGTTTTGCATCGCAGCGCTCTGGTGAAATTGATAAGTCAGCGGTAACTCAGCAACAAAGTTGTGTACTCAGTTGACTGATCTTGCATGTGTTAAGGATGGAGACTGAGCTAGTACGTTTCTACAGACAGTGGATTTCAATGGTGTTCAGTGCTGACAAATCAGCTTCAGTACACATATCAATAATGTTGAAGCTGGGTAACTAGAACTAACACCATACAACCTGGTTTGAATCCAGACTGTATCACAACCGGCCGTGACTGGGAGTCCCATAGGGCGGCACAAAATTGGCCCAGCGTGGTCAGAGTTTGGCCGGTGTAGGCCGTCATTGTAAATAAGAATTTGTTCTTACCTGACGTTTGACCTTGCCTAGCCCTCTCATTGGCTAGAATGGTCCCACCTGATCTCGCCCACCCCCTGCTTTCCATCTTTGAGGACATGTATTTCTGTTGTTAGAGCGGTCACTTGACTATCTTGTCAATATAATAAAACATATTTGGTATTACTAACCATTGAAAAAAGTGAGATGATCTATGACTAGAAATAATTAAAGTTGAACCAAACAGACTCATACAAATCATTTATTTCAGATGTGGAAACTGTTTAAGCAGTTTATAAGTAATACTAACACAAGTCTTAATTCGGAATTATTCAATCCAATTAGGGTTTAATAAAGCAGCTTCCATCTTTCCTTCAGGGAAAGCTCGTGATGCAGGAGGTAAGGAAGAATGCTAGTTTAGAGTACTTGGCAATATTAACATATGTTTCTCATGCCAATAAAGCCCTTAAATTTATATTGAATTGAATCGTATTGGAGCAAAAACGGAAGACTCTACGAACTCTTCTTTCTAATAGTAGAGGTGGTGGGTTGTGGGTAGTCCTCCATCAAAACCAGACTCCCACCGGCATGTAAAGGTAAAAAATGGCGCGCTGTAATTTGGGTGGAGAAATAAAACCCTTATTACGCATTCCTGCGCCTGTCTCCGGATCCTTTTCATACAATGTGACACAATCTGTTAAAACCTGTAACATTCCATCTTTACGTGGATGATATAGTTTTTTACTCCTGTGCCCCCTCAGTACAGCAGGCCATTCATGAACTTCAACATGGTTTTGACCCAATTCAAAAATCACTTACTGATCTTAAACTAGTGCTAAATAAAACCAAGTTTATATTGTACTCTAAGTCTTGTAATATTGACCCTGAGGACCTGCGTATTTGCACATTGATGGGAGCCCAGATCATGCATGCCTCAGTGTTGCTTGCCTCGACCGAGCATAGAAGTGATTTAGCTCGTCTGGTAGGTTCGTGTCACTGGGCAGCTTCCCTTTGTAGTCTGTAATAGTTTGCAGGCCCTGCCACATCCGACGAGCGTCGAAGCCGGTGTAGTACCATTTAAAAAAAAAAGTAATTCCCAAGACTAAAATTGTATGTTGTATGTTTGCGATACAACAACAGTTACATATATGCCTTTATTATAACTTACCAATGCAGTCCAATACTTCAGAAAGCAGCAGTAACAACACCAGTGCCCCTCCAACTTCTCCCCACATCTTTCCCCTAACCTCACAGACAGTGGTGGTGGGCCCTGGAAAGGCATGTGACATCACATGGCTTAAGTTAATGAAGTGCTACAAAAGTCTTGTTTTTACTTGACAAAGACGTATAAAGGGTAAACAATGGCAAATGTGCATAAAGATGGCAGAATTCAGATATGATGTCATTGTTTTAGCACTATCCACTGAGTTTTTTTTAACTACGCCGCGCTATATGGTTCAATGTGCCAATAAATCAGTATAATCTACTTTCGTTTTTTCATATTGCCGGCATCTTGAAGCTAAAATTGGGATAATGTATACTCTGCTAATGACCATACAAATGGAGAGCAATGATCTATTATAAATATCTCCTTTTAAATACACCATTAGCCCACAAATTACAAATGTAACAGAGGAGAAAATACATAATGATTAGACATCAAATGAATTAGACGTCTAACTAATTAACAGCAACATAAATGAAATGCCATTAACCACAAAGTTAAGAAATCCCCCAGGCTTGACATTTTACAAGTGGAGAGTGGATCAAAGATGAAACATCTGGTAATGGACTAACAACCCAAAACAGTTGATAGAAAAGAGAGGTGCCTAAGAATGTTATTGCTGCACTCGTGACCCGTCACCACAAACAGTGGTTATGACACTGTGGGTCATTCAAAATACAAATAAATACAAGTCTGACTAACCCAGATAATTTACAAGGTTATGTGATGGTAGTGTATTAATAATATCGTGAATGTGGCATACTAGTTATTTATAGGGCTATTTCAGTGCAAGTTCACATTTTTTACGAGCCCAAAGACTGTTCCTGGACTATCTACTGTAGCCAACATAACCCAAATCGTAACTTACATAATGTTGTATTTGTGAAAACATGTACATTTGAGTAAAAAGGTCAAATTAGTTACAATGTAAAATGTTTAGTACTCGCCTAGATAAAGTACGAATCCACTGGACTCGTGGCTAAAGTGCTGACACAAGTGGTGGGTTCTTGAATTGCATTACTATTTCTTATTTTAAAGAATACCACATCTTATTTTGTAGCCTACAGTTGTCGAAGCCTCTGCTGCATTTGGTACTATTCACATAGCTACCTGTATAGTACGGCAGTCAGTCGAGAGAAAGAGGCGAAGGTTTTGCTCCACCCAAAATCTCTCCACAAATAAGCCCACGAAATAAATACTTTTTGTATGGAGGTCAACGAGAGTGTCGAATTTGGTTAACAAAATGTTTTATTGCAAATTTGCTACATGGGGCTTATTTGATCGCGTTTCGTAATGGTGAGGTTGTTATGAATGCACTAATATAAGTGGAAGTTCGGCAACTTTGAAAATATGACTATATATCGGATTTGTGCCAGTATCTGCCCTCTCATTGGCTAGAATGGTCCCACCTGATCTCGCCCACCCCCTGCTTTCCATCTTTGAGGACATGTATTTCTGTTGTTAGAGCGGTCACTTGACTATCTTGTCAATATAATAAAACATATTTGGTATTACTAACCATTGAAAAAAGTGAGATGATCTATGACTAGAAATAATTAAAGTTGAACCAAACAGACTCATACAAATCATTTATTTCAGATGTGGAAACTGTTTAAGCAGTTTATAAGTAATACTAACACAAGTCTTAATTCGGAATTATTCAATCCAATTAGGGTTTAATAAAGCAGCTTCCATCTTTCCTTCAGAGAAAGCTCGTGATGCAGGAGGTAAGGAAGAATGCTAGTTTAGAGTACTTGGCAATATTAACATATGTTTCTCATGCCAATAAAGCCCTTATGTTTCTCATGCCAATAAAGCCCTTAAATTTATATTGAATTGAATCGTATTGGAGCAAAAACGGAAGACTCATGCCTAAACCGGAAGACCCATGCCTAAACCGAAAGTCCCCCCCAGTGGTAGAAAAGCCTATCACAATTTGTTAACTGTTTCAGGAAGTAACACCAACTCGTCTGAAGATTTGTGTAGTTTTGGCATCGCCAGAATGATCTTCGGAAATCCCCCAAATTTCTGCCGCGACCATGCCCATGTATCTACCTCTTCTGTTTAGAACAACTGATTTCAAACTGCGACATATATTTCATTTCACAAATGTTCTGATTTTTTTGCAAGTAACATTTTCAAATTTGCTGAACTGAACTGCAGTAACTCGTTGAGATGTCGGATTCATCTGACCGGTCTTTAAACGTACATTTTCTGAAAGAACCTGTCTTGAGGAAACTGTGTGAGGTTCTGGATAAAACCAACAGTAAAGGATGGCGTAAACTCGGGGAGATGGTCGGCAATGATCGGCGTTTTAGAGTGAGGTAAGCCACATAAGCAGTCGGACAGCCAGTCTGACGGTCGCGCCGAGACCTCTAGAGGGCGTAGTTCTTCCTGAGACGCAAGATGCCACAAGATGACGCTAATAATCCTGATAGGACGTTTTGCGCCGTTTGGGCTAGTCTGGAAGGTTACTCTTTAAACGTGTTAGTTTACTCGTTTGATCTTACAGTATAAATATTATCCCAGTCCTCAACATACTGTAGTACACCTCCCTATTTTATCTTTTATAACACAATAATACATGTTATCAGTATTCATGTGCATGTTTCATTTCATAAGTGTGAACTAACTTGTAAGCTATGTACCTCTGCTGTTCATATATTTATTTTATTAAATAGTCTCATAGACAGTATGTGTATGCATTACTGTGTGGATAAATGATGCCTTTTCCTCCACTGTGCAGTTCAGATGAGATGGAGATGTGCTCTCTGAAGGTGTTGAAGCTGGAGGGCAGTCCCAGCCGCATGCTGCTCGGGCTCATGGGAGACAGAGGGTGCACCCTGGGCCATCTGGTAGACTTACTACAAACCATGGGCCAGACAGAGGCCCTACAGTGTGTCAAACCACCAGGTATACAGATCATCTTTTAGAAGATGTGTTCTCTGACTATTATCTGGATGTTACCTGGAGGGAAGATGCTCATGATCAGGTTTTGGCGATTCTAATATTTCTTATGCAGATTGTATGGATCTAACAGTGCTGATCTCCCTTCTTCCTTTAATGGTTGTGTTTAGGTATCCAGATCCTCATTCAGCCCCAGTCTGTGGCTATAATAGTGGGACACAACCTGCGACTTAGCTGTTATGCTGTGGGAAAAGCTGGTGTTCAATACCAGTGGTTCAAATCCAAGGAGGAGGTGGGTAGCCGACTAGGGTGTGTTTTAAAGATAGACCATACTGTGTTGCTTATTAACATGTCATTAAACATGTCTTCAGATAATCATATTGCTGATATCTTGACCAGATAACATTGTGACATCTGTGGCTTCATAATGATTTTTCATGTATTATGAATTGATTCGACACATCTTCTTTGTGATTTCTCCAGGTACCCAACAGTTCTTCTCCAGACCTGGTGATTAGCCCAGTCCAACTGACAGACGCAGGCTTCTACATCTGCAGGGTTAATTGTGGAGACTCCTTTGAGTTCAGCCAGTGGGCTCAGGTGGATGTACTGAATGTTGCCACATCTTATGGTGAGTCACTATATTATACCTCCTAATCAGTTCATGTACAACATTGTTATTGTATCTTTTTCCTGCCTGGGATAAAAAATAAAAATCTAGCAGTTTCCATTAAAATAAGGCTAACATTTTCAACACTTTGTCGGTTCCTCCTTTCTGTGAAAGACAGACAAAACATGGGGGATTTTGCTGAACATTGTGTAGCGCTAACATCATATTTTATCCCTCCAAAGCTTTTGCTAAACTCGCCCCCAGAGCAACTGCACATTGAATAGACTTTTACGTTTTGCATGCAGGGTTTGGGTCCCACTCGTTGGAGGACAGGCTGAAGGTGGTGATCCAGCCCCAGGGCCAGAGACTGCTGGTGGGGGACTCTCTCCAGCTGGAGTGTGGGGCGGTAGGGAGGCCTATCCCCCACTACCAGTGGCACAGGAACGGGGTGCCTCTTCCCTTTCCAGAGGCCTACAAGAGGAGACTCACGGTAAGGAGGACAGGGGAGGATGCTAACATCCTTGAGCACCTATGTAGAAAGTTACGCTTTTATACTGTTATAGTTACACTGTTACAGTATATTTTATAGCTACAGTACAGTAACTATACATACTGTTATATGTTGTACAAATCGGATGAAAACAGTTACAGTTAGTTGAGAGATTGTTTGTTAATTCAAACAGATTCCGTATCTGCTGCTGGAACATCAGGGAAAGTATCGCTGTGAGATTTGCGTTAACAACGAGAGGACGTGGACGAATGAAGTAGATGTTCTAGTAGGTATGTCAAGTGTCCTTTCTTTTACAGTACTATAATGATGATATTGATCCTAGCCTAAACAAAATATATTTTTATCAGTATACAATATTGAGCAAAAACGACTCGCATTGAATTTGGTGACAGCTCTTGATGATTACTTACTCTTGTTCTTGAATGAAAGGACCAAGGATATCTGTCCAGTTTTCAGGGGCAATGGAGTGTTCTGAAGGTATAGTTGAAGTGCCTGGTTTCTCTTAGTTTGGCCATCTGGGATGTACAGTACGTGCATGAATAGAACAGGGTCATGTTGCAAACAATGGGATGGGAAAATTAATCTGTTTTTATAGGGACTCAGAGTTTTCAGAGAATGAGGGTTTGGTTTCAGGTGTTGCATGCATTTCTTTCATCCTTTGGATTTTTGCCCGTTCATTTGATTTATTATATTTGGAGAGCACAACATAATCATGACAATCCCACAGAAAATATGTTATCCTCTGAAATGTGAAAAATGGTCTTTACTGATGTTCAAAATCTCTACATTTCAATAATATAATCATTCACCGCTTTCAGTGATTCCGCTTAGATGTCCCTTATTCATTTCCAATTAATATTTGTAAATGTTCAAGACAGGACCTATTTTCAGAGGGTACTCATTTACTAATGGCTAACATTAGGCATGTTGATCCGTTTGGCCTCTGACTGACCCTCACCTAATCAGTGACACTTTTGACTTTAAACCAGTTGAAATGAAAACACAGGAAATATACATTCCAGTAATTGTTCTGAAATTGTTTTTTCACAGATGATGTTTTTGCCCTTGGAGCAGGTATGTGGCATGAATTGAAAGTATATTCGAGCTGATCAATCACTGTTTATTGGACATTGTTTCCAGCAATTATACAAGTTTCTGCACATTACATAGAGCAGTTTTATCTCCTGAGAATGTTTATCAATACACCATGTGAAATATCTGTATTATATAATGATAGTGTTGTGATTGTAGGTACCAGTGAACTAATCCTGAATAGCAATCAAGAACCACCTTATGGTAAGGAGAACAAAAAATGAATCCACCCAGTACCTGGTTACCTTTTATTACTGCTAGAATATCAAATGTTTCTTCTGTACAATTTTCTCTCCATGTTGGTCAATGTTAATATGTTTAATCATTCCACAATTGATTTCAACTCATAGTCATTGATAGTATTTGTCTCTCAACACAGCGACAGATAAAGTGGCCCTGCTGATTGGGAACCTCTCGTACCAGAACCACCCCCAGCTCAAGGCGCCAATGGTGGATGTGTATGATCTCACCAACCTCCTGCGCCAGCTCAACTTCAAGGTAGTATCACTGCTGGACCTCACCGAGTCAGAGATGCGCAACGCCGTGGACGAGTTTCTGCTCTTACTTCACAAGGGTGTCTATGGTACGACATTCATTATTATGGCCTACTGGAGTCTCGTCAAATATAGTGAAATTGTTTTAAGAAGTGAAGTCTATTTTCAGTCTTTCAGTCACTGTTCTATTTACTGTCTCGTTCAATTCACTCCTATAACCTTCTCCTAGGTTTGCTCTACTATGCTGGACATGGTTATGAGAACTATGGCAACAGCTTCATGGTACCGGTGGATGCTCCAAACCCGTACCGCTCAGCCAACTGTCTGTGTGTGCAGAGCATCCTCAAACTGATGCAGGAGAAGGAGACGGGCCTCAATGTGTTCCTGCTGGATATGTGCAGGAAGAGGTGGGTAAAGACTATTATAAACTGGGTGGGTCGAGCCCTGAATGCTGATTGGCTGACTGCCGTGGTATATCATACCCGTATACCACGGGTATGACAAAACATGTATTTTTACTGCTCTAATTACGTTGGTAACCAGTTTATAATAGCAATAAGACACCTCGGGGGTTTGTGATATATGGCCAATATACTGTGTCCGCGTTGCGCCGTGCCTAAGAACAGCCCATAGCCGTGGTATATTGGCCATATAACACACATTCTCTGGCCTTATTGATTAAGTATACTATGCTAACCATGATGCTTGTTTTATGTTAATTAGTTTTTCACTGATATTCAATGTCCCTTTCCTGTTAGTAATATGGGATATAAACCACTCAACTTTTCTTGTTTGTTGTAATATTGTTGTGACTATTAAATTTTTCTTTTTAGAAATATACATGATGATACCACCCCAAACATACTATTGAGGGTCACAGCTAACATTGTCTTTGGATATGCAACGTAAGAAATCTGATGATTACTCAAAAATATGTCTAAACTTCTATTCGTAACATGCAACTTTGAATGAACAAAATAAATGATATATTCCCCTGTTCCACTCTTCTACTGTGCAGCTGCCAAGATGCAGAAGCGTTTGAGCTGAGCTCTAGTGGATTCACTAACGGTGTCTTCGTCAAGTTTCTAAAGAAACGTCTTCTGGAGGATGAGAAGATCACTGTGTTGCTGGACAGGGTGGCTGAGGGTAATTAGCAATGGACCAATTATGTATTGGTGAAATAATAATTTTGTAGATGTCACCCCATCTACAGTATTTGTGGTCATGGAGTGCAAGTAAATATATTGTGAAATATACAGTATTGATCTAATGCAGTGCCATGCAAAGTAAGTAAAAGGAGTACAGAAACAAATCTATCCTATCCTACCCTGTACACCTCAATGCATTGATTATCATGGCAATAATACTTTGCCTAACAAATCTCTTCTGTGAGAACCTGAGATAATGTTATTGTGGTGTTGTTGGTGCTATCCAGACATGGGCCAGTTCGATGCCACTAAAGGGAAGCAGGCTCTGGAGATCCGCAGCAGCCTATCAGAGAGGAGGGCTCTTACTGACCCTATTCTGCCTGGTGACAGCTCTGACATGGCCCTGGCTCACAACCGTCAGTGGGCCAAGGCTCACGGTAAGGACACAATCAAACAATGAAAGTAATTCCATTTTAATTGTTTGGCTGAAGCTATCAAAGTACTTAGTGTGGACGTGACGTTGTGTTTTCATTCTAGAACTGCCTGAGAGTATGTCTCTGGACTTTGACTGTGGGGCTCAGATCAAGCTGGGCTTCGCTGCAGAGTTCTCCAACGTGCTGGTCATCTACACCCACATCGTGAAGAAACCAGAGGACATGTTGTTCTGCCAGGCTCACGTCACCAACTTCTCCCCGGTGAGACGCTACAGTCTTTCGCCCTGTTCAATTATGCAAAATTGTTCCTTCCCCAAGTTCCTGTCACCAATTTTTCACAATTTCTTCCCTATGCCCTACCCCTTGTGTCCACAGGTCTGAAAATACTGAAAAGGTGTAACTAATTCAATAGCTTAATCCTTCCAAGCTTTTTTCAGATCAGTGAACAGCAAAGGGATAGGTGGAGAGGGAAATTAATCTAAACTCAATATGCCACTGATGTCATTGTTTTTTTCTCAGCTCTGTTCAATACCAATGAGAGCAATTGTCTTTCTTGGTCTTTTACTGAAATAACATTAAGAGTATAGTAAAGAGTCTGTCTTTATGCTAAAGATTCTTTGAGCTCCAGCACCTGCCTGAACACGTTGCATTTGCATGTCAACTTGTCCTATAACATTTCCTTTGTTCTTTCCAGGACCTTGACGTTGACCCCAAAGAGATGAACAGGGAGACACCAGAGGAGACTGGCATCTACCTGCTCTCCAGCAGTCTGCCCCAGCACTGCCTGTACACACGCCTCAGCTCTCTACAGAAGCTCAGGGTAAGTGTACAAAAAAATAATCACCACTTTCTACATTCTCACATTACTACGACGTTATTATATCGTCTTTGCTCCTTTTATTTGATCTCTTGAAAAAGGTTTTAAAACTCGACCTTCATGTTCATATGTGTGCTCCGTGTCCCCTCTGTAGGAGCAGCTGGTGTCATGTTAGGGCAGTGCTCACCTTGGACAAGACAGTTTTGATCTCAATTGGACCTCTAGTATAAACATATTAGGTCAATAAAATGTTATTCTACTCCTTGTCTTCTCATCTGTAGGATCAGCTGGGGTTCACAGTTTGTCTACAGGGTTCTTTCAAGGCCGTGGATGAGCTGGTGGACTGGACCACTGACGTCAACATCGGCAAGCCCCTGATCGCCAGACTAGACCTCCACCGTACCATGAGGAGGAACAGCTGCCTGCAGACCTGCCCCATGCCCCACAGCCCCTCACACAGCCCCTGCCATAGCCCCGGAGCCGAGCACCTCCACCCCCACATCCACCACTCTGACCCCCAAGACCATGGCCTTCTCTCCCCACACTGCTCCAGCCCTTACCTGGATGTGTACGATCCTCTACAGGGAGCTGTGGGAGGCTCAGGTTGTGTGAGCTCCACGCTGTATGACAACTGTAGCTTCTCTCGCTATGGCTTTACTAGTAGTGACTCCGTGTTACTGAAATCCACTGGCAGAGCCAGCATTCCCATTGAGACCACGGATGACATAAACGATCTGCAAACAGTCTTCATTAATAGCCTGCAGTTTCACCACCAGTGATGAGGCCCTCTCTAGGGTATTGGTAGCCCGGCGCCAGATCTGTTTGTGCTGTTTTGCCATCTCCTATGGCCATCAGATCTGGGATCAGGCTATGGTGGAATCTGGGATCAGGCTATGTTGTATTTTTTGTAGGTCTACTCTGTATTCCATGGAAAACTCTTTGATACAGTTGCCTGGCTTTAGTGGAGATTACATGTATTTAGTACTTTAGACTAGATTTTTTAAATTTAAATAACCATCAGAGTTTTATATCTGTACTTAAAAGGTTACATACCCAGCCTGCTGTTAGGTTTTTTTTTTTTTTGCAATTATCTTTCCGTTTGTTAGATAATGCTGATATAATATGTAATATTAAGCTTTGCTAAAACGATCTTAACCAGCCTCTTTCATATTCTATAGATGATCTATATCCGGGATCTTTAAGAGCTGTTACTAAATGTAATAAAATGTAATGACTTTGTCCACAGAGAGGCGTTGTCTCACTATATAAACCAGAGTTCTGGACATGGATTCTTTTTCATGGGGTTCTTATGAAACGTCTCTGTATTTATTACAATCAAAAATACCAAATCCAGTTGTATACACTGTTTTACAAAGGCCAAAATTCAGAGGGATGGATTTTTAACATGAAGCAATTCAGAGCATTTATAACCATGATAACATTGTTTTTTATCCTCCCAATTGTACCTTCTTGCAAAGACATGAGGTTTACTGTATATAAAAATGACAGAAAACCTTTTTTAACCACAACAACAAAAATACTCTTACTCCCTCACATCCCTGTGATGTTATTCCTGACCACCTCCCCACAGCTTTCTGAGAAAGACAGATTAAGAGTCATCTCCTCAACCCTCTATTGGCAGATTAGCCAAACTAAGACTGGTTAAATTTAGACTGTGTAGAAGGCCTACTATACGTGTTTCTCATCAATCCAAGTCCACAGTCTAGATTAGAATACTTGAAAGCTGGAATATTTCAGGGAAGTCAAACCTTGGAAGTCATATCCTTGGTCAAACTTAGTGTTTAGGAACTAATCTCAAATCAACTGAACCAATGTTTTCTCTCATCACATGACACAGCACTTCTCCTCTGCTTTAGATTTCATCTCAACCATGGTTGCAGAGGCTTTCTCCTTGATCTGGTCCATGTCCATGTTCTGTAGGTTCTGTATCTGGCCCAGGATAGAGTCCTTCTCCTCCTCCTCTGTGGCATCCTCGTCCACCATCTTGAGTAGATCTTCAGGCACGTCGATGTCGTCTCCTGCCAACTCCATCAGGTTTGCATCCTGTTCACTCTAAACACAGCAAGAAAGGCACAGGTCAGACTGACTGAGGAAGAATGTATTATGCCCATTTACTATATCAATATCATCATGTTTAAATTCTATTGTTTTTCTTCCTTGACCATCTTTTAGCACACAGAAGGTCCCGTTTTTACTGAGGGGATTTAGGTCCAACAGCTAACACTTCAAACAACAGCTTAGTTTAGCATCACATGTGACCCTCTATGACCCTGCAAGAGAGGGAGACTCCCTGCATAGCCTGTGAGACAGATGGCATACACACACACACACAGAGCATGTTAGGTCTGGGGCTCAAACGCCTTAATCTTATGACTGTACTCAGGCCTATCTGACTAGCAGGCCTTAGTCACTCTTACACGGACCGACACAGCCTCTGCATCATGTTACTAATTTATGATAGTGTTCTCATTTACTGAGAAATTACGTAAGATTATCACCTTATGTCATTCATAGAAAATGACAAATTATATACTGAACAAAAATATAAACGCCAGTGTTGGTCCCATGTTTTATTAGCTGAAATAAAATAACCCATAAATGTTCCATACACACAAAAAGCTTATTTCTTTCAAAATTTGTGCACAAATTTGTTTACATCCCTGTTAGAGAGTATTTCTCCTTTGCCAAGATAATCCATCCACCTGACAGGTGTGGCATATCAAGAAGCTGATTAAACAGCACAATCATTATTACACAGGTGTACCTTGGCCTGGGGACAATAAAAGGCCACTACCATAAACCGCCTCCAACGTTGTTTTAGAGAATTTGGCAGTACATCCAACCAGCCTCACAACCGCAGATGACGTGTAACCACGCCAGCCCAGGACCTCCACATCCGGCTTCTTCACCTGCGGGATCGTTTGAGTACAGCCACCCGGATAGCTGATGAAACTGGGCTTGCACAACCGAAGAAATTCTGCACAAACTGTCAAAAACCGTCTAAGGGAAGCTAATCTGCATGCTCGGCCTCCTCACCAAGGTCTTGACCTGACTGCAGTATTGCGTGCGGTAACTGACTTCAGATGGCAATTTGAATAAACAGAGATACTGTGACGAGGCCCAGATGTGAGATGTGTCGCGCTGCATGAGGCAAATTGTGGTCACACCAGATACTGACTGGTTTTCTGATCTACGGCCCTACCTTTTAAGGTATCTGTGACCAACAGATGCATATCTGTATTTCCAGTCATTTGAAATCCATAAATTAGGGCCTAATGAATTTATTTGAATTGACTGATATCCTTATATGAACTGTAACGCAGTCAAATCTTTGAAATGCTTGTTGCATTTATTATTATTATTGAGGGCATTTGTATCTAAATAATGTCTCATCTTGTTTCATATGACATGAGAATGGAGGAGACTGAGAGGAGACTGTCTTACCTTTGGTAGTCTGTATTTGTCTCTTAAGCATGTTCTCAGTGTGGCTCTCTCAGCCTTCTTTACCAAGAACTCTGAATCTCTCTCCATCCTGTTTTCAGACAAGAACAGAAACCATGTTATCAAACCTATAAAATAAATTATCGAACAGTATATCATGTCTCTTGCAAAATGGTAAAAGGGCATTGTATTTTCACTGTGTGATACTGGTTGTGTAAAGGTTAGCATTATATTTTCAGAGATAAAAATGTGTTTCTAGGCTTTTGTGTAATCATAATTCCTAATGGCCGTTGCAATTTTCATATCAGTCAATCACATGTTATTTGTGTCAGCTCTAAAGAAAATAAAATAAAATATGAAGACTCAGTGTCTAGGGCCGCAGAGTAATACTTTTGTTTGTGTTAATCTCCAGATTATGACAGCATTTGTCAATCCCACCAATTTTAGCAATTGGAGACAAAGTCATTCAGAAATAATCTGGATGTGATGTAATCTATGACGATGGTAGTCTGCTTTCAGTTTGGCTCTTGTGATATGATCCTAATATGTAGTAAAACATTCTTCACAAAATCTTAAAGATATGAATATTTATCAGTGTAATACTCTTGACTCAAGGTACATTTACAGGTGGTCTTCTCATTGCCATTGTATCTCCCTTACTTCATCTGTTTGGCTTTTTTATTCACACATGATCTAATTATGGTCTAATTAAAACATATGCTATATATACAAAAGTATGTGGACATACAGTATATTGGGCTATTTCAGCCACACCCATTGCTGACAGGTGTATAAAATCGAGCACACAGCCATGCAATCTCCATAGAAAACATTGGCAGTAGAATGGCCTTACTGAAGAGCTCAGTGACTTTCAACATGGCACCGTCATAGGATGCCACCTTTCCTACTAGTCAGTTCGTCAAATTTCTGCCCTGCCAGAGCTGCACCGGTCAACTGCTGTTAATGTGAAGTGGAAACGTCTAGGACCAACAACTGCTCAGCCAAGAAATGGTAGGCCACACAGAATGGGACTGCAGAGTGCTGAAGCGTGTAGCACGTAAAAATTGTCTGTGCTCTGTAGCAACACTCACTACAGAGTTCCAGACTGCTTCTGGAAGCAACGTCAGCACAATAACTGTTTGTCGGGAGCTTCATGAAATGGGTTTCCATGGCCGAGCAGCCGCACACAAGCCTAAGTTCACCATGCGCAACTCCAAGCATCGGCTGGAGTGGTATAAAGCTCGCCGCCATTGGACTTTGGAGCAGTGGAAACGCATCCTCTGGAGTGATGAATCATGCTTCATCATATGGCAGTCGGACAGACAAATCTGGGTTTTGCGGATGCCCGTTGAACGCTACCTGCCTGAATGCATAGTGGTAACTGTAAAGTTTGGTGGAAATGGAATAATGGTCTGGGGCTGTTTTTCATGGCTTGGGCTTGGACTAGGCCCCTTAGTTCCAGTTAAGGGAAATCTTATTGCTACATCATACAATGACATTCTAGACGATTCTGTTCTTCCAACTTTGTGGCACAAAGCAAGGTCCATACAGAAATAGTTTGTCAATCAGTGTGGAAGAACATGACAGGCCAGCCCTGACCTTAACCCTATCCAACACCTTTGGGATGAATTGGAATGCAGACTGCGAGCCCGGCCTAATCACCCAACGTTAGTGCCTGACCTTACTAATGCTCTAATGCTCTTATTAAAGCCCATGATTTTGAAATTAGATGTTCGACGAGCAGGTGTCCACATACTTTTGGTCACGCAGTGTAGCTGTAATCTTTCACAAAAGGGAAAGTTTAAAACTAAATGCTCTGCTCTTGCTTGCTATTGAATACAAAATGCCAATTTTAATAAGTCCAAGGAGGTTGGGGTCAGATTCAGAATCATTATTTATTTTCAATGTATTTTCCATTAAATTTCAATTGTATTTGGCTGAATTGAAATGGAATGGACCCCAACCCTAAAGCATTCCTTTCTAGGGTTGCAAAGCTACCGGTAATTTACCAAAGTTACCAGAATCTTCAGTAATTTCGGTAATTAACAGAAAATCGATGGCAACTCTAGTAGTGACTTACTTCTCCTCCACCAGCTGTTTCTGGTACTCCTCTGCCTCCTCTCTAGACATCCCCTCGGTAGACATGGTGACAGTATTTTCTCTGGTAGTCCACTGCAGGAGAGAGCTGGACTGGACAGTGCTCTACTACTGTTCACCAAACTGCTCCACTACTCACCATCAGCTTAAACTGTGTGAGTATCCTACAAAAGGGGATTTGCAGGCAGCACTTTAGTTTTTTCTGTCCTCAGGTTTTGGTCACTGAGTCCCTGGATTCGATTGGTCTCCCAGCGGGCTAAGCCGAGAGAGGCCTCCGACAGGAATGGCGTTGTGAAGGGCATGACTGATCCCTGATGGGCCAGCTGACTACATAAGCCCCCAAAATCAGAGTCATTTCTGACGACGACATGATCTGGATTAAACCTTTTGGGGACAGATTATTTAAATTAAAACATTTACTGTAAGTAATAAAAGTAAAGTTCACAGGGACTGCTTTTGAGATGGGTACTATTGTGGTCTAGACTGGTACAGTGGTATATTCCACTACAAACAGGGCAGAGTGCTACACACTAGGCCTATACTCTGTGTCATGCTGCGTGTGTGAGTTTGACGTTAATCCCCTTATATCACCAACCATAGATGTCCCAGACTGAGAGAGAGCAATCAGAATACTATACCACTGAGTAAATCACTAAACCTGCACTCAATTCATGAAACAATACTGTCTTGTCCAAAGTAAACAACTTTCAACATGTGCATTTCATTAGGACATCAAAATTGTGAATACAGAAATAAGATCAAACGTTGCCAATATTAACAAGTGATGTTTACGGTATAAATGTGACATTGCACGTATCATTGCAGCTGTCCTACATCACATCTGATGTAGGACAGCTGATGTAGGACACCACCACTCCTACGCCAAGTCATTTTTCAACCAAATGTTTATACTGTAGTGTAGGGGTTGTCATATGATACTCATTGCACTGTACTTTGTTTGCACCTTCCATTCCAGGGTTGCTGTTGCACTATGGGACAGTACTGTCTGTTCCCTGAGTCTGTCTGTCTGTATGAATAATAAAGGAACACCAGCAGGCAAAGGACGTAGTGCGCTTATATTATTGCTGTGCCACAAATGTTGAGGGGAAGAACAAGGAGGGGGAAGTGGGACCAATAGAGAGAGAGTAGACGGAAGCTGATGAGAGAGAGAGTAGCAGGAAGCTGATGAGAGAGAGATTAGCAGGAAGCTACTGGCCGGGTGTGATACAGCCTGGATTAGAACCAGGGACTGTAGTGACGACTCTTGCACTGAGATGCAATGCCTTAGACCGCTGTGCCACTCGGGAGCCCATAAGTAGCAGGTAGCTGATGAGAGAGAGCATAGCAGGCAGCTGATGAGAGAGAGAGAATAGCAGGCAGCTGATGAGAGAGAGAGAGAGAGTAGGAGGAAGCTGATGAGAGAGAGAGTAGCAGGAAGCTGATGAGAGAGAGAGTAGCAGGAAGCTGATGAGAGAGAGTAGCAGGAAGCTGATGAGAGAGAGAGTAGCAGGCAGCTGATGAGAGAGAGAGAGAGAGTAGCAGGCTGCTGATGAGAGAGAGACTAGCAGGAAGCTGATGAGAGAGAGAGTAGCAAGAAGCTGATGAGAGAGAGAGTAGCAGGCAGCTGATGAGAGAGAGAGTAGCAGGCTGCTGATGAGAGAGAGACTAGCAGGAAGCTGATAAGAGAGAGAGTAGCAGGAAGCTAATGAGAGAGAGTAGCCGGCAGCTGGTGAGAGAAAGAGTAACAGGAAGCTGATGAGAGAGAGCAGCAGGAAGCTGATGAGAGAGAGAAGCATAAATTTGATGAGAGAGTAGCAGGCAGCTGATGAGAGAGAGATAGCAGCAGTCAGCTGATGAGAGGGAAAGAGTAGCAGGAAGCTGATGGGAGAGAGTAGCAGGAAGCTGATGAGAGAGAGACTAGCATGAATCTGATGAGAGAGAGAGTAGCAGGAAGCTGATTAGAGAGAGCAGCAGGAAGCTGATGAAAGAGAGTAGCAGGCAGCTGATGAGAGAGAGAGAGTAGCAGGACACTGATGAGAGTTAGAGTAGAAGGCAGCTAATGAGAGAGAGAGAGAGAGAGAGTAGCAGGAAGCTGATGAGTGAGATAGTAGCAGGAAGCTGATGAGAGAGAGCAGCAGGAAGCTAATGAGAGAGAGCAGCAGGAATCTGATGAGAGAGAGTAGCAGGCATTTGATGAGAGAGAGTAGCAGGCAGCTGATGAGAGAGTAGCAGTCAGCTGATGAGAGAGAAAGAGTAGCAGGAAGCTGATGAGAGAGAGAGAGTAGCAGAAAGCTGATGAGAGAGAGACTAGCATGAAGCTGATGAGAGAGAGAGTAGCAGGAAGCTGATGAGAGACAGAGTAGCAGGAAGCTGATGAGAGAGAGAGTAGCATGAAGCTGATGAGAGAGAGTGTAGCAGGAAGCTGATGAGAGAGAGAGAGTAGCAGGAAGCTGATGAGAGAGAGAGAGGAGCAGGAAGCTGATGAGAGAGAGAGAGTAGCAGGAAGCTGATGAGAGAGAGAGAGTAGCAGGAAGCTGATGAGAGAGAGTAGCAGGAAGCTGATGAGAGAGAGAGTAGCGGGAAGCTGATGAGAGAGAGTAGCAGGCAGCTGATGAGAGAGAGTGAGTAGCAGGAAGCAGATGAGAGAGAGAGTAGCAGGCAGCTGATGAGAGAGAGAGAGAGTAGCATGCTGCTGATGAGAGAGAGAGAGTAGCAGTCAGCCGATGAGAGAGAGAGAGAGAGAGAGAGAGAGTAGCGGGGAGCTGATGAGAGCGAGAGTAGCAGGAAGCTGATGAGAGAGAGACTAGCAGGATGCTGATGAGAGAGAGAGTAGCAGGCATTTGATGAGAGAGTAGTAGGCAGCTGATGAGAGAGAGTAACAGGAAGCTGATAAGAGATAGACTAGCATGAAGCTGATGAGAGAGAGAGTAGCAGGAAGCTGATGAGAGGGAGCAGCAGGAAGCTGATTATACAGAGAGAGTAGGAAGAAGCTGATGAGAGTTAGAGTAGAAGGCAGCTAATGAGCTAGAGAGAGAGAGAGAAGCAGGAAGCTGATGAGAGCAAGATAGAAGCAGGAAGCTGATGAGAGAGATAGTAGCAGGAAGCTGATGGGAGAGAGTAGCAGGAAGCTGATAAGAGAGAGAGAGTAGCAGGCAGCTGATGAGAGAGAGAGAGATAGAGAGAGAGAGAATAGCAGGAAGCTGATGAGAGAGAGAGTAGCAGGAAGCTGATGAGAGAGAGTACCAGTAAGCTGATGAGAGAGAGAGAGAGTAGCAGGAAGCTGATGAGAGAGAGAGTAGCAGGAAGCTGATGAGAGAGAGAGTAGAAGAAAGCTGATGAGAGAGAGAGTAGCGGGAAGCTGATGAGAGAGAGTAGCAGGAAGCTGATGAGAGAGAGAGTAGCAGGAAGCAGATGAAAGAGAGTACCAGTAAGCTGATGAGAGATAGAGTAGACGGAAGCTGAGGAGAGAGAGAGTAGCAGGAAGCTGATGAGAGAGAGAGTAGCAGGAAGCTGATGAGAGAGAGAGTAGCAGGCAGCTGATGAGAGAGAGAGTAGCAGGAAGCTGATGAGAGAGAGAGTAGCAGAAAGCTGATGAGAGAGAGAGTAGCAGGAAGCTGATGAGAGAGAGAGTAGCATGAAGCTGATGAGAGAGAGAGAGTAGCAGGCAGCTGATGAGAGAGAGCGAGTAGCAGGAAGCTGATGAGAGAGAGAGTAGCAGGCTGCTGATGAGAGAGAGAGAGTAGCAGTCAGCCGATGAGAGAGAGAGAGAGAGAGTAGCGGGGAGCTGATGAGAGAGAGAGTAGCAGGAAGCTTATGAGAGAGAGACTAGCAGGATGCTGATGAGAGAGAGAGTAGCAGGCATTTGATGAGAGAGTAGTAGGCAGCTGATGAGAGAGAGTAACAGGAAGCTGATGAGAGAGAGAAGCAGGAAGCTGATGAGAGAGAGAGAGTAGCAGGCATTTGATAAGAGAATAGCAGGAAGCTGATGAGAGAGAGAAAGTAGAAGTCAGCGGATGAGAGTGAGAGAGTAGCATGAAGCTGATGAGAGAGAGAGTAGCAGGAAGCTGATGAGAGGGAGCAGCAGGAAGCTGATTAGACAGAGAGAGTAGCAAGAAGCTGATGAGAGTTAGAGTAGAAGGCAGCTAATGAGAGAGAGAGAGAGAGAGAGAGAGAGAGAGAGAGAGAGAGAGAGAAGCAGGAAGCTGATGAGAGCAAGATAGAAGCAGGACGCTGATGAGAGAGATAGTAGCAGGAAGCTGATGGGAGAGAGAGAGTAGCAGGAAGCTGATAAGAGAGAGAGAGTAGCAGGCAGATGATGCGAGAGAGAGAATAGCAGGAAGCTGATGAGAGAGAGAGAGTAGCAGGAAGCAGATGAGAGAGAGTACCAGTAAGCTGATGAGAGATAGAGTAGCAATAAGCTGAGGAGAGAGAGAGTAGCAGGAAGCTGATGAGAGAGAGAGTAGCAGGAAGCTGAGGAGAGAGAGAGAGTTAGAAGAACTTTATGCAGCAGATCGTAAGGACTAGCTGAATGACGAAAACAACCATGTTTTCTCCCTGGGTCCCTTCCCTTCAGCTCATCTCTCTTCTGGAGAGGTATCTATACAAGTAAACAATTATTTGGATTGTATATGTATCAGCTTTGTAGACAAGTCTTTCTGCTTGGCCGGTTGTCATGGAAACATTGTGGCTGTGTGTCTTAGCTGCATCAGTACATCTGCAAAGGTGCATTAGATTTTCACAGTAACTGCATTGGTGTGGTGTATTCAATATGTTTTAAATCCTATACTATTGTGTATTAGGAGGACATTGTACCCAATGACTGGGTCTGTTGTTTGCTGTGATACTACATCACAGGAGAGGTAATTTTCCACTACTGAGCAGCCACTTGTAGTGGTGTGCTGCTGGCAATGACTTTGAAGTGTGTACTGTAAGCACCATTTGCTTTACATGACTATTACATGGCCTACCCTTTGTGGCAGTTAACTGCTTCAATGTCAGGTGTAGTGATTAGACTAGTGAGCTTTGAAAAACTGTGAACTATGTGGATGTGTTGATTGATTCGAATGTGGATTCAGTTAAATGCTGCTGTCTCCATTATATCAATAGAAATTCATCAGCTAGATACTTTATGCTCTGAATATGGACTGCATGTGTTCTGATGATATTACTCTGTGTGAATTTCAAGATTATTTGACACTGGCAGTCACATGAATTCATGCTAAATATCACCATTAATATATGATTATAAGCATACGCAACATAATGGTTATGTTAATTTTTCTTTTGGCAGAAACAAATCCTCCGTTGGTTTTGAAGGATCCAGTCACAAGGATCCAGTGCAGTCCTGAAAGGTAACTATTAAAGGGTTCATATTTGAGACACTAGTTTGTGTTCATAATTTTACATTGTAGTGTCACATCTTGTGATACTTTAGAAAAATGTTGTATTTAATTGTCTGAAATTCTGGTATATGCTCATCTGAATGTTTTGTGTATAGTCTATTATAGATTCATTATAGGGTTGTTTCCTTCAATTAAAGATTACAATGTCTAGCCAACTTGTGCAGCAAAACTCTCTATTTGAAATCCCACCAAAATTCTTAATACAGATGTATTACCGTATATGCAAATATACTTTGGTAATATTTCACTACTGCAGGAGTTAAAATGATGCACTTTGCCAGTGCAATATTGTATCCCAGAATGCTGGGTTCCATGACTACCAGCTATCACCTGTTTGTCAGACTGTTACCAATCCTGGCCAATTGCCAGATCCCATGCTTTTCCAACATCTAATGATGTGGCTAATTGAAATTTAGCCAGTATTATTGTTTTCATTACAGAAAACATTCAATTGTTCATGTTACGTGCCGTGACCCTTCATAACATTACAGGAATGCACAGAAATTGACTAAGATCCCATCTGTGAGAAAAGGTGCTTGGGATTTGTATTGAATAATAATTATAAATAAATGGTGAACTTGATACTGGTTCCTTTCTTTTTTTCCAGTCCCAGAGATGGGCGATAAGAGTGACAAGCCTAATGTTGCCTATGTGGGGGACAATGTGGTGATGGCCTGTAAAATCAAGCTTCCTCCGAACTCCTGGCTTTGGTACAAAGAAAACGGAACTGAGCAGGTGAGGAGGCCAATATGTCATTACTGTGTAATGCGATATGTATTTAATAACTCTTAACAGTATATTGTAACCTATGATGTTTTTATTTCACTCAACTTATAGTTGAACATTAGTAAGTTATATCATGTTATTTATTTTGACAGTGACTATAAAAATCATCAATAATACTGCTTCGTCTTAGAGGCTTCATCCCCTTCCATTATTTTGTTTTCAGGAACTCATCAATCCAACTACTAACCCCCTTCATTACAAGATCAAGGTTGATGGGAATGAAACCAAACTCACTGTGATGAACCTGACAGAGGGAGACTCTGGTGTCTATGTCTGCAGTGCCGTCTATGACATCAAGGCCAGTGTGAGTCGGGTGGATGTTCGGGTCATCACCTTCATGGAACCTCTGAAACCCTTCATCGCCATTGTGACTGAGGTGATCATCCTGGTCCTCCTCATTCTGCTCTATGAGCTTACGGAAGACCAGTAACTCACCCACAGGTAATAACACACATACGGCTTTGCAGTAGCATTCAGGAGCATTGTTTTATTGTCCATGTACTGTGTTCTATATATCATGATGCTAATGTTTTGTTTGTATTCCTGGCCTTCATAAGCATAAAACTGAACTCTTATATTTCCTTAGTCTCAGAAAATGGGATACATGCTAACCAAATGCCTAAATTGTGAGTATATATATATTTTTTTGTATCATACCTTATATTTCAAGGGAATTGTATTGTTTGTCTGATTGATGCTTACTGCGACACTATTTTGCAAATAATGAGAATACAACGAGACAACGGAAGGTTTAAACAGATACAGAAGACTACTGTATCAGAGTAAACAATAATAAATAAATACGTTTGCTGGAATCAATTTCTTATTCATGAATAGCTAATCATTGGTAAACATGTTAGAAGAATTGTAAGTAGTTCCATAATCTGACTAAAAAAGGAAACATCTTATTGCAAACTATTGCAGCAAAAACTTTTCTACAGAAACAAAAACTTTAACAAAGAATTAAGTATCTACCAATGCCACCAAATGAGTCACCCTTTCTAAGACATCTTAGTAAAATGTTGTTTATTTTTGGATCAACAATTATATTCAATATTAAATTAAATTTAGGCCTTCTCTGTTGCCTAACAGGATGTGTGTCTGTGGTTTAACAGAAAAACAAATGTCTTCCTGTTTGACAAGACTTCTTACTTTTTTAGCCTATCCATATTCAACTGCACTTATCATTTACACAAAGTAGTTTGTGTGCAGCTCCTTATACTTTCATAAACAGGTCAATTTTCTGCTTTGCTGACAATTAATCCCTTGAAGTCCCCATATGATACCTGTTTATTTATTTTACATGATCTGTAAATGTTAAAGCAGTGTGCCTATAATAACTCATTTTTAAATGCTATGTTTTTGTTCTAACGCAGATGTAACTTTCCTGTTTTATGTCAATGGTAAAAACAAATCCTAAAGATCAGCTTCGTCAGTGTGCTTAAAGAATTGTTGTGCTGTTTACCCACTGACTAAGCGCCACCTAGTGGCAAACAGCAGAACAATCAGTTTGAAAACATGGGGCTATGCATTCATTTAATTTCATACATACAGCTGACAAACAACCCATTGACCTGTAATGCAACGGTGTCTAACATTTTTATTCCTTTCTACATCAATACATTCTGCCAGATCATACCAGTGATGTACTGTATGTATTTATGTATGTTCAGTTGATATTGGCCAATGTTGAATACAGATGGAAACACTCCCCCCCCCCCCCCCCCCTCCACAAACAACAAACCCCTCTATGTCAACCTGACCTATTCAGTAGGAACTGGACCAGGAGCTTGAGGACCCTGTTGTCCAGCCCCACCACAGCCCCATCCTTCACCTCCTCATACAGACGCATACTGTCTGTCCCCCAGCACACATTCTTCCTGATGTTCCCAGCATCGGTCTCCACGGACAGGCCCAGGGTGTTGAGCTGGTAACAAAAGAAGGAGAAGTACTGGCCGTCTGTGATCACAGCCTGGGACACAAAAGGCCTGGTGACGTCCTCATGGCTCCAGAAACCTGGTGATGTTTTGTTCAAGATTATAAATGTGCTTTAACAACAAATTGTGTTATTTACAACTAAAATGCATCAACTACTAAGAATACATTCATTCAAAGGCAGTCAGAGAGAAAACAGTTAAATGGTCAAATGAATTTTAAAAAACTACTGATGATTCTCAGGCTGGTAAGGAGAACACCTGATATTCAAGTTATGACTACACACCTTGATACATGGCCTGTGCTCCTGTCCATGCAAATAGACTGGCAATGCCATTGGCTCTCAGGTAGACCTCGATCTGGTCAGTCAGATTCCGTTTGGCCATTTTGTCCCTGCGGTACCTGTCAGGGACCAGGTGGAACTGCGTGTGGCCGTAACAGCCTGGATCAGGAAGCTTGGTTCCTGGGAAAGTAAAGAGGGGAAAATAAGATGATGTTGAAATAGTCACCTACACAGAATACTTTGATACTACCACCACTAATGGACGAAGTGTGGTTGGTTGATGTACCACCTATGAAAATGACAAAGGAAATGGCTAAACCAGGCAACGCAAATACTTTTATCAATATTACTAGATTAACAACCAAGACCTTGTGACAATAATTTTACATCCAGAGCCTACTCCAGGGATCATCAACTACATTCATGTTTTTTTTTCTTGAGTGGATGGTCAGGGGGCAAGAACATAATTAAAAATACATTTGTAGACCTAAAATTGACCGCAATAAGCCCAAACAGATATAATATTGGACTAAAACAATTTCAAACCTTGCTTACATTTGTATATAATCACATAACTCTCCATTATGCGTGGAAATACTTTGGAATACATTTCCTAAATTAAAATCACTTGGAGTTGATTTGCTGGTGTTTTTACAGTCTTATGTCAAACATTAAAAAAGTAAAAAGCACAAAAAAATTGCTCCAAAAATTTAGTTGGCAAAATAAAATCACTTGCGGCCCAAATTCGGCCCCTGGCCGCCAGTTGGGGAACCCTGGCCTACTCCATTATTACCTGTGAAGATTTTGTTCTCATACTGTCTCCTGAACATGGGAAGCAGGTCTGGGGCAAACTTTATCTCTGGGACTTCAGCAGAGATCACCGCCTCAAGGGGGACAAACTAGAAGAGAGGGTCAGTGGAGATTAATTTGGAAACTACTTGCACTCAAAAGTAAGTCTAAAAAAACAGTTTGGCCAAATCCAGCTTCACGTCAATGTTTGATGTATGATAATAGCCAGATAATCACCAAGTTTTGGATCACTGTTGCTGTGTATGTAGCTAGCAGATTGTAACAGGCTAATGTGATGATGCTCCATTAGCAATTACAGGATAGGGACTGTTTGGTGTAGCACAACATTTTTCACCAACCTTAACTTGCAGATACAACCTTCTAAAATGTCCATGTCCAGTTGCTTCGTTTGAAATTAGAAAATTCTAAATGTTTTGCTCCAAGAAGTAATCTAACAATATGTAGTAAATTTAAACGAACCACCTGCAACTGGACAAAGACATTTTAGAAGATACATGTTTGGCCGAATCGATAAAGAAGATAGTATCTGCAAGTTAAGGTTTGTGGAAAATTCTCTGTGCTTCTCCAAACAGTACCTATCTTGTAACAGGTAACGGAGCATCACATTAGCCCTTTACAATCTGCTAGTGACTGTATGTAGTACCTGTGGAAGTTGTTGAGGTATCCTTATCTGACTGTGTGGCTTATCATCAATCTGGAATCTGACTGGCTCGACGCGGCCACCCCGATGTCCCCTTGGAACAGTCCTCTGTCCTCTCATCCAATAGAAGTTTACCTGAGGGTCATGGTCTAAACAACAGAAAGTGATTTAAGAAGAGACAGCCAGTACTTTACATAGCAGAGACTATGACAGAATCACAACTTCCACTTACATATAATTGAGTTAGTGCTACTGATGACTTTTTAATGCATACACATCATGCCTTGGACTGAGGGTGGAATCAGAGGTGACTATGAATAAATTACATGAATGGTTTACCTAAACTTGACAGCTGGAGTACAGGGTTGTGTTTGGCCATAGTGTGTGTGAGTCCAGATACCAGGTTTCTCAGAAAAGGTGCCACATAATGTTCTTGTTCCCTTTGCAAGAACGGTTGACGTTTCTTCATGTACCAGTTCTCTTGTAAAATTGTATGGCAGACATGGGAACGGATGTCAGCAAATGCAGTTTCGTCAATGGTGGATGATGCATTCTGAGTGGTAGGTGCCGATTCCTCCTTGGTCTCTTCAACGATGAACTTCTCGGGTAAACCAGGTAGGTATGCCGTTTTTGTGAAGTGCTGATACCATTTATCAGCATTTAGAGCAAACGTTTGCGGACACAACACATATTTCTTTCGCTGAACTCGTGTGAGGAATGTCAGCTTTTCCTGCACATCAGCGGCACGCACTTTGTCAAGATGTTCTGCAATCTGACGTCCTTTTGCAGACTTACTTTTAGCGGTCAGCGAAGGTACAATGGGAGGGTATACAGGCTCCGGAATTGCTGTCTTTGTATGAACGACCCTGTCGCTTCTAAACACATGTCCATTTTTACGAATTAATGACTGCAAGGGCAACCGAGTGCGCGCCGCCATGTTTGTCGCTGATGATGACAGCGAGTTATTCTTCTGTGCGTCTCGTGCAAAGTGGTTAAATGCGGAATATCGCCACCACCTGGGTAAAAATAAAAACTAGTCGAGTGAAAAATATTTCTGGGCCACTCATTCTCTAGTGTTGTTTTTATTATTATCTACAGGGTCAGCCATAGTAGTACGGCACGATGCTATTGGGCCCCTGGAGCAAATTAGGGTTAAGTGCCTTGCTCAAGCACACATCGACAGGTTTTTCACCTTGTCGGCTCGGGTATTCGAACCAGCGACCTTTCGGTTACTGGCCCAACGCTAACCGCTACGCTACCTGCAGCCCAATGTTGTATTCGAAATGTGTATGCTATTAATGGAATGGTTATTCTAATCACCAATCATGGGAGGCAAGCTAGTTTTGGAACATCAGAGAACGTTTCGATTCATGAATATAACTTTGTCCTAGGGGTCAGGGTTCCCACTAATTTAATTTTTAATTTAATATTAGGAATACGGTTAGCAGTGTGGTAAATGTTAGGCTTAGGTTTAACAAAAGATAAATTGTAGAAATAGGCGAGGTTTATGACTTTGTGGATGTGTTAACTAGGGACGACCCCGGGGCAGCGCAGACGTCATATCCGGTAAGATTGCAACTCTCCAAACAGTTTTGCACAGTGCCCTCATAGCTATGAATTTTCGCCAACTTTTGCCGATACAATGCTTCAGGACAAGTGTTTACCATTCACGGATTTTGCGACCTGCATGTCGAGTAGAGGTAGCTATTCTGAGAATTAACTTAATTGTTTTAATCTTAGTAGTTAACACTTTCATGCTGTTGTTTTTTTGTTAGTTTTTTATTTCACCTTTTATTTAACCAGGTAGGCCAGTTGAGAACAAGTTCTCATTTACAACTGAGACCTGGCCAAGATAAAGCAAAGCAGTGCGACAACAACAACACAGTGTTAAAACATGTAATAAGCAAACGTACAGTCAATAACACAATAGAGCATATATATACAGTGTGTGCAAATGTAGTAAGATTGTTGACTGTCCGAGAGCGTCATGGTTATGGGCAAGCGTGTCCTCCAGCTGGTACAGGAGCAATGCCCACTCATTCAAGAGGTTGGGGCTGTTAGTGGTTCATGGACGTTTTGCAATTGACGGTGCCGCAGTATCTGCAATGCAGTGTTTGCAACAGCATGCCTTATTCTAAGGATCAATACAGAAGCTAATGTAACATTTTTGCAACCTGCTAATTTGTCGACCTCTGTATTCTTGTTTCTCATTTCACAGAGACACTTCTGCACATCAAACACAAAGAATGATGAGGTGCGTCTGGCTGAAGAAGCAAGCAAGAAATATGGATCTCCAGCTCCAACTATCTTTTCCAAAGTGATTGACAAAAGTATTCCTGCAGATATAATTTATGAAGATGATAAGGTATACGCCACACACAGACATGTATTCACATGCATATGATTATTTTACTGTACTCCACGTAGACAATATATGATCCATATTCAGCCACAAAATATAATGTTAAATATTTTGGAATGTTATCATGTTTTTGTTTTTTTTCCTTTTATTCAGTGTTTAGCCTTCAGAGATATCAGTCCACAAGCTCCTGTGCATTTCCTGGTTATTCCCAGGGTCCCTATCCCAAAAATCAGTGATGCCAAAGATGATGATGCTGAGGTAGCCTACTGATTTGTCTCTACTTTCTCTATATGTCATTCTCTGATTTTGATCACAAGAAAGAATCCTATTATGTTGAATTGTGTGTCTCTGGTTTCTGGAAAGAATCCTATTATGTTGAATTGTGTGTTTCTGGAAAGAATCCTATTATGTTGAATTGTGTGTCCCTACTTTCTATATATAAAGTTGTCAAAATCCAGATTGCCTTTCCACTTTAAACACTCTTTGCTATTTTATGTAGCTGTTAGGTCACCTCCTAGTGGTTGCAAAAAACGTGGCGAAGAAAGAGGCATTGCACGAAGGTTACAGAGTGGGTAAGTATTAAGATGACCATAATAAGAGGTGAAAATCTACACGCATTTCACAGAGATATATTTAGTTGTTATAGAAATGCAGTTACATGTTTATCTTCCACAGTGATCAACGATGGGAAGCATGGTGCCCAGTCTGTATACCACCTCCACATCCACGTCCTGGGAGGCAGACAGCTGAACTGGCCTCCAGGCTAACAGATGGAGTTACTGTCTTAGAGGGGTTAGTTTCATGTTAACCTTAAAGAGCAACTGCCCCCAAAAAAACAACTTCTCATTTAGAAAACAGCCTATGTGGCAACGATATGAGTCGAAAGCAGTTATTCTACTGTCAAAATTGACTACAATGTGTAATAAATAAGATCATTTTGGTCATAAAGTCAGTCTCGTCCAAAAATTGTTTTGTGAGACTAGTGGTCGGGACTGCATCACAACGCATTTTAAGGTTGGGTATGTTTCAATCCTGCCCAAATGCCCACATCTGGCAGCACCCATGAAGTAATCATCAATTAGGAGCTTAATGCCCATGGTCAATTTGGGTTGACTTTGGATATCCATATGGGGCTAGTTACGGACCATCAGTAAATTACACAATGTACATGGGACAATATGTTAAAATACCAATAGCTCCAAATGTTAAGTATTTAACCTCAAACCAACTATATGTTGTAAAATTCATATACAAATATTGAAAGCATTTAATGAGAAAACAAAAAGGTGTGCAACATGAAAATATTGTAATTTACATTGTGTAATTTTTTGACAGTCCCTAACTAGCCCTGGAGATAGGCTATCCAAAGTCGTTTCAATAGCATTTCTTAATTAACCAAATGTAAAATTGAGGCCAAATCAGGAAGTGCAGTCGCCCTTTAACCTCAGTTATATAACTACATATAATGAAGCTCGTTGGTCTGACAATTTGAATTTTTAGTTTAAATATTTTCATCCTATTTAACTATTGTGTAATGTGATATGTTGGTTGATGTAATTGTACAGTTTGCCTGTATGTAAAAATATGGAATTAAACATAGTTCTGTGAATGATTTAAACAATATTTCTACATTTGTCAAAATTAAAGATAACTGTTTTGGAGATGCCACAAGCTGTCCCAATTCCATAGGAAATGTCACATACGTTAGATGATGTTGTTACTGTGTACTATTTTGATATTGTAGCCCCCTTAATATTTCTGGCAGATCTCCAGAAACTTGTTGCAGCAATATAACTGAGGGCAGGTGTGTGGTGTGACCTTGATACCCAGGATATTCACCTGCAATTACTAAAACACCATGTCCAAGTTCAGACTATTGCAGTTCTCAAATCACACAAACACCCCTCAATACATGAAATAAGAATGATACTTTGACCTAAGATATAGAATTTAACCTCCAGAGATACAATACAAGTCAAAAGTTTGGACACACCTACTCATTCCAAGGCTTTTCTTTATTTTTACTATTTTCTACATTGTAGAATAATAGCAAAGACATCAACACTATGAAATAACAAATATGGAATCATGTAGTAATCAATAAAGTGTTAAACAAATCAAAATATATTTTAGATTCTTCAAAGTAGCCACCCTTTTCATTGATGACAGCTTTGTGCACTCTTGGCATTCTCTCAACCAACTTCACATGGAATTCTTTTCCAACAGTCTTGAAGGAGTTCCCACATATGCTGAGCACTTATTGGCTGCTTTTCCTTCACTCTGCGGTCCAACTCATCCCAAACCATTTCAATTGGGTTGAGGTCGGGTGATTGTGGAGGCCAGGTCATCTGATGCAGCACTCCATCACTCTCCTTGGTCAAATAGCCAAAAATCTAAAATATGGACTCATCATACCAAAGGACAGATTTCCACCGGTCTAATGTCCGTTGCTCGTGTTTCTTGACCCAAGCAAGTCTCTTCTTCTTATTGGTGTCCTTTAGTAGTGGTTTCTTTGCAGCAATTCGACCATGAATGCCTGATTCACACAGTCTCCTCTGAACAGTTGATGTTGAAATGTGTCTGTTACTTGAACTCTGTGAAGCAATTATTTGGGCTGCAATTTCTGAGGCTGGTAACTCTAATGAACTTATCCTCTGCAGCAGAGGTAACTCCTCATGAGAGCCAGTTTCATCATAGCGCTTGATGGTTTTTGCGACTGCACTTGAAGAAACTTTAAAAGTTCTACATTTTCCGTATTGACTGACCTATTGTCTTAAAGTAATGATGGACTGTTGTTTCTTTTTGCTTATTTGAACTGTTCTTGCCATAATATAGACTAGGTATTTTACCAAATAGGACTAACTTCTGTATGCCACTACTACCTTGTCACACTTCAACGGATTAGAGCTAATGCATTAAGAAGGAAATAAATTCCACAAATTAACAAGGCCTCATGAAGCTGGTTGAGAGAATGCTAAGAGTGTGCGAAGCTGTCATCAAAGTAAAGGGTGACTACTTTGAAGAATCTCAAATGTAAAATATATTTTGATTTGTTTAACACTTTTTTGGTTACTACATGATTCCATATATGTTATTTCATAGTTTTGATGTCTTCACTATTATTCTACAATGTAGAAAATAGTGAAACATATAGAAAAACCCTTGAATGAGTGTCTAAACTTTTGACTGGTACTGCACATGTAATAACAAGTCAATAGCAATATCTATTCATCTTAGAAAACAACTTAGTTCACATTGATTTGTTAAAACATTTTCAATGCAGAGGTGTTTCACATCACAAAAAGGTATTGTTGCACAATGTTTGTTCCGCAGTTGAAAGATCTGTGTGTTGTGGGTCAAAGTATACTCTTTCCTCATAAACTTTCAGAAGATATCAATTAATATTCTATCCCGATGATATAAATCCGATAAGGGCTGACACGATAACTTGCTTTGGTCCAGTCTAAATGGCCAGTGTCTTAACCGAAAGTGGTGTTTTTATTCATATTCTTAGAATATACGTAGAATCAGAAATATTTATTCTCTGCACACAAAAAAAGTTTATGAAATTTGTATTGAAACTGTGTTTTACATTCACTTAATCAGGCACAGCAATGTCAACACTGGCTAAACTCAGATCCCTAGGCTATAATGTACTGTAGTCTGCTACCCCCACACAGCCTCCTTGTCGGTTTCCAGCACCTACAGGATAGCTGCGGAAGGGAACCTTTGTTCAAGTCTATTGGGGGATTGTTAACTAGCCATTTGACCCTTAGTAAGTGTGGAGGAAATTACGTAAGAGTGCAGACTGACCTGAGTGGGTCGGTACAGTCCCCCATACAAGACCTCTACAGGCTTATCAACTGCTGTCTTGGGTCCCACGTTGGGCACATCACATTGAGGCCAATCCAAGTTTGACCTGCACTCTCTCCTGCCAAGTTGATATCGTATTGCACCTGCCTCTGTCTGTCCCTGTCTGAACAAGGTCTCTGAACAAGGTAGGATATCTTCTCTGTCTTTATTCAATAGAGTGATATTATAATATTCTGCTGAATATTAAAACTCTAGAATTAGTTAACCTCTTTTTAATGTGTCATTGGACTCTTTCACAATACGCTTTTTTTTTAATGTGCCAGAGCACCACCTCAATCTGCAACTCACAGACAGCTCTTGCAACATGTTCCTACTGTCCTTGTTCACATGTCAGAGTGGTGAACAGTGGTCATTTGTCTGCCTGTCTTGGTTTGTGAAATCAATTTGAAACATTTGGATAGTTATTACATTATACACCTCCGTTAATATTTAGTATTAAGACAAATGTGGTTGTCAGCGTCTACAGTTAAGCATTGACTGATGCTGGGATGTGTTCAGTTGCTTATAATTGGATCTATTTGTCTAACCGTTAAAAACCAAGAGTAACTGTGATTTTGACCTTTAGATTGCCCTCTGTTAATGATACAGTAGCCTTCACCATATATAAAGATTTGAATCTCAGTGGTGAAGGCATGCTCAGAGTGAAAAATGTGACCAGTAGCCTATAATAGCTGCAAGCGTTGGTTGCCCAATATAGACAAATGTGTTCAAAACAAACAAACAAACATAACCTAGCCTACATCTCAGGACAAACCATGTAAGAACTAAAGTGAATCAAGCAGGTTCCTCGTGTTTTATTGTTTGGCCAACAGGCTCAGGCTTCTTCATTGTCTCCTGCTACAACGTCTCTTGTTAAAGCCAAAACAAAACAGTGCTAGCCTGGGTCAGTCTGAGGCTGTTTCTGCTGGAGAGATACACACAGACTGAGCATCTATGAAAATATTTCTAAAATATATTTCAATATTTGAAATGGAAGTATAGGAGCATATCTACAATTGTATAAGTTGCTACTTGTAATAGATCACCTGTTAAGAGGTAAGCATAGAGATTCTATCCAATTGATGTATTACAGTTAATTGTTTTTTGGCAGAAATGTCAGTGAGCAGTAATGTTTGCCTAATTCTGTGCAAAGGTTTAGTGGCTACTATATTGCCACATAACATAGGCAATCGTTTTGCAATTATGATGAACTTTGCCCTAGAGAAATCTTTGCCTTAGTTATCTGATATATCTGGTCAGATCTTCTGTCCTTTTCTATTTTAATTTGTGATAATGATAGTTAGAGCAATGTCCTCAAGTGGTGCAGCGGTCTAAGACACTGCATCTCAGTGCAAGAGGCATCACTACAGACATCCCAGTTTGAATCCAGGCTGTATCACAACTGGCCATAATTGGGAGTCCCATAGGGCGGCGCACAATTGGCCTAGCATCGTCTGAGTTTGGCCGGTGTAGGCCATCATTGTAAATAAGAATTTGTTCTTAACTGACTTGCCTAGTTAAATAAACGTTAAATAAAAAACATATAACTTTTTTTATTTTTTAAATGAACCAGATTCAAATGTCATATCACTTTTATAAGCTCTATGTCTCAAAATGTTTAACTGCTTGGAATTTTAACCACATCTTTCTCTCCATACATGTTTAAAAACTTCTTGGCAATATTGTATACTCAAGGCATGTTATCATTATGATCTGAATGTCATAGCTAAACTATAGCGGCTCCGCTTTAAAATTGTCTTCACAATTTCAAGATAAAAACACTAGATGGTATAATTTCACTGAAATTGTCCATCATAGCCTGCTTGACTTCAAGTCAGAGATAACGATGAGGTATCATGGTCAAGTAACCCAACATTACAATTAACCCAGCATTACAATTAACCCAGCATTTTACTTGTTGTATTTGAACACATGTAATAACCAACACATGTAATAACCAAATGTAACAACCAACACATCTAATAACCAAAACATGTAATAACCAACACATGTAATAACCAACAGATGTATTATGTGTGTATGAAGATAACTACCGTACAGAATCTTGACTGAGATCTATCTGCCTTTGAAGATAAGACAAAAAAGTGTTTTTCAGCATAAATGCATGTTCACCCCTTAGCTGTCTCAGACCCTTTTTCAATGTCGCTTTCTTGGTCAACTTTGTTGGTGTAACCTACTGTATTTAAGTTCAAGGTTGGTTAAAGCTCTGCAAATTGTTAAACATTTTTGGCACAAAACCCTTAATTTCACCATTCTTTATCAATCTAACCAAGCAGCCATTGGCACACTGCCTCTGACACTGTCATGTTGCAATACCCACTCATATAAGGATCCAGGAGGGAACACTTACTTTCTTGAAATTAGTAGAATATCAGGAGCCTTTGCACAACCTAGTTAGAGCTTTTTTTAATTTGATGATCTAGTGGTTTTTGCACATCTAACGTAGATATTTGACCTCTTTTATTCAAGCAATTGCAAGATGTCTGACCAGCAGGATTCCATTGTCACCAATGGGGTTCCAGTCGTAGAAAAGAGTTCTGAGAGGTGTGTGCTGGAGACTCATTCTGTCAGGACTGTTGAATATACCAGTTTATTATTACTAAATATTTACCAACTAATTGTACAGTATTTAATGACTGAGTGTTTAATAATTTAAAGTATATTTCATTGGCATGTGTTATATTCTAGTTGTCTGAGTGAAATTCCTCTTGGAGAAACTGAACAGTTAGCACCAGTTGCCAAACTCCAACAGAAGGAAATCTACTCCAGTCCCCTCATCAACGGAGGAGTAGTAGACCATCCACAACCAAACTCTGAGTCAGAGTCTGATGGAGAAGACAAAGACTGCCAGGAGACAGCTGCTGTAGAACCTGCAGTGAAAAACCCATCAAGCATACCTGAAGCACCAGCCAAACTACCCAGATCCCCTGGACTAGAGGGACCTCAAGGAGATCCTCCCTTAGGTAATAGCAGCGTATGGTGGTAGGGCTACAAGTTTATATATATATATAAACAGTTTATAATACAGTTGAAGTCTGAAGTTTACATACACCTTGGCCAAATACTTTTAAACTCAGTATTTCACAATTCCTTACATTTAATCCTAGTAACAATTCCTTGTCTTATGTCAGTTAGGATCACCACTTTATTTTAAGAATGTGAAATGTCAGAATAATAGTAGAGAGAATTATTTATTTCAGCTTTTATTTCTTTCATCACATTCCCAGTGGGTCAGAAGTTTACATACACTCAATTAGTAATTTTGTAGCATTGCCTTTAAATTATTTAACTCAGGTCAAACGTTTTGGGCAGCCTTCCACAAGCTTCCCACAATAAGTTGGGTGAATTTTGGCCCATTCCTCCAGACAGAACTGGTGTAACTGAGTCAGGTTTGTAGGCCTTCTTGCTCGCACACGCCTTTTCAGTTCTGCCCTCAAATGTTCTATATGATCGATGTCAGGGCTTTGTGATGGCCACCCCAATACCTTGGCTTTGTTGTCCTTAAGCCATTTTGCCACAACTTTGGAAGTATGCTTGGGGTCATTGTCCATTTGGAAGACCCATTTGCGACCAAACTTTAACTTCCTGACTGATGTCTTGAGATGTTGCTTCAATATATCCACATAATTTTCCTTCCTCATGATGCCATCTATTTTGTGAAGTGCACCAGTTCCTCCTGCAGCAAAGGACCCCCACAACATGATGCTGCCACTCCCGTGCTTCATGGTTGGGATGGTGTTCTTCGGCTTGCAAGCATCCCCCTTTTTCCTCCAAACATAACGATGGCCATTATGGCCAAACAGTTCTATTTTTGTTTCATCAGACCAGAGGACAAATAGTACAATCTTTGTCCCCATGTGCAGTTGCAAACCGTAGTCTGGCTTTTTTAATGGCGGTTTTGTAGCAGTGGCTTCTTCCTTGCTGAGCGGCCTTTCAGGTTATGTCGATATAGGACTTGCTTTCCTGTGGATATAGATACTTTTGTACCTGTTTCCTCCAGCATCTTCACAAGGCCCTTTGCTGTTGTTCTGGGATTGATTTGCACTTTTCGCACCAAAGTACGTTCATCTCTAGGAGACAGAACGCATCTCCTTCCTGAGCGGTATGGCGGCTGCATGGTCCCATGGTGTTTATACTTGCGTACTATTGTTTGTACAGATGAACGTGGTACCTTCAGGTGTTTGGAAATTGCTCCCAAGGATGAACCAGACTTGTGGAGGTGACAATTCTTTTTCTGGGGGTCTTGGCTGATTTATTTTGATTTTCCCATGATCATGATATAGAGCAAAGAGGGACTGAGTTTGAAGGTAGGCCTTTAAATACATCCACAGGTACACCTCCAATTGACTCAAAGGATGTCAACTAGCCTATCAGAAGCTTCTAAAGCCATGACATCATTTTCTGGAATTTTCCAAGCTGTTTAAAGGCACAGTCAACTTAGTGTATGTAAACTTCTGACCCACTGGAATTGTGATATAGGGAATTATAAGTGAAATAATCTGTCTGTAAACAATTGGAAGAATTACTTGTGTCATGCACAAAGTAGATGTCCTAACTGACTTGCCAAAACTATAGTTTGTTAACATGAAAGTGGTTGAAAAATGAGTTTTAATGACTTCAACCTAAGTGTATGTAAACTTCTGACTTCAACTGTATATATATATATGATATTGACTCAACCTAACTGAAGCAGATCAGATGTTTTTCACCTGAAAGAGGCACATTATATATGTTTTGTCATTCATAATACAGCAGCTATAAAGACATTTGTGAAACAGGTTGACAGAACTGTGTCTGAAAGCATTATCAGTTAAGGGTTACAGACACTCATGAACAGTCAATTACTATTTGATCTATGTATATATTTTTGCCTGTAAATCGTTTTTCGATCAATCGACTTTAACCTTTTCTATTTACTCAGAGCCATGTTCAACACTAAAACCTGATTGGTAGGTAGGCAGGGACATTCCATAGCTTCCTCTATTCTCTGAAGTAATCTGATACAGGCAGCCCAGCTTCAAATCCAATTGTTTATGCTTCACACTGTGACAGCGAAGGAGGGTGGAGTAAAGATGGACCAGTCTGATTCTCAGACGTAGCCATACCCCCATGACTTCTGTACCTACCTGAATTCCACTGCATTCTTGTGGGAACAGGGAAGGGGAATACTAGTCTTTGAGATTACTCAATAAACTACCACTGATGGCAAGCAACTGCTTCCCCTGCTGTTCCCATACTACAGGTGCCTCAGTGCCCCTGAAGCTGTTAGATGTCTCCCTGGCCCCAGCAGAGCAGCTCTGGTGCACCTCCAGGGACCAGGCGGTCAAGCTGAGGATGGCTGAGACGGGGCCGGGATCCGAGGCCCCCATGACAGTCCACCAGATGTTCTTGAAGACGGTGAAGATCTATGGAGACCTGCCCGCGGTGGTGTCCAAGAAAGAGGGGCAGTGGGTCACCCTGACCTGGAGGGATTATTACCAGCAGTGCCGAGCGGCGGCCAAGAGCTTCCTCAAGGTCAGTATATTGATATAGCTGTTGTGTGAGTGTCTGTGCTCTTTTGGTGGAGATAGCTCTGGCCTATGCTTGCGTGAGATTTAATAGAAAAGGTGTTCTGTGCTCTATGTTATTTTTTATTTTTTTATTTCACCTTTATTTAACCAGGTAGGCCAGTTGAGAACAAGTTCTCATTTACAACTGCGACCTGGCCAAGACAAAGCAAAGCAGTGCGACAAAAAACAACACAGAGTTACACATGAGAATAAACAAACGTACAGTCAATACCACAATAGAGAATCTATATACAGAGTGTGCAAATGTAGTGCAAAATGCAGTAAGGTTAGGAAGGTAGGACAATAAATAGGCCATAGTTGCAAAATAAACTACAAATTAGCATTAACACTGGTCTGATAGATGTGCAAATGATGATGTGCAAAAAGAGATACTGGAGTGCAAATGAGCAAAAATAATAAATATGGGGATGAGGTAGTAGGGTGGGTTATTTACAGAAGGGCTATGTACAGGTGCAGTGATCGATAAGCAGCTCTGACAGCTGATGCTTAAAGTTAGTGAGGGAGATAGGAACCTCTAGCTTCAAGGATTTTTGCAATTTGTTCCATGATGTACTTGTACCCGGATGTGCTCTGCATTTTTCAGTGAATTCTAATAGAATATGAACTATAATGCAGATCTGTTAACATCACTGAATCTTCAAATAGGCTATGGACTATTTAGAATTTGTCCTCCAGAGAGAGGGGATTATGAATGTTTACACAGGCAGGGCCGGCCTGCCCATTAGGCAAGATTCGGTGATCGCCTAGGGCGGCACTTGAATTTGGGGCGGCATTTTGACAATTGGCTGCCTCCCACCGGATTGGCTACTGATTGGCTACTACACCGCCGGCGGCATTCCAGCTGCCAGCTCATAGTGTTGCTGCAGTTCCCGCCTCCACCCGCTTCTCCCGGGGGGCGCCGGAGAGCGGGGGGAGGGGCATATTTTTGTGTTTCCTAGGGCAGCAGAACGTCCAGGGCCGCCCCTGTACACAGCATAAAGAATGTTTCCTTGTAAGAATGGTGCTGGTGAAAACCGACACTTTGGTGTGTTAGATTCAAAGCTAAAGTTACTTGTCACGGAGAGGCGATAAACTGGAGTAGTTTACAAAGCAGCATATAGGTCAACAGTAAATGAGGCAGTGTGCCACATTCTCATTGATTATACATGTTTCTTTCGGACTCTGTCCCTTCCCCCCTCTACTGTAGTTGGGGCTGGAGCGTTACCATGGCGTCGGTATTCTGGGCTTTAACTCTCCCGAGTGGTTCATCTCAGACATCGGCTGTATCCTGGCTGGGTAATAATAACACTTACCATGCACTACCCTGCACTATTGCTATTAGTGTATTCTGTGTGACTTAGACAACCTGCTTCCTCATAGAAGGCCAATTCATCCCATACACTCCAAGGACAGCAATCACAGTCTAAACCACCTCAATTAGAACGTTGTCTGATCGGATGTGTGTGGTCTGCCAGGGGTTTTGCTGCAGGCATATACACCACCAACTCCCCCGAGGCGTGTCAGTATGTGGCAGACAACTGTGAGGCCAACGTCCTGGTGGTGGAGAACCACAAACAGCTCCTCAAAATCCTCCAGGTGAGACCCCATAACACAGACTGAAATATACTGTAGTCCTAGTTGTGTCTGCCAAAAGCCATAGAACCAATGCCCAGAATTATGCAAATATATATCCCTAATTCTGAAAAAAAAGATTTTAAAATTACAATAATCTAATACTGCGCTCTAAATTGTTTTGTAAGTAGATTGAGTGAACATAACCTCTTTATATATTTATTGTTTTTGTGCCAAAATTATTCAATATTAAATCCCTACTTTGTCCATACCTTTCAGATTAAGGACCAGCTTCCACACTTGAAAGCTATCGTTCAGTACAAGGATGAACTGCAACAGAAGCTGCCAAACCTGTACAATGTAAGTTTGTATTGAAAGCATCATCATGTTTAGCCACCTGGAAAAAAAAAACATTCCTGATTTGCGTAATGGATATAGCAATGTTAGTAGCACACAGTATTTCCTGTAATATAGTAGTACACAGTATTCCTTGAATACTGTAGTACACAATATTTCCTGTCACACACTGTAACTGTGAGTTACTTGATCCCTTCACATTACTGAGCAAACTGAGCCAAGTCAAACTGTATGGAACCCTTCTGAAAAGGACAATGTGAAAATTAAATATCCAAACCAGCACAGTGCTGTTCGGATTGGCCCCATATTGTGAATCAGGCTTTACTGACTCAACCTCTGTCCTCCTACAGTGGGCTGAGTTTATGAAACTGGGTGAGGAGGTGTCTGATGAACTGCTGGATGCTGTGGTGGACAGTCAGAGGGCTAACCAGTGTTGTACGATCATCTACACCTCTGGAACCACTGGCAAACCCAAAGGGGTCATGCTAAGCCATGATAATGTGAGTATTGACAATGGCAGGATGATGTAACAGTGCATTCAGAAAGTATTCAGAATCATTTTGTTACGTTACAGCCTTATTCTAAAATTGAGGAAATACATTTTTGTTCCTCATCAATCTACACACAATACCCCATAATGACAAAGCAAAAACTGTTTTTTGGAAATGTTTGCAAATGTATTACAAATAAAAAACAGAAATACTTGATTTACATAAGTATTCAGACCCTTTGCTTCATTGGAGTCCACCTGTGGTAAATTCAATTGATTGGACATGATTTGGAAAGGCACACACCTGTCTATATAAGGTCCCACGGTTGACAGTGCATGTCAGAGCAAAAACCAAGCCATGAGGTCGAAGGAATTGCCCGTAGAGCTCAGAGACAGGATTGTGTCGAGGCACAGATCTGGGGAAGGGTACCAAAACATTTCTGCAGCATTGAAGGTCCCCAAGAACAAAGTGGCCTCCATCATTCTTAAATGGAAGAAGTTTTGAACCACCAAAACTCTTCCTAGAGCTGGCCACCTGGCCAAACTGAGCAATCGGGGGAGAAGGGCCTTGGTCAGGGAGGTGACTAAGAACCTGATGGCCGCTCTGACAGAGCTCCAGAGTTCCTCTGTGGAGATGGGAGAACCTTCCAGAAGGACAACCATCTCTGCAGCACTCCAGCAATCAGGCCTTTACGGTATAGTGGCCAGACGGAAGCCCCTCCTCATTAAAAGGAAAATTACAGCCCGCTTGGAGTTTGCCAAAAGGCACCTAAAGGACTTTCAGACCATGAGAAACAAGATTCTCTGGTCTGATGAAACCAAGATTGAACTCTTTGGCCCGAATGCCAAGCATCGCGTCTGTAGGAAATCTGGCACCATTGCTACGGTGAAGCATGGTGATGGCAGCATCATGCTGTGGGATGTTTTTCAGCAGCAGGGACTGGGAGACTAGTCAGGATTGAGAGAAAGATGAACGGAGCAAAGTACAGAGAGATCCTTGATGAAAACCTGCTCCGGAGCGCTCAGGACCTCAGACTGGGACGAAGGTTCACCTTCAAACAGGACAACAACCCTAAGCACACAGCCAAGACAACGCAGGAGTGGCTTCGGGACAAGACTCTGAATGTCCTTGGGTGGCCCAGCCAGAGCCCGGACTTGAACCCGATCGAAAATCTCTGGAGAGACCTGAAAATAGCTGTACAGCAACGTTCACCATCCAAACTGACAGAACTTGAGAGGATCTGCAGAGAAGAATGGGAGAAACTCCCCAAATACAGGTGTGCCAAGCTTGTAGCGTCATACCCAAGAAGACTCGAGGCTGTAATCGCTGCCAAAGGTGCTTCAAAAAAGTACTGAGTAAAGGGTCTGAATACTTATGTAAATTTGATATTTCAGGTTTTTATTTATATATATACAGTACATTTGCAAAAATTTCTAAAAACATTTTTTTGCTTTGTCATTATGGGGTATTATGTTTGCTTAATAATTGTATGTATAGATTGATGAGGGGTATAGATTGATGAGGGGAAAAAACAATGTAATAAATTTTAGAATAAGACTGTAACGTAACAAAAACTGGAAAAAGTCAAGGGGTCTGAATACTTTCCGAATGCACAGTAAATAGACTAGTCAGGAAAAAGCATTGTACATTTACTGTACCACGGTATCCAGGTGGCTCCTCCTTTGTCCTCACAGAATGTGGTGACGTCCTCAGACACATTACATGTACTATATGCTGGAGATAGCTCTGGACATTACATGTACTACAGTATATGGTGGAGATAGCTCTGGACATTACATGTACTAAATGGTGGAGATAGCTCTGGACATTACATGTACTCTATGGTGGAGATAGCTCCGGACATTACATGTACTCTACGGTGGAGATAGCTCTGGATATTACATGAACTCTATGGTGGAGATAGCTCTGGGGCCACTGGGCACTGGATTCAGTATTTGATAGTGTCACAATTTTGTCCATGTATTGTTCAAGGCCAGTAAAGGGCAAACGAAACATGTGGCTTATAGTTTTCCTCTGTGGTAAAGGAGGTTGGAATAACAGTAGTTGAAAGTCTCACCTGACTTTCTCCTCAGATCACCTGGACTTCAAATGCTGCGGGCGCCATGACAGGTCTGCAACATGGTGTGGAGTGCGTGGTGAGCTACCTGCCTCTGAGCCATGTAGCAGCCCAGGTCAACGACATGTGGATCTGCATGAGATTCGCAGGGGCAACGTATTTCGCAGACCCAGACGCCCTGAAGGTCAGAATCCCTAACTGTTATACCACAGACAATGATGCTGTGCATTGCTTTCCTTTCAAAATGCTGTTTACAAAGGCAAGAATTGATTGAGGTGTGGTGGTTTGGTTTTGACTGTGTTTGGAAGGGTGGGACTGGGGTAACTTTATATGACTTAATAGTTGGTAACGTTCTGATTTCATAGGGCTCTTTGGGGACTACTCTGAAAGAGGTGCGCCCCACCAGTTTCCTGGGAGTTCCCCGTGTGTGGGAGAAGATGCAGGAGAAGATGAAAGCAATCAGTGCCAAGTCCTCTGGTATGAAGAAAAGAGTGGCTGACTGGGCTAAATCCATCGGATTGCAAGTCAGCTACAGTGCCATGAATGGGTAAGGATTTATGTCAGGATCTTGTTGTTCATTAAACCCATATTTTCAGTCCACCAAATTATTTTTGATTTGTTTCACCCATCATAGATTTGATCTTATCAATAACATTATAAAAAAACATGCATCCTCACTCACACCCAAATAGCATTTTTTACATCCTAAACTTGATTAAATTCCAGCCCTAATAATGTGTGTTATTCCTCCTTGTTTGTTGTGGATTACAGTGAGAACCTGGTGCCCTGGGGCTTCATGCTGGCAAACAACCTGGTGTTTAAGAAGGTTCGCTGGGCCATGGGCCTGGACCGCTGCAAGAACTGCTTAACGGGGGCAGCACCCATCACTAAGGAGACTCTGGAGTACTTCATGAGCCTTAACCTCCCCCTGTATGAGCTGTATGGGATGAGTGAAAGCACTGGCCCTCACACCATCTCCTTGGAGAATAACTTCAAGATCATGAGGTGAGCAACTGGAAAACTAGGATGTCAATTGCCATTTTTAAAGACAGTTACATTCATTAATATGTAGTTAGCAAAGCATTAATTGATACTGATAAGCCATCAGATATGAAAAAATACATCTAATAATCCTTCTTGCTTTTCTGTCTCACCGTATATTAAAATGTATATCATGATGTTGTCCCCAGCTGTGGAAAGGTGGTGGTTGGCTGCCAGACCAAGTTGGACAAGCCAGACGAGGATGGGAATGGTGAGATCTGTTTCTGGGGGCGTAATGTGTTCATGGGCTACCTGAATGAGCCAGAGAAGACTGAGGAGGCCCTGGACCAGGAGGGCTGGCTGCACTCTGGAGACCTGGGCAAGCACGACAAGGACAACTTCCTATTCATCACAGGGAGGATAAAGGGTATAGTACTTATTTATAGTTTATTTTCTAGATGTACTGTATATACAGTAGCCATTATACAACATGGCTGCCAGTGCTGGGTGTCAGTGGGATGCAGTTGCTCCTAGACACTGATCTACGTTAAATGTTGTGTACCTTCTCCTGATCCCAAGTCTGCACCTAAGGGTAACTTCCCCATATGGAAAAATACTATAGTATACTATGCCCTAAATACTGTAGTATTAATATATTTATATACAATAGTATTCATTTTATTGTTTTTGCGGAAGTATACTATAGTATTCACTGTAGTGTTGTTTCGGTATTCACTGTAGTGTTTTTGCAGAATAATGTAGAAAAGTTTACTATAGTATAAATACTGTAATGTTACTATAGTAAAAAATATAGTATATACTATAGTAATTCCTGTAGTTTTTTTCAGATATTGTAGTATTTATTATAGTTTTTTTGTTTCATTATCTTTGACATAGAAGTGCAGACATGACTGTAATATACTATAGTATTCACTGTAGTGTTTTTGCGGAAGTACACTATAGTATTCACTGTAGTGTTTTTGGGACATGACTGTAGTACACTGTAGTAAAGTTTGCTATAGTATAAATACTGTAGTCAAAACTATTGTATACACTATAGCAATTACTGTAGTGTTTTTGCAGATATTACTGTAGTATTTACTAGTATTTACTGTTTTTTGTTTCATTATCTTTGACATAGAAATGGGGGCTTTCTCCTTGAACAAATTTTCCATAACCTGTAGGATTGGAGTTTGAACAGATAGTTCAGAGCTTCTGCTCTTTCCTATAATGGGTAGGAAACACAATATATGGTCTATACTTGGCATGTAGGTGACTCACTCATGGGTGGCACAACTAGGGACGGGAATGGGTGGAGTATATGCAAATTAAATACTTTAGTATTACTAGAGTTAAAAAATCTTACTGTAGCATTTAATATACACTGAGTGTACAAAACATTAGGAACACCTTCCTAATATTGAGTTGCATCCCTTTTGCTCTCAAAATAGCCTTGGACTCTACAGTCCATGCCCCGACGAATTAAGGCTATTTTGAGAGGTGTCGTTCCACAGAGAGGCTGGCCCATGTTGACTCCAATGCTTCTCACAGTTGTGCCAAGTTTGCTGGGTGTTCTTTGGGTGGAGGACCATTCTTGATAGAAGAACACTGTGTAGACCTATGATCTAAATATCCTAAGTATGAAATCTCTTGTCCTGCAGAGCTGATCATAACAGCAGGAGGAGAGAACATCCCACCTGTACCCATTGAGGATGCAGTGAAAGCAGAGATCGCCATCATCAGCAACGCCATGTTGCTCGGAGACAAGCTGAAATTCCTCTCCATGATGCTCACGCTCAAAGTAAGGCCTCAAATGTTAGATGTGTCCTGTCTTGCCAACTCCTATAGTCATTGGCATGCTTTAGAATTCTTGCTTTAGAATTATTAAGCAATTCGAAAATAATTATATAGCACAAACAGATCTGGAACTAGGCTATTTGATGTTTGCTCTGTTCAGCAAATACTACAACTCCAGGATCACTCCTAACCTTTGACCCCACTCTCCCTCCGTAGTGTGTAGTCGACAACAACGGCGAGCCGACGGATGACCTGACCCCAGAGGCTTTGGCTTTCTGCCGGCAGCGTGGCGTCACGGCAACCAAGACCTCTGAGATCATAGCCAGTAAGGAACCAGCTATTTACAAGGCCATCCAGGAGGGCATAGAGCGTGTCAATGCTAAGGCCACCTCCAATGCCCAGAGGGTCCAGAAGTGGGTCATTTTGGACAGAGATTTTTCCATATCCGGGGGGGAACTGGGTAAGTCAATCAGTGTGAGAAATCAGATGCTGGTTTTTATTGGTTGATTCTATCTGTTTGAGCATGTGACAGGAGGCAGCAGGGAATAGTATTGGATTGCACTTTCTTCCTCATCTTAGTGAGTTACTTTTGTGTGCTTATTTGTTCATTGTGGGATTAAAATAAATATATATTAAACTAAAGCTAGATAACTAAGCAACATCTAGTCTTGTGAGGTTGTAGGTCATTTTCAATAGATAAAGAACTCTGAGAGAAGGAAGTAAGTGATCTGCCAGTAATGTTTATCATGTACAGTATCTGACGAGGCAGTCTTGTGACTGTTTCATACCAAACAACATTCTTGTGGATACCATTGCATAATCTTTCTTCCAAGCTGTTGAGTAGATCAAATGTTGTGATTGAAGAAGCACAGGAAAGAGTCGACACTCATTTTGAGAGCACGTAAGTCTGATTGAATATTCATTATTTATTCTATCTTCTCTCCAGGACCTACCATGAAGCTCAAGAGGGGAGTTGTTGTCAAAATGTTCCAGGAGAAAATCAACAACATTTATGGAATGGCACAAGAATAACAGAGGAACTCAACAAGGACTAGAGAACATTGGAGGACTGTGGTTATTGGACTATTTAATGCACCTGTAGACATTTGAATGTGTCTCATCCTCCAGTAACTAGAGATTTATCCCATTGGTATCTGCTCCAAATCAGAATTTAAGCTGTTTTAATGTACATAAGATTTCACAGCAATGATATTGGCACTTTTTTGTAAATAAACCGTATAATCATCATTGCTAAATCTAGTGTCCACAACAGTGAAAACAGTTTGTGCTTGTTGAAAAGTACTCTGCAAAAATTAACTTATTGCAACCATGCCAATAGTTTCAAAGTCATACCACTATCATAGGCTTTTTAGTTGATTATTTGTTAAATATATTAACATGTTTGCTATGTTCTCTCAAGATGTGTCAGGAGAATCTCAGGAGATACCAAGGAGATATAATCTAAATTTAGCAAAGCTATACTGTACACACTTCAAGTAAAGGAGAATGATATCAAAACAAAATAATTGTATCATTAATGTAATGTTTGTCAAGTGATTACATTATAAAACAAAATTGCACAATAGCATGGATGATACACTGTAATACCTTTGAAAAATTTGATTTTAGCCAATTATTTTCCATGTACATTATAATAATTATTTAAATGTTTATTTTTGTGTTAAATTAACATGAACAATAAAAGCAAAAAGCTACTGTAGATATAACGTGATTTGACCATATTTTATCTGTGGCCAATGACCTTGAGCCTTCTTGGATGACTTGGCGTTGACGTAGTGTCCCCATGAGTGACAGAACATTGAGCCAATCACGGCGCAACTAGAGAACATTACCAACACCTACGCTACGTATTTTCCGCTGGCTGACCCACCACCACAGAAAGCACAGAGCTAGGCTGAAACACTTGCATTTTGGAGTTGCCTTACTCAAGAAAGCAAAACAGAGACCCTGTTTGTAGGCGGTTTTATTAACTCAATGATTATTCTTTTTTTTGTACATTGTTTGCAAACTGATGTGACACGTATTAATGCCTAAATAACATGCAAAAATCACAGTTTTGCTAAAAATGTGTGGCTCAAAACATGTGGGGCAGACTGACTGCTGCCCTCACGTTTTGTTTCCGCGCAGTGTCCTTCTAGTTTACGAGGCTTCAAGGCTACTACAGGACAAAGAGAATTTGGCCAATTGTCAAACAGCATTTCAACAGACAAATTGGTCAATCAACGACTGGCCAAAGTAATTTCACAATTTATTAGTGGAGAAAGTTTGCTGATGGCTGCATTCTGATTGCACAAAGTTAATAAGAATCTGACCCTTTTTTTAAATTTTCACCTAAAATGACATACCCAAAATCTAACTGCCTATATCTCAGGACCTGAAGCAAGGATATGCATATTATTGATATCATTTGAAAGGTAACCCTTTGAAGTTTGTGGAAATGTGAAATTCATGTAGGAGAATAACACATTAGATCTGGTAAAAGATAATACAAAAAAAAAAAAAGTGTTTTCGTTGCATCATCTTTGAAATGCAAGATAAAGGCCAGACAGTGACGTAGGATTCTATATGTAATTTAGATGTTGTCCAACAGATGACAGCAGTGTGTGTGCAACGTTTCAGACTGATCCAGTGAAGAATTACATCACAATATTTTGTATCAAGTCTCCCAAATGTGCCAAATTGGTTTTCAAGTACATAACTATAGAGAACATACAAAAATGCTATGGTAATACAACATTTAAGTACACTCCCAGGAATGTCATACATGATGGATAATTAACTCCCCTATAGAAAAGACACTAACCTTCACACATCTAGATGGCCGGGCGGGGTGGGTGTGGAGCCAGAGGTCAAACTGTAGAACTCAGTTCCTACATTTGAATATAAAAATAGATTTTTTAAACAAAACTACACTACATTTTATCTCTGGAACACTCAGGATGACAAATCAGAGCAAGATTACTGAATGTAACATTATTTACCTTCAGAGGTGAATGTACCAAACCAGTTGCCGTGATAAAAGTGTTTTGTTCTTATCTACTATCCTCAAACAATTTTTAACCGTAATACTACTGTAAATTGGACACTGCAGTTAGATTAACAAGAATTTAAGCTTTCTGCCCATATAAGACATGTCTATGTCCTGGAAAGTTCGCTGTTGTTTACAACACCATTCTAGTCACATAACGCATTTTGAGCAACATCCGTCCCGTATAAGGGACACCCTGATCCCGTAGAGGTTAAATCCCATAGGGGCTCACAGCAAGATAAGCAACTGACATTTCTCTTGAGGTTGAATATAAGCCAAATCTTGCCAAAAATGTATGATTTTATGTAATGGGTCAATCAAATGATCCTTCGACAGAACAGTGAGCTCCTTACTGACCGATATTCACACCTGCACCAGGAGCCTTTGGTCAATTACACACATACACGCAAAATGCTGACCTACTTGGGCAAACATTTGTTAATTCTTATGTTCAAAATGTGTTAACATATAACAGTATTCAATTAATCAATAATAATCGGACTAGCATTAATGAATAACTACAAAATGGAAAATATGCTATTTTACACCACATCAAGTGAGTCAAAAAAGGTGTACCCTCACAGTAATGATAACAGTTTATATCACAAACAGGCTATATCACAACCGGACGTGATTGGGAGTCACATAGGGTGGTGCACAATTGGCCCAGCGTCGTCCGAGTTTGGCCAGTGTAGGCCGTCGTTGTAAGTATTTGTTCTTAACTGACTTGCTTAGTTAAATAAAGTAAAAATGTCTTTATAGTGTAACAAACTCCACGTCAAAAATAGAATAAAAACATTGATACATTTTGTCAAAACCAGCAAAAGTACATTTAATTTAATTTTCACAATAATGAAAATGGCACAAGATGGTAAACAATTTTACAATTAAAGGCTGAAGCAAACAGAACAATGATAGCGTTTCATTCATTTTTGGTTGTGATGGCAACCGCCTTGTTGAACCAGGCATTGGTGTTTAGGAGGAAGAGCATGAAACGAGCCACATCACCCCTTCCTACAGCACTTCCTACAGGCAGGCCATTGGAGTCAGGAACAAAGTAGCCCTCATGGGTAAGGAACTCTTTAGCTGGTGAAAATAACAAAGTAAATAGAGACCAATTAGTTACCATCATCATTGTGATTGGATCAAAGGTCCATTTCCCTAAATCTTCTGAGAAAAGTGCAGAAACTTGAGGTAGTAGCATAAATATGACCCTAAGTTAAATCCTTAAACTCGTGGGAATTTTCCTATGTGAATAGGGCTAAATTGATATGTTTCTTACAGAAAAAATATGGAAAGCATAAGCATAACCATGGTAGCAGTCATAAACAGTTTGGAAATTATGGGAAAATTATTAGCCTAAAGATGAGGACAAAACATTAATTTGACAAGACTGAATCCAAACATTACGCTGCAAATGTTATGTGCATTTTACATTTTACTGTAGATTTGTTGATAACAAAATCAGAAAATACTCTGAACACATTCAGTAACATGATAAGAATATTTCTGGATAATGTGGGGTATGTGCAACATAAGAAAAAAAAAAAACTATGACAAGGGTTTGAGTGAGAGGTCTATCTGGTGTCTCCAAGTGAACACACACCTCTCCAAAGTGTGCACAGTTCTTATGTAATTCCAATGCACTTTTATGACAAAGAGTCGTCTTGCAACTATAAGGTGCTATTTTGAGCTCTCCTAGCTGTGCTGTTGAGGACCTAGAGCAAGCAGACTTGTAATTGTTTTGTTTGGAACAGACCCCTGCAGAAATTTCCCCCTCGGGGATCAATAAAGTACCTATCTATCTATCCCCGCCATCACACAATTAATGTTGTTGTTTACGCATTCCAGAAACGATAGGTTATAAGTTGCAATCAGAGTCAGGTGGGCAACATTTTAAAGTGTGTTCTATTGCCAAAATACGATCTTACAGTAGTAGGCTTTCACAAGGCAATTCCGAGAAGCAGATCGGATTTTCGGTGCGCATAGGATAGAGTCACACCTGCATTCAGATGCATGTTCCCCGCCAAATTTCTTCACAATACAACAACCCAGGGTAAGACGCCATGTCATCTTGTAACTGTACATTAAGTAATTAGTGCTCATAAACGTTGACACATTGGCTTGCTTACATGACATCAAAGCGGTATCTATTATAATCTTCATCGTCTCGTCTTTCAAAAATACATTGAGTCCTCTTTATTTACAGCATTTCCCTCACTCCGACAATAAAACATTTGCAAAAGTTGCCCAATTAGCGGGAGGGATTGGGGCAACTTCTTGCCGTGCGTGGTGCTCAGAACCACTGTCAGTCAAAACCAATACTGGGCTGTGAAGCAGAGACGTTCAGCTCTGACATCATGTATAGCATATTACTCTACAGCAACTGCTTTCCAATTTAAGTGCTTATAATAATAATAAATAACTTTTCTAAAGCACTGTTCATTATACGGAATAATGTAAAAAACAAATAGTAAAAGATATAAATAATGGACACAACTAGACAGGGCAACTGACTGACACAAATAACTCAGCTGACGCTACAAGGGACAAGGACACCAAGGAGCACAGCTATCAACAGGTCTTTAGTCCTGTTTTAAAGGATCCCATAGTCTGGTGCCGTCAGGTCATTCCAGAGGCTAGGGACGGTCGAGCTGAATGCCCGATCCCCCAAGGAACAGAGCTTGATCCTAGGGACGTGCAGGAGCAGGCTATCGCTTGATAGGGGTTATGGAGGGAGAGCAGTTTTCATGAATACACTGGAAAGTCAGCAAGAGGGTTTTGAATTCAATCTGGAATGAGACAGGAGCTTGTGTAGAGATGCCAGTCTGGGGGTGATGGGATGGTGTTTCTGCACTCTCATCAGAATCCTGCCAGCGCTGTTTTGGATCTATTGGAGCTTTTAGAACCTCCTGCCAGGGATCCCGATGAAGAGTGTGTTGCAGTAGTCCAGCCTTGAGGAGATAAAGGCATGGACAAGCTTCTCTGCATCAGAATGAGTGAGGGTGGGACGGAGTTTGGCAAAGTTCTTGAGGTGATAGAATGACCATTTACACAGTTGTTTGATGTGGCTGTCAAAGTTCATGGAAGAATCAAGCTTTACACCCAGACTGGAAACTGAGGGGGACAGAGTGATGTTCTGTCCTGCAATGGTGAATGCTGTACCTGGTAGGGGGTGCCAACTAGTAGGTCCTCGGTTTTATCTCCTCGGGCACATGCATCAGAGGGACTTGGAGCGGTTTTTATATGCAGCTGGGTGTCATCAGCATAGCAGTGGAATGAGATTCCATGCCAGCTGATGAAGCAACCGAGGGGGAGCATGTACAGGACGAACAGGTTTATCTTATCAGTGACCAATTCAGCCATTTTCAACCCGTATTCGGGTACGAGTGTAAAGAGCTAGCCAGGTGGGGTTACTTCTGAAGCTGAAAGTGGTTCAGTTTTACGTGATTACTATAAGTCTATATATTAGAAACATGCATACTGTATGACAAAATGAATCCCATAACAATGCAAATGAGTCTTTTAGACCAATCTTTAAAGGTTCAATGCAGCCGTTTTTATCTCAATATCAAATAATTTCTGGGTAACACTTAAGCACCTTACTGCGATTATTTTCAATTAAAATAGTAAAAAAAAAAAAAAAATAGCTTCTTAGCAAATAGCAATTTCTCAAGCAAGAATTTTGCTAGGACTGTCTGGGAGTGTTCTGAGTGGGGAGGGGAAAACTGAAAACTAGTTGATATAGGCAGAGGTTTGGAACTCTCTTTCTTATTGGTCTATTTCCTAATGAATGCTTACTGAAGTCACCAAGCAGGCCAAAACCTCATCCCACCACAACAGTCTTTTCAAACAGCTCTTACACTAAAAGGGCATTATGATAATTTTCACAAGTTTACAGTATTATTCCAACCTCATTGTGTGGAAATACACTACCGTTCAAAAGTTTGGGGTCACTTAGAAATGTACTTGTTTTTGAAAGAAAAGCTAATTTAGTGTCCATTAAAATAACATTAAAATTGACCAGAAATACAGTGTAGACATTGTTAATGTTGTAAATGACTATTGTAGCTGGAAATGGCTGATGTTTTATGGAATATCTACAGTGGGGAGAACAAGTATTTGATACACTGCCGATTTTCCTACTTACAAAGCATGTAGAGGTCTGTAATTTTTATCATAGGTACTCTTCAACTGTGAGAGACGGAATCTAAAACAAAAATACAGAAAATCACATTGTATGATTTTTAAATAACTAATTTGCATTTTATTGCATGACATAAGTATTTGATCACCTACCAACCAGTAAGAATTCCGGCTCTCACAGACCTGTTAGTTTTTCTTTAAGAAGCCCTCCTGTTCTCCACTCATTACCTGTATTAACTGCACCTGTTTGAACTCGTTACCTGTATAAAAGACACCTGTTCACACACTCAATCAAACAGACTCCAACCTCTCCACAATGGCCAAGACCAGAGAGCTGTGTAAGGACATCAGAGATAAAATTGTAGACCTGCACAAGGCTGGGATGGGCTACAGGACAATAGGCAAGCAGCTTGGTGAGAAGGCAACAACTGTTGGCGCAATTATTAGAAAATGGAAGAAGTTCAAGATGAAAAAAAAATAGAGCTTTTTGGTCAAAACTCCACTCGCCGTGTTTGGAGGAAGAAGGATGAGTACAACCCCAAGAACACCATCCCAACCGTGAAGCATGGAGGTGGAAACATCATTCTTTGGGGATGCTTTTCTGCAAAGGGGACAGGACGACTGCACCGTATTGAGGGGAGGATGGATGGGGCCATGTATCGCGAGATCTTGGCCAACAACCTCCTTCCCTCAGTAAGAGCATTGAAGATGGGTCGTGGCTGGGTCTTCCAGCATGACAACGACCCGAAACACACAGCCAGGGCAACTAAGGAGTGGCTCCGTAAGAAGCATCTCAAGGTCCTGGAGTGGCCTAGCCAGTCTCCAGACCTGAACCCAATAGAAAATCTTTGGAGGGAGCTGAAAGTCCATATGGCCCAGCGACAGCCCCGAAACCTGAAGGATCTGGATGGAGGAATGGGCCAAAATCCCTGCTGCAGTGTGTGCAAACCTGGTCAAGAACTACAGGAAACGTATGATCTCTGTAATTGCAAACAAAGGTTTCTGTACCAAATATTAAGTTCTGCTTTTCTGATGTATCAAATACTTATGTCATGCAATAAAATGCTAATTAATTATTTAAAAATCATACAATGTGATTTTCTGGATTCCGTCACTCACAGTTGAAGAGTACCTATGATAACAATTACAGACTTCTACATGCTTTGTAAGTGGGAAAACCTGCAAAATCGGCAGTGTATCAAATACTTGTTCTCCCCACTGTACATTAGGCGTACAGAGGCCCATTATCAGCAACCATCACTCCTGTGTTCCAATGGCACGTTGTGTTAGCTAATCCAAGTTTATTATTTTAAAAGGCTAATTGATCATTAGAAAATAATTTTGCAATTATGTTTGCACAGCTGAAAACTGTTGTGCTGATTAAAGAAACAATAAAACTCTTTCTTTAGATTAGTTGAGTATCTGGAGCATCAGCATTTGTTGGTTCGATTAAAGGCTCAAAATGGCCAGAAACAAAGAACTTTATGAAACTCGTCAGTCTATTCTTATTCTGAGAAATTAAGGCTATTCCATGCGATAAATTGCCAAGAAACAAGAAGATCTCGTACAACGCTGTGTACTACTCCCTTCACAGAACAACGCAAACTGGCTCTAACCAGAATAGAAAGAGGAGTGGGAGGCCCTGGTGCACAACTGAGCAAGAGTACAAGTACATTAGAGTGTCTAGTTTGAGAAACAGACGCCTCACAAGTCCTCAACTGGCAGCTTCATTAAATAGTACCCGCAAAACACCAGTCTCAACGTCAACAGTGAAGAGGCGACTCCGGGATGCTGGCCTTCTAGGCAGAGTTGTAAAGAAGAAGCCAGATGTTTCCACTTCCTAGACGTTTCCACTTCACAATAACAGCAATACCTTGACTGGTGCAGCTTTAGCAGGACACAAACTGATTGTTTGAAAGGTGGCATTCACTGACGGCGCCACGTTGAAAGTCACTGAGCTCTTCAGTAAGGCCATTCCACTTCCAATGTTTGTCTATGGAGATTGCATGGCAGTGTGCTCGATTCTATACACCTGTCAGCAACGGGTGTGGCTGAAATAGCCAAATCCAATAATTTGTAAGAGTGTCCACATACACTATATATACAAAAGTATCTAAACTAGACACTATTCATCTGTCTTACCTGTGGCAGGTAAATTCTTGAGACCAGGCGGCCTGACAACAGTCCAGTTAACATCCTGTGTCTTCTTCAGGAAGTGCTCCATCTCAAACATATTGCTAAGGACACTTCGGATCATTGGCAGCAGCAGGAAGCGGATGAGGTAAGATGACTGTGTGCCAGAGTTAGCTATGGGGATGAAAATGAGAGGAAGATAAGGGAATGCTGTTTCACAATGATAAAAACACACAACTGACTTCGTACATTAAAAAGGCAACATGGTAACTGATGTCATTGTTTATTTAACCCTTATTTTACCAGGTTATTGAGGCCTTTTGCATCCCTTGGTGGATTGAGTTCTACGTACATTTCCAGGTAAGTTGACTGAGAACACATTCTCAAGTCGTTCGCAAAAGTAATCAGCCCTATTTTACTTTACTTACGGTCAGTGTACCATGAAGTCATGGTGATTATGCGGTTCACTTTGGCCTCTCTCATGGCGTTTACCGCGGCCCTCATAGACAAGGTGTATCCAGTGACTCCGGAGAGAAAGGATGCAGGGAACCCCAGGCAGGATATAACTGCATCTTGTCCTTGGAAGTGAGGTTTTAGGCTGTCTTCTGAGAAAATATTACCCTCAACCACCTGACAGAATAGAGAAAATAGCTGTTTTTTGGTATAGGCTATCTCAGGCCTGGGGTACGGTTCACAATAAACATTGCCGCTGCGTGCAACATAGAGGAAATTTAAAAAGACATACAATTGGTGTTCAGACAAGACATTACATTATTTACCTTTAATTTCTCGTGTTGCACTGTCAATTTTCCTGGGTTCCTGACAATGGCAGTGACCGTGTGCCCCTGCTGAAGAGCTTGGTTTACTAGATACAATCCCGTCTGTCCAGTGGCTCCAAGCACGGCTATCTTCATCTTGACACTCTGCAATATAATGTATGAAATATAATCATTCACAGTCAGGAAGTCAATCAAACCATAGCCAGAACGTTTTCTGTAAACAGAAATCCCGACGATAAGAAGTTACGAAAGCATTAACTCACATTTACGCAAGTGCAAGGGGTGTGCAGTGGGCGTGGCACAACTTATCACGTGAATAGACTGTTTAGCAACACACACACGTTTCATAACTGCTTGAAACATAATCAACTTGAAATGTATTAGGTCTTATTATTTTATAACAACAAATGTCCATTTGCATTTACATTTTAGTCATTTAGCAGACGCTCTTATTCAGAGCGACAGTAGTGAGTACATACGTTTTCATAGTTTCGTCCTTTTAACCCATGTTAGCCTTTATGATTTTGAATCATAAAGTGTGACTTGGAAGGTTCACCTATAAATGTTTCAGACACATACTATAAAGGACAAACAAGGACATGACTTGTGTGTATTGGGTGGACATTTACAATAGGTGTATTTACACAGTAGATGGCAGTGTGTATCCCTTCATTACTACACCAAACCAACCCAACCCCATGTCACCACTGTCAACTGCATCTCTTCTCATAATGGGCATAACAAGCGGCCTTAAAGAGAGCCATTACGAAGCGGATCACAATGAAATATGATACATTTTCCGCGAAGAAACCCCCCCGATTTGTTAACTGAAAAGCTGTTTAAGTTTAAAAGGCAATACCGAAAAACGTGAATTGATTGTTCCTGACTTATATAGACTGCCCCCGTGCATTTGCCTGTAAGGCACTTCAGGAGACAGAATAAAACCAGGATTAATCTAGGGGGGAATTTAACTGTGTGGTGAGAGCTCAGATCACACTGTCTGTGTTGTAACCATCTGACAATTTCTGCAACTGTAAAATGATAATGGACAGTAAACTAAGGCAAGGAATATAAGAGAAGGCAGCATTATGAAAATCTAACCATGAAATTAGAAAATATCAGAAGATGAGAAAGTGAATAGGTATTTTATATGATGGGCACCACGTGCACTGAAACTAACCTCCAGACTGTAGGCTACACTGCATAGGAATACTCTTCTATGCAGATGTCATGTTTTATTTCATAACTCATATGTTTTGCAGCCAATTTGATTGGATTTTCCATGTCCTATCCCTTGGTGATGACGGCCAAATTACATAAGGTTTGTCAGCTGTTGGGCTATACCTGCACAATCTACAATACAGCGAATGGTTCATGCACTGCATTATGGCTAACCTGTAGGGTAATTGACTCACAAATGCGATCAAACAATCCGTTTGCTCCAACAGTAATCTAACAGCTCACGGTTATGTAGTCAAGGGCATAATACCAAATTGTGTTTCACAATTGTCTCTGAGATTAAAAACATTTCCTGGTACACCCAGAATAAATACTTATGACATGGATGCATTCAAAATCTGCAATGTTTCACATGGGTTCGTTTTGTGATTGAGCAGTTCACGATATAAATAGTCTGTTACTTTTTCTAATCACAGTCACAATTATTTATTTCGTATGAAACATTGTTTTGCTGTAGGCTACATAATTCATAATGAAAATTTACGTTTTATGATAAAATTATAAAGAAACTGTTTTTCTCTGAGACCGGATGTGCGTTCAGTTCGCTTGGACGTTTGCTACGTTGCGGAACGGTTTGTACTGAACGACACGTTTCCCCAAAACGTTTTTGTATGTTCTTGAACAGACTTTGAACTACGTTTTATCCGGTCTGTACAGCACCGTTTCCGTTCAATTGAACGTTTCAGAACTTAGAAACGTACGGAATGCAGCTCAGGCTGGACCCGCATATCTGCTGCAGTAAACAACAACAAAGGTTACCCCGCCACAGATTTGTCAAACTCAAAGACAGAGCTATTGATGCAAGAACTGACCATCCATGAGATCAAAATTATAGTTTTAACCATGTTTTGAAGCTATAAAGCGTTTGTTTACAATTACATTGTTTACACACAAAGGAGTAAAACAAGCGTATATTTTGCATTTTGATGATTACACCGTTTAACTAAGTTCATGAGCCGTTTGTAAGATATATTCCAATCTAGAAGAATCAATGGCTATATATCATTAATTTACATTTCCAAATATGTATGTTGCAATCGCAGATTGTCCCTTTAACCATTCTCATGGGAACTCACCCCCTCAAAAGAGAAACAACGGAAGTTATGGGGAAGTTGCCTGTAATGTTGCAACCCTTTGAATTGGAACGCACAAATTCCTAGGCTACTGCCATATACGCGGAAAAGTTCACGATGTTGTCAACATTGCTCCTGCTCGGTCTAGTAGTGTTATGTAAGGCAGACTTCGCTCCAGCTGTGGTCAATGTCAGCTTGAATGATCCCCCCGAAGTGCGATGGGCGTCTCTATTCAAGGTGTTTGATGTCGACTACCTGGAGAAAGCAGGTGCTGAAGTGATTGAGTAAGTGCTTATGGCGGAATGCCTATTTACAGAAGTTCTGGATAGCCTCCAAAAGTTGGTTTGATAATGTACTGTACTCGAACTGTAAAATAGAGATTTTTGCTTTAAAATCGCATGATCATTGACTTTTGATTCTGTAGGCTAAACCAGCTTTGCATAAGTTTTAAGTCTACGTCTACTTAAGTATATGGACATTGATCAGACTTTACCATTTATTTTCACTTACCATTCAATATCTCAAATATGAGAAAATATGCCATGATGAAAAAAATCTCTGCTTGCAATTGAATTCTGCAGGAATATCTGCAGGCATACAATATGTTGACAGACATAATGTGAGTAGCCTAAGCTTGTCCATGGTGTTGATTGATATTAACATTTAAAACATTTTAACATTTTTTTTGTTGCAGAACCATTGTTCCAAAATGGGTGCATCATGCGATAACTCCGATTGTGGAGGCCTTGGAGAAGTATGTACCTCCTCCATACGCAAGGGAGATCAGAGGAATGGCCTCATATTTTGGAGGGAGCCTTTCCGATATAATCCTTCTCAACTTTGCCTATGAAATATCTGCGTATGTATGAATTTATTAATTTTACCTGTAGACTCTAGGCCTACGGATACAAATGCCATTCAACCAGTTGAAACAAGAATGTAGTCACAGCGTCTTATTGTCAGAAGCACAATGAAGAAGGGAACGCATACTAGTCAGTTGTACAATTGAATGCATTCAACTGAAATGTGTCTTCCACATTTAACCCAACCCCTCTGAATCAGAGTGGGCTGCCTTAATTGACATCCACGTCTTCGGCACCCGAGGAACAGTAGGTTAACTGCCTTGTTCAGGGGCAGAACGACATATTTTGACCTTGTCAGCTCAGGGATTTGATCCAGCAACCTTTCGGTTACTGACCTAACACTCCTACCCTCCAGGCCACCTGCCACAAGAAGAATGAAAGTATGTGCGAACATGACTGAACATGCTCCTATTGTATCCATAGGTTTGACTGAACACGCTCCTATTGTATCCATAGGTTTTGCACTAGTATTATAGCTCAGGACACAAGTGGACATTTGTATCATGGCAGGAACCTTGATTACCCACATGATATACTCAGGAATCTCACCATCAACATTCTCTTTCTCAAAAATGGAACGGTATGTTACACATGGTTACACAGCTCCACTATTACGTCTGCAGTTTCACTTCTTCATGGCCAAGGTGTCAATCAGCCGATAATGCCAGATAACTTATTTTGGGCACTGTGAAGTAAATCTGGATTGTGATGTTATGCTGAAAAATGTAAAATGACCTCCTAATTACTAAACTTTTCCAGGTGGCTTATCGTGGTACATCTTTTGCTGGCTATGTCGGGCTGTGGACCGGACAGAGTCCAAATAAATTTACAATCTCTGGTGACCAGCGTGGTAAGGGTTCACTTTGTCTAATTGTCCAGCAAGGTAAGGGTTCACTTTGTCTAATTGTCCAGCGAGGTAAGAGTTCACTTTGTCTAATTGTCCAGGACACATCCATAAAGATGTGAGTCAGCCATTTAATGGCAGTGTGTTATCATCAGGTGAAGACCACTGGTGGAATTGGTGGAAGAACTTGGTCTCTGCTTTCCTGCTGAAAAGATCTCCAGTCAGTTGGCTGGTGAGAGAGGTAAGTCATGGACAGGAAGTTCAACCATCAACATCCACAAAAATCAACACTTTACTAACCACAAATGACTATTATGGCTTGTCTACTAATCTACTATTGTGGCTTGTCCTTTCTTGTTTTCCTTCAGACGTTGGAGGAAGCAGCAGACTTTCAGGATGCTGTGATGCGGCTGTCTAAGATCCCCATCATCACAAGTGTGTACTTCATCGTTGCCGGGGTAAAGCCTGGGGAAGGAGTGGTGGTCACCAGGGACAGGAAGGGCCCAGCTGATATCTGGCCACTGGAACCCTTAAATGGAGGGTAGGAAATGAGGGGTCTCTTCCATAACACATATTGTATTAGTTTGTTTTAAGCTGCTGAGATTTTTAAAGCTGAGTTATGTTAACTGTTATCATTGATTCTGACCAATATTTCCAACCTCCCATTTCTATCTTAAGTCCTGGTGAAGATGATGGCAACTCATCTTCGCTCACACCTGCTTTATGAGGCTCTCGGGTCTGGCTTCAGACCCCTGCACGGTACTGAGACAGCCCTGGTGAATGCTGTTAATGACCTGCTCATGGCAGCAGATACAGTATCTCCTACCATCTTGATTCTCCTGGACCTCGGTGCTGCTTTTGAAACAGTAGATCACACCATTATACTGCAGTGCCTCACAGGGAACACTGCCATTTGTGGGACTGCCCTAAACTGGATCACCTCCTACCTTTCTATCCGCAAGCAGTACGTTATCCTCACTGAGGCAAGATCCAAGGAGTCCACCATAACCTGCAGTGTCCCACAAGGGTCGGTGCTATGACACATTCTCTTCCTGTTCTACATGCAGATCTTTGGGCAGCACAGTGTCCGATTAGACTGCTACGCTGATGACACACAGGTGTACATTAAAACCAAGCCTGACACATCTGCTCTGTCACCCTTGTCCAACTGTCTAGAAGAGGTTAAGTCTTGGATGCAGAACAACTTCCTCCAACTCAACAACAGCAGCAAGACCAAGGCCATGCTGATAGGCACCCCCCAGCAGATCACCAACTCCTGCAGAATCCGTCTTGCCATAGATGGCCACATCCTCCCCCGTCTGCTCAGTCATCACCAACCTGGGTTTGATCTCTCCTTTAATGACCACATTAGTCTGTAAAACCGAATTCTTTCACCTGAAGAACATCTCCCGCCTGAGACCCTCACCACTTCTGATGCAGAAAAGCTTTTGCATGCATTCGCTTTCTCCAGAATTGATTATGGAAATTCCGTACTTTGGGGTCCTGCCTGCAAACTTAATTAATAAATTACAGCTCATTCAAAACACTGCTGCAATGTTCCTGACAAAAACAAAAAAGTCTGCCCACATCACCCCATCCATCCTTTGACTTTAAAATTCTCCTCCTGCTCTACAAAGCCCTTAATGGAATCGGACCAGCCCAGGGCACCCAGAAACCAGCACCGAACAATGGGGGGCCGTTCCTTTTCCTCCCACGCACCACGTCTTTGGAAGTCCCTTCCTGACAATCTCAGGGCTGTTCAGACTGTTGGGGTTTTTAAAGCAGGCCTTAAGACTCCTCTTTATCGGTTGGTCTACAAACCCTTCCTTCTAGGCTTTGATTGTTGCTTTTATGATATGGTTTGTTTTTATGCACTTTTAGATTATTCTTGTATAATGAAAAGGGCTTTTACAAATTACATTGATAATTTAAAAATTATCAGCATATATTGGGCTTTTAAAGTAAGATACCAAACATATCGGGGTGTTTACTCTTGGATATGTAACTGAAGCGTAGTGTCCTTTCCTACTATAGGTGGTTCAGAGTAGAGACCAACTTCGATCACTGGCTGCCTCCTCCTGCAAAGGATCATCGCAGGTAACTGTAATGCTCACTTTACATGACTCCATAATTACATTTGAATTGATTTCATGTGAATGGCTTTATGACTTTAAATTAAAGTTAAAATATGCATCTTTCTTCCAGAGATGCAGCCAACAAAGCATTAAATGCTACTGGTCAAGATAATATCAATATGGATACAATGTATAAGGCAAGTAGATGGCTGTTTGGTGTATGTTTTTGGTGAATATTTGTTTTGATAGTATTACATTTGACAATGTTATACTGTATCATTTACTATATTTGACTACAAGTTATCCTCATAGCAAATCCAGAAATACAGTGCATTCGGAAAGTATTCAGACCCCTTGACCTTTAATGTATTTTGTTACTTAATTTATTTTAAAATTGATTAAATCGTTTTTTCCTACAGTACACACAATACCCCATAATGACAAAGCAAAAACAGGTTTTTAGAAATGTTTGCAGATGTATAAAAAATTGAAATATCACATTTACATAAGTGTTCAGACCCTTTACTCAGTACTTTGTTGAAGCACCTTTGGCAGCGATTACAGCCTTGAGTCTTCTTAGGTATGACGCTACAAACTTGGCACATCTGTATTTGGGGAGTTTCTCCCATTCTTCTCTGCAGATCTTCTCAGGCTCTGTCAGGTTGGATGGGGAGCGTCGCTGCACAGCTATTTTCAGTTTGCTCCAGAGATGTTCGATCGGGTTCAAATCCGGGCTCTGGCTGGGCCACTCAAGGACATTCAGAGACTTGTCCCGAAACCACTCCTGCGTTGTCTTTGCTGTGTGCTTAGGGTCGTTGTCCTGTTTGAAAGGTGAACCTTGGCCCCAGTCTAAGGTCCTGAGCGCTCTGGAGCAGGTTTTCATCAAGGATCTCTCTGTACTTTGCTCCATTCATCTTTCCCTCAAAGTCTCCCAGTCCCTGCCGCTGAAAAACATCCCCACCACCATGCTTCACTGTAGGGATGGTATTGGCCAGGTGATGAGTGGTGCCTGGTTTCTTCTAGAGGTGAAGCTTGGCATTCAGTCCAAAGAGTGGCAAACTCTAAGCGGGCTGTCATGTGCCTTCTTACTGAGGAGTGGCTTCTGTCTGGTAACTCTACCATAATGGCCTGATTGGTGGAGTGCTGCAGAGATGGTTGTCCTTCTGGAAGGTTCTCCCATCTCCACAGAGGAACTCTGGAGCGCTATCAGAGTGACCATTGGGTTCTTGGTCATCTCCCTGACCAAGGCCCTTCTCCCCCAATTGCTCAGTTTGGTCCGGCAGCCAGCTCTAGGAAGAGTCTTGGTGGTTCCAAACTTCCATTTAAGAATGATGGTGGCCACTGTGTTCTTGGGGACTTTTAATGCTGCAGACATTTTTTGATACCCTTCCCCAGATCTGTGCCTCATCAGTAGAGCTCAGAGACAGAATTGTGTCAATTCCTTTGACCTCATGGCTTGTTTTGTTTTTCCTCTGCACTGTCAACTGTGGGACCTTTTTATAGACAGGTGTGTGCCTTTCCAAATCATGTCCAATCAATTGAATTTACCACAGCTGGACTCTTTCGAGTCTCATAGCAAAGGGTCTGAATAATTATGTAAATAAGGTATTTCTGTTTTTTTGTGTTTCTGAATGCACTGTATAACTGTATTTTGTTTTTTAAATAAATGGTTTATACATCTTATATCAGTAATTTTGTCTCCCAGGTCCTGTCAATGAACCCAGTATGTAACAGGTAAGGAAGATGTTTGTTTATTATGTCTTCATTTCTCTGTGGAATTTCTTGTGCAACGTACATTGCTTTCACTTCCCTTTGCCTTACCACAGCAATAAAGTTAATAAGCCTCTGTTATGAAACTGTCTGAATAAATGGCTGTAGTATATTCTCACTAAAGATTTCAGTAGAATGGTGCCCGTTTTGAAGCTTTTCATGTTTTCATGTCACAATGATATTTAAGTAGGGTTCCATCTTACCCATACATGCACTAACTGTGATTTGTATGTGTCATATAACTTTCTGTGGGAATTATGGGTCTGTCTTTTATATTAAAACATTGTTCCTTGTTTCCCAGGATTACAGTTTACACCACAACAATGAGTGCAGCCAGCCCTGAGAAATACAACACAGAGGTCAGACCTGAGGTAATGAAACTACTGACATGTCTAATCATTGGCTCTCAGTTGTGTCCCAATTAGGTCTGTCATAGTTAATAAGTTAACTTTTTTAAATGTTAGTGATTAATCGCATTGTCTGAAAGCGTTAAATCCACTGAAAACATCCAAAATACATAATCTATACAGGTAAAACAATGCGATGTCAAAACAAGTTGACATTGAGTACGGTTACATGCACACAATAATGAGATTTATTGTGGATAGTTAGATTAATATAATTTGATTACAATGTTTAATCGGCGTATGCTTCGATTCTGACCTTAGACTGATTTTAAGATAAGCAGAGTAAGGTGTTTTATATGACTATTTCAGTTTCAGATCGATTTTATTAGTGTGCCTGTAAACATACTCATTAAGGTTAAAGAAAGTGTGCTTTGTCAATTAACTTGATTTTGCTAACTGTTACGCTGGACAAAATCAAGATGCTTTTTATACAAAAAAGAAATCTTAATTTACAGCTCATTTTGAGCAATTTCTGAATTTATGATTAATCACAGCAAATAGTTTGACAGCCCTAGTCCCAATTGAATAAACAATACACAATGATTACTTACAGTATAGTTGATTACTTACAGTATGTCTTTCATGATTTAATTATATTAACGCCATTTCCCCACTAACTAAACATACAGTGCATTCGGAAAGTATTTTTCCACATTTTGTTATGTAACAGCCTTATTCTAAAATAGATTAAATAAAACATTTTCCTCATCAATCTAAACACAATACCCCATAATAAAATTTTAGTCACTCAAGGAATATTTCCTTGAGTGACTGTATACCTTATTTACGTAAGTATTCAGACAATTTTGATATGAGACTCAAAATTGAGCTCACGTGCATCCTGTTTCAATTAATCATCCGTGCATCCTGTTTCAATTAATCATCCTTGAGATGTTTCTACAACTTGACAAGAGTCCACCTGTGGTAAAATTCAATTGATTGGACATGATTTGGAAAGGCACACGCCTGTCTATATAAGGTCCCACAGTTGACAGTGCATTTCGGAGCAAAAACCAAGCCATGAGGTCAAAGGAATTGTCCGTAGAGTTCCGAGACAAGATTGTGTCGAGGCACAGATCTGGGGAGGGTTACCAAAACATGTATGCAGCATTGAAGGTCCCCAAGAACACAGTGGCCTACATCATTCTTAACTCTTTGGCCTGAATGCCAAGCGTCACGTCTTTAGGAAACCTGGCACCATCTCTATGGTGAAGCATGGTGGTGGCAGCATCATGCTGTGTGGATGTTTTTCAGCGCCAGGAACTGGGAGAGTAGTCAGGATCCAGGAAAATATGAACGGATCAAAGTACAGACAGATCGTTGATGAAAACTTGCTCCAGAGCGCTCAGGACCTCAGACTGGGGTGAAGGTTCACCTTCCAACAGGACAACGACCCTAAGCACACAGCCAAGACAACACAGGAGTGGCTTCGGGACAAGTCTCTGAATGTCCTTGAGTGGCCCAGCCAGAGCCAGGACTTGAACCCGATCGAACATCTCTGGGGAGACCTGAAAATAGCTGTGCAGCGACGTTCCCCATCCAACCTGACAGAGCTTGAGAGGATCTGCAGAGAAGAAGGGGAGAAACTCCCCAAATACAGGTGTGCCAAGATTGTAGCGTCATACCCAAGTACACTCACGGCTGTAATTGCTGCCAAAGGTGCTTCAACAAAGTCCTGAGTAAAGGGTCTGAATACTTATGTAAATGTGATAATTTTTTTTACATTTGAATAAGGCTGTAACGTAACAAAATGTGGAAAAAGTCCAGGGGCCTGAATAGTTTCCGAATGCACTGTATGTCCATTCTCAATGCTCTATGGTGTAGAGTGGAGTAAATAAGACCCACTGCATTATGTATGTTCATGCTCACATCATTGATTTTGCATATAGTATAAAACAGTTGCTGACATGCAAAGCATCATTGTGGTTTTTGATTTAACCTTCTGTTTCCTGTGTTTCCAGGGTTGCCATAGCAATGAATAACGCTGAGTTGTGGATCAAAACTATCATTCTATTTTTGTCCAGAAAGGGCAGAGCAGAGATTTTCTGCATTAAAAGGGCCTCCCTTTTTTTCTTTTTCTAGAGTTAATTGTCATGTATTTTTTTAGGTAATCAAATTAATGTATCTTTTTAGCCAAATTGTGATTTAGAAATGTAGCATGTCCATGTTAATTACAATTATATATTTTATTTAAAAAAAAGCTAATTTAATTTTGATTAATTCATGTAACAAAAAATGCCTTATTTGAATTTATACAGATTATCCACTGTTAAAATGAATAATAAAACTTTTAATAAAAATAAAATGCCTCTACATTGTTGACCTAGCAGAGAGCTACTTTTACTGCCGCAAAATGAATACATCAGTAATACAAACATATTGAATTTTAGAAATAATACACACTGTCTCTGGTGCCTGCATGTGAAATATTCCTTATTTAGAGAAGAATGTTAACACACATCAAAGCCAGAAAATATTTTTGTAAATACACCTTTTACATCTTTCAGAGCTGATAAGGTGCATGAAGGATCCAACTTTACACAGGATTAACCTCTTAAGGAGCAGACCCTTTTTCAATTTCCACCTAAAATGACATACCCAAATCTAAATGCCTGTAGCTCAGGACCTGAAGCAAGGATATGCATATTCTTGATACCATTTGAAAGGAAACACTTTGAAGTTTGTGGAAATGTGAAATAAATGTAGGAGAATATAACACATTAAATCTGGCAAAAGATAATACAAAGAAAAAAACATGTTTTATTTTGGGGGTGGGGGGTGTTTTTTCTTCTTTTTCTTCCTTCTCACCAAGCTGCTTGCCTATTGTCCTGTAGCCCATCCCAGCCTTGTGCAGGTCTACAATTGTATCCCTGATGTCCTTACACATCTCTCTGGCCTTGGCCATTGTGGAGAGGTTGGAGTCTGTTTGATTGAGTGTGTGGACAGGTGTCTTTTATACAGGTAACGAGTTCAAACAGGTGCAGTTAATACAGGTAATGAGTGGAGAACAGGAAGTTTTTCTTTAAGAAGCCCAACAGGTCTGTGAGAGCCGGAATTCTTACTGGTTGGTAGGTGATCAAATACTTATGTCATGCAATAAAATGCAAATTAATTATTTAAAAATCATACAATGTGATTTTCTGGATTTTTGTTTTAGATTCCGTCACTCACAGTTGAAGAGTGCTGCTAAACAGCCATCTCTAGCACAGGCCACTTAAGGAATGAAACACTAGTAACTCTAATAATGTTTCCGTATCTTGCACTACTCATCTCATATGTTTAAACTGTACACTATAGTATTCTTCGGTATCTTAGTCACTTAATCATGTTTTCATACTGCATCACCAATCTCTTATGTGTATACTATAAAGCTTACTATGCCACTGTATCTTAGTCCAATTCCGCCCTGACATATACAGTGGGGAGAACAAGTATTTGATATACTGCCGATTTTGCAGGTTTTCCTACTTACAAAGCATGTAGAGGTCTGTAATTTTTATCATAGGTACACTTCAACTGTGAGAGACGGAATCTAAAACAAAAATCCAGAAAATCACATTGTATGATTTTTAAATAATTAATTTGCATTTTATTGCATGACATAAGTATTTGATCACCTACCAACCAGTAAGAATTCCGGCTCTCACAGACCTGTTAGTTTTTCTTTAAGAAGCCCTCCTGTTCTCCACTCATTACCTGTATTAACTGCACCTGTTTGAACTCGTTACCTGTATAAAAGACACCTGTCCACACACTCAATCAAACGGACTCCACACACTCAATCAAACACCTCTCTAAGGACATCAGGGATAAAATTGTAGACCTGCAGAAGGCTGGGATGGGCTACAGGACAATAGGCAAGCAGCTTGCTGAGAAGGCAACAACTGTTGGCGCAATTATTAGAAAATTGACAATGAAATTTCCCCCCCGGGGGATCAATAAAGTATCTATCTATCTATCTATCTAAATGGAAGAAGTTCAAGATGACGGTCAATCTCCCTCGGTCTGGGGCACCATGCAAGATCTCACCTCGTGGGGCATCAATGATCATGAGGAATGTGAGGGATCAGCCCAGAACTACACGGCAGGACCTGGTCAATGACCTGAAGAGAGCTGGGACCACCGTCTCAAAGAAAACCATTAGTAACACACTGCGCCGTCATGGATTAAAATCCTGCAGCGCACGCAAGGTCCCCCTGCTCAAGCCAGCGCATGTCCAGGCCCGTCTGAAGTTTGCCAATGACCATCTGGATGATCCAGAGGAGGAATGGGAGAAGGTCATGTGGTCTGATGAGACAAAAATATAGCTTTTTGGTCTAAACTCCACTCGCCGCGTTTGGAGGAAGAAGAAGGATGAGTACAACCCCAAGAACACCATCCCAACCGTGAAGCATGGAGGTGGAAACATCATTCTTTGGGGATGCTTTTCTGCAAAGGGGACAGGACGACTGCACCGTATTGAGGGGAGGATGGATGGGGCCATGTATCGCGAGATCTTGGCCAACAACCTCCTTCCCTCAGTAAGGGCATTGAAGATGGGTCGTGGCTGGGTCTTCCAGCATGACAACGACCCGAAACACACAGCCAGGGCAACTAAGGAGTGGCTCCGTAAGAAGCATCTCAAGGTCCTAGAGTGGCCTAGCCAGTCTCCAGACCTGAACCCAATAGAAAATCTTTGGAGGGAGCTGAAAGTCCGTATTTCCCAGCGACAGCCCCGAAACCTGAAGGATCTGGATGGAGGAGTGGGCCAAAATCCCTGCTGCAGTGTGTGCAAACCTGGTCAAGAACTACAGGAAACGTATGATCTCTGTAATTGCAAACAAAGGTTTCTGTACCAAATATTAAGTTCTGCTTTTCTGATGTATCAAATACTTGTCATGCAATAAAATGCAAATTAATTACTTAAAAATCATACAATGTGATTTTATGGATTTTTGTTTTAGATTCCGTCACTCACAGTTGAAGAGTACCTATGATAAAAATTACAGACTTCTACATGCTTTGTAAGTGGGAAAACCTGCAAAATCGGCAGTGTATCAAATACTTGTTCTCCCCACTGTATAAGGCAAGTAGTTGGCTGTTTGGTGTATGTTTTTGGTGAATATTTGTTTTGATAGTATTACATTTGACAATGTTATACTGTATCATTTACTATATTTGACTACAAGTTAACCTCATAGCAAATCCAGAAATATAACTGTATTTTTTCATAAATGGTTTATACATCTTATATCAGTAATTTTGTCTCCCAGGTCTTGTCAATGAACCCAGTATGTAACAGGTAAGGAAGATGTTTGTTTATTATGTCCTCATTTTTCTCTGTCACGATTAGATTTAAATAAAGCTATTTACATTTTGATGTCAAAATTAATAATAAAACTTAATTTAAAAATAATAAAATGCAATGTCTCTACTGTTACTGACAGAAAATGAATACATAACAAATAAACGTAAAATTGTATAAATAATACACACAAGTCTCTGGTGCCTGCATGTGAAATATTCCTTATTTAAAGAAGAATGTTAAAAAATACGTCAAAGGCAGAAAATATTTGTGTAAGGTACTACGTAAAAAAAAATATATACAGTTGAAGTTGGATGTTTACATTACCTTAGCCAAAAACATTTAAACTCTGTTTTTCACAATTCCTGACATTTATTCCTGGTAACAATTCCCAGTCTTAGGTCAGTTAGGATCACCACTTTATTTTAAGAATGTGAAATGTCAGAATAAGAGTAGAGAGAAGGATTTATTTCAGCTTTTATTTATTTCATCACATTCCCAGTGGGTCAGAAGTTTACATACACTCAATTAGTATTTGGTAGCATTGCCTTTAAATTGTTTAACTTGGGTCAAACGTTTCGGGTAACCTTCCACAAGCTTCCCACAATAAGTTGGGTGAATTTTGGCCCATTCCTCCTGACAGAACTGGTGTAACTGAGTCAGGTTTGTAGGCTTCCTTGCTCGCACACGCTTTTTCAGTTCTGCCCACACATTTTCTATAAGATTGAGGTCAGGGCTTTGTGATGGCCACTCCAATACCTTGACTTTGTTGGCCATTTTACCACAACTTTGGTAATACGCTTGGGGTCATTGTCCATTTGGAAGACCCATTTGCGACCAAGCTTTAACTTCCTGACTGATGTCTTGAGATGTTTCTTCAATATATCCACATAATTTTCCTTCCTCATGATGCCATCTATTTTGTGAAGTGTACCAGTCCCTCCTGCAGCAAAGCACCCCCACAACATGATGCTGCCACCCCCGTGCTGCACGGTTGGGATGGTGTTCTTCAAGCCTCCCCCTTTTTCCTCCAAACATAACGATGGTCATTATTGCCAAACAGTTCTATTTTTGTGTCATCAGACCAGATGACATTTCTCCAAAAAAGTATGATCTTTGTCCCCATGTGCAATTGCAAACCGTAGTCTGGCTTTTTTATGGCGGTTTTGTAGCAGTGGCTTCTTCCTTGCTGAGCGGCCTTTCAGGTTATGTCGATATAGGACTCATTTTACTGTGGATATAAATACTTTTGTACCTGTTTCCTCCAGCATCTTCACAAGGTCCTTTGCTGTTGTTCTGGGATTGATTTGCACTTTTCGCACCAAAGTCTCCTTCCTGAACGGTGTGACGGCTGCGTGGTCCCATGGTGTTTATACTTGCGTACTATTGTTTGTACAGATGAACATGGTACCTTCAGGCATTTGGAAATTGCTCCCATGGATGAACCAGACTTGGGAGCAAGGGGAATTTCCAATGCTGTAGGCTAACTTAAAAGACGTCTATATTATGCTGATATTTTGTATCTTTTGTGATAAATTGAGTCTTTTGGGGTGTCTTATGCCTAGAATTAGCCAAGGAGGTTGTATGGCTAATTTGGTTCCTATTCTGAAAGTTTGATAAATTGCATAATGACATGTATATTTAATTGTGCAACAAATGTATTTAGGGTGTCGTATACTGTATTTCAATGCAAATTCAGTGGTACTTCTGAAATATTTTGGAGCACCCTCTGATACTGGCCAGGATGAGGAGCCATCCATTTTTTACATTGTAGAATAAACTTTAAGACATCAAAACTGTGACATACCACATATGGAATCATGCATTAACCAAAAAAGTGTTAAACAAATCAAAATATATTTGAGATTCTTCAAAGTAACCACCCTTTGACTTGATGACAGCTTTGCACACTCATGGCATTCTCTCAACCAGCTTCATGGGACTGCCACAGGAATGGAAGACCCAGAAATACCTCTGCTGCAGAGGATAAGTTAATTTGAGTTACCAGCCTCAGATTGCAGCCCAAATAAATACTTCACAGAGTTCAAGTAACAGACACATCTGAATCAGGCCTTCATGGTCGAATTTCTGCAAAGAAACCACTACTAAAGGACACCAATAATAAGAAGAGACTTGCTTGGGCCAAGAAACACGAGCAATGGACATTAGACCGGTGTAAATTTATCCTTTGGTCTGGAGTCCAAATTTGAGATTTTTGGTTCCAACCTCAACCAAATTTAGATGTCAGACCGCAGTGAAGGAAAAGCAGCCAACAAGTGCTCAGCATATGTGGGAACTCCATCAAGACTGTTTGAAAAGCATTCCAGGTGAAGCTGGTTGAGAGAATGCCAAGAGTGTGCAAAGCTGTTCAGACAGCTTTATTATAAATGGATTAAGATGCTTTTTCCCCTCATCAATCTACACACAATACCCCATAATGACAAAGAAAAACATGTTTTTAGTAAGGTTTGCAAATGTATTAAAATTAAATTATTCAAATATAACAATTCCATAAGTATTCAGACCCATAACTCAGCACTTCTGGCAGTGATTACAGCCTCAAGTCTTCTTGGGTATGACGCTACAAGCTTGGCACACCTGTTTTTGGGGAGTTTCTCCCATTCTCCTCTCAAGCTCTGTCTCTCTGTACTTTGCTCCATTCATCTTTGCCTCAATCCTGACCAGTCTCCCAGTCTCTGCCGCTGAAAAAAATCCCCACAGCATGATGCTGTCACCACCAGTTGACAGTGCATGTCAGAGCAAAAACCAAGCCATGAGGTCGAAGCAATTGTCTGTAGAGCTCCGAGACAGGATTGTGTTGAGGCACAGATCTGGGGAAGGGTACCAAAACATTTCTGCAGCATTGAAGTTACCCAAGAACACAGTGGCCTCCATCATTCTTAAATGGAAGAAGTTTGGAACCACCAAGAACCACCAACTTCCTAGAGCTGGCCGCCCTGCCAAACTGAGCAATTGGCGGAGAAGGGCCCTTAGTGTGCAGCAACGCTCCCCATCCAACCTGACAGAGCTTGAGAGGATCTGCAGAGAAGAATGGGAGACACTCCCCAAATACAGGTGTGCCCAAGAAGAAGCTATAATCGCTTCAACAAAGTGTAAAGGGTCTGAATATTTATGTAAATGTGAAGTTTGGAACCACCAAGACTCTTCTGAATAAATTAGAAAAAAATAAACATTTTTCGCTTTGTCATTATGGGGTATTGTGTGTAGATTGATGAAGAAAAAAATGTATTTCATACATTTTAGAATAAGGCTGTAACGTAACAAAATGTGGAAGAAGTCAAGGGGTCTTAGTACTTAAAACAGAAAAAAGCACCATCCATATGTCTGGTTCAAGGACAGGGATGGTTTTTTTTGGACTTGCCAAAATCTCTCTTTGTTGGGTGAGTAGATAGCTACCTTACATAGGAGACGATATTAAATTCAAGGTGTTTGGGCCGGGGGGATTAGGCTGCTCAATTTGCATACTATCACTTTCATTCAAATTCCCAGGGATGGTAGTGTGGGATAGATGGATACCTGATGAAACATAAGTATCTGCAGATAGTGGCCTTTCAAGTGACAGAGTACTTAACACTCAGTAATAAAATCAAAATTTTCACCTGAGTTTTTTAGATAGTTTTATAACAGTGATTTAAGGATTGGTCTCTTGAGATAAGAGACCAATATAAACCCTTATAATATAATATGCTAATTACTGTTTCAGAGCTATAAAGAACATTCAGGCTGCCGCATCATGTAAAAATAATGTTACACCCGTAGCGGTACTTGGCTAAAATTAAATCTTTGTCATTCTGTATGTAGAATCCATGTGAGATCCCCTCAAACAAACACACAAATCTCATACCCAACAATCACGTTGATACAGACAGCTGTAATCAACGTTGAAGTCATGGTATGTCCCCAAACAACAAACATTGCCTTTTAACAGGTACAGCATGCCATCCGCCTATATAAAGAACAGTCTACTCTAGCCGCATCAAGTCATTAGCCAGCCTAATCCACTTGAGACTTGTTGCCTTGATTAAGCCATAATTCCAAACAAGCCACACCAGAGAACAAGAGAGCAACAAGAGAGCTGCCATATGGAATAGCAGCACATTATGTCAGTAGTGAAGTATAATAATTAAGTGGAAAATATTATTGTCCACCTCACTAATATGTATGATCTCAAACCATGACTTGATGTGTGGGGATTGAAGAGAAATGCAAAGGTGCAAATGCTCCTGGATTACATACTGAGACCAACCGTTTATGGCCAAAATACTTGGGAGCTTGTTTACAGAGTAGCTCCAGTGACGAGGTAAGTTGTTTTCTTTGAAAAAAGCATTTCATATATGGCTATGTTAAAGGGGCAATCTGCAATAATACATACTCATTGATTCTTGAAGAATATAACTTATAAATGCTCAATGAGCTTAGTTCAACTGTCATACCCCATCTGAACCCCAAATGTGCTCTTGTTTTATTGAAACAGTGGCGGCTTGACCGCTTTGTTATTGTTTGAACTGCAGATTGGCCCTTTAAGATGGTCTCTTACCATTTGAGTGTTTCCTGAATGAAAAAAGTGGAAGAGAAGAAAAAGAAGCAACAAAATAAAACTGTGAATATGTCCAATTATTATGGGAGGTAAGATGTTTGATAATAGACATAATTCATTCAACATGAATTCCATCATGTTCCTCTTGTCAGCTCAATCAGAGGGATTGTGATTGTAGGATGTTATGTGTGGACTTTTCTGTGATCTTATGTACATTAAACCCCCTAGTCCTTTAAAAACAACACTGACTTTGCATTTCAGAAACACAATCAGCTTTGAAACACATAAATCAGTACTCGCAATGTCATAGAAACATCAGTATTTCCCATAATGGCTTGTTACCTGATAGCCACTGGCACATACATGTTATAGGCCTTACCAAACTTGCCAAAGGGTAATGTAAAACTGTTTCAACATTCTCATTCCATGGCATAAATAAGCCTTTATAGAATTACATACATTGTCTCTGCTGTAGGATTGAGGTCAATCAATGAGGCCCGAGGGGAGCCAGAAGATAACAAGATTAAAACGTTGTCTCAGGGAACATTATCACCATGCTCTCATTGGTTTCTGTGTAGTGGACATGTTTGTTTTGGTCAGATCTATTTTGGTCTTTCAGTGTTTGGCAGTGTGACATGGCCCAGTTTCTATAAATTGTGATTCTTAATATGTTTGCCTGACAGGAATAACCATGGGATGTGGCGTCGCAAAGTCGAACCAGTTCCATACAAAAAAGGGAGGAAAAGGTAGGCCTAACCTGACAGTTGGGAGTCCTGGTCACTGGCCCTTATGTTCTATAACAGTGGTATTTAAAGTCGGGGTCGCAGGGATACTACAGTGGGGTCGCCGAAATGTAAAAATAAAACATTTTTTAAAATTTTAATACAAGAAATAGAGACTAGAGATTATTGTATGGGACAATATATAAACGTTTTTGAGAAAGATTATTTGAGCAAAAAAATGATAGAGTTAATGTAATTATTGGATTAATTTTGTTTCATTAGAATTGGGTGGGATGGGGTCCCTAGAAATTCTGCCTGAAAAAATGTGATCCCCGCTGAAAATGTTTGAATACCACTGTTCTACAAACATGAATCATGTTAACATCTTTCTTGTGTCATAGGCTGGCAGGTAGCCTAGTGGTTAAGAGCATTTGGTGAATAATTGAAAGGTTGCTGGTTTAAATCCCTGAGCTGACTAGGTGAAAAATCTGCTTACTGAGTAAAGGGTCTGAATACTTATGTAAATGTTGTATTTCCATTTTTTTATTGTTAATAAATTAGCAAGTATTGTGTGTAGATTGATGAAGGAAAAAAACAATTGAATCAATTTTAGAATAAGACTGTTACCTAACAAAATATGGAAAAAGTCAAGAGGTCTGAATACTTTCCGAAGGCACTGTATGAAATGTATCTTAACCATAATTTATCTGAAAGGATACAAAAAAGGCATCCACTGATAACATACTATGATTTCCTCTAAATTATTCAAATATGTTCTAACCATACACCCCTCTATTTCTCTTCCATAAAATAATGGAAGGTGAAATCTTCCCAGGTAAACTCAGAGTGCAGTGCCATATCTATCAGTCTTTCTCAAACCTTTTTTTGTAACTAACGATATGATTCTTCCTAATCTGAAGACTGCTTACATCAAATCTTTTAAACATGCAGTCTGGGATTGACCCTGAGTTAAAGGGGCAATCTGCAGTTGCTACATTATTTATTTTTTTACTTATACATTAAATATACAGTATGTACCCATTGATTCTCGAAGAATATAACTTATTAATGCCTCATGAGCTTAGTTCAACTGTAGTACCCTATCAGAACCCAATATACAAGATTGTTTTACTCCAATGTTTGTAATAAAGTAAATGTAAACAAACACTATGTAGACGCAAAGCATGTTTAATACTAAAATGTTGATATCATGGATGGTCAGCCCTTGCATCCATAGCTCTGTCTATGAATTTGAGAGTGGTTATATTTCTCCAGCCCCATCCCTCACCTTTTCAGAAATAGGGGCGGGGATTTCACTTCGTTATTGTTTCAACTGCTGTTTGCCGCTTTAAGCAGCGTAAATGGAACACAATTCCCTTTAATGCACATTCTCTCTACACGTATTCTGACATTGAATTTAAGCATGAGAATATTATGCTATTCACCAGATATTCGTTTGGGGTGGAGATCGAATAAATGAAGGTGTGGCGGTATGTTTACAGATATACCGTATTCTGACCTTGACTTAATTCCCTAATAATTCCACCACCTTTACGTGCAAGGAAACCATGGCTGCGTTTCAAACCTCAAAGTAGACAGCCCTCGGCCCTAAACCCTAAGCCCTTGAATTAGGTTTTACATCATCACATCCGAGTGTACCTTAAATGTCCCTTGCCCAAGTGAGGGAGAGTGATGATCGAAGAGGCAACGTTCTTGGTGGAAATCTTGAAATTGAACTTAAAAACAACCAACCTAAAGCTTTTAATGTACCTAGTAAGGAAATGTATCTAGCTTTTTATTGTTTAGTCATTTATTCCAATACATTTCAGAATTCCCCAAAATATGTTTATCTAGATACGTTTTATAGGCTTCTCACTACGAGACTAAGCCGATTTGCCAACGCTAAAATCAATGTCTATAAAAAAGTTTTAGTAAGCTAGCTTCATACTTTTTCTGACATGCCGAAAATACAGCCTTGTTGATTAAATTTGACAATTCTCAGCCACCAGAGTTTGACATGTGACTACAGTTTGCATTGAATTGTGGGTCATATCAACCCTGCAAGTGACCGAGCTAAATCGAGGGCAGAGGGTGCAACGTTAATGAATTGGACCTCCTCTTAAGATGGCAATAAAACTGCATCTGGTTTCGACAGGGATTCCCTGAGGGAAAGTGCCTAGCGCAAGGGTTGAGGGCATAAAAATAATGTGTTTGGACTGCAGCCCATGAATAACGCTTTGAACACACCGACTGTAACATTGTGCAAAATAGTATGCAGCATCATCTAGATACAGTGGGGAGAACAAGTATTTGATACACTGCCGATTTTGCAGGTTTTCCCACTTACAAAGCATGTAGAAGTCTGTAATTTTTATCATAGGTACTCTTCAACTGTGAGAGACGGAATCTAAAACAAAAATCCAAAAAATCACATTGTATGATTTTTAAGTAATTAATTAGCATTTTATTGCATGACATAAGTATTTGATACATCAGAAAAGCAGAACTTAATATTTGGTACAGAAACCTTTGTTTGCAATTACAGAGATCATAGATTTCCTGTAGTTCTTGACCAGGTTTGCACACACTGCAGCAGGGATTTTGGCCCACTCCTCCATCCAGATCCTTCAGGTTTCGGGGCTGTCGCTGGGCAATACGGACTTTCAGCTCCCTCCAAAGATTTTCTATTGGGTTCAGGTCTGGAGACTGGCTAGGCCACTCCAGGACCTTGAGATGCTTCTTACGGAGCCACTCCTTAGTTGCCCTGGCTGTGTGTTTCAGGTCATTGTCATGCTGGAAGACCCAGCCACGACCCATCTTCAATGCTCTTACTGAGGGAAGGAGGTTGTTGGCCAAGATCTCACGATACATGGCCCCATCCATCCTGCCCTCAATACGGTGCAGTCGTCCTGTCCCCTTTGCAGAAAAGCATCCCCAAAGAATGATGTTTCCACCTCCATGCTTCACGGTTGGGATGGTGTTCTTGGGGTTGTACTCATCCTTCTTCTTCCTCCAAACACGGCGAGTGGAGTTTAGACCAAAAAGCTCTATTTTTGTCTCATCAGACCACATGACCTTCTCCCATTCCTCCTCTGGATCATCCAGATGGTCATTGGCAAACTTCAGACGGGCCTGGACATGCGCTGGCTTGAGCAGGGGGACCTTGAGTGCGCTGCAGGATTTTAATCCATGACGGCGTAGTGTGTTACTAATGGTTTTCTTTGAGACTGTGGTCCCAGCTCTCTTCAGGTCATTGACCAGGTCCTGCCGTGTAGTTCTGGGCTGATCCCTCACCTTCCTCATGATCATTGATGCCCCACGAGGTGAGATCTTGCATGGTGCCCCAGACCGAGGGAGATTGACCGTCATCTTGAACTTCTTCCATTTTCTAATAATTGCGCCAACAGTTGTTGCCTTCTCACCAAGCTGCTTGCCTATTGTCCTGTAGCCCATCCCAGCCTTGTGCAGGCCTACAATTTTATCCCTGATGTCCTTACACAGCTCTCTGGCCTTGGCCATTGTGGAGAGGTTGGAGTCTGTTTGATTGAGTGTGTGGACAGGTGTCTTTTATACAGTTAACGAGTTCAAACAGGTGCAGTTAATACAGGTAACGAGTGGAGAACAGGAGGGCTTCTTAGGGGGTTGTACTCATCCTTCTTCTTCCTCCAAACACGGCGAGTGGAGTTTAGACCAAAATACTCAATTTTTGTCTCATCAGACCACATGACCTTCTCCCATTCCTCCTCTGGATCATCTAGAAGGTCATTGGCAAACTTCAGACGGGCCTGGACATGCGCTGGCTTGAGCAGGGGGACCTTGCGTGCGCTGCAGAATTTTAATCCATGACGGCATAGTGTGTTACTAATGGTTTTCTTTGAGACTGTGGTCCCAGCTCTCTTCAGGTCATTGACCAGGTCCTGCCGTGTAGTTCTGGGCTGATCCCTCACCTTCCTCATGATCATTGATGCCCCACGAGGTGAGATCTTGCATGGTGCCCCAGACCGAGGGAGATTGACCGTCATCTTGAACTTCTTCCATTTTCTAATAATTGCGCCAACAGTTGTTGCCTTCTCACCAAGCTGCTTGCCTATTGTCCTGTAGCCCATCCCAGCCTTGTGCAGGTCTACAATTTTATCCCTGATGTCCTTACACAGCTCTCTGGCCTTGGCCATTGTGGAGAGGTTGGAGTCTGTTTGATTGAGTGTGTGGACAGGTGTCTTTTATACAGTTAACAAGTTCAAACAGGTGCAGTTAATACAGGTAACGAGTGGAGAACAGGAGGGCTTCTTAAAGAAAAACTAACAGGTCTGTGAGAGACGGAATTCTTACTGGTTGGTAGGTGATCAAATACTTATGTCATGCAATAAAATGCAAATTAATTATTTAAAAATCATACAATGTGATTTTCTGGATTTTTGTTTTAGATTCCGACTCTCACAGTTGAAGTGTACCTATGATAAAAATTACAGACCTCTACATGTTTTGTAAGTAGGAAAACCTGCAAAATCAGCAGTGTATCAAATACTTGTTCTCCCCACTGTATGTGTGCAACAAAAGTTCAACATTCACCTTCTGCTACCATTTCTGTAAACCTGTTTACGCATACAGTTTGACGCAAACGTTCGATAAATCCAACGTATGCACCACACAGAAAGCCCTGCAACTGCCTCTGCAACGCAATGCTGCAAGGCAAACGCAGCGTTCCATTGGACAGGAATGTACTTCTGGTGCAGCAAAGCGCAAATATACTGTTGGTGTGTTCGAAGCGTAAGGTCTAGCACCGGTTACAACTTGATAAGAGTTACTAATAAGAGCTAGGTAAATGAGTAATCCAATTCCCTTGAATAAGGGAATTGTAAATATATCTATTGTACCTTATAATCGCTGGAGACATATATGAAACCTGTCGTGTGCCAGCAAACTGAAGCATATCAACTTTCCCACAGTTAAGTTTATGAAATGCTGTGCCATTATGCATAATTAAAATATTATGGCCTTTTAACTTGCAGGGATGGTCACTCTCGAATGTCTTACTTATAGGCTACCCCAACTTTCTCTGTTTCATATTTCTATCATGTTAAATATTAGCCACAATCAGTATTGACCGTCAGTAGGCCTAATAACCACACATATTCAACTGCCAATTTACTGTTAGTTCCCTTCAGTTGGTATAGCCTACATTTTCTTTTTTTTACATTTTTTCATTTACTTCCTCTGTAAACGTCGTTACCCCCAGTTGATAACTGTTACAGTTGATAACAAGGTTGGTGGTTGGACATATTAGTGAGGTGGACAAAAAGAACATTTACAGTCGTGGTCAAAGGTTTTGAGAATGACACAAGTATTGGTCTCCACAAAGTTTGCTGCTTCAGTGTTCTTAGATCTTCATGTCAGTAGTTACTATGGTACACTGAAGTATAATTACAAGTATTCCATAAGTGTCAAAGGCTTTCATTGACAATGACATTCAGTTTATGTAAAGAGTCAATATTTGCAGTGTTGACCCTTCTTTTTCAAGACCTCTGCAATCCGCCCTGGCATGCTGTCAATTAACTTCTGGGCCACATCCTGACTGATGGCAGGCCATTCTTGCATAATCAATGCTTGGAGTTTGTCAGAAGTTGTGGGGTTTTGTTTGTCCACCCGCCTCTTGAGGATCGACCACAAGTTCTCAATGGGATTAAGGTCTGGGGAGTTTCCTGGCCATGGACCCAAAATGTTGATGTTTTGTTCCCCGAGCCACTTAGTTATCACTTTTGCATTATGGCAAGGTGCTCCATCATGCTGGAAAAGGCATTGGTCGTCACCAAACTGTTTTCCGGATGGCCCAAACAATCGGAAAGGGGATTCATCAGAGAAAATGACTCTACCCCAGTCCTCAGATGTCCAATCCCTGTACCTTTTGCAGAATATCAGTCTGTCCCTGATGTTTTTCCTGGAGAGAAGAGGCTTCTTTGCTGCCCTTCTTGACACCAGGTCATCCTCCAAAAGTCTTCGCCTCACTGTGCGTGCAGATGCACTCACACCTGCCTGCTGCCATTCCTGAGCAAGCTTTGCACTGGTGGTGCCCCGATCCCGCAGCTGAATCAACTTTAGGAGACGTCCTGGCGCTTGCTGGACTTTCTTGGGCGCCCTGACACCTTCTTCACAACAATTGAACCTCTCTCCTTGAAGTTCTTGATGATCCGATAAATGGTTGATTTAGGTGCAATCTTACCAGCAGCAATATCCTTGCCTGTGAAGCCCTTTTTGTGCAAAGCAATGATTATGGCATGTGTTTCTTTGCAGGTAACCATGGTTGACAGAGGAAGAACAATGATTTCAAGCACCATCCTCCTTTTAAAACTTCCAGTCTGTTATTCTGACTCAATCAGCATGACAGAGTGATCTCCAGCCTTGTCCTCGTCAACACTCTCACCTGTGTTAACGAGACAATCACTGACATGATGGCAGCTGGTCCTTTTGTGGCAGGGCTGAAATGCAGTGGAAATGTTTTTGGGGGGATTAAGTTCATTTTCATGGCAAAGAGGGACTTTGCAATTAATTGCAATTCATCTGATCACTCTTCATGACATTCTGGAGTGTATGCAAATTGCCATCATCAACACTGAGGCAGCAAACTTTGTGGAGACCAATACTTGTGTCATTCTCAAAACTTTTGACCACGACTGTAGGCTAATAAAAGCGTTATGGAGCAAAGCGCAGACCAAGCCCTAACAGTTTGAAGCCGATGGTTAGTGCAGGCAAGTGCAGGCATTAGACGGTATAACGGTATAGCCTACTATTGTGCACTATTCTCCCTATATTATAATTCTATATACACTTATCTTCCAACATTACCATGGGTTGAATAACTATGGCAACTTTCAGGATTAATCAATATATTTTGTGCATAAAGGCTCTCCAAACCTGTTTTTTTATGATTCATAAATACTTTCCTAACCTTAAATAATCTAATCTAGTATTTATTAATCTACCAATTGGTGCTGAAACGGAGATGAATATGCATATATTTAGATGGCTTTCTTTTATTGATCCATAATATTCTGAACCGTTATCTCAATATATTCTATTGAGTCTGTCAGCAAAATTCTAACTAAAAGGCACACTGTATTTAAAGGGGTGGTTTAAGATAAATTGTACTGAAAAACCTATTGAATGAAAACTCTACGAGAAAATGTGTTAGGTAACCACACCTGCAGAGCACGTTACGAGACTGAATAAGGTAAGCCTGAATACCAAATACTGAGAAGTGTATAGGAAAGGCATGGATAGGAAAGGCCTACATTTCCTAAGTCTGAATTGACCCCTTACAAATTCGTAACATATGATACGAATTGCAAAAACATTTCTTAACATATTATACGAATTGCAAAAACATTTCTTAACATTTCATACGAATTGCAAAAACATTTCTTAACATTTCATACGAATTGCAATAAAACATTTTAACATATCATACGAAATGGATGATGTACTAAACAATTCAACAACATTTTCGGGGACCTGTTTTGGCTCGGGAGCACTACTTTCAAAACTACTGGCTGAAATTATACAAACGCCCTGGAGCATCACTTTAATGAGCGCTGACTAACTTTATGTCTTGTAACCATCTCGGGGAACAGTGCTGGTCCACGGACCGGAGGTTGGGAAACACCGATCATGTATCCATTTCTCCATGCTTTTTAAAGACTCCTACACATCTATCCAACTACAGCCAACTAAATATTGATGATGTGTTGGGTCGTTTTTTTCCCCAACTCATGTTATATCGGGACCAACTACAAGCAACTTTGTCCGATTCAATAACCATCTATAGACGGTTGGGTTGGCTGTAGTTGGATAGATGTGTAGGAGCCTTAGAGGATGTGCGTACTCTTCTTTTCAAGCAAGTTCTACAAAGATAAAGCATTGTCCTTTAGAAAATGTATACCAATTTGCAGTATACACAGAATAATGTTGACTTTACCTCACTTACCTCAAAGCCTAAACTGTTTGTATGTGTGTGAAATTATTGAATGCATTTTCTCTTATTTTTCTGTATCTGCAACGCTACATGAAGCCATCACATGTAAGCCCACATTCTTCCCTTCTATGTAGATGGTGTTTACTTGTAAGGTAGCAGGTAAACAGGAAGCAGATGGAATGTTTACAGCAGGGTCAGTCTGGGACAAAGGTCAAGGCTGTAGTGGTTAGGTTTTTGTTGGACAGTATGTTGTTGTGTCACATTAGCATGGGTGTACTGGGACCAGAATCAGTCCAGGCATTTGTTACACAATGGCCAGACCTGGCATTGATAAATCATGGCAATCAATGATCTGTTATTGTTATAATACTGTTATGATGATATATCAAATACTGTACTGTTGTGACCCACCCAGACACATACAGCCACACAATGCATGAACAAACACAGGCATGTCTGTGGGTCTAGATCTAGCACTGAATGGTCTCTCTCTATTCTGTCCAACAGCGATGAAGGCAGCTGTGCTGATCCAGCGCTGGTACCGTCAGTATGTGGCTCGTATGGAGATGAGACGCAGATATACCTGGAACATCTTCCAGTCTATAGAATACTCTGGGGAGCAGGCCCAGATCAAAGTGAGACACTGTAGTCTCCCTGTATATTAGTGTACAACTGCCAGAGATGGCAGCTATTATGGCACAGTTGGTAGTGCACTTGCCCTGCAACTACAGGGTATCTGGTTCATGCCCCTCCCCCCAGCTGTTCCCCATGAATTGGTACACTACTTCGAAGCAGTGGAGGCTGCTGAAGGGAGGATGCCTCATTATAATGGCTGGAACGGAACAAATCGAACGGCATCAAACCACGTGTTTGATGTATTTGATACCATTCCACTGATTCCGCTCCAGCCATTACCACGAGCCCTTCCTACCCAATTAAGGTGCCACCAACCTCCTGTGCTTCGAAGGACATGGCAAATGAAAGGAGAATAAATAAGAAATTAAAGATTGATTGACATTTTAATTTATGTAGAAAATAAATCATCCAAAAAGTGCAATATTCATATTTCCTAGAGTCTGAGGAAAGGTTTTATACATAATCATTCAACTTAATCATGCAGTTCCTCTGGTGAGTACCTACTTATAGAATACTTTGTGACACTTTGCTAAAGAAAATGTCTCTCTCTCTTCTCTATGCAGCTTTACAATTTCCTTGGCTACCTCATGGACAACTTCCACCCAACTAGCACTGAACGTAAGACTTTCCCTGCCCTTCTGTTGTGTATACAATTGTGACCCTTATGTCTGGTTTCATTAGTGTTGTTATATTATACCTGTGGTTTCTCCCCTACAGGCAACTTAATCTCTCACATATTCAGAGACAATGAAGTGTGCCGTGATACAGAGTGGGAGAGGCACTTCTGCTATAAGAACATTGAGGTGCCAGAGATCTACTCAGGGCCCCATCTTATCTTCCCTCTTACTGTGGAACAGGTGGCTGCCATGGTAGAGGCCTTCAGGAATAAAAGAGTAGGTGCATTTATGTACAGTTAGAATGAAATTGATCCTCTGTTCCTAACTGTGGTGCTTTAGTTTTATCACAAATCCCCTTCACTACACAACTGTTTCTCCCAGTAGCAGCTCCACTCTCGGTACGTTCTCCAACTTCTCCTGGAAACATGGAAGTTACTCCGAAAGCTGCCGAACATCAGTCGAATCTCCACCTGCCACAGCAAAGAAATCACCATTTGTGGTGAGTAATAAATCACCCATTTTCTTTTGTCCCGATTCACCTCATTGAGGAGAGCAACAATTTCCAAATGTTTTTTTTTGTATACCTTAAAATTATACAGATATTAGTAAATTATAAACTTTAATTAATTAATGATAGTTATATCAGTGTATTGATATAGCATTGTTTCATCCAAGGTGATTTACATGGGCAGCTGGAAGACTTGCTGTTGATATTTTACAAGGTACTGTGTGTCATCTGCTACAATACATCAGCTAAAATTAAATCATTATTTTTGTTGAAACTTTCCCCCAAAACACATATGAAGTAATACATTTAAGATATTCATAGTCTGTTTTGTTGTTGTTTTCCCTGTAGAATGGCATGCCATCATTGGACCGGCCATATGTTTTCAATGGAGACTTTGTTGATCGAGGCAAAGATTCCATTGAGATTCTCCTCATTCTTTTTGCCTTCCTACTTGTGTATCCAAACAATGTTCACCTCAACAGGGGAAACCATGAAGACCATATTGTCAACTTGAGGTATATAGTCAAAACACTGATCATGTACGAATTCAATATATTTAATTATTTACAAAATCATATATTTTCAACTCTGGTATCTCTTTGTCGTTTGTTTAGGTATGGCTTCACCAAGGAGGTGTTGGGGAAATACAAGGTAGGTTTCATTTTATAAAAGTTCTATGAATAAAGAACACATCCTGGTGAAGTGTTGACTATCACAAGATGAACTTGTAGTGGGCAGTAATATTTGACATGTGCATATGATACATATAATATATTTAATATATAATAATAATATATTATACAGTGCATATGATATTATAAATACCTCACATGCGACTCGTGACGCGACTAAGCAATTAGCCTATTCAAATGTTTATCTGACTCCATAAAGATACTTAACTATATGCAAGAGACTACAGTTGAACCATGCGCAATCAAGTATTATGCATTAAATAATATAATAATACTTTGAGCAAAAACGTTTATCTTTAATTTACAATCTGTAGCAACTAACTACGAGAATAGAAAGGTTCAGAACTTGTGTGAAATATCACAGCACAGTTTAAGAATATATGGCAAATAGATATGTAAAATGGATGGTGTTAAGGGAGGGGTTAATGGGAGGGGTTGAGTGGAGCTGAAGGGTGGGATTGAAAACAACAAGATAACTCATGTAAAATATACTGTGAACATAATATGTATATAGGTTCAGAACTTTTGTGAAACAGCACAGTTAAAAATATACAGTATGGCAAAATAGAAATGGATGGGCTTCAGAGGTAGATGGGAGGGGTTGATGGTAGCTGAAGGATGGGATTAAAAACAAACAAAAGATAACTATTGTAAAATACATTGTGTCTAAAATGTATATAGTGTGTATAAGCTGGAAGTAGAAGGTGTGTGCCTTTCCAAATCATGGCCAATCAATTGAATTTACCACAGGTGGACTCCAATCAAGTTGTAGAAAACTCTCAAGGATGATCAATGGAAACAGGATGCACCTGAGCACAATTTCGAGTCTCATAGCAAAGGGTCTGAATAATGTAAATAAAGTATTAAAAACATTCGTTTTTTTATAAATTTGCAAACATTTCTAAAATGGATTACATTTTAAAACCTGTTTTCTCTTTGTCATTATGGGGTATTGTGTGTAGTCTCATTGGAAGAGGAGTAGTTTTTTTTGGAAATAGTACATTTGAAATTTCCCCCCCGGGGGATCAATAAAGTACCTATCTATTTGACAGATGTTGGAATCTGTCTCTCGAGTTTTATTCATTTGTAAGTAAAAAATGTAATCCATTTTAGAATAAGACTGTATTGTGACAAAATGTGGAAAAAGTCAAGGGGTTTGAATACTTTCCGAAAGCACTGTATATATAGTATATATATATATTTAAAAGATCAATGAATGGTCATGAGAAGCGAATATCAAATAAGTATTATTTAATAACTTTGTAAAATGAATGGGTTCACATGCAAGGCATAAAGCTTAAGTTACAAGGCAATACTGAAATCAACAAAGCATTATTCTAGGCATATGCTGTAGATTCTAAGGTAAATTTACAAGGCAAAGCATGGACAAACAGATGTTTACTAGACCAGGAGCTTAGAAACCTAGGAAATGAGAATGGATCATACAACCTTCCTCCATTGACTGGATTAAGGATAAGAGAGAGAACAAAGGCATTTCATTCCATTTATAACATCTAAAGGTGTAACAGTTCAACCCAGAGACCAACCACCTTTGACCAATCAAACAATACCAAGTTTACAGTGTAACCTGACCACCAAGGCCCAATCTCCACAGGGTGTCACAGTATGCTTGTGTGGGGGATAAGGGCTGACTAGTCTTTGTGCATTGTCCTATCCTTGTGTTCCGGGGCCATTTGCATGCAGCTCCAGATGACAGAGAACACATAAATTAGGGCCGAGACTACAAGCTCACTGAAGTCTGTTGTCAGTCTCATGTAGAACTGTAAATACGTGCAGGCTGTTCTGAATAGTTTGTTGACCATATGGCATTAAATCCTCTTTATCCTACTTATACAACATCAGGAAAATCTCTTTGCTCCCTGAACAGTCTCTTTATTTAATACTCTGGTTCCTTGGAATCACAACTATAAACTGCAGTTGACTTGCTCAATGCTGTCAGGCACAGAGTTTTAAAGGGAAACTCTGGTCACTTTGCTGGGTGTATTTCCACGTACGATGTGGGTCACTCGTCGACTCCTCGACGTAACGTCCAGTAAAAGGATTAAGGTCATCAGTGTTCTCCCAATGTGCCGGTTACAGGTTACAGTGAGTCAGGATGATCGGTGGCTTTACTGTACCTAAACCCAGGCAGCAATGCACTCTTGGATCTTTACCCAGACTCTAAACATGCATCAAAACAGTACAGCTAAAGTGATTATTTGTTTACACTGGTTTAACAGCCAGACCAGTTTGACATACATTTTTTAAACACAATTCCCAACTTTGCTGGCACATATAGGGAAGAAATGTCACACTCCTCTTATCTATTCAACAATGCAGTGATTGATTATAATGATAGTTTGTTTCCCTTGTCCTCAGATGCACGGCAAGAGGATCCTAAAGTTGCTTCAGAAGATCTTTAGCTGGTTGCCCCTGGCCACGGTCATCGATCAGAAAGTGTTGATCCTGCATGGGGGCATCTCCAACACCACGGACCTCTGCCTCATAGCCAGAGTGGACAGACACAAAGTGAGATGTGTGGTTTCTATCAATCAATCAATCAAAGTTATGGTGGCACATACACTATACAAACACGAAGAAAAGGAAAAACGGTCAATCTGCACTGACTGACAAAGAGCACTCACTCTTTCTCTCGCTATCTCTCTGTTGTCTCCCAGTACGTGTCGGCCCTGAGGCCCCCTAAGAAGAGGGCACAACACCCGGTGAGCCAGTCCTCTGTGGACTCGGACATGGAAGACGACCTGTCAGGCACCAAGAACAACCAGCGGCGTGTCTCCCTGATCAAGGCCAACTCTTTCGGACCCCGGGATGGCTTCCAGCGCCGCTCACTCCAGGACTTTTCCGGCAGGGTCCCCCGGACCGTTGACGAGGAGATTGAGGTACGGCGGAGGCAGTCCTGCTTCATCAAGAGTGGCTTCAGCCACAGTCAGGGGGAAATCAAATACCCGGTCGTCTCCTCGGCGTCGCAGGAATCCACCGACACAGCAGACACTACCGTAGAGGAGTGGAAACAGGTGAGGACCTCCGGCTGGGGATGTGTTGTAGACTAGAGCGGTGGTTTAGTGAACTGCGCTCTGTGATGAGTAACAGTAATCTTGTCTGAGACCTGCCGACTTTAGCCTTTAGCTTAATCCAGGTTCGATACTCGGTCAGTTACTCATGATTGGTTGTTGAACACCATCTCAGCACTAGGAGTGCTCTACGCTCTGTTTGTGTATGTCGCAGGTTGACGTTTATTGCCATGAATCTTGCCCTGGTGGCAGAACTGAGCGGTTTCCACTAGATCAGGGGTAGGCAACCCTGGTCCTGGAGTGCCGTAGACGCTAGATAGACCAGCTGCAAAGTCAAAATTGGCTATATCATAAGAATGTATGAAACTTAACTACCAGTGACTAACTTCACTTAGTCACTGGTAGACAGACTGTAAGACAGAGGACCATGAATTCGTCAACCTGAATAACAATATTGTTTTCCAATTTGCCATCCATCTTACAAGCAGACACACGTTTCAGGACAGCCCCTCGTTTTACAAGCAGACACGTTTCAGGACAAGCATTAGTTTTACAAGCAGACACTTTTCAGGACAAGCCCTCGTTTTACAAGCAGACACGTTTCAGGACAACCCCTCGTTTTACAAGCAGACACGTTTCAGGACAACCCCTCGTTTTACAAGCAGACACATTTCAGGACAAGCATTCGTTTTACAAGCAGACACTTTTCAGGACAAGCCCTCGTTTTACAAGCAGACACGTTTCAGGACAAGCCCTCGTTTTACAAGCAGACACGTTTCAGGACAAGCCCTCGTTTTACAAGCAGACACGTTTCAGGACAACCCCTTGTTTTACAAGCAGACACTTTTCAGGACAAGCCCTCGTTTTACAAGCAGACACGTTTCAGGACAAGCATTCGTTTTACAAGCAGACACGTTTCAGGACAAGCCCTCGTTTTACAAGCAGACACGTTTCAGGACAAGCCCTCGTTTTACAAGCAGACACGTTTCAGGACAAGCCCTCGTTTTACAAGCAGACACGTTTCAGGACAAGCCCTCGTTTTACAAGCAGACACGTTTCAGGACAACCCCTTGTTTTACAAGCAGACACATTTCAGGACAAGCCCTCGTTTTACAAGCAGACACGTTTCAGGACAAGCATTCGTTTTACAAGCAAACACGTTTCAGGACAAGCCCTCGTTTTACAAGCAGACACGTTTCAGGACAAGCCCTCGTTTTACAAGAGTAGCCCAACTACATTTTTGTTCTCTTCCCTTAAACTCAATGGTGAAGGCTAATGTGTCTTACAGTACAATAGTTATTCAACTGAATTCATCGCAGTATTTTAAGGAAAATCAATCTCTTAAATGGTGAAATGATTATCTGCAGTAAGCGCTGGCTAAAAGTCGGGTACTATTTAGGGAATAGTGTCTCATTTGAGATACAGCCATGGTCTTCTCACCTCTATATCTAATTATAGCCCTAAACCAGTCATCTGTTTATTGTCATTTTTGTTTTCCTTATGATAGTCTATTGTAAAGTCTTTGGGACTGACAAAAATGCTAATCATTTTACAATGTATTATTAATATGATTAGATCCTGGACCTACTGTGGAGTGACCCCATGTCTCAGAACGGCTGCATACCCAATGAGGTGCGGGGAGGAGGCTGCTACTGGGGGCCAGACGTCACCCAGGAATTCCTGGACAGACACAACATGCAGCTCATCATCCGCTCCCACGAGTGCAAGCAGGATGGCTACGAGTTCTGCCACAACCGCAAGGTGAGAACAGCTGGCTAAAGGTGTCTAAGGGTTTACATAGGATGGGTAAGACAGTGTCTCAGAGTAGGAGTGTGGATATATTACACTTCCCCCTGTCCATATAATCGTATTCAACGGCAAAACTGATCTAGACGTGACCTGATCATAAAACATTCTAGACCCTCATTATACGCTATATCTACGAGTTTGTCCTAGTCAGGTCATGAGGCCAGGAACAATTCCTGGCCTTGCTAATGGCATATGTTGAATTTTTATTTATTTTATTTAACTAGGCAAGTCAGTTAAGAACAAATTATTATTTACAATGATGGCCTACCTACAGGGTCAGCCATAGTAGCTATGCACACTTTGCCCTGTCGTGACATAGGCCTACACTACCGTCTTAACTCACTTGGCAGAGGGGAGCAGTTGCTCCACCATACTTTTGAGCTAATATTCTATAAGAGGAACAGGAGCTCATGCAGTAGAACATTTGAGGTGCCAGTAATCAGCTCCGGTGAAGTCCTGCCCAAGTCAAGCACGGGTTGTAAAGCTGCTCAATTGCTTTAGTCAGTCTAAATTTTGTGCTTTGAAAGTGCAGTACGAGAGATTAAACATTGCTTTTCACTGTTTGGTAATTCTGTATTGTTTACAATTTGTACAACAGGTCCTCACCCTGTTCTCTGCCTCCAACTACTATGAAGTGGGCAGCAACAGAGGAGCCTACGTGAAACTAGGACCAGACCTAGTGCCTTATTTGATTCAGTACCAGGCTAGCAGTATGACTCGAGAACTCACCCTGAGGAAAAAGTAAGCTACAACAGACAATGGAAGATTATTTAGATTAATAAAATATAGATTATGAAATTGACGAGGACAGAGTTTGATCTGCTCTCCCTGTCTGGACTATAGTGTGGGGAAGGTGGAACATTCAGCCCTCAAGGTCCTGCGGGAACAGTTGTTTGCACACAAGTCGGACCTCGTCTGTGCCTTCCAAGAGTTTGACAAAGACAAAACAGGTGTCGTATCAATTAAGATTTGTGTGATTTAATCCAATTTACACCCTTTACTTGTTTATAGTCATATTTCATGAGCCATAATATCTTAATTGGTGGTTGTTTTTTGTGGGGGGAATAGATCAGCTATGAAATTGAAGTCTATTAAATAACATAACTTGCATCCTTTTGGATCCTTTTTTTCCCTACCACCCCCTGGTTGGAGGACTTGGTGGAAAACATAAAACCTCTCTCTCTCTCTCTCTCTCTCTGTATATATACAGTATACTGTATATACAGTGTATATATATATTTGTATGTCTTATATATATATATGAATACAGTATAGTTTCTTCCTATTTGTATTTGTACTGGATATATACTCAGATATAACATCTTATCTATACAAATCCCGGTAGTAAAGTTCATTGTAAAATCAACTTAAACGTTAAGCAGTCCCCTCCTCCCTGTCTCCAACACAGGGCAGGTGTCTCTGAATGACTGGGCTACGGCGGTAGAGAGTGTGCTGCGTCTAGGCCTACCCTGGAGGATGCTAAGATTTCAGCTGGTCACCTGCAAGACTCCGGGGGGCATGTTGGACTACCAGGAGTGGTTCCAGGAACTCTCCATAAAAGAACCACAAATGGAGGTAATAGCATGTTACATCTGTCATTTAACTTCCATATTGATCCAAATGTGGAGGTACATACTTCTGCCCCAACAGGGTAATTGTGTTTGTGTGTCTTGTCCAAGCATACGTGGTTATATGGCATTCGGTGGGAGCACACCTGTTATGTCGTGACACACCTTTTGTTTCAAAACCTGATGCCAAAGAAAATAATGGGTGTCGTTCCATAGAGTGTTCACAGACAACTCTTCCCTTGATTGCCTATTCAGCACATCGATCAGGGTTTGCTTGAGACCCTGTACCGCCATCGCGCCACCTTGGAGACCATCTTCAGAATAGTGGATTTAGACAACTCAGGTAACAATACTCTTTTACTCCGCCTCCAGTCCATGTGTTGTTTCTTCAGGTGAATGTTTTGATCCCACAAGACATGACGTCAACTACTGGTTACCGGTTGAGCTCAGTTATTTGTGTGCGGCGCGTAGTTTGCATACGTACATACGTAAGTACACTCAGACACATGTTGTAATTGTTGAGGCCAACCTCCCTGTAATCGGTCTGTGAGGTGTTAAAGCTAACGTCAGCAGTAGGTGGTGGCTGATTTAAGATTAACCCACTCTAGTGTCACATCCAGCCAACTGATGCCAGCCCTGCTACCTATCTCTCCCCTCCTCCCACTGGCTCTCCATCTCTCCCCTCTCTCCTGCCTCTTCCTAGTGTACATTTTCAGCCAACCACCCATACTATGCAATGTCTCTTTTATAGCTTTTATTTTTTTGCACTCCAGATATCTTGTATTTCTATACTTTTTCATACTGCCGCTCTATGTATCATGTACCGTGTATCTGTCTTTTGTGTACTTTTCGTTGTGGCATTTTGCACCTGCCCTGTGTTTTGTTGTAGCTGCTTGACAATGAAATTTCCCCCCCGGGGGATAAATAAAGTATCTATCTATCTATCTATCTATCTATCTATCTATCTATCTATCTATCTATCTATCTATCTATCTATCTATCTATCTATCTATCTATCTATCTATCTATCTATCTATCTATCTATCTATCTATCTATCTATCTATCTATCTATCTCCCCTCTCTCGCTCCCTCCTCCCTTCTCCCTCCAGGGTTCATCACAATGGAGGACTTCCGCCAGACGTGGAAGCTGCTGAGTGCCTTCTTAAAGATGGAGATCACTGACGAGGCCATCTCGGACCTGTCCGTCACCATAGACACCAACCAGGACGGCAACATTGACATTGATGAGTTCATGGAGGCCTTTCGGCTGACGGACAAGAAGAGCCGGCTGGAAAGGGGAAAGAGCATGTTTATGGGGACCGTCACTGACCTGACCAAACTGGAGGAGGACCCCAATATTTTAGGGATTAGTGGGACTGGAGGGGGACCCCAACATAGTATGTAGTAGTGGCAGTACGTTTTTTTAAAAGACACTATCCACTCAAGACACTATCCACACAAGACACTATCCACCCAAGACACTATCCACCCAAGACCAACAAACTACTACTAGTTTCGAATGGAGAGAGAGAATGTAAGATACTGCTTGTTTATTACCTCAGAGACTATGGAGGTAGCACAGAAACAAACAAACAAACAAGCCAACAAGTTTGATCATTGACGCACATTGAGACATTGACACTATGGAGTGTTACAGCAGTGTCGATTAGGCTAGAAGGTGGATAGCAATCTCCTTGGTGATTAGAGAGGATGGCTGGATTTTATTTTCATCATAGGTTGAAGTTCAAGAAGACACCACAGAGGGATGTGGTTTTAAGTTAACTCAGTCTGTGTGCAGATGCAGAGGCCAACAATAAATATACACAACGTCGTCAAAGTTTATGTCCTTCCAAGCGGAGTGACTTGTCCATAATTGGAAACTTTCAAATATGAAAAACATTATATTTTTGCCAGACTCTTGTAAATAGTTTCAGACTGTTATTGGTGCCTTAGTGATAGAATAGGGAAAGCATTCCATCATTTTAGTGAAACTCTTATTAGTGTACTGATTGAATCGTGTAATTGCCAACCTGTCCACCTGTTCACTGGATGTGGCAGTAGGGTTATATCTCCATGGGGACATTGGTCCTACCAGTGACGATCCGTCGTTCAGGGCATATATACAGTATATATACACACACTACCGTTCAAAAGTTTGGGGTCACTTAGAAATGTCCTTGTTTTTGAATGAAAAGCACATTTTTTGTCCATTAAAATAACATCAAATTGATCAGAAATATAGTGACTATTGTAGCTGGAAACGGCAGATGTTTTATGGAATATCTAAAAAGGCGTACAGAGGCCCATTATCAGCAACCATCACTCCTGTGTGCCAGTGGCACGTTGTCTTAGCTAATCCAAGTGTATCATTTTAATAGGCTAATTGATCATTAGAAAACCTTTTTGCAAGATAAGGCAAATTACTTATATATAGACAAACAATAGACAGGCATATGCATATGGGGAGACGTACACGTTCCTCTGAGAAATTCGTAGCAATCTACGAACCTCCTCAAGGACAGGCAGGCATAAATACTGTTGCTTATCTGTTTCGTTCTCCAAGTGTTAACCAGCTCCTGGTCAAAACATTAGTCAAGGTTATCTACTCTGGGTCAGAGTATACTGTATATTAGACATACTTGAGCGTGCCTATAGCTGGGTTACAGCTATCGACCTTAGCCTCAGGAGGGTCACCTAGAATGGTGACTAAGGTTGCAAAGTGAGGGTATATTACTGGAAACTTTCAAAGTTTTCCAATAAACTACCAGAATTTTGGTATCTTTCAAGGATTTTATGTAATCTATCACAAGACATCTATTGGCCCTTTTGGGTACTTCAGATTATCTCAGGTGTCTATAATTATCTCTGGCCCTCTGTGTGGCCTTATCACAAGTAAATATATTACATAATTAAATGAGATGACATTAAAAAAACTATGTAATGACAAAGCTGTAAAACATTATTCTACATATAAACCATAAACTTTAATATTATTGGTGTTTAATATGAAGGTTTCAGCATGAAATAACTTGAACCATATGGTCTATCTATTAGCCACTAATGGACAATAGGGACACAGATATACAAAATGAATACTATATATAGGTGTTTATATATATATAAATAAAACAAAGTTATTCAAGTATAAATTACTGAAGATTCCGTTAACGTTGGTAAATTACTGGTAGCTTTGCAACCCTAATGGTGACCCTAGGGGTCACACAGGGGCTAATATCTGATTTAATGGGCAGCTAGAATGTAGGACTCAACAAAGGTATCTGGAATGCTTTGGATAAACATAATGGATATTACTTTTGATTCATATGTTTTTCCAAACATGCAAACTAAGCATGTTTACCTATGGGTAATTAATCCAAGAATGTCAGGTAGAACGTGTGTGTGCGTTCTACGTGCGTGCCTGCGTATGTGTGTGTTTTACAAATAAAATCTTGATCACCTGATAGCGAACTTGGTAATGTAATAATGGAAGTCATTATAAAAGTTATTTTGAAGAAACTATGAGCTTCTTTTTTGAGCAACAGCAGAATACAGTTACTGGAGAGCAATAGTGGCCGATATTCGATAACGTCGTATACCAATACAGTAAAATAAATAAATACATGTATGAAACATCGGTATTGGCCTTCGATGTATCATACAATACACCGTCCGCTCAATGCCATTTTTTTTTAAGAGTACGTAAACACTGATCTATTTACTACTAACCACCAGATGGCGCACAAACACCATTTGTTGTTTACTTGCAACTATCCAATCAGACAGAAGGCTGTCTCAATAATCTATTGAGGGAAAGGGAGGATTACTAGTCAGATGTACAACTGAATGCATTCAAATGAAATGTGTCTTCCGCATTAATCCCAACCCCTCTGAATCAAAGAGGTGCGGGGGTCTGCCTTAATCGACGTCCTCGGCGCCCGGGGAACTGCCTTGTTCAGGGGCAGAACGACAGATTTTTACCTTGTCAGCTCGGGGATTCGATCCAGCCACCTTTCGGTTTACTGACTCAGCACTCCTACTCTCCAGGCCTTCTGCCGCCCTATTACTATCGCTATCAATTACTATCGCTATCAATTATTAATTAATTTCAGCCTCATCTCTTTCACCTGTCAAGACTATGATAGGGCGTGGGTAGAAGTGTACTATTTGCCCTAAACTCTTCCTGCATGAACTTTTCTTCATTAATCAATATTGTTTTATGGAGAGGAAGACCATCCATGTGTGATGTTACTTCTGAAGGGAAAGAAGCATTTTATTGGATTTTCAGAATTGATTGAGAACGTAATTGCTCTCTTGCCGATCCACAGAAAAACCCGAAGCCCAATTAATATTAAAGTGTGAAACACAAGGAAGAACCACACCTTTTATGACATGGAAATATTAGTTGAAAAAATCAGTGGCTTGAAGCAGTACTTTCTTGGTGTGACCTACACATTTTCTAAAGGATTTTGAAACGAATGACCATTAAGTCATGTCTCAACAGAAAGAATAAAAGGACCAGAGAGAACACTAAACAGAGATCTGGTTACACCCACAAATTGCAGACAGTACCCAAACAGTCCTCAAACATGCACTGTTGGAGCTAGGAACACAAGCATTTCGCTACACCCGCAATAATATCTGCTAAAAATGTGTATGTGACAAATACATTTGATTGATTTGAAATTCAGTATGATGGTATGTCAAATATGGAGATGGAGAACCATGCCAAACGTATAGGACAAATAGAATGGCCTATAGGACTTCTGAGGAGAGGGACAAACACCAATATTATCTGCAAGACAAGGTTTTCAATGTTTTGAAACTACTGTGTTCCTTTGTTTCCCAGCAGCCATTTAGGGCCTGTGGGGGTGGTGGCTAACTGGTCAATAAGGTGAATGACTGCCACAGCCTGCCCTCTGGCCCTCCTTTCAGTCACAACCTTCCCAACCCCCACCTCACACATTGGTGACTAATGACTGCAAAAACAGGCTCAGAGAGCATCAGGGGACATCCATTGTTACTGGTCACCCTAGGAGATCTGGGATACTATTTACTTTGGGCCTCTTCTAAACCAAGTTAAAAACCTGCTGTTGGAACAGAACCTAGAGCTGGAACTCCGAGGCTAGCCCAAAAGTTATAAGTAGGCCTAAGCTTGATAGTTAAGATGAGATTTGGGGTGGCAGGTGGCCTAGTGGTTAGGGCGTTGGGCCAGTAACCAAAAGGTTGCTGGATTGAATCTCAGAGCCAACAAGGTGAAAAACCTGTTGTTGTCTCCTTGAGCAAGGCACCCTAATTTGCTCCACAGGCTGACCCTGTAGGTAGGCTGTCATTGTAAATAAGAATTTGTTCTTAACTTAAATAAATAATAATCATCACTAGGGGTGTAACTAAGGAAGAAAAAAATGACTGTTCTGTTCAGTTAAAGCTGTAGTTTCTGACTATTAATTGTATAGTTAAGCTGCACAAAGCTATCTTTTCCTGAATGGTACGTTAAAGCATTTCACATACGATCAGGAGGAACATGCCATCTATTGGATGACGAGGAACCGCAGACTATGAAACCTTATCAGTGAATCTGGCGAACACAAACCTCCTTTGTATAGTAGTCTAAATTCTCTTAGGGCAGTCATGAATATTCCGATCTGCTGTGTCATGGTTCTGTTGCCTTTTCTGACCAAACTCTTAAAATCTGATTCATGGTTTGTTCACAAATCCCATAGAACTCAACACCAAACTCCCAAAGTGATTATTATTTTAATTTTATTTGTGGATTCGGCTATTTCAGCCACACCCGTTGCTGACAGGTATGTAAAAGCGAACACACAGTCAAGCAATCTCCATAGACAAACATTGGCAGTAGAATGGCCTTACTGAAGAGCTCAGTGACTTTCAACGCGGCACCGTCATAGCATGCCATCTTTCCAACAAGTCAGTTCGTCAAATTCCTGCCCTGCTAGAGCTGCACCGGTCAACTGTAAGTGCTGTTATTGTGAAATGGAAACGTCTAGGAGCAACAACGGCTCAGCTGCGAAGTGGTAGACCACACAAACTCACAGAAAAGCACCGCTGAGTGCTTAAGCTCAAATCAAAATCAAATCAAATGTATTGGTCACATACACGTGGTTAGCAGATGTTATTGCGGGTGTAGCGAAATGCTTGTGCTTCTAGCTCCGACAGTGCAGTAATATCTAACAGTTTTACAACATAAACCCAAATACACATAAATCTAAGTAAGGAATGGATTGAGAATATATACATACAGTGGGGAGAACAAGTATTTGATACACTGCCGATTTTGCAGGTTTTCCTACTTACAAAGCATGTAGAGGTCTGTAATTTTTATCATAGGTACACTTCAACTGTGAGAGACGGAATCTAAAACAGAAATCCAGAAAATCACATTGTATGATTTTTAAATAATTAATTAGCATTATAAGTATTTGATCACCTACCAACCAGTAAGAATTCCGGCTCTCACAGACCTGTTAGTTTTTCTTTAAGAAGCCCTCCTGTTCTCCACTCATTACCTGTATTAACTGCACCTGTTTGAACTCGTTACCTGTATAAAAGACACCTGTCCATACACTCAATCAAACAGACTCCAACCTCTCCACAATGGCCAAGACCAGAGAGCTGTGTAAGGACATCAGGGATAAAATTGTAGACCTGCACAAGGCTGGTATGGGCTACAGGACAATAGGCAAGCAGCTTGGTGAGAAGGCAACAACTGTTGCCGCAATTATTAGAAAATGGAAGAAGTTCAAGATGACGGTCAATCTCCCTCGGTCTGGGGCACCATGCAAGATTTCACCTCGTGGGGCATCAATGATCATGAGGAAGGTGAGGGATCATCCCAGAATTACACGGCAGGACCTGGTCAATGACCTGAAAAGAGCTGGGACCACAGTCTCAAAGAAAACCATTAGTATCACACTACGCCGTCATGGATTAAAATCCTGCAGCGCACGCAAGGTCCCCCTGCTCAAGCCAGTGCATGTCCAGGCCCGTCTGAAGTTTGCCAATGACCATCTGGATGATCCAGAGGAGGAATGGGAGAAGGTCATGTGGTCTGATGAGACAAAAATAGAGCTTTTGGGTCTAAACTCCACTCGCCGTGTTTGGAGGAAGAAGAAGGATGAGTACAACCCCAAGACCACCATCCCAACCGTGAAGCATGGAGGTGGAAACATCATTCTTTGGGGATGCTTTTCTGCAAAGGGGACAGGATGACTGCACCGTATTGAGGGGAGGATGGATGGGGCCATGTATCGCGAGATCTTGGCCAACAACCTCCTTCCCTCAGTAAGAGCATTGAAGATGGGTCGTGGCTGGGTCTTCCAGCATGACAACGACCCAAAACACACAGCCAGGGCAACTAAGGATTGGCTCCGTAAGAAGCATCTCAAGGTCCTGGAGTGGCCTAGCCAGTCTCCAGACCTGAACCCAATAGAAAATCTTTGGAGGGAGCTGAAAGTCCGTATTGCCCAGCGACAGCCCCGAAACCTGAAGGATCTGTATGGAGGAGTGGGCCAAAATCCCTGCTGCAGAGTGTGCAAACCTGGTCAAGAACTACAGGAAACGTATGATCTCTGTAATTGCAAACAAAGGTTTCTGTACCAAATATTAAGTTCTGTTTTTCTGATGTATCAAATACTTATGTCATGCAATAAAATGCAAATGAATTACTTAAAAATCATACAATGTGATCTTCTGGATTTTTGTTTTAGATTCCGTCACTCACAGTTGAAGAGTACCTATGATAAAAATGAGACTTCTACATGCTTTGTAAGTGGGAAAACCTGCAAAATCGGCAATGTATCAAATACTTGTTCTCCCCACTGTGTATATATATATATACACACACACACACACACACACACACACACACACACACCACTAACCCTACCACCCCACAACACTTAGGCTTCTACATACTATATACATTTTACGGACAATCTATTTTACAATAGTAATCTTTAAGGTTTGGTGTAAGAAAAATAAATGGTCTTGGGCTGTTTTTCATGGTTCGGCTTAGGCCCCTTAGTTCCAGTGAAGGGAAATCTTAACGTTACCGCATACAATGACATTCTAGACGATTATGCGTTTCCAACTTTGTAGCAACAGTTTGGGGAAGGCCCTTTCCTGTTTCAGCATGACAATGCCCCTGTGCACAAAGCATGGTCCGTACAGAAATGGCTTGTCGAGATCGGTGTGGAAGAACTTGACTGGCCTGTACAGAGCCCGGGCTTCAACCACATTGAACACCTTTGAGATGAATTGGCCAACAAGTGCTCAGCATATGTGGGAACTCCAGGTGAAGCTAGTTGAGAATGCCATGACTGTGCAAAGCTGTCATCAAGGCAAAAGGTGGCTACTTTGAAGAATCTCAAATAAAATATTTTGAGATTTGTTTAACATTTTATTGGTTACTACATGATTCCATGCGTTATGTCATAGTTTTGATGTCTTCACTTTTATTCTACAATGTAAATAGTGCAAATAAAGAAAAACCCTTGAAATGAGTAATAAAACTGAAAAAATAAACAGTCTTCAACTGTATTCTTTGCATTCATTGCAACTTTATTTTTTTGCAAATACACTAAAAATGTTTACAAAAGCATTGTATAAACATTTGTGCAGTGTAAATTAACTAAAAATAACGGATATTACTTTTGAAATAGTTTTGCACCCAACATGACGATTGTCATTTTCAGCAACAAAAAAAGATAAATATCTCAGAAGTAACATCAAATGTCTGTTAGTTGGTAACTTACACGCAATGAAGTGAACATTATACAGTTGCTACACTGCTTAAACAAATTGGTAACTTGAAAGTAAATTAATGAAATAAAAGGATGTATGGCACTAGCGTTCTTCTTCCCTGAAGGAGGGCTTCATTCATCTATGGGTTAGATTGCGTGTACACTTCCCTTGTGCATGTCTTGGCACTAAGGCAATCTCCCTACACATGTATACAGATAGTCAGCCTTCCAATTAGTCACTCCAGTTTGACAAAACTGTATTATCTCGACAAAAATAGATCTACATAAGCTTATCATCCTACACACACACACACACACACACACAACCATCAAGGAATTCTCTCAGAAGATTTGGGGGCTTTGCTACTCTCACTGATGGATCAATATCTCATATTATGAACCATCTTTACAAGATGTATTTTTCTGTGAGATGGAAAAATGTCACGATACAAATTGAAATGTGTGCGATGACCCCAGTTGAATATTACCAAATAAAACTGTACTTAGAAATGAAACAGGACAAAATAAAAATAAAAAATAAAAAACATACGAATTCAGAAAACAAATATAACATTCAACATATGGATACATAAATAGTGTCCGGTTAAAAAACATTTATACAATTTAATTTTACATAACCTTGTACTGCTGTGTCAATACATAACTCTGTTTTTTTGTCCTTCATATTAGAGCTGCATTTGAACCCTTTGAAGTTTGCTTGATATTAATAATCCTTATCAAATTAAAAAAAAAAAAAAAAAACACGTTTTGGCCTTGATGGGAGAAGCGCGCGACTCAAACACTGTTGTAAATACACTGCACTCGAAACAGTAACTTATTCCCTATATCGTGCACTACCTTTGACCAGAGCCAAAAGTAGTGCACTGTATAAAAAAAAAAAGGGTGCAATTACAGACGCAGCCATAGTGTAGAAGGTAGGCAGGCGGTGGCACAACAGTCATCTCTGAGGAGAGTAAACACTAACTGGAACAGATCTATGTAGGTTATCTTTGGTCAAGCACAGGGGAGCGAATGGACTTGAATGATTGGGTAGAAAAGGTGAATGGGACTAGTCAGTCAGACAGTGGTAAGTGTTGGCTCAGGTGTGTGTGTGCGCGCGCTCAAGTGCACCGTTAAGCACACACACACACACACACACACGGTTCTCAGGTTTAAGGTCTTATAGATTCAAGTCAATAAGGATGGTAAGATATACTGTGATGATTAAACAAGAACAGTAATACTTGCACACGGCCACGATTGCTTGTATATAGATTGAGCTGAAAAGGCCTACTGTTTATTGGTCCTTGACATATAATATAACCAGGACCAAAGAGTATATCCCCAAAGCCATGTCTGACAGACGTCCTTAATTGCGCAACCAAACTCATGCTTGAAATTTTTTTTATAAACTATTGTTAATTTGTTTACTAGGGCATCTATCTAGAACTCCCAAAGAGTTTCCAGTTTAAACCATATAAACAAGTATTACAAATATCAAAATCATCCCAATATGGACAATTCCTCAGCCACTTTAAGGTCTGCCACAATGACAACAGTTCAAATAATCATCAGTTAGCAGTGGTTAAAAAAAACATGATATATGATGTTACAATGTTGCTATCTATAGTTATCTGATAATTCCAGTAAGTGACAGCAAGCGTTGGGCATTGTATCCTGCTCAAATATTCTTCAATATTTAAAAGAATTGCTTCACAGAGACAGACATAGCCATTCAGAAGAGTTGATATTGGTTTCTGTTGGAACAATACGAACATGGATGGCTCATCCATAGAAAAATACAAGTCCATAGGTTATGGCAATTATTAGCAGCAATATTAAAAGAAAACAAAATATTCAATGTATTGAAAAGTAAGTAACAAAAGGCAAAGTGTCCATCTAGAATAACACCTCAGGAACCACATTGAAAAACCCTGGGGCAAACTACTGATTTTACATAACCAAAAGAATACAGGGCACATTTTTTGGGGGGGAGGGAAAGTGCAGAGATGTTCAAGTTGACAGTATTATGGCCTTAGTTCATTTTTTACAGAAGCAACTGCCAAAAGGCTTGACACGACACAGACTAGTGACCAACGACAGCCCAAAAACATATCAAAACATCAGACATAGTGATTCAAGTGCCATGTTTGTCTGAATACCTACAGCTCCTTGGCAAGCCAGATGACTGTTCGACATAACATGCACAGCAGAAGCGATGTGCAGGGCACGACTGTTTATTCTATAATTCACCTGTGTTTCCTTTACGGCGCACCCCTCAGTGTTTCTAACAGAGTTTCGTCTTTATGTGAAAACCTGGTCACCTTATGAGGACTGTACTAGCAATCCAAATTGTGCTTTCTCTAAGTATCGATGCAGACATACAAAGTGGGTCGACACTGATGTTAAAAAATAGTCTTCGGCACACCTGTGACTACTTGCTGGATTAGGTCAGAGGTAGCCAGACATTTCCCCATTACATATGTACAACTACTAAGATATACAGCTTTTTACCATATCAACAAAGAAAACACTGAACATCGTAAGGCAGAAAGTAGGTTCAAGACTCCCTTGTAAGTTTTGTGGGTATGTTTTTTTTCTTACAATTTGAATATGAGATGAAAGCTTAGGGCATATCTACTTTGGCTATAAGTAACATCCCCAAAAACCCTGAATGGGAAAGCAGTTATTTACTAATGCCTTATGAGGAAATGTCAAGGTTTCAAAGAATTCTGTCTTAAACTAGTGTAGGGGAATAAGTAAATGTCTGGTTTCTCAGTTGTCATACTACACTGAGCCTGCGTCAACAAAAATAGTCACCCATAGTCCAATCAAAAACAGGACACTGCATGGTTAGACATGCACACGCAACTAGTCACAAATTCTATTTGATAACAACTTGGGTGTGTGCACTGACAGATTCATCCCAGGAAAAGACAAAATATACTATAATAGTCCATAGTCTTCATTAAATCAGGGGAATACTACCCATCAGTCAGTGGAAGGCTGATAGTGGCAGTTATTAATCAGTGCGAATACTGTCTAATTTGAAACTTATTCCCTCAAAGAAGAGCAGAAAATACTAAAAAAAAAAAGATTGTGTCCTGGCTGTCCAGGTGTTCCTTCATGAACCCAGCGCTGAGCCCAAAAGAACAGAGACAGAAGTGACAGTAGTAGTAGTAGTAGTAGACAGGAGTTGTTGTTTTGCACTATGGCAGGCAGAAAGGCCATGCTCAGCAGGATAGTAGGATAGTCAAGAGTGTCATTGAGAAGAGGAGCAACATCTTGATTGACATTTATTGGGGTTGTTCCCCAAAAGTGAAAACCCCTGGCTGCAATGTGAAACCCCGCCTTGGTTATAATAGCACGCCCAGGCTGCTCCGCCTTCCCCTCTCCACACAATGCAGCCTGCATCAACACTTCTGAGCCTCCACGGGAGACATGGCGATGTAGGAGCCGTTCCTCATTGGCTGGTTAGTATAGTTGTTTTCTGATGGTTCAACCTCTGGTTTGTCGCTGACTTGAGTGTAGGCCGTTTCATCTTTTGCCGTCTGAAGAGGGAAAGGGGAGGACAAAGCAGAATTCAACCATGAAAACAACAAACATTTTATATAATTAAAACTTAATTGGAAATATAATTTAAAGGTATATAATAAACTAATTGTGGATAAATCATTCATTAATGTCACTGTACAAAACCACCTAACTCAAAATACTTTTCAACGTAATGAAGAAATACCACTATGAAGCAGGAATATAAAATAAATATATTATACCTAAAGATATTAGATTTTAAAATAAGCAATAAGCTAAAATTGCTAATAAATGAACCAAAATAGCAAACGAGGCAAATGAAGACTTACAGTAAAAGAATGAAAAGCTTCAGTAAAATCAATACGTTTCACTTCATTCTAAAGCAAAGGAAAAAAAAGGGGGGGGTTACTCATAGCAAGGTTACTATACAGTTTAATCATAGCACGGTAACTATACAGTTTAATCATAGCACGGTAACTATACAGTTCTTCAAAGCTGGAATCCTAAGTTGATACATTTATTTTTGGTCTCATAAATGAATGATATAAACATAAGCTTATTTCAACTGTTGTACACCATCAGAACCCAAAATACAAGCTTGTAAACACTAAAGCCTCAAAACATGGTTAAAACTATTATTTTATGGAGGGTTAGTCCTTGCATCCATATGTCTGGTAGTTCCATCAGTGGTTATATTTCTCCATGCCCATCCCTCAGCTTTTCACCAAAACACAGGTGGTGTGACAGCTTTGTTATCGTTTGAATTAAAGATTCTAGCTTTATTTGATATTTCAAGCTATGATATGTGAACTTGTACTAAGATAACCCCTATCTATCTGAGTCACAACTGATGGGTGGGGAATGGGATCGTGTAAAATGGGGTCAGAGGGACTAACCTAGACAAACACAGATAAGTGCTGAAAATAGAGTTCAGAGCACTCTTTGGCCTGTACGGTACTGTAGACTATACACTGTCATCATTGTGACTGTTTGTCTGCCAACAGGGACTGCTAAAATAAGATATATATACTTCACAACAAAACCTTTGTTGTGTCATTGCACCATTAAAGACGAACCACTTAGAACCTCCTTGACAACAACTGACATGAGTGAAGTGCACAATTTATACCTTATTTTAGAGAATGAATATTATAGATTTTTTTTGCTACAAATAAAAATGGTTTGGGGTCTCCTGGTAGTACGTGCAGGGGTAAAGGACAGGTTTTACCTTCTCCTGGCGAGACCTGCAGACCAGGATGACTAGGACTATGAGCAGGATGGCACCCATGCCCACGATGAGCAGAGGGAAGTTGGACACCAGGGTCACGATGAGTAGCAGGGTCCTCATCTGTGCAGCAGAGTCATCGTCGATAGTGGCAGTCTGGGGGAGGGGGTTCACTAAGGTTATTAACCTGTCTTTACTTATTAACAGATCTTAATAATAGACTAAAGGGTTCTCTAGCTAAATATATCGATTTTTGTCTAAATACTACTTAATTTGACATTGCTAGGCTAGAAGTGAGGCAGACTGAATTTCACAAAATAAATTAGAGAGAGAAAGGGAGAAAGGGAAGTCTTACCTCATTGACAAACATGATGGGGAAAATGATCTCGCTCAGATGTTTGGTTTTGCTGCAGAAGAGAAAATGAAGTGAGGACTTGAGGTTCAACAATAGGCCTTCTCATCCCTCATACGAAATGAGTGAAAAAGGTTAGTGTGGCAAAATTTTCAGATTGCTATACTTACGGGAAGCCTGGAACTCTGTTCAAAATTATATTGAGCTGGGCTCTCTTGCAGGCACGGATGGGCACCCCAGTAGTCTAAAAATAAATAAAAAAGACAAAAAAAAACATGCTTTAAAATGAAGGAATAATAAGTAATTCAGTTAAAACTTACCCTTTCCAATATGGAGGCAGCTAATGTTTATATTCAACTGGTAATGCATAAATACATACAAAATGTAATATAGCTATTAAATACAGTATACTATAGTATAGGGCCCATAACTAATCATGCATATTGACCTTATCACTATATAAAATGTTTGTTCATACCGGGTTAAGGTCAAGGTAAGTCTCATGCTCCTCCTTGTTGGGGTGCAGTCCATCAACAGCATTAATGTACTGGTTATCTGCCTGATAAAAGTGGGGGAACGACACCACGATAGGTGCACCTACGGACAAGAGAAGAGAGATGGGAAAGAAACACAATTTAAGAGATAAAACACCGCAAGCAACCTATATGATCAATTAACCCATGTCCTTATCCTGGACTGCCCTCAGAGAGGATTAGGGGCTCTATAATGGAAACATCAAGGACAAAAGTGACAGACTGATTACGTGGTATTATAACCCAGGTATGGAGATAGCGGAACAAAAGAGCAAAAATATTTGTGTCAAGTTCCTTCCTTGCCATTGGCAAGGCAGCATGTTCGGATAAACAGAGTGAAATTATGGACGGTTTTTACAACCCAAGACAAAAACGATTCCTTTGAGGTCAGAATTACCATTAGGAAGTTCCACAAGGTACTACTCAGAGACACAATGTAATGTGTTCCAGTGAGTGAGTTAATAACCCTTACTAAGGAATCTGGAAACTATTCAAACTGCTATATCTGACAAATGGAATTCAAACCACCAGAAGGAATTAACAAGAATCCTATTCACTTTGTAGCCCCGAGAGGACTCGTATAACAGCCTCCTTTAAAATCAATAGAACCGTGATCTCAACATTACGAACACTGGAGGAATAAGATTGTTGAACTTTCTCTACACCACACTGCGAAAGCAGATGGTTCTTAAAAATACATATACTTCCCTAACTTAAGGGTTACAGTAGTGCATTTATGCGCCATGTGTTTGTACGTGGATTGTTTTAGAGAGGAAACCATTTGGAGATATGCCTTATCCTCAAGTTCACAGCACTGCAGGGAATTCAAGTGTTTTATAGTCCTCATTCAGAGTTAATAATTCACCCTCTACACTACTGTGAAATCTGGATACTCAAACATTGGAATTTCTGATATCTATTGGAGATTAGATTGCAGCTAGAACTATACTGATTGGGTTATAATTATTATAAAAAATAAAATAAAAAAATAGGTCAAAAAACTAGGTTATGGGGTTAGTCAAAACAAACAGTGGGTATGTGGGGCAAATGCAATGTTATGCCAAGCAGGGTTTGCGACAGTGTGATGAAACATCTCTTACCTTCTCGGCAAACACTGACTTTTAGCACCCCGGTGCCAAGGCAGTCCCCAGCTGGCACACAGAAGCCGGCGTTCGTGGGGTTCTCCTCAGGACTCTGCAGGACGTCGTGTGGTGGGGCGAAGCGGTAGGCTGGGATGCCCTTCACGTCCACGTCCTCAACGTAACCCAGATGGATAGACCTAAACCACAGAGGCAGGTAGGAATAATGAGAAGGACACATAAGAGTTTCTCATTAGTTAACAAAACGTAGGGCTGGATTTCTTAATTCAGTTCTACACATGTCATTCTTCAGAGGAGATTGTGAGGTCTGTGGTCACAAATGTGTCACCTACTGTGTGGAACATTGGGTAAATATGAGAAGACAAAGTACAACGGTCTCCATTGAGTCAAACCTTCTCCAGTTTCTCCTCACGCATCATGGTGTTGGTTGGAACATGCTCAACTCACACCTGTTTACCATGACCAGGGTGTGGCGTCTTCTACAGTGGTTTATTGGCTCTCACCTAAACCACCACCCCTCTCTGTACTGGCTGATTTGACTAAACAAATAATAAAAAATAAAAAAAACTACAGACAATACAGATTTGGAGATATGACTGACGTACCTGCAGAGATCAGCAGCAAAGATGTACAGCAGCTCTTTCCTGGACAACAGAGGGTGGAACACACTGCCGTCCGTCCCGTTGATCATGTTGCTCTGGTTTGAGGACCACCATGACATTTCACTGTTGATAGGGGAAAGGTATAGGATATGTTAGACATCCTAGACGAAGCTTTTGTTTACACAAAGTTATTACAAAATAATGTGGCGGGGCCAAATACTGATTCCATTTAAAATGCCCAGGAGCAGTTTTCTATTTCTGATATTTAAATATACAATTTTGCAATTGGCTCTGTCATGACAGAGAGCAAATAGGTTTATCCTTGGACTTTGAATACTTGATTTGGACAGATCACAATTCATTCCCGTTCAATGAGTAAACCCAATGTCGCAGGGCAAGGACCAAAAAGCTGACATGAGAAATGTTTACTATAACAGAAGGAAAGGGGTCCTTACGTCAACCCGTTCCATGTGTCTATTCTACCATAGTCCATGTAGTCCTGTTCGCCAGTCAGAAACACAAACTCTCCTTCGTGAGTTCCATTTTTCTAGGAGAAGAGAGACAATAGTTCAGTGAGACTGTCATATCAAAAGGAATAGATCCAACGACCGGGGGAACAGTGGTACAGAATTAGAAACAGCCACATGCGGTCTTGATAAGCAGAGGTAAAGTTAGAACATCTTCCTCCGATGCTGTTAAAACTGTCATTTGGGAAGGAATTTCAGTGTTTAAAAGTGTCTGGTTGTCGTTGTTGGAAATGTACTGACGGGGGATATTGTGCTATCGAGGCTCAAATAAAAATGACACTGCATTACTGTATCCTGCCCATCCCGTTCCGTTTTTCCTTCTCATATTACAGTGTTATAGACAGCGGTAAGAGGCTGTAGTTGACCAAAACGGTTGACACATCAAATGCTCCCCTCCACATAAATGCTTTGACAGTTGAGATTTTACAATTTAGGTAAAATTCTATCCAACATCTAGTATATATTTTTTTTCTCTAGGGGGTTTCCAAATAATGCACCATTAACTGGTTTGTTGAACCTGAGCAAACGGTTCGCATCGTTATTGCGTGAGGTAGAACAGCAGACGTGAGTCTCAGAAGCAGACACCAGTCTCCCAGAAAAAGTGGAAGTAAGCAGCTTCATCAGCATTTTGTCATTTTCACTCATCACGTGATGATATCACGAGACCTCCTCCCAGTCCCTACCAACCGCCTACTGGTTCGATGACTAAAGGATTTCTAGTGCAATTTCCCAACTTTCGATTAAATCACTCATTTCAAGACCGGTCATTAGCTAAGGTTATAACTTTAGTGAATGACTGTATTAGCAAGGACCAGTTCAGAAGTGGAATCTGATTAAGCATATTTCAAGGTTTTTACTAAAACACAAACAGTGCCTACCTTCCACATCAGTCCAAACATCTCATCCACCTCTGGCCTAATGCTGTGGAGTTTGGTGAGCAGAGGGTCCTTGAAGCCCCACAGCACCTCCTGGACCGTGCGGGTCATGAAGATTTCCACGCCGATGGAGTTCATATACATGGAGACAAAGGTGCGCAGCAGGAAAGGGTAGGAGTTTAGCTCGCTCATCACCGCCTGTTCAGGGAGAAGAAAAGGAAAGAGAGAGAGAGAAGGGCTTAGAGCCCATATACCATATACCAAATTCCACTAGTTCAAAAATGGCAATATCCAACACAATTATAAACAATGTTTCTAAGTCTATAGCTTTTGTTGCTGTCTAGACTCTGGTCTGGTTCTCATCAATAGAAATTGGATTACATCCATGAAAGTGTCTGCTATAAAGTAACAAGTTGGTAGGAACAAGTTAGGCCGAGAGACACACACTAACTCACCACAGCTGGGATGTTGACTGTCCTCAGAATGTCGACCTCTGGATTACCCTTGGACTTCTCTGGGACGAAGACAAAGCTTTTGGGGTTCAGGGCATAAACCTTGGTTCCATTTTCAAGGAAAGTCACATTTTCCCTGGGTCTGTATTCCCTGTTATGGAAAGGTGTGGGTAGGAGGATTAACTCGGTCCACACAGATATCTTTCATCCACATGTAAACAAGTTCAAAAAAGTCCATCAGCAGGTTGAGCAGCATGGAACAGCTTTCATTCAATAGGACTTTCCCAAGACCTGCATCACCAGTTTCCCATGATCAAACCGATCATAAAACAAATACACTGTGGGCTGAAACTTAACTTGAGATGCGCACACGCAACACACATAATTTCCACTTAAGTCAAAGTTATGATTGTGGATCTCAAGTTAAGGTTCAGACCTGTGTGAACTGAGGCCTCCTAATTTCAAAGGAGAGCAGTGAGTGTATTGTCAACCTACCTGTAAGTGTAAGGTCCAATCTGGGATACCACTGCTTTGCCCCCTGCTAAGAACACTTCTGGGTTGGTCACGTTGAAGAAGTAATACTCCATGTAGACTGGAGGAGGCGGGTTCTTCCACGACTCAAATACTTGGCTTGCCTCTGTCAAAGTCAATTCCTAAAAATAAATAAAATGTGTAATAGAGAAATGTAGCATTTTAGCTAATTAGCGAACAGCCATTACAAATATGAATTCGTAACATAAATGTTTTGCAAATTCATAACATATTATAAGTATTGCATTTCGGAAGATATCATTCAAATTGAAAGGTATCATACGAATTGTAATTTCCAACATATCATATGAAATGGATGATGGACGGCAGGTAGCCAAATGATCACAGCGTTGGGCCCTTAACCAAAAGGTGGCTGGATCGAATACCCGAGCTGACAAGGTAAAAATCTGTCGTTCTGCCCCTGAACAAGGCAGTTAGCCCACTGTTCCTAGGCCGTCATTGTAAATAACAATTAGTTCTTAACTGACTTGCCTAGTTAAATAAAAAAAATAAAAAAATAAAGGTACATCCACCAATTAATACATACCATATGAAACGTAACATTTCATACTAAGAGTCTCGGATTTTGGTACGAAATAAAACAACTAATTAAACAGACGCAGTGACATTCAACACCTTGAATGAATGAAGTGTGCTGGAACATGGTTGTCAAATCGAAAAAGAGAATATCGGTTGATCCATAAGATACCGGTACATTTTTACATTTTAGTCACTTATCCAGAGCGACTTCCAGTTAGTTAGTGCAAACATGTTCATACTTTCTTTTTTTTCATAAGTAATGTAGGCCTACTGTAGAGAAACTGGTAACTACAAACTTTCCCCCCCCCCATTCAAGAGGGTATTTCTAACTGAAGTGAGAAATGTCTCACCCCCACCTCTGTCCTTTACATAAGGGGTTACTGATTGCTTTGTGTCCACAGAGTAAAGTGAGGTGTACATGAGAAAGGCCTTTACCGTTCACACAGCTCACTCACTTGAGGTCTCAGAGAAGCTCAGTGAATGAGAGAGGCTGTTGCTTTTACGGTGTGGCTCAACACGGATGCACAAACTCTTGTTTCCCGTCCAGACTTGATTTTTCTGTGGTTTTCCAGTCATTGAGTGGTGGGCCACCGGTACTAAATGAATATAGGGGAAACTATTTGGGGAGTTTCTCCCATTCTTCTCTGTAGATCCTCTCAAGCTCTGTCAGGTTGGATAGGGAGCGTCGTTGCACAGCTATTTTCAGGTCTCTCCAGAGATGTTCTATCGGGTTCAAGTCTGGGCTCTGGCTGGGCCACTCAAGGACATTCAGAGACTTGTCCCGAAGCCACTTCTGCATTGTCTTGGCTGTGTGCTTAGGATCATTGTCCTGTTGGAAGGTGGACCTTGGCCCCAGTCTACTTTGCGCTCTTCATCTTTCCCTCAATCCTGACTAGTCTCCCAGTCCCTGCTGCTGAAAGAAACATCCCCACAGCATGATAATGCCACCACCATGATTCACAGTAGGAATGGTGCCAGGTTTCCTCCAGATGTGACGCTTCACATTCATGCCAAGGAGTTCAATATTGGTTTCATCAGACCAGAGAATCTGGCAAACTCCAAATGGGCTGCCTTTTACTGAGGAGTGGTTTTCATCTGGCCACTCCACCATAAAAGCCTGATTGGTGGAGTGCTGCAGAGATGGTTGTCCTTCTGGAAGGTTCCCCCATCTCCACAGAGGAACTCTGGAGCTCTCTCAGAGTGACCATCGGGTTCTTGGTCACATGGCTCTTCTCCCCCGATCGCTCTGTTTGGCCGGACGGCCATCTCTAGGAAGAGTCTTGGTGGTTTAAAACATCATTTAAGAATGATGAGGTCACTGTGTTCTTGGGGACCTTCAATGCTGCAGACATTTTTTGGTAGTCTTCCCCAGATCTGTGCCACGACACAATCCTATCTTGGAGATCTACGGACAATTCCTTCAACCTCATGCTCTGACATGCACTGTCAACTGAGGGACCTTATATAGACAGGTGTGTGCCTTTCCAAATCATGTCCAATCAATTGAATTTACCACAGGTGGACTCTCAAGTTGTATAAACCTTGCAAGGATGATCAACAGAAACAGGATGCACCTGAGCTCAATGTCGAGTCTCATAGCAAAAGGTCTGAATACATATGTAAATAAGGTATCTATTTTTAATACATTTGCAAAACATTTCTAAAAACCTGTTTTCACTATGTCCTTATGGTGTATTGTGTGTAGATTGATGAGGAAACGTATTTATTTAATCTATTTCAGTATAAGGCTATAACGTAACAAATGTGGAAACCATGAAGGGGTCAGAATACTTTCGGAATGCAATGGGTAGGCTATATATCAATAATCTATAACTTAAAATGGATGTAGCAACGAAGGATTCTAGCTTTAAAGCCAAACACTGACTACATATGGCAAATGTGAGAATGAGAAAAACACCATGTGATTCGGACTCATCTTCAGCAGTATGATACCAAGTTTCACAATCAGTGACATATTTTGTTTTTCTAGATCAAATGGAGTCCCTTTCAAACTGATATAATTCCCAAGAGTGACCGTTTCTGTGCAACATTCTAACTTTTGGTAAAGTCAAGGCCTAGATTAGAAGAATTCCTGTGTTTAACACCCTTGAAAAAGAAAGGTCTCTCAAAGGCTTCCATAGATGTTTACATAATTTATCTTGTAAAAATGCTTCAAACCTTGATCTCACAAGCAAGCAGGGACAAAGGGTTGAGGGTTTATCAATCTTATCTAAAATCAAACTCACTATTTTTGTAGCTGGTGGTTGGGGATGGTCACATGAAGAGTCGTAAGGACATTAAAACATAACCATCAGGTTCACTCAAATACATGAACCTGATCTGAAACATCTGTGGGAGTTGTGGTTTGATAACCTTTCTCAAGACCATGACAAATGTTATTCAAAGCCATGTTTTTAAGCGGTTTTCCATTCTATATGATGACAAACTGATTGAATGAAAGTTAACATACTTGTCAAATATTTAATTGTTGTGAACATTTTGATGGGGGACACAGGGTTGTTTTCCCAGCAGAGCAGTCCTCTAGACCTAGATAAGGCCAGGGCTGAAACAACAATGAAACAGATGAATGCTCAGAGCCAAAAAAATCCTGCATCCAGGCCAAGGAGTCTGTCAGATTCTAGGTAAACTACTGGAAAGTTGTTCTAAGATCCGTTTTAGATATAGAAGAGGCACAGTTGTGGATGAACATGAATTCTTAATTTATATGAATCTTTTCAGTCACCAGCAATATGTCCACATAAGATTCCAGCTCTTTATTGAACTTAAAGTACAGGTAGGCTGAATGACAACATCATTAACAATATTTTGTTTGTTTCACTTAATTATGTTATGTATTCTAGGTCAAGGATGACACCATGTCCCAAATAAACCCAGACCCAAATGAATTTAACAGCAGGAATGAAACTGACAGTGAACTAATACAAATAATGTTTTTGTGTCTGTATCCTATGACTGTCAGTCTGACATTTCTGCTAAGGTGGACATGGCACTTTAAGGAAGAGAAAGTGAACCTGTTCAGACGTGAGGGGGGGGGGGGGGGGGGGGGGGGATTTCATATTGTAGTATTCAACCTGGTAAGCAAAGAGGGGATAGAGTGAAATTAGGGAGCGGGACTCAACCTTCACGGTCTCTCTCCCTTCCCCCATCCATGCGCATGCACCTCCCCATACCCTTCTCTGACGAGATTACAACCCTACTACAACCCCTGACTGTTAAACCCAATAAACCACGAGGAAAGCTGTTAGAATTGTAAATCCCATTTCCAAAACAATTATATTGTTACACAGACACGTAAATAAGATGAATACACCGCAAATAAAGATGCAGCAGTATACTTGTATTTATACTCATCTGTCAACCATGATGTATAATAAAGCTTGGCTTTGAATACAATTCAGCAAATGAAGTGAGTGGGAATTATTTTATTGTTGGAATAAAACAGGTTGCTTGCTTACAGTGCACCAATCCATGGTGGTGGTGATGATGTTACCACCACGCGATGTGACATGAACATACCTTGCATTGTAAATCAGACGATGAGATTAAATCAGGCTATACATTGCTATACACCTTGCAGAGCTGTTCAATAGGGTTGAATCAATGTTGCGGATTTATATATGATACAATGGTGCGGTCCTACCACAAAAACCATCACTGGCTGGTGGTAAAGAATGCAGCACACGTAAATTGTCGACCTTGGAACGCATGCTGCACTATGTTGGGTGGGCGAATGACTGGAGATGCGGCTTGAGGGAACTCAAATGCTGTAACGTTATCTATTGAACGTCACCTAATGGCAAGGGATGGGACATGTGATTCACCGTCTGCTGTTCAGTGCAAACACAACTAACAAGTTAAAGCCACCAGACTATAAAACTATAAAATGCATGTTTGAAGTGGGAAAAAGTTGCAACTCACCTTTTTTAGCCGGTTGTGAATCATTGTTTGGAAGACTTGAGCCACGACCAAGGCAATCCCCACTATCAGTAGGTGGGCGCAGACAATTCCAGTAGCGTAAATTACACAGGATCTCCGAGCCATGATGCCAGCCAGCTATCAAACTAATTTGGCAAATGTGAAATTACCGACCAAGTAACACTAAGGATAATACTATTCTGATCTTTTAGGTTATATTTCCCTCACAAGGTAGCCGCTACTTGTCACTTTGCCTCCTACACTACAGCGAACCTCACTAGACGAATTTCAAAATTGGTCGTTGATATGCATCTGCTTACAAACTGCCTTCGAAAATAGGAAATACTGGTAGTTTCCTCAGTGTTGTCATAGAACAAACAATGTTCTTCTGCCAATACAGCCCTAATGCGAATCGACTGTGTTGTTCGAAGGCAGCGGGAGAAATAGCAGCTCGCAGTGCAGTGGACGGGCGGCAGACCTCCACTCCCTCCCTAGATTGTAATGAAGTCGGTCATGCGAAAAGCGTCGTTTTGGTGTCTGCTGGGCGGTGGGCGTGTTAAAATATAGCGTACTTTCTGTGTGGCTGAGGTCACTGTTTTACTTTTTAGTACCATAAACATAATACGACTGCACAAACTAAATAACTACGATTTGCCCTTTAGCTAGCTACATAGCGCTGTTTTATATTAGGATACATTCGACCAAGCAACGGTTTGAATGTAAACTTGAGGTTCTGACGTAATTTTAGACCAATTCACTTTCATATGCAAGTATGCAAGTGATATTCACTGATAAAGAACTTGTGATTGAATTGGCAAAGCATGCTCATTCAAATGTGATGTAACACTAGGATTGCTACTAGTTAGTTACAGTAACTTTCTAAACAGAGAGTGGGGCGTGTAGCCTAGCCCTGTTATTCTACTGCCACTTATTCTTAGCAGGGTGCCGTATACTATTGAATAACTATAAAACATTTGTAAAAACACAGTCAATCTGAAGTGATGAGTTAGCTAAATGAATGTACACATGATTCTGCCTGCATACATGTTTGGTCGTCACCGACCGTTACTTCTCAACATGAAATACCGCTATCTCGCCTCATCATCATGTCTCTTTTAAATAACCAGCATGAACATGAATAATGTGTTATTCAGAGAACCAACGATAGTTGACGTGAACCTTTTGTTCACTGAGCAGTAAACTTGATTGGCTAACAGCTTCCCGGACCACCATCCTAAGACCACCCCTAGTGGGGTATGATTGGACGGACGAGGTTGAGTGCGATGCAGAATTTGATCGACTGATTTCGGGGCGGGGCTCGTTTAAAGGGGGACTGTCAGGGTGATTCGCTTGCACTGCATCAGATGTACTTGCAGAGCTGACTGGAAATCTCACCCGACTACCCAATCCAGCGAAGGTCGATGGAAATAGAGAAAATGTCATATAAATACAGGCACACTACTTGAAATAATGTATACTTTCAGCAAATAGTTATCCTCTGATTTTCTCTTCCTTTTAAATGTTGTAACATTTACTCCATTTGCACAATAATAGGCTACTATTGCAATGCTTCAATGATCAAATAAAATACTATTTTATTGGCCACATACACGTGTTTATCAGATGTTATTGCGGGTGTAGCGAAATGCTTGTTCCCATATTCTAGCTCCGACAGTGCAGTAATATCTAATTAGTAATAACACGAGAATTGCCTGTAAAAACACTAATGAGAAAATGCTAATACTTTTTTTATTTTTTATTTAACCTTTATTTTATCAGGGAGTCATACCGAGGCCAAGGTCTCTTTTACAGATGATCTCTGAATTACATAAATTACATAAAAATACACAAAACACAAGCATAAAGAAAAACACGGTCATAAAAAACATCACATTCATCATGGTCCTCATCAGGTCCTCAATCAGCCTTCTGACCTAGAGGAACCAGAACATCACATTCATCAGTAATAAGGTCCTCAATCAGCCTTCTGAATTGCCCTAGATACATATACAGTATGTCTATACTGTATAGTGTCTCTTATTTAAATCAATGCAGTAAATTAAATAAGGCAAGTCAAAACAGTTTTAGATAAGAACACAGAGGATCTAAAACAGAGATGGGCAACTGGTGGCCTGCGCCCGCGGATCAATTTCCAAAGACAAAAAAAAAGACCACTTTTTGCTTAGAACCCCCAAAAAACTTAATGTGTGGGTATGTATGTGGGTACACAGATCCGCAAACCAATGCGACCCCACCTCCCACATAGTTGCCCATCCCTGATGTAAAATATGTGTGGGTATATAAAGGGTGTGCAGCATTCTCATGGCACCAGGAAGATGCAGAGTTCTATCAATGTGCACACTGGACTGTTTCAGTATAGGCCATTCTAGACCAGAGGCTATTTAAAGTAAGCTAGAGTTCTGCACACAAAACAAATATGTTTGTTAGGATAGGAAAATTCATGAATAGATTTTATAGCCTAATTGTGATATCAGAGGATGAGACTTCAGAAGTAATGCTTGCTACATGGGGCCTTGACATAGCTGAGAACTAGTCTTTTGTAAACAGACTATTGCCAGGGGACAGTTATCAAGTTTTTAGTTTAATTTGATTCACAGTCACACAAGTTAACCTTCAGAGACAGATCACGCCATGTCCAACTGGATGTCCGGATGAGACGTCTTCCTGTTTCATGCTCAAGCTCATTGCTACCATTAAGGGGTTTCAGGACCTTTTCAAGACCTATTTTCAAAGGACCTTTTGCCTTTTGGATTCTGTGGCATTCACAACTTGAGATGGACTGTTGGGTGTAATAGGAGCACGTTGAGAGACACAGACTTCTGCTTGACTCAAGGACATGTATTTACACATAACTTATGTGGGGTGAATTAGTGATCAGATAAAAAGCATAGGGAATTGTCTGTTGTGTTCTGACTTGGAAAATGAGGCAAATATTTATAAGTTACCGTCATTAAAAACTGCCAATGCTACAGATCTGCCAGGAAATCACTTGTTTACAAAACAGTCAGCCTCTCTATTTTACCTTGAGGTTTAATCCAGCACCAAATTAATATACATTTCACAAGTAGGCCTAGGATCATGACTGCTGAATCAGATCCAAGGGGATGCTTTACCGGCTTCTAAAATGTCTGTTTCCCACTGACTATCACCATCGCTTAATTGTAGTTTGGTTGGCCAATAGGTTACATTTCTATTATTTCCTATTTTCTTTCTCTCTACATTGTTGGGAAGGGCCCGTAATTAAGCATTTCACTGTTAGTCTACACCTGTTGTTTACGAAGCATGTGTCAAATAACATTTAATTTGATATCCTGCAAAAATTGCTGTTTGGACAGTAATGGAGGCTACAGAATGAGCTGTTGAGTGCGTTCATGCAACAACACTTTAACCTCAGACAACCTTTTGCATGCCATTCAATTGAATCAGACAAAAGATGTCTATGGTTTATAAACCATAGGAAATATTATACATCATATCGTTTGATGTCGCTAGCTGGAAAGGGAACTTATTGGGGTGTGCTCTAACATTAATATAATTGTGTGTTACTTCGTTGTACTAAGTACTATAACAATCCCGGGGGACGGGTCATGCTGGAGGGGGTCGGCATCTGTTCAAACAAGAGAAGTGAAAAATGCTGAAGCAAATCATCAGGGGGGAAGGATAACAGTCAAGTAATGCAGCAACATTGTTTCTGGCAAAAAAGAAAAAGACAAAAAGAGAGAAAAAAACGGGTCAACCTTTGTAATGCTCTCTTTTTTAGTTTGGTCAGTGAAGCGAAGACTGATTTGTTTGCAGTGGTGGAAAAAGTATTCAATTGTCATACTTGAGTAAAAGTAAAGATACGTTAATAGAAAATGACTCAAGTAAAAGTGAAAGTCACCCAGTAAAATACTACTTGAGTAAAAGTCTAAAAGTATTTGGTTTTAAATATACTTAAGTATCAAAAGTAAATGTAATTGATAAAATGTACTTAAGTATCAAAAGTAAAAGTAAAAGTATAAATCATTTCAAATTCCTTATATTAAGCATACCGGATTTTCTTGTTTTTTTAATTTACGGATAGCCAGGGGCACACTCCGACACTCAGACATAATCATAGTTTACAAACAAAGCATTTGAGTTTAGTGAATCCGCCAGATCAAGTAGTAGAGATGACCAGGGATGTTTTCTTGATAAGTGCATGAATTGGACCATTTTCCTGTCCTGCTAAGCATTCAAAATGTAACAAGTACTTTTGGGTGTCAGGGAAAATATATGGAGTAAAAAGTACATTATTTTCTTTAGGAATTTTTATTGAACCTTTATTTAACTAGGCAAGTCAGTTAAGAACAAATTCTTATTTACAATGACGGCCTATCCCGGCCAAACCTGGACGACGCTGGGCCTATTGTGCGCCGCCCTATGGGACTTCCAATCCCGGCCGGATGTGATACAGCCTGGAGTGTAGTGAAGTAAAAAAAACAAACATACTTAAGTAGTACTTTAAAGTATTTTTACTTAAGTACTTTATGCCACTGTTTGATTGGTAGTTGCCCCTAAGACGGTTAACTTTGAAGACCTACACAATTATATTTTATCATATTCGGAACAAATACTTTTGGGTGCAAGGGACATATCCTTGGTGTATTCTAAAAGGGTACAGTGTGTGAATAAGGCAACCATTCATGCATCCCAGAACAGGGAGACTTTTATTTAGAGGGTAAATACTTTTTCTTCTAACTCATCTGGGTATCTGTTGTCCCAACAGATCATTCATTGTTTTCTCACACGTTCCTGTCCTATAAGCAAGAAACTGGACTTTGGAGGCAGGACCTGTAGCACAACAGTGAGGCATTTGTCTGACAAAACATGAATTGTCAAATGCAATTAAATGATAATGTCCCATAATTTCTGTATATGCAGCAGTTTTGCATCCCCTGAAACAGTGCTAAATGGATTCAGTCAAAGAGCCCATGTGTATTTGCCTCTCACATGTAAGTGGACTTAAAGGACAAGCAGATTTCCCACCCAATGATAGGGTGTATTGTGTAGTCAACAAGCTCTCTGAATTCAGTGCTTGGCTGCCCATGCCCTCACAGTGGTGAGCAGTGAACGTGTTGTAAGGTCTAGTTGCAGCTCATCTGATCTAAGATAGTTTAACTTTCATTTGAATTAGTTTACAGAGATGAATTCAACCCATCTCTAAATAAGTTCCTAGATTATCTTCCTAGAATCACTCATATATTACTTCTTTTTTTTTTTTTTTTTACAGTAGACTGATCCAATAGGTCGGAGATTACATCCTATAATAGATCATTCACTGACTTAAAGCCTTTAAAGAGCAACTACTTAATAAAACCCCATGTACTGTATTTGAATAGTAAATTAACTGTCAATGTAAAGCAGAAGAAAACAACAACGTTAACATTACTTTGGTCACTTCGCATCACTCCCTGGCTTGCAGTAAATTCTGAATCATGCAAAAATCTGTGTGCACTTCAGGCACAACTTACATTTAACATGTCTTGTCATCTAACTCTTAGACAAGAGGAGAGAATTCCTTGACGGACATCCAATTCACCAAACACATTCTGACCTAAACTCCCTCATCCAGAATGCCCTCCTTAAATCAACACAATTGGAATAATATTAACACTTTCAGCAAACAGAGCTTAACATAAGGGAAGAGTTCATGGAGGCTAATCGCAATGCACTCTGATACTGCATGCTTATCACGCCACTTTCAGGCACCAGACAGTCTTTGTAGACCAGAGACTGATATACAGGCATAGCTGTGGGAGTGGAGACTTGTGAGGAGTGCTAGACCTTTTCAGGAGACGTGATTGATGCAGCTAGAGCCATTAAGTACCATGGGAGGGTATACTATACTGAATTTATATTTGTGTTATTCCATTCCAAGCTCTCCTTGGAGATATCGTGGTGTTAAGAGAGAACTTGCTGTGCCGGGGTGAAAAGAACAGTAGTAGAAATTGTTGAGTGCTATAAGTAGAAATCTATAGCATAAAAAGTAACTAAATGTATGATTTTCAAATAATTAAAAGACAATGTTTTTAATGCATTGTTTAATTCATTCATTGGTCAAGGTAAAACAGCCCATCACACATTTTTCATGGTATTGAAGTTATGTACTTAACGATAAAGCTATGCACTGGCCATTCAAACCCCACTGGCCACCAGTGTGTGGTCCAGTTCCCACCATTGAGTGGGAAATGTTGTAACTTGTTGTTTCAGGATGGAGCAGTGATTAGTGTAAGGGAGAACGGCAAAGCCATCTCATTATAGAGAACAGAGGAATCTCTCTGTAACAGCAGATCCTAAATCATATCTTATAATACAAATGTTATAAGCTTACAATATAGTTTGGCACTGGTCATTCAAATTCCAGTGGTAACCTAGATGTGGTCCTCCTGATCCCAAAACATTCCTACAAGACAAAGAGGATGCAATGCACATTTTTCAAGTGGAAGCAGAATTGGAAATCCACTAATTGCAGATGATAAAAAAAACAAGACACAAAACAAATGTTTTACATTTTCATCTTATGGCAGACAATTTTAGGTAAAGCTTGACAGGTCTCACCTTTTTTTTTTTTTTTTTTTAAACTTCTGAGCATGTTTCTGAAAATGAACACCTGTTTTGCTCTCTATGCAGATTCCTCACCCCGTGAGAACATCCTCTATCACATTCAAAGGTAAGACCCAGGCGCAGACAATGTTGGAATAACAAATGTTTATTATCACAACAGGGGTAGGCAAAAGACAGGTCAGGGGCAAGCAGAGTTCGAACTGGCTACCGCCAAACATAGAACACAGGTTAAAGTACCCAGGGGATAATGAGGAAGATGGGCGACACCTGGAGGGGGGTGGAGACAAGCAAACAGGCAGGTGAAACAGATCAGGGTGTGACAGTACCCCCCCTCCACAGGCGCCTCCTGGCGTCCTACCTGGGCACATACCTGGCTGACCGGGGTTCCGGCGGTGGAACTCAGAGAAGAGGTCTAGATCCAGGATGTCCCTAGTCGGGACCCAGCACCTCTCGTCTGGGCCGTAACCCTGGTCAGCGGCTGCAGACCACGTGAACGGAACCTTGGTGGAGGTGAGTGTGGACAGAGGGGAGGTCAGGGTGCTGTACCCACGGATAGAGTGGCGGTAAAATTTGCAAACCCCAGGAAGCGTTGTAGCTGGACCCTGGACTCGGGCTGAGGCCAATCCACCACCACTCTCACCTTCCCGGGATCCATCTGGACACTCCCAGCGGAGATGATGTAGCCCAGAAAGGGAATGCACTTTTCTGCCTTCAGGAACAGTTGGTTCTCCAGAAGGTGCTGGAGAACCTGTCGAACGTGGAGTATGTGCTCTTGCGGAGAGCGGTAGAAGATGAGGATGTCATCTATGTAGACAAAGACGAACCGGTTCAACATGTCGCGGAGGACATCATTCACCAGGGCCTGAAAACGGCAGGGGCGTTGGTGAGACCAAAACGCATGACCAGATACTCCTAGTGGACGCTGGCCGTGTTGAATGCGGTCTTCCACTTGTCCCCCTCCCTTATCCGCACCAGAGGGTAGGCATTCCGCAGATCCAACTTGGAAACACGGTGGCCCCCTGGAGCAGCTCGAAGGAAATTAGTGGTAGCGGGTAACAGTTCTTCACCTGTAATGTCATTGAGTCCCCGGTAGTTAATGCACGGGCGCAGGGTCTTGTTCTTCTTCTCCATGAAGAAAAACCCTGCGCTGGCGGGCGAGGAAGAGGGACGGATAAATCCCGCCGCTAGGGAGTCCCCAATGTAGGTCTCCATCACCTTAGTCTCTGGTCCCGACAACGAGTACAGACGTCCCCGGGGCGGCGTGGTGCTAGGGAGAAGGTCAATCCCGCAGTCATAGGGGCGATGCGGTGGAAGGGAAGTGCTCAGCGGGAAGACGTCCCGGGGCAGGACTTCAGACAATGGGCGAGGCATAACGGACTCCAGCCCATAATGGCCCCACGTGGCCCAGATGATGAGGGGATTGTGACTTTGCAGCCAGGAGAATCCCAACACCACCGGAATCTGGGGGGATCTCATCAGCAGGAGCTGCATCATTTTGCTGTGATTCCCTGACACCTGTAGGTTGATGGGAGTGGTGTTATGGGTGACCCGCCCTATGGGTACGGAGAGGGGCTGAGTGGGGATGTTCAGCTCAGCAGCCAGAGTGACGTCCAGGAAGCTCTCGTCAGCCCCAGAGTCAATGAGGACCCGGAGCGATTTGGACAGGTCTCCCCACCGGAGAATAAGTGCGAGTACGGGAATCGGACAAAGTCTCCGTATGGCCCACCAGAGTACTCGCTCCTACTAGTGGGCCGGGTTTTTTTACCAGGCCAGCGGACACAAAATGACCAAGAGTCCCGCAGTACAGACACCTCCTAGTACAGACACCTCCTAGTACTGGTCCTGTACTGCCGTTCCGCTGGTGACAGCCCAGCTCTGCCTAGCTGCATCAGCTCGGGAAGCGGTGACTCTGCCATCTTCGGTGACACTCCGGGAAGGTCGGGAACTCTCGGGTCCTCTCGGCCACGGGACTATAGGGGACTTCCGGGATGACTCGGAGTGTGCGCGAACTGAAATTCCCTCTTCTCACTTCGTTCCCGTAATCGCCCATCGATGCGAATCGTCAACGTGGTGAGGGAATCAAGGTCTGTGGGTAACGCCTGAGCGGCAAACTTTGACCTCCTCCGAGACGCTGTGCAAAAACATGTCAAAGACTGCTTCTGGTTCCAGGCACTCTGCTGCTAATGTGCGGAAATCCACTGCATAACCGGCCACACTGCGATAGCTGGATAAGCCTCCGGGCAGCTTCTCTCCCGGAAAAAGCAGGGTGTGACAATCCTCTATGGTTAATAGTTTTCTACAGATAATACCTCAACATCCTTTTGGCTGTAAAATGTTGCAAAATGTTGGCAGTAACTCCCTGGCTACTGAAAACTAGAGTGCAGCCAAACCAGCCTCTGAATTTTGTAAACAAAAACATTTCCTGTAAATTAGGCTGGTTTCCCCCAATTGTATGTGTGCTGTAAATCACAGGTAAAAATCCTCTAAAGAAAAATGTAGGTTGTCCTGTTGCTTTGGTTCCCTAGCTGTTTGTACATTTTTGGAAATGTTCACTTGATTGTCAATACAACATCATCTGGAACAAAATATACAATGGAATATATGATTACAAAATATGATTAGAATAATTATAGTTCCACACACATCCACATAAATTTGTAAGAAAATGTCCATCACGCAAGGAATAATAATGGCGAATTACTCTGACAACTCCGCCTTGACAATCAGAATTTGAAGTCCAAGTATGTCAAGCGTCACAACGTCTTAAAGTTTGTACACATTAATAGTGTTTGTGTTCAGGGAGTATGCCGGACAAATTATCCTGAGATCCTTTTTGAATCCTAATATTTACTCTCCTATGAATATGCCAAAGGGCACGGCTCCAGGGAGAGTTGGAGCAGGGCCAACACAACAATTTGAGAGAATTGTCCAAGTGATCACAACTGTCAAGGGTTTCATATTTCCATCAATTCAGACAAGGAAAATAGGCTTAACCTGTCAAAGGGATGGTCCTGGAACAAAGATGATACATTTACCAAACAAGTTCCAATATGCTCTGGTGGTCTGACCAAAACAAGGTCATATCTAGGGTTGCAAAGGGAGGGCATATTACTGGAAACGTTCTAAGTTTACCAGTAAACTACCAGTGTTTTGGTCTCTTATAAGAATTGTATGTCATCTATCGCAAGACATCTAGTGGCCATTTTGGGTACTTCAGATTATCACAGGTGTCTGTAATTATCTCTGTCCCTCTCTTTTTATTTTTTATTTCACCTTTATTTAACCAGGTAGGTCAGTTGAGAACAAGTTCTCATTTGCAACTGCGACCTGAACTGCGACCTCTGTACTCTCTGGCCTTATCAGGTAAAATATACACAGAGTGTACAAAACATAAAAAATACCTTCCTAATATTGAGTTTTGGCCTCAAACTGGTGGCAGTTGTGAAAAAAGCCAATAGTTGGAGCTGCAGAGATAATTGAAAAATAATGCCATTGTTGATTAGATGCTTTTTTCATTAATGGGGCTAGTTTCTGTTGAACCATATTGTCTATCTACTATAAACTCATAGACAATATGGATATATAAATTACCAAAATTCCGATAGATTGTGGTAACTTTGATAAATTACTGGTAGCTTTTCAACCCTAGTCATGGCCATTCTGTGTCCAGCCCCAAAAGGCCCAGGCTGTTTCACAGTGTGCCGACGAGGTCAAAGCAGCGGTCAGACGGTCACCCAGCCAAGCAGGTCACAATATGGTGCCTAGTCAAACTGAGGCATGGGCGTGAAAGCTGTCAGAGGCACTAACTAAAGGCTGGGACTTCCACAGTCCTCAAATCCGTGAAGTGGAATTTCCCTGGCATAACAAATGGTGCCATGTTGATGGAATCGGATGATGATGACGATGAGGATAATGATTTGTCATTTAAGAGACTGTGCTGTTGTTCAACAGTGTTGACTGACCTCAGTCCTGTGACAGCACGAGGAATGCATAGGGCAAGAAGGAACGCAAGCTCTGAAGACCTCAAAGGAGCAGTAGATTACAATAATTTCTGTTAGGACTCTTTTCTGTCTACACAACCCCAGGCTGTAAATCAGTTTGACTAAACTTACTGTGGAATAATGTATGACTTTATGATATGTGATAATCTCAGTGGTGGAAAAAGTTACTCAAGTAAAAGTGAAAGTCACCCAGTAAAATACAACTTGAGTAATAGTCTAAAAGTATTTGGTTTTAAATATACTTAAGTATCTAAAGTAAAAGTAGAAATAATGTAAAATTCCTTATATTTAGCAAAGCAGACGGAAACATTTTCTTGTTATTAAAATGTATGTATAGCCAGGGGCACACTCCAACATTATTTACAAAAGATGCATTTGTGTTTAGTGAGTCCGCCAGGCCAGAGGCAGTAGGGTTGACCACGTGTTCTCTTAATAAGTGCGTAAATTTGACAATGTTTCTGTTCTGCTATTTTGGTTGTGAGGGAAAATGTACGGAGTAAAAAGTACAATATATTATTTAGGAATGTAGAGAAGAAAATGTAAAAGTTGTCAAAAATATAAATAGTAAAGTAAAGTACAGATACCCCAAAGTAGTACTTAAAAGTATTTTTACTGAAGTACTTTAAACCAATGGATAATCTGTTGTCATAATAACCACTTCTATCACTAGAATAGGTATGTCTTTACTATTTATCCCTATTAGTAAAAATTGCAGGTTTTATTAATATTTTTGCTATAAATTTAGTTTGACGATGCATAAACAAGGGAAAAGTGGCAACTGTCTAATTTTCACTCTGTTTTTTCCCTGGTGTGTTTAAAAAAGATATGAGGGCCTATGGACCTGAACTGAGATGTATTAGCTAATTCATGAGCACTGACCAGAACCATATTTAGTCATACAATAATCCCAATACATGTTGAATTAGAGAAATGACACCAAAAGGGCACTGCTCTGTACTTTCAGCTATAGTTTTGAGTATTTTTTTTTTTTAAATCTGGGAACACATTTTTTTAGGATCACCCAAAAGAGGAAATCATCAGTTCCCTCTGACCAAATACCACTATAAAATACCAAAACCATAGCAAGGCTGTATTAGTCTTCAGTGAAACCTGCATTGAGATTATATTTATTTTATGCATTTTTTTTCGTGTTGATTTGTGACTGTCAAGTAAATTCATAATCGTAATTTCAGCAAACACCCTCTGGAACTCGAATTACATCTATATGTTGTGACATTCCATAAAAATTTTTTTTTGCGAAACACTGTTACCATAGTAACCATCTAACAAACTGTGTATTAGGACCATGGAGCTAGCCAGATAGCTTTAAATTATACCAGCATTACGAATGGGTCGATAGCCTTTTGATATGCTCCGAGGGCAAGACTCGTTTGACTTTTATTACATGGAATTTGATGAGAAAACAAGGATACATAATGACTGACAAAACGTTTCAAATTGGACCACCGGAGACTAGAACGACGCTTCCTGCCTACCCGCCTTGGTAATGTGGATGTGCTAGCTAGCTGGCTAACGTTACATATCCTACACTCACTAGCTAAAGACAACATTGGGTAGACTCTTTTGTAACAATATAGTGCTAACTTTATATCTGGTTGACAAACTAATGATATGTACATTGAACAGAAATACTGTATAAACGCAACATGCAACAATTTAAAGATTTTACCGAGTTACAGTTCATATAAGGAAATCAGTTGGTTGAAATAAATTAATTAGGCCCTTATCTATGAATTTCACATGACTGGGAATACAGATATGCATCTGTTTGTCACAGATACACTATATATACAAAAGTATGTGGATAACCCTTCAAATTAGTGGATTCTTCTATTTCAGCCACACCCGTTGCTGACAGGTGTATAAAATCGAGCACACCGCCATGCAATCTCCATAGACAAACATTGGAAGTAAAATAGCCTTACTGAAGAGTTCAGTGACTTTCAATGTGGCACCATCATAGGATGTCACCTTTCAAACAAGTCAGTTCGTCAAATGTATGCCCTGCTAGAGCTGCCCGGTCAACTGTAAGTGCTGTTATTGTGAAGTGGAAATGTCTAGGAGCAACAACGGCTCAGCTGCGAAGTGTTAGACCACACAAGCTCACAGAATGAGACTGCCAAGTGTGCAACACTCACTACAGAGTTCCAAACTGCGTATGGAAGCAACGCTAGCACAACTGTTCGTCAGGAGCTTCATGAAATGGGTTTTCATGGCCGAGCAGCCGCACACAAGCCTAACATGCGCAATGCCAAGTGTCGGCAGGAGTGGTGTAAAGCTCGCCACCATTGGAAACGCGCTCTCTGGAGTGATGAATCACGCTTCATCTGGCAGTCCGATGGACGAATCTGGGTTTGGCGGATGCCAGGAGAACGCTACTTGCCCCAATGCATAGTGCCAACTGTAAAGTTTAGTGGAGGAGGAATAATGGTCTGGGGCTGTTTTTCATCGCTCGGGCTAGGCCCCTTAGTTAACACTACAGCATACAATGACATTCTAGACGATTCTGTGCTTCCAACTTTGTGGCAACAGTTTGGGGAAGGCCCTTTCCTGTTTCAGCATGACAGTGCCCCATGTACAAAGCGAGGTCCATACAGAAATGTTTTGTTGAGATCGGTGTGGAAGAACTTGACTGGCCTGCAGAGCCCTGACCTCAACCCCATCGAACACCTTTGGGATGAATTGGAACGCAGACTGCTAGCCAGGCTTAATCGCCCAACATCAGTGCCCAAACTCACTAATGCTCTTGTGGCTGAATGGAAGCAAGTCCCTGTAGCAATGTTCCAACATCTAGTGGAAAGCCTTCCCAGAAGAGTGGAGGCTGTTATAGCAGCAAAGAGGAGACCAACTCCGTATTGGAATGAGATGTTTGACAAGCAGGTGGCCATATACTTTTGGCCATGTAGTGTACCTTTAATAAAAAGTAGGGATGTGGATCAGAAAACCAATCAGTATCTGGTGTGACCACCATTTGCCTCATGCAGCGCGACACATTTCTTTCGCATAGACTGTTGATTGTGGCCTGTGGAATGTTGTCCCATTCCTCTTCAATGGCTGTGTGAAGTAACACGCTGTAATACAAGTCGATCCAGAGCATCCCAAACATGCTCAATAGGTGACATGTCTAGTAAGTATGCAGGCGATGGAATAACTGGGACATTTTCAGCTTACGGGATCCTTGCGACATGGGGCTGTACATTATCATGCTGAAACATGAGGTGATGACTGGCGGATGAATGGCACGACAATGGGCCTCAGGATCTCGTCACTGTATCTCTGTGCATTCAAATTGCCATCGATAAAATGCAATTGTGTTCGTTGTCCGTAGCTTATGCCTGCCCATTCCATAACCCCACCGACACCATCATCTGCATCTACAGTTGAAAACGGGATTCTTCCGTGAATAGCGCACTTCTCCAGTGTGCCAGTGGCCATCGAAGGTGAGCATTTGCCCACTGAAGTTGGTTACAACACCAAATTGCAGTCAGGTCAAAACCCTGGTGAGGACGACGAGCACGCATATGAGCTTCCCTGAGATGGTTTCTGATAGTTTGAGCAGAAATTCTTTGGTTGTGCAAACCCACAGTATCATCAGCTGTCCGGGTGGCTGGTGTCAGACGATCCCGCAGGTGAAGAAGCCGGATGTGGAGGTCCTGGACTGGCATGGTTACACGTAGTCTGCGGTTGTAAGGCTGGTTGGGCGTACTGCCAGATTCTCTAAAACAACGTTGGAGGCGGCTTATGGTAGAGAAATGAACATTCAATTCTCTGGCAACAGCTTTGGTGGACATCGCTGCAGTCAGCAAGCCAATTGCACATTCCCTCAAAACCTGAGACATCTGTGGAATTGTGTTGTGTGACAAAACTGCACATTTTAGATTGGCTTTTTATTGTCCCCAGCACAAGGTGCACCTGTGTAATGATCATGCTGTTTAATCAGCTTCTTGATATGCCACACCTATGAGGTGGATGGATTATCTTGGCAAAGAAATGCTCACTAACAGGGATGTGAAAAAGATTTGTGCACAAAATCTGGGAGAAATAAGCTTTTTGTGCATATGGAACATTTCTGGGATCTTTTATTTCAGCTCATGATACATGGGGACCAACACTTTACATGTTGCATTCATATTTCTGTTCAGTATACATAGCATTGACACAACCTTCCAATCCAGTCTCTCTGGACTGTAGATTCCAAATATTGTTGTGGGCAAAGTGAAAGTATTGAATGCTTTAATTTAGCTTTGACCCATAGGTACAAGGAAAAGTTGAAGACCAAATGTCTGAAAGATGCAAAGAACAAACATCATCTCTCAGGTGCTTTGGATGGCCGTCGTTGGCGTTTTCTAAATGTGGGACTTGATGACTTCAGAGATGGGTATCCTACTGCTGGCACAGAGGTTTTCTCTCAGGCCCAGAGGGGTACGTCCCCTTCCATTTTTGGGATGCCAAGTCCTACATCTTTCTCTGATAAAACACAATGGAAGCGCTTCTCAAAAGAGCAGGCTTGCTTCTCTAAGAAGAATCCTCGGCAGCAGGCACACCGGGAGCATGTGGCTGCAGTGGAGCACAAACTCGAACAGCATCCTCTGGCTCTGTACCCACATTTAGAGCATGGCATGCCCCCAGAGGTGAGTGGCAGGTAGATAAGACTAAATTAGCGATGTTATCACATTGCAGATAAAAGTTACCTCTCAATCCTTTTTGCAATAAGGCATAAAGCACTTGTTTCCCGGACACAGAATAAGCCTAGTCCTGGACTAAAATTAAAAAAGCATATTGAATGGAGATCTTCCAATGAAAAGGCCCAGGAGAAGGCTTAATCTGTGTCTGGTGAACCAGTGCCTAAAGTATACATCAGTTGGCCCATTTACACACAATGCAGAATTACAGTAATCAACTCTTACGCTGTTCTTACAGCAGGACTTTGTTTTGCTTACTTGTAACAACACAATATAATGTCCTACTGATTGTCTTTCATCCCATAGTTGTTTGACCAGGTGATATGTGTCCTGGATCCGGATATGTGTATGAACAGAGCTTCTGCGGTGACTTCACCAGAAAAAGAGGAGCAGGCGGACGACTGCACTGAGCCGTGTGAAACCATCATGCAGGAATCGGAGTCAGAGGAGGAAGAGAGAGAGGGACCACCTGCAATAATGTAAGTAAATATCTAGAGAAGTCTGTGTTTTGTGGCCATCTCTTCATTACTAGGGTATAAACAGTTAATCTAGTGGTATAACTACTGTTGATAACCCCTTATCATTTGGCTGAAGGACAGACGATTTATGTGCAAAGAACCCTTACAAAGGGCTGCAAAGAAAGCAGAGCGGTGCCAAGGAAGACCAGATATTAAACGTCAAACGACTGCGCTCCCCATCTCATGACGAGGACATTAAGAAAGTCACTAAGCTTTTCTGTGACTGGGTCGCCTCATTGGTAAGCACAGCTAACAGAAAGCGGCCAAGGTAGGACTACACACTGAATGAATGATTGATCATCATCATATTCTAAATGACCTTGTAGAAGCAGGAACAGAGGCTTAATGATCTTAACATTCGACCTCCCTGTTAATGAATGATCGACTCTCACAGGGAGGAGAGAAGAACAACCTGACTGAATCCACCCTACTGGGCCTGTTTGTCAGTGGGTATGAGAAGAAGCCGTCCCTGACCTTCCCTATCCAGGTGGTTGAGCCTAAAAACGTGCCAGAGGACCTACGTAACTCTGTGGAGGACCTGTGCAGAGACCACACCTGTGAGGACCCCTTAAAGGACTCAGAACCATACAAGGTATTGAGTGTCTCGGCTTGAGGCCCACGGACCTAACAACACAGATGAATGAAAATGTATCAATTGATTGTACAGTTCTTCACTTTCTAAAAGGCAGTATCCACAACTATTTCCACATCAATGATGTTTTAGTTTTTCTCTGCCTACTGAAAAAATATAAAATGCACATGTTTAACAGAGCAAACCAGGAACTAAAAGGCCCAAATATGGAGCATGGTACCTGGATACTAAAACATGGAAGAAAAGAGATGCTGATGAACCATTACGAGACCCCAATGTAATCCCTGAGGACTTAGAGTTTTCAGCACAACCAAGTGAAATGGTGGGTCTTTGGTATAACTCTTACACTTGTCCTTGTTCTTTGTGGGTAAAAATGAGACAACTGGCTTTGACTATCAATCAGAATATCAATCTCCATTGACGGTTCAGGTAAAATTATTGTTTTCTCCATAGGATGATGAATTGAAACAGATGCATGGGACTCAAGCGTTCAAGCAGTTCATCATCAGCAAAGGGCTGAGGGTGCCTAGGGTAAGACAACATTGCTTCACAGCACAGGTGTTTGAATTTCAATGTCAGTTAATATATATATTTTTTTATCTGACAAATTGGTTGGCTTTTAAACTTGGGTTTCTTTTCTTCTATTTTGCAGTTTCTGAGTACTCTCTTTGAAGAAGAGGAGCGAGACGACTGATCAAGGCCAGATGCAGCAGGCTCTTCTTCAACGAGGAAGGGGACAGTGGTCCTTTAGGCAGGTTTCAATAGGCAATATATGGGGCAGTTACAATTCTAGTCAAAATTTGTCAAAACAAACTAAGAGATAAAACAATGTGACGCTACGCTGGTAAAAAAGTTGTCCTCATATTTCACACGTTTTCATATCATGTGTCCAAATCATTGACTGACTGTCAATGCATGTACATCAAAGATCATCCTCAGTTACCTTGAATAATGACATATTTCATGAATAACCTGCTAGCCTGTTGTTTATCCTCCTGTCATCATATTTGGTGCCAATCCCCTAGTCATATTTGGTGCCAATCCCCTGCAGTCATATTTGGTGCCAATTATGCCATGTTGAAAGTAACATGCCATGGACAAATTTAATTCATAATAAAAGCCAATTCACCATAATGATCATGGAGTGCCTTTATTTTTTTAAATACGAGTACATTTTTAACATAAGTACACATTCACTCAGAGCCTTGATTGTTCTAAAGCCTCCTTTTGTCTTTGACATTTCTCATCCTCTTCTGACCCTTTACCATAGACGACATTTCTGCAAAAAACAAACAAATCATTACTGTATTTTGTACAAATTTCAACTTTGGGGCAATACAGTTTCTTATCGGACATAAACAGCAATGGAATTTCTGGATTAATCAGGAATTTCCGTTTTCACAAAATTCACCTATCCCCAATCCAATATAAATCATTGTCCAGATTCTCTTATGTCCTGATTACATTCCTATTAAACAATTTGGTCTGCTACATGAGGCAGAGAGGGGCAGACATAACAAGGAAGTCTGGATTCTCAAAACTGTTACATTTGGACAACATTGGGCTAATTCAAAACTAATACAGATTCAGTTCTTTATCACTGATGTCAGTCACCAAACACTGCACTGCACAGCAGTCATATGAACACAAAAACACTGTCTGTTCAACAAACCTTGGTTCTTCATCTGCAAGTCCTCCACTATGTTTTGGAGGCTGTCCAGTCTTTCTTGCAAGTGCTTGCATGTGTGTCCTGTCAACTCAGCCTGCGGATTGGCCACTACAAACATTTCAAGTGAAACAACAAGTTAGTCATTAAATTAGAGTTCTGAAATTCAAACTTTATTATGAAAACATACTGTAAAGTAACAGGTTCTCCAAGGCCATTTAATTGGGGCAGTTGTCTCCCACATTGGTTACACAACAGAGTTGTAATAATGCTGAAGGCAGTGGGACTTACAGGTGTGTGTGTCTGTGAGAGGGCTTTCTGCCTGATGCCTGCTCTGTGGCGGAGGTGTGGGGTTGGGGTCAGAAGTCAGAAGTGAGTGTACAGGGGACCTGCGGCCCAGTGCCATGGCTTGAGGGGACGATGTGTAGCAAGGCAGAGATGCAGCAAAAGATAAGTCATGGCCTGTAGAAATAGCAAACAATGAAGTGGAGGAACGGTTAACTGCATAAAATTATACCTTGATCGTATCATGTTTTAATGGGGGCCCACAGGGATGATAATGGGTCTAGGAGAGTGATATGAGACATGAAATTAGGAGAATACAGCACGTGATTTGTTGAGTGTGTTAAAGTGGTCGGTTGTACCAACAGAGACAAACTCACTCGCGCTTGAGAAGGTGCTGTTTAAATTCCGCTCATCCACATCAGTTGTCCCAAGGGGGTGAAGCACACCACTGCACATATTGCATACACAAACATGCATTAGAACGAAGCCACAGACAGACACTGCACATTCATGTGGCCTGAGGATTAGTGAAGCCAATATACTAACTGGTTGCCAACCGCCATGCTCAGGTAGTCAGGAACGAGAGGATCAAGGATACGTGCTCTTACCTGCTGCCAACCGCCATGCTCAGGCAGTCAGGAATGAGAGGTTCAAGAATACATCCTCTTACCTGTTGTTGGTCCCCTTTGTAGTTTCGGCATTGCTTGTAAAACTTTTGGCCACTTCGTTGCTGTAAGAGACATTTGTATTGCATGACATTTGAAGGAAAGAAGCTCCACATGATTGTAGTTGATGGGATGATTGAGAACCAAAGAGAACACAAGCTCTGTATACATTGAGAAACATGTCACATGGTTGTGAAACATGTTTGTTAAATAAACCACTGTGGTTTCAGAAACCAAGTGAATGACGCACAACTACAAAATGTGGGGGAAAGACTAGCAGCATCGTGACCTCTAATGTCACACTCAGAGAGTGACTGAGGTCAGACTTACAGTGTGGTCCTGTGATCTCTCTCTGGAGCAGAGCTCCTTCTGAGGTTGTTTCTGTTGGTGTGTGGTCTGGGGTTCTCAGAAATCACACCTTGCAGTTCTTTGACTAGGGACCTCAGTTCCATGGTAGGGCTTTCCAGCAGGCTCTGAGGCTTCAGCTGCAAGAGGGGGGAAGAGATGCTGAGTAAAATACCATTATGGGTTACTGTATATTCAACACAGAAATCTATTGTTGACTATCTGGGATTCTTCCATGCTTTGAATAAATTGGCTTAAATCCGGCTGTTCCGGAGTCAAGTCAAATGGTTGATGAATGAGTCTGTCATGCTGCCACAGGAATGCAATCAGGGCATGTTTTTAATTTAGGGAAGTCAGATGTGCTGAGCTTGTCTTTCTTTTCCGGAAAAACAGCAACAACGCCAGGCCCTGGAAAAACACCAACAAAGCCAGGCCCTGGAAAAACAGCAACAACGCCAGGCCCTGGAAAAACAGCAACAACGCCAGGCCCTGGAAAAACAGCAACAACGCCAGGCCCTGGAAAAACAGCAACAACGCCAGGCCCTGAAAAAACAGCAACAACGCCATTCCCTGGAAAAACAGCAACAAAGCCATTCCCTGGAAAAACAGCAACAACGCCAGGCCCTGGAAAAACAGCAACAACGCCAGGCCCTGGAAAAACAGCAACAACGCCAGGCCCTGGAAAAACAGCAACAACGCCAGGCCCTGGAAAAACAGCAACAACGCCAGGCCCTGGAAAAACAGCAACAATGCCAGGCCCTGGAAGGATTGGAGCCACAAGGCATTTTGTAGGAGGTTTCTGTATTGATCTACCTCTAGCAGGCACTTTGAATCGTACTGGGTGGATGGTATTGCAGTCAGGGCTGTTGGGCTGGAGAGGGAAGCACGCTGAGCATTCCCTGTGGCTCGCAGGTTTTGGCCCTGAAGCTCCTGCAGAAAATACACAGCACTTGAAAAAGCACACGGACAGTATAGAAGTCTATAGAAAGTTTAGAGGAGAAAGGATATTCTGAGTACAATGCAAATCAAACAAGAAAACAGCATATGCATTAGACCTCTATAGAGGCAGATGGACACCCGTCCTAGTGAGCTGTACCTTCACATCCAGAGCATGCTGCAGCTTCAGCCGTACAAACTCCTGCTCTTGCAACTGGATGAAGTCTTGACAGTGGACAAAGCTCTCAGACATCTGAAAAACATAGATGTAAATGGGGGTCAGTCAGAGCGAGATGTACATGTATATTTATCTTCATACTGTGTGTGATAAAGTGAGTGTAAATACAAGGTAGTGCAATACCACCTTGTGTAGGGCCGTTTCCAGTTTGGCGACTTTCTCCCTGAGCCGTCTCTCTAGGGAGCGGACGGTCTCCACCTCTGCTGCCACCTGTCTCTTCTCCTCAGTGACTGAAGCCAGCAGCTGGACCTGACGCTTACTCTCTAGACACTGGAAACGCTTCTCCTGGGAGGGTAGAGACCACTTTGAAGGCAGATTGATATACTGTACATTTAAGTGAACACCAGAATATCTTGTTATTTTAAATCCCTACTTAATTAAGGACACATGGCTTTAATCTGTGAGGAAGCCAGGGCATGTGTAATACTGAGAGACACGATGGAGTAACTCAAAATTTGGAGCACTAAAGTAGATGTTCCTACCTCAGCCAGTTTGTCCATGGTCTCCTCCAGTAGCTGGATTCGGCCCTGGAGAGAGTCGATCTGTTCCCGCTTGGCTGTTATCTGCTTCTGCATCCCCATGGCAACCTTCAGGCCTGGACAGAGAAAGGGGAGCCAGGGCAGAGAGGATCAAGTCAATCAAGGTCTATCTACCTTCTGTCGACTCAATGGAGGAGGGAAATTAATCAACTAAATCCAAGGTGAATAGTGTCACAATGAGTGACATAAAGAGCATGAACAATAACAGAAAGGCCCGCACACTGAATATACTCCCAATTACCACATTTATTGACAACGTTTCGATCCAACACGGATCTTCATCAGGTCAAAAGAGCATACTTTTTTTGCGTGTGTGTGTGGGGGGGGAGCTGTATATAAAACACAGATCTCTGCTATAATGTTCTCTCTGATGTTTTTCTGATGACCAGTGCTGACCGTGTCCGTCCGCTCCCTCCAGGGTCCTCAGGGTGGTCCTGGCCTGGTCCAGCTCAGCCCGGGTGGTCTCCAGCTGGGCCTTCAGCTCTTCACTCTTACTGCTGTGGAGCCTCGCCAACTTCTCATTCTCCTCTAGGAGACAGACAGACAGATACACACCACCGCACACAAAGCACAACGAGGGCTTGGTGAACAAGAAAAACGTATGCTTTCCAACACAGTGTAGCAACTTGATTGCCGATTGCCACCGAAGACCTGTATTTTACCCTAAGGACTGGAGAAATGGAGGCCGTTATGTCTAATCACTGAAAGGTCTTTATTATTGCAGAATTAATTCATAATTCATAGAAAAACGTTAGCAAATAACTGTTTGAATGAACAGACAGAGTGGATGCATCATGTTATCTGTGAGGGGGGAATATTCTCATATGAAAGCCCTCTATGACAGCTAGTGTACCTGTGAGGCGGACCAGCTGCATGCGTTGCACCTCTAGCTCAGCGGTGAGCTGCTGTTTCTCCAGCGTCAGCTCCTTGACACAGCAGCTCTGTTTGGACAGGCCAGCCTGCTGTACTTGCCTCTCCTGCTCCAGCACCGCAAAATGCTCCTCACGCTGCTCCAAGCATGTCTGTAAAGGGAGGGACACAGCAGGGGTGGAACAGTATTAGTAGGATAGCTTTGAAAACACACCCAAAAAGAAAAATATGTAGTATTATACAATCCAAGACAATGAACAAGAATGAGGATTCCCCTTAACAGCCTAAATGACCTCATATCTGGTCTTGATTTAGAAGCATGCCAAGTTTTTCCCCCCAGAGGGGTAGGAGACAACCAACCTTGAAACTAAAGTAGATGATCAAAACTAACTAACTAGCCGACTAAACTAACCCTTAACTGTTGGATCTCCAGATTGTGCTCATTGAGCTGGTTGCTGAGGCGGCACTTCTCGTTGTGCAGGGAGTCGATGTTACGTCCATGCTGCACCGTCATCTGCAGCCGCAGCAGGTCCACCATCTTCTCCCTGTCCTCCAGCTTGAGCCTCAGCACCTCAGTCTCTGCCCGGAGGGCCTGGCAGCAGCCCTGGGCCTCCTCCAGCCTGGCCCGTCCCTGCTGCACCTCCTGCTGCCTCAGCTGCAGCTCCCTGTCCCTCTCCTCCAGCAGTGCCTGTACCCTCTTCAGCTCCTCGTCCCGGTCACCCTTCAGGGCTTGCAGCAGCAGGTCCTCGTCCCTGGCCCTGTTCAGCTGGTCTGTGGCCAGTTCCAGCTCCCGTCGCAGAACAGCCAGCTCCTCGTCCCCGGCCCTGTTCAGCTGGTCTGTGGTCAGTTCAAGCTCCCGTCGCAGAACAGCCAGCTCCTCCTGCTGCTTCCACTGATGCTTCTCGCCCAACAACTGGCAGAGGAGACTAAAAATAATGAGTGTTTGACAACTAAGGCCTTGGTGTGATCTTCCATAATTTTTTTTGTATTGCTGCTTGGTCTGCTCCTTCTCCAGGGCCATCTTTTCACAGGCCTGCCGCATCTCTGACTGACCTCACACACGTAATACAGTACTGACTCTTACTACTGTTTGAGTCCATAGGTTTGAATTTATTTGATAAAAAAACAACGATAGACAGACGGGTTGCTGGAATCAAAGAATGTGCAATATTAAGATACTGTATCTTTTTCTACAGCAGCAGGGAGCCATGGATGTACAGTATCCTTCCTGTTTGTGTCTGATGCTGGGCTATATACCGTGAGCTGGCAGAGCCGAGAGTCCAGCTCCTCTGCCTGATGGAGGGATCGGTCTCTCCCTCTCTGGGCCTCCCTCACCTGAGACTGGGCCTCGGCCAACTGCCTCTCCAGAGCACCCACCTGGCACAGAACATCATGACAACCCAAACCTTCAGAACTTTCACGTAGAATATTACAATGTCTCCCTCCTAAACCTTTGTTTGAAAAGACAAAGGCCACTCAATAGGCATGCGTGTGTTAGCTGTAACCTTGTTTTCATGGCCCCGCTGGGCGTCCAGTAGATTGGATCGCAGGATGGAGAGAGCTGTCTCCAAGTCATTGACCTGACATTGGTGCACTGAAGCTTGCCTTTCACCTTGTTTTCTGGTGAAAAGGAAATAATGCATTGATTTTGACATTATCTGAAAGATTCGACTAATGTCTTACAACTGAATGAAAAAATTAGTGACCTTATACATTTTTGGGGAAAATAGAGAGCTGTATTTATCTTTTTCCTCCCCAATTTTGATCTTGTCTCATCGCTGCAACTCCCCAACGGGCTCAGGAGAGGCTAAAGTCGAGTCATGCGTCCTCCAAAACATGACCTGCCATACCGCGCTTCTTAAGTCAGCCTGCAGGCACCCGGCCTGCCACAAGGAGTCACTAGAGCGCAATGAGCCAAGTAAAGCACCCCCGGCCAAACCCTCCCCTAACCTGGGCGACGCTGTGCCAATTGTGTCGCCCTAACGACCGGTTGTGACACAGACTGGGATCGAACCCGGGTCTGTAGTGACGCCTCAAGCACTGCAATGCAGTGCCTTAGACCGCTGCGCCACTTGGGAGGCCCGACTATAGAGAGCTTTGAATTAAATTAAACTCAGGAAATGTGCTGATATAGTATTGTTAGTTAATTCATGTCGCTCACTGTAACAACTCCACCTGGACACGCAAGCTGGAGGCACTGCTGCTGGAGCTACTCAATTTCTCAGTCAATATCGCCACCTCCTGGTCATGACTGGTAGTGAGCTGCTCCATTCTGGAAAAGAGTAAAGCAACCCAAGCAAGGCAACTTTACAGGTCACCTCTCGGAACTTGCCTTGAACATACTTGCAGTTTTAGGGTTACAACAAATTCTCAGTGGATGAAGGTAAATCCTGTACCAGACAGCCTTATATGCAGGAAATATGTGGGCTATCAGATTAGTGAATGAATGACCGTAATCCCAAATCACCCAAGTGACAGACAATAATTGTAGAAAGTTAATGAAAATGCACCTTTCCCTTTTCTCCTTCAACATTATCTCTGCTTTCCCTTGGCATGTCTGTTCTTGAGTCTCCATCTGCTCCTTTAGCTTGCACAATGAGTTAGGAATGGAAAGATACAATATCAAGAACAACATTTCAAACCCTTAAAAAAGTGTTTAGTGTGAAATAAATCATAACACAAACGGTCTTACCAGCAGAAGTCTTTCTTTCAAATTGTGATTCGCATGCTCCAAGTCCTGTAACACTTTCTCCACCGCAACACCCAGTGCGTCCTGGCTGGTGTAAGAATTGTTTCCACACCGTTTTTCATAAGCCAACAGTTTGGAGTACACCTCCTGTAGTGTCTGCTCCAATGACTCTGCTCTCCTGCTTTGTGACTTTGCTTCATCCTCAGCCTCCATTAGCCTATGGTCCCCGGTCTGTTTAGTGGCTTGCAGCTCCCTGATCATTGCTTGCATTTTCCCCATTACATCTGCCTGTTTTCTGCTCTCTTTCATTCTGAGGGACAAAACAATTAACACCCACTGGACACTCACTACTTGAATCAATGTTGTTTCCATGTCATTTCAATTAAATTACGTGGAACCAACGTGAAATAGATGTTGAATTGACGTCTGTGCCCAGTGGGCATTGAGGGGACTGTAAAACATGTCCTATACTCCCGTTGCAAAGAGCCTGTATCTGTCAAAAGGTATTCCGTAAAAATGGTTCACAGAGCGACTGTTTCAGCATCAATTACCTTAGATCAGTCAGGGCATCTTTCTCAATCTGGACCTCCTGCAACTTTGTCTGCAGCTTGATGATGGACTGACGGAAGTAGAATTTCTGCTGTTCATGAAGCTCATGTGTCTGAAAAAGTATTAGCAAAGGTTGCAAACAATGGCACCTCGTGTGGCAAAGAATTGCATGGCTTTTGATATTAGAATCATTGAGTTTAAGAGGCCTTCCACAATAACATTTGACTCTCACCAAGAAAGGATAAAAAAATAAGACTGTATCGCACACAAACCTCACTCAGCTGCTTTTGGAGCTCTGACACCTGTTGAAAGGAGTCCCCTGTTGCATTTTCCAAAACATCTTTCCCAGGGAAAGTTATGCCCCTTCTGACCAGCCCCAGATCCAGGCCATATGTAAGAGGCTGGATCACAGACTGTTGGTACGGCGACAGCACTTCTGAGTTCTCCTCCGATGAACCATCTGTTCAAAAAACAAAATAAATAAGTGGCAATAAGGAAAACTTATCACAGCAAACTACTACAGGTAATTTCATAATCCAAAATAGGTAAGTGACATATATAGCTCCGATGTACAGTATAACTGTATAGCTAGTACTGGCTATATTTTTCTTAATGAAACACAAGAAAACCTCATACTCACCCATAAACATGGGAAAGGAATTAATTTGTGAGGGTGAGCTGCTGGGACATGTGTGGCCCATTTTCTCCATGGTAATTTTTGTTGCATGTTCAACCTCTTCTTGCAGCATTTGGGTCTCCTTGGTTCGTCTGTCGAGCTCCTCACTGTAAAGAAAGAAAGACAAGGTAACAAACACGCTTCCAAATGGATGAGGGTTCATGGTGCAACAGGAAGATGATCGGTTTTCAAATACAAGTAGCTAATGTCGTTAAAAAACGATGTGGGGAAGTTCGCTAACTACAGTAATTTAAAGAAAAGGGCAAAATTACCTCAACTCATCCATATTGTTGTACCTTCTAGGGACAGTACTGGTGTCATTTGTACCTGTAAGGTAGAGGTAGCTAGCTAAAGTACATAGCCAAAAGGGGAGGGCTCAGTGCTGCCACTGATGCCAGGAATCAGCACAGTGATGTGATAAGACAGTGATCTTTTCTAGTAGGTTAGTAACTAACAACATTGTACACTATATATACAAAAGTATGTAGACACCCCTTCAAATTAGTGGATTTGGCTATTTCAGCCACACCCGTAGCTGGTGTATAAAATTGAGCACACAGCCATGCAATCTCCATAGAAAAAACATTGGCAGTAGAATGGCCTTACTGAAGAGCTCAGTGACTTTCAATGTGGCACCGTCATAGCAGTTCGTCAAATTTCTGCCCTGCTAGAGCTGCCCCAGTCAACTGTAAGTGCTGTTATTGTGAAGTGGAAACGTCTAGAAATAACAACGGCTCAGCTGCGAAGTGGTAGGTCACACAAGCTCACAGAACGGGCCCGCAGAGTGTGGAGGCTTGTATAATTTGTTGCAACACTAAAGTGGGTTTCCATGACCAAGAAGCCGCACACAAGCCTAAGATCACCATGCGCAATGCAATGTGTTGGCTGGGGTGGTGTAAAGCTCGCTGCCATTGGACTCTGGAGCAATGGAAACACATTCTCTGGAGTGATGAATCACGCTTCACCATCTGGCAGTCCGACGGTTGAAAGGTAATCTGGGTTTGGCGGATGCAAGGAGAACCCTACCTGCCCCAATGCATAGTGCCAACTGTAAAGTTTGGTGGAGGAGGAATAATGGTCTGGGGCTGTTTTTCAAGGTTCGGACTAGGCCCCTTAGTTCCAGTGAAGGGACATCTTAATGTTACAGCATACAATGACATTCTAGACGATTCTGTGCTTCCAACTTCGTGGCAACAATTTAGGGAAGGTCCTTTCCTGTTTCAGCATGACAATGCCCCAGTGCACAAAGCAAGGTCTATACAGAAATGTTTTATTGAGATCGGTGTGGAAGAACTTGACAGGCCTGCACAGAGCCCTGACCTCAACCCCATCCAACATCTTTGGGATAAATTGGAACGCTGAAAGCGAGCTGGGCCTAATCCCCCAACATCAGTGATGGAACTCACTAATGCTCTTGTGAGTCCCTGCTGCAATGTTCCAACATCTAGTGGAAAGCCTTCCCAGAAGAGTGTGGCTGTTATAGTAGCAAACTCCATATTAACGCCCATGATTTTGGAATTAGATGTTCAACATACTGTAGGTGTCAACATACTCCTGTAGTGTAAGAGTCAATAGCTAGCTAGTCAGGTTAATTGACTTACTTGTTGTTGGAATCTCGTGCAATAATCCATCATCAAACAATTCAGCGGATTTGTAAATAGATAAATTATAATCTTTGGATATGGAATTTTGAGATCCAGATGACATTATCAGTCGGTTAGCTAACTAGCCGTGTGGGATAGCATGTGAAAATCAACCAGAGACTGCAAGCAACAAGTACTAGCGAAGCTTCATCGTCATGGAAACGGTTGAGTTCGCGCTTTCTTCAGAGTTGGTGGATTTTAGAAACAGGAACTCCCCAAAGTTGTCGCTAAATCTGGACGTTTGCAGATACTATCTTAAGAACTTACAGAAAGATGGTTACCTTACCGTTAAAACGGAAAATTGAAGGGTAGTATTACAAAAGTCAGACATACTTGCGCACCTGTCGGTCGGTCGTCACTAGATACCACAGCCACAAAGCCAAATGCCGCGTCCAAAACAACTGTGAACTCGGAAAATACGAGGTAAACTCATGACGTCAGTGATATTCAGGTCGGAAAGTCGGCGCTCTAGAAAGAGGCCCGAGTTCCCGAGTTGGAATTCCGATTTGGATGACCGTTCAAATCGATGTTTCCCAATCGGAGCTTTCCGAGTTCGCAGTTGTTTTGAACAAAGCATGGGAAATCGGAAATCTCCGACTTCCAACTTCAGTGCGTTCTAAACATATCGGAACTCGGAAAAAACGAGCCCCGACTGGGAACAATCGATTTGAACGGAATTCCAACTCGGGCCTCTTTCTAGATTTTTCCAAATTCCCTGTTGTTTTGAACGCGGCATATGATGGAAACCCTGTCCGTCGTTAGCCTACAACGTGTCGTCATCCACCGGTGCAAGATGGATGTTGTAGTTTTCGCAGTTTGTTTAGACGACCGTTTGTTCCTTACACCGTTCAGATGGAAATGATCAACACCAACATTAGGAGATGACAATTTAGGAACTATCTTGTTAATATATGTTATAGCTAGCTATAAATCAATATTTTTTTGTAAACGAAATGGACATTTGAATACTCAGTTGCTATATTTTTTATAAAATCGTCTTGTTTCAAGCGTTTGGCAAAGTAAGAAATGTCTCTGTCTCGTTAGCTAACGTTGACTAGCTGGTAGCTAGCCTAGCTTGTTGACAGTGTGTTTTGCAACTGGTAGCTGGCTATATACTCTTAACATGTAATTTGAGATACATGGGATAATTAAGATGATTAATGTGAATTAATTGCGTCAGAAATAATTTTCCACATAAGGCTACAATATGAGCTTGATAGCTAGTTAACGCTTACGTGAACCATATATTCGATAGTTTTTTTTCACCTAGCTAGCTTCAACCCCTCTCCCAGTTCAAGTATTAGAATAGACTGGTTGCTTTTCAACAAGGTTCTGTTTATCCATTCTACAATCGAATATTTTGCTGGATACTTTTTAAATAAGAAGTCATGTAAATTATTGATAATTCTAGCCCTTTTTATGTTTAAGATGAGTATTAGGCATATTGTTGTGTAATCCATCGAGCTATTATGGGTGGCTACCAATGATGTGCATATTATTGGTGGCTACCATTGATACTTGACACCCTGTGGGTGGGGTAAAGACAGTAAATGTATAGTCTCTTTCTCGGAGGGAAACATTGTAGTTATCTCTTTCGGCGGATCTAGTAAATCACATAAAACATTTTTTTCAGGATGCAGGATCTTCAAGACCTTGACAATGAAACATGTTGGCTTGTCAAAGAGCTGAAGTCAAACATTGCCCAAGAATCATACTTTTTACCTAGGGAAACTGGCCTGAATATAATGGAGTCTACAGCAGAGGTAGGTATTGCTGACCCAGTTCGATATACTCACTGTACTTACCTTTCAGTATTTTTAACCCCATGGAGTTTTGTTATGTGCTATTTTGATGTTTTGTTGTGCTATTTACCTTTCATTTTCAGAATCACAATGGAGTCTCTGCAAAATGCAGAAATGCCAAAGTTGAAGACTTGTGGAGCCTGACCAGTTTCTTTGGTTTCAGCACCCAGACATTTGTCCTGGCTGTCAATCTACTGGATAGGTTCTTAGCCATTATGAAGGTGTGTATTTTAACCTATAAGCTGGGGTATCTTTTTTTATTTTTTTCGATTGAATCTTTATTTAAGTAGGCAAGTCAGTTAAGAACAAATTCTTATTTACAATGACGGCCTACCGGTGAACAGTGGATCCCTTGAAATATCCTGCTATTAGCCCATACAAACACATTGAATTATACATGGAACAACAGATAGTCCTCTCAAAAAGGTAAAAAGGAAGTTTGTTCTGAAGTGTCTGTCCTATATCTGAGCGATATAAGAAAGATCAGGATTTTTATTTGATTTTTACATGTACAGTGGGGAGAACAAGTATTTGATACACTGACGATTTTGCAGGTTTTCCTACTTACAAAGCATGTAGAAGTCTGTAATTTTTATCATAGGTACTCTTCAACTGTGAGTGACGGAATCCAGAAAATCACATTGTATGATTTTTAAGTAATTAATTTGCATTTTATTGCATGACATAAGTATTTGATACATCAGAAAAGCAGAACTTAATATTTGGTACAGAAACCTTTGTTTGCAATTACAGAGATCATACGTTTCCTGTAGTTCTTGACCAGGTTTGCACACACTGCAGCAGGGATTTTGGCCCACTCCTCCATCCAGATCCTTCAGGTTTCGGGGCTGTCGCTGGGCAATACGGACTTTCAGCTCCCTCCAAAGATTTTCTATTGGGTTCAGGTCTGGAGACTGGCTAGGCCACTCCAGGACCTTGAGATGCTTCTTACGGAACTCCTTAGTTGCCCTGGCTGTGTGTTTCGGGTCGTTGTTATGCTGGAAGACCCAGCCACGACCCATCTTCAATGCTCTTACTGAGGGAAGGAGGTTGTTGGCCAAGATCTCGCGATACATGGCCCCATCCATCCTCCGCTCAATACGGTGCAGTCGTCCTGTCCCCTTTGCAGAAAAGCATCCCCAAAGAATGATGTTTCCACCTCCATGCTTCACGGTTGGGATGGTGTTCTTGGGGTTGTACTCATCCTTCTTCTTCCTCCAAACACGGCGAGTGGAGTTTAGACCAAAAAGCTCTATTTTTGTCTCATCAGACCACATGACCTTCTCCCATTCCTCCTCTGGATCATCCAGATGGTCATTGGCAAACTTCAGACGGGCCTGGACATGCGCTGGCTTGAGCAGGGGGACCTTGCGTGCGCTGCAGGATTTTAATCCATGACGGCATAGTGTGTTACTAATGGTTTCCTTTGAGACTGTGGTCCCATCTCTCTTCAGGTCATTGACCAGGTCCTGCCGTGTAGTTCTGGGCTGATCCCTCACCTTCCTCATGATCATTGATGCCCCACAAGGTGAGATCTTGCATGGTGCCCCAGACCGAGGGAGATTGACCGTCATCTTGAACTTCTTCCATTTTCTAATAATTGCGCCAACAGTTGTTGCCTTCTCACCAAGCTGCTTGCCTATTGTCCTGTAGCCCATCCCAGCCTTGTGCAGGTCTACAATTTTATTCCTGATGTCCTTACACAGCTCTCTGGTCTTGGCCATTGTGGAGAGGTTGGAGTCTGTTTGATTGAGTGTGTGGACAGGTGTCTTTTATACAGGTAACGAGTTCAAACAGGTGCAGTTAATACAGGTAATGAGTGGAGAACAGGAGGGCTTCTTATAGAAAAACTAACAGGTCTGTGAGAGCCGGAATTCTTACTGGTTGGTAGGTGATCAAATACTTATGTCATGCAATAAAATGCAAATTAATTATTTAAAAATCATACAATGTGATTTTCTGGATTTTTGTTTTAGATTCCGTCTCTCACCGTTGAAGTGTACCTATGATAAAAATTACAGACCTCTACATGCTTTGTAAGTAGGAAAACCTGCAAAATGGGCAGTGTATCAAATACTTGTTCTCCCCACTGTATTTAACCCCTTATTTTAGGCACTAAACAGTCTCCATATACAGTATACTTCCATTCATTTTTTTCATCTGATACCGGGGGACGTTCAGATTAGTCTTGTGAGGCCTGTGGGTGTCCTAGAGCAAAACATGTACATGAGAGTCTCACCTTTCCACAGAGGGTCATATAAGTGTGTAGCCCAAACTGTTCGGACGCTAAAGACAGAAGTTGGCAGATCGGCTTTCCCAAGATGCTTGTGGGGGTCGCCAAACTGTTTGGACACTACAGACAATTTTGTGAGAAGACGGATTTTCAGATTTTCGGGATGTCTCATGGTCTGACAAACACTGCTCTAGCTCTGTCACCTTTCACCGCAGATGCAGAAGTGTGACAACGGTGGATGCGGTGGATTGAGACGCATCCAAAACATATCGCTATCTTAAACTGACAGATTTGTATGGGGATTTTTGTATTATGCTAATTAGATTTCAGAAAACCAGTCAGTATCTGGTGTGACCACCATTTGCCTCATGCAGCGCGTAGAGTTAGAGTTGATCAGGTTGCTAATTGTGGCCTGTGGAATGTTGTCCCAATCCTCTTCAATGGCTGTGTGAAGTTGCTGTGACATGTCTGGTGAGTATGCAGAACATGGAAGAACTGGAACATTTTCAGATTCCAGGAATTGTGTACAGATCCTTGTAACATGGGGCCATGCATTATCATGCTGAAACATTAGGTGATTGCGGCGGATGAATGGCACGACAATGGGCCTCAGGATCTCGTCACGGTTTCTCTGTGCATTCAAATTGCCATCGATAAAATGCAATTGTGTTCGTTGTCCGTAGCTTGCCTGCCCATACCATAACCCCACCGCCACCATGGGGCATTCTGTTTACAACGTTGACATCGGCAAACCGCTCGCCCACACAACGCCATACACGTGGTCAGCGGTTGTGAAGCTGTTTGGACATAATGCCAAATTCTCTAAAACAAAAAAGCTGGTGACAGCTTATGGTAGAGAAATGGACATTCAGTTGTCTGTCAACATCTCTGGTGAACATTCCTGCAGTCGGCATGCCAATTGCATGCTCCCTCAACATGAGACATCTGTGGCATTGTGTTTAATGACAGAACTGCACATTTTAGAGTGGCCTTTTATTGTGCCCAGCACAAGGTGCACCTGTGTAATTATCATGGTGTTCTAGAAAGAGGCCCGTTCGGCTTCTTGATATTCCACACCTGTCAGATGAGAAATGCTCACTAACAAGGATGTAAACAAATTTGTGATTTTTTTTTTTTATGTGTATGGAACATTTCTGGGATCTTTTATTTCAGCTCATGATACATGGGACCAACACTTTACATGTAGCGTTTATATTTTTGTTCAGTATATAATAGAACTCAGTAGAAGTAGCCCATTTATGCTTATGTATCACAATAATGGTATTTTCACAGGTCCAACCTAAGCATCTGCCTTGCATTGGAGTCTCCTGTCTCCATATTGCTGCCAAAATGGTTGAGGGTGAATGCAACCTCTCACCCACCCATGAACTCATCCGCATCAGCCAAAGCAAGTTCACTGTTTCTGACCTCAGCCGCATGGAGAAGATAATCTCTGGAAAACTCAACTTGGAGCTCAAAGCCGTCACAGCCTTAACCTTTCTACACTTATACCATGCTGTCATCGTATCGCTTACATCAGAAAGGTGAGCGCTTTGTTTCTCAATTGATCACTTTTTGCATTATATCGTCAGTGATGTATTTTTCCAATTGCTAGAAGTTGTAAAGTTGATCTTCTGATCAATTGACATGAGGATTACATGAGGGTTGCCTTTATTTTAAGGGAGGAGATCCCAAGCATTGGGAGACTGGAAGCCCAGCTAAAAGCCTGCTTATGTCGGCTTGTTTTCTCTAAAGCAAAAGTAAGAATTATTCTCAGGTCAACACCATTGTTAAATTATAAGAATGTTTACTTTGAGTTGCAGGACCGATAATTATAGAGATATTTTGTTTTTCAGCCATCGGTGCTGGCACTGTCTGTCATTAATCAGGAGTTTGAAGCCCTCCAGTCTCTTGCCATGTTGGAAATTGTCCAAGAAGTCCAAAGGCACCTAAAGGTATTATACAGTTTAATTACAGACCTCAGTATGTATGACATGATGGTGTCATGACCAATGACAGTTATTATATTTTTATATTACAAAGACCCGCTGACACTGACATTATACACTAGCTTTACCCTGCCTCTAAACAAGTGAAATCATCTGAAAACATGGAAACTACCACCTTCTGACTTGGCTGAGGCAACGTTTTCCAAGACGACTCTTATTTATGCCTTCCGTCAGCCTCCTCAGATGTTTCCTATTTCTTTCGCAGATTGTTGACAGTGAGTTACTCCACTGGAGGGGACTTGTGGCCAAATGTATGACAGAGTACAGCTCAAGTGAATGTAACAAACCAGACAACAAAAAACTGTTGTGGATTGTGTCAAGACGAACCGCCCAAAATTTGCACGCTAATCACTTCAGTGTCCCTGAACTGCCGACTATTCCAGAGGGGAGCAGAGGTGAAAGTGAGAGGTGAACAAACAGCCCCTTTAATGCACTTTACTGTATAATAATGCTAATATTTGATATCACTAGAGCTACATGTGTGTGTACGTAAAGGCTCATTATTGAACTGCAACAGAATGCACCACATCACTTCTACATTGTACAGCATTGCTACGATGTTTCAGGGAAGAAGAAAAAAGTTCCCTCACTAACTTTCAATCAGTGGAACAGTGGCTTGACGACAGTAATGATGTCATCTGTTCTCCCCTGTGTACATTTAGTGAGGATTCCTGTGAGGACATGAGCTGTGAAGAGGACAGCCCGTGCAGCTCTCCTGGCAGCGACAAAGAGGGAACCTTCTTCCCCTCAGGGTTTCGCAACCAGGGCAGAAAATGATACTCCTTACTTTTTGATGAGCTCAAACTTGTGATTGAGATTGTGTAACCAGGGTGCTAACTATACCTTTTCCCTAAATGTAATGTTTCCCCTTCCTTCTAGTCATGATTCAGAACCAATAGTTTCTGTTACTTACCATACTGTATGTGTGACAGACTGGTATCAAACTCGGGTTGCCTGCGCGCCTGGTTAGCCCTCTCAGCTAAAGCCTAGGTGTGGAAGCAAACACAAGTCTTCCTGTCCAAAGCTAGGTTACTGATCACGGGAGCGTAGTCCAACAAACCACCTTTGCTACATACGCATGTATTCTGGAAATACGGAACGACAGGCCCTATCAAGTGCCTGTGTTAATCCATGTGCTGTTTGTAAACGTTTATGATTTTAGATAAGATCTGAGTGGGATTTAAATTGCAATATCTTGGCAGCTGACTGGTAATAAGATATTTGAAAGCCTTTTTAAAGATGTTGCTGGTGTCAATCTATGTCCAGACTTGACACATTCCAGGTGACATTAAGCACAATGGTGATTGATTTTCTTCCTAGGATGTCAAACCTGTGCACTGACTGTTTCAATCAATGGGAAATACATAATAAAAGGATACATTTGTGCAGGTTTTTAAGTTTTATAGGATAATATTAATGTAAAAGTTTCCTATACACCATGTTATTGTAATGTGTTTGTGAGATTATATGCAGGATGATACTATATTCTATGAATGGTGACTTGTATGTAAATGTGATTGTGTTTGAGAATGATGGTGATTGTTGTCTATTGAGATTCAGTACGTGTGCAGAATAGTTATATTTAAATGAATAAAAATGTACATAACTTTTAAAAAAAGAAGGAAAAAAATGTTGTATCATGCTTTGTGAATAGGCCATCTTATGTTATTGTTATAAATGAACCATGTTTACTTGAAAAAAAAGAACCCTACAAATAAAATAGTATTTTTAAACCCTGTTGTGTATTCCCTATTATTGTTTAACGAATCCCATATGAATCATACACTATATACACAAAAGTATGTAGACACCCCTTCAAATTAGTGTATTCGGCTATTTCAGCCACATCCGTTGCTGACAGGTGTATAAAAACGAGCACACAGCCGTACAATCTCCATAACTCGGCAGTAGAATGGCCTTACTGAAGAGCTCAGTGACTTTCAATGTGGCACCGTCACAGGATGCCACCTTTCCAACTAGTCAGTTCATCAAATTTCTGCCCTGCTAGAGCTGCCCCAGTCAACTGTAAGTGCTGTTATTGTGAAGTGGAAATGTCTTGCAGCAACAACCGCTCAGCCACGAAGTGGTAGGTAACACAAGCTCACAGAACGGAACCGCCGAGTGCTGAAAGCTCGTAAAAATCGTCTGTCCTCTGTCCCAACACTCACTACAGAGTTCCAAACTACGTTGAAGCAATGTTAGCGCAATAACTGCTCGCCGGGAGCTTCATTAAAGCAAGCCAAAGATCACCATGAGCAATGCCAAGCGTCGGCTGGAGTGGTGTAAACGCATTCTCTGGAGTGATGCTTCACCATCTGGCAGTCCGATGGAGGAATGCTACCTGACCGAATGCATAGTGCCAACTGTAAAGTTTGGTGGAGGAGGAATAATGGTCTGGGGCTGTTTTTCATGGTTCGGGCTAGGCTCCTTAGTTCCATTGAAAGGAAATATTAACACTACAGCATACAATGACATTCTAGACGATTCTGTGCTTCCAACTTTGTGGCAACAGTTTGGGGAAGGCCCTTTCCTGTTTCAGCATGACAATGCCCCAGTACACAAAGCGAGGTCAATACAGAAATGGTTTGTCGAGATCGGTGTGGAAGAACTTGACTGGCCTTGCCAGAGCCCTGACCTCAACCGAATTGAACACCTTTGGGATGAATTGGAGCGCTGACTATGAGCCAGGTCTAATCGCCCAACATCAGTGCCGAGACCTCACTAATGCTCATGTGGCTAAATGGAAGCAAGTCCCCAAAGCAATATTCTATCTAGTGGAAAGCTTTCCCAGAAGAGTGGAGACTGTTATAGCAGAAAAGGGGGTACCAGCTCCATATTCATGTCCATCATTTTGGAATAAGATGTTCGATCTCAACACTCCGAACTATGTGAAATTATTTCTTGGGGAAAGGGTGCGTAACAGACCAGTGAGATATTTGCTGGATTGATGCGTTGACGTGAATTTCAGATGCATCGCCCTAATGGTATTAATCTGGCTGGAGAGAATTTGCTGCCAATGCAAGGCTGCAAGGATGATGAGATTGCACGAAGACGCATCGCCAAGGCAGCCGACTGCCATCCAATGACTATCCTGCCATCTCAACCGCAGTGCACATTTGCCGTCCGTTTTACATGAGAAAGCATGTTTATTTTTTTATCATAATACCAATACGTATAGCCAAAATCAACATCTCGAATCGAGGTGATGAAGGCTCGCGCATTTTCATCGCTTTTCTTCATGGAATGAAAACGCTCCAAGATGGTTCGCATCTCAAACGCCCTGGGTTTGGTCATATTGATGGTCGCTCTTCTCATTTTATCCTTAATAAGTTATGTGTCCATTAGAAAGGACAGCATCTTCTCTTCCACAAAATATGACAACATAGGAGGACCACCACGGATAATGTTCCACGCAGGATTTCGGTGAGTAGGCTAAACCAAGATCTTGAAGCTCATAATTGTTTCTTTTGACTTGACTCAAAACCCCTGAAATTGTCAGATATGATGTGATTTATGTCACTGACCAGGCGCATGCGTGACAATTTTTTCCCCAACAATCTTTATGATTGATTATGTCCACATTGTTCTGTAGGCTATGGCATTATATGGCTAGCTGCCTCAGAGGAGTCAGGGCCTTAATAAATAATAAAAATAAAGAATATTCCTCTGTACGCGGCAGTAGCCTAATCTAATGCAAATCTCTGCATCAATTATATTACATTTTTATGAAAAGTCAACTGTAGAACATTGACCCTAGGTTAGTGTTTAAATTAATGTTCATATGTGACAAAAAAAAGAGTTGCTCCACAACGGAGCCCGTTGAACTGTCCAAGGTGCTGAATGATCGAATCGTGCCTATTGTTACAAAACCACGCCTGAAATGCACGCAATGAATGGGTTTTGGTTAGTGCTATCTGGGATCCTTGGGACGTCCATACGCTAAAACCCTTAACCCCTACCCTTACCCTAACCTTAACCCTTACCTAACCCTAACCTTAACCTTTAACTTAACCATTTTAAATGTACACTTTAATGGGGTTGGGACGTCCCATGAGGCAATAGCCTAATCTAATGCAAATCCTTGCATCAATTATCTTTCATTGTTTTATGAAAATTAAACTGTAAAACCATTGAATGGCCATAAGAATGTCCATAAGTATTCATCCCCCTTGGATTTTTTTCTTCACATTTTGTTGTCTTACAAAGTGGGATTGAAATGGATATCATTTTTATTGTTTGTCATTGATCTACACAAAATACTCCATCATGTCAAGTGAAAAGAGAATTCTACAAATGTTTCCAAATTAATACAAATTCATTAACTAAAATATAGGCTAATGTTAGTTGTTGCATAAGTATTCACCCCCTTTGTTTAGGTAAGCCTAAATTAATTCAGGAGTAACATTTGTCTTAACAAATCCCATAATAAGTTACATGGACTGAAATAATAGGGATTGACATGATATTTGAAAGACTACCCCTTCCTCTGTCCCCCATACATGCAACATCTCTAAGGTCCCTCAGTCAGGTTTTGAAATTCGAGCGCAGATTCAACTACAAAGACTAGGGAGCTTTTCCCAAAGCCTCATAAAGAAGGGCAGTGATTGGTAGATGAGTAACAATAACTAATCAGACACTGAATATCCCTTTAAGCATGGTCAAGTTAATAAATATGCTGTGTATGATGTATTAAACCACCCAGACACAACAAAGATACAGTCATCATTCTGAACTGAGCTGCAGGACAGGAAGGAAACTGCTCAGGGATGTCACCATGAAAAACAGCTAGAGGTACAGACTGATGGGAGAAAACTGAGGAAATAATTACCTAAATGACTGAATGAGTGAAAATAACAATATACAGAAATATGAAGAATACACATTAAAAAACATACATCCTGTATGCAACAAGGCACTAAAGTTATACTGCAAGAAAACACGGCAAAGGAATAAACGTTTTGGCCTAAATGCCAATCGTTATGTTTGGGGCAAATCTGCTTCCTTACTTTCATAAAAAGAAACGGGATTCCGCAAAGCACATGCAAAATCCTATTGGAAAACCTGCTTCAGTCTGCTTTATACCAGACTGGGAGAGGAATTCACCTTTCAGCAGGACATTGACCAGGCCAAATCTACACTGGAGCTGCTTACTAATAAGACAGTGACTGTTCCTGAGTGGCCAAGACTTGAAAATTGCTGTCTAGCCATGACACCCAACAGCTTGAAAGAGCTTGAAGAATGAAGAAGAATAATTTGCAAATATTGCACAATCCAGGTGTGAGACGTACCCAAGAAGACTCACAGCTGTAATCACTGGTTAAGGGGGTGAATACTTTTCAAATCAAGATATACTAGTGTTTCATTTTTCATAAATGTTTTAATTGAAGAAATTTTACTTTTTAAAAACATTTTGAAATAAGAGAGTATTTTGTGTAGATCGCTGACAAAAAATGAAAATGACATACATTTTAGTCCCACTTTGTAACACAATAAAAGTTGAGGAAATCCAAGGGAGGGTGAATACTTATGATACCCACTGTAATTCTTACAGTACATGCTGACAATATCAACAGTGTCTTTTCTAAGGGAAACCCTCTTCCTCTCAGGTCACAGTTTGCCCTGAATTTCCTGGACCCATCCTTCATCCCATTAACCCATGCTTTAAACGAGGAGCTGCAAGGGAAACCCTCCAAATGGAAATTCAATAGGACAGCTTTTTATCTGCAAAGGTATTATGATTATGTGGGATATCTGTAGAAACATTTATGTTGATTGTGAAGCAGTTTAACAGAATACTATTTGTGTTTAGTAAAACATTACTGTTTATTTGTCATTTGCAGTTGGCTACATAACTGCATTTTGTTGAAACAGCAGCTGTGAGCTGATATTTTTATCTGTTTACTACCTTTCAGGAAAGAGATCTTCCATTACATTGATGTGGCCAACAACTTCTCCCTCACCAAGAACGGTGTGCGCGTCGGCCAGCTGATGCACTTCGACTTCTCCAGTCACAAATATGTCTTCTCCATAAACAACAACCTGAAGTCACTGCTTCCTGATGCTTCGCCCATCCAGAACAAGCACTACAATGTGTGTGCCGTGGTGGGTAACAGTGGAATCCTGACAGGCAGTCACTGTGGGCCAGAGATCGACAGCGCCGACTTTATCTTCCGATGCAACTTCGCCCCTACTGACTCCTACTACAAGGATGTGGGCCGGAAGACCAACCTCACCACCTTTAACCCCAGCATCCTGGAGAGGTACTACAACAACCTTCTGACCATCCAGGACCGCAACAACTTCTTTCTCAACCTGAAGAAGCTGGAGGGGGCCATATTGTGGATCCCTGCGTTTTTCCTCCACACCTCGGCCACCGTCACACGGACCCTGGTGGACTTCTTTGTTGAGCACAAGGGGCAGCTGAAGATCGAGCTGGCCTGGCCTGGAAACATCATGCAGGATGTCAACAAGTATGGAGTATGGAGGGACTATGCCAGAGTTCTGAGCATTAGAGCAGTCATGGGTGGTTTTGTCCTCACTTTCAGACAGCCTTGTTACTACAAACTGTACAGTACAGTCAAAAAAATGCTGGGTTGCAGGCATTGGACCACTTAGTTGGGTTGTGTTCTTTAAAAAGAGCAAGATTGGCTTGTTGATGCTGGGTTATTGAGATATAACCCAACAGAGGCATGGCATAATAGGGGCATGGCTTTCAGATAGTTATTTTTGTCCACCTGTGCTAGTAAATGTCATTCCTGTTCATCTGTTCTATTGTATTATTACAGCATGTTAAGGTTGAACACTGACAGTTTTCAAGTTTGTATGAGGCTTACAGAAGGCTTACAGAACGTCATGTGTTCCTAAAAGGAAAACTCTACCTAAAAAACATATTTTGGTATTATTTTCATTAGTCCATTGTTGATATAGACCCAAAATGTTTTGCATTTCAGTAATCAAGTTTTTAAGATATATAACTTTCAAAATACAGAAATACAGCCAGTATGATGCATTTTGCATCATATGATGCTATGCCCCTAATAAGCCACTGTTACGTTCCCCAGCAAGAAATAATGTCGCTCAAACAGAAGGGGTACTAACAAAGAGTCACTGACCACAACCAAAACAAAACAGGTGGGGTTTTAGGAGGGGTTCTGAAAAACACTCATGGGGGTGTCAACTGAAAGTTGACTAGCAACAACAACTGGGATCTAAAAGACACCCACCATGAGCGCCCACTAAATTTGCCCAAGAACAGGCAAACAAAATAAAAACCCACACCAAACGTAAAGACAGGAAGTAAAAACCAAAAAGTGGAGCAAGACGAAAATAGGGAAGACAGATAAAGGATTATTTTTCTAGAAATCAAACAGGGAGTGTCAACAAAAGGTCTCTCTCAAGACAACTGGAGCACTGGGCCAGCACAGGTGAAACATCTTCCCACTAACGAGATGACAAACCAGCACAGGGGTTACACCTACTGACTTATGAAATAGAAATGGAAAAACCAAAGCCTGTAACAGCCACGCCTATTGAAAATAACCTAAAGATTCCATTAAAAAAGACCCGGCTGTTGGGTCAACGCAGCATGAAACCCAACATTAACCCATGTTGGGTTATTCATGCAACCCAACTGTCTGGGGCAAAATAACCCAGCGTGTGTTCTGTCCAATATTTACCCAGCGCTGGGTTACCAAAAAACTCAAATTGTGTTGTTTGTAACCTTGCATTTTTGATGAGTGTAGATGTTCTGTCAAACAATGAAATGTCCATAGCTTACACATAATAGTTTTTATTGTGTTTACTCTTTTCCCGCAGATATTGGAAGACCAAGAACCTGTCTCTAAAGCGACTGAGCACTGGTATCCTTATGTACACTCTGGCCTCAGCCATGTGTGAGGAGATCCATCTGTATGGCTTCTGGCCCTTCGGCTGGGATCCCAACACAGGCAAGGAGCTGCCCTACCACTACTACGACAAGAAAGGAACCAAGTTCTCCACCAAGTGGCAGGAGACCCACCAGCTGCCCAGTGAGTTTAAGCTGCTCTACAAGATGCATGGAGAAGGTGTGACCAAGCTGAGCCTTTCACACTGTTCTTAGACATTCCATCCTGGGTGACCGGGCTTAAGAGATTCATTTGGTTGCCCTCAATACAGCAGCTGACCTTGCGCTCACGTAATATATCTTGCGACTCAAAGCAGACGATGCATGATTTAGAATTAAGACTTTTATATTACGCTTTCCCTCTAGAAACACACTATCACATCACCACTGCATCTTGCCTTAGGTTTGTCCAGTGTATGTAATTCACACGAACACTTTGGGTTATGAGGAACATGGCGGAATATTCCAGATGTGGATTACTGGTTGATGATGGCGTTACAATATATGTTATGCTGAATATATCCCACTATCATAGTACTCATCATACAATATTTCACATCACTTTATTTGCATTGCTACCATAATTCTGTCGATAAATAGATAAATGAAATGCATAACCTATTTCAACAAGAACACACAAGGGAATACATTTAATGAAAAATAATCACTATTTCCAAAGTGTTTTTCATAGTGGGGTGGCAGTGTAATTGTTATTAGGCTGTATCCTTATTTCAAAGGGATTTGATTGTTCTTTTGATATCACTGCTTAGTCTCAGGGAAGGAGTTGAGATCAGTCTTTTTTTTCAAATCAGATTCAACTGCCTCCACTGAGGTGCAAACAGACACACAGTCTATTTTCCAGCCCTTTTGAGCATACAGTGAACCGCTACAGCTGCCAGTAGACAGACAATGGGCCCAGACAGGACACTGCACTGGTATGAGATTTGTTTACAATGCCTCTTTATGAATGTAAATTGCTGCCCTATATAGATAAAGATACTGCAGTGATAGCCCTAGTCCCACTATTTTATTGGGATTCTGGTGGTAGCTCTGGTAATATTTCAATTTGAGGATGAATAATCTACATTCCAACATTCCATAGACTGAACTTAGTTACAGTAAACTTTAAAGTACATGTATATTATTGTTATCATCACAATTAAGAATTAAAGATGCACTATGCAGAAATGGCTCAGTCATTTCCTGGTTGCTAAAATTCTAATAGTTTGCCTAATTTCAGTTTATGTGACAAAACAAGCAAGTATAGTGTAGAGAATCACTGTACCATCCAAACCTCTGGGAAATATATTTTCCATAACCAAACATTTTGTATTTTCAGCTGTTTGAAGCTGGTGTACAAAACCGAAAGTAAAAGACACAAAAACTAAACGGGAAGCATAGAAATAAGACGTAGAACAGATCTATCGCTTCTTAGACTTGCTTTTCAATGTGAATTTGGTCCGGTCCCCAAAAAGTTACATATTGCAGCTTTTTAAATAAAGTGTCTGAGTTCTGTTTTTGTTTCAAATGACTTCAAATCTTATATATTTTTTCAAAATACCATAGAACAACATGGTGATTAAAGTAGAAGGGATTTCACCAATCACTCTTCTTTTTTTTTATTGAACCACATCAAATGAACACCACTTCCTATCTTTAGTCAATAACACATCGCTATTGTTATGACCCATGTAGCAACACAGGGAAACATTTTGCATTCTACCACATATACAATATCTTGACTTTTGAGACAGAAACCAGATATTCATGTTTTTATGAAAAATTATAGCATCTTGTACAAAGAGCATGATACACTATTGGATGGCATTGCATGTAAGAGACTAACAAATGTTCAAGGCTAGTTTTATACAACCTTTTTTGAAGAAGATTCCGTATAGAGGGGTTAAGGGTGTTTTTTGTTATTATTTGTATTTGTGCTGATATTTTAATTGAAATATCACCAAACACTTTGTATGAAAGTTGTTTTAAAGCAGAAATTCCTATCAAACCACTGGGACCAAAATTATTAGTTTTACTTCTCTGACAATTGAAAAACTAATGTAAGTTTTATCTAGATTATCTTTACTCTTCTCAGCAAAATGTTATATGAAAAATATATAAATTCAAGCTCCACTATGTTAGAGGATGGTCATTTTCAGTATTTAACCATTGGTACCATATGATAGTCACATGACTCACAGGTCATGCACTCATTGGGAAGGAGGTGACCCTGCTTATGAGTTCAGATTGCTACCAACATAACCCAGTGGCATAGTTTTATAGCTAATTTCATGCTATTTTACACATTTTTTCATGAGGCTCAGAGAAAATGTTGCTGTTTTAGAGTTCCGGTATTCTTGAAAGATGGGACAATCTTTTTCCCCACAATTATTTTTCTTAATATTAACATTTTAAATAAATAGTTAGATAGACCAAAGTAGCAGCTAGCACACCATATAAAGGAACAACCTAATTTTTTAAATAATTTTGTTATAAAATACAACTAACTGGATTTAACTCTGTCTGCGTCTCAATCCACCGCATCGGCCAATGTCGCCCTCCCGCATCTGCGGTGAAAGGTGGCAGAACTTGAGCCGTGTTTGTTAGACCATGAAATATCCCGAAAATCGGTATTCTCACAAAAATGTCTGTAGCGTCCGAACAGTTTGGGCTACACACTAATACGACCCCTCTATGGAAAGGTGAGACTCTCAGGAACACGTACATATTGGTTGGTGAGGGGACTAATTAGTGACCTTAATTCATCAATCAAGTACAAGGGTGTAGTGAAAACCCGCAGACACTCGGCACGCCGTGGAATGAGTTTGACACGTGCCTTAAGGGGTCCTAAAATTCAAAATCAAATAGCTAAATTATCCTTGGTATGAACATATTTAAACAAGGGGTCCTTATGGTTTATCTGACCCTGCTCATTCCTAATTAATTCAGGATTTTAGACACATCTGACAAAGTTGACCAAATCTCCAGAAGCATCTTTTAGTAATCAAAGTTTTTAGATAAATATTATTTAAATCACAGAGGGCTATTGAAAGAAATGACACGTTTTCAGTTAATAACCATAATTTTTTAAGCCCTTTTTGGAGTTTGAAATTGGTATCCTTTGCTCCTGACAAAGGCATTTCCATGGAAAGCCCCTACATGGAAATATTGAAAGCATTTTGAAACTTCCCAAAACATAGCTCAGGGGTTTATGCTGCTGTGGTGTGGGCTATGCCAGTGATAGAACCCCTGAGTTCCTATAGGATTGCAAATCATCCAGAATGTGTGCTTGTATGTATTTATTTGATAAGGACAAAGCAACCAGACATTTTCATGTCAAAAGGCAATCATTGGTAAAACGGACATTAACTTTAACTTTATTTTAAAATGACAGCATTTACTCTGAAGACTTTGCATTAAAACATATTCAGTCATTTTTGTCTGGGTTAACAGTATTTATGCGCTCTAAACATTTTCTATACTTTCTTCAATGTGCATGACAATTTAGTTCGATTTATAATCAAGTTTAGCACCAAATGTGCTCCTTGTCATATATAACTCATGGATCCTGTAATGCACATTGCTATCTGTTTGTGAAACAGAATAATACACTTTCTCATTCATATATACGAAAATAACCATGATTGTTAATGAGTTATTGCATAATCTGTTGGGATTATATATTGGCAATGATAAACGTATATGCCTGCATTTTCCTTCCATCAATGCCACAATCTGTCAAATAATACAAAATAAAAGAAATCTCTCACACAACTTTTCTTCAGACATTACTAATTAGTATTTACCTACTTAGAATCACACAAAGCATAGTCATATTGCAAATATCGGTTTGAGATGTACATACACATGGTGCTTTCATTTACTTATTTTACAATATTTACAATATTAGAAAACTGGATTGTGTGTTCTTTTGCTCATTTCATGTAATTAGCATACAGTACATGTACAGACTCAGCAGATAACGAATAGCTTGATCACTGCAGTTATCAATCCAGACATAAACACACAGTAATGCATAAGCTGATAATACACATCCTTTAAATACTGTATGGGATAATTGAACTTTCCAACGTAATAAAACCCCCCTGATGCAATAGTTACACATTCGAATGGATGGACCTTCATTCTGAATTCAGCCAACCACATGTCCATGAAAATGTGTCTGACATCCCTAAATCCTAACAGGCACACCTCCTGCTAGTGGAGGTTTCAACCTCGTCGTTAGTGGCAGCGCTCCCATTGGCAGCCTCCGACACAGGCCCCTCCGTTCTCTGCTCCATGCGTCTCATCACCAGGTCCAGCAGAGTGGTCACTGCCTGGTCCACCTCAGCCCCTGTAGCACTGCTCGTCTCAAAGTAGAGGATACTAAGGAGGAATGGAGGAACGTATTATACTGAACACTATGCTGAATAATGCATGGATAAAGGCCAGTTAACTTGTAGTTTATGTATTATTAAGGTCAGTTAACTTGTGGTGTATTTCTAATAGGGTCATTTCTAGTTTAAAGATGCTTAACATTATCCATAGACCTTGGATACTGTTCACCTTGGATACTATTCACCCTCCTGGTGAATTAACAGAAGTATTAAAATAGTGAGCCTGTTTTACAGCATTGGCTCTGGATCGGTACTAATGCTTTACAGTTGTGCTGAAGGTATGAACTCAAACCTCAGTTCATGGTAAAGGCACTGGAGAAGTGAGCCATGCCAATGGTAAGAGGACTAGACAGCCATTTTATTCCATTGTACTGTAAGATCAGATTTCATAGAGACCGCAGAATTTTGTCCTGAGCAAGCAGGTATTGATCTCACTTACCCATATCTGTCCGCCAGGTCTCTGGCTTGTTTTCCTTGTACATCTCTCAGGTCTTTGAGGTCTGCTTTGGTGCCAACTAAGACTATGTCTGGACTGTCACAATAGGCATTCGCCTGCAGCTGACCTGAACAACAACAACAAGAGATAATTAAATGTCAGTTTTTTATGGATATGTACAGTGCATTCGGAAAGTATTAAGACCCCTTCTCTTTTTCCACATTTTGTTATGTTACATCCTTATACTAAAATGTATTACATTTGTTTTTTTCCTCTTCAATCTACACATAATGACAAAATGAAAACAGGTTTTTAGAAATTTTAGCAAATGTATTAAAAATAAAAAAAACAAATACCTTATTTACATAAGTATTCAGACACTTTGCTATGAGACTCAAAATTGAGTTCAGGTGCATCTTGTTTCCATTGATCATCCTTGAGTTTCTACAACAAGTCTACCTGTGGTAAATTCAATTGTTTGGAAATGTTTTGGAAAGGCACACACCTGTCTATATAAGGTCCCACAGTTGACAGTGCATGTCAAAGCAAAAAAAAGGAATTGTCCGTAGAGCTCCAAGACAGGAATGTGTCAAGGTAGATAGATAGATAGATAGATAGATAGGTACTTTATTGATCCCCCGGGGGGGGAAATTTCATTGTCAAGCAGCTACAACAAAACACAGGGCAGGTGCAAAATGCCACAACGAAAGTACACAAAAGACAGATACACGGTACATGATACATAGAGCGGCAGTATGAAAAAGATATCTGGAGTGCAAAAAAATAAAAGCTATAAAAAAGACATTGCATAGTATGGGTGGTTGGCTGAATATGTACACTATACATTGGTGGATGTGTACACTACACATTGGTGGATGTTGGATGGTTAACTATACTATACAGGTTGATGGCAGAGAAATACTTCAGTAGCTAAAAATGTGTATGATATGAGCGAGGGTAATAATAGTTTACTTAATAGACAGACTGGGTAAATGAACAGGTAAGTGAAAATTTTGCATGGTTAGATTAGCTGTACAGTTAGGTATACAGTTATATTTACAGATAAGTGAATACTTGCATGGTTACACAAACTGTACAGGTAAATGACAGGAAGAGATACTTTAATAGCTAAATGTGTGTATGATATCATTTGGGGTAATAATAGTAATTCCCTTAAAATACAGTCCTTAGTGCGCAGGGTTTAATTACAGACAACTGCACGTATTTCACATTCGATATATTAAAAGCAATGAGAAAAGGTGCAACTGGCAGGATACTAATATGCATTCCTGAGTGAATGCCTACGTAAGTTAAGTCCAATAATTACTTACAATATTGCATGTGATAACAACTGTACATGAGTATGTACAGTGGGGAGAACAAGTATTTGATACACTGCCGATTTTGCAGGTTTTCCCACTTACAAAGCATGTAGAAGTCTGTAATTTTTATCATAGGTACTCTTCAACTGTGAGTGACGGAATCTAAAACAAAAATCCAGAAAATCACATTGTATGATTTTTAAGTAATTAATTTGCATTTTATTGCATGACATAAGTATTTGATACATCAGAAAAGCAGAACTTAATATTTGGTACAGAAACCTTTGTTTGCAATTACAGAGATCATATGTTTCCTGTAGTTCTATACCAGGTTTGCACACACTGCAGCAGGGATGTTGGCACACTCCTCCATACAGATCCTTCAGGTTTCGGGGCTGTCGCTGGGCAATACGGATTTTCAGCTCCCTCCAAAGATTTTCTATTGGGTTCAGGTCTGGAGACTGGCTAGGCCACTCCAGGACCTTGAGATGCTTCTTACGGAGCCACTCCTTAGTTGCCCTGGCTGTGTGTTTCGGATCATTGTCATGCTGGAAGACCCAGCCACGACCCATCTTCAATGCTCTTACTGAGGGAAGGAGGTTGTTGGCCAAGATCTTGCGATACATGGCCCCATCCATCCTCCCCTCAATACGGTGCAGTCGTCCTGTCCCCTTTGCAGAAAAGCATCCCCAAAGAATGATGTTTCCACCTCCATGCTTCACGGTTGGGATGGTGTTCTTGGGGTTGTACTCATCCTTGTTTTTCCTCCAAACACGGCGAGTGGAGTTTAGACCAAAATGCTAAATTTTTGTCTCATCAGACCACATGACCTTCTCCCATTCCTCCTCTGGATCATCCAGATGGTCATTGGCAAACTTCAGACGGGCCTGGACATGCGCTGGCTTGAGCAGGGGGACCTTGCGTGCGCTGCAGGATTTTAATCCATGACGGCGTAGTGTGTTACTAATGGTTTTCTTTGAGACTGTGGTCCCAGCTCTTTTCAGGTCATTGACCAGGTCCTGCCGTGTAATTCTGGGATGATCCCTCACCTTCCTCATGATCATTGATGCCCCACGAGGTGAGATCTTGCATGGTGCCCCAGACCGAGAGAGATTGACCGTCATCTTGAACTTCTTCCATTTTCTAATAATTGCGCCAACAGTTGTTGCCTTCTCACCAAGCTGCTTGCCTATTGTCCTGTAGCCCCTCCCAGCCTTGTGTAGGTCTACAATTTTATCCCTGATGTCCTTACACAGCTCTCTGGCCTTGGCCATTGTGGAGAGGTTGGAGTCTGTTTGATTGAGTGTGTGGAGAGGTGTCTTTTATACAGGTAACGAGTTCAAACAGGTGCAGTTAATACAGGTAATGAGTGGAGAACAGGAGGGCTTCTTAAATAAAAACTAACAGGTCTGTAAGAGCCGGAATTCTTACTGGTTGGTAGGTGATCAAATACTTATGTCATGCAATAAAATGCAAATTAATTATTTAAAAATCATACAATGTGATTTTCTGTATTTTTGTTTTAGATTCCGTCTCTCACAGTTGAAGTGTACCTATGATAAAAATTACAGACCTCTACATGCTTTGTAAGTAGGAAAACCTGCAAAATCGGCAGTGTATCAAATACTTGTTCTCCCCACTGTATATACAGACCTGTATGAATAAATAGGTCCTGAGTGGATGAGTGCTGACGGACCAGAGTTACTCTCGGATGGAAGCATAATTGTTAAACTAGGTCCTAGCACCCCAACAGTTCCAGATCTATGTTGCCGACGGCACGGCACCCCGGTGAGGCATTATATAGTCTAATAGCCGCCGGCAGGAAGGACCTCCTGTAGCGCTCTCTGGCACACCGTGGTGGGATCAGTCTGTGACTGAAAGTGCTCCTCTGCGTCATAACCATAGCGTGCAGAGGGTGGGTGACGTTGTCCATGATGGTCAGCAGTTTGGCCAGGATCCGTCTTTCCGCCACCTCCTCTAGAGTGTCAAGGCTCATCCCCAGGACAGAGCTAGCCTTCCTGATCAGCTTATTTACCCGAGAAGCATCACCGGCTTTGATGTTTGCTCCCCAGCACACCACTGCAAAAAAGATGGCACTGGCCACCACAGACTGGTAGAAGGTATGCAGTAGTTTACTGCACACGTTGAAGGACCTGAGCCTCCTCAGAAAGTAGAGTCGGCTCTGGCCCTTTTTGTACAGGGCCCCGGTGTTACTGGCACATTCCAGCCTGTTGTCCATATGGACTCCCAGGAACTTGTATGACCCAACCATTTCCACATCCATCCCCTGTATAGGGACTGCAGTCAGTTGTGCCTTGGTTCTCCTGAAGTCCACCACCATCTCCTTTGTTTTGCTGATGTTGAGCTGAAGGTGGTTCTGCTCACACCACAACACAAAGTCACTGATTGTGCTCCTGTACTCCTCCTCCTGCCCACCCCTGATGCACCCTACAATAGCAGAGTCATCCGAGAACTTCTGTAGGTGGCATGTTTCAGAGTTATATCTGAAGTCTGAGGTGTAGAGGGTGAACAGGAAAACATTTCTGTAGCATTGAAGGTCCCCAAGAACACGGTGGCCTCCATCATTCCTAAATGGAACCACCAAGATGTTTCCTAGAGCTGGCTGCCCGGCCAAACTGAGCAATCGGGGGAGAAGGGCCTTGGTCAGGGAGGTGACCAAGAACCCGATGGTCAGTCTGACAGAGCTCCAGAGTTCCTCTGTGAAGATGGGAGAACCTTCCAGAAGGACAACCATCTCTCCAAAAGGCCCCTAAAGGACTCTCAGAGGATGAGAAACAAGATTCTCTGGTCTGATGAAACCAAGATGGAACTCTTTGGCCTGAATGCCAAGCGTCACGTCTGGAGGAAACCTGGCACCATCCCTACAATGAAGCATGGTGGTGGCAGCATCATGCTGTGGGGATGTTTTTCAGCAGCACGGACTGGGAGACTAGTCAGGATCGATGGAAAGATGAACAAAGCGAAGTACAGAGAGATCCTTGATGAAAACCTACTCCATAGCGCTCAGGACCTCAGACTGGGGCGAAGGTTCACCTTCCAACAGGACAACAACTGAGTAAAGGGTATGAATACTTATGTAAATACAATATTTAAATTTGTTATTTTTAGTACAGTTGCAAAAATTTCTACAAACCTGTTTTTGCTTTGTCATTATGGGTTATTGTGTGTAGATTGATGAAGGAAAAAAACATTTAATCAATTTTAGAATAAGGCTGTAAGCTAACAAAATGTGGAAAAAGTCAAGGGGTCTGGATACTTTCCAAATGCACTGTAAATTAGTATTTGAATCACAGCAAGCTACCCTGCTACTGAGATAATTTACTATAATGCCAAATACAAAGTGGAATACCCGATCAATGTTTATTTTTATTAACCTTTATTTAACTAGGTAATGTGGTCTGGTTCTTAGAGGATGTACTAAATTGATTATTCAAATTGACTTTAGATTTACACAGGCTGAGAGATATTGATCTAACTGCTTTGGCAGATCAGCGTGCTGAGACATACTCATCCAGTTCCTGACATTCAGAAAACTCTGCTGATTGGTCAGATCAAACATGAGCAGGAAGCCCATGGCGTCCCTGAAGAAGGCTGTGGTGAGACTTCTGAACCTGGAATTTATACAATTACAACAATGTTCAAACACTCGTAAAGCTATGGATGTGGACTATCATTAAAAATCCTAATTTTACAAATGATACAAAATGTACTGTCTGCTTGTTTTTGTGGCCTACCTTTCCTGCCCTGCTGTGTCCCAGAGCTGTAGGTGCACTTTAAAAGTCTTCTCTGTCGTTCCATCAGAGCCAGTCCCCAAATATGTCTAAAGACACAAGAAAGTTGTCAAATAAGTATTATCTCAAGAGCTAGGACCAAAGGCATACTCTTTGGCTCTGGAATTAGTTTTACCAATCCAGACCAGTTTAAAATGGGTAAAAATAAGATCCATTAGAGTAAACATGAGTAGTGTATAGTTCGGTTCAGTTCAGTACATTTTAGTCATTTAGAGCAACTTACAGTAGTGAGTGGAAACATTTTCATACTGGTCCCCCGTGGGAATCGAACCCACAACCCTGGCATTGCAAGCAGCATACTCTACCAACTGAACTACAAAGTACAGTACAGTTCAGTTCAGTATAGTAAGGTACAGTACAGTAAAGCATAGTACAGCACAGTTCAGTACAGTAATGCACAGAACATGACAGTACAGTACTGTCATGACTACACGTGAGGATCCAATTGCTCAGACTAGGTGCAATAAATAAACTCCAACCAGAGCCCTTTCCACCAGCAGAGGGGAGAAGGAAGTGCTGTGGGGGTTTTGACACCTCACACCCAGTCGTAAATCTAAGTAGAGAAAATCTCTCTCTGGCTCTTCAGTATGGGTGTTTGGAATGTGCTTTGTCCCCAAGAAGACTTTTGATGCCAAAACTATAACGTCCCAAAAATTGAACAATATTTCTAACATCCGAATGTGTGGAATGATGACAGTTGGTCTATGGAAAACTAATGTCTATTTTTGTATGTCATTAAATGGTATAGACATGTTATAAGAAAATACAGCAATTTGTAAAGTATACATATTATATCTGTCAAGTTTACATCCAAATGTTGTATAAGATATACTGTATGATTAATGATGAGAGTATTTTTGTTAAGATATTAATGTGATTTTAGTTTTCTAATTAGATAATTGTTTTTCATATAAGCTATGCACAGTAACTAGCCACACCCCGAGTGAGGTCAGAGATCGTGCCAGCATGGTGTAACACCCCTTTTACCCAGAGTGAATAAAAAGCCTTGGTAACGAAATTTACATGAAACCCGAAAGACGTGAAACGGTAGTCCACACGTTTGAAATGGTTAGAACTTTCAACCAAAAATAAACTCACCAGACTAGATCTGAACATTGCCAGTCTGCAGCTGTGCGTGTAAAGTGGTTCAAACTCTGACTAACCACACAAGGTGGGACGGAGAAAATCCCTTCTCAGACAATCACTGGTACAACTAAGTAGCTGCTCTGAAGAAAGACTCCACTACAAGACCAAGACAACTAAGAAGAAGGACATTGTTACCTCTGGTGGACAATCAGAGCCTTACACTTTATTAAATAGTACCCGCAAAACACCAGTCTCAACGTCAACAGTGAAGAGACGACTCTGGGATGCTGGCCTTCTAGGCAGAGTTGCATAGAAAAAGCCATATCTTCCTCTGTCCAGTGTCTGTGTTCTTTTGCCCTTAATCTTTTATTTTTATTGGCCAGTCTGTGATATGGCTTTTTCTTTGCAACTCTGCCTAGAAGGCCAGCAACATGGAGTCGCCTCTTCACTGTTGACATTGAGACTGGTGAACAGACTGACCAGTTTCAGAAGAAAGTTATTTGTTTCTGGCCATTTTGAGCCTGTAATCGAACCCACAAATGCTGATGCTCCAGATACTCAACTAGTCTAAAGAAGGCCAGTTTTATTGCTTCTTTAATCAGCACAATATTTTTCAGCTGTGCTAACATAATTGCAAAAGGGTTTTCTAATGATCAATTAGCCTTTTAAAATGATAAACTTGGACTAGCTAACACAACGTGCCATTGGAACACAGGAGTGATGGTTGCTGATAATGGGCCTCTGTACACCTATGTAGATATTCCATTAAAAAATCTGCCGTTTCCAGCTACAATAATCATTTACAACATGAACAATGTCTACACTGTATTTCTGATCAATTTGATGTCATTTTAACGGACAAAAACAAGGAAATGTCTAAGTGACCCCAAACTTTTGAACGGTTGTGTATGTTTGGGTTCTTGGAGGGTTGGAGCCACTTACAGGCTATGCATGTCAATACCCTACACTTATTCCTGAAGTGTGCATTTGTCCACTACCCACATGGCCAAGTTAATAAACAGATCACTGACTTCTTCGAATCCCACCGGACCTTCTCTGCTATGCAATCTGGTCATGGGTGCACCTCAGCTACGCTCAAGGTACTTAACGATATCATAACCGCCATCGATAGAAGACAGTACTGTGCAGCCGTCTTCATCGACCTGGCCAAGGCTTTCTACTCTGTCAATCACCGCATTCTTATTGGCAGACTCAACAGCCTTGGTTTCTCAAGTGATTGCCTCGCCTGGTTCTCCAACTACTTCTCAGACAGAGTTCAGTGCGTAAAATCGGAGGGCCTGCTGTCCGGTCCCCTGGCAGTCTCTATGGGGGTGCCACAGGGTTCAATTCTTGGGCCAAGCCTATTCTCTATATACATCAACGATGTCGCTCTCGCTGCTGGTGACTCTCTGATCCATCTCTACGCAGACGACACCATTCTGTATACATCTGGCCCCTCTTTGGACACTGTGTTAACTAACCTTCAAACAAGCTTCAATGCCATACAACACTCCTTCCGTGGCCTCCAACTGCTAGTAAATGCTAGTAAGACTAAATGCATGCTCTTCAATAGAACGTTGCCCGCACCAGTCCACCGGACTATCATCATGACTTTGTGGACAACTACAAATACCTAGGCGTCTGGTTAGACTGTAAACTCAACTTCCAGACTCATATTAACCATCTCCAATCCAAAATTAAATCTAGAATCGGCTTCCTATTTCGCCTCCTTCACTCATGCTGCCAAACATGCCCTTGTAAAACGTACCATCCTCCCGATCCTTGACTTCGGCGATGTCATTTACAAAATAGCCTCCAACACTCTACTCAGCAAATTGGATGTAGTTTATCACAGTGCCATCCGTTTTGTTACCAAAGCCCCATATACTACCCACCACTGCGACCTGTATTCTCTCGTCGGCTGGCCCTCACTACATATTCGTCGCCAAACCCACTGGCTCCAGGTCATCTATAAGTCTTTATTAGGTAAATCCCTGCCTTATCTCAGCTCGCTGGTCACCATAGCATGCGCTCCAGCAGGTATATTTCACTGGTCACCCCCAAAGCCAACACCTCTTTTGGCCGCCATTCCTTCCAGTTCTCTGCTGCCAATGACTGGAACGAATTGCAAAAATCCTTGAAGCTAGAGGTTCCTATCTTCCTCACTAACTTTAAGCATCAGCTGTCAAAGCTGCTTATCGATCACTGCACCTGTATATAGCCCTTCTGTAAATAGCCCATCCTACTACCTCAACCCCATATTTATTTATTTTAACTTCCGCTCAATTTTGCACTCCAGTATCTCTATTTGCACATCTTCATTTGCACATTCCATCATTCCAGTGATTATGCTAATCTGTAATTTATTTCGCCACTATGGTCTATTTATTGTCCTACCTTCCTAACCTTACTGCATACTGCATTTTGCACTACATTTGAACTCTGTATATAGATTTTCTATTTTCTATTGTGTTGACTGTACGTTTGTTTATTCCCCATGTGTAACTCTGTGTTGTTTTTTGTCGCACTGCCTTGCTTTGTCTTGGCCAGGTCACAGTTGCAAACGAGAACTTGTTCTCAACTGACCTACCTGGTTAAAAAAAGGTGAAATAAAAAATAAAATAAATAAAAACGGTGGTCCTCTGTAGCTCAGTTGGTAGAGCATGGCACTTGCAATGTCAGGATAGTGGGTTTGATTCTCGCGACAACTCAAATGTAAAAGAATGTATGCACACATGACTGGAAGTTGCTTTGGATAAAAGCAACCTGCTAAAATGTTATAAGATTGAGTCAAGACTGGAACATACATGCATGCTCTTCCATAGTGTTCAAACCTAACTTTTGCCATTTCTAGAGCGCAGAGGTTTAGCTCCTTTGTCTTGTAATACATGCCAACCCATGACAGCTCGGGTTCAAATCCCACCACTGCCGGTTTCAGATATACAACCCTAGACAGTGAGGGATTGTTGGGGTTGTACCTGAACTGAATTTTATGACTTGTAAAATAAGACATCATATTTGAGAAGGTGAAAAAGGCTTAGACCCCGGTTCATTGCTGCTTGCAGCTATATTTGAGTTGATACCCTACTATTCCTTCCAAAAAACAATCGACTGTTCAACCTTTGGATTTGCATAACCACATTATCATAAATTGGAAGCTACGGAGCAAGGATGACTGAAAATGAATTGTATCTTTGAAATTAATGTCATGTGCTACACACTGAAGTAAAGTGAAGCATCACAACTCACCACTCTCTTTTCCCTGAAGTCTATTCCCACTGTGGTAGTGAACTTGTGGTTGAACTTGTTGTCGGTGTACCTGTAGAGGAATGTGGTCTTCCCAACTCCAGAGTCCCCTAACGACAGGAGCTTGATCAGATAGTCATAATCCCAATCAGATGTTGTCATTGTGCAGAACCTGCCCTAAAATATGAAACAAAAGTACCATATTATAGTCATATTCGTACTGTTAATATAGGCAATATACTGCAAATTGTCGTAACATTTAGAAACAGGCAAACAAAGGTCTAACAGAACACATTGCTGAAATTCCCAGTCAGTGGCTTTATGATCACAGGGGCTTAGTAGGCCGTCATAACTGGAGAGTCATTAAAAGCTGATCAGAGAGGAGCTAGCGCATGACCTGACCCAGCTTTCACATGAGCAGTCAAGTGGCTGTGCTGTGTGAGCTGCAGGAAAACTCAACTGGAGCTTCTATTGATGCAATGAAATTCTTTCATTGTCTACATACAGTATGCTCTCAAATAGTTCTGAGACAGAATAAAAAGAGCACAATGACTTTGTGCTCCTGTAACTTATTCAGTTACACTGGTCATTCTTTATTTGAGAAATGACATGACAAAGCATTGTGTAGTCTATGGATAGAACGATCAAGTGGAAGAAAATATCAAAAAGGATGTTTAAAATGTTTACATCATTACCGTCATGGACATCAACTGATCCATTATTGAGTTAGGAACAGTCTAAAAGCACAACCTTGTATATTTAAAATGTTTTTTTGTTTTTTCAATCCGCATCATACTTGAGAGGCCTGTCATGAGACTCAGATTCCTTAAGCACTGAAAAAGGAATGAGATGCCCTCATTAAATACTTACTCATTTCCTGTGTGCATTATAAAATACATAGGATTATATAGTCAGCACAGATAGGAGACAGTTCCTACTGTATACATGTACAGTATATTCATCCTCAGTTGTCTCTTATCCTCATTTCAAGATGAGGGATTTTTGTGCCATAGAAACCCTTGGGCGGGCCGTATTGTTTCGGGACACCTAAATCTAAAACTGTATGTATGTATGTATGTATGTATGTATGTATGTATGTATGTATGTATGTATGTATGTATGTATGTATGTATGTATGTATGTATGTATGTATGTATGTATGTATGTACAGTATATATATAGTGCATTCGGAAAGAATTCAGACCCCTTGACTTTTTCCACATTTTGTTACGTTACAGCCTTATTCTAAAATTGATTCAATGAAATGTTTTTCTCATCAATCTACACACAATACCTCATAATTGCAAAGTGAAAACTGATTTTTAGAAATATTTGCAAATGTATTAAAAATAAAAAACAGAAATACCTTATTTAGGAAGGAAGGCAGGTAGCCTAGCGGTTAGAGCGTTGGGCCAGTAACCGAAAGGTCGCTGGTTCGAATACCTGAGCCAACAAGGTGAAAAAAACGCTGATGTGTCCTTGAGCAAGGCACTTAGCCCTAATTTGCTCCTGGGGCTGACCCTGTAGGTAGGCCGTCATTGTAAATAAGAATTTGTTCTTAACTGACTTGCCTAGTTAAATAAAGGTTAAATAAAAAGTATTCAGACTCTTTGCTATGAGACTCGCAATTGAGCTCAAGTGCATCCTGTTTCCACTGATCATCCTAGAGATGTTTCTACAACTTGATGGGAGTCCACCTGTGGTAAATTCAATTGATTGGACATGATTTGGAAAGGCACACACCTGTCTATATAAGGTCCCACAGTTGACAGTGCATGTCAGAGAAAAAACCAAGCCGCGAGATTGAAGGAATTGTTTGTAGACCACCGAGAAAGGATTGTGTTGAGGCACTGATCTGGGGAAGGGTACCAAAAAAAATCTGCAGCATTGAAGGTCCCTAAGAACACGGTGGCCTCCACCGTTCTTAAATGGAAGAAGTTTGGAACCACTAACTGAGCGATCGGGGGAGAAGGACCTTGGTCAGGGAGGTGACCAAGAACCCAATGGTCACTCAGAAAGAGCTCCAGAGTTCCTCTGTGGAGATGGGAGAACCTTCCAGAAGGACAACCATCTCTACAGCAGATGGTAGTGGCTAGATGGAAGCCACTCCTCAGTAAAAGGACTCGATCAAACATTTCTGGAGAGACCTGAAAATAGCTGTGCAGCGAACTTCCCCATTCAACCTGGCAGAGCTTAACAGAATCTTCAGAGTAGAATGGGAGAAACTCCCCAAATACAGGTGTGCCAAGCTTGTAGCGTCATACCCAAAAAGACTTGCAGCTGTAATTGCTGCCAAAGGTGCTTCAACAAAGTACTGAGTAAGGGTATTGATAAAAGTATTGATTTTGTTACTAAGTTTGAGCAAAAGAACACAACATTAACCATGTACAAATGCATAGAATTGCAGAATACTTTCTTTAAAACTGCAAAAATGTCTCTCAGCACCATGGACGAATTCTGAGAATTGCAGAAAATTGGCTTAAAAATGCTAAAATTGCAACAACAAAAAAAACACCAAGGTGGGGGCCTCTAAAATGTTCTACAAAATGCAGCCAAGAAAAAAACATGAGTTCTGTCAGTGGCATGTGTTTGTGATGCTGGAAATATTTGAGAGACATTGGACAATGTTTGTTTTTTCATACAGAAAATGTGTAAATTAGCCATAGAATAAATCTGTCAGTATGCAAATTCTAATGATGATAAATGTCCATTATGCACAAAAGAAATGTCTCACGTAGCCTTTTCAGAAAATGTAGGCCAATGATATAGCACCCAACAATAGTGTGACAGACAACACAATGCCTGATGAAATGCCTGTAGATGATTAAGCCAATATAACACACACTGATACCACTAAATAATTAGATCAACTTTACCAAGATTCTACAAAAACAATAAATAAATTCAGTCTTACCGATTCAGCCGGAGGTACTGCCAACTTCCATTCAGTGAGCTCAACCCGTGCTTGGTAAACAAATAGTGGGGGGGGAGACACGCTATTGCTTGAACCTTTCCCTCTCTCACATGCTATAAGGGAGGAGTTTCCAGCTAAAAAACAACCACAGAGTGCGGTGTTCCCAGACCTTGTGCTTTCTGGTATTTCTCAGGAGGAAAAAAAGCTCTTTGAAAACTGGATTGTGGCCCTGTCCACAATTAATGTGCTTCTGTGGAATTCAGTGGAACAGCCAACTGGAAGCTCCGTAAACCCCTTAAAAGGCCCCTTCTCCCTCTTATTGTTCTAGAAGCTCAACAAGTAGACTAAATCGTTGGCTAATACTCGAAACGGAGATTTCCTGTCTAAAACATATGTATTAGGACATCATTATGATGTCAACTTGTGGGGGGACATGTGGGGATAACATGTACTGTGTCATCCACAGTATGTAAATAATTTTTATACCAGCTCTACACTAGATATCCTGTATATTCATCATAATCATATGACACAGAGAATTGTGCATCTGGGAGCAGAATTTCACAAGAAATGTCCCACGTTTTAAGGCTCTGGCTTAAACAGCAAACATCACATGTAATGCAAAATAACTCCCATGTTTATCAATTAAAAACAGTACAATAAAACAAGGAAATTATCTTTATTTACATATCCTGGAACATTATCATCTGTTTACCAAACCTAAAACACTGTTTTAAAACATTTTGTATTTTAACATCCTACTCCTTATATTTGCATCGACTAATATTAACTAATATCTCACTTTCTGAACATCCTAAAAATAAAAGAGCGTTATTTTATTAACACTTAATCACCATAGTGACTTTTGCTATAACGGACACATTCTAACCTGAGCTGGGTTTAAAATACTTCAACAAGTTATTAGCCTGACTGCTTTTAGCCTTCCTCTCTCTGGCCAGGGGGCTTTTGCCCTGTTTTTTCGAAGAGGAGGAAATCTTAAGGGCAGATCTCTGTTGTCGCCACTCAGACAGTAGCTCTCTCTGAACCTCTGGAGGTAGTTCTGAGAACACCTTGGGGTCCACATTTCCTGGGAAACCACAATCAGCCGACTGCCTCTGTGACACAAGGCCTGTAGAGGAGTTTCCCTCTTCCAAGAGGTCTGTGAGTGAATACTGCAGGGAGGTGACTGTGTGCTCTTGTTGGTTGTAGGTTGTCAGTGAATTGGGCTGTCTTTCAAAGCCCTTCACAGTTTCTTTTCGGTCTATGGGAGTGCTGTGAAATGAGTCATTACGTTTGCATGGAGCAGGCTGAGAGAGAGAGGCAGGCTGCTCTGAAAGGTTGTGGTGAGATGAGTGGGCTCTGTCTGCTGGGTCAGATGCTGTGGGTCTGATGGACTGAGTGCTATGACTGAGGGGGCCATGGGCAGTCACTGGGTAGGCAGGTGATAACAGTTCCTTCTGGATGTCCTCAGGCAAGAGTCTAAACACTTCAGGGTCAATGTTGGGGGGCAATCGAGGACAATCTGTCATCGCAGGACTGTTGGTCCTTTTATCATCTACTGTTCTTCCACCTATGCAGCACTCACACGCCATGGGCTGCTGCTGGGAGGCCTCAGGGCTGTGCATTGTTGACTGTGTGTAAGGCTTGATCTTAAAGATGGTACGCATGTCTGGTATCCAGTGTGATGCATCCTGACCAGTCAACTCCTCCGTCTTACCTTCAACATCAGATCCAGCCTGTCCCGTGAGGTTACCAAGCACACTTTGAGACAGATCATCCTAGAGGGGAAGGAGAGAGAAAGAGAAAGAGAAAGGATGCACATTTTCTAAAGATGACACATACGGAATGCACACGGCAGGGTAACGCCTGACATAGCTACTCGTTTTTTTCTTATGTGTGACATCCACATGTCTTCTTACCTGGCACAGAGAGGAAGCCTGTGTTTTCTCAGGAGATCTGTGTGTGAAGAAGGAGGCGATGGATCCCTTGTTGACAGCAGCACACCTGGCCTGCAGGTTACTGAAGCACACGTTGAGGAGGGTGAGGTGGAAGGCTGTGCTGGTGTCCACCATCTTGTGGAAGAGCTTCATGGCCATGGTGACCAGCTGGGCCAAGGCATCACTGTTGCCTGACAAACAACACAGCAGATTTAAAAGGGGTTAGCTGCTAAATGTAACTGATCTACCATCCTTAGAAATGAATGTACTTTTAAAATACACAGTACACTAGGTACGTATCAATAGCTACTGCATATTTGCCAAAGCCATTGGCAGTACATTTTCAAATCCTAAAGACTTGCAGACAAAATATACTCCGTATTTGTGTGAGAATTATTTAACAGGTACCAGAGGTTATCTTTTGCCCAATGTGGTTGGGGATGGGACACTGCCTGCTCTCCCGGCTGAACCACTTATTGGTTGCAGAATAACGCCTTATGGTCAGTCGAAGGGTCAAAGGCTGCCTGCCATCTTTATACATCCTAAAACCAAGACAGCTTAGTTCAACTTAAGAGCAGAAACACTACTTGGAGATTCAACCGCAATTCAAACCTTATGATTACCTGTCTAAAATGCTACTCAACAGATCTTCAACCTTTTGCCAAACTTCATTGGTTGAGGACATTTTCTTGAAGGAGTCTTCATCACTAAGAGACTGGGATATTATGAAGATGGGGAGAAAAAATACAGAAAGACATATCAACATGTGCACTGGAACAGTATTAGCTGAAAACGGGTAATTTCATTGATCTGTTTTCATCTCACACCTGTGGAGCACCAGTGGGGGTGACTGGAGTGTCATCGATGCCCAAGGCCAGGTTCTGGAGACGCTGAGCAGTGGAGGCTCCAAACTCCTTCACCAGGTCAGCCAATGGGAAGAGCTGCAGGTCCTGCACACCAACTAATCCCAGGGCCTGAAGCCTTTTAGCAGTCTGGTGGCCTACTCCTGAAATGGGCCATAATGGTTAAAGGTAGACCACTGAATGGCATGACAACAGCTACAGAGGTGAATTCGGCTGTGGGCTACATGGATCAACAACAGGCTGGATACTCTACCACTATACTCTACTTCATGTAGTGATTTGGATAACTTACTGAGAGTCAAATTAGAAATAAAACGTAGATCTATACCTGGTACTTTACGTAAACCACTTAGACTGCCCATGATGTCTTTGACACTCTCTGGCAAAAGTGTGGTTTGTTGATTTGGCTTGAAGGCGCCTGACACCAGTTTGGCCAGCAGCTTACTGGTAGCAACGCCCGCACAGCCAGTGAGGCCCAGCTTGCTGTGGATGTCTGCTCTCAGTTCAGCTGCGATGTGTGAGCCCACCGCTAGTCTAGGGTGGTCCATGACTTTGGCATCGGACGCTGAGTAGACAAAAAAAAAAGATACACAATTCATGGTTAAATTTCACATAACCTCAACCTGATTGCTAGTATGTAGACATGTAATTTCTTATAACTAAAGGCTATCGTTAAGAATCCAAACTCACAGTGGCTCTAAATGTAGTAAACTGAAAGTGCAATGCAAATGTTTATATATTTAGCCTCACAGGCTGTTTCACAACCCATACACTGGTTTCAGAAGTCCCCAGTCTGAATGCTGCTAGACCTTACACTACTCACTGTCATGATTGTAAACGTGGCCTTCGTATGAATAGTGAGCAGACTCTGGGGTCTGTTCCATCCTCCTCTCCACCATCTCTGTGATGTCCATGAAGTTCTCATCAAACCCCAGCCGCTCTACAAATGGACAGAACGACATCAGCAACTCTGAAAGGGAGAAAGCACAGAGAAAGGTGAGTTTTTTTGTCCATAAGAAAAAAAACTGATAGTAAGGTAGGATTCATTAGAGCGTAACCCCGTGGCTATAACAATAATTCATCTGATGTTTGTGAGATCATCACTGTTCTAGCTGTTTGTGGTGGTTAACTAATTTTAATAGTTACTGAGTTGATAACCTGTGACTCTGTAAGATATCTCTCTGTAGTGTGTCAGGTCCTCTCCCTTGACCAGCACGAGCTGAGGACACTTCTCTTTGGCATCTGTCACTAACATCAGCTTTGTCACACCAAGGTCCCTGGCCACGTAGTTACAGGTGACGATGATGTACTTTTGCTGAATACCTACAAGGAATCCAGAGAGACGTTGTTACGCAACTAGTGCTTCCATTGACATGTTGATAAACGATACAGTAAAACGCTTAGACAAAATAGAAATAGTATTTATAAATCAATCACCTAACGGCACATTTCGCAGTGCTGGGTTACGGATCATTTCAACCTGGGCATAGAAACAGTCCAGGTCAAAGTGCAGGATGACTCTCTGTACTGGTGGTACAGATACCTTACTGCAGTATTTGCCCCCATGGGTCCCTGAGAGAGAGAAGTGCAATTTCATAGTGAGAACAATTCCAGGTGAAAGAGCTATTGCACCAGTGGTTCTCAACCTGGGGTACTAGGACCTACTATTAAAATAACGCTGATATGAAAGATAAGGTCCTTTATGCTTCCAAACCAGTAGTGCAATACCTTTTTTTACAGAATGTCCCGCCACGACGGATGCTATAAAACCCCCACCTCACACTGACTCCATGACAGGTGCATGGTGTTGTGAGTAGGCAACTGATGGAAAGCTTCCACGCGTGAATACATTTGTATCAAACATAGTCGGAGTACAGATCAATAAATAGCCGATGTTGCCTTCCATTAGGTTATTCGCTGAATATTGATCGCTGATATGAAATATAAGCAATGCATGTTAATGTTCAAATAGAGCGTCAGGGATCTTTACAAAACATCCCCCTACAGAAGACGCCTTCGTCCAATGACTTAAGTGTAATGTAATGGAACTGAGTCATGATCAAGGAGTGGTACAGTAACCGAAAAAGGTTGTCAACCACTGTATTACACACTCAGTATAACATTGCACACTTAATTATCACTACACTTAACATACAATGTAAGTAAAGCAATTTGCTTCCGTCATTTGGTGTCACTTGTGTTGTTTTCTTACCAACAGGGGTGTGTTGGGGAGGTTGAACAAAGTCCGAGCAAATGCTGTTCCAGTCAGTTTCATCCTCATCAATGTCATCAACATCCATGTCCATTTCTAAACAACAAGAAAATCCTGAAGTACTCAAACATCTAATTTGAACATGTTTGAATGTTGTTTCGATTTTTCATGCAACACATGAACGTCCCTTGGATGTCTTCTTCTGATTCTTGGTTCGTTGGCTTGAGCAGCAACAAGCGCATTTGCACCACCTAGAGTTCTGAACTACTTCCAGAGTAGCAGACAGGCACGGCCACTGGGTGGCACTAGCCGCAGGGCATATTTGTATTTTGTGCCTGGGGAAAGCTTTATCAATTACAGGTGAATTCCCTGTCAATTCATTCGAAATGTGCTAGCTAGACTCTTTACCAAAGCGAACTTATTTCACATCATCATCATCATCATCATGAATTAAAATGATTGCGCACGGCAGGCCACTAGACTTTCTTTGACAGAATGTCCCGCCACGACGGATGCTATAAAATCTCACGTCACACTGACGTCATGACAGGTGCATGGTGTTGTGAGTAGACAACTGATGAAAAGCGTCCACGCGTGAATACAGTCAAACATAGCCGGAGTACAGATCAATTACAAATAGCCGATGTTGCCTTCCATTGGGTTCTTCGCTGAAGTAGACTGTCCATTTTTCAGACGTGACCTCTGTAAACGGCCCCACTGTCTGTACAAGCATGTCAAAAACGAACGAGGAATGTTTGACAACACCCTGTATGGATCACCGGTAACAACAGCAGGTCAGTCTGGTTTTATTGTAATTTCTTTACATACAAATTCCCCAAAGTATCTTATCTTCAGCTTGCCTTTAGTTTTGCCATAGTTTTCGAAATAGGCATACTATTTCATTGCCACATGCCATTCTCAAGTGGAAATGGGCAGTAGCCTATCATCAATTTGCAACCTGATTACTTATTTTCAAGTCGGCCTATAACCTAATTGCATCAACCTTCCCTTACCATGTTGTAAGGAATTATGTAAAAATAGTATGTGGCATATGTATAGAAATTTACATTACTAGATTGTTTGATCTTAATGACAAATCTGTTTTCTATTTACTTTTTCTCCATAAACAGGTGTTTGGAAAACTCATTCCACTTCCATTAATGGAGACCCACAGGTTAATGAGGCCAAAGACCCTTGTCTTTTGGAGTTGGAGAGGATCAACAAAGAAATCGAGACTGTGAAGAATGAGGTTGAAAAAGAGCAAAGGAGATTATCCCGTTACCAAACTGTGCAAGTGGACAGTGAAAGAACAGGGTCCAAGAAAGTCTTGATTGCCAAATCTGAAACCCCAGGTAAAGATCTGAATGGAAATAGCGTAAAGTCTAAACACAGGCAGTCCACTACAGTCTATTCTCCTGCCCGGAGGAAGTATGTGGTTGACATCTCCAAACCGAGGACTGATTTGGAATACGACCCCTTGTCCAACTTCTCAGCTTCTTTGCGATCTAGTGTTTGTTCTGAGTACAAACCAGTTAATGAGCAGAAAGTGAGAGGTGGGCAAGGTGTGAAGAGGACTAGAGAGAATGTTTGTAAGGAGGACCAAACAAAGCCACCTTCTCAAGAGCTCACTGCCTCACCGGCTAGTAGTAAAAAACTAGTTGATGACTCTGAAGAAGAAGGGGTCCTCATCATTGATATTCCACCTCTGGAAAGTGACAGAAAGAAGTGTCGGGCTCAGAAGCCCTGTAAGACCACCACAAACCAATCACAGGAAATCAAAGAGGAAGTCCACCCTGTTTCTGTTCCTACTGTGGCTCATGCTCCACTTACTATTCCACTTCCTGTGTCCACTCCTGGTCCTGAAGTAGTCGAAGTCATATCCCCACCTGCAGTGTCTGAGATTGTGAAAGATGATGACCTCAACGCTTATGGCCAATCTAGTGTTTCCGCTATTCGGGAAAATGAAGGTGAGCCTAGTGCTGAGAGTGTATTTGATGACTTGTCTAAATGCTTGGAAAACCTGAGGAGTGAAAGTGAGAGAATAGTTTGTTACCAAGAGGCTGAGGCTACTGTGGAAAGCAACTGTGGCACAGAACCTGTGTGTCTCAAAATGAGTCTATCATCTTTACAGACACATGACCGTAATGATCCAGTTGTTAAGACTGATGTCAACTTACCCATGGCAGAGCATGGATTGCTTGAAAGTGTTGAGAACAGTAATCCTCTTCAACCCAATGAAGTCTCATATGGACATGTATCTTCACTACCTCATAATGTTTTAGTCCCTCCCTCTGTCTACTCCCCCCATAAATTCCCCATTGAGACCTCGAGAAGTGAGCAGCCAGCAGCACAGAGCTCTGCTCAGAGTTACTGGTCACCCGTACAAAGCGTATCATCAGTGCCCTGTCTTCAGAAAATACCAGGCCAAACTCCAGCGCCAGGGCTTGATTTTGCCCTGCCTAGTCCAGTTCCGGTAGCAAACTTTGTAGAGCAAGCGGCCACTACCGCGGGTATCACCCAATGCCAGCTGTTATATGGGCCAACTACGTCAGGGACTAATGGAGTAGAATTACAATCTGCTCCTTTTGAACAGCCTACCGTGGAAGCAATGAATGAACAAGTCATTGATTCAAGTTCTGAGGAGCTCGAGTATTCCGAGTTATCTGATAGTGACACAATGGAGGAATGCTATCGGATCTTCATGGAGGAAGCCAACAAGGGTGAAGAGGGATCCACAGACCAGGCTGGTAATCCTGTAAGTGCACGTTCACACACAAACGCGCATACACTGGGTGGGATAGTGGGACAGTTCAATGTATATAGGAAAATGTTGTCATTGTGTGATTTAGGTAGGAGCTGTGGATGTGGAGACACCAGGGTTAGCAGTGAAACCCAAACCATTGCCAGGACCCAGGAAGAGGGTGGCCCATGTGTCCAGATATACTGAGGTACACTATTGAAAGCTACAACTCAAGCATATTATTTACTCTTTACTGTGATTCATGAAACTGTTCTTATTGTAATTGACTGCCTTTCTGTCCTATAGCCGCCTGTGAGCAAAAGCAAAGCCCAGGTGATTGTTCCTTTCCGAGGAGGAGTCCCCCAGTTGTCCAACCCCTCTAAGATCCAGCAGCTGCAGCAGAGGGCCTCCGTGTTGTCCACAGCTCTGAAAGGAGGCCAGGCGTTCATCTCCAACTCGCAGAGAAAAATGGTGACGCTGGCTTCTCCTGCTCATCAGGCCAGTCATCAGCCCACTCACCACGCCACCCACCATCCAGTTCAATACCTCATTCACCAGCCAACTCATCACCATACTACTATGCAAAACTGTAAGTAAGAGTCCATAACTGTAATGTGTGAACTATGCTTTTGTATTTGTGAAGAATATACCAACTACTGTAATTTGGAGTACAACAGGGTGATGTGGTTCTTTGAGTGAAAACGCACTGCTCCAGTCAGTTTGCATGTATATCCTGTTGTACATATTTTTTGTCTGTGTTATGCATCAGACGATTTCATCTATATTAAATGCATCTAATTTCCATCCGTACATGATACAAAGTCATTCATTATATCTTTCCCTGCTAGCCTGTGTGAACATCATACCTGTGGGAACAGCCATCCAGGTGGGCAACAACCTGCACTTCATCCTTCCAGAGGGAAGCTACACTCTGCCCATCTCTTCAGCTAATTCTCCAGTCAACCCAGTCCACAACCCAGTCCACAACCCAGTCCACAACCCAGTCCACAACCCAGTCCACAACCCAGTTACCCCTGTTCCTGTACAACCTCAGCCTACTGTCTATATCCCTGCTAAGGTGAGTAGCAACATAATGTAGAGGTGGAATAAAATGGCTTTAGTGATTTATCTTTGTATTGACACAGTAGGACTTTACTGAGCAGATTATTTTCATTAGAGCTTTCATTCATATTGGTTTTCTAAAAAAACTATGCATGGCAAGGTAATTTGTTTTGTGTTTCTTCACAAGTAAAACAAATCATTACTTTGATTTTGGCCTCCCAGCCCATTCCTACCAAACGTAAAGCCAAGACGCGTCCTGAGGTCGGCGCCAAAGTCCCACATGACGTACGGCAGCGCTATATAAATCTGTTTGTTGAGGAGTTCCTCAAAACGTCTGTTACTGTACAAGATGCTTTTGAAAAGGTATGTACCAGAGCAGGTAACATTTGATATTATCCAAGATTCTATTAAATGTGAATTGTCATACCTGTTGTTGCCATGACTTATTGTTTCAATGTTCTATGTTGGAAGCTGTGACAGTGTGATTTATATTTTAGGCACTTGCTGAGGAGAAGACTGTGTATGATCGCAGCATCAACAAACTCAAGTATCTGAGTGTTGCAGTGAACGCACTGAAGAGGCTAAAGAACCAGAGCACAGTCTCTGTCAAAGGTGGAAATCTACAGCAACTGAGTGAATGTATCCTAAATTGCTTTTGATTACTTGCAATAGTATGATCTTATATTGTTAAATATATTCTGTAGTCTATTTAAGGTGGTCGGACAAAGTGGTGAACAAAGGACATGTTGACATTTTGGGCTTTGCAACTCAAGTTGAATTGTTTCTTGTCTTAACAAGGTAATGGTTCTTTATTAGCTGAAATGTGTCTGCTCTTTTGCAGCTGGAAATGAAACTAATGTCCAGATGTCCAGAGGAAATATTCCACTCAACGAAAAAGCCCTTTGGGCAAATGGTATCATTAAGGATAAGATTTTTTCCCCAAGTTCTTATGCTATGCGTCATATAATCAACTAAATTAGTCAGTTCCATGACTAATTTAGCTTTCCTATTCATTTTCTGCTGAAGGAGATGTTACATTGTATGACAGTTTGAAGGAGCACATTCTGTCAGAGGAGATCTTGACGGCGAACAACTATCCTCTTCAGCACCCAGAGAAATCAGGCAGTGCCATACTGTACCGTGAAGACTATAAGAAGGGAATCACTGATCGTGAGTACAGTATGAAGCACTGCATTGTTCAGGTGTATATTGCTGAGTGCAATACATCCAATAGGCCAGGGGTATTCAAATCCTACCCTGGAGGTCCAGAGTACTGTTGGTTTTCTGTTGTACCTGATAATTAATTGCACCCACCTGGTATCCCAGGTCTAAATCAGTCCCTGATTAGAGGGGAACAATGAAAGAAAGCAGTGGAACTGGCTTCGACAGTCCATATTTTAATTTCATGGGCTGTGGTATGAGTCATTTCCCTAGGACTGGTCTACCTCGGGCATTGTAGTCACTGTGGGCCTGTTCTTCATGCTCTTTTCAGCATTCCCCGTTCCAGAAGAGGGCGTACTTCAGCTGAATTATGTCTTTGCATTCAGGGCTGTTTAACTCCTGAATTGGCAACTTGTGATTTTGTTTGTTTCTGGGGGAAAAAAGCTTTGAAGAGGATTTGCTGTAGGTGTGGGGCAACTTACTCTGTGAACCAAGAGGGAAAGCACACTCGCAAGGAGGAGTGTAACTACCACTATGGGAAAGGAGTTGAGAAGAAGGGTGAGAGGACATTCTAGTATGCTGTACATGTCTGAATACATATATTTTCGGCTGTTTTTGTAATTTGCTATTACTGTACAGTTCCAGGTGGAGTGGAAACACGCTACAGCTGCTGTGAGGGTGTGGTTGGATGCCCTGGATGCCAAGTTTTCAAGGTAAGAAGATGAATGGAGCATCACACTTATTTTCCATAAGACCCTTCAAAGATGTCATGAAACATTTTGTATTGCTCACATGTCTCCCCTCCCCAGCTGCATGTCCATGATGCAGTTAGCCTGGATGGCTTTGTCAGTACCCTTCCTAGGCCTGCCTCTGACAAGGGCTGCCCGGGTGTGTTCTCAGTCGACTGTGAAATGGTGAGACTCAACAGTCACATTATGGAATTCATAGGCAACATTTTGCATGACATGCCAATTAAGGTTGGGTCGGTATGTTTTGAATATCAATGTCCACACTGCCACGCTAGTGCTCTGGTAGAGTTTATTGTATGACTAATAGATTGCGATTTATTTTTTTCAGTGCTATACCATCCAAGGTCTGGAGCTTGCCAGAGTGACTGTTGTCAACTCCAGTTTGCAGGTCATCTATGACACCTTTGTGAAACCTGATAATGATGTTATTGACTACAACACCAGGTAAGGCCACACAACACTCCAGAATTAATATTGAATATCGACAGACTGTTTTATTTAATCCAGTATTTTAGACGAGGGTGGCATGGATGTCATTCATGTTCTCTGCTCCTCAGGTTTTCAGGCATCAATGAAGCTGATGTGAAAGGAACAAGCTCGTCCATCCGAGATGTTCAGGAGACTCTACTGAGCTTTGTCAGTGCAGAGACTATACTGATTGGCTATGGCTTGGAAACTGACCTCTGTGCACTGAAGGTGAGTTGATCTGCATTATTTGATAACTATTTATTAGTGAATGGACACTGATATGGAAAGTCTATATCAGTATAATTATTTTCCGATGCAACAAATAAAACATTACTGTAGAATAAAACATTACTACTGCCAATGATCTCCTTTTGAGCATGCTTTTTAGTCCAAGACTAGGCCTAATCTGTGTCTGGGAAACTGGCCCATAAAGTTTGTCTGTCTCAGCTGCTCCATGGCACTGTGGTGGACACCTCTGTGTCATTCCCCCACCGCCTGGGCCTGCCTCATAAGATGACCCTCCACAACCTGACAGCAGACTACCTCAGGAGGATCATCCAGGAGAGTGGTGGGTCAAACACAAACAAGTCTCTGGCAATGGGGTTGATGTCCATCTACTGTGTCATTAAAGTTTAATACCATCAAACTGATCCTGGTGAAATCAGGGAGAGATGTTGCATGAATGTTTTTAATGAACGTGTCCATTCACTGCGTACAGTTTAAATATGTTCTTAGAACACTAATAAAAAATAGAACGTTGCAGTTGAGATGGAAAATCTGAGAGATCATATTTTGTGTTGTGTAGTAGGCTACAGTCCTAAAACATGTATCCACTAATGTAAGAATCATTCCTAATCCAAGGCTTTCAGATAATGTAAGATATACAGGCCTATATTAGTCTTGCAGTAACAGTGTGTATGGCATTGTTCCTGTCTCTTCCAGTGGGTGGCCATGACTCGGCAGAAGATGCTGCTGCCTGTATGGAGCTCATGTTGTGGAAGGTCAAAGAAGATGGCAAAACTAAACGATGGTGATCTGAATAAAACTGGCATCGCCCACCTTCGTTATTCATGAAATCACAGAGATGTATGTTAAAATGTCACTTATTTGTATAAAGGTGAATTGTTGTTGACTCATTTCTTCAAATGGTGTGGGTAGGCTGAGAGGGACTGAAATTATATTATGTCAATTTTTGTTGATTTTGGTGGAATTCAATTTTGTTTAATCTTTGTTTAATGATGCTATGCTTCTCTTAGTCTCTTATGCCAATGTAATTATTATTATTTGGGGATGCACTCTGAACACTGGGAAATAATAATATATTGAAAGTAAAAGCACTGTAAAGAAATCTGTTGTGGGGTTTTATTAATATTATTATGATCATGGTTGATGGGAACTGCAGCGTTATGCTTTCATAAGCAAGTTTGTGTTTTGAAAAATACCCACCTGAAGACTATTTACTTTTTAACCTCAATGTGAACTAGAAACAGTCCCCTCCCCAGCCTATCTACAATCCTCAACACTTTCAGATGTTATACAGTGAGCACCATAATTCATTGGACAGTGACAATTTGTTTGTTATTCTGGTTCTGTACTCTAGTTTGAAAAGATACAATGAGGTAGAAGTGCAGACTGTCAGCTTTAATTTGAGGTTATTTTCATACATACCAGATTAACCGTTTAGAAATTCTAGAACCTTTTGTACATAGTCCCCAAACAACCCCTCCCCCCCCTTACACACGCGCACACACACACACACACTTTCGGGGATAAAAAAAAAATTGGACAGATCAACATAATGTAGAATAAAGGATATGGTCTGCGATGCATCGACATCACCAGACGCTGGGTATCTTCCCTGGTAAACGGAAGTATTCTACAGAAATGTACAATATGAGACAAAAAAAAATCTGATGCTGATACAGGTTCTATTTTTAGAGAGAGACCTGTTCCAACAGCAGCAGGGGGAAAAAAGTTTCAGACAAATCAACTTACATATATTGAACAAAACTATACACACATACAGTACAACAATTACATATTCCGTAAAGAAACATGAATGTCATAACTAAATGTCTGAAATTATCAGCCAAAATTGTTGCAACACCTATCACTAGCCTGTTCAACCTCTCTTTCGTATCATCTGAGATCCCTAGAGATTGGAAAGCTGCCGCGGTCATCCCCCTCTTCAAAGGAGGAGACACTCTAGACCCAAACTGTTATAGACCAATATCCATCCTGCCCTCCCATTCTAAAGTTTTCGAAAGCCAAGTTAACAAACAGAGAACTGACCACTTCGAATCCCACCGTACCTTCTCTGCTATGCAATCTGGTTTCCGAGCTGGTCATGGGTGCACCTCAGCTACGCTCAAGGTACTGAACGATATCATAACCGCCATCGATAAAAGACAGTACTGTGCAGCCGTCTTCATCGACCTGGCCAAGGCTTTCGACTCTGTCAATCACCGCATTCTTATTGGCAGACTCAACAGCCTTGGTTTCTCAAGTGACTGCCTTGCCTGGTTCTCTAACTACTTTGCAGACAGAGTTCAGTGTGTCAAATCGGAGGGCCTATTGTCCGATCCTATGGCAGTCTCTATGGGGGTGCCACAGGGTTCAATTCTTGGGCCAACCCTTTTCTCTATATACATCAACGATGTCGCTCTCGCTGCTGGTGACTCTCTGATCCATCTCTACGCAGATGACACCATTCTGTATACATCTGGCCCCTCTTTGGACACTGTGTTTACTAACCTTCAAACAAGCTTCAATGCCATACAACACTCCTTCCGTGGCCTCCAACTGCTCTTAAACGCTAGTAAAACTAAGTGCATGCTTTTCTATCGAACGCTGCCAGCACCCGCCCACCGGACTATCATCACTACTCTCGACGGGTCCGAATTAGAATACGTGGACACCTACAAATACCTAGGCATCTGGTTAGACTGTAAACTCAACTTCCAGACTCACATCAACCATCTCCAATCCAAAATTAAATCCAGAATTGGCTTCCTATTTTGCAACAAAGCCTCCTTCACTCATGCTGCCAAACATGCCCTTGTAAAACTGACTATCCTACCGATCCTTGATTTCGGCGATGTCATTTACAAACTAGCCTCCAACACTCTACTTAGCAAATTGGATGTAGTCTATCACAGTGCCATCCGTTTTGTCACCAAATCCCCATACACTACCCATCACTGCGACCTGTATGCTCTCGTTGGCTGGCCTTCATTATATATTCGTCGCCAAACCCACTGGCTCCAGGTCATCTATAAGTCTTTATTAGGTAAATCCCCGCCCTATCTCAGCTCACTGGTCACTATAGCAACACCCACCCGTAGCATGCGCTCCAGCAGGTATATCTCACTGGTCACCCCCAAAGCCAACACCTCCTTTGGCTGCCATTCCTTCCAGTTCGCTGCTGCCAATGACTGGAACGAATTGCAAAAATCATTGAAGCTAGAGGTTCCTATCTCCCTCAATAACTTTAAGCATCAGTTGTCAAAGCTGCTTATCGATCACTGCACCTGTATATAGCCCTTCTCTAAATAGCCCACACTACTACCTCATCCCCATATTTATTGCACTCCAGTATCTCTATTTGCACATCATAATTTGCACATCCTTCATTCCTGTGTTAATGATGATAATCTGTAATTTATTTCACCACTATGGTCTATTTATTGTCCTACCTCCTAACCTTACTGCATTTTGCACTACATTTTGCACTCTGTACATAGATTTTCTATTGTGTTTTTGACTATGTTTGTTTACTGTGTAACTCTGTGTTGTTGTTGTCTCACTGCTTTGCTTTGTCTTGGCCAGGTCGCAGTTGCAAATGAGAACTTGTTCTCAACTGACCTACCTGGTTAAATAAAGGTGAAATAAAAAAAAAACAAAAAAAAAACAGCTGTCCTAAAGACTATTACACTCTTCTATGATATTTACATCGACCAAGTGTTTAAACTCCACCAACGTGACTAGATCTCTGTCCCAAAGCAGAATAGCTCTAAATTACTGATTTTGGGATGTTTTAACCTGGATTGGCTCTCACCAGTATCCGATAAATTAAAATAAATTTGTATTGAGCTAAATCTAACTCAGCAGATAACTAAACCAACCCGTCCCAACTTTAAGAACCCAGTCAAATCTACTCTACTAGACATTAGCTTTTATCCTTGATTTATATCACTTAGAGCTTTTATCCACTTGCTGCATTCTGGACCCGATTTTAGCCCTTGCTTTTTTCTCTCCTATTTTTACCTCTATGTCTGATGGCCCCGAAATCGAACTGATTCTTGGTTCTCTCCTGAGTTATCAAATAATTTCCTGCAAAAGAATCAAGCCTGGGCCTTGGCAAGGAAAACAGGTACTCCAGCTGATTGGCTGTTTTTCAGGCAATTGACAAATAACTGTACTGCAGTTGTCAAAAAGGCAAACTCTAACTACTTCCTTAGTGCTGTGACAGATTCTGCCGGAGATCCTGCAAAAATCTGGAAAACTTAATTCACTGAAACGGGGGAGTTCCGCTGTTTCTCTTCCTAAGGAAATTACCTCCAACTCCTGTATTTAATAAGCATTTAATCTCTGCTGGTTTTTTATTTGAAAGGAAAAGTGGCCATTGTGGTCCTGGCCAATCACTTGCTTTTCTTTGTCTTGCTTTTCAACCGTTACCCTGGAAAATTGTAATCCTGTTTTTAGTTTCCAGAAACTCACTGAAGCAGAGGTCTTAGCTGCCCTGTGTGCCATTGATACTAAGAAATCCTTAGGCGCTGACAATTTAGACCCGTACTTAAGTGTGCTGCACCTATCATTGCTGGTTCAGTGACACACATTTTTCAATTTAACATTCAGCACAGGAGATATCCCTAAGGTGTGGAAAGCAGCTTTTGTTCTGCCATGACATAAGGGAGGTGACGGTAGTGATTTGGATAACTATCGACCCATCTCTAGGCTCCCTTGTCTGGGAAAAATCCTAGAATATTTAGTCAACAAACACTTACAATCTTTTATTTCTGCTAACAGTATTCTTAGCATCAATCAATCTGGTTTTAGATCTAAACACAGTACCACATCGGCCACTATGCTTGTTGTAAATGATATTGCAAATGCCTTAGATGATAGAAAGCACTGTGCTGCGTTGTTTGTAGACTTGTCAAAAGCTTTTGACACAGTAGACCATGCTATCCTTTTGAGTAACCTGTCATCTATAGGACTTGGCACTGATGCCTGACAATGTTTTTATGACTATCTTAAAGCCGTCATGGTCGACGGGGTCAAGTCCGACCCCTTACAGTTACTTAAAGGGTCCCTCAGGGTTCAATAATTGGCCCACTATTGTTCTCACTATATATAAACAACATTGGTGATGATGTCAGATATTGTAATTTCCATTTATATGCAGATGACACAGTGATGTACTCTATCGGACCAAGCATTAATGCAGTTGGAGATTGATTTTAAGATACTACAGGGGTCTCTTTTACAGCTTAAACTTGTCTTAAACGCTAAGAAAACAAATGTCATGTTTTTTTCTAGGTCTAAACTCTCAATTAGAAACACTTTTCTAATTACTAGCTTGGATGGTACTCAAATCAAACAGGTATCTGCATATAAATACCTAGGGATATGGTTAGATGATAGGCTTTCTTTTAACAAACAAGTTACTGAATTGGGAAAAAGGTTCAAATTCAAGATAGGGCTCCTTTACAGAAACAGGGCTTGTCTGTCCTCTGTAAATAGAAAACAAATTGTGCAGGCTACTTTTATGTCCATTTTAGATTATGGTGATATTATCTATATGCATGCTTCGGCAAACACATTAAAACCACTGGATGCTATTTACCATTGTGCACTATGATAGTTACAAAACTCATCACTTTATTCTATATCAACATGTGGGTTGGGCCTCTATCTGTGAGGCGAGAGCAACATGCTCTCTTGTTTATTTATAAATCACTTCTTTTAAAACTACCTGCATATATATCATCATTCATTTCCACTAGACATACTCATTTCAAAACCAGATCACATACGTGGAATACATTAGAGACTCCTGAGGTCTCCACAGAGTTGGGTAGGACTGCCTTCAGTTCCTTATTTATGGAACAAACTGCAGATCCAACTTAAGTTAGACACTCTGGTGTCCTAGCCCATTTTAAAAATGTTATGGAGGATCAATATGATGTTGTCTGTGATTGTTTCTGTTGAATTGTCTATCTTTGTTTTGTATGTTTTGAAATGTTCTGTCTGTGTGCCTAAAACTGTACATGTCAACATGTTTGCACAGGGCACAGCCGTAAAAGAGATCCAGTTCCCAGTCTGTTTTCATTTTTTAAATAAAGTTAAAATAAATATACAATTAAGATCATCAAATGTTTTAATGTTCAAGAGAGAATTCCAGGTCCATGGAGCTGAGTAACTTAAACAATTTGCCTTGCTTTTAAACTTGATTCCATAACAGCAATGCCTGATGCAGAAGTGTCCTGTTTTGATGAAGAGGAGTGTGAGGAGCGGCAGGACAGCCAGAAGCAGAGCAAACACGTCCATGCTGTGGTACTGGTACCAGGTGAGCTGGTGGGCCTGGACCCTCAGGTGCTTGGCCCCTCATGGTGCCAGAACACTGCCTCATCCTTAGGACTGATCGGTCTGTCATTATGGTTTGTGGACAGCCTCATGGTGTTCTCCCTGTACCTGTTGATCAATTCTTAGATTACGTAGAATACGTAGAGCCTTCTATTTATTGAATGTATTTAATACATTTAGAAGAGTATTCATGTGATTGCAAACTAGTTGCTAATTTACTGTTTGTGAAAATGAGGACAACTTACGATGGGTTATTGATCACAGCATTGTGTCCATCCACAAGGTCCCGGGTTTGCATGGAGTTGAAGTCCATGATGACAGCAGCTCCCTTGGCCTCCATATGGATCATATTGTCTGGCTGGTCAGCAAATATAGGAATACCCACCATGGGGACCCCATGGTAAATAGCCTCATAGATTCAATTGGTTCCACCATTGATATACTTAGTATGTTTTGTAGGGATACTGATTTAAAGTAAGTGCTTTTGCCATAGCCTACCTCTGGTAAGAGCTTGGTGGGCTTGCAGTGGATTCCTCCAACAAACTTGAAGTTTAGGAGGAAAGGTCAGGGGGTACTCAAAGTCCCAGTATGTACGGATCAGCCAGAGACCAGCGTTGCCTATCATTTAACATTATGTTGTTGGCTTTCCTTTAAAATCAGACAAATGACTACAAATAAGTAGAACGTAAGTAGTATTGGCATTAGAACCTACATTTTGAATGTAAATAAATACACAATGATCTGTTATTATGTGGTTATCATCAAAAGCTGCCCACAGAGCCTCTCCCAGGTGTGGGCATGGTGTACATCAAAGGAAGTCCCAGCATCTCTGCCACCAGCTCACTGCTGGGCCAAATGGGATCAGCTAACAGAAGATCATACTTGGCCTCTTTCAGTCTCCCCATGATGCTCTACGACTTGAATAGTCCATCCAAAATCTGCATGTTTCACTGAATTTGTCTTTGTATAAGTTCATAAAGTCTCCAGTGGATCTGCCAGTAGTACAGGTGGTCCATCTCGTACATGGAAAAGTGTATGAACTCATTAAGGCAATCCTCCAAGGCCTCCACAGAGCCTGAGACATTGAAGGGTTGGTAGCTGAAACGAGAGCGTTCCGTGGGGTCCATGTACAGAGAAGCACTGTAACACTGTGTCCTCTGTCCATCAGAGTCTCCAATACAGGCTTGAGGTTGATCCAGTGACTGCCTTCAGTGTGCCAAACTAATGTTTCCACAGTCTACGCTCCCTACGATACATAACTGTGTGATTATATAAACCGGTATGCACTCTGCCAGCTTCATGGTGACTGTGTAGACAGTGTCTATAATCAATTCTTTTTAAACTAGTCATTCAAGTCAAGCAATCATTTAGTGAAGAACTTGAACTCTGAATCATAGTAGTACTCATTTTATCTCAGGCCACCAGGTAGAAGAGCAAATCGCTGGACTTTGGGGGTGAAAGGTAAATGCCTAAAGTCAAACAAATAGAAGTCATAATTCGAAATATTTGTGTTACAATTATGTGAGTGACAAACTATTATAATTGGGAATAGATATTTCTAAACTAAGTAAACTTCCTCTCTAACTACAGTATAGTTTATTTTATATGACCCTATCTCTTAGCAAGTGAGATGTAGCAGCATAGTTGTCAGGTGAATTAGGCAGCTGGTTTGAGTGTGGGTCTACAGGGGTTTCCCAGGGTCAGGGTTGGGTGAATAGACAGGGTATACCAGACTTTAGGAAGCTGTGGTATTGTGGCAGTTTTTCTCTGGGAAATAATGGTGCTCGGCTACTGTTATTGTGAAGGATGTAGGCATAATATACAGTACATGTGGTCTATAGAGCTTTTAGTGCAGAGCGTTTGATATATACATGTGAACAAGATTTACTGGAAGTAGTTCTTCTCTAAATGGCTGCCGCTGCTGTCCTTCCTCTCCTCTCTCTAACCATCCCTGGTACTTCTCTCTTTCTCCCTCTCGCTCCCTCCCTCCCTCACGCCTCCCTCCCTCTCTATCATTCTCTCTCTCTCTCTCTCTCTCGTTCTCTCTCAGCGCATGGGTTTGGGTTAGAGCATGTTGCTTTTTTAAGTTACATTTGCATAATCTGATTAGAATGTGGGATTGTCAGTGGCGGGCCCTGTAAGAAAGTGCTCCAGAGGAGAGAGGGCTGTCCAGCCAACAATGGGGTCCCCCTTCCCCCGATGAGCCTGCACCTGCATCCATCCCTCATTGGGCTGCCCTCCTCTCCCTGTCCACACTGGGGGAAGACCAGAGCAATGGGGAGGAAGAAAAGAGAGGGAGTAAAGGAGGGGATGGGGAAGGAGGAGGAGGGGGGGGGTGAAATATTTAAACATGCAGTGTGAATTGGTTTAAGGGGATAAAGAGCTCAGGGCCTATCAGTTGGCACACAGCTCCAGAAATAATTTTTCATGGCGCCTCAGCCAGGAGAGAGAGGGCTTGCCAGCACTGATCTGGTCCATTGTGATAACAGATTCAGACAGTGTGCTAGACGTAGATAAGGAAACGTGCTCTCAATAGACCATTACCTCCATACTTGGGAGAGAATAGTCAATCAGGCAAATATACTTGGATGAGGAGATGAGCAGAATACAGATTTGATTTTCAGTAGCTAGTGAGTTTGACATTATCCTGCTAAAAAGTTGTCAGAGAAACATCTACTTTGTTTTGATGTTTTCTGCCAATAATAATAACAATAACAATATTAATAATAATAATAATGTGCATAAATGACTGTAAAATTACACAATGATACAATATGATTACACTGAAGGCCTATGTGTTGTGTTAAAAATGTTACATTTGTTAGGCCTTAAACTTGTGCAATAGATTGCTGAGCATCAACAAATCCATGTACTGCATAATGTGTGCATTTTCTCTACCGTATACACTGAGTGTACAAAACATTAGGAACACCTTCCTAATATTGAGTTGAACCCCCTTTTGTCCTCAGAACACCCTCAATTTGTCGGGGTATGGACTCTACAAGGTGTCGAAAGCGTTCCATAGGGATGCTGGCCCATGTTGACTCCAATGCTTCGCACAGTTGTGTCAAGTTGGCTGGATGTCCTTTGGGTGGTGGATCATTCTTGATACACACGGGAAACTGTTGAGCTTGAAAAATTGCAGTTCTTGACACACTCAAACCAGTGTGCCTGGCACCTACTACCATACCCTGTTCAAAGGCACTTACATTGTTTGTCTTGCCCATTCACCCTCTGAATGGCACACATACTGTACACAATCTATGTCTCAATTGTCTCAAGGGTTAAAAATCCTTCTTTAACCTGTCTCTTCCCCTTCATCGATACAGGAGTCACCAACCCGTCGAACGCGGTCGACAAGTCCATCTTGGAAGCATACCAAGTTGATCGCGAGGAGTTTTCAATATCAGAAAAAAAAACATAACTGTCTAAATGTTTTTATTTATTAATGATTATTTATGAATTTAATTTCAAATGTGCCATGTGTGAGCCCTGTGTGTAGTGATGGGGGTCGAGGGGCGGGGGAGGGGTATATCTGGCCAATCAAATACAGTTTCTAGGTTTAACGTCTGACAAATGACGTCCCTGACTCCAGCCTTAACTATCTCAGGCACTTGTTGTAACGCTCACGAGCTATCAAGCTAACGACACGCAAGCTAACGAAACGAGGGCAGAGGCACAACAGAAAAAGCAAAAAACGTATCATTTTCATGTAGAATGGGATCACGATTTTCTGTTCACCGTAGTTAAGGACAAAAAGATTTGCCTGATTTGTCACCAGGCTGTAGCGCTCGCAAAAAGGGGTAACGTGGAGCGGCACCACAACACCATCCACCCCAAGTTCAAAGAAACATACCCACTAAAGAGCATGCTTCCTTCAAAGAAAGTTGACGAGCTCAAGTCTGTATTGAAAGCACAGCAGTCGCTTTTTACCAAACCGACAGCTAAAAGTAAGGCTGCAACAGAGGCATCCTTCAGTGTCAGCCATCTCTTGGGTAAACATAAGAAACTCACTGATGGAGAGCTATACAAGGAGGCAATAGCGGTTGCCGCCGAGAAGTTATTCAAATAATTCAAAAACAAAGAGGACATTAAAAATGCTATCGGAAAAAGTGTGCCACTTGGCCCAGCCATTGTGACAAGCATGGTAGAGTCATTATCAGAGGGCGTGAATCAACAAGTGCTCAAGCATTTATCACTTTATGAGTGCTTTTCGCTGCAATTTGAGAATCCCAGGATATGACAGACACTGCACAGCTGATGGTGTTTGTTTGCATGGCTTTTAAGGATTCAACTGAGGAGGCTTTTCTCACCCTTTTACCATTAAACGGGAGGACAAGAGGTGAGGACATTTACAACGAGTTTAAACGTTATGTGTATGATAACAGCATTCCCATTTATAAGCTGGTAGCGATCACTACACACGGGGCACCGGCGATGCGTGGGGTGCATTCGGGCTTAGTTGCACTGTGCGGCTGTGGTCCCGAGTTTTTGAACTATCACTGTGTGATCCAACAGCAAGCACTAGCTAGTAAAGTAGTGGACTTGTCTCATGTCGTTATGATTGTTCATTTGATTCGCGCAAAAGGACTTCAGCACCGCATGCTTAAATCTTTGTTAGGTGAGCTTGATGCTGCATATGGTGACTTGATTCTCTGTGTAAGATGGTTGAGTCGCGGGAAAGTACTGCAGCGATTTGTTGACTTGCTGCCCGAGATCAAATCATTTCTGGAGTCACGAAATAAGGAGCATGGGGAACTGTCTGATGATGCCTGGTTGCTAGACTTGGCTTTCCTCACGGATATAACAGCAAAACTGCACACGCTGACAACAGTCACCCTGGAAGCATAGTTAACCATCGCTCCACAAAAGCCGTGGCTCTTGCAGAGCAATGGAAACAACTTCTTCAAGGTCTCAGAGCGAGTGACATCACAGATTGAAACGCTACTAGCGCGTACCGGTTACCGCAGCATAAGACATTTTTTGACTCGCTTTGCTGTGATGTGCTGGAACAATAAAGGGGCTAGGAGAGGGACTGAAGCAAAACTGTTACACTGCTTCATAAATATATATATATATTTTTTTTTATATAAAAAAAAAATGTGGGTCTCCATTGACAGGTCAGCACTGATGGTAAATAACCTGAATACTGTTTAGTAATTGAGGATGGATTAATGAGGAGATAACTGTATAGAGAACCTGTTGGTACTGTAGTACAATCGTCCCAATACAGTGTGACTCTAGTCTAGTGTATCCCCAATGGATTAAAGGGATAGATTACACATTGGTGTCCTTACCCTGTAAGCAGTCTATGGACAGCAATCCCTACTTTGGTTTTATTTCCCTGGCACTGTTTCCAAATGCTAATGTTTTAGCATTTGTGGCACAAATTCCATTCAAGTCATGGTACCGTTATATGTATACATTTTTTGCATAATTTCCAAATCATCCAAAAGTATCTCGTATTTATTGTGAAGCTAAATAAAATCACTTACAGCTAATTTGAACATAATGCATGAAAAATGCTCATATTGGTACCATGACTTGGATGGGATTTGTGCCACAAATGCTAAAACATTAGCATTGGTAAACAGTGCCAGGGAAACTAAACCAAAGCATGGATTGCTGTCATTCATTGCCCATAGACTGCTTACAGGGTAGGAAACCAATATGTAATGTTGTAATTTTGGTTAACTATCCCTTTAAGAGCAGTCACCTGTCCATTCCCACGGGCTGTATGCCTGTGTTCAGCAGCTGCACATTGCTCCGTTTACACACCATTAACAGTTTAAGGCCTAAAGCCTTAAACCAACTCACTGTTTACTTTTCAGCTCAGTAGTTGCAGCCTGTTGGCACTGGCAGGACATGGGGCAGATTTAAACAGTGACAATAGGTGATTAGTAGCCTGGTTAAATGTTAAACATTTAACCAGGCTGGTTTAACCAGGCTAGGTGATTAGGCTGGTTTAACCAGGCTAGATGATTAGGGCTGTAGATGTGTGACCTTGGGGTATAATCATCTTCATAGTTGATGACATCATGGCCAAAACAAGGAAAATGTTTTCTTTTCGTTTACATTTGATCACCAATCGGTGGCACTTTAATACGTTTCCACTGGTATTTTCTTTGTATTTAATAGGGAATTATGTGGGGGTAACAATGGATACTTACTGGTACTTACTTGACAAAATAGATCTGTTAATTTGTGTATTTAACACATATACTTTTTTCTCAAAACATAATTGTTATTGTGTTGTAAGGTTATGCATTTCTCTAAATCTAATTTCACAGTTCTTACATAATAATCCATGATTAGACCCTAGAGGCAAATTCAGTAATTCAAGTCTATCAAATCTAACATGTGAGAATCGATACCAAGGGAAAATATCCAAATAACAACTTATTCCAATTCAAACGCTATTGGAAAGAGAAATGACCAAGACTCTGTAAACTACACTGGCATCTGACTTCACTGACGTTTTGCCGCAGCAAGGGGACAAAACCACACCATTCAAGAGCTCATAGGAGCCCCTGCTACATCTGCCTGTTGGGTCAGTGGTCGGCTGCATGTTGGCCTGTGTGACTGCAGGGCACAAGTTAAGTTGTCCTTTTACTCTTCCCCTCTCTCTGCCCTCGGACACGAGATAAGGGTTCAGAGGTCAGGGGTCGCCTCTGTGTCCACACAGTGGTCAGAGGGTTTGTACTGGACAATCAGAGGGGCGGCCATCGCTGGCCCCATTGAGAGGAAACAAGGGCATTACTAGACTAGAGGGTCCAGAATGGACCAGTACAAACACACAGGGAGCAGCTGCACTGTTGACTTACTGGCTCTGCACTTTGTGGTGTTTGTTACAGGAGTACAAATGGTTGCATCGTGTCAATGGAATACCAGGGTTATTTACAGTAAGAGGATGGTACTTAATGTGTACTTAATTACTTTTTATAAATTCAAACAAAGAATATATTTTTTTATTAACAAATCATTATTAAATAAATAGTTCCAATAAATAACATATTAACAACTTAATATTAACTAACATTATTTACAAAAAAGCATAATAAGGAAATAATCACAATAGCTTTGTCAAAAGATGGTTAAATAATAATCTTTGGTTACATGACATGCTTATTGTACAAAAAGAGCAAGATGAATAAATACTTGAATAGACAGACAACAAAAACTATTCCTGTTATCTGTTCACACAATACAGTCCTACAATTGGAACATATTTTGAAGAGGATTGTCAGTTGTGTTATCATACAGCTCAATCCCTGTCGTCGCAATAAATAATCAATCAGTGCGTATAACAGCAATGTGTCAATCAATGAATGTGGTCTTATTGCAGGTTTTTGATAATTTGCAAATAAGCAAGGTCATAATCAGTCTCATCATTAAATAGTAATTTCAACAAAAAAAGTGCCCATAGCTTTTTGTAATTAGATTGCAGTCCTTGGTGAATTGGACAAGACTTGTCTTTCCCAAATAAATTGCCTTAAATTATCCTTCATGGCCTTAATGCATCCTTATTTCTTTTTTCAAAACTCAACTTTTTTGAAGTGGACATCTTTCCCCACGACAAGATGAAAATACATGTCAGACATGAAGGGGGGAAAACATCCAAACTACATCCATGCAGATTACAGATTACATTTCACAAGGCTCCCATCCTCCCCTGTCATAATTTCAACATCAAAGTGTAGCTAAATAAGTCCATCTCAATCTATTTAATTCAGCACGCAGGGCATCATCCACAAATATCTTCCACTTGCCATCACCACCAACACTGTACTCCTCAAGTGTCACAGAGCCAAAATGGAGTCTATGGATGGGGGTATTGTGACAAGACAGTTTCACCTCAGGGAGTGCTGGATGATCAACCATCAGACGAAACTTCTGCAGGCACACTACCAGGCCTCAGTGCTGTCACAGCTTGATCCAGGGGAGAGGGCGTCAGTGTCGCTGGCCAGGCCCCAGGTCTGGGAGGAGGAGTGGAGACGTTCCACGTTGCCCCTGAGGAAGGTGAGCAGAGCTGTGGGGGAGTGTGAGGCAGGCTGGCCACTCTGGCTCTCCAGCAGCTGCACCAGGAAGTTGATGTAGCGCATGGCCAGACGCAGGATCTCGTTCTTGCTCAGCTTCTTCTCTGGTGGGTGGGTGGGGATGAGCTTGCGGAGCTCACTGAAGGCAGTGTTGACGTTGTGCTGCCGCCAGCGCTCCCGTGTGTTGGTGAACACCTTCCTGGTCATGGTGCTGCTCTCCTGGAGGAAGGAGGAGAGGGGAGCGTTTTAGAGAGAAACGTACACACAATCCAAACTACCATGGTGCTGTTCAGCAGGGCGCCATTTCTGGCGCAGAACCCAGACAGAAACACTATATGGGGGTGTCACATAAAATGTAAATGCCACCAGAGAATCTAAATCTCAACAATAACTGGAAAAATGACGCATTAGCACCGTAATGGTAAGAAATAGATGTAAAATATAGTTTAAGTAGGACTTAAAGAATGCATTTGATACTGGAATTCAGTTTCATCTTTAGAAGATGAAAAATACCATAATAAAAGCAGATGTTTTTGGAAAATGTTTGACCTTCAGTCAATGCATAGAGGATGTTTGTACTACTGTGTTTCGGCATGCTTAGCATACATACAAATAATTACACCTCGGCTGTATTGAACTCTATTTCTATTATGGTACACTCAAACACAAAATGATAATAATTTATTTTATCTTAACAACAATAAGATTTCTTAACATTTCATGAGATTTCCAAAAATGTTAATTCCATCACATTCCTTACTCCAATAATTACACAACATGAAATTCAATAGAGGAAAACCTCAGATGTAAAAAAAAAAAATCTATCCACTTATTGTCCTTGATCTCACCTGTTAAGTGCTGTAGCGTGCAGACAGAGGTATCAGGTAATAGAAGTGTGAACTCCTGCTGCAGTAGCCCAGTCCTGTGTATAGTCAGTCCAGTCAGTCCAGCGTTCTCATACTCTCTCTGATGACTGTGTGTGTGAGAGGGAGGGATGGAGAGAGGCTAGCGCACGCTTCTCACATTTTATAGCAGGGTGAGCCCCCATTGTGTGACGTGTGCTGTCGTTGAGCCTCTCCATCAGTCTGCTGCAATGTGTGAGGTGTTCAACTCAAGAGAGATGTTTCCAGTCACAGACCTCTGTGTCTCCCGTTGGGTGTTACCAATGGGTTAAACAAATGAGTTTAGGGGTAATCATACAACGTAATATCATACAATAATGTTGACCAATTTCAAAGAGAATTAGGAAACTTTGCTTTCATATCATCCACTACTTTTGGTTGAGTCAATTCTAGGGTTGCAAAGTTACCAGTAATTTACCAAAGCTACTGGAATCTTCATTAATTTTGGTAATCAACAGAATATCTATGGCAATCTAACTTTGGTAATTTGTACTTGAATAACTTACAACAACATATATATATTTTCACAACAGCCACCAGTCTGACCCCAAAACATTGACAACAAACACATGTTGATATAGTAAATAAATAAGTGTGTAAAAAAAAAAATGGAAAGCATATTTTATATATATATACAGTATTACTTTTTTATATCTGTATCCATAATATTGTCTAGGAGTTTTTAGTAGATAGACCTATGGTTCAAGAGAAAATAGCCTAATTAATGAAAAAAGTATCTAATAAACAATGGCTTTTTTTTCAGTAAACTCTTCCAACTATTTACTTTTTTCACAACAGCCACCAGTCTGACGCCAAACGATTGACAACAAACACATGTTGATATAGTAAAATAAATAGAAGTGTGTAAAAAAAAAAATAGAAAGCATATTTCATGCTGAAACCATATTAAATACCAATGGCATTCACTAAATTGATGGTTTATATTTAGGATGTTCACAGCTTTGTCATTCTATTTTCTATTTTAAAATCACATGTGATAAGGCCACATAGAGGGCAAGAGATAATTTGTGAATTTGTGAATTTTATTAGGATCCCCATTAGCTAACGCCATAGTGATAATGTGAAATACCCAAAAGGGCCACTAGATGTCTTGTGATAGATTACATAAAATTCTTGAAAGATACCAAAATTCTGGTAGTTAACAGTTAAACTTTCAACGTTTACAGTAATATACCCTCCCTTTGCAACCCTAGTCATTTCATTAAATCATTCATGATGTTTAACCTCTTAAGGATCGGACCCTTTTTTCCCATTTTCACCTAAAATGATACCCAAATCTAACTGCCTGTAGCTCAGGACCTGAATCAAGGATATGCATATTCTTGATACCATTTGAAAGGAAACACTTTGAAGTTTGTGGAAATGTGAAATTAATGTAGGAGAATATAACACATTAGATCTGGTAAAAGATAATACATCATCTTTGAAATGCAAGAGAAAGGACATATTACTTAGGAGTCCAGAAGCAATTTAGATGTTGGCCACTAGATGGCAGCAGTGTATGTGCAACGTTTTAGACATATCCAATGAACCATTGCATTACTGTTCAAAATGTTGTATCAAGTCTGCCCAAATCTGCCTATTGGTTTATTGATACATTTGCAAGTACAAAACTGTGCACTCTCCTCAAACAATAGCATGGTATTATTTCACTGTAATAGCTACTGTAAATTGGACAGTACAGTTTGATTAACAAGAATTTAATCTCTCTGCCCATATAAGATATGTCTATGGCTTGGGAAATATTCTTGTTACTTACAATGTCATGCTAATCACATTAGTGCACGTTAGCTCAAGCGTCCCGAGGACGGGACACAATCCTGTAGAGTTTGACACGTAAAGTGACTATTAAAGGCTGAATTAGGCTCACAAATAAATTCCTATTGAGATGAAACTGAGACATTTCCCTGCCTGAGCCTTCCCTTATAAATTCTGGACACTTGTTACCTTCTATGGTCAAATATCAACCATGGGTAGCCAGTTCAGTAAAACTTTGAGTCCTGCTGCCATTCAATTCACCCTGATTGTGCCAGAAATACCATATTGAGATTGACAGTTTAACAATGTGGGTTTTGTTATGACTATGGTAATCTTGTTGAGCCATTCCAGGGGCCACACATAAATTTAAAGGGGGAGCATGGGGAGCGAGCCAGGCGGGTGCAAGTAAAGTCCTTCCCTAGGTCACAATGAGCGCAAGCCAAGCCAGCTCTTTCAAACCACTCCTCCTCACCACTCCTATTCTATATCCCCTCTCACACTTTCAACCTCCGTTTCAGATGTTTTTTTTTTTAACAACATCTAGTTTAACCAATTGCTACTGTTCTTTTTACATCCTTCAAGTGTTGTTTGAAAGACGCAGCTTCCATAAAAGTCTCTCTGTGTGGAGTAGAAATTTACATAATCCGATTAGGGCCTGGGATTAGCTCTGGGGCCTGGAGAACAGGTCCAATGGGGCTGGCCCTGAATTGCTGCCATTCATGGGCCTTGCTGCACTTCCAAGGGGCTGCACCTGCAGTGGTGGGTCCCCACTCCCCTGCTCTCTCCACTCTACTCGGCCTCAGGTCTGCAGACACACTCACAGCAGGCCCCTTCAGCCAGCCAGCCTTCCCCTCCATCCCCATCCCATACACACACCAGGGTGCATTCAGCAGGGCCAGATCGTCTTGAACTTTGTTTTTCCTGTCATGGAGGGTGTGTATGGGGGTATAGAGCCGAGCAGCTTGACGACCCTGAGGAAAACAACAACATAATGCCCCTACGGAGAAGTGAGGAAAAATACATTAGTCAGTACAGCAAAGGAAGTAAGAGAGCCATACTGTAGTACTGTCAACAGAAAAAAAACATCAGTGTAGCTAAAGAAACAACTATGCAGAGGCTACAATTACAAAGGTACATTATAACGTCTCTTTTCAACTGATGTCCCCATCAGAGCCTGTCCAATCAAAGTATTGTATCTAGAAGAACAGAGTGCTATAAATAATAACAGTAGTAGCCTGACCTTTGAAGCAGTGGTCAGGAAAGAATTCTGCTCTAACGGTTAGGTTTGAACAGCCTGTTAATTCTCACAATATGTCTGCTATTCACTCCAGTGCCAAAGTGTGGCAGGCAGGACCAATTACTGGACCATTACACTGATGTTGATTTAGCCTCCACGTGTTGAACTTTTTAAACCATTTTCTCACTCAGCTTTTGTTTCGCCTGCCATTAAAAACACCCCCTTTTGGCTCTTTTGTTAGGCTTGTTGTTAAGGCAATGTGGCCAAAGACATATAACTGAAACTAAAGGTTAGCTAGGTGGTTATTTATGGTGTGTGTGCATGTGTGTGCGTGTGTGTGTGAGTGTGTGTTAGCTTATGGACATAGGAGGTTTGCTGCTGGCAGGAATCAATGCCCTGGGGGGCTCCTTGTCTGAGGCTAATTCCTGCGGGAGCAGGCTTCAGTCTGCTGGCTCGTGAAGATAAGCACTCTCTCCACACTCTGAGAGACGGTGATAAGGGGGATTGCTGCGCTAAATGAAAAACGACCCTTTGAGCTCCGAAATGGAGGGAGGGAGACTATCCGTTTTAGCTGGAAAAATAAAACCTCCATAAAAAAATTGCATTTTGATTATGAAATATTGAGAGTGTTCTATGTAAAATGTTGTATTCGTAATAATGATTTATCTGGGTTTTTCCATCTACCCTTGCTCGTAAACAGACACATTTTAGACTGTACAATTATTTATGTATCAAGTCGGAATGGCATGGACTAAATTGAAGGTCAATTTCATAGTAAAAAGTATACTTATTTTCATTCCAGAGACAATACATATTGAATTCCCAGCAAAAACGAATACAAAGCATGTTTTACTTTACCATTATTTCATTCACATCTTCCAAATATCAAAACCAAATGTTATTTTATATAAACATTTCTTTGAATGTAGTATTTATTTTGGCATTCAACCTTTAACCCTGCAAAACGTTTCTCTCAGCACCCATTCAACATTGGAATGCAGTGTCTGTCGGACTACATAATAGAGCCTTTTTACAAGTTGTAACTGAGGTATTTGGGACCAGTATAGTCTTAGTGAAATGTCCCTCATTATTGGTAAACACAGTGGCCATGATTGTGAATGGAGCTTTTACTGCAGTCCTGATTTCCAGTCCACCTGCTGTTTCTCACTGCAGCCCAGCTAGAAACACTAACCATGGAGAAACAGGACTGCTATAGAAAGGTCACGGGTTGATAGAATTAGACTAGACCAGGGGTTGTCAAACCTACGGCCAGGGTCCAATCCGGCCCGCGGGAGGTTTGTGTAAAAAAATATATATATTTCAAACATTTTTTTTATATATATGTTTTTGGGGGGAACAAACTAACACCAAATAAAAACTGTGTAGAAATGACAATGGAACCCCATTGGGTTCCCCAACTGACGGCCGCAGGTGGTTTTATTTGGCCCCCCAAGTTTTCTAAGCAAAAAATTACATTTAAAATGTTCATTGTTAGATATAAGACTGTAAAAACACCAGGAAATCAGCTCCAATTGGAAATCTGTTCCCAAGTATTCCCACACATAATAGAGAGACGTGATCGTATACAAATGTATGCAAGGTTTTAGTCAAATATTATATCTGTTTGGGATTCTTGCGGTCAATTTGCTGTCTACAAATTATTAAAAACATGTTTTTTAGACTGTATGCAGCTCTCTAATAATCACCGAAATGAAAGCTGGACAGTCAGGGAGGATCATAATTTCCAAAACAATTTTTTAAAATTTGTGATAGCCAGGAATTATAACACATTTTCAGTGTGGACCTCTGGACCTCGTTGAAGACCGAATGCGGCCCCCGGGGCAAAATGAGTTTGACACCCCTGAACTAGTCTGAATATTTTTAGATATTTTTTGAACATTTGAATTCATGGAAATGACTGGCATACATTAATTTGAGTTCACAAATATTAATCCTGTCTTGTTCATAATGTTGATACAATTCCTAACACGTTCTGGCAAAAGCTACGAAAGGACAACATTTCAGATTGGCTTTAATTGAAAAAGTGTTTGTTCTAGCATAACTTACAATTATTTATCTGTAGCATTATATTTTTATATGAAAACCGTCTATTTAAGCGTATTATTCTTATAAGAAGAGTCACAAAATAACCTTTGTGTGGGTCGTTATTTCTAACGTCATGTTGAAGGCTATGTTGAACTATTACTGCGCTGCACCATGGTCTCTCTATGTACCCAATCACGACAGAACGACCCACCACGACGAGACCAAGCAGCGCAAGTGGGGAGAGGAGGAGCAGCGTTGATATACGGTAAAGGAACTCCTCGGAGGGTTCGTGACGGACTCGTCGGAGGAGGACGACAACGACGACGTGCTTCGGTTCCCTCACTCGTGGGGGCTCCTGGAGGAGACCTCACCGGAAGGGGATAGGCGATGCGGAGAGGAATGTCGGGGCAGTCTCAGCCCTCCAACGCCAGTTCCCAACCCGGTGCCTCCAGCGCCGTCCCAGAGCTCGGTACGGCCCGTGCCGACTCCACGCACCACACCATCGGTGCGGTCTCAGCACCCGGAGAGGCTGGAGGAAGAGGATCGCCCACAACTTCGTCTTCCCACGATCCACGATAGGGAGAGACCGGAGGGTTTTTTCAAGTAATCAGAGGAGGAGCAGAGGAGGTGGTGGAGTGCCTGGAATACTCTTCCTCTGGAGGTCAGCAACGAAGGTCAGCGAAGGTCAGCAACCCGGAACCTCCAGCGAAGGTCCGCAGCCGGAATCTCCAGCGAAGGTCCGCAGCCCGGAACCTCCAACGAAGGTCCGCAGCCCGGAACCTCCAGCGAAGGTCCGCAGCCCGGAACCTCCAGCGAAGGTCCGCAGCCCGGAACCTCCAACGAAGGTCAGCAACCCGGAGCCTCCAGCAGTCCGCTCCACCAGTGCCTAGTCCGGGTCCGGTTGTCTGCTCCACTCCCAGGCCAGAGCAGTCCGCCCCACCGGTGCCCAGTCCAGGTTCGGTAGTCTGCTCCACTCCATGGCCGGAGCCGTTTGTCGCACCGGTGCCCAGTCCGGGCCCGGTTATGTTCCCCGCTCCATGGCCGGAGCCGTTTGTCCCACCGGTGCCCAGTCCGGGCCCGGTTAATTGCCCCGCTCCAGAGCCAAAGCCATTTGTCCCACCGGTGCCCAGTCCGGGCCCGGTTATTTGCCCCACTCCATGGCCGGAGTCGTTTGTCCCACCGGTGCCCAGTCCGGGACCGGTTAATTGCCCCGCTCCATGGCCGGAGCTGTTTGTCCCACCGGGGCCCAGTCCGGGCCGGGCTATTTGCCCCGCTCCATGGCCGGAGCCGTTCACCACACCGGAGCCCGGTCCGTACCCGGTCATAAGGAGAGGGCATGGCCACCAAGGAACTAAGCTTCCCTCCCTAACCCTCCCCCCATGTATTTGTGTTTTGATTGGCGTTCAGGAGTCCGCACCTTTGGGGGGGGTACTGTCAGGTTCTGGCCTATTTCTTCTCTATGTATCCATGGTCAGAGTCTGACAGGTCTATTATTTCTGGCTCTGTGTGGTGTTTTTGTGTTGGATCCCTAATTAGAGGCAGCTGCCCAGCATTGTCTCTAATTAGGGATCCTACATACGTTTGTATGTCCCACACCTTTGTGTGGGTCGTTATTTCTCACGTCACGTTGAAGGCTATGTCGAACTATTTCTGCGCTGCGCCTTGGTCTCTCTATGTACCCAATCGTGACACATAGTCAGGTGTCACACTCATGTATCCCCTCCCCTGGGTAGTGCTGTAGGGGCTGTCACTGTGATGAAAGAAATAAAAGCTGAAATAAATCATTCTCTCTACTATTATTCTGACATTTCACATTCTTAAAATAAAGTGGTGATCCTAACTGACCTAAGACAGGGAATTTTTACTAGGATTAAATGTCAGGAATTGTGAAAAACTGAGTTTAAACGTATTTGGCTAAGGTGTATGTAAACTTCAACTGTATATACTGTAGTACATTTTGGTGGAGAGACATCCTTCTGAAGAACATTTATTGGGACACAACTAGGGTTACAAAATTCAGGGAACTGTCAATAAATTCCCTAGTTTCTTCAGAAACTATGGATTTTCTTCCTATTCCCTACTGATTCTGGGATCCTCCATCCGGGATTTGGGGAAAACCAGGGAATTTTTTAAACCCTAGACACTACTAAACAAAGGATAAGATTATTCTAAAGACAGACAGAGCAAGGCCCTATCATCAATGTGACTGGCTATGACCTTCCTGAATGATGACTGGCTAGGACCTACTGGAATGATGACTGGCTAGGAGGACCAAGCTGAATGATGACTGGCTAGGAGGACCTACTTGAATTATGACTGGCCATGACCTACCTGAATGATGACTGGCCAGGAGGACCTACCTGAATGATGACTGACTAGGAGGACCTACCTGAATGATGACTGACTAGGATGACCTATCTGAATGATGACTGGAATCAATCAGGCGCAAGTGTAAGATAAATGCACCGAAATAGGCCATGTCTGCTCGAATTGGCATTACGGAGTAGTACACAATATTAGATCAAGTTTGCTGAGAGAAGCAGTAGTTTCCTTACCTGTGATTAAAGGCTATGGCCTTTAATGAGCATAGCTCTGGCACAGTCCATTGTTACCATCACCAGAATAAAGGTGAAATTAAAAAATTAAATAAAAGAACCTACACACAGAAACAATAGAAAACCTCATTACCTCTGAAATACTACAGTCGTCAATAGTGATGACCTTCACCACATAGTATATTTTGTGGTGAAGTTCACAGTGTAGATCAGGGGTGTCAAACTCATTCCATGGAGGGCTGAGTGTCTTGGGTTTTGGGTTTTTCCTTTCAATTTAGATCTAGACAACCAGGTGTGGGGAGTTACTAACTAATTAGTGATCTTAATTCATGAATCAAGTACAACGGAGGAGCGAAAACCTGCAGACACTCGGCCCTCCGCTGTAGATCGTACTGTGCCATTTAGCTGTCATGTTGAATGGATTGAAAAGTTTATTTTTCGTATCCATATGCATTTTGACAGGAAAGAAAACTCACTTTGGAATTGTGGGCCTCCTTGCCCTTCCTCTGCTCCCATGTGGTCAGCTGTTCCTGCAGGTCCACTACTTTAGGGTTGGGCTCTTGGTTCCTCTGACTGAGGTAAAGCACAATCTCCAGCTTTCTCACCAGCTTGTCCAGACTCTGCCCTGCGCAGGCCTCCGTGGCCTTGCACAGGTACTCTGTTTCCAATAAAGGGGAGTTCCATATGTATAGAGGACAAAACTGTGGTTTGCTATCACACTTGAGGAGCAGGTCCTTCACTGTCACCAGGACATGTATCAGAGCCACCTGGTTGTACAGGGCTGCCGGGTCTGCAATAGAACTTATGCTATGTACTGGGCCTCCCGAGTGGTGCACACAATTGGCCCAGCGTCGTCCGGGTTAGGGGAGGGTTTGGCCAGCCGAGATGTCCTTGTCACATCGCGCTCTAGCAACTCCTTGTGGCAAGCCGGGCACATGCACGCTGACTTAGGTCGCCAGTTGTATGGTGTTTCCGCCAACACATTGGTGCGGCTGGCTTCCGGGTTAAGTGAGCAGTGTGTCAAGAAGCAGTGTGGCTTGGCACGTCCGTGTTTCGGAGGATGCACGGCTCCCGACATTCGCCTCTCCCGAGTCCGTACGGGAGTTGCAGCGATGAGACAAGAATGTAACTACAAATTGGTGAGAAAAAGTACAAAAGAACCCCAATAAAAATAACCCATTTAAGTACTAGGGTGCATATATTATTAACTAACTTTAAATCACTGTAATACCTTCAATTGTGGATTACACAACTAAACAAATGAAAAGTCAATGAAGAACACCCCAGAATATGCCAATAAACAGATTTTTGACAAAGATGATTTTGACTCTAGATTGCAGGAAAAAGCTGTTTCAGGTGTTTGAAAAATGCAAAATTCTCCCCTACCACCCCCCTCAGATTTTTGGGGTGCATGCTCACATAGGCAAGAGGCTTTACATCTAACCTAGGCCTCGGTTCTGTGGTGGATGGCTGTGGTGTCTGCTGCTTCACCTGTGACACTGAAAAAACACTGGTACGTTCCACCCCCACACTAGCCATCACTCACAGTATTAAATGTGTTAAATGCTTTCAGGGCCTAAAATCATCTCGCAGACCCCTGTGGTGAATACTGCTTGCTACCACTGAGTTTGTGTCAAGAACTGCAACACTGCTGGATTGTTCACAGTTAACAGTTTCCTGTGTGTATCAAGAATGGTCCACCACCCAAAGGATATCCAGCCAACTTGGCACAACTGTGGGAAGCATTGGAGTCAACATGGGCCAGCATCCCTGTAGACCACAACATTTTCTCTATGCCTCATGGCAAAATAGAGAGAATTACAGGAAATGTAAAAAGAAAAATCTCTCTACCATCAAGAGGGGGACCACCAAAAGGCCCTGGGTAGAGGTCACTGCTGCCCAGGTGGTAGGGCATTGGCAAGGCCAGCCAATTTACGGTCAGCTTGAGACTAGTAGAAGCCTATAGATTGAGACAACAATGCAATGTAACAACCAGACCAAGGTTCAAATACTACTATACTTTAGAGGTGCTCGATTGAGTTTGCCTGTTGTGTTTTGTTACCAAACCCCACCCACCTCACACTCCAGGCAGGCTAAAGCAAAAGATTTCAAAGAGCATTTGAACCCAGGATTTGTAACAATACACAACACTAATTTATATTCACTAGAAAGAAAGAAACTGGATAAATCATTGGCTAACACACATGCTTTAGACAGAGGGGAAAGGCCGGAGTAGACAACTCACCTCAAAAGCATAGTCGAGAGCTCTGTATTTGACTGCTGAGAAAATATGACTTGAGAAAGTCCACCCCATCTTCAGACCTGGAGGGGGACAAACAAAAGTAGAGCACGACTGTAGAGCCAAGATCCGAGTAGTACATGTTGTGTATAAGAAGCAGCCTTTAATTATGGATATTGGTCATGCAATGCTGTATTTGCATGACTCAATAGCCTACAGTATTGGGTGACATGGTGCTTTGCAGTTGCTGCAGGAACAGAAACACACAAACTAACACAGGTGTTTGGACTCTGTGTCGGATACAACAGATAAATCAAAGGAACATTTTTCATCACTACTAAAGAGAAGAGCATTCCGTCAGCCAAGGTTTGTTTGTGTTTCAAATATTTTCAAATAATGAATGATTAATACGAGCAAAATAGAGTATATTACTGTGTCATGGCTCCTCGTCGTATTTTGTCTTCAACATTTTAATTTGTTTGACTTCTGAAATGCACGCCAATTCATAAATTATTTACATATTGGACAAGTTTGAGGACAAATTACAGTATGTTGTCGTAAATTAGGAGAAATTGACTTTTGACAGACATTTTATTTAAAAAGAAGGTACACAATCCAGCCATATAGTCTAAGAACAGATTTGGATTAATGTTGTCAATATCCAATAAAAATGTCTGTGATGGCAATCTTTGAGAAAACAGTCAGGGACACAATAGGAAGCTTGTTGTGTGCCTGCTGTAATGACATCTTTAATATGATTTAAATCACATTTCAGGGACAATAAAATCCTGGCCACCATTTTGATTTAATGTCCACAGATACTCAAAAGTGCATTTTTCAGACGAGCCAGACTACAACCAAAGAGGAGATGAACACCACTGACAACGAACACCCTGCAGTCCCCAACCTCTCCTATAGCAACTCAACTGGACTGGACTACTCTTCAATTTATATTTTTACAGTTTTCCATGTCACCAACTTTGTGGTTGGCCTTCCTGTTAACGGTTGGGTGGTGTGGCTGATTTTGACTGGGTCTGGGGTGGCTGCGGAGATCTTCACCCTCAACCTGAGCATGACTGAGATCCTCTACTGCATAGGTATCCCCCTTATGATTGTATACAATTACTTCCCTGAGGCAGCTCTTGGAAAAGTTGTGGCCTTCATGTGGGGCTTTATCTGGATTTGTCGTCCCATGTTCCAGTGCTGTGTCTGTGTGGAGCGCTACCTGGCGTTGGTCCACCCTGTGGTCTTCTTAAAGTGCAGACCCCTTAGATACAGAGTGAGGTGTAGCGGTTTAGTCTGGTTTGTAGTTTTGGTTTCTTCTGTGGTCTTTGGAATCTTCTATCCTCGTGTACCACACTATGGGTTATTGGTTTTGTTCCTGTTTCCCTTTTTGGTAATGTTGTTCTGCTGCCTCTCGATCCTCAGAGCTCTTAAAAAGCCTGGGCCAGGGGACGGTGAAAGGGAGAGAGAAAATAACTTGAAGATGAAGGCCTTTAAGATAATTTTGATTCTCATGACGTCTGTGGCAGTGAACTATATACCATTACTAGTGGTTGTCATCCTGTTTGATCAATCAAGGGTGGAATTAATTGTTCCCGGTGTTTGCATCAACGTGGCTGTGTTGTGTGGGTTGGTGCAGCCCCTCCTCTACCTCCACAGGGCTGGGAAACTGCCCTGTATCAGGAGTCCAAGAGATGATTGAGGTGGAAATGTACACCCCCCCCCCCCCATCCTCTCTCTCCATATTTTTTCATTTGCTAAAATCACAAATGCACATATCTTCACTCACTCACACACACACACACACACACCACAAGTGTTCTGGCTGTGGGTGGATTTGCTTAATAGATGTATCAGTCCTCAGTCAGACAGATGTAAATCTGACACTCCTCATAGGAGAGACACTTTTCAACACCACAGGTCAGACCAAATTTGGGTTGTTAAAAGCTACAGTCTGGGATTAGAAAAACAACAAAACCTTCACCCTGCCACTGGTATTCATTTGACAGTCCATGGCATCCACATTATAGTTTCAAACATAATTCGAAGAGCAATGTATAGCTCTATACAGTACATTGTTTTGTTTACGAGTAATAAAAAAACATGTTGTGCTATGATAGGGTATGACAGTTGTGCTAAACTAAAATGTAGCTGTTATATTATTCTTCAAGAAATCAATGGATAGGCCTATGTCAATAATTTAAATGACTATTTAACAGATTCCTAGACTAGCTTTAAAATCCTGATATTAGGTTAGTCTATGTTGTGCTTTGAATAGACCCCTTTCTGTGTTTACGAACATTGCCGCACGAGGGCGATGTGCGCAAATTGTTGGCAGATTTGCGTGCATCGCAAAACAAATCCTTATGAATGTATTTCACACTACTTTTTGATTATAATTGGATTTTAAGGCTTGTATGAATGTCCTGCTTAATATAATGTGTGTATCATCGTCGCAAATCAACTGCATTATACTGTACTTAAAAAACACTTCAACTTCAACCAGCAAAATGGCTCTTTGGCTAGCTTTTGCTAAAGCCTATATCAATGAGCATTAGCATCCTAGCTAACAACTGTGGCATCCAAAATACTTATTTTGCAAAGATCCCAACCAAATGTAATCTTAGCGACTGTTCAAGCAAGAATCAAAACATTGTATGCGTATGAAAACCCAAACAAGTGAAATGTAAATCTAGGCTATGTTGAATGGGCGCAGATGGCGATGGATTTCTTACTGCCACCATGAGTCCCGTGCATTTGTGAATGGCGTCAGTGTGTCGTGTACTGGAAAAGGGTCTATAGTTTAGTTTATTGTAGCTGTATAACGTGTAATATATTTGTGTTAGCTAGTACAGTACACCCTGTTAAAGAGAACTCCTCACATATAGTAGCTAGGCCTATATTGTATTGTGTACCTGTCAGGGTTAGGTTGCAGAGATGCCTATGGGCACCTCTGGCCTCTGACAGTTTAGGTTAATGTAGAGTTCTAGGTGACTCTATCGGGTTTTGTGTTTGGTCCCAATTAAAGGCTGCTGCCATGCGTTGTCTCTAATTGGGGACCCTATTTACGTTGTTCGTTTCCACCTGTGTTTTGTGGGTTATTGTTTGTGTTAGGTTCCTGTGTGCCGACACGCAGTTACGGTGAGAAAGAGAGACATTACATGGATGCTGTTAGCTAACTCTTTTTTTTGCCATTTGCTCTCAAATATTTTTGATAGCTAAAGCCAACCATGCCATCTGATCTGGGCTAGCTAGCTAACACTGACACAACAAATAGTGGATTTGCTATCTAACTATGTTAGCAAGCAAGCTCTGGCCATGGAATCAAGCTCTCTACAATGTAAGATTTTTCACATTTTTCATTGTGAATATTGTTGTATATTTTTATTTTTTTATTTTTTTTTACCTTTATTTTACTAGGCAAGTCAGTTAAGAACATATTCTTATTTTCAATGACGGCCTAGGAACAGTGGGTTAACTGCCTTGTTCAGGGGCAGAACGACAGATTTTTATATGATATGATCATTTCAGTCTCAAAAATCATGACATCAGGAGTAGGACCTTCTCCCATCCATATTATTGCATAAATATATATATAATTACATATTAGAACTCGTTATTACAGTCGTTCACGTATAATTATATTTGTATTTGTATATATTGCGATACGGCATTTAACCGACGTTACACTGATTGGCCAGATGGTGGCGCTACAACAAGCGATTGAAAATGTAAACTTTGAAAGGTCACGACCCTCACCCCATTTAGCCTAAAGTCATGAAATTCGGTACATTGGTCACTCTCCTCCAGAGCCGCTGGTGTGGTGATATTGATGATTTGTCACCACTAGTGTGGTGATATGATTTGTCACCACAGTTTGTTTACATAGCAACTTAGAATAACTAATGTGAATAAAAATAAAAATAACTAAAGAATAAAATAAAAAGTAACACTAAAATAACAATAATGAGGCTATATATAGGGGGCACCGAGCCAATGTGCATGAGTACAGATTAGTCAAGGTAATTTTTACATGTACTGTAGGTAAAGTGACTATGCATAGATAATAAACAGCGAGCAGCAGTGAAAAAACAGTGTCAATGCAAATAGTCCGGGTGGCCATTTGATTGATTATTCAGCAGTTTTATGGCTTGGGGATGGAAGCTGTTAAAGAGCCTTTGGACTTGGCGCTCCGGTACCGCGTGGTAGCAGAGAGAACAGTCTATGACTTGGGTGACTAGTCTTTCCTCTAGGCGGTGTCAAACCATCTGTGGTAGACAAATCATCAGTATCATACCACCGGTACTTGCCCCAGTACTTTTCAATCTGGTGTGGCAGTTTCAAAGAAAGAAGCAGCACCAACCCGGCCAGTTCTGCGTTCAACGTGTACCTGCTCTGTCTACCATTGAAGACCAATATGATTGTCCGTTCATTCAAGCACCACTACGCTCCGGCAAGTCATAACTTCTCGAGCAGTACGTAGAAGTGAATACATTCACACGCAAAGCACCCATCAATCTTATTTAACTAGGCAAGTCAGTTACGAACACATTCGTATTTACAATGACAGCCTACCTACAGGGTTAAGTGCCTTGCTCAAGGACACATCGAAAGGTTTTTTACCTTGTCGGTTCGGGCATTCAAACCAGCGACCTTTCGGTTACTGGCCCAATGCTCTAACCGCTAGGCTACCTGCCACCCAATCTTATTAGCTGATTTTACTTATTTTAGGGAAAGCGATTTAGAAAATTAAACCTTCAATAGTGAACATACTAGCAATATGCTGGCAACTGTTGATAGTCTACCAAAATAAATCTACATGAATACACTTTAGCAGTTGTCTTGACTAGCCTCATGTAGCCTAGGCTGCGTTCAGTACGTTTTTACGTTCTGTAACATTACATTGAACGGAAACGGGGCTGTACTGAACGACCAGTTGTACAACGGGGAGGGGTTGGGGAACGCTATCAGCATGGCCACAGACCTTTAGAAACGTCACTCATTGCTTCAAGCCACGGGTGTCTGTTCAATAACGTTCTGGGGAAACGCATCATTCATTACAAAACCATTCTGTAAAGTAGCAAACGTTCAAGCGAAATGAACACACTTTTGGTCGACATCTATTTTGGAACGCAGTTCTCTTAAAGGAGCGGCGTCCTATTTTGAGATGTAAAAATAAAATAAAATATAAAAGACATACTTTAGAAACAAAAGTGAATGCAATTAATGTGATGCAAATCTTAAGAATAGAGTGCCGCCCTATGGGACTCCCAATCACGTCTGGATTGTGATACAGCCTGGAATCGAACCAGGGTCTGTAGTGACACCTCTAGCACTGAGATGCAGTGCCTTACTCCACTGTGCCTAGTGGTTAGAGCGTTGGGCCAGTAACCAATAGTTTACTGTTTCAAATCCATGAGATGACAAGGTGAAAAATCTGCCAATGTGCCCTTGAGCAAGGCACTTAACCCAAACTTCCCACCCTCCTGGACACCTACAGCACCCAATGCCATAGGAAGGCCAAAAATATCATCAAGGACATCAACCACCCGAGCCACTGCCTGTTCACCCTGCTATCATCCAGAAGGCGAGGTCAGTACAGGTGCATCAAAGCTGGAACCGAGAGACTGAAAAACAGCTTCTATCTCAAAACCATCAGACTGTTAAACAGCCATCACTAGCACATCAGAGGTGGCTGCCTTTAGACATAGATTAGAAATCACTGGCCACTTTAAGAAATGGAACACTAGCCACTTTAATAATGTTTCTGTATCTTGCATTACTCATCTCATATGTATAAACTGCACTCTGTACTATATTACGGTATCTTAGTCACTTTAATTGTGTTTACATATCTTGCATCACCCATCTCATGTGTATATACTGTATTCTATACTATGCCGCTGTATCTTAGTGTATTATGTGTATTTTTGGGGTATATGTTGTGAAACTGTTAGATATTACTGCACTGTCGGAGCTAGAAGCACAAGTATTTCGCTACACCCGCTATAACATCTGCTTAACACGTGTATGTGACCAATAAAATTTGATTTGATTTGATTTAATTGCTCCAGGGTTGCCGTGGCAGACCCTGGCCGTAACCACCACTCTCCGGGAGTGTCTCAGGGAGAGTTGGGATATGCAAAAAACACATATTAATACACACTTGTGTGTGAAATAGGGCAAGTATAAGCACCCACCAAATGATTTTGTATTTATTTATTTATTTATTATAAATATAGCCTATTAATAGCTTCATATACAGAGAAAGCATGCCAACCTATAGGCCCTGCATGACCCCAATGCATTTAAAATCTACACCATGTCCGGGCCAGTTGAAATTCTGTTCGGGACAGTCGATATTTTGGAATATAAAATGTTGGACCCTGTCATAGCCTACAAATAGGATCCAGAGGTTTACCTGACCAGGTCATGAGATCAGGAAAAACTCCAGGCCCCAGAAAATACACTTTTGAACCCGTGGTGCCACCTGTGCTCTCCTCACAAGGAACACATTTGCTTCAAGGACCCATAAGGTCCGCCATTATGGATTTTCCGCCATTTAGCATTTTGTGAAAAACACTTAAAATGCTACTCTTCTCGCACCGAATGAACAATCTACATAAAACTTGATAAGTGGCATCTATGGACAAACGCTATATTTTTCAGATGAGTACCTAAAACAAAATGGCTGCTATTGACGTGGGTGTGGTCTGGCACATAAATGCTCATAAATCAGTCAAGGATAATCATATTGTAACACAATTTGGTAAACATGTTGCAAACACTGTCAACATTCATATTGACTACACGGTAGCGCTAAAACGGGCACATGTTCATAACTCTTTAACTGTTTAACTCAGAGTGATAAGCTAACCCACAAGATATATCAGACACCACTGGCCTGATTTGGCAAAATTACACTGACTGGCCCAAGCGGGGCGCTGCATCATTGGTGGGGGACTACAGGTAGCCTAGCCTAGCAAGTAGCCTTTTGGTTAGAGCGTTGGACCAGTAACCGAAAGGTTGTTGGTTCAAATACCCAAGGTGAAAATCCTATCATGTGTCCTTGAGCAAGGCACTTAACCCTAATTTGCTCCAGGGGGGCCATACTACTATGGCTGACCCTGTAGGTAGGCCATCATTGTAAATAAGAATGTGTTCTTAACTGACTTGCCTAGTTAAATAAAGGATCAATAAAATACAAAAACTGAGAATCCCATTGAGACCAAGGCCTCTCTTTCAAGGGAGCCATGCACACAATCCTAGAATATTTACAATTCCAACGCAATAAAAAACACTATTTACAAGCAATTTAAGAAAAGTGACTAACAAAACACCATCATGACAAACAACACATTCCTCAGTAAAAAAAAGTCATCAACCAGCTGTCTGAACTGCCTTAGTGACGCCAAAACATCCAACCTTAGAGAGTTCTGGAGCAAAAAACTAAAGCCACATCTACCTGAGGGACCAAAGAGATCTACAGAGTTAGCCATCCCTGTGATCGGGTCTGGTGACTCATGTGTCTGTAATTGGAGGGGGGACTATGGATCTGCCTCCGTCCGTCCGTACATTAGTCACACACGATATCTCAGACACCACTGGCCCGATTTTTACGAAACTTGGGTGAATGATGCATCTTGCCATGGAGATCCGGCATTTACACAATTACACTGATTTGCCCAAGGGGAGCGTTATATAGCAATCCACTGAAATCCCAAACTTTGAATAAGCATATCTCCTGTCCCGTTTGAGCTTGAATTGTTGTCACTAACTGGGGGGGAGGGGTTGCTGCATCATGCGTGGGGGACGACATGTTTACTGTTGCCTTTTTCTGAACTTGTAATTAATAAATGTCATTATAAAAGGGTTTGCTACCAACAGAGTAAATAGTTTAAATACATTGTATTACATGTGTTTGTATGTATTGCTGATGATAAAACTGTATATACAATGAAAACATTACTTTATTTTATCACACAAAAATCACACATTTTTACACAGTTACAAAATCACAGGTAAATGTCTTTGAACGTTAGGCTGATATAAACCAAGTGTGAAAAGTCTGTCATGTCTTCTTACAAAACCTGAAAAGGGGATACAGAAAGTTAAGTAGGCTATGTATTAAGTTAAGTAGGCTGTGTATTAAGTTAAGTAGGCTATGTATTAAGTTAAGTAGGCTGTGTATTAAGTTAAGTAGGCTATGTATTAAGTTAAGTAGGATGTGTATTAAGTTAAGTAGGCTATGTATTAAGTTAAGTAGGATGTGTATTAAGTTAAGTAGGCTATGTATTAAATTAAGTAGGCTATGTATTAAGTTACGTTGGTTATGTATTAAGTCAGATTTAATCAATATACTGAAAATGTATTGAACATATAATTAATGTCATATATAGGCATACACACTAAGATATATCTTACCAGGTGTAACAGTATCCCAGAAAAATGGCCAAAGCAAAGACTCCAATTGATCCTCCAGCAAAAAGCGATGAAACCTTCATAATGTAGGATATATCTGCCAAACGAGAAAACAGCATACAACATCAATACGACAATCTGATTAAACCACAACAGTGGGCTAAATATGAGAAAAGGAACCCTTACCTCTCACTTTTGCCCAGATAACACAAGAGTGCTTGGAAGCCTAGAACATTTTTCAAATAGCACATACAGAATGACAAATGATTAACACAGCAGTTCTATAAGACCAACATTCAATATCAATAATAATTTGTTAAAGATTACCTTCAAAACTGTCCTTCCTTTTATATGAATAAACTCTGCATATCATTTATTTCCAATGCATAGCAGTTAGTCTTACCCCTCCCCATTGACTGACAGCTCGTAATATGATGTAATAGTCTCGGCCGTTCTGTAAAGGAGCGTTGTAGAAGCCTCCATAGTAGCGTCCATTGCCCACAGTCAGGTTAATCTCTTTCCCTATATCCCTCAGATGGAGCTGGGCAGTGATGTACTGTCCATGGGGCTTCCTCTGACTGGAAAAGTCTGGATTCTTAGGAGAGCTGCAGTCAAACACAAGTGTCCCCTCCAGTGGCAACACAAACACCTGGTAGAAACTGTAAACCCAGGAACAAAAGAGAAAAGGGTTTGTGTCATAATAGCCAGACAAGGGTGGCAGACCTCACTGGGTAAATTTCAAGATACTAAATCAGCATTTAGTACGGAAGAGGGTTGGAGGTAAAATTATGAGTGACCTAATTGGGTCCAGAGTGTTAGTTGATCTGCGTAGCCACAGAGTGGGAAATGGAGCCTCAACTTCTCTGTATAAAATCTCTGGGGCTTGAGGCACTATAAGATGAAAAGGCATTGACACATTTAATAACATTTGGATATCATATCCAATTCAAAGTCAATATTCTTCTCCATGTTTCTCATAATATCTTCAAATATTTCATCATCAAATTGTCATTGTTAGTCGAGGGTGTACCTTGTAGGCTGGTGTTTGTTGTGAGTGTGGAGGTGAACCTGGCAGACAGCGCAGTGATGCTGATGGTGTAGTTGGTAACAGGCAGCAGGTTCAGGCAGATCTCAGGGTGGTCTGATGTGGAGCTGAGGAGCTTCTTCCTCTTGTCATGGAATGACCTTTGATAGGCCCTGAATCCCACAAATGCTACCTGCAACATACAGGTAGACAGATCAAATAATTATGGTCAAGGTGTATGCATAGGTGTATGCGGTTCAGAGAGCACTTTTTCTAATCAACAATATTATCATTATTTTATGGTCCTTATTAAGGTAAACTTACTCTGTAATTCTCTGTGTCTTCTTCATACTTGTCTGCTTTCCAACGCAAACATTTTTCATTAAAGACAACCAAGTCGCTGATGACAGGCTTGATTTCTGGTAGTCACAAGAGATGAAAAACAATGTGTTAAAAAAAGAAGTGACATACATTTTTTTTTACTGATCTACACAAATTCCTTCCACATACTAAAATGTTTTTGAAGCGAACTATGGTTTACAGATATATGAATGCATACCATACCTCTGCATCGCATTGTGGCAGCCTGCCACTTCCCAGTGATGTCACAAACAGAGGTGTTTCTTCCTCTCCAGCTGTGGAATCCTTCCAGACAGCGATGGAACACAACATTTCTGTTCTGCCACACCACCTCTGTGTTGGCCAGAGCAGGGGCAGGTCCACATTTAGCTGTCAAAACAAGGTGGAAGTCAGATCAATTGAATTATACTAAGGAGATCCTGTGACCATTACCATAAAATATTAGATCACAGTGCACAGTATACACAAATACTAGTCTTGATTATTTTATTGCAACATACTCGTGATCATGATTAAACATGAATTTACAACCAATTACCCAATACAACATTACCCCCTTCTGGTACAGAATAGTAAGTGCTGAAAGCACATCTACTACAACATCTCTCTCCATAGGTGGGCGCATTCATGAAAGACATACAACATACATTTGAATGTGAGCACTTTGACACAACATAATGAGTTCACAGACAATTTATCATGCAGCAGAATAGGCTTTGCTTCAGAGTGAGATATTGTTACTGTACCTTTGCATATTATTGAAACAATTCCCCACTGTCCTGATGATGTACAAGTTGAGAGACTGTTTCCTCCCTCCTGGTAAAATCCATCCTTACATACATACTCAATCACACTGCCCAGGACAGTTGTATTGTCCCACAGCATGTTAGTATGGGGAAGGGTTAGTGGAGCCCCACAGTTTAACGCTGCTCATATAAATCAATTGAGGTTTGTTTGGTTAAACATAAAGAGACAAAAACACTACTGTACATGTTTAAGTTATTCAAGCAATATGACTCATACAGTACAATAATAGAGCACATATGCGTTTGAATATACTGTAAATTAAAATGCTTGTCTTTGAAAGACCTTCATTATATGGCTGGTAATAGAAATGCACCTTCACAATGAAGTTCTATATCCTCCCAAAGTCCATTCTCTCCACACTCAGTATAACATCTCCCACTCGTGGTGTAATATCCTTCAACACATTGGTAATAAACCACACTACCAATCAACGATGTCCGGTCCCATAGCATCTTAGCATGTGGTATAAATACTGGCTCCCCACAGTCAATCTCTATCATTTGAAATGGGGATAGTGGTTATAAAAGATTTGGTATCATACATAATTGTTATTAATGTATCATAACCACACAGAAATTACTAATGTAATACCTGCACATAGAAAATATGCCTGGTCCCACTGTCCCTTGGCAGTGCACACTGATACATTTCCCTCTCCCACATTGTAATATCCAGAGTTACACTGATAAACCACCTCAGAGCCCATCCTGGTGCTCTGATCCCACAACATTACTGAGTGAGGGAGGGGAGGGGGAGAACCACAGTCAACCTCTACAGAGAGAATGAGAGAATGTTTGAGATAAATGATTATTCACCAGGATATTATGTATAGGAAGTAGATTTGGCATCTGATATGATTCCTACATGCCATATAGATTAGAGCAAATCTCAAAAGAGGTTTCACAAGAGAATATGTGACAAAGTATTATGTTGCAAAGCTGTTACCTTTACATGACAATGTTGCCTTTGTCCAGTAACCATCTCTAGTGCATTGGGAAATATTCCTTCCTCCCTCTCTTTGAAAACCCTCTTTACAGTAAAACAGCACAGTGCTTCCAGGGATTGTGCTACCATTCCACACCTGTCCAGTGTGGGGCAATATCGGGGGATCACCACACATTATCTCTTTAAAGAGAAAGCGTTACAACAGTTTGCAATTTCCAACAGGCAAACATTCATGTCTGACATTTTGAACACACAATATAATTCCATGGTATGGTCAACATGGCCTAGGAGGTATTTGTTAAATCACTTGGTTAATTCAGTTATGGGTTAGTTATGGATAAGCTGTAAGGTATTGATTGCAGGTGGTAATGCTGAGAGGGAATATTTATTTTACCTGCACATAGAAAATATGTCTGGTCCCACTGTCCCTTGGCAGTGCACACTGATACATTTCCCTCTCCCACATTGTAATATCCAGAGTTACACTGATAAACCACCTCAGAGCCAATCCTGGTGCTCTGATCCCACAACATTACTGAGTGAGGGAGGGGAGGGGGAGAACCACAGTCAACCTCTACAGAGAGAATGAGAGAATGGTTGAGATAAAATATTATTCACCAGGATATTTTGTATAGGAAGTAGATTTGGCCTCTGATATGATTCCTATATGCCATATAGATTAGAGCAAATCTCAAAAGAGGTTTCACAAGAGAATATGTGACAAAGTATTATACATTACCTTTGCATGATAATGTTGCCTTTGTCCAGTAACCATCTCTAGTGCATTGGGAAATATTCCCTCCTCCCTCTCTATGAAATCCCTCTTTACAGTAAAACAGCACCGTGCTGCCAGGGTTTGTGCTGCCATTCCACACCTGTCCAGTGTGGGGCAGCATAGGGGGATCACCACACATGATCTCTAAGGGGGAAAGCAGTATTTAATTGATTATGTGTATACTGGATGTGAAGCATAAGGAACATTTAGATTTGACTTTCAACACTTTCATTTTAACCACAGGTCTTATCTCATGAAGACATTTAGCTATTTATCAATAATGCTTTGTTTCCACTACTGTGTCAGAGTGTTAAAAACAATGTCTTTCTCATCATTTAATCACTTTAAATGTAGGTAAGAAAGGTTCAGTTACCTTTGCATGATAATGTTGCCTTTGTCCAGAAACCATTTTCTGTACAGAAGGAAATATTCCCTCCTCCATCTCTATGAAAACCCTCTTTACAGTAAAACAGCACGGTGCTGCCAGGGTTTGTGCTGCCATTCCACACCTGTCCAGTGTGGGGCAGCATAGGGGGATCACCACACGTTTTCTCTACAAAGAGAAAGCATTACAACAGTGTGCAAAATCTGCACATTTCAATCAGCCAGTCATTAATACATACATTTTGGGCGGCAGGTAGCCTAGTGGTCAGAGCGTTGGGCCAGTAACTGAAAGGTTATTGGATCGAATCCCAGAGCCGACAAGGTGAAAACCTGGCAATGTGTCCTTGAGTAAGACACTTAACCCTAATTTGCTCCAGGGGTGCCATACTACTATGGTTGTCCCTGTAGGTAGGCCGTCATTTTAAATAAGAATTTATTCTTAACTGACTTGCCTAGTTAAATAAATAAAAAATCTTACATTTCGGACACACTATATTGTTCCATGGTATGGTCAACATGTCCTGTGAGGTATTTGTTAAAGCACTTGGTTAATTCAGTTATGGGTTAGTTATGGATAACTTGTAAGGTATTGATTGCAGATGGTAATGCTGAGAGGGAATATTTATTTTACCTGCACATAGAAAATATGTCTGGTCCCACTGTCCCTTGGCAGTGCACACTGATACATTTCCCTCTCCCACATTGTAATATCCAGAGTTACACTGATAAACCACCTCAGAGCCAATCCTGGTGCTCTGATCCCACAACATTACTGAGTGAGGGAGGGGAGGGGGAGAACCACAGTCAACCTCTACAGAGAGAATGAGAGAATGGTTGAGATAAATGATTATTCACCAGGATATTTTGTATAGGAAGTAGATTTGGCCTCTGATATGATTCCTATATGCCATATAGATTAGAGCAAATCTCAAAAGAGGTTTCACAAGAGAATATGTGACAAAGTATTACGTGGCAAAGCTGTTACCTTTACATGACAATGTTGCCTTTGTCCAGTAACCATCTCTAGTGCATTGGGAAATATTCCTTCCTCCCTCTCTTTGAAAACCCTCTTTACAGTAAAACAGCACAGTGCTGCCAGGGATTGTGCTACCATTCCACACCTGTCCAGTGTGGGGCAATATCGGGGGATCACCACACATTATCTCTTTAAAGAGAAAGCATTACAACAGTTTGCAATTTCCAACAGGCAAACATTCATGTCTGACATTTTGAACACACAATATAATTCCATGGTATGGTCAACATGGCCTAGGAGGTATTTGTTAAATCTCTTGGTTAATTTAGTTATGGATACGTTGTAAGGTATTGATTGCAGATGGTAATGATGAGAGGGAGTATTTATTTTACCTGCACATAGAAAATATGCCTGGTCCCACTGTCCCTTGGCAGTGCACACTGATACATTTCCCTCTCCCACATTGTAATATCCAGAGTTACACTGATAAACCACCTCAGAGCCAATCCTGGTGCTCTGATCCCACAACATTACTGAGTGAGGGAGGGGAGGGGGAGAACCACAGTCAACCTCTACAGAGAGAATGAGAGAATGGTTGAGATAAATGATTATTCACCAGGATATTTTGTATAGGAAGTAGATTTGGCCTCTGATATGATTCCTATATGCCATATAGATTAGAGCAAATCTCAAAAGAGGTTTCACAAGAGAATATGTGACAAAGTATTACGTGGCAAAGCTGTTACCTTTACATGACAATGTTGCCTTTGTCCAGTAACCATCTCTAGTGCATTGGGAAATATTCCTTCCTCCCTCTCTTTGAAAACCCTCTTTACAGTAAAACAGCACAGTGCTGCCAGGGATTGTGCTACCATTCCACACCTGTCCAGTGTGGGGCAATATCGGGGGATCACCACACATTATCTCTTTAAAGAGAAAGCGTTACAACAGTTTGCAATTTCCAACAGGCAAACATTCATGTCTGACATTTTGAACACACAATATAATTCCATGGTATGGTCAACATGGCCTAGGAGGTATTTGTTAAATCTCTTGGTTAATTCAGTTATGGGTTAGTTATGGATACGTTGTAAGGTATTGATTGCAGATGGTAATGATGAGAGGGAGTATTTATTTTACCTGCACATAGAAAATATGCCTGGTCCCACTGTCCCTTGGCAGTGCACACTGATACATTTCCCTCTCCCACATTGTAATATCCAGAATTACACTGATAAACCACCTCAGAGCCCATCCTGGTGCTCTGATCCCACAACATTACCGAGTGAGGGAGGGCAGGGGGCAAGCCACAGTCAACCTCTGGGAGGCAAAGCAATGACATTGACCAGTGACCATTCCTAGATGCAGTACATGATAACATTGTTCTCTACAAACAAAACACTCATCCATCCACATGTCAAATACATTAATTAATGAAAAAACAAAATTAAGCAATGTTAGGAGGGAACATTTATTTTACCTTCACAAATAAGACTTGGACCCTTCCACACACTTTCTGTCCCACAAACGGAGGAGTTCTCCCCGCTTTTCCAGAAGAATCCCTCAGAGCAGCCAAATTTAGCTACGCTGCCGTAACGTGTTCCTGTGGCTGATAGCTGGACTGCATTCAGAGCCGAGGGAGGCTTCCCACAATCAATGGCTACACATGGAGAAAAGGACAACACTACAGATACCATACTTTTTGATAACACTACTGTCATTCTGCACATTCTCTAGAAATAATTGAATTATATCCAGTGGCTGCAGTATAGTATAGGGCAGGCAAAGAGATTCTGAAACATGCATTTTTTAAGCATACAGCTCTCTGATTATTATCCATTATCTTAAAATAGTACCTATAATTTAACTGAAAAATTCTCACAATACTGAGCCCAAGAAGGTTGTGTTATTTACCTTTGCACAAGGCCTTGTCCTGGTGTGGGTGGAAGGGCTCTGCTCCATTGTGAACCTGGTATCCGACTTGGCAGAGGCAGTTAAAATCCCCTTGCATGTTCCTGCACTGACCCCCCTCACCACAGATCCCTTGTACCCTACACTCATCAATGTCTAGATAGAACCAACAATAATGTTGTGTTAGTATTATTAAGTTAATGTGTTTGGGATGTAATGTACCCAGTTAGGCACAGACATGTATGTGACAATAGCACACCTGGGGAGTGGTATATGTAATTCCTTCATTCATTCACTCATTCAAAATTGGCATCAAGTTTGTGTCTATAAAGCTTAAGAAGACTCCCCAATTGTATATCATATCTTCCAAAGGTGCAATTTGTATGTTGCCCTTCTTTTCATAATGTTCCAAAGCTGCTGAAGTATTCAGCATCACTAATCGCTATAACTTACCCTGACAGCGGGTTCCATCATTGGGGATGAAGATGGCCATATTGTTGGAAGGGCTGTATCCTGCCAGGCAGGTGCAGTAGTAGCTTCCATAGGTGTTATGGCAGGCAGTGCGCTTCCCACAGATCTGATTGGCTCCTATCTGACACTCATCTTTGTCTGTAAGAGAGAAGAATAGTGGTAAATAATAGGATCATCAATAAATACTAGTATAATTTAAATACAACTGATACCCATTAGCAAAAAGATAAGTCAATTCTTCATCTTGAGTTTATACCTGGAGACACACACCTTGACAGTAAGTTCTTCCATTACCAACAAAGCCATACATGCAGTTACAGGCTTTACCGGTACCATCCACCTTCTCCTCACAGGTGGCGTTAGGGTGACAGGTGGCACACACATCCAATGTTTGCCCAGTAACTCGCATTTCTAAGATAAAGAAAATATACACTATTAATAGAAGTCTTGTTTGTTGCAACAATCACCCATAAATGTTATTTATTGAAATAGATGCTCTGTGTAGTGTAAGAACTTCACCATTATGATTTACAAAGATTCTGTTAATATTCATTTGAATATATTACCAATGTGATGGATTTGTTTTTGATCCACTCACCTGTAATGGCATGAATAAGAAAGGCCAAGATCACTAGTGCTGTTCTCCAATACATCCTCTCAAAGTATGTCCCTCTCCCTCTCTTAGATATTGCAAAGACGCATCTTTTTTATCCACATCTTTATTTATTTCCGTCTTGCAGACCCCTTGGTGCTGAGCGGATTTGATAACCGGGATGGAGAGAAGGGTATAAGAGTTAGCTGAGGTCACAATGAAATCCAACCGCCGCTCTCTCTTCTCAATGGTGATGTTGGCATTAGTGGTTTGGGGATGTCTGTCATCATCAGCATTTTGACACATTCAGTTATACTTCACATGTGTGATAATGTACTCCACGCTTTGGGAGTCATCTGAAACACATTTTCAAATTGCACAGTCATGCTGTGTATGCTGATAAGAGATATATTTGGCTCAGCAAACCTGCCTTGGGTTTATTATGAACGTAACATTATGAACTAAAGAAGTCGAAAACTAAGGTAAATAAACAGTCTAGATGATAACCATGGATATAAGGGTGACATTAACAATTGGTGATATACAATTAATAAAAGTAAATTCATCTTCAAAGAGTCGGCCGGCGTATTTGTTTACACATCCTACCTTTTCCTGAATCGACTTTATCCACAGTGTTTGTGAGACCCATCCTAACTCCAGGAAAACTGTTTCCATGAAAATGCAAAAACAAAAGTGTGAAATTGAGTAAAACTGTCTCATCACCACATCATTGCACCACAGTGTCAACACAGTGAGAACACACATCCACCATTGAGATGTTTCCAGTTGGTTCTTGGGCAGCGAGTTAATCTAATATAATGTGGAAGAGGAAGATAAGTCCATCATGCTGCTATCGCCCAGCCCACCAGGACTCAGAGGGGGTCTCCCTCTATCAATCCCCCAGTGAGCCCCCAACTCACACTGCGCCTGCTGGAGAGGCCTGATTAAATACCAGCCTGTCCTTCAAAACCACAAGACCCTCTCTAACACACTTCACTAGGGTCTCTCCACCAGCAGCATATTATGAGGATGCAACATTATTCTGGTCATACCCCACCTACACGTTCTGTCCGTCATCGTAAACTGTCAAGCTGCTTCCATCAAGCTTCCTCTGGCACCTCCTCCACTGGAGAGGAGAGGTGGATGGCGCTGGTCTTACTTTTTCTTTGTTTCCTCATGCACTTCTCTGAGGTGCGCTGCACTGAAATAGCCAAGGAAATGAGCCCCACACTTTGTCATAACATCACTTAGACATCACTATTTCACTTGAGCTAAAAGAGCTACAGGCTTACCAGCTTTTACGTTGTGATTGTTGTCCTCAGAGACCATGCATAGTGATTATGAGAAATACAATAAAACTCAATTTCTCAATAATTTAAAGATTTAAAACATTTGTCTGTACTGGTTAAAACTTTTAGATTAGTTTAGTACACAATACTGTACAGTCCATTCAGGAGTGTTTGAAATAGTAGTCATTATGACAAACTCAGTGGTACAAAGAGGGAACATGCCTTCATTTAGTATTGGCCTTTTAAGATAAATAAATGAAGTGAGTTCTTTCAAAATAACTGGACTTCTCATAGGCTCTAAACCAGCGTGGAGATTCTCCCTTTAAGTGAGTAACTGAGGGACAGTTGCTAAAATTAGCAGCTCCATAAGACACTACCTTGCACATGCACCCACACACGCACGCACACACGCAGGCAAGCACACACAGACACGCACACATAGCAAGCAGTTTTTAGTAAGAGTGGGTTTCGGCAGAGTATCTATTGAGGATATTAATTTGTTAGTCTAGGAATTGATTAATAGACGTTATGGAAATTGTTGTAATGGAATGATACAAACATGGCTCTTACAGTTGGCCCCTAAAAGCCTTACATAATCTTAAGAGAACGGTATTAGGGCCTGATGGGACATTAAAACATACTATCATCCAACCACACATAGCAGTGGCTTTTAGCCTTTCAGTAAATCAGCAGAGCTCTCATTCCAGACACACTAACTGGAATGCATTCCATAGTTTAAAGGAATGGCCTTGTTACACTTAACTGACTTCTAAGACAGAATAGGGACACCAAGAATTAAGGTTGTTATCCATAGAGATCCTATTAAATTATAATTCCTAATGATATGTCGTTATCAATAAAACATCACAATACGTTAAAAAGCGTTCGATTTGGCTGCTGGGGGGGAGGAGACGGCTAGGGAGCTCTGCTAAAACCATTGACAACTACATAACGTTTTCAAGGGATTGTTAAATAAATGTTATAACAATTTCACATTTAGCACTATCATCAGTTATACACTGAGTGTACAAAACATTAGGACCACCTTTCTATGACAGACTGACCAGGTGAATCCAGGTGAAAGCTATAATCCCTTATTTTTGTCACTTTTTAAATCCATTTCAATCAGTGTAGAGGAAGGGGAGGAGACAGGTTAGAGAAGGATTTTTAAGCCTCGAGACAATTGAGACATGGACACGTTTTACTGTGGATATAGATACTTTTGTACCTGTTTCCTCCAGCATCTTCACAAGGTTCTTTGCTGTCTAAAGGCTTTGGTGGGTCAGGGCACAAACATGTGGGAACCCCTGGTCTAGCCTGGCAGTTCTACATCAATAATGAAACCTAGATCTAAAATCTTGTGTATCTGCATCAGCTACTTTATGTTACGTACATCTGTCCACGGGAGATTCAGAGGGTGAATGGGCAAGACCATAGGTGACTGAGCAATAGAGCAACTACATCCCCACTTTCAAAATAGGGATGTGAACATATGTACAGTGAGGGAAAAAATTATTTGATCCCCTGCTGATTTTGTTTGTTTGCCCACTGACAAAGTAATGATCAGTCCATAATTTTAATGGTAGGTTTATTTGAACAGTGAGAGACAGAATAACAACAAACTACTCCAGAAAAACGAGTGTCAAAAATTGTATAAAGTGATTTGCATTGTAATGAGTGAAATAAGTATTTGACCCCTCTCAATCAGAAGGGGTTCTGGCTCCCAGGTGTCGTTTATACAGGTAACGAGCTGAGATTAGGAGCACTCCCTTTAAGAGTGTGCCCCTAATATCAGCTTGTTACCTGTATTAAAGACACCTGTCCACAGAAGCAATCAATCAATCAGATTCCAAACTCTCCACCATGGCCAAGACCAAAGAGCTGTCCAAGGATGTCAGGGACAAGATTGTAGAACTACACAAGGCTGGAATGGGCTACAAGACCATCGCCAAGCAGCTTGGTGAGAAGGTGACAACAGTTGGTGCGATTATTCGCAAATGGAAGAAACACAAAAGCACTGTCAATCTCCCTCGGTCAGGAGCTCCATGCAAGATCTCACCTCGTGGAGTTGCAATGATCATGAGAACGGTGAGGAATCAGCCCAGAACTACACGGGAGGATCTTGTCAATCATCTCAGGGCAGCTGGGACCATAGTCACCAGGAAAACAATTGGTAACACTACACTGTGAAGGACTGAAATCCTGCAGACCTTAATCCCATAGAAAATCTGTGGAGGGCGCTGAAGTTTCGAGTTGCCAAACGTCAGCCTCGAAACCTTAATGACTTGGAGAGGATCTGCAAAGAGGAGTGGGACAAAATCCCTCCCGAGATGTGTGCAAACCTGGTGGCCAACTACAAGAAACGTCTGACCTCTGTGATTGCCACCAAGTACTAAGTCATGTTTTGCAGAGGGGTCAAATACTTATTTCACTCATTAAATGCAAATCAATTTATAACATTTTTGACATGCGTTTTTATTTTGTTGATATTCTGTCTCTCACTGTTCAAATAAACCTACCATTAATATTATAGACTGATAATTTCTTTGTCAGTGGGCAAACGAACAAAATGAGCAGGGGATCAAATAATGTTTTATATATATTTTATGTATATAAATGTAAAGTGTTGGTCCCATGTTTCATGAGCTGAAATAAAAGATTCCAGAAATGTTCCGTACGCACAAAAAGCTTATTTCTCTCTAATTTTGTGCACACATTTGTTTACATCCCTGTTAGTGAGCATTTCTTCTTTGACAAGATAATCCATCAACCTGACGTGTGGCATATCAAGAAGCTGACTAAACAGCATGATTATCTATCTATCTATCTATCTATCTATCTATCTATCTATCTATCTATCTATCTATCTATCTATCTATCTATCTATCTATCTATCTATGATTTACTGTTTCCTCAATCATATTCAACAACAATCACAGAGCAATGTTTCCAGCATAATTTTTTTTTTTTTACCAAAACTTGTGTAGTCCTCTGTTGAGCAGTCATCCTTCTTCAAAATGTTAGGGGTTTACAGTAATGTAAATCACGTCACATCACGTGGGACGTATTGGCAGGATTTCATCATTGGACAGTCAGACTGTAAATATTGTCAGGCGCTGTTCAGTTATCCAGTGATATGAATGTTCTACAAACAGAGATGCTTTTCTTCACAACCCCCTCCCCTCTCCATCCCTCAAACACTGGAGAAAACACATATACTCTCTGTGCAATGAGAGGCAGTCATGAAATGCTCTTTTGATTACACAACCACCACATACAGTAAGGCCGAAGAGATCTGAGCTTCTGATCCCATGATTTAAGGTGGCATAACATGGAATGTCCAACTCTACAACAGCAGAATTACATCTCTATGGGCATGCAAACAATATTAATAATTTTTACCTAATCTAATCACAATAAGAACGCAGTTCTTGTTTGATGTAAATATCTATTCTATCTATTCGCACTGACTGTGCCACATAATGGCAAAGACGAGATGTCATTCAACAAATAATTAAACAATCATACCCTTACTATTACGACTTTCATCTACATGATATTTATACAATGTCATGTCATAACTGATCATCTTAAAGCTGGAATCATTAACGGTGAAACAGCCACGTCCATTTGCGATATTACAACAACAAAGAAGTTACTGCAAACAACAAACACTGTTTTTTTTTTACCATGCTCCCCATCTCGGCAACAAAAACAATAACAACGGTGCTGGGGCGACCATTGGCGCCGTTTTCATCTTTAATTCACATCCTCTACAGTAGTCCTGCAGATTTGTCCCTTGATGTGAAGTATCTTCCGCCCGAATTGCTCCATTTGGAAGCTAACACACTTGGAAGAGGACTGCACTCCCGCACTCTCACAAAATTTGATGGTCACTTTTCCTGGTACCAACAACGGCTCCTTGAACTGGGCGGTGACAGAGATGGGAGCTCTAATGGCATCAACTCCTGTGGAATCAACGGATGTTTGGAAAATATCAATCAAGGTGATAGTCTGAGGATAGAGTATGGGCAGTAACAGCAAAAAAAATACTGTACTGTTTGAGACAGCATCAAATAATTCAGTATTGAGGTAGAACCACTAGAATAAAAAGCTACTGTACCTTTGTGCTTTTCAATTTCAGCCAAGCATTTAGACAGCATCCATAGATTAGGAGCTGGGGTACATCTGTAGCCCGAGAGTTTAGCAGGAAGAGTTAGGAGACAATGTGGAGAGTAGTCAGAGAAAGCCCACACAAACTTCAATGCTGTAGTCCAGGGAACATTGATATCCACCGCCTTCACGTCACCTGGCTCTGATGTGTCCAAGTGACCTGTCAAGGTGTAAGAAAATATATTGGTTTATAATGTGGGTCCAGTTGTTCTGTGCTGTTCAAACTTGAATAGAACAATGTTGTTCAACTTCCTCAGCTTTGTTGGCTGGTGGCAAAGTTTAGAATTAATTAACTTAAGTATTGGTCAACTCACCATCATACCACTCAGGTATAGGTTGTGTGCTTGGTGTTCGGCCTCTGTCCTGGGAGAGCATTGTCAAAACACTCTCCCATACTGGCTGGTCAGTGCGTGAAATGGCAGTTAGAGAAATGTCAACCTCCACCCCAACTTCAACAACCCTGTATTCCAGCACACAAACCTTCAACATGAAGGGTCCCTTCTTCAGATCATCTATTGGCTGCCATGTTCTCAAACTCTGACGGACCAGGACAAGACCTAAGGAAACAATGCAATGAAGTGGGGGGATTTTGTCTGAACTTCACATCTAGCTAATAATCTAGGTTTTTTAAATAATATATTCTACAGAAATTTAGGAAGAAAACAGAGTATATTGTGTGTTGACATTTGGATCGCCTTCAAAGACATAAGGTCTTTGACCCAGCCAGTAGATGTATTACTTACCCAGAGGGCTCAACCTGAACTTCTCAGCAGATATTAATATGTCAAGCATACGCAGACAGAGGGTCTCTGGGTAACACAGAGGGATATCCCTGAACTCAATGTCTGGGTAGTCCCAGCCATATCCCGCAGCACTACAGAACCTCCTCAATAGATCCTTGTTGAACCTTTGAGAGAAAAAAGTACAGCACATTGGATATAATTGTCGCAAACGTGAACAAATAAACAATCATCTTAGTAGGGCAGTGTGTTGTTTGAAATTATTATAATAAATTACTGGGAGTTTATACATAGTTTGCGACTGTTTTTATAGCTTACAGTTTATTCACCGTTAGTCAGCAGCTCTACACTAAATCATTTTCCAGATCATGCTTTTTATTTGAAATTATTATACTGAAATCATAGCCCTAAAACTAATTTGATTGCTACATTGTCAAGATCAATCAGTTTACCTGCAGTTAAAGATGGTGAAAGCAACTTCACCTTTGACATCGCTATCACAAAAGTACAAATGCCCCTGTCTTTTGATAAGAGCTCTGAAAACATATCTGAGAAAAAGGTAGGCAAAACTTGGAATCCTCTGACGACTGTCAAACACGACATTAGCTTTCAGTAGTTTATAAGAGCAATAAATGTTGGCGTAAAGAAAATATATGGCACACGCTGGGAGCCCAGCAATGAAAACATTGCTCATAATATTTCCCATTTTCAAGTATTACTTGAGAAGCATCCACCGACTCTATTGCATTTGGTCACGAATATGTACTGTTGTAAGGAGGCCTTCTCGGGAGAACGAGAGCCCTAGTTGTCCTTGTGCTCAACATTGCCGCTTGTTCGAGAGTACACTGCTATACCATTAATACACAGCATTGCAAAAAAAAATTTGCCATATAAAAGTTTCATTTTGATAACATGCACACAATTGTGCATTTAACAAATATATTTATAGTCAAGTCACTTTGGTCTCCTTACTGCACTTTTGACACTTTCAACCATGATCAAAACGAAAGTTGTGTCGAAGTACGGAGTGGCTTCGGGGACAAAACAAATTACGTCAACATGTAATGTCGTTGGGTAATATTTATTTTATTGAACCTTTATTTAACTAGGCAAGTCAGTTAAGAACAAATTTTTATTTACAATGACGGCCTACCTACAGTGTCAGCCCCTGGAGCAAATTAGGGTTAAGTGCCTTGCTCAAGGACACATCGACAAGTTTTTCACCTTGTCGGCTCGGGTATTCGAACCAGCGACATTTCGGTTACTGACCCAACGCTCTAAACACCAGTCTACCTGCTGCACAATCAGCTATTGATATGCGCAAACAAAATGTGTTAAGATATTTTTTATATTTAAAAATCTTTATTTTTTCAAGTGAAACATTGAAAGTTACTTAGAAAAAGTAATACATAATTAAATTGTCCATTGTACATGAGACACAAAATATTATATATCCGGATTTAAGGTGTTTTAAATCTGTTCAAATTATGTACATTTAACATTTTGTCCAGGAAGGTTGGGGGGGGGACTCTTGCAACAACATAACATTATCAGATGTTAAAAGCAACATGCATGCCATCACCAGGACTGTGACACAATCACAGTTTCATATTAGGAGAAAGAAAGTTTAATCGTGTCAAAGTAAATTATTCTTTGACGTTGTTGAAATCATTCAACAGCAACCTTAGGCACTTTTGGACTGCTTTGTCATCATTGACTAACAGGTGTCTTTGAAAGAAACTGTGAATGGAGTAAAGGAGTAAACACTGACTGTTCTTGCATCTGAACTGTTACTTAGCCTGACCATGTAAAGTGGGAATAAATAAAAAGGAATTCAAATGTAATGCTGATTCTTTGTGATACAGCAACAAGTGTGTGTGAGTGTGTGTGTGTAATCTTCTTCGTTGTGCATGTAGGGTTTCTCTTCCAGGAGCCATGGAGACATCCCCATGAGCCCTGAAAGTGTCTTCTCTTAGTTCAACGTCATGATTCAGTCCAGTCTTGTCTTCAGCCAAACAGCAGCAGCAACACAATGCTGACTGAATTGACAACAATCAAGGGTACTGCAAGATGAGAGAAAAGATTATGAATAATGCCACAAACCAGTCTCAGTTCAGTCAGGTCAACATCCTCAAATTGTTAGAAGAAAACATAAATAATCTATTTAAAAAAACAACAGTATGCATGTAGAAGAACAATTTTTGATATTTGAAAATTGTGTTTTTCAGTCATACCTCTCATTACTGTCCTCACAGAGCGGACAAGGTTCATTAGCTGCACTTTAATGCCTGGTTCATCTCCAAATCCCCCAATACTTTGGTCCACACCCCAGCCAACTATGGTTAGAGGGAATAAAACAATTACATTTATGCAAACACTGAAATGGCCCTGGCCATAAGAGGCAGATCAACGTACTGTGTGCTTTTACAACTCACTGGTGTAGTTAGCCAACTAATTTAGTAGTAAAGCCAAATTGTGCTAAAAAAACAAAAACAACTATCAGCAGACTCATATCAACCAAATACTTCCTTGTTTCCCTGCCTAGCTAAGTAATTAGCTAGCTAGCTATCAACCCATTTCAGCTGATAGTTTTTAGCTAGCTAGCAAATCACTGTTGCAAGTGATGCTAAACTAAATGTGCCGACAGCCACTTACTTTTACTTAAAAATCTCTCTTCGTGCAATACGGCGACAGCATTTACACACAAAATCACCGCTTGAATAAGGGAATATAATGTTAACGCCATATCTGTAAAAGTATGAACATGTATGCAATAACTAACTGTAAGTCACTCTGGATAAGATCGTCAGCTAAATCACTAAAATGTAAATGTCTGTAACGTGTTAGGTGACGTTAGCCACTTCACGTATTTACTTATGACGTTGCCTAAATGTATGGCAATTTGAGAAGGACAAATTGAACGAGCAGTTGCTTCCTCTCCCGATCGCGCCCCTCGAGTTCCTCGATTATAATTAATATACTGTGGTAATCAGTATATTAATATAATCATATTGCTATCGCGTTTTTTAAAATTAATTCTTAGTGAAAATTGTGTTTCTCTGTCTGGCTTGCCCACTGCTTATACTCCAAACACAGTGTTGCAAATAGTTTTTATTTACAGTGACAAGAGAATAGAAAATATGTAACTGAATTATTTAAAATTCTTAAATAATTAATTAATTGCACTGAAGGATTTGTTGGTTTGTTTCTCTTTCATTAACTGAAAGATAAAATAGCCTGTCCGCAGTTATTTAGTCTTTCCTGCCTAATAACTTATACAAGTAGTACCAGACACAGAACACAATCATTGAATTACAAAAATCACTAACTGAACGGATAAAAACACAATTTTCAACAATAATGATAAAAGAAAAACGCGATAGAAATAGGATTATATTAATATACTGACGACCTCAGTATATTAATGATAAAACGATGAGAAATGGTAAACATGAGGATGCCACTGTAGACCACTGAGCTCAGTAGCAAACATTCTTGTTAATAAAAATGAAAAGAAACACATGGTCATCATGAGAATAAAAATCTTTATTAGTGTTTTATGAAGTCTGCATAATATGCCACACGCCTGAGAAGCTTATGGTCAGAAAAACAACCTGCTCTATCAATAACGCCCTCTACTGGTAAAACTGTGAGAACTACTGTACTGACTGCTTTGCAAATATTTAACTGTTAAATACACACTACTGTTCTACTGTATAATGTACATCTGGTCCACTTCAGATGTGTTGTGTACTCTCTTCACATTCATATATTTTAGGCCAATGGTACAAGGCTTTAATACTGGACCCTAACACATGGTTCAGTTCCCCAAATCCAAACTCACTAGTTGCACTTACAAAGTACAATCACTAGTGCTGTAAGGTTAATAGATGAATAACATCAATAAAGGAGAAAATAGATGTTAGAAAAAAAAATCTTGCAACAGCCACAAAATGACAATAATGGCAGACTGCAAGTTCAGTCTTGTTGTACATACTGTATTTTATAGACAATAACAAATACAATGCACATTAATACAGAATCTATGTCCCAGTGTGCAGTTTCATTTCTCTCTTCCTTTTGTGATGTAAGAACATGGAATACTGCCAAGTTTCAGTAACGTTTAGCTTAAAAATAAATCACTTTTTTCTGGTTGACCACTGTTTTATGGTGGACCTTATATCCTTTACTAAGCACCGAACACCAATGTAAGCATTTCACTGTAAGGTCTGCACCTGTTGTATTCGGCGCACGTGACAAATTAAAATTAGATTTGAAACAGCTTCCAGAAAGCAAATGTGTTTCAAGAGTGAAGAGATGAATGAGTCAAAAGAAGTTCATACAACATGCCTCAGTCACATAACCCAACCACACATTGCAGGAAAGCGGATATCAGGTTACAGGCATTTAAGCTTTGATTTGTGTACTTCTGATGCACCAAGTTGTTCTTTTTTTTTTTTTAAAGAGACAAAACCTGTCTACATTACGTGGGGCTGTGTTTTTCTTACCAAGTCAAGGGCTTAAATTGAAATTAGATTAAAGTTGAACCTTTAATTTAAAAAAAATGATACATGCTCACCATAGATTGTGAGCCATGTCAATTAAAAATAGTCTTGAAAATATTAAACTTTAATAAAAAGTGAACGACAGAAGAAAAGTTTAAGTATATTTATATATAAAAATACATGAGAATACAAAAAAAGTAGCAAAAGAAAGGGGATATAGGTTAAAAACAATAGAATTAAATTCATTGATACCTTCAATTCTCCAATATAGGTTAAAAACAATATAGAATGAAATTCATTGATACCTTCAATTCTCCAATATAGGCTAAAAACAATATAGAATGAAATTCATTGATACCTTCAATTCTCCAAGTGAAATAACCTTTTAATAATTCACGAGAGACCTGGACACCTAGTGACACATCAAAAAAAAGCTTTTACAGCTGATATTCTCTGGTCCCTGCCCAGCGCATCCAAACTTAACAGAGCCCAGAATTCACTAGCCTGCATCAGAGGCTGTGTGTGGTCCAAATGAAACATAGGCTACCTATAATAACATTGAGGGTGCCATATAATGACAGAGCTAAAATGGCAACTATAGCCGGATTGATTTCGCAGCTTGTTCCTATATGTCCATTAAGAGGTGTCTTACAACGACACATCTGGAATAAAAAAAGAAATATTCTGACAAAAGGGTAAAGAGTTATAGGTCAATTAAGCAATTACATTTTAAAAGCATAATTTAACATTTCCCTTCAAGGAGAAAGTGACAAAGGCCATGTTAATTTCTAAACCAAGCTAACTCCCCAGACAAAAAAAGATGGATCCATGTTTCCCAGAGAAAAGTTACCTCATGGTGAAAACGATGGCTTAGTTGAACCAAAATTAATTTAGCATCCACACTTGTGTTACTTATACAAGCACTCTCCAATACTGAGAAACTATTTGTAGAATATTTTTTGGTATTTCCCCTGCCTCGAACAATTCATACCTGGACTTTAAAAATCAATATACATTTTATTTGCACCACAAATAGATATTAAGGATTTGGGGAAAAGCAATTTAACAAAGACGAAGATGGGTAACAAAGTGCCTAATTCTATTCTGAAAAGTCTTGCTGTGTGTGTGTGTGTGTGTGTGTGTGTGTGTGTGTGTGTGTGTGTGTGTGTGTTAAGACAGGGACATGGAGCTAGGCCACAAATACTACAAAGTATGTTATAGCAGAAATTATTTCTGCAGCTTTTTTTCCCATGATAGGACTCGCAAGTTAGAATTTGATGATCTTTGAGTGGGCGACGTTTTGGGTCATTTTCTAGCATTATGACATACTGGAGCAGCGTACAGAAGGGGAACCCATCTGAGTCAACACTTTGTCCAGCCATTGCAGAGGTCCATTCAAATGCAGCTCAATCCAGCAGGGAGTGCTTGTGACAGTCTGCCGTCTAGTACACAAAAAGACAACAAAGCCAAATTGGTGAGCATGCAAGCACAGGAATGTTACAAAGGTTAGCCTGAACTTTTCTGACTTCATTCCCCGTAACAGAAGTATTGTTGAAGAGGGAAAAATCACATTTGAATAACCCTCCCAACTCCTTAAACATTCAGAAGTTTCTACATATCCAGAAAAGTGGACCATTAGCAGGCTACAATGTTAATTAATTTTATGTATGACAATGACTACATTAATATTACAGTCTTCCTCCGACTATCCATCTTCTACTAACTATGCCATTGTGTACAACTGCAAGAAGAAAAGTAATTATGTAATTAGTTGGTCATCATGCTTGCCTGTATTCAGCCCCCCAGCCTTTAACAAAGCTCATGCGGATGGTGCACATCCTGGTGAGCTGGTACACAGCCTCAAAGCCCTGGTTCACGGACTGGGCCAGCAGGGCAGCAAACTCCTGGTTGTTGAAGATCTTCAGGTTACAACCTGCAGTGGTGGAAAAAGTACCCAATTGTCATACTTGAGTAAAAGTAAAGATACCTTAAAAGAAAATGACTCAAGTAAAAGTGAAATTCACCCAGAAAAAAACTACTTGGAGTAAGTCTAAAAGTATTTGGTTTGAAATATTCTTAAGTATCAAAAGTAAAAGTATAAATCGTTTCAAATTTCTTGTATTAAGCAAATCTTTCTAATTTACGGATAGTCAGGGGCATACTCCAACACTCAGACATAATTTACAGTATTTGTGTTTTGTGAGTCCGTCAGATCAGAGGCAGTAGGGAGGACCTCTTGATAAGTCTGTGAATTGGACCATTTTCATGTCCTGCTAAGCATAAAAAAATGTAACGAGTACTTTTAGGTGCAAGGGAAAATGTATGTAAAAATTACATAATTTTAGAAGTCAAATATCTAAATAGTACTCCTGAGTGGTGCAGCGTTCTAAGGTCTGCATGGCAGTGCTAGCAGTGTCACTACAGATCCTGGTTTGCCCATGAGGCGGAGCACAATTGGTCCAGCGTCGTCTGGGTTAGGGGAGTACTTGGCCAGCCGGGTTGTCCTTGTCCCTTCGCGCTCTAGCGACTCCAGTGGCGGGCCTGGCGCATGCACGCTGACACGGTCGCCAGGGGTACAGTGTTTCCTCTGACACATTGGTGCAGCTGGCTTCCAGGTTAAGCGGGCATTTTGTCAAGAAGCAGTGCGGCCTGGCACGGTCACGTTTCTGAGGACGCACAGCTCTCGACCTTCGCCTCTCCCAAGTCCGTACGGGAGTTGCAGCGATGGGACAAGACTAACTACTAACTATCAACATCCTTTTAAGCTTTGTTTTACTACTGACAGTTACAGCGGATTTCGGGATTGTACAGTGCCATCAGAAAGTATTCACACCCGTATACTTTTTTTTTTTGTAGTGGAATTTAAAATGGATTCAGTTGAGATTTGGTTGTCACTGGCCTACACACAATACCCAATAATGTCAAAGTGGAATTATGTTTTTCTAAATTCTTACAAATGAAAATCTGATCTGTCTTGAGTCAGTAAGTATTCAACCCCTTTGTTATGGCAAGCCTAAATGAGTTCAGGAGTAAAAATGTGCTTAACAAGTCACATAATAAGTCACATGGACTCACTGTGTGCAATAAATGTTTAACGGGATTGCTTAATGACTACCCAATCGCTGTACCCCACACATGAATCTGTAACTTCCCTCAGTTGAGCAGTGAATTTCAAACACAGATTCAACCACAAAGACCAGGGAGTTTTTCCAATGCCTCCTAAAAAGGGCACCTATTGGTCAAAATTTTAAAGCAGACATTCAATATCCCTTTGAGCATGGTGAAGTTATTACAAATTGGGTGGTGTATCAATACACCCGGTTACTTCAAAGATACAGGCCTCCTTCCTAACTCAGTTGCCAGAGAGGAAGTAAACCCCTCAGAGATTTCACCATGAGGCCAATGGTGACTTTAAAAAAGTTAGAGTTTATTGGCTGTGATAGGAGAAGATGGATCAACAACATTGTAGTTACTCCACAATACTAACCTAATTGACTGAGTGAAAAGAAGGAAGATATTCCAAAACATGCATACTGTTTGCAACAAGGCACTAAAGTAACACTGAAAAACATTTGGCAAAGAAATGAATTTTTGTCCTGAATACAAAGTGTTATGTTTGGGACAAATCCAATACAACACATTACGGAGTACCACTCTCCAGATTGTCAAGAATAGTGGTGGCTGCATCAGGTTATGGGTATGCTGGTAATCGTTAAGGACTGGGGAGTTTCAGGATTAAAAAGAGAAACGGAATGGAGCTAAGCACAGGCAAAATCCTAGAGGAAAACCTGGTTCAGTCTGCTTTCCACCAGACACTAAGAAATTAATTCACCTTTCAGCAGGACAATAACCTAACACACAAGGCCAAATCTACACTGAAGTTGCTTACCAAGAAGACAGTGAATGTTCCTGAGTGGCCGAGTTACAGTTTAGACTTAAATCTACTTGAAAATCAATGGCAAGACCTGAAAATGGTTGTCTAGCAATGATACATTTGACAGAACTTAAAGAATTTTGAAAATAATAAATGGGCAAACGTTGCATGGCTCTTAGAGCATTACAGCTATAATCACTGCCAAAGGTGCTTCTATAAAGTATTGACTTAGGGGTGTGAATACTTCTGCCAAAATTAATAACAACATGTTTTCACTTTGTCTTTAGGGGGTATTGTGTGTAGATGGGTGAGAATGTTTTTATTTAATCCATTTTGAATTCAGGCTGTAACAAAATGTGGAATAAGTCAAGGGGTATGAATACTTTCTGAAGGCACTGTATATGAATCTCCTTAAAATACAAGTAATCTGATTTATTAGTTTTAGTTTAATTAAAATGTTGCTGCCAGTTCCTGATATCAGGGCATAAAAACTAAAATCTGTCTCCCGAACTAGTTTAATGCGAATGTGCGGCCAGCTGGCACACTAGGCCGGGGCTCACTTCCCCCAGTTTTCCCAGGCTAATCTATCTTAACTATGCTAGTTTTTGTCCTTATTGCCAAATTTCAAATACTGCACCCTCAATTTCAAAACTCCATCGCTAGTTATACAATCATATAACTAAGAACTTTGCTGGAAAGAAACTTGAAAATTATGTCTTGTTTTATTGAATAGTCATGACTGGTTTGAGATATCGGTCGTAAGATGACGGTGGCAAAGAAAATCGTTGCTACTTAACGCACTGGCATTATTGAAGTAGGGTTAGCTGGAAGTTTCTGACTGTTCTTGGAACTGTGACAACTGGCAGCCAATCCCTGCTTGGCTCGATGGGCTATGTAGTGATTTTGCCAACACAGCCAGATATGTACACACATGTCTTGTAGCCTCAACCTTTTTTCAACTGACAATCATATTTATTGATTAAATCTGACTTTATACACTACATGACCAACAGTATGTGGAACATCTCATTACAAAATTATGGGCATTATTATATAGACTTGGTCCCCCCTTTGCTGCTTTAACAGCCTCCACTCTTCTGGGAAGGCTTTCCACTAGATGTTGGAACATTACTGCAGAGACTTGCTTCCATTCAGCCACAAGAGCATTAGAGAATTAGGCACTGATGTTAGGCGAATAGGCTTGGTTCGCTGTTTGCATTCCAATTAATCCCAAAGGTGTTCGGTGGGGTTGAGGTCAGGGCTCTGTGCAGGCCAGTCAAGTTCTTCCACACCGACCTCAACAAACCATTTCTGTATGGACCTCGCTTTGTGCACAAGGGCATTGTCATGCTGAAACAGGAAAGGGCCTTCTCCAAACTGTTGCCACAATGTTGGAAGCACAGAATCGTCTAGAATGTCATTGTATGCTGTAGCGTTAACATTTCCCTTAACTGGAACTAAGGGGCCTAGCCGAACCATGAAAAACAGCCCCAGACCATTATTCATCCTCCATCAAACTTTACAGTTGGCACTATGCATTGGGGCAGGTAGTGGACTGCCAGATGGTGAAGCGTGATTCATCACTCCAGAGAACACGTTTCCACTGCTCCAGAGTCCAATGGCAGCGAGCTTTACACCACTCCAGCCGGTGCTTGGCATTGCGCATGGTGATCTTAGGCTTGTGTGCGGCTGCTTGTCCGTGGAAACCCATTTCATGAAGCTTGCGACAAACAGTTATTGTGCTGACGTTTCTTCCAGAGGCAGTTTGGAACTCGGTAGTGAGTGTTGCAATCGAGGACAGACGATTTTTACGCGCTACACACTTCAGCGGTCCGGTTCTGTGAGCTTGTGTGGCCTACCACTTCGCAGCTGAGCCGTTGTTGCTCCTAGACGTTTACACTTCTCAAGTTGACTTATAGTTGACTGGCGCAGCTCTAGCAGGGCAGAAATTTGGCAAACTGACTTGTTGGAAAGGTGGCATCCTATGACGGTGCCACGTTGAAAGCCACTGAGCTCTTCAGTAAGGCCATTCTACTGCCAATGTTTGTCTATGGAGATTGCAGGGTTGTGTGCATTTTTATACACCTGTCAGCAACAGGTGTGGCCGAAATAGCCAAATCCAGTCATTTGAAGGGGTGTCCACATACACTTGTATACATAGTGTATAATGAGTAATCCAAGAATGTCACAAATTAATTGACGCGAAAACCTGAGAAAATAACAACTCTGCATATCGTTATGACTACAATGAATGGCTACTTACTTTCGGACACTAAGGGTCCGCGGAGTTACTCCTCACCACTATTAAGTATTTGAATACTAACATCCGTTGGGATATTTAAATAACCGTGACCATCCCTACTGTGCATCATGTACGGACTTGCAAAGAAAAATCATAACAAGTAAAGCCTGCAGAACCACCCTGCTATCTTATGTTGGCTGTAAAAACAAGTAATACGACTGGCTAAACATAGAATCTAAACCTGAAAAAAATATTTGTAATAATAAGAAATTATTATAGGAACACACTGAAAATCAAAGAAATTGTGTTTGTCTAAGTTACCTGGAGGAATTTTGCACACCGTTGCTGGGTGCCACCCATACCGCTGGTTGCAGTTTGGACTTTGAACAAAGATGGCGCTATCACTGAGACACTCAGCAAACACCTCACCGCCAATATAGTATAGCCTGACTCCTCTTCCTGTGGAAATAATAGAAAATAAATAAGCATTTCTGCTACAAATCATCTCTGCGTTGTTAAATCACAGCACAATTCCTGGGCAAATCTGAATTGGCACCCTATTCCTTTTAGCCATAGCCTTCAAAAGTAGTGCACTACATAGGAAATAATGTGCCGTTTGTGACATAGCCCCTGTTGTACCTATATGCCTCCTGGTCATCTCCACAGTGGCGTTCCTGTTGACGTTGGAGAGCAGGCCCAGACAGAAACGCTCTGAGTTGGAGGGGTCTGTAAAACCGTCCACGGTCAGAGAGGGCTGCGAGGCGTGGAAGGTCTCTCCAACACGCTGGTTCAGCTCATAGTAAGCTATAGAGCACCAGAATGCAGGCTCAGAGTAGGTCACAGGCTGCAGGTCTGGGGAGAAAAAAGTGAGATGTCATGATAAAAGGCAACTACACAGGTTGACGGGCATAGACCAATGATCTGCAGAGTGGGCACTGGGCTGTCTAAATTGTACTCAATGGCTATTTACACAGGCAGCCCACATTCTGGTATTTTTTCCACTAATTGGCCTTTTGACAAATCCCATCAGATCTTTTTACATGTCTTTTTCAGAGTTGGTCTCATTAAAAGACCAATTAGTAAAAAAAAAACTAAAAAAAAAAGATCATAACTGGGCTGCCTGTGTAAATGCAGCCAATGAGTTGTCAAATTTGGTCAGATTATCAATTACTGGTCCTTCAGACATAACGCAGGTGTGAAAAGACAATTATTCTTACCCATGCTATGATTGACAGGCGAGATGGTGCCAGGGGACAATTCAGCAGGAGAACCTTACATGGGAGAAAACAGGAAATTATAAAGTTGCATGGTCAGATTTTCAGATTTATTTGTGCAAAGAATCGGCTAAAATATTTCATCAACAAATCTGAACTTGGCAACAGTTTTTATTTTCTTATTTTATGTTAGAACGTCCTATTTGAGGTAAGTGGAATATACCTGTGTCCATACTTTGATTCATCGGTTGATCGCTGGCTTCCCCATCCTCACTTATGTATCCAGGTGGTGGCGTTTCTATAGTAACAGGGGAGGGAAAATACTGATGAGCTAAAATGGATACCTCGTTATCATGAATTCCATTTGCATATCAACTCATGGTAGATGCACAAACCTGGTATGTAGTTATTTGGAGGCTCGATCCCCGCAGGAAAGTTTGTGTTCTCAGGTATGGAATGAGTGTAGTCATCCAATGGGGGCAGTTCTGTCAGAATTTCCGAGTGTCTTGGCACAAGTACAGGTGGCAGAACTAGAAGAAAGATGGAGAAAAGATTCTTCAATGTCAAACAAAGTTCAAAAGAAGTGACATCTTTTCAAAACATAATTGAAGACTATTCTACACCACTTTTAGCCTCTCTTACAAATCTTTTTTCATGTCTAATTCCAGAATGAAGAATGTCACAACTAGCTGTTAACATGAGCTTTGATGGCACCTACAAGTCAGCACACACACTAGTGGTTCAAATGACAACCTACCTGGGGTCTCCACCCTCTGGTAGTGGTAGGGGTTGATGCAGACCTCATCCTTCTTGAGGTGGAAGGCGTACTCGCAGGCCTCGATGGCGCGCAGTTCATGGTGGCTGTGCAGGTCAGGCCATCGCCACAAGCGGCAGTAGATGACATGAGGAAGACCTTTTCTGTGTGAGACCTGCAGGCGCCCATCCAGGGATCTGACAGGACGGGCAATGGAGGGAATAGGTGTGAAAAGTGAGTGTGGAGAAAGGAAGAAAAATCGATAGGAGGGAGAGAAGGAGATGCATGTGGCCAGGAAAACAAAAAGGTGGAGGTGTGGAGAGGGGAGGTGGGGAATGATGAAGTGAGATGAGAATGATAGAGGGATGAATGGAATTTGTGTTCTCAATGTCCCTCAACCCCTTGGAATGATTACTTCCCACATCAAGGTTGTACAACAGTATGTAGCATAGGACAGTTGAGGATAGTCACCTGGTTTGGTCAGGGTAGCTGTATAGGCCTGAGGTATCCCACTGTTCTATCGTATTTGGTGTACTCAGTCCCCATATTTCAGAGCAATTGCTGTGCACAGAAAAACCAAACAACAAAACAAAAACAAAATGATAAACATGGGGCATGAATCATTCAGAAATACCAGTATGGGTAATGTAAACATTAAAAGGCATCTTTTATTAGAGTAATTTTCAATTAGGTATTTCATTCTTTCAGTCCGTAACTGAAAAAATAACCGTCAAATAAGAGAAGCCTTTTGACAGAATAAAGAAAAACAACGGTATAAGATGGGAGTACAGTAGTATATACACAAACAGTATGTAAGACAAAAAAAACAAAACATTACTACTGTGGCGTATCAATTAACTGAAACATTTCCACCACAGCTGTGTAGGTCGCAAGCACTTTACTTATCTTGAGACATTTAAGTAAACACAGAAGACACACAATGAGAATAAAAGGAAAGGAGGGAGCAACCTTGGAAAAAAAGTACATTTCCAATTAACCACCCTCTAGATTTCGCTTTGTGATTGTAATGGACACGTAGAAAGGAATGACACAAAATAAACAACTAGAAATAAAATAAAAATGAAATGGGGGAATATGATGTGATAGTTGCTGCTCATACAATATCCTGACTTAGAATTCAGAGCTGATGTAGCCTACCTCTGAAGTGGGACTGAATCTAAACTATTGGCTAGGCCTATATATTGTGTTCTAAAAGCTCTGAAATAAGTTCTAAACTTCACTCTAATATATGAGCATGACATGAAGATTGGTGAGTTGCACTAAACTTTACTTTAATTTCTTTGCAAGACCATCAATTATATAAATTATAGGCCTACACAATATATTTATTCCATCTGTCAACAAGCTCTATACCAATTTACTCAGTATCTAATAAACATACTAAACATCTGAACTGTTCTTAGCTGGTCATCATTGAATAAAAAGGTATTTTACAGAACACAACATCTCCCAGAGAACATGTTCTACTCTAGGACATCAAGGTTAACTGGCTGATAAGGAATGTTCTCACCCTACACCCTCAGACAAATGTGACACAAGTACATGGCGGGAGGCTAAGTCAGTGTTTACAAAACAAACTGTTGCGCCACTTCTGAGATTCAATGGAAGACAGAAAGTAGCAGCCTATAAAATGTGAAAGAATTTGGGAGTTGCTAAGACCTCGATGTATTGGGATCTTGTATGTTACATGCTGTTTAAGCAAAGATGAGGCCACAAGAGGGTTAGCCAATACTAAATAATCTCCAGACAACATACAGGTAACTGCCAAAATAAAGGAAACACTTGAGTAAATGAAGGATACAATGTATATTGAAAGCAGGTGCTTCCACACAGCGTGATGTTAATTGCATAATTACCTCAGGAACCACACCTAAGGGTCATGTATAAAAATGCCCAGTTGCGCATTATTTTGGCTACCATGGCTAGAAGAGATTGTGACTTTGGGGTCTCAAATGAGCATAGGGGGTTTAAAGGGTGTGTGTGTCAGTCACCAGATCTCACCCCAATTTAACACTTATGGGAGATTCTGGAGTGGCGCCTGAGACAGCGTTTTCCACCAACAAAACACTAAATTATGGAATTTCTCATGGAAGAATGGTGTCGTATCCCTCCAATAGAGTTCCAGACACTTGTAGAATCTGTGCTACGGCGTACTGAAGCTGTTCTGCCGGCTGGTGATGTCTGAACGCCCTATTAAAACAGTTTGTCTGCGTTTACACAGGCAGACTAATTTTTTATCTTTATTTAATTTATTGGTCTTTTGAACAATCAGATCAGCTCTGAAAAATAATTTAGCTGCCTTTGTAAACGCAGCCATAATGTTGGTGGAATTGGGCTGCCTTTGTAAACACAGCCATAATGTTGGTGTTTCCTTTAATTTGGCAGTTACCTGTAGGTTTCTGATGCATGGTCAACTGTTAATTCTACAGAACCATACAAGGCAAACCCTAGCGCTGTGTTACCTGGCATGGGGTTACGGTTACTTACCTGGGGATGGTGACACACTTGGTGTTGCAGTTCTGGGTGGTGATTGCCTTCTCCAGCTCATCCAGCTGTCCAGTCTTCTTCAGCTTCTTCACCAGGCTCTTGACAGCCTTCTCACACCACTTCTCCTCCTGGCCATTCTGCTCTCCTCCCCCAGCGCCACTGGCTGACTTCTTCCACCCCAGGAGCCTCTTAACTACCGGAGGGGTGAAAGGCAAGATGGAGGACATTTTGGGTGTAGCGAGGAGGAGTCTTGAGAGAATTCAAACACACACTGAGGCAGAGGGGACCTGGAGGAAGGGAGGCACAGTTTAGCCCTTTCTCTGGTGTGGTCCCTCTGTTTCGTGAGGAATCACAGGGCTGGAGTGAGGAGGAACTGGATATTCACAAAATTGATGAGACACCTGAGGAGGTAAAATCAAAACACAGGAATTCAGTAATCAGGTCTGAATAAAGAGATTGTGATGACGAGTGAGTGTGGGGTCCATTTCAAATTAAATGGGTGGTCATGAAAACTTTTTTAGATAAATCCCACCATCACATCAGCAACAATTGTAGTTACATAATATATATAATAATAGAGGCGACTCGAGCACTCAGTGGACGTAGCAGCAAGTAAACATAACGTTGTTTGCGAATAGACATGTAACGTTAACCACAAAAGGAACATTTCATACCAGTGTGGGCAGATGCTGTATAACACCACATCTTAATTATAAAAGGTGATTAGTTATCTACCGTGGTATACTGTTCAATTGATAAACTCCATTGTTGGTTAGTTTATTGTAGCTAGGTATCTCGGCTAACGTTAGCCCCACTATAGTTAGCTGATACTTTCAGGCCGGTTGGTTGATATACATTTTATCAGCAGTACACATGTACTATTTGAGTTAGCTAAGCTAACAATTGTTTACTCATAAGGTATCAAGCCATGAAAGGCTGTGGAAATTATTGAGCACATGACGTATGGTGGGATTACATTATCGCCAATTCCTTTTGTTGTGAAAGCAACAATTAGCTATCTAACGTTAGCTAGCAACCTAACTCAGGCTTTCAATACAGATACATGCCTGGTTAGGTATCTACAATTAATGGTTTGATTTAGACATACAGCACAATATTAGCAGTTACAATAACAATCATGTTTATGTTATATGTTAACACTATAAGTGATAAATAAGCCAAATAACGTTAGATAGTCCAAATTAAAAAGCTGGCTAACGTTAGCTTGCTAGCTGTCGTTAGCTAACACAACATCAAAGTCGAGGGAAAATTAAAAGCATTGCATTACCCTGAAGACGAAGCTCACTAGCTCTTCCCTGTGTAAAGATATCTACAATGGATAGAGTGGGGAAACTCCTCAAAAACAAAGGGTTCCTTTTTCTTTAAAAAAACAACAACAATAAATGTAGCCGCTATCTCGACGAGAATATTGTTGCCTTTTCTCAAGTCTGATAACTAGCTAGCTGTTTAGCTTCACAAGCTATCTAGACCTGAACAAGAAACACACCCTAGCAGGCTAGCTGCATTCAGAATCTTAATCCCTCCTCTTACCACCTGATTGGACAGAACAAGACAATCATATTACTTTCGTAGATCGGATTGGTCTACAGCAATGTCAATCTGTATTGTTTATTTGACAGCATGGTTTGTTTTACAATCTGTCATGGTCGGGGAGGAACTAACACTCCATTGTTTTTTTGGTAGAATGTGTTATAGCTGTTAATCCTTTATCATATTCAATAAAGACTAGAGGTGAGGAAAGACATATTGGGTGAACTATAACAGGTAGCGGTATCCCCTAATTTGTTAAGAAATTATGCACAATTGGGTCCACAGGAAGAAAAATAAGATTTCATGCAAAAATCCAAGCGAGGCTACTTTTCACAACAATGTTGATGAGATAACGTATATTACGTTTTTGTTTCACAGTAGCAACCGAGGCCTATGTATATTTAATTCCTCACTTGATATAATCACCAATCTAACACATCTGGATAAATTAAAGCAGGTTTCAAAACTCTTCCTAATACAGCATGTGTCAGTAACCACATCGATGAAGGAAGGATGCAATTTAAAATTCCAACAGGGCTACATCTTCATCATAACTCGTGGCTTCTTTCCTGCAGAAGCAGAATTCCTGCCTGATAGTGATAGCAGAGAGGAAGAGGCGAAGCGAGAGGGTTTATTCCGCCGAAAATGTGTCCTCTATTAAGCAAGTGATTTTTGTGTAGGGGGCAATGGAAGATAAACATGCATTGCTATTTTGATACATGAGGCTTATTTAATCTAATATAAGTATCGAAATGCTTAGGATATTACGACTGTATTGATATAAGTGTGATGTACGTGACACTTCGTAGTTGTCCCTGTTGAAATTCGAGACGGCGTAGGCCTATCTATGCATATCAAATGGCTACACGGACAAGTTGCATTGCCCCCCACCCCGTGTGACAGCCTGTCGTTCTGCTCTATGAACAACGAATCCCATTGTTAGGGCGGACACAAGCATCTCGTCATTATATCCAGTATCTCTGATGATAGGCAGCAGAAGAGGAGAGGAAAAAACCAAACTCCCGACTGGTCAAAATCCTTTTGAAAGGTCATCCAACTCGGAATTCCAGATCTAATGCTAGTCGGAACTAGGAAACTCGGAAATGTTGTACACATGCCACATTCAACGAAATCAGTAGGTCGGAAATGTCAGAGTTTCGACTAACGTGAACGCGGCAAGAGCTCTGACTTTCCAACATGACTTGACCTCATTTTTTTCAGTGCCGAGTTGTATTGAACGCACCATGAGTCAGGTGCCCGCTCTGTACAAGGCGAAGTTGGCTCAAAACAAAAGTGACGTAATTAAGCATGTGTAGTAATTAGTAGGACTCTGTGTTTTCCCATGCAAAAGTGATTGCTTTTGATAAAAATGCTTTATCTGCCTTCCCACTGAAAACTAGTTAGAAAAATATATATATATTATTCTGCATGCTGACTTGTTGACCAAGCCATGCATATTATGCAGCGTTCAAAACAATTGGGAACTTGGACATGTCCGACTAAAGTGTGTTCAAGACAACAATATGACGTGACAGGCCTTTGCTCTGTGCAACAGGGGCCAGCATAAATAACTCCCTCACTGTAGAATACTAGACGAGAATCTCAATTGCATACTCCTCCCGTCCTCTCTCCTCATTTCCTTCTTAAAACCCATTAGCGGAGAAGTTCAGAGGGGATGGACCTCTGGCTTTCTCATCCGATGGGTTTTGATAAGGAGGCAAAGTAGGAGGACATGAGGAGTATGCAATTGAGATACGCAATTGAGATTGACCCATTGAAATGCTTCCACACTACAAATTGTCCTACTGCTCCTCCCCCTTCACTGATGGTTCAATTGTTATCACCTGGCATCATTATAAAATCCTTGACCTGATCACTTGAACTACTTGGTCCACTTGCATTAATCAGGCATGGCTTTCTGTTTGCTTGTGTTTATAGCAATTTTGGAAATCTCAGGTGAGATAGTTGTACCAAAACAGTTGTGAATAGTTGCCCCTCCACAGTTCACATGTCTGTATTCACTGAAAAATAATTCTCTTGATTGTCGTAGTTCAGGCCATATCATATATTTACATCTTTCATCTATAGACAGAATTAATGATTTGTTGTTCCCTACTTCTTCCAAACAGTTTTCAGTGCAGCAGCGCAGACCCCATTGAAATGCATCCTCGGCACCAAACCTTGCAAGGATGGATCTGAGTGTATTCTCTACCAGCATGTGTGCGACGGAGAAGCCGACTGTAGGGATGGCTCTGATGAGGAGGACTGCACTGTCGCATGCAATAATGGTAGGGCCCTGTTCTAATACCTTTCAAATGCATCCATCATTCCTATCTATAAGTGAATGGGTAGGTGAAGAAATGGTTTCCACTCTTTCATACATTTTACTGTGTTAAATCAGGAAAGGGTGAATTGTAAAGTATTCAAACAGGGCCTAGGAGTTTCAAAGTAGTTATCCAAAAATTCACATTTTCAATAACCTCTATCCATCCATAACATTTGACGTGGTGTTTCATCATCCACGTAGGCCAGTTTCTGTGTGCCCATGGGAAGAAGTGCATTGACCAGAAGCAGGTGTGTGACGGTGTGGCCCAGTGTCAGGACCGCTCTGATGAGATGGACTGCCTGAAGCCCATGGAGGGCTGTATTCACCACTGTGACAACAAGACCCGCTGCCTCCCAGACACCTTCCTCTGTGACGGAGAGAGGGACTGCCTGGACGGCACCGACGAGACCAACTGCGGTAATGCCCCCCTCAGTGTCACTATTGACTTTTAGTTGAGTTTTGAAACAATGATCCTTATTTATGGCTTACAGAAGTTGAAAGATGTTGATTTTTGCCTTTCTTCCTTTGATACTAAGGCCAGTATTTTACCCTCTCCCTAGATTCAAACTCTCAAGATGATGACCATCTTGAAAATGATCACAATGTTGCAGAAGATGATGGCAACAATGGGAATACCACCTTCATATCTGCACCAGCACCCCTCAAGTGTCCTTTTGGCACTAAACCATGCCAGAACAAGATTGAGTGTGTTCTTTACAACCATGTGTGTGATGGTGAGGCAGACTGTAAGGACGGCTCAGATGAGGAAGAGTGTTCATTAGAATGTGAAAGTGGTAAGAAACTCATCAGTGATAATAAAAAAAAATATATATATATATTTGAACAATAGTTTTGAAAAGCATTTTCCTGCCCCTGTTTTTATTGTACAGTACACAATGACAATACTGCTCTTTAGTGTAGTAAATGCTTGCAGTAGCTAGCATACTGGAATTTACTCACATACACAGAACATACAGTATACACCCAGAACATGGTTGGCTAGATCACTGTGCATGGTATGCATGTTTAAAGATCAGTCTTGGAAATAATTTTCACAGGTCACCATTTCAGTGTTATTGATTGCACTTAAATGGTACTGTATGATCAGGTCAGTTTCAGTGTTCCCATGGGAAGAAGTGCATTGACCAGAGGCAGGTGTGTGACGGTGTAGCCCAGTGTCAGGACCGCTCTGATGAGATGGACTGCTTGAAGACCATGGAGGGCTGTACTCACCACTGTGACGACAAGACCCGCTGCCTCCCAGACACCTTCCTCTGTGACGGAGAGAGGGACTGCCTGGACGGCACTGATGAGGCCAACTGTGGTAAGTTTCACTTCCAAGGAACTACTAAATGGGATATGTTGGATTTGAAAGTCCTAAAATGTGTAAGAAAACAAAAAATACTCAAGCTGACCTGGCACTATTGGATCACTGAAATAAATTATGGTTAATACTCTTAACAGTGTCACAAACCCCACACATGAGTTTCTACCATTTTACTTTAACTGGTCCAATTCTGTCCAAACTACTTGACTAAAAAGTTAAATTCAAGAAATGTCCCTTTTGACCCATAGCTGATGAGAGCTGCAACAATGGGGAGTTCCGTTGCACCAGTGGTCAGTGTGTATCCGTAAGCATGCGCTGTGACGGGCATCCTGACTGTCGGGATCGCTCTGATGAGGAGAGCTGCACCAAGCCCCCCCAGTGCACCACCAAGCTCCGGTGCCCACACAGCCAGGAGTGTCTGCTGGAGGAGTGGGTCTGTGATAGGGAGCAGGACTGTAAAGATGGCTCTGACGAGAAGGTGGGAATACTTAGCCTGGGTGCAATTCTGTTTCTGCTCTTGCCAACTCCTTGTTTGGCATGACAAATGCATAATGAGCAGAAACAAATTGGCAACCAGGCTAGGTAATATTTTGATTTCTGCATTTGGAGGATGTAGATGTGACTAGACAGCCTAATTCATTTGACTCCCAATTGATTTTGAATAATGTAGTAGGATACTAATGTGCTTTTGCCTTGTGATACAAATCAAAACATCAATCTAATTCACAGTATATTGAATTCTCTTTCAGAATTGCAAGATTGTCCAATTGAAGTGTGGGGATTTCCAGTGGGCCTGTACATCTAAGAGCCAGTGTGTTCCCGAAGCATGGAGATGTGATGGAACAAAAGACTGTGCTGATGAAAGTGATGAGGCAGGATGTGAGTATCTAGACAAAGTTGTTCCAGCGATGTATGATTTGTGAATTACTGGGTTAGTATGTGTTGACAATGAATCTGTAATGGTAAATAAAGCCTTTAACTGAGACAGTTATTAGAAATTGACTAAGTTGGATGTTTTTGTGTATTTGTTCCCAGGTGGGGAGGTAGCAACATGCCCTTCTCACCAGTTCCAGTGTGGTAGTATGTGGGAGTGTTTGGACACTGACCTGGTGTGTAACACGGTCAGAAACTGTGCTGATGGTTCTGATGAGGATGGCGACTGCCAAGCCAAGTGCCCAGACAAAGCCCAATGTGAACATAACTGCTACAGTACACCACAGGGAACAGTGAGTAATGGGGGGGGGGGTTGTGTTTTATCAGAGGAGGAAGGGGTGGACCATCCTCTGAATTTAATAAGAATGTAAATGGTAAGACATGGTGTATCTACCTGGAGATTGCCTTATTTTGTATTTTTTTCAGATTCACTTACTTAGCTAGCAAATGCAGCTAGCTAGTTTAGCCTACTGAAACACCCTGCTTAAACAGAGATTGCTATGTTAGGTAGGTGGCTATGACTTTATACAATTGTTTTATTTTTCTCCCATGTAGAGGTGTGGATGTAAGGCTGGTTACCGACTCCAAGAGGACGCAGTGTCCTGTGTTGATATTGACGAGTGTGACGGTGGTAGACCAGGTGTTTGCAGCCACTTGTGCGTCAACACGCAGGGCTCCTTCCAGTGTCACTGCAACCCTGGTTACCTGCTGGAATCTGATGGCCGCCGTTGCAAGATCACAGGTAAAAGTTCTAAAGAATATCCAGATTTAGTGACAAATCATGGAAATTCCCTCTACTGGTAGGTGTCTTTTTTTTTAATTGAGAGAGAATGTGCATGAAGGTGAACCTAATTTGTAAATGCAGTGTATTGGCTGGAGAAAGTACTTTCATATGAATCTGTGACACGGTAGGCCTATAACAGTATTGCTTCAGTCCCTCTCCTCGTCCCTACCTGGGCTCGAACCAGGGACCCTCAGTCACCCTCGAAGCATCGTTAACCATTGCTCCACAAAAGCTGTGGCCCTTGCAGAGCACAGATTGCAATGCTACTAGTGCGCACCACTAACTAGCTAGCTGTTTCACACTGGTTACACCTATACCAACCTACTTTGTTTTCCCACAGGTGAGCCCTACCTGCTGGCCTCTGTGCAGACTGAGCTGTTCCTGTTTGGGCTGAGAAGCAGCAGTCTGGATGTCGTGGTGTCCTCTGCTAAGAAAGCCATCCTGTCCCTGGACTATGACTGGAGGGATCAGAGGGTGTTCTGGGTCAGCCTGGATTCAGAGAGCATCAAGTGGTCTTCTCTAGACCAGAAAAAGAGAGGAACTCTTGTCAAAGGTTAGTATTGTGGTTAAACTGACGTTGAGAATCTAAAACTGTGGTTAAGTTATTTTATTTCTTTACAGGTCAGTGTTCACTTGGTGTAACTAAAATGAATATAATTAATATTTTTAATCTTGCTACAGGCATCAAATCTGATTGCATTGCTGTTGACTGGGTAGGGAGAAACCTGTACTGGATTGATGGCATTGGAGGACGGATTATTGCTATTGGATTAAACTCCACCATCACAAACTCTCTGGATCACACAGTCATCCTCGACGAGGACTTTGAACAACCTCGCTCTCTGGCACTCCTGCCACAAAAGGGGCAAGTGTTTTATTTTTCTAGGTGTAACAAAAACGGCACCCACGCAAACTGTTATTCGAAAGATTTTGTATACATTTGGAAAGGTGATGTTGACTAAACTAATACATGCAGCTAAACAGTCTTGATCAGGGGCAGGGTCTTGCTTATTGAATTGGTTTCCACCTAACTACTGTCCTATTGTATGATGTTCTTTGTAATGGTTTATATATTACACTTTTTCAGTAATCGATAAAATAACATTGATTTGGATTTAACTGCAGGATTATGTTCTGGTCGGAGATTGGTAACGAGGCGAAGATTGAGCGGGCGGGAATGGATGGCTCTGAGAGGAGAGTAGTGGTCAGTCACAGCCTTAGCTGGCCAGGCGGTCTGGCTGTGGACACACTAGGGGAGAGGATCTACTGGACGGACGAGAAGCTCCGGTGCCTCGGCTCAGCCAACCTGGATGGAGGGGATGTCGAGGTACTACAGAAATGGCATAGGATTAGATCAGCCCTGTAGTGTTGCTGTATGCCAAGGTATATGAAATTAAATCCACATGGGTTGGATAACCTAGATCCCTCTAACTCAGCTCTGGACCTTGAAGCTAGTGCCCCTGCTTTTTTTCCCCCATTGTTCCCCTCTAATCACAGACTGATTTTAGACGTGGGACACCAGTTATGTGCAATTAGTTATCAAGTAGAACACACAACCAGCAGGCTCTGGACCTCGTAGGGTATGAGTTGAATACCCTGTGCCTAGATAAAGCAATCTTGTAATGTCTTATCTGTTCCTTTCATTCCTGAAGCTTCTACAGATGATGGAGACCACCAACCCTTTCTCTGTCACAGTTTTCAATGACATGCTCTACTGGTCAGACACTAAGAGGAGAACTATTCAAAGGGCTCATAAAATCACTGGAAAGAACCGCCAAGTTCTACTCAAACGACCTGGACAACCTTTTGGACTGAAAGCAAGTATATTTCCCCCCAATTTAAATACATATTAATGCATGCATTATGTAAACCATTATGTTAACTTCACCTAAATAAGATTGTGTAATTTAATTGTTTTGCCGTAATTACAAAAATATATATATATTATTTTTATTTTTTTTTCCCGAGTATGTAAGCTTAATGATTTGGGTGTCTATCTGGGATGCAGATCATTCATCCACTTCTGCAGACAAGCACTGCGAGTCCCTGTGAGAAACTTCATTGCTCTCACCTGTGTGTGTTGGGCCCGGGCCCCAAAGGGGTCTGCAAGTGTCCCTCTGGTCTGCTCCTAGCCGAGGATGGCCTCACCTGCTCAAACCTGGTCAACTCTGCCTTCCTCTTGGTGCTGTCTCCAACTGTTGTCACACAGGTAGGACTCTGACCACTGCAGGTTTACCCATTTCACTTCACTTGGTACTGTGCTATGTTCAATTTCACTAGGTATATGTTGTGTTAATGAATCAAACATCTTGAATTGAGTTGTATACTGAAATAAATGGTAGCTAAAAGCTGAAAAGCTTTCACATAACCTGAGCTTTGAAAGGCTGTGGAAGCCTGTTTACTTTTTTGCCATTTGTGTGCAATTATTCAGGAATAAACAAAGCTTCTCCACCATCATGTAATTGGACATTTATTTTGTCTAGATCTACCTGCAGACCTTGCACAGTGCTGTTGGTCTGAAGAGCTGGCCGGAGCACCTCGCCCTACCTCTCCCCAACGTCAATGAGGCAGCAATGTTGGATTACACCCTGCGAGACCAGACTCTATACCTGGCTGACTCCGGCCAATCGTCTGTAGGCCTCTTCAAGCTGAAGGAGACCGGCTTGGTGCCTCGCGGCCAGTTCCTGCAATTAAAAGGGGACACCGTCACAGCCCTGGCTCTAGACTGGATAACCCTCAGCGTATACTGGAGTAGCACCAAGCAGCCACGGCTGCAGGTGACCTCTTCCAGTGGGGAACACACTGCTGTGTTAATTCAGGATATTGGAAGTCTGGAGTCCATAGCGCTTCACCCACTCAGTGGAAGACTCTGTTATACCAAGCAGGGGGAAGGCGCTCCGGTGGAGTGTGCTCACATGGATGGGATGAAGCGAGCTCAGGTGTGGAAGGATGCTCTTCAGCCCACCTCCCTGACTTTCTCCAACAAGGGTGACGAGATCTACTGGGCTGACATCGGTGAGAAACTCAGTTTATATAGTACAAACCTTTTTATATAGAAGTGGTGGTGAGGTAATATTTTATTTTCAATATTTATCAAGTATGTTATGTTCCAGGTGATGGGGTGATCGGCTCTGTCAGAGTTGATGGTACTGGATACAAGGAGTTTAAGACTGGGGATGGCCTGACTGCATTTGCTCTCAGCAACGGCATGCTCCTCTGGGTGACAGACAGTGGTAACGTGGATTATTCTTTCTGAACAGCTGCCTTCACCAGAACTTAGTGCCATGTTATGTCTTATTGTGGTTAGAAGATGGCTCTGTTTTAGTCAGTAACCAAAGTAGAACTAACAAGGATAATGGTTGATCTTGAACCCAAAGTCCTTTTACTTTGGTTTTGGATTATCATGATTGTTGATTTGATAATGTGTGTTCCTATCAAATGTTTTAGACACAACCAAAGTTTGGTTTAGAGATGATCCACTGACCAAGAAGCTTTGGTTTGAGGTAAACACTGAAATTGTCAGTATGAAGGCGTACAGCAAGTCCAGCCAGATGGGTAAGAAATTACACATTTGCACCCACTACTCTATCATTTACTGAGACATGACTTTACAACCTGCTTTACTCTTCCTCATCTATTTCCAGGCACCAACTTCTGCTCAGATGGGAATGGAGACTGCAGTCACTTGTGTCTGGCTCTTCCTGGTGGTAGGACCTGTAGATGTGCCCATGACCATTGGCTAGTCAATGCCACACACTGCACCCCAGACCAGCACTGCCCAGCTGGAAGCAGACCCTGTCTGGATGGGCACACATGCTTCCCCCTGGAGAAGTTCTGTGATGGATATCCCGACTGCCCTGACACCTCAGATGAAAACTGTGAGTCCTCTTTCCATTATCAATGCCTGGAATTAACAATGTCTCAATCTTCCCTTTCCAATTGTTATGAGCTGAAGAAAAGATGACCACAGTTCAATTACTATACATTCCCCAATCATGGTCTTGGGGACCACACCTGAAGTGTTTACCCATAGTGATAAGGCAAAAACAAATGTTCACCTCTTGGGAATCGCTGTCATAACTATCTCATTTGAGTACAAAACTGGTCTGATATTCTCCATCGTGTCTCAGGTGCCCATCTCAAAGGGAAGTCTGACTCCAAAGCCCCAACCCAGCCTCCCAGTATCAGCTTTCCTACATCTGCAGATCCTGGCTCCACCACCACCTCTCTGGACAACAGTTTGCTGGTGAGAAACCTGGATGCCCAGCAGTGTAGTGAAAAGCGCTGTAATGGGAATGGGGAGTGTGTGGAGACAAATGGGGGCACCTCCTGTGCCTGTAGTCTAGGCTACAGTGGAGACTCCTGCCAACACCAGCTCAGTAAGACTATGCAAGGCCCACTCATCTATGGGGCCGTTGGCCTCTGTGGTGGGATTGTCGTTATCAGTGTCCTCGCTGCCGTGGTCAAGAAGAGGAAGATGGCAAACACAAGGTACACATAACAAACAGCTTGATACTCTCTTCCCCCTTAATGTCTCCAGAATTCAGTTGAATATATCAATCAGATTTATTCTTGTGGTGTTGTAGAATCCTTTCTGAAGTGTAGCCAGTGTTTGTCAAGATGGATTTAGATTATATTCACTTTTTTTAATTCCCAGGAGATCCAACCCTGTGGCAAAGCAGACTAGTATGACTGACCTGGAGAAAGGTGAAGAAGCTCCCTCTGCACAACCTTCACCCAACAGCAACTTTGCAGAGGTACAGTAGGCTGTTATACTGTGCTATTTTGTTAAAGCAGTTGGGATTAAACTTTATACAAGTTGGATGTTTTGCTTCATAGTTTTGTTTTTATTTCACAGGAAGTGGTGTCATCTGTGGATTAACTAATTTATCAGCAGCCTCTTTCTATTCAATAAAATGTTTAATTTTCTACAGTTCTGTTTGTCTTTATCTACACTAACAATTCAAATCATAATTTTGGTCGATGGTGATTATTATTTTTTTCTTTGAGTATCTCTACACAAGGAACAATCTAGGAAGGCTAGATTTGACAATTAAGATTCGAATCATGCTTTATTGGTTTTAATAATGAAGTCAGTTGTCAATATTTCAGACCTTTAGGCAATGGAAAAACTAACATCACATCTTGCGTTTGGTTCTGACCACATTGTATAATTAAGCAGTAAGGCCCAAGGGGGTGTGGCTAGGCATGACTCAAAGTGGTCATATACCGCAAACCCCCGACGTGTCCTTTTGCTATTATAAACTGGTTACCGACATGTGTGCAATAAGTGTTTAACATTATTATTATTTTTCTCTCCTTAATCTCTGTACTCAACACATACAATTATCTGTAAGGTTCCTCAGTTGAGCAGTGAATTTCAAACACTGATTCAACCACAAAGACCAGGGAGGTTTTCCAGTGCCTTGCAAAGGGCACCTATCAGTAGATGGGTAAAAATAAAAAAGCAGACCTTGACTAGCCCTTTGAGCATAGTAAAGTTCATTTAACTTTGGGTGGTGTATCAAAACACCCAGTCACTACAAAGATACAGGCGGCCTTCCTAACACATTTGCCGGAGAGGAAGGAAACTGCTCAGCGATATCACCATGAGGCAAATGGTGTTTTTTTTTTAACAGTTTAATGGCTATGATGGGAGAACTAAGAATGGATCAACATTGTAGTTGCTCCACAATACTAACCTAATTCCGTGGTAAGAACTTATACAGAATAAAAAATATTCCAAAACATGCATCCTGTTTGCAACAAGGCCCTAAAGTAAAACTGCACATATTTTGACAAAGCAATTGACTTTGTCCTAAATATAGTTCTTTTTGGGGCAAATTCAACATATTACTAAGTACCAGTCCATATTTTCAAGCACAGTGGTGACTGCATCATGGGTATGCTTGTAGTTAATGACTGGGGAGTTTCAGGCTGAAAAATATGGCGCTAAGCACAGGCAAAATCCTAGAGGACAACCTGGTTGTCTGCTTTCCACCAGACTATGGGAGATGAATTAACCTTTCAGCAGGACGATGACCTAAAACAAATCTACACGAGTTGCTTACCAAGAAGACAATGTTCATGAGTGGCAGAGTTTTTGGCTTAAATCTGTGAACATCCATGGCAAGACCTGAGAATTATTGTCTTGCAATGATCAACAATGAATTTGACAGCACTGAAAGAATAATGGGCAAATGTTGCACAATCCTGGTGTGGAATGCTCTTAGACTTACACAGCTGTAATTGCTGCCAAAGGTGCTTCTACAAAGTATTGACTCGTTGTGATAAACTTGCTAACATTTCTAAAGTTTTCACTGTCATCAGGTATTGTTTGTAGATTGGTGAGAAACAATTTAATCCATTTTGAATTTGGGCTGTAATACAACAATGTGAAATTAGTCCAGGACCTAAACTACGTGGTTTATAATGACAATTTTCTTTTGCACAGTATTGGATTTACTTTTGAAAAGCTACTTGGTGGCCTGGAGAATCACTGGTTTGAGGGCATGTGTATTTGAGTCTTTGTTTTCTATTTAATGTGCCAGTAAAGACGCTTCTGTTATTTGTTACTGATTACTCCTCTATGTGGAGTCTAACCTTCGGTGTAATGTCAGATAGGCCTAGAGGTGACTGGTACATTTTATCACTACATTTAACAATCACACCTCAAACACCAGTTCATACCGATGGATGAAAGCACTGTGGCTCTGTCCTATCCTTACAGTAACATTGTTTGCAGAATAGAACGACAATCTCAATAGTCATCTCTTGAGGGTAATGTGTCTTAATGTTTTTCCTCAGTAAAAAAAAAAAAAAAGATGGTTAATGTATGTTTTGAGTATATATGTATGCGTGTGTGTATATGTATGTGTGTATACGCACACTGGGACATTTGATACTTGATGAATTTTGGTAGGGGTTAAACATGGGTGTTTCCTTATTTTCAACAGGATGTGTTTCACGTGCTTGATTGGAATTGCTGTCATTTTCCCAGTGAGTGACTATTTCTTCACATTTAACATGACATGGAAGCTTACTGGGTTGTATTTATTAGGCACCAAATGGAAGAACACTGACAAACAGGGACAGACTACCCAAACTTGTCCAAGAAGAGATGCTTGTTTACATGTTTTGCTACTGTGTGTCCTAATAAATATGACACTACTGACATGTCACATGTTAAAACATTCCCCCAATGTCCTCACATTTGTTAAACATTAACATTTTAACATAGATTGCATTTATATATCCTTACGGATGGCAAACGGCAGCAGAACACTTCATCCTCTCAGCCATTTGCTTAGATCTCCCGTATTAAGACCCTTGAATCAGGTGGACAGGGACTCCGTCTCCTTCACTCCCGCCTTTTACTATGAGGACCCTCCATTGCCACCACCGCATCCCCAAACCTGTTCCTCTTCAAGCAAATTGCATTTTATATGCAATGAGAGCAAAAAATGTCATCCGTTTGGCCATTTGCTTATATCCCTTAAGACCCTTGGATCAGAAGGACATGGGACTCTGACTCCTTCACTCCTCCATTGCCATCTAGCCGCATCCCCAAACCTGTCCCTAACCGCGAATTTGATATTTTAACCTGCTCGTTCCCTGACTACTCGGATATTATGGAACTGAATATAAAAATGTCCCCGACCTTTTTATGATCAAATTCCCTATGTACTTGCATTAAGCTGCAATGTGATTGCAGCTTCTCTGCTTCAAGCTAAAAGTGTATTGGTCTGTTAGTTTTTTCCCTGCAAAGAAATAAAGATCTTTTGGTTTGCTGGTTTCCTATGATTAAATAAACATTCTTCCTGTGATGACTAGACTGTTTCTCATTGTTTAGACTGAGCCCACAAAAACATGTTTACCAAGCTTAGAGTTGTCTTCACATAACATTGGTATATTTCTTCTCTAATTATTCAGTAAAGATAAACATCGGTTTGCTGCTATTCTCTAATTGAAGGGGTTTTGGGGGTTGAATTTGAAAGGTTATAATCTTCAAATATAGACAGGACTATTGTATTGCCATGGAAATGAGTCAGAAAAATTAGGTATCATGGCGTGAGACTTGAGATCGCACTCACTTTAGCTTGCCTTGCATATAAACATGCCTTTAAACATGACCCATTCAAACATGTTCATAAGACTAGAATCAAATAGGACTTTATCTGCACAGGATATGCAGTAGGAACATCAGCTTTCAATTAGTGTTCATTTGGACTGTATACTTTTTTATGCTGAAAAGAGGATACTCACACTAATCATTACCTTGATTAGTTTAACAGTTTTACTACTTGTCTTTGACCATAGTAGTGTTGAGGGTCCAACTTTTTTACCTTTATTTTGCTCTTTCAGAAATGGAAGGGAAATATAGTGGAGATTCTAAGGACCACCCTTTGTTTTCTTTATCGTGACAGTAGCATCTTCCAAACCAGTGAGTCTCCATTTATACAATGCTATTATCATGGTCTTATAAGTCTGACACATACTGTCCAAGATCAAAGTGAATAGAGAGGTGTGCTGTGTTTCTGTCTCTACACTAAAATGTTATATTAGTGAAAACAGGTCAGTCTGCATTAATTCTATTTTAGAACTAAGACTGCTTGCATCCTGGAATCATCTGAGTCTTCCTCAGAGGTCCCTGGTCCACCACAGATAGTGGCACAACAGCTCTGCAATCATCACGTTCCAAGAATTCCATGTGGGCAAAACTCCTCCCCCAGTCCCGCACATCATTGGGCCAACTCCTCCCCCAGCCCCACAAATCATTGGGTAAACTCCTCCCCCAGCCCCACATCATTGGCCCAACTCCTCCCCTAGTCCTACACATCATTGGGCCAACTTCTCCTCCAGTTTCTTCAGTACTAACTCGGAAGCCAGTTCCATTGGGAACCACTGACGGCGTCATGTCTGCGGTGCCAGTTTGCTTTACTGTATACATAACCAGCCCTCAGCCAGTTCCTGCCAGAGGAGATAACATTTAAAGCTTATACAAAAGCAGGAAATAATATATATTTTCTTTCTCAGATATTTCCGGTCTCTAACAGATTTGTATAATTTGATGGGCTTTCTATACATTTCACAGAATGTTATTTGTATTTGTTTTTATTAAAGAACACTACCACCACTTAATTTGGGGATATTTTCATACTCTACTTCTCTCCTTTGTTTGAGCAACAGTACCAACAATTTGAGTTAAACATGGAGTGAGATATAAACAATGGCTGTTGGCAACTGCAGTATTTATTCAATAATTTACATACATGTGTTATTCATGATAATCCACAGGACTAAGTAAAATGTATATTCAACTCATACAGGGAATGAACATGATTTGATGTTGCACAGTATATAAAATATTTAAAATACCTGAGTTTTACAAATAAACATTAAATCCCATTATCATTGTAAAATTCCGGTCTAAAGCATTTAGTTAGGCTTTTAGACACGCAAAGCCACTCAAACATTGCCAAACTCCTCACAAAACATATTTATATAAAAAAAAGAAAGCATTATTATTGACAAATATGAATCCATTCCAAAATGGGAAATAAATTGTGTGGCAGACTATATTAGATTCTATAGGCATCTGATTTTCACATTAAAGACATCGTCCGGTACTTTGGCGACTAAGAAAGTATATATATATTTTTTTTTTTTTAAACCTCCCTCTTTGGACTGGATGTGTCAATGTATAGTTCATACATGCATAATCTATGAGCAGAATTACTGTCTTATCTCAATTAGCCAAATCCCTAGTTTGAAAGTGACTTTTCTTGAAGCTGTTCCACTCCATTTTCCCTACATTTCCCCCCACGTGGGCCAACCCCCTAGCAATTTGAGTTCTAGTCAATGAGCTTCAGCCCCTCACATTTGAGTGACAGCAAGCAAGAGGTCTGCCCAGCGTTTTCCAATGAGGTTGCAGGGTGGGCTCAGCAGAGTTCAATGATGAACTGCATATATCTGCACATATGTGACACAGTACGCAATTTTCGGGGACCACTTTTGGCTAGTGAGTTCTACTTTCAGAACTAGTAGCTAAAAAGTATGCAAAAGTACCGGAGAATCTCTAAGAAAATTAATTCCTCATTCACAATTCTCTTCTGCTGGCTTTTTACCTGAGAAACAAATAGTTCAATAGCAATGCCTTTTTAATGGGTATTTATTAACAGAAATTCAATCCCAAAACTGCTGTACAACACATTAGACTGTGGATCAAAGTTCAGGACCCCAAGTACCTGTAACCCAGGCATGACTAACTGTACTCTTGGCAGTGAAATGTTAGGGAAGAGGTGGATTGTATAGTTAAGTCTGTGTAGACTGGGGAAGTAGGGTGGAGCACAGAGATAACTATGGGGTGGACTCATAATATTCTGTCCGTAGAATAAGAATTATAGGTATTCTAATTCTATGGTTCTGGTATTGGGGACTGGGGCTGCTGCTCTGGCTCCTGGTGCTGTGGCTGCTGTATCAGTCCCCCATTCTGCGCTGTGTTGTAGGACCCACAGCCACTGCACTTCATTCCCAGAACATGAAAAGGCACTGTACAGTGGGTTTGGCAGTCATTACAAATGATCTACAGTCAGGGAAAAGGAGAAAGGAAAGGCCGAGCAAATCATGTCATGAGGCAGAATTAGTGCCCAATACGAAAACATCAAAAGGAAGTTTAAATATCCCTGAAGCATGAAGTGACTCACATGAAATAAACCAATGTAAATCTTCACCAGATCAGTGCAATCGCAGTATCCCAGAACACAAGGACCACATGCATTGAGGTCAGCATGTTTGTATTTTTTGCTTTTTAGTTCCATTTCACATTCAAAGTGAATACATCCGTGTCATACCTTCACAGTGGCATCCTGGTATTCAGTGGGCATCGGTGACTGAGCCATCTCTTTGTCCATCAGCTCCCAGGAGTCCTCCATATTCCAGGCCGAGTGCATACAGAGTGGGCAGCGATACGCACTAAAGAGGAAATATAGAGGCAATATTCCTGGTCACACAGATCATCACTGCATATATGAAAGTCATGCAGATTATATGATTTATAAGTTATTGACAGTAATTAGGATCCATACATGATTTCCATACATGATTAGTAGCACAATATTTGAAAAGGAATAAGGACATTACCCAGTTCGGACCATGTCATCAAAGCAAGTTCTGAAAAACAAGAAAACCAGTGAACATTCTAAAAATCGTTCCATAGACCAGAAGACAAGAGTAAGTAAGACTCCACTAATTGCACCTGCTGTATCATCCATCCGATTAACAGTGGCATCAATGCACAATTGTTTTAGGTCATATAGGCTAATGACAATGGTTTTGAGAGTATTATGAAGAAAGTTTCATACTTGTGTAGAAGATGGCCACACGGAAGAACCTGAGATCCTATTCTGGATGTGTGCATATCCTTAGTTCGAGAGAAGACAAAACATTATGTATGTATTAATTATTTTAAAAACTCAAGAGGAATAGTTCTTATGAAATTGCCAAATACAGGTTGTGAATTTCTATCAATCAATATTGCACACTGAGTATAACAAACATTGTTTTCCATGCCATCCCTAGGAGGGGTGTGTCACTTCCTGTCCGGTTTGTCGCCCCCTCGGGCTTGTGCAGTGGAGGAGATCTTTCGTGGGCTTTACTCAGCCTTGTCTCAGGGTAGTAAGTTGGTAGTTGTTGATATCCCTCTATTGCTGTGGGGGCTGTGCTTTGGCAGTGGGTGGGGTTATATCCTGCCTGGTTGGCCCTGTCCGGGGGTATTGTCGGAGGGGGCCACAGTTTTTCCTGACCCCCCGTCTCAGCCTCCAGTATCTATGCTGCAATAGTCTATGTGCCAGGGGGCTAGGGGTAGTTTGTTTATTATCTGGTGTCTTGTGTGAATTTAAGTATGCTCCCTCTAATTCTCTCTCTCCCACTCTACCTACCCTCCCGGAGGACCTGAGCCTTAGCACCATGCTTCAGGACTACCTGCCCTGATGACTCCTAGCTGTCCCCAGTCCACCTGGCCGTGCTGCTGCACCGGTTTCAACTCTTCTGCCTGCGGTTATGGAACCCTGACCTGTTCACCGGATGTGCCACATTGTCCCAGACTTGCTGTTTTCATCTCGCTCTCTCTCTACCGCACCTGCGCTCTATCGCACCGTACCTGCGCTCTCTACCGCATCTAAATGCCTGGCTATGAAAAGCCAAGTGACATTCACTCCTGATGTATTTACCTGTTGCAACCTCTACAACTACTATGATTATTATTTGACCCTGCTGGTCATCTATGAACATTTGAACATCTTGGAGAAAGAACTGGCCTTAATGGCCATGAATTGTTATAATCTCCACCCGGCACAGCCAGAAGAGGACTGGCCACCCCTCAGAGCCTGGTTCCTCTCTAGGTTTCTTCCTAGGTTTTGCCTTTCTAGGAAGTTTTTCCTAGCCACCGTGCTTCTACATCTGCATTGCTTGCTGTTTGGGGTTTTAGGCTGGGTTTCTGTATAGCACTTTGTGACATCAGCTGATGTAAAAAGGGCTTTATAAATAAATTTGATTTATAAACAAATTTGATTGATTAGGAACACCTTCCTAAAATTTAGTTGCACCCACCCTCCCCCAATGTATCGAAAGCATTCTACAGGGATGCTGGCCCATGTTGACTCCAATGCTTCCCACAGTTGTGGCTGGATGTCCTTTGGGTGGTGGACCATCAGTGTTGCAGTGCTTCGCACAAACTGGTGCCCCTGGCACCTACTACCATCCCCGTTCAAAGGCACTTCAATCTTTTGTCTTTCCCATTCACCCTCTGAACTGCACGCATACACAATCCATGTTTCAATTGTCTCAAGGATACAAATCCTTATTTAACCTGCCTCCTTCCCTTCATCTACACTGACTGAAGTGGATGTAACAGGTGACATCAATAAGGGATAATAGTTTTCACCTGTATTCACCTGGTCAGTCTATGTCCTGAAAAAAGCAGGTGTCCATTATGTATTGTACACTCAGTGTATACTGAACAACAAAGTTAAATGCACAGCAATCATGTATCTGATCTTACTGTTCATTAACTTACCTCCATACACACTGGGCAGTTCTGTCTTGAAACATTTTCAACACACTGAAACAATACAAACAGTCTATTACAGATAAATCAAGTGAAAGACAAGAGCCATGGCATATTGCATTGAGGCAATTCCATATTAACGGAATTACGCCTAGACTCAGAATTTTCACATTAAAATATATGCCAAACAAAAACCATTGATTTTAGAGTTGTACAGTTTGCTAAACTTTTAAATCAATGTTTTTTGTTTGGTATATATTTGAAAGTGAAAAATCAGAGTCTTAGCGTAATTTCGTTACCATGGAAGGGCCCATTGACAATTTACAGACCAGCGACAGATATAATAAGATTCATAGTAGAGGTTACGATCACCTTGTGATTTCCTTGTAGATCACTGACTAAACAGAGATTGCACTTCTCACAGTGGAAGTATTTCTCCCTTGGTCCAATCCTGCAGGAGTACATAACATAACCGTACGTATTTGATATGCTATTCAAGTGTTTTAAGTCACCAATATATGCAAATAAAATGGAAATCTAAAATATGCTGGAGGCCAGAAGATATATCAGCTGATGAACTTGGGTGAACTACTGTATATATGGGCATTTTTATGTCAAACAACAGGGCAGAGTTATTCACCTGCATATTCCACAGGGCTGACAGTGATACTGCTTCTTGTCTTTATCAAACAGGTGACAGATATCACAGTAATATTCCCCAAATTTGACATTGCACTCCTGGCAGGTTTGTTGTGCCTGAAAGAAGAACCAGATGCACAAAATGAAATGGGACCATATTGGTATGTTGAATTAACAGCATAGATGGGACTCAGAGACTGACAACAGATCACCTCTAACATAATTACCTGCTGTACTGTGTTGCAGACTGAGCACTGCACCTCTTTGACCAGGAAGCGGTCCAGTTGATGATCCTCTTCAGCATCATGGCACAGGCGACAAACGTATGCTTTACCACAACATGGAGCCTGGGGGAGATAAACAAGTTCGGGAAGGGCTTGAGAAACAAACCAACACATTCCATGGGGGACCATGCCTTTCCCTCCCACACACAACGTCTTTGGAAGTCCCTTCCTGACAATCTCAGGGCTGTTCAGACTGTTGGGGTTTTTAAAGCAGGCCTTAAGACTCCTCTTTATCGGTTGGTCTACAAACCCTTCCTTCTAGGCTTTGACTTTTGCTTTTATGCACTTTGACATTATTGTATAATCAAAAGCGCTTCACATATGTAATAAATGATTACATTCATTTGACTGACAGTTGTTGACGCCACTTTCAACATTTAGATAATAAAGCATTTGACCTTTCCATCGTGTTAATGGAGGATTGGTAGTCCCAGCACTGTGCCAGTAACTTCAGGGTTGCCTCCCTTCCTTCCTTCATGATAGATGTTAACCATACAATTACAAAACATCGACAACATCACCCCTGCCCAGACCCACCTGCTCACCCCCCCCATCTCCAGCACCCCCATCACTCTTCGCCACATGGCCTCAAACTGGACTATTTTGTTTCTCTCCGTCGCCCACGCACTTTCAACATTTAGATAATAAAGCATTTGACCTTTCCATCGTGTTAATGATGGAGGATTGGTAGTCCCAGCACTGTGCCAGTAACTTCAGGGTTGCCTCCCTTCCTTCCTTCATTCTACTTCTATGATGTAACTTTAGCTAAACATTCTTCTGCTCATGTTCATACATGGATTTACAGTAACGTTAGATGACAAACCATTTATGACGGAGACAAGCCGATCACTAGCTAGCTACTCAGATATCTAGCTACCTATATACGAATGACACCAAGCAAACGAATGTTATATTAATATAAAAACAATATGTACAACTATAAATGTCCTGATTCATGACCTGACATATTTAAATCTCCCATTCAGACAGCTAGCAATCTAGCCAGCAACCTAACTACAGTGGCTAGCTAGGTTTATAGGTATGTTATGACTGTGCAAAACACGTTAGCTTTTATAAAGCATGGAACATGAATAAGACAATCAATAACATACGTATCTTAATATCTCGTAGAAATACCACTTGGTCATAAAAACAATTTCTCACTTTCAAAAAACAGCTGCGCACATAGTGATCACATCCAACAGGAGCAGCCATTTTCCCATATGCGACTGCTTCTTCTTACATTTTTGTTATAAGCAACTCGTGAGCGCATTACTGCCACCTAGTGCGCTGGAGGGGCGCTCATGTTGCAACTATCTGCAACGCTGGCTGCAAACCGGATCATGTCTAGAAGGGATCCAGTTTTTGTCAGATTAAAATCAGATTTGACTTTTCGTAGCAGGTTTAGGAGAATTTATGCAGGTTCAGATTAGAAAAAGGGTTTGGGATAGTTAAAATGAAAAAGAAAATCGACTTTTGATGATCATTTCACAAAATCCCTTCACAAAACCCCTTATGAAAATAACTTGGCACAGGCAACCTGATTGTTCGGTACAGGCAACCCAATTAGTCAGGTTTTCCTGAAACAAAATAACAATTTAACCCTTCTAACGTCTAATAGGCCGGCTATTTTGTGGTATCAGATAATACATTTTCTTCAGAATGTAGTGGTGTCATGCCACAAGGGGGACCTGTTTACTTAGGACCATAGGCCTACAACGTATATGCAGGGGACATGAACAGTATAGTCTAACACTAAGATTAGGCTCAGGTTTTCCCTCTGGTCAGTGGAGATCCAAAACAATATAGTTGTGTTATAGCTAAATTGAAATACTGTATTAGCTCTTTACAATCCCTAAACTCTAATGACATGACATTTCTATCTGCTACGCTCAGTGTGCTACGGATTTGAAGAGTGTGTGATGTTTATCACTAATAATGCATACTCAAAATCATCATGCTTTTTTTTAACAATACAAAACATATGCATACAAAGACAACATACAGATGCACACAAACATCGACAACATCACCCCTGCCCAGACCCACCTGCTCACCCCCCCATCTCCAGCACCCCCATCACTCTCCGCCACATGGCCTCAAACTGGACCATTTTGTTTCTCTCCGTTGCCCACGCACTTTCAACATTTAGATAATAAAGCATTTGACCTTTCCATCGTGTTAATGATGGAGGATTGGTTGATTTCCATTTTTTAAGTATACGTTTTTTTCAACACGATTGACAAGAAAAGTACAGTCCAACCCATTGAGTATCTCACTGCATCCTCATATGCCATGTCTTAGAAATATTTTGTATTTGTATTGATTATGGATCGCCATTAGCTGCTGCCCTGTGTACGTGTGTGTATAGTGCATATGTTATCGTGTGTGTCTGTGACTATGTTTGTGTCGCTTCACAGTCCTGTTCTATAAAGGTGCATTTTTAGCTATTTTTTTAATCTAATTTTTTTACTGCTTGCATGTTACTTGATATGTAATACAGTACCATGTTGTCATGGCTCTATGTAGTACTGTGCACCTCCCATAGTCTGTTCTGGACTTGGGGACTGTGAAGAGACGTCTGTTGGCATGTCTTGTGGGATATGCATGGGTGTCTGAGCTGTCTGAGCTAGTAGTTCAAACAGACAGCTTGGTGCATGTCCATACCTCTCACAAATACAAGTAGTAATGAAGTCAATCTCCCTTCCACTTTGAGCCAGGAGAGATTGACATGCATATTATTAATGTTAGCTCTCTGTGTACATCTAAGGGCCAGCCGTGCTGCCTTGTTCTGAGCCAACTGCAATTTTCCTGAGTCCCTCTTTGTAGCACCTGATCACACGACTGAGCATTAGTCCAGGTGCGACAAAACTAGGGCCTGTAGGACTTGCCTTGTTGATAATGCTATTAAGAAGGCAGAACAGCGCTTTATTATGGACACACTTCTCCCCATCTTAGCTACTGTTGTATCAATATGTATTGACCATGACAGTTTACAATCCAGGGATACTCCAAGCAGTTTAGTCACCTCAACTTGCTCAATTTCCACATTATTTATTACAAGATTTAGTTGAGGTTAAGGGTTTAGTTAATGAATTGTCCTAAATACAATGCTTTTAGTTTTCAACATATTTAGGACTAACTTATTCCTTGCCACCCATTCTGAAACTAACTGCAGCTCTTTAAGTGTTGCAACCATTTCAGTCGCTGTAGTAGCTGACGTGTATAGTGTTGAGTCATCTGCATACATAGACACACTGTCGTTAGTAAGGTTCCTAGACAGCTGCCCTGGGGAATTCCTAATTCTATCTGGATTATGTTGGATAGGCTTCCATTAAATAAGAACCTCTGTGTTCTGTTAGACAGGCAACTCTTTATCCACAATATAGCAGGGGGTGTAAAGCCATAACACATACATTTTTCCAACAGCAGACTATGATCGATAATGTCAAAAGCAGCACTGAAGTCTAACAAAACAGCCCCCCCAATATGCAGACAGATGGATTAAAAGCACATTTACATTGCAATCCGATGCCATTTTAGGTATCTCTTTTGGGAAAAGAGAGTGGAAGATTATACATACCATACGCATATCAAATCACAGGAATGATCCTTTCAAATTATTTACGTTGCAGTGTAGATTAGTCTTCCTGGTGAAGGCCTATGAGATAAAATACTCTCCATTTTCACTTCCTTAGTTTGTGTATCTATTGTGGTAAAGTGTGTCTTTATCGGTGAGATTTGGCTGAATCTCGGAGCTGTCTTTACAGCATCATGTAATATAATATAGATTAGAGATCTAATTCTAAGGCATATACCGGGCCATTGACAGCCCAGTGCTGCACACCCATGGCCACTTTCACATAAAACATTCCTTTAGGGAACCATCAATCATAATATATATATATATATATTTTTCTTACCCAGCAAAAAAGAAATAACATAGATATGTCCATGTCCTGTCCCAAACATGCCCTCTGCATCAAGTCAGCTGTACTCTTAAAGAGTTAACCAGATGTTAACACAGAATGTCTCATCTGTCATTCTGAATTACAGTTGTTTACTAATTGTTTGTGGCACATTGCTACTGGAATGTGTTGACACAGTTCAGAGTGTGTCCGCTGCAGGCTAGAAACAACGACCCAGATCGAGATGAGAATGAATATCTCTAGGCGGTGGGGGATAGCAGAGATAGCTGTTGAAATGGGCCAAGCTCTGTGTAGATCTGCAACACTAATTCATGATCGCCGATTTATACATCAGGACAAAATTTATATCTTACATAATTCCCCAAGAAAAGTTATTGGAATGAAATAAATCAATCAATGAACCTACAGTCGCACGCACGCACGCACGCACGCACGCACGCACGCACGCACGCACGCACGCACGCACGCACGCACGCACGCACGCACGCACGCACGCACGCACGCACGCACGCACGCACGCACGCACGCACGCACACACACACACACACACACACACACACACACACACACACACACACACACACACACACACACACACACACACACACACGGAGAGTAGCATGCTGACTTGGTGATTAGATGTCAATATATTCTCTCTGAGTAGGATACAGTGACACAGCCGCCACCAAAAACCACAGAGCCAATTATGTCCCTCCAACCCAGACTCCCTGCCTGCAATGGGAACATCTTCCGTACTACAGTAGGAGGCCCAAACAATATCCTCATGTTGATCAAAAACAAATCCATTGGTCTGTGAATGTATTATTACTCTGGATGTTTGTGCAGATAAGATTTCAATACCTTAGTTTAAGGGAGTGAATCTAGAGAATTTGAGGGATCACAGTTCCAGTAATCTCCCCTCAGACTACAGAATGTAGGCTCTGCCTCTGTCTGCCACTGCTGCAGGGACTGCTGCATTCCCTTCATGATTGTGATGAAGGGAAGTTTAGTTCAGGTAGGGTAAATGTATTGGGGTTTCTACACAGCGGAGGCAGACAGGGGAGAGGCTTTCTGTTCTAGGAACCAGGCAACCCTAACAGCCTCAGAGGGCATGGATGGTTCCCCTTCCCTGTTACATGATGTGCTCTAACAGCCTCTACCCCCGAAGCCTATCTATGGTGCACTCACCCTGGCTCTAACCCTCGGCCGTCTGGGGTGCTGCTCTAACTAGGCCATGATAAGGCTAAATGTGTGAAGTGGCAGGTCACTATGAATCTGTGTTACCCAGCGCGAGAACACACACATGAGAACACATGGGAAAACACACACAAATTAAATTGTATTTGTCACATTAAATTATTATTATTGAACCTTTATTTAACTAGGCAAGTCAGTTAAGAACAAATTCATATTTACAATGACGGCCCACCTACAGGGTCAGACCCTGGAACAAATTAAGGTTAAGTGCTTTGCTCAAGGACACATCGGCAGGTTTTTCACCTTGTTGGCTCCGGTATTCGAACCAGCGACCTTTAGGTTCCTGGCCTAACGTTCTAACTGCTAGGCTGCCTGCCGCCCACATGCACCGAATACAACAGGTGTAGACCTTACAGTGAAATGCTTACTTACATGCCCTTAACCAACAGTGCAGTTTGAAGAAAAACAAATTTTAAGTAAAAAATAGATAAGATAAAATAAAAAACAGAGAGCAGCAGTAAAATAACAGTAGAGGGGGTACCGGTACAGAGTCCATGTGCGGGGCAGAGGTTAGTCGAGGTAATTGAGGTACTATGTACATGTAGGTAGAGTGGGACTGTTTACCCTAATGCTGATTCCAGCTTTAAGTATAATATGTCTGTCACTACTGTACCTGCATTTGTGCTCAGACTCGAAAGGCACCAGACTACATCAATGCTTATAATTTTTCTCCACTCTGCTGATGACACTTTTTCTCTGCTCATACAGGAGAAATAAAGGCATAGTGCACTAATTTGATGGGAAAACAATGTTCTGATATATATACACAGTACCAGTCAAAAGTTGATTTTTACTATTTTCTACATTATAGAATAATAGTGAAGACATCAAAACAATGAAATAACACATATGAAATAACACATATGGAATCATGTACTAACCAAAAAACAGTGTTAAAGTAGCCACCTTTTGCATTGATGACAGCTTTGCACACCCTTGTCATTCTCTCAACCAGCTTCATGAGGTAGTCACCTGGAATGCATTTCTTTCACGTTTAAGGTAAGACCCAGATGCAGACAGTGTCGAAGTAACAAAAGTTTAATATTCAAACAGGGGCAGGCAGGCTCAGGGTAAGGTCAGGCAGAGGTCAGTAATCCAGAGTATTGGGGCAAAGGTACAGGAAGGCAGGCAGGCTCAGGGTCAGGGCGGGCAGAATGGTCAAAACCGGGAAAACTAGAAAACAGGAACTTTAGAAAAGACAGGAGCAAGGGCATAAAGGCTGGTAGGCTTGACAAACAAAAAGAAACTGGCAACAGCCAAACAGAGAACACAGGTATAAATAGACTGGGGATAATGGGGAAGATGGGCGACACCTGGAGGGGGGTGGAGACAATCACAAAACAGATCAGGGTGTGACAATTTCAATTAACCGGTGTCCCTTGTTAAAAGTTAATTTGTGGAATTTCTTTCCTTCTTAATGCGTTTGAGACAATCAGTTGTGTTGTGACAAGGTAGAGGTGGTATACAGAAGATAGCCCAATTTGGAAAAAGACCAAGTCCATATTATTGCAAGAACAGATCAAATAATCAAAGAGAAACGACAGTCCATCATTACTTTAAGACATTATGGTCAGTCAATCGTGAAAATTTCAAGAACCTGTCAAGTTTCTTCAAGTGCAGTCGCAAAAACCATCAAGCGATATGATAAAACTGTCTCTCATGAGGACCACCACAGGAAAGGAAGACCCAGAGCTACCTCTGCTGCAGAGGATAAGTTAATTAGAGGTACCAGTCTCAGAAATCGGCAATTAACTGCACCTCAGATTGCACCTCACAGAGTTCAAGTAACAGACACGTCTCAACATCAACTGTTCAGATGAGACTGCGTGAATCAGGCCTTCATGGTCGAATTTCTGCAAAGAAACAATAATACGAAGAGACTTGCTTGGGCCAAAAAACCAGAGCAATGGACATTAGACCTCTGATGAGTCCAAATTTGAGATTTTTGGTTCCAACCACTGTGTCTTTGTGAGATGCAGAGTAGGTGAACGGATGATCTATGCTGTGTGGTTCCCACTGGAGGAGATGTGATGGTGTGGGGGTGCTTTGATGGTGACGCTGTTTGTGATTTATTTAGAATTCAAGGCACACTTAACCAGCATGGCTACCACAGCATTCTACAGCGATACGCCATCCCATCTGGTTTGCGCTTAGTGGAACTATCATTTGTTTTTCTAATGGACAATGACCCAAAACACACCTCTAAACTGTGTAAGGGCTATTTGACCAAGAAGGAGAGTGATGGAGTGCTGCATCAGATGACCTGGCCTCCACAATCACCCAACCTCAACCCAATTGAGATAGTTTGTCATGAGTTGGACCGCAGAGTGAAGGAAAAGCAGCCAACAAGTGCTCAGCATATGTGGGAACTCTTTCAAGACTGTTGGAAAGAATGCAAAGCTGACATCAAGGCAAAGGGTGGCTACTTTGAAGAATCTAAAATCTAAAATATATTTTGATTTAATTAACACTTTTTTGGTTAGTACATAATTCCATATGTCTTCAATGTTATTCTATTCTGTAGAAAATAGTAGAAATAAAGAAAAACCCTTGAATAAGTAGGTGTGTCCAAACTTTTTACTGGTACTGACTGATCCTGAGTGGCGCAGTGGTCTAAGGCACTGCATTGCAGTACTAGAGGCGTCACTACAGACCCAGGTTTGATCCCAACCGGCCGTGTTCCATAGGGCGGCGCACAATTGGGTTAATGGAGGGTTTGGCCGGAGTAGGCCGTCATTGTAAATAAGAATCTGTTCTTAATTGACTTGCTTAGTTAAATAAAGGTTAAATGTATAAAATAAATATATATTTATTTTATTATTACTATTAATGTATTTTTGATTTATCATGGGGCGCCGCAGCACCCTTAGCACCCCTACTTCCCGCGGCTATGGCCTACACTTTTAGAAAGGTTCCAAACGGGTTCTTCGACTGTCCCCATAGGAGAACCCTTTTTGGTTCTAGGTAGAACCCTTTTTGGTTCTAGGTAGAACCATTTGTGGTTTCATGTAGAACTCCCTATGGAAAGACTTCCACATGGAACCAAAAAGGGTTCTTCAAAGGGTTCTCCTATGGAGACTTTAGATAGCACCTTTTTTTCTAAGAGTGTACAGCAGTGGCCCTGGGTCTGATTCATACACCAAAAGACACAACCCAGCATTATCAGCACTGGCTCTACCCAGTGTATTATGGAGTGTGGGAAATGACTGGTATAGAGAGGCCCTGACTACCCTTTAAAAATAAACACAAGTAAATATTTGTGTGTGAGAGTTAGCTTAATGTGTATGTGATTTCAGATAGCATTTTTGTTTGTGGTTGTGTTTGTGTACTATGAAACCCTAAGGGATTGCAACCACATGGAACATTATGTCTCAAAACTACCAATGTTTAAAGTGTGATATCTTGTAATCTCTTCTCATTTCTGGATGTTTGTTTGCTTGTGTTTGAGACGTCTACTTTCCCAGCTTGGCGTATCCCCTGTTCTAATCATTGTTTTTCGTTGTTGAGCATTTTACCATGCTGAATATGATTGAGATTGCATCTATACAGGAGAGGGTATGACAAGGACATCATCAGTGATACAGTCGTGCACCATGTTAATCAGCAATACTGTACATCCAGCTGTCCAACCCACCACACCCCATACCATTGAGTTGTCTTCCTGGTGACAATGTCATGTGTATTACAGTATGATGACACCACTAGAGTCAAATATTGCTGCGCTGACATCATCCTTACACATCTTGTTTTTTAATTAATTAATTGTTGTCACAGTAAAGTCTAAAGCAAGGTTTCTTAAACTATGGGTCAGTAGCCAAAATGGGCCCTGGTCATGTAAGAGGTGGTTCGCGAGTTATGATAATACATCTATAATCACACACTATTTATTCTTCATTTGGGTTGTTGGAGTATGATTTGGGTCACAGGAGGACGGTAAAGCAATCAACTTGTTCCTCCTTCCTCTCGTTCCTCTGTGGCTGCTGCTGGGTTGGACTCCTATCACATGTGAGGTCACTGTTCCTCTTGACTGAACATTACTGCCCCAGTCCATGTCGGGGAAAGGGGAGGGTGTGTGTGTGTGTGTGTGTGTGTGTGTGTGTGTGTGTGTGTGTGTGTGTGTGTGTGTGTGTGTGTGTGTGTGTTTGCGTGTGTGTGTGTGTTTGTGTGAGATGCTAAGTGATGATGACAGGCAATGACTTAGCATTACCCAAATGAAGCATCTCCTCGGCTCTGCGGAACAAGTTGAGGATGTCACTCCTGCCTTCATCTTATTGTGTAATGATGAGAATGAAGACTCAGCATGGGCTTGTCATTTAGTTAATGTCTGTGCTGTGTGGGCAGTCTGAATTCATGACAGCTACTGAAGATACAGCAATTGAATGGGAGAGTCAGTTGTCTTGCCGATGATATGGCTGTGTGTGTGTGTGTGTGTGTGTGTGTGTGTGTGTGTGTGTGTGTGTGTGTGTGTGTGTGTGTGTGTGTGTGTGTCAAATGATGTAGCAGCGTTCAACCCAGTGTTACCAAAGTAAGATAATATGTACACTGTTCACTCTTCCTATACAGTTGAAGTCGGAAGTACATACACTTAGGAGGAAGTCATTAAAACTCATTTTTCAACCACTCCACAGATTAAATGGAGTTTTGGCAAGTCGGTTAGGACATCTACTTTGTGCATGACACAAGTAGTTATTCCAACAATTGTTTACAGACAGATTATTTCACTTATAATTCACTATATCACAATTCCAGTGGGTCAGAAGTTTACATACACTAATTTGACTGTATGGAGAAATCCAGAAAATGATGTCATGGCTTTATTAGCTTCTGATAGGCTAATTGAAATCATTTGAGTGAATTGGAGGTGTACCTGTGGATGTATTTCAAGGCCTACCTTCAAACTCAGTGCCTCTTTGCTCGACATCATAGGAAATTCTAAAGAAATCATCCAAGACCTTAGAAATACAATTGTAGACCTCCACAAGTGGTTCATCCTTGGGAGCAATTTCCAAACGCCTGAAGATACCACGTTCATCTGTACAAACAATAGTACGCAAGTATAAACACCATGGGACCACGCAGCCTTCATACCGCTCAGGAAGGAGACGCGTTCTGTCTCTTAGAGATTCATGTACTTTGGTGCAAAAAGTGCAAATCAATCCCAGAACAACAGCAAAGGACCTTGTGAAGATGCTGGAGGAAACAGGTACAAAAGTATCTATATCCACAGTAAAACAAGTCTTATATCGACATCAGCAAGGAAGAAGCCACTGCTCCAAAACCGCCACAAAAAATCCAGACTATGGTTTGCAACTGCACATGGGGACAAATATTGTACTTTTTGGAGAAATGTTCTCTGGTCTGATGAAACAAAAATAGGACTGTTTGGCCATAATGACCATCGTTATGTTTGGAGGAAAAAGCGGGAGGCTTGCAAGCCGAAGAACACCATCCCAACAGTGAAGCACGGGGGTGGCAGCATCATGTTGTGGGGGTACTTTGCTGCAGGAGGGTCTTGTGCACCTCACAAAATAGATGGCATCATGAGGAAGGAAAATTATGTGGATATATTGAAGCAACATCTCAAGACATCAGTCAGGAAGTTAAAGCTTGGTCGCAAATGGGTCTTCCAAATGGACAATGACCCCAATCATACTTCCAAAGTTCTGTCAAAATGACTTAAGGACAACAAAGTCAAGGTATTGGAGTGTCACAAAGCCCTGACCTCAATCCTATAGAAAATGTGTGGGCAGAACTGAAAAAGCGTGTGCGAGCAAGGAGGCCTACAAACCTGACTCAGTTATGCCAGTTCTGTCAGGAGGAATGGGCCAAAATTTGCCCAAATTATTGTGTTAAGCTTGTGGAAGGCTACTCAAAATGTTTGACCCAAGTTAAACAATTTAAAGGCAGTGCTACCAAATACTAATTGAGTGTATGTAAACTTCTGACCCACTGGGAATGTGAAGAAATAAATAAAAGCTGAAATAAATCATTCTCTCTACTCTTATTCTGACATTTCACATACTTAAAATAAAGTGGTGATCCTAACTGACCTAGGATTAAATGTCAGGAATTGTGAAAAACTGAATTTAAATGTATGTAAACTTCGAACTGTATGTCTTCTGATCCATGAAGCATGTGGTACCCATAGACCCTTGTGATCAAACGTGTAAAACCTAATAAAGTCAAATATAAGGATGGCTGTTCATCTGATTTAGTGAACCTATAGAATCAAACCAGTGAACCTCTGTAACTACCACTGTAGCTATAAACAAGTAACATCTATCTATCTATCTAAATGTTTTCTTAACATCTTCTACACCCAAGCTAGAAGACTCCTGAACAGCTAATCAAATGGCTACCCAGACTATTTGCATTGTCCCCCCTTTTATGCTGCTGCTACTCTCTGTTTATTATCTATGCATAGTCACTTTAACTCTACCTACATGCACGTAGTACCTCAATTACCTCAACTAACCTCTGCCCCCGCACATGGACTCTGTACCGGTACCCCCTCTATATAGCCTCGCTACTGTTATTTTACTGCTGCTCTTTAATGATTTTGTTATTTTTTCTTTTAGTTTCAACTTATCTATTTTTACTTAACATTTATCTTTCTTAAAACTGCACTGTTGGTTAAGGGCTTCACTGTAAGCATTTCACTGTAAGGTCTACACCTGTTGTATTCGGTGCATGTGGGCGGCAGGCAGCCTAGCAGTTAGAGCATTGGGCCAGGAACCTAAAGGTCGCTGGTTCGAATACCGGAGCTGACAAGGTGAAAAACCTGCCGATGTGTCCTTGAGCAAGGCACTTAACCTACCAACCTATCTATCTATCTATCTTCCTCATCTCTCATTCTCTGTCCCTTCCCTTTCCTAAACTACTCTCTTTCACTGTGACATCCTCCTCTTCTCTCATTCTGTGTCCCTTCCCTGTCCACTGGTGGGAACTTCAAGGGGGAGGAGGGGTTGGTGACTGGAGTGTAGTGGAGGAGCTGTGGGATTGGCTGAGAGGCGGGACCTCTCTCAGCTCATTGGCTGAGAGCCTGAGAACTCTCTGAGTTGAGTTCCATCCTTGTTCCAGGGAGCATCAGCAGTGTGGGACTGCTCTGGTTAACGACCGACTGCTCAGAAGAACAGAAGCACAGAGAGTGGACACTTTTCTGTTTGTTTTTAGATTGGCAGTTTCACAGTGAGGAAAATACACCGTGATACAGCCAGCTGCGGTGTGAATTGCTCTATCACTCCCTCTCTCTGCCTCTCCGAAGGGAAAAGAGTAAGTTGCTCTCTTTCCTCTTCCTTGTTCCCACAGAGATGTATAGATGCATGCTGCACGTGCTGTGAGAGGGAGAACAAGGGGTTTGGAAACTACACAATCATGTGCAATCATCTGTGATTGCGTTCTTGTGTGTGAGGTTGTGTGTATGTTTGTGTGTGTGTGTGTGTGTGTGTGTGTGCACGTGCGTGCATCCGTGTGGAAAGGACATATAGAATGCAGGTACACTAAGGGAGGGAGAGGTGCAGTGCGACTTCACAGTGACCAAGCTCTTCAGCCAACTTATCACTGCATCGAATTGCCTTGACAGAGTAGCTCAAGGTCTCCCTCACAAAATATCCTGCTGTGACTTTCAGGCTGCAAGGTGGTAAACGCTATTAAAAAGTGTGCTACTGTCCTACTTTTATACAGACGAACAGAAACGTTTTGATTCAAAACACTTTGATCTTTTCCAAAGCTGGAATTTATTTAACGCAAACATCACCCCTGTGTGTGTGTGTGTGTGTGTGTGTGTGTGTGTGTGTGTGTGTGTGTGTGTGTGTGTGTGTGTGTGTGTGTGTGTGTGTGTGTGTGTGTGTGTGTGAGAGAGAGAGTTTCCATTATTAAACTGAGCCATGTGTATGGAATGATTTTAGTGCCAACAGAAATTGAATTTGAATTCTATAATTTTGTATTTGTATTAGGATATTGAATTTGAATGTAATATTTTGAATTTGTAATGTACAAATTGAATAATTGAATTCATAAATTGAACTTTTCATGATTTGAAATTGAATTGATTGAACATTGCATGTATGTGAGATATTGCATTCATTGTCTGTTTATCAAGTTAACAAACTATCATTTCAAGTTGATCAAAGTTTCATATATTCAACTTCTCAGATGCATTCAGATTCAGTTTTAAAATTAAGTTCTCTATATTCAGATTCAAAACCAGAGACAACATCCTGGTACTTTGCCAGCCAGTAAAGGTAGAGGAGAACAGATAGAATCAAAAGTTCACTGTGGTCAACAGAAGCTTTTGACGGTTTCTGAAGCCAATGTGGCATGTTGAAATCTTCCTATGAATTTGGCTCTAGCATTTGAATCGTTTGGCTATAAGCTATTACCCAATTCCTGAAAGCTAAGACTCTCTGGAACATGGACATGCCTTCTGTTTCCCTCTATGATGATCACAGGCTGCCTCCAAAAAAATGTCATGTGCCCAAACAACCGAAGTCCAAAACGAACAAAAAATGTCACATAATCTTGTCATATTATATGCACGAACTCTACCAAACTGTTTCGGCTGGGAAGCATGCCAATTTTGCTCACATAAGAATATAGTTGGATAGCCCTGTCATAGCCCTTCTAAGGATAGCCGTTCCACTCCCTATTTAATCTTGCTAAATTGTGTTTTTTGTGACATTCCCTTCTAACGCATGCCGGAGTCTTAGCGTTTCAGGAATGGGGTCATAATAGTTTATAGCCAAAACGGTTCAAATGCTAGAGCCAAATTCACAGGAAGAAAATAAATTCAACAAGCCACATTGGCTTCAGAAACCGTCAGAAGCTTCTGTTTAACACAGTGATACACATACAATGAATGCAATATCTACCACACTGAAATGTAATATATAAATATTGAATTGAATTTGTATATTCTTTTTTTACAGAATGCAATAATCACTATATCATGAAATACATGTTCAATTTATGAATTAAATCTAAATGTATGCATTAGAAATGAAAAAATATTACATTCAAATTCAACATCCTAATACAAATTCTACTGACATGCTTAGTTAAATGAAGGTTAAATAAAAACAATAAAAAAATACAAATTAAAAATTATGGGGTCCAGCAACATTAAGGCAGTTATATACAATTTAAAATATCACATGCCATTGCATTTCATAACACTTTTCACAACACATTGTGTGTTCCCTCAGGCAAGTACTCTACTACCACATCTCTACATTACAAAATCCATGTGTATTTTCTGTATGTGTAAGCGTGTCTCTGTGCCTGTGTGTGTCTCTTCACAGTCCCCGCTGTTCCATAAGGTGTATTGTTATCCGTTTTTAAAATCTGATTCTATTGCTTGCATCAGTTACCTGATGTTGAATAGAGTTACATGTAACATAGTCTGTTCTTGACTTGGGGATTGTGAAGAGAGCTCTGGTGGCATGTCTTGTGGGGTATGCTTGGGTGTCGGAGCAGTGTGCTAGTAGTTTAAATAGACACCTTGGTGGGTTCAGCATGCCAACACTTCTTAAAAAAACAAGTAGTGATTAAGTCAATCTCTCCTCCACTTTGAGCCATGAGTAAATTACGTAGCTCTCCACGTACATTTTAGGGCCAGCCGTGCTGCCCTATTCTGAGCCAATTGTAATTTTCCGAGGTCTGTCTTGCAGTCATGTGGCACCTGACCACATGACACACTGTCTTTACGCCAGTGGCATGCCATTATTAAAGATTTTGCGAAAGTAAGGGGCCTAGACAGCTGCCCTGGGGTATTCCTGATTCTACCTGGATTATGTTGGAGAGGCTTCCATTAAAGAACACCCTCTGTGTTCTGTTAGACAGGTAACTCTTTATCCACAATATAGCAGTGGGTGTAAAGCCATAACACTTTTTTGAGGCATTAGACTATGATTGATAATCAAAAGGCCACACTGAAGTCTAACAAAACAGCTCCCACAATATTTGTTATCATAAATTACTCTCAGCCAATCATCAGTCATATGTGTAAGTGCTGTGCTTGTTGAATGTCCTTCCCTATAAGCGTGCTGAAAGTCTGTTGTCAATTTGTTTACATTAAAATTGAATTGTATCTGGTCAAACACAATTTTTCCCAAAACTTTACTAAGGGTTGGAAACCTTCTGATTGGTTGGCTATTTGAGCCAGTAGTAAAGCAATCTTTTTTTGCTTCCCTTCAGGCCTGAGGGCACACACTTTCCAGTAGGCTTAGATTGAATATATGGCAAATACGAGTGGCAATATTGTCCGCTATTATCCTCAGTGATTTTCCATCCAAGTTGTCAGGTCCCCGGTGGCTTGTCATTGTTGATAGACAACAATAGTTTTTTCACCTCTTCCACACTCACTTTACATAATTAGAAATTACAATGCTTGTCTTTCATCATTTTATCAGTTATACTTGGGTGTATAGTGTTAGCGTTTGTTCCTGGCATGTTATGCCTAAGTTTGCTAATCTTGCCAATTAAAAAATCTTTAAAGTAATTGGCAATATTAGTTGGTATATCGTTTACGGCGCTCCAAAGCTTTTTACTATCTGTCACAATCGCAGTTAGACAGGACCCAAGGCGCAGCGCTGTGTTGCAAAAAACATTCATTTTATTACACAAAATACCAAAAGGCGAGACAGCAACCATGAACAGGCGTGCCCAAAAGAAAACACACAAACACAGCTGGGAATACTAAACTTAAATAGGCTCCCCAATTAGAGGCAATGCGGCGCAGCTGCCTCTAATTGTGGACCAATTCCAAAACGAACATAGAGAATTCCAGAGAGGTCTCTGGACATTAAACCCTGGAAACCATAAAGGTTTCCAGAGACCTCTCTGAACATAAACCCTTACACTATCATTCTTTATATAATTGATCTTTGTTTCATAGTATAGTTTCTTATTATTTTTATTCAGTTTAGTCACATGATTTCTTAATTTGCAGTACGTTCGCCAATCGATTGAGCAGCCAGACTTATTTTCCATCCCTTTTGCCTCATCCCTCTCTACCATACAATTTTTCAATCCACAGGGATTTTACAGTCATTTTCTTAATGGGTGCATGCTTATTAGTAACTGGAATAAGCAATTTCATAAATGTGTCAAGTGCAGCGTCTGTTTTTCATTACACAGCACAGACCAACAAATATTATTTAAATCAACAACATAGGAATCACTACAAAACTTATTGCATGACCTCTTATACACTATATTAAGCCCAGTCTTTGTAACTTTGGTTTTCCTAGATACTGCGATCACTACATCCAATGGATGTGGATACTGCTTTAAAGAAAATGTCTCTAACGTTAGTAAATATGTGATCACCTCTTTTGATTTGATTTGATCAATACATGTTGATGATTTAATTCCTGTTCTGTTTGTATCTACCCTGGTAGGTTGACTGACAACCTGAACCAGGTTGCAGGAACTGGTTAGAGTTTGAAGCTTTTTCTTGAGTGAGCAGCTTGATGAAAGCCAATAAATATTTCAATCAACCAGAAAATATACCTCACTGTTGATATCGCGTACATTATCAAGCATGTAATCCACATAATGACTGTTAGCACTTGGTGGTCTATAGCAGTTTCCCACAAGAATGGGCTTTAGGTGAGGCAGATGAACATGTAGACATATTTCTTCAACAGTATTTAACATATGATCCTCTCTAAGCTTTACATGAATGTGGTTCTGAATATAAACAGCAACTTCTCCACCATTGGCATTTCTGTATTTTCTATAGATGTTATAACCATGTATTGCTACCACTGTATCATCAAAAGTATTATGTAATACAATTTCTGTTGGCACTGAAATCGCTCTAAACATGTGGAGCAGAACAATTCCCAGAACTGACCCTCCCTCCATCTCAGGGAGAAACAGCTCAGGAGCTATGTTCTAGAATTACTCCCTGGATTTCCATAGGTGCTTGTTGAATAATTATGCTTACATAATCAATTATTGCCTTGATTGTCTTGCTAGCCTTGCATTGCTTTTATTGTTGGTGAGAACAGGTTGATAACATGGAAAAATATTGTGTGCTTTAGAAGTCAAGTAGAAAGAGACTTTGTATGAATTGGAAGTATTAAAGTAAATATATACTGTAGATGTAGAAGCCGTGGAGTTATTTCCTAGTGTCTAGTCACTTTAGTGATGGAATGATTCCATGTTTCCTTCAGGCGTTATCCTGTCCCGTCCTTTCTATTTCTGTGCTCAGAAAAAAATAGAATATACTCTAGATCTATCCTTGTCACACAGACAGGGTTAGGTGCCATATCCAGCAGATAAAATAGTATCAACTGGCAAAGACCCAGAGTGGTGAAAATATGACCACGCAACCCATATGAAGGTCTGAAAAATGTGGGGTCATCTGTGGTTCTCTCCCCTCTTGGTCCCTTTCTGTGCCCACAATCCCTCTCTGTCCCCTCCATCCCCCTCTGTCCTCTCCACAGCCACAGCACCCGAGTGGGGTCACGGCCAGGGATCAGTCATTATTGATGGCGACCCTGGAGCAATTAGGGTTAAGTGCCATGCTCAGATTTTTCACCTAGTTGGCTCGGGATTTGGTTACTGGCCCAACGCTCTAACCGCTAGGCTACCTGCTGTCCTATTGTTATGTGGAACACAGGCAGCCTTGTGTGGTGCTGACCTCTAGCATGCAAATGTCCCCCAGCCTTCTAGAACCCACTCAGATTACAAACACAGGCAGGTGAGAGCACACAGAGTCTATTGTCTCACCGGAGAGGACCAACTCACAGGGCCGACAGAGAATCAAGGCTTATCCAATACTGCACATATCACCTTTTGTCCTTTTTCCCTAAATAGGGATAACCTTTCTCCCCTGTTTTACACTGGCTATCACAGGCTATGACGCGCAGGCAGTATCTATAATACATTATAAAACATAATCCCCTCACAGCAGAGCAAGCCAGATGGCCTACATGAATGAATGTCTGTATTGACTTAACAACTTCCCACTGGGAACACACACACTGGTTGAATCAACGTTGCTTCCACGTCATTTCAATGAAATGACGTTGAACCAACGTGGAATAGGAGTGGGTATACTATAGGAAGGCAGTTTACTGGAGGAAGTGTGTATACTGTAGGAAGTGTGTATACTGTAGGAAGTGTGTATACTATAGGAAGTGTGTATACTGTAGGAAGTGTGTATACTATAGGAAGTGTGTATACTGTAGGAAGTGTGTATACTGTAGGAAGTGTGTAAACTGTAAGAAGTCAGGTTATTGGAGGAAATGTGTATACTGTAGGAATTACGTTTACTGTAGGAAGTGTGTATACTGTAGGAATTACATTTACTGTAGGAAGTGTGTATACTGTAGGATAGTAGTTCTCAACTGGCTTTGTCTCGGGATCCAAATTGAACCAGGTTGTCTCAGTCACGACCCAATATTCTCAATACGAAAAATAATCGGCAAAATACAATCTGGATTTTTTGTTTTATGCTTAATTGATAGTAAATGTATCAATTATTTGACAAGGGAACAACACTCCCACCTCTTTCATTGTCAATAATGAAATGTTGCCCATAATATTGATGAAGAATGTTAATAAAGTCACTGGTTTGAGACCACAAAATCAACCAAAATACTGTAATTTAAAAATGTACATAGTATTAACCTCTCTCAGTGTAGCCTTTCTCAGCTGATGTTTTATTAGTCTGTTAGTGGGACAATGTTACTTGAAACAGACCCACTGGGATGATTAAAAACACTGGAGCTCAAAGTTAAAGGGCAGAGAGTTTAATTAGCTACATCTATGATGGAAGGAACTAATCACTAATCATTGGTTGTTGACGTCCTGTTAAGTTACTATCGTTGTAGCAAATCAGTCTGAGCAAGTAGCACTGGTTGACGTAAAGGTTGTTGCTTCTGAAGATGTTATGTAATCCATACATAATCCCTTTGTAGGAAGTGTCCCACCCTGAAGGACATAGCTTCCCTGTTGGAGATTAGCAGACAGATGTGACTTCTGATCCTGCATAGGGACATCTTGGTCATCCATAAAGGCTGTTGTTGAGAAACCCTTCCCTTAAAGTTGAAACTATCCCATGATGACACATAACGAGATCCACAGACACACACATCCAGCACACAGCAGGCCAGCTGCAGGGGGAATGCACACAACTTCAAAGACCAATTCTGTACTGAGGAACCTGTGACCTTCAACACAGATGGACAATATCATGGGGACAACAACTTCTTACAGAGTATTACAATAACTCAAACAGGGATGCTATTGATTACACCGCTAATTGTTTACATATGTAGAAATAAACTGGGATGATATGCTTTGCTGATTCCGGTTGTAATTGATATATAGGACGATAGTCAGTTGGTTTAAAGAGCACAAACTGATCTGGGTAGAGATGAACAGGAATAGTATATTGATTATACTCCTAATGTATGACAGATGTAGTAATAAACAGTGCATGATACTGGTCTCTGGTTCAGCAGCTGTGAGATAGATGACAGTGTGGGAGGGACCGCGTGATGTCATGCAGGAAGAATGACTTCTGAGGGGGTAGTCTCTATTTACCACGGTTACAAAGTCATAAACCATGCCCATTTGTACATTTTCTCTTCTTAAAATGTGATTTTAAACCTAACCCTAATCTTAACCCTAACCTTAGCCACACTGCTAACCTTATGCCTAACCTTAAATTAAGACATATTTTATAGCCAATTTGAGTGGAAACCCTCTAAGGGACAGAAGAAAGTCAGCTGGTGCTCCACTTCTCTTTCCTCTGAACTGGAAGTAATTTTCTCCTGTAGCTTCACTATAAAGGATCAGAGTCTGTCCCTGTGTCGTCTTGAGTGTGCTGTATGGGATTCTCTGGTTTGGTCATCCCGTCTTTCCTGCCCAAGCCCTGTTCTCTCTGTTTAACAAACACAAAACAAATTGTTTTCTTAAACTGTAGAAAACTTTCCGTATTAATTGTTGACATTTGCTATGTTTAGATAGGGTCGCAGCATGTTGCTCTGATAAACATTAGCTAGCTGTGGGACAAAGTTACTCTTCATATTGGGAATGTTTTCCTGGTAACATGACACTCTCTCTCTCTCTCTCTCTCTGTACTGAACTAACCATCTGTGCCCCATGACAGAGCTACTGCCATAGAGAAAACACAAGACTGAACATCACACCACAGACTGCCTCATTGATGAACACTAGCCTATCCTAACCCTAACCCAACCCTAACTCATAAACATCTGTTTCTTTCTTTAGATTAAGCATCTATTAGCCAGCCACAGTTTGATGAAAAAACAATTGTGAGGTGAAATATGATCTTTCACAAAACCTAACTCATTGTAGTATAGCCTTGAGACCAGTTCAAACAAACTAGTCATCACTCATCACTATGTCCCTGGCTCATCTACTCCCTAAACTTGGTACAGTATTCTGTAGTTGGACTGTTTAGGATTATACATAAGGTTAACAGTGTGGTTAAGGTTAGGGTTAGGGTTAGGTTTAAAATCCGATTTTAAGTTGTAGAAATAGGTGGGGTATAGCCATAATTATGACTTTATGGCTGTGGTAACTAGTAACAACCCTCTCTCTCGCTCTCTTTCACACACACACACACACACACACACACACACACACACACACACACACACACACACACACACACACACACACACACACACTACACCACAGTTGGGCTCAATTGGAATTGAAGGCCGTCAATTCAGGAAGTGATTTGAACATAAAATTTTAGAAATCTAAAAACTTTTGAAAGAAATAGCTTCTACCTTTCAGTTTACTGAGAAGTCATTACAAATAAAATTCACTCTCTGATTCAGAGAGCTTGGGTTAAATGTGGAAGACAAATTTCGGTTGAATGCACTAAGTTGTACAACTGACTAGTATCCCCTTTCCCTTCCCTTCAATTCAGTCTGTATGTCCATAACCATCTCTACATCTCTTTATTTTGCCTTTATTTCAACCCCCAACTCAATCTCTCTCTCTCTCTCTCTCTCTCTCTCTCTCTCTCTCTCTCTCTCTCTCTCTCTCTCTCTCTCTCTCGTTGGTAAGGGTAGCCACTGAGACCTCTTAGCCTTGTTCCATAATGACCATGTAGGGCAGTGCACTGAATGTCCTCGGCAGAACACAATTAATTTCATATATCATAACATTTTGATGCTCAACACAGGGATTCCGTTTGCACTTGGCTGGAGATCATGAACAGTCTTGCAGATGCATGTGATAGCTGTTTCTGGACCTCTGTTTATTGAAGGATAACACAGTCCCTTTGAAGTGAATAAAGATAAGATTGTAATACTGTAGAGGCCACACATATGGATATATTATCCACACTGTGTAGTAGGCAGAATGGCTCCATGTGATTAAGTCTGCGTCCCAAATGACACCCTATTCATATGTAGCAGTGTTTCCCAACTCTGGTTCTTGAGTACCTCCAGCAGTACACATTTTCATTGTAGCCCTGGACAAACACACCTGATCCAACTAATTGAGGGCTTGATGATTAGTTGACAAGTTGAATCAGGTGTGATTGTCCAGGGTTACAGTAAAAATGTGTACTGTTGGGGGTACTCGAGGACAAGGGGTTGTGAAACACTTCTATATACTGCATTGCTTTTGATCAGAGCCCTATGGGCCCTGGCGAAAAGTAGTTCAATATTTAGGGAATAGATTGCCATTTGAGGAAAATCCTAAGTAAGTTACAGTGGTGGGTTATTTGAAGCACACTGTAGTCACAATGTTGACAGTTAACATTAGGAAATGTGCATGTCCATGAAGTATACATTCCCCTCTATTGCATAATATAGAAATGCAAATGGAGCTTGATCAGATCTGTTCCGGCCTGTCCTAGCCCTAGCATGGTGAGTTATGTTTGACTGCTCAGCATGTTATTATGCTGTGAATGGGAACCATGCTGGTTAGCACGTCTACAACTGAACCAACATGGCCTCTATCGTGTGGATATGCTTTTCTCTGTCCATCATACAGGTGATCACTGATTAGAAGGGAAGGATACAATCCATTGGTACTGCAGTGCAGTGCAGATCTTGAGGCCCAGGTATTTGAATACCTGTCCGGTTCTAGAACCTTGCTTTGCTCTTGTGGTAGTTGATCAACGTTCCATTCCATTTTAGTCATAGTCAAAGCCACGACTTTGGTGTTCCCAGCACTATGCTCCACCATGGTTCCATCTGCAGCAGTGTGTATAGTCTCTTCTCTCTTCAGAGTATGTGTTCCTCTCTCTTCTGTTCAGGTGAGTTGGGGTCAAGCAGACCCTCCGTGTCGGTATATCATTATATAACATGACAATATGACAACAATGGGGCGTAACCTCAGAGCAGAGCTTTGTTTGTTCTCTTCCCTCGGTTGATATGGTTTGTCTCTGCTTGTTACCTCACACACTGACTGCCCAGGGAATAGGCTCTGTGGGGAGTTCTCCTGAGAGAGGACTAGCTGCATGACAAATACTGCACACTGTCATTTTAGCATACAACATGCTTAAGGGAATATTGTATTTATTCTTTATTTAACCAGAGAAGTCACATTGTATGGGACTATGTATCTAACAAGTTCCCCCTAGAAATATCTCTTTGGTTTTGCTGTATTTTGTCCATATGGTTTAGTTGGTTATATGTATACCAAGCAAGGTTGTGTTTTTTTTTATTACTTGCTCATTGTTTGGTATTGAGAGGATAGTGGTTGTTGAACTGCCAGCATCACAGCACTACAGGTCACCAGATAGACACTCATTGGGGCCGAAGCTTTTCAACTCTGAGAAACACAATGTCATACCTTATGTGGTGTAAAAACCTCCTAATGTACTTACGCAGGATGTCAAGAGGTGTTTGTATCTGTGCTGTTAGTGGGGCTATGTGGTGTGCGTTTGTGTGTAATCTCATCCACCAGCCAGATCTTTCTATAGTAACAAATAGCAAGGCAGGAGCCAAGGGGAAAACCGCTGGTAGGCTTCAACAAGCAAAATGAACTTGCAACAGCCAAACATAGAACACAGGTTAAAGTACCCAGGGGATAATGAGGAAGATGGGCGACACCTGGAGGGGGGTGGAGACAAGCACACAGACAGGTGAAACAGATCAGGGTGTGACAATAATGACAAAGCGAAAACAGGTTTCTAGAAATGTTTGCAAAAAACAGAAATACCTTATTTACATAAGATGCATCCTGTTTCCATTGATCATTCTTGAGATGTTTCTACAACTTGATGGGAGTCCACCTGTGGAAATTCAATTGATTGGACATGATTTGTAAAGGCACACACCTGTCTATATAAGATCCCACAGTTGACAGTGCATGTCAGAGCAAAAACCAAACCTTGAGGTCGAAGGAATTGTCCGTAGAGCTCCAAGACAGGATTGTGTCGAGGCACAGATCGTGGGAAGGGTACCAAAAAATGTCTGCAGCATTGAAGAACCCCAAGAACACACCAAGACTCTTCCTAGAGCTGGCCACCCGGCTAAACTGAGCAATCGGGGGAGAAGGTCCTTGGTCAGGGTGACCAAAAACCGATGGTCACTCTGACAGAACTCTAGAGTTCCTTTGTGGAGATGGGAGAACCTTCCAGAAGGACAACCACTCCCTTCAGCACTCCACCAATCAAGCCTTTATGGTGGTGGCCAGACGGAAGCCACTCCTTAGTAAAAGGCATATGACAGCCCGGGTGGAGTTTACCAAAAGGTACCTAAAGACTCTCAGACAATGAGAAACAAGATTCTCTGGTCTGATGAAACCAAGATTCTTTGGCCTGAATGCCAAGTGGCACGTCTGGAGGAAACATGGCATCATCCCTACGGTGAAGCATGTTGGTGGCAGCATCATGCTGTGGGGATGTTTTTCAGCAGCAGGGACTGGGAGACTAGTCATGATAGAGGAAAAGTTGAATGGAACAAAGTACAGAGAGATCCTCCAGAGCGCTCAGGACCTCAAACTGGGGTGAAGGTTCACTTGTAGCATCATACCCATGAAGACTCGAAGCTGTAATCGCTGCCAAAGGTGCTTCAACAAAGTCCTGAGTAAAGGGTCTGAATACTTATATAAATTTGATATTTCTGTTTATATTTTTTATAAATTAGCAAAAATTTCAAAAAAACTGTTTTTGCTTTATCATTATAGGGTATTGTGTGTAGATTGAGGGAGGGGAAACGATTTAGAATTTTAGAATAAGGCTGTAACATAACAAAATGTGAAAAAAGTCAAGGGGTCTGAATACTTCCCTAAGGCACTGTTTACAGTACCTAGTCATATTCATATGCACTTGCCCCCTACCAGGACCAAATCCTTAACAAATTGGCAATTGCAACCAATACACTGGTTCTACAATGTAAAATATTTTTTCCCTGTTTTTCATTACATTGTTAAACATTACATTGTTAATCATAATATTTCAGTACAGTTCACAAACTGAAAACTTTTCATAATGTTCTGTTTAGTCACAGTAGGCATAGCCCACAGCCTCCCAATCGTGACGCGCAGGCCATGTATTTCTATGCGTTTTCAGGCACGTGGGGAATTGATAAACATTTAACAAAGGTAACATAATTCACACATTTACTTTTACTCCACTACATTCCTAAAGAAAATAATGTACTTTTTACTCCATACATTTTCCCTGACACCTAAAAGTACTTTTTACATTTTGAATGCTCAAGCAGCACAGAATTATGGCACCTATCAATATAACGCGTTGTCATCCCTACTGCCTCTGATCTGGCGAACTCACGGAACACAAATACTGTGTTTGTAAATGTTGTCTGAGTGTTTTAGTGTGTCCCTGTCTGTCCGTAATTAAAAATAATACACAAATTGTGCCGTCTGGTTTGCTTAATAAAAGGAATTTGATGTATAGCATTTACTTTGACTTTTTACTTAGTATGACAATTGAGTACTTTTTCTACCACTGTACTTAAGTACATTTAAAACCAGATACTTTTAGACTTTTACTCAAGTAGTATTTTATTGGGTAACATTAACTTTTTCTTGAGTCAATTTCTGTAAAGGTATCTTTACTTTTACTCAAGTATGACAATTTAGTACTTTTTCCACCAATGGAAGTAGTCATAGATAGGTCTATATTATATGCTATAACATGTACCTTACATAATGATGGGTTGTGGATGGTTTATACCAGGGGTGTCAAACTCATTCCATGGAGGGCCTAGTGTCTGCAGGTTTTTGTTTTTTCCTTTCAATTAAGACCTAGAAAACTAGGTGAGGGAAAATCTTTACTAATTAGTGAACTTAATTCATCAATAAAGTACAAGGGAGAAGTGAAAACATGCAGACAATCTTCCCTCCGTGGAATGAGTTTGACACATGCTTTATAGCGTACATACTGTACCTACAGGTAACTGCCAAAATAAAGGAAACACCAACATAAAGTGTCTTAAGGGCATTGGGCCACCACGGGCAGCCAAAACAGCCTCAGTGTGCTTTGGCATAGATTCTACAAGTGTCTGGAACTCTGTTGGAGGGAGGCAACACCATTCTGCAGAAATTCCATAATTTGGTCTTTTGTTGATGGTTGTGGAAAATGCTCTCTCAGGAACCACTCCAGAATCTCCCACAAGTGTTCATTTGGGTTGAGATCTGGTGACTGACACAGACACACACACACAACCTTTAAACCCCCTATGCTCCTTTGAGACCCCTCTTTTAAGTCATGGAAGTCAGAATAATGGGAAACTGGGCGTTTTTATACATGACCCTAAGCTTGATGGGATGGTAATAGCTTAATTAACTCAGGAACCACACCTCTGCTTTTAATATACTTTGTATCCCTAGAGTGTTTCCTGTATTTTGGCAGTTACCTGTATATTAGCGTTGATATAGATATCTCAAGTACAATAAATAATAGTCCAGTAAAAAAAAGAATGTGTAGGCAACTATACTCCTATGTTATTTCTCTGTTAGCCAACTGTACTGTACATGCAGATCACACAGTGAGCAAAGCTATACCTTTGAAATTAGAGAGGAGTATTACACTTAAAGGAGGTTCATGACCTTAAGCTGTGATGTTGTGGTGGTAGCTACAGTCATTAGACTCAATGTTCAATAATGGTTGATCATCATGATGTCAGAGAGATGCAGCTTGTTCTGCCTGCCGTACAGTAACTGTTCCCGATTACTCACTACCTTTCTGCCTCTCTGCAGGGCCTATGGGGTCAGTGCTGTGTGTGTGCGTGTGTGTGTGCGTGTGTGTGTGTGTGTGTGTGTGTGTGTGTGTGTGTGTACTGTGCAGAAGGTGAAATGAACAACCAATTGGGCAACTTCAGAAGAAGAGTTGGCAGGCTAATAGAGACAGTATGGAGTGCAGGAATGCATTTTTGATTTGTCTAGTGCCTAGCCTCGTGTGGCATCATGTGTCTGTGGAGGGGAAGGGGGAAGTAGACATTGTGCTCTAATGTCTACGTCCAAAATGGCACCCTGTCTCCTATAGGTCAAAAGTAGTGCAATATGTAGGGCATACTGTAGGATACCATTTTGGATTGGGATGCACCATTAGCATTGATTGTATGTATGACTGTGTGTCCTAATTTCACCATTTTCATTTGTCTATGATTTTCCATGCACCTTTAATGTACTTCATGCTGATGATCCTATAGGATGAGATGGGTATAAGTGCGTAGGGGCTAAGGTTCCAATTGAGCCAGTAACCGAATGGATGGTATTATGGCATCAGAGGCGTAAGCAGTGAAAGCCATTGATTATTGTTACTGCAGCTCAGTGATGACATCTACAGTTAATCTAAAGTAGTGCAGCTCAGACTGGCTCCACACGTTTCACTGCATCAAACGTCCATCGTACTCAGTCTGGCTGCTCATCCTGAGTTATTGGTTATTCTGTTGCTGGAGGGTTTAGATGGATTTCAGGGCATTTTGTCTCTCTACTCTACTTTATTATATGTTCCTGGAAGAAAGAACACGTCACTAGGTTGTTAAGGTTTATTAGATAGCCTTTGAATGATTAAGGTCAGTAACTGTCTGCAAAATGTAGATTGTTTCTAATATAACAGTGTAAATGTTATATTTTACCCAGACCTGGGCTCAGTTGTAATGGGTATATAATACCTGCGATGCCGTTCAAATCCCCATTAAAGCTGCAGTAGCATTTAATCTATCCAATTTCACAGCATGAAAAGCAAACATTACATTTGTGACTCGTGTGTGTTAGTAGACCTGCTGCTCATTTTGAGAAGAAATTACTGCAGCTGACGGTGCCAGCTAATTTCCATATCAAGTAATATTTTTGTATGCATGTCTCAGTTAGCTGTGGAACGGTTTCAAGTATCTTCAAATAGCCCATCGTTGTCTGATGTGTGATAACATCACGAATAAAAACAAAAATAACCTGGTAGCCAGACAACGCTTGAAAATATCCAAGTCCTTGTCAATTACACAGTGTTGGTGTGTTGGATGAACAGTAAAAGGGTGTGCCTACATTGAATTCTCTCTCTCACTCACTCACTCACTCTCACTCACTCTCACTCTCACTCTCAATTATCATCTTGTCCTTCCTGTGACACCAAGTGCTGTAGATGTCCTGGAGGGCAGGAAATGTGCCCCCGGTGATGCGTTGGGCTGACCGCACCACCCTCTGGAGAGGCCTGTTGTTGTGGATGGTACAATTGCTGTACCAGGCGGTGATACAGCCCAACAGGATGCTCTAAATGGTGCATCTGTAGAAGTTCATGAGGGTTTTAAGGGCCAAGATGAATATCATCCACCTCCAGAGCTTGAAGAGGCGTTGTTGACTCTTTTTCACCACATTGCCTGTGTGGATGGACCATTTCAGGTAGTCAGTGATGTGTACGCCAAGGAACTTGAAGCTTTCCACGCTCTCCACTGCGGCCCCATCGATGTGGATGGGGCTTGCTCTCTCTGCTGTCTCCTGAAGTCCACAATCAGCTCCTTTGTTGTGATGACGTTGAGGGAGAGGTTATTTTCCCAGCACCACTCCGCCAGGGACCTCACCTCCTCCCTGTAGGCTGGCTTGTCGTTGTTGGTAATCAGGCCTACTACTGTTGTGTCGGCAATAAACTTGATGATTGTGTTGGAGATGTGCGTGGCCACGCAGTCATGGGTGAACAGGGAGTACAGGAGGGGGCTGACCACGCACCCTTGTGGCACCTCCGTGTTGAGAATCAGTGTGGAGGAGGTGTTGTAGCCTACCTTCAGTATCTGGGTTCGGCCTGTCAGGAGGTTCAGGACCCAGTTGCACAGGGTGGGGTTCAGACCCAGAGCCCGGAACTTAGTGAACTTAGTGATTCCAAAATGCTAAGGCCAGCTCTGTCTGTGTGTGTGAGTGTGTCAAATCAAATCACAAATGACAATATAAAAAGAATGAAATTCTTACTTATAAGCCCTTAACCAACAATGCAGTTCAAGAATTAGAGTTAAGAAAATATTTACTAAATAAACAAAAGTAAAAACAAATCTAATATCAATGTAACACAAGAAAATTACATAACAATAACGAGGCTATATAATGTGCGGGGGTTACTTAGTGAATGTTGACCTGTTTAAAGGTCTTGCTCACATCGGCTACGGAGAGCGTGAACACGCTCTCAAGCATGCTTCAGTGTTGCTTGCTTCGAAGTGAGCATAAAAGGCATTCAGCTCGTCTGGTAGGGTTGCGTCACTGGGCATCTCACGGCTGGGTTTCCCTTTGTAGTCCGTAATAGTTGCAAGCCCTGCCACATCCGACGAGTGTCAGAGCCGACACAACAGTTGTGTGGCTGTTCAAATATAAATATATTGACTCAGAGACAGACCAAGCCCCGCTCAGGTAATACCTCCCATCCTTTCTAAGCGTTATAGTCGTACTGTTATCTATACTGCCAGTGGCGTTGTCAGTTGTAATCTTGTACCCATTAGTTTGAACTCCACTCTTAGATCTGGTATTATTTAGCTCAAAAGAGAAGCTCATTGTGGTCTGCTCACCCAGTGCTTTTAGTTAAAATGTGAATTCCACAAACTTGAATACCCCCTTGGTTTTCAAATCACGTATAGGGCTTGCGCTGTTGCATGACAGCAACCAAAGCCCATGTATGTCAGTTTATAACATTCCATCATTGGTTACGCTGAGAGTTCCTCATATTGACATTGGCTGCGGCCTCAGGCCATATGGTGCTAACCTTCGGAAAGTAATTCAAATATTCTACTCCTTCCTCTACTACTAATAAGGATAGACCAAACGATGCAGTTCTATGCAATCTTATAGCCATAACAACTATATCAATATCAACCATCAGACAGGGCCTGATGGAGACTCCATGTGACGGGTTGATGCATCTGAATATTAGGAGCTTACTTCCTAAACAGGATTATATCAAGATCTGGGCTATGCAGACGAATCCGTGGCGTACATAACCCAGTTTGTGAATATTCATATTTTTTTATTTAACTAGGCAAGTCAGTTAAGAACAAATTATTATTTGCAATGACAGCCTAGGAATAGTGGGTTAACTGCCTTGTTCAGGGGCAGAATGACAGATTTTTACCTTGTCAGCTCATGGATTCGATCCAGCAACCTTTCGGTTATGGGTCCAACACTCTAACCACTCGGCTACCTGCTCCAAACTTGGCCTAGTCCTAAACATCCTTCAAAGTCAACTCTGATTGATCTTATTTGAATGAACACACCAGAGAAATGTGTTTCTACTTTTGTTATCGCCGAAGACATTAGTGACCATTGCCCAGTTGTTTGTGTTAGAGATGTGACAGTACAAAAATCTAAGCCTTGTACCATCACAAAGAAAAACTTTAGTGTTTTTTTACATTATCTTTATTTTAGTGACCTTGATTGTATTTCAGCTATCCATGAACCTGATTTAGCTTTGAGCCTTTTTGCAGATTTCTTCAATATTAATGTGGATAATCGTGCTCCCTTTAAAACATTAAGGGTTAAATGCCTGGTACACTCCAGAATTATCAGAAGTCATTCATAAAAGAGATGATGCTTGGGTCAAGGCCAGGAACAAAGGCTTAGGCCCGGACTGGAAAGCTTTTAAGTAACTGAAGGATCATCGTGTAAGACAAATCAGAAAGGCTAAATAGGATTATTATGTAAGCTCTCTTTCGGATTGTAATGGGAACCCGGTTAAATTCTGGAAAACTGTCAAATCCCTGAATGGTTCTACTTCCTCCCCTCTGCCACAACAAATTAATTCAGACTGGCCTCATTACAGAAAAAATGCCATCATTGATGCATTTAATCACCATTTTATTTGATATAACTTCTAAGCCTATTCACAATGATATTGGGTTGGATGCTGATATGGGAAATTTGCTGAATGATTAGAGAAATAATAGTATGGTTCTCCAATCGTAGGCGTTCTCGCATATAAATACTTAGGCATTTGGATTGATATGGATTTGATGTTTAAAAAACATGTAGATGAGCTGATTAAGAAGCTAACAGAAACATGTTGTGCCTTTCTCTAAGCAATGGGAAGCAGATTATTCAGTCAACCTTTTTATCTATTCTTGAATATGGTGATAATATTTTTTCAAGGTTCAGCTGCTAGTACTCTTAAATCTTTGGATGCTATCTACCACAGAGCCCTTAGTTTTGTTACAGATGACAGTTTTGATACTCATTACTGCATCCTGTATGAAAAGGTTAGCTGGATATCTCTACATTACTCCCATTTTGTTAACAAAACCCTGCTTCATAAACTTCTGTCTTATCTAACTTTGCTGTTGAAGTATAGACATTTGAGTTGCCTAAACTGTTCACAGGATTGGTTAACTCTTCAGGTTGCTAGGGTCTCCACCGAGCTAGGTAAATCTGCTTTTAGTTTTAATGCAATCTACTGCTGGAATAAAATTTGAATACATTTTATCTTGATGTTCTAGTGCCGTTCAGGCAATTTAAAGTATTGATTGTGGACTTGTTTGTGGAGTGATACAGCAGGTTTTCTGGGTGATCTGTGATGTTTTATTTGTGCTTGCCATGACTGTGTTTTTGTATTTGAATGTATAGTGCCTTCGGAAAGTATTCAGACCCCTTGACTTTTCCCAAATTTTGTTATATTACAGCCTTATTCTAAAATGGAGTAAATAAAAACAAGCAATCTACACACAATACCCCATAATGACAAAGTGAAAACAGGTTTTTAGAAACTTTTGCAAATGTATTAAAAATAAAAAACAGAAATATCTTATTTACATAAGTATTCATACCCTTTGCTACGAGACTCAAAATTGAGCTCAGGTGCATCCTGTTTCCATTGATCATCCTTGAGATGTTTCTACAACTTGATTGGAGTCCACCGGTGGTAAATTCAATTGACTGAACATGATTTGGAAAGGCACTCACCTGTCTATATAAGGTCCCACAGTTGACAGTTAATGTCAGAGCAAAACCCAACCCATGAGGTCAAATAAATTGTCTGTAGAGCTCAAAGACAGGATTGTGTCGAGGCACAGACCTGGGGAAGGGTACCAAAAATGTTCTGCAGTATTGAAGGTCCCCAAGAAGACTGTGGCCTCCATCATTCTTAAATGGAAGAAAATTGGAACCCCCAAGACTCTTCCTAGAGCTGGCCACCCGTCCAAACTGAGCAATTGGGGGAGAAGGGCCTAGGTCAGGGAGGTGACCAAGAACCCAATGGTCACTCCGACAGAGCTCCAGAGTTCCTTTGTGGAGATGGGAGAACCTTCCAGAAGGACAACCATCTCTGCAGCACTCCACCAATCAGGCCTTTATTGTACAGTGGCCAGACGGAAGCCACTACTCAGTAAAAGACACATGTCAGCCATTTTGGAGTTTCCTAAAAGGCACCTAAAGACTCTCAGACCATGAGAAATAAGATTCTCTAGTCTGAGGAAACCAATAGTGAACTCTTTGGCCTGAATGCCAAGCATCACGTTTGGAGGAAACCTGGCACCATCCCTATGGTGAAGCATGGGGGTGGCAGTGTCATGCTGTGGGGATGTTTTTCAGCGGCAGGGGTTTGGAGACTAGTCAGGATCGAGGGAACGTTAAACGGAGAGAAGTACAGAGAGATCCTCGATGAAAACCTGCTCCAGAGTGCTCAGACTGGGGTGAAAGTTCACCTTCCAACAGTACAATGACCTTAAGAACACAGCCAAGACGACACAGGAGTGGCTTTGGGACAAGTCTCTGAATGTCCAGCCAGAGCCCGGACTTGAACCTGATCGAATATCTCTGGAGAGACCTGAAAATAGCTGTGCAGCAACGCTCCCCATCCAACCTGACAGAGCATGAGAGGATCTGCAGAGAAGAATGGGAGAAACTCCCCAAATACAGGTGTGCCAAGCTTGTAGCATCATACCCAAGATGACTTGAAGCTGTAATTGCAGCCAAAGGTGCTTCAACAAATTACTGAGTAAAGGGTTAGAATACTTTTGTAAATGTGACATTTCTGTTTATATAATTTTTTTTATAAATTTGCAAACATTTTGAAAAACCTGTTTTTGCATTATGGGGTATTGTGAGTAGACTGATGAGGGAAAAAACGATTTAATACATTTTACAATAAGGCTGTAACGTAACAGAATGTTGAAAAAGTCAAAGGGTCTGAAGGCTTTCAGAATACCTTTCATTATAAGATATTTATTCTTTGATAGATTTCAGTTTTTGCAGTGTATGTGTTTATTTTGTTCTGTTTTCTGCCACTTGGAGGAGCTGCAGTTTTATCACTTTCTTTGTTGTCATTTCAGTCAGTGGGGTAGCTGGAAAACTAGCCGAGCCCAATCCTATTCCCAACACTACTCTCAGCTTGGCTTCTCCTTTAGGCTAGTCTCCTGTCCTCTCCCAAGAATCGATTTAGTTTCAAGAATGGACCCCTAGTTATCTTGGCACTTAATGGGCAAAACACAATTATTGAGTCAATAGTATGATGATTTGTTCTAGGTAAATTAAAAGGACGCAGAGTAGACAGGCCTAATTTCTGCCCATAGAAATGACATACATTGGAGAGGACAGGTAGAACTTTCAGAGGACCACACAAAGAGAGCACAGCCAATTGATTTCATAAGCAGTGTAATTTGGAATGGGTTGTAATATCGTTCAAAATAAAAGCGTTTTGAAAGAAGCATACCTTATCTGTTGATAATACAATTTTTGTTCTGAGAAAAGTGGTCAGTATTATTTTTTTCTCTGGTTTTGTATTGTGTCTTTGGACTATACATCTTTTGAAACTCTTTCCCACCCATAAAGGGTGTAGAGTTCGGTGCTCTTATATGTGTTTAGATACACATATAAGTGGCTCAGTGGTCTAAGACACTGCATCTCAGTGCTAGAGGGTCACTACAGACAACCTGGTTCGACTCCAGACTGTATCACAACCGGCCATGATTGGGAGTCCCATAGGGCGGCGCACAATTGGCCCAGCGTCGTTTGGCCGATGTAGGCCGTCATTGTAAATAAGAATTTGTTCTTAACTGACTTGCCTAGGTTAAATAAATAAAAAAATATTAAGGTAACTGCCAAAATAAAGGAAACACTGAAGTAAATGAGGGATACAAAGTACAGCATATTGAAAGCAGATGCCCTACTGTTAACAGGCCAATGCTGTTGTAACATCCATGAGACGCTGATATAATCTGTTGATGTCATCTCCCATTACATTAACATGACTGCATCACAGGCTGCAGGCATGCACAGTGCAGCTTCTGTTCTGATTGGTCATGAAATGCTGTAGAATCAGCATCGTGTTACTCTAAGCTCTGACAGATAGTTTACACAGTATAGAAACGATACAGCATGAAGCCAAGCACCCTCTTCACTGTACTGTAGAGCTCGGGATCAAGTCATTTGACCTAATACAATTACTAGAGTAAGAGGAAGTGATGGTCGTGAGGAATGATTCAATACTGGGGCACAGTCAGTTCAACAATTGGAGAGGGGTCGTAGATGTCTCCTGAAGTATTCTAGTAGCTGTTTGATGTGGCGTGTACTACACATACTCCATGACCTTTAGCAGTGGAGAGCCATATCTACACTCAGCTAATGTTATTCTACAGTCATCCCTCTCTCATCCCTCTCTCATCCCTTTCCATGTATCAAAAGGACGTCCAGAGAAATGGCGGGCATAAGTTAAGTTCCCTTCTGTCCTTAGTCAAAGGCCTGTAGATCGCAGTCTACAGTCTCCTCACTCTGTTTCAGACACAGTAGGATACGACTGGTGAGTCATTCAGAACTGATGCTAGACCTGACGAATCAACCCCCCACCGTCCCCCATAGAAAGTCTGCCGCCCCCAGACCCCAATCCCCCCCCTTACACATACACACACCCTGCCAGTGGTTTTGCATGAGTGGGATAGGCGTGTGACGTGTGTCCACCCTGCCGTGAGTCTCAGCTCTAGTGGAGACAGCTCATTACAGAATGGTAGCTGTTGGCAGTGAGGCCAGCTGAGTTGACGAGGCAGGCGTTGTTGTGATGTCACAAGGACTGAGACGTCAGTGTGCCATATGATCACTGGAGCATAGGAGACAGCTCACCTGTTTACTGTGCTGTGTATGTGTGTGTGTGTGTGTGTGTGTGTGTGTGTGTGTGTGTGTGTGTGTGTGTGTGTGTGTGTGTGTGTGTGTGTGTGTGTGTGTGTGTGTGTGTGTGTGTGTGTGTGTGTGTGTGTGTGTGTTCACGTTTGTTTAGTCTTGTATGATGTCAGCTAGAACTGCCAAGGTCATACAGAATACATGGCTTTGTTGCAAATAGAAGGATTTATTGACAATATTTTTGTACACATTTTACCTTGCATTTTCATATTCACTTTAATTTGTACTCACAGGCACATATTTGACCTTAGACAAGATAACTTCTATAACTAAATAAACAAACCCAACACCTGTGACAGCTGACTAGTGATTAACATAACTATACATTAACACCCATGGCACTGTAAGAGAGGCTCAGAATGATGGGCTGGAGTATTCACAGCTTGTTTAGCTAGAAAGCCTAATCACTCATGTGAGCTTTTTAATTTAGTATTTGCATGTTAAAAGGATTTTTTCCTTTTGTCTGAGCATGAATAACAGGTTGAATAATATATTGAATGCTCTCTCTCGCTCTCAATTTCAATTTCAATTCAATTTCAATTCAATTTCAATTTCAATTCAATTTCAATTCAATTTCAATTCAATGTAAGGTCTTTATTGGCATGGGAAACATATGTTTACATTGCCAAAGCAAGTGAAATAGATAATAAACAAAAGTGAAATAAACAATACAAAAATTAACAGTAAACAATACACTCACAAAAATTCCAAAAGAATAAATATCATATTATGTGCAAAGAGTTAAAGTACAAAAGGGAAAATAAATAAACATACATATGGGTTGTATTTTCGATGGTGTTCGTTCTTCACTGGTTGCCATTTTCTTGTGGCAACAGGCCACAAATCTTGCTGCTCTGATGGCACACTGTGGTATTTATTTTCATAGATATTGGAGTTTATCAAAAATGGGATTGTTTTCAAATTCTTCGTAGGTCTGTGTAATCTGAAGAAATATGTGTCTCTAATATTGTCATACATTTGGCAGGAGGTTAGGAAGTGCAGCTCACTTTCCACCTCATTTTTTGGGCAGTGTGAACATAGCCTGTCTTCTCTTGAGAGCCAGGTCTGCCTACGGCGACCCTTCTCAATAGCAAGGCTATGCTCACTGAGTCTGTACATAGTCAAAGCTTTCCTTAAGTTTGGGTCAGTCACAGTGGTCAGGTATTCTGCCACTGTGTACTCTCTGTTTAGGGCCAAATAGCATTCTAGTTTGCTCTGTTTTTTATTGATTCTTTCCAACATGTCAAGTAATTATATTTTTGTTTGCTCATGATTTGGTTGGGTCTAATTGTGCAAGCTGGTCCTGGGGCTCTGCTCACAAACACACAGACCCCACAGAGCCCCAGGACCAGCCGACTCTTCTCCAGGTTCATCTCTCTGTAAGTGATGGCTTTGTTATGGTAGGTTTGGGAATCGCTTCCTTTTAGGTGGTTGGTTGTAGAATTTAACGGCTCTTTTCTGGATTTTGATAATTAGCGTGTATTGGCCTAATTCTGCTCTGCATGCATTATTTTTAGTTTTACGTTGTACACTGTGGATATTCTTGCAGAATTCTGCATGCTGTCTCGGTTTGTAGTAATGGGACGGTAAATGGAGCGTTGGTGAAGTGTCATCCTTGTTTATTAAAATGAGGTGTTCTCACAAAGCATAAAATAAACAGGCGAGTATAACAAATAAAGTGTTCTGTTCTGTGCCACAGTGTAGACAAGCACAAACAGTGATCCACACACAGGTGGATGTGTGGGGAGCCTAAATAATCAATCAAACCTGTACAGCTGTCTCTGATTGAGGATCATTACTCCCCTAGTTAGGGTGTGAGGGCTTGATTGTGGTCCTTCCACTCCAACTGGTGGGAGTCAGAGGCCTAACCACAATCAAACCCTCACACATGCCGTCTCAATTTGGTGTTTGTCCCATTTTGTCAATTCTTGGTTGGTGAGCGGACCCCAGACCTCACAACCATAAAGGGCAATGGGTTTTAGAACTGATTCAATTATTTTTTGCAGGATCCTAATTGGTATGTCAAATGTTATGTCCCTTTTGATGGCATAGAAGGCCCTTCTCGCCTTGTCTCTCAGATTGTTCCCAGCTTTGTGGAAGTTACCTGTTGCGCTGATGTTTAGGAGGTATGTATAGTTTTTTGTGTGCTCTAGGGCAACAGTGTCTAGATGAAATTTGTATTTTGTGGTCCTGGCAACTAGACCTTTTTTGGAACACCATTATTTTTGTCTAACTGCGATGTTCTGTCAGGGCCCAGGGCCCTCCTTGGTTGGGGACAGAAGATTCTAGTAGGGTGAGGCCGGGTGCTGCAGACTGTTCTAGTGCCCTCGCCAATTCGTTGATATATATGTTGAAGAGGGTGGGGCTTAAAGCTGCATCCCTGTCTCAACCCACGGCCCTGTGGAAAGAAATTTGTGTTTTTTGCCAATTTTAACCACACTTGTTGTTTGTGTACATGGATTTTATAATGTTGTGTCCCCCCCCCCCCCCCCAACACATCTCTCTCTCTCTCTCTCTCTCTCAGAACTATCTCTCCTGCTTCAGACTCACTGTCCTACTTTCTTTTCACTTTATAGATTCTTCTTTCCCATTTCTACATAAGCATGTTGAAGGTGGCATTATATAGAGAGCGTTGTTTCATTCATAACGGTATGTAGCTTCTCAGGATGACTTGAATAACCCCCAAAAAGTTCCAAGGACAATTGGATCCTTGCTTTAGCTACAATAGCAGTATCTTTTAAAGTCAGTCAATGACGAAAGACTAGTAGTCAGTCAATCAGTAATTAATGAAGTTAGTCTGTAGTAGAAGCCTACAACCTCATCTGGCTCACATCAGAGGTCCTACTCTGCCTGGTATAACCTTGTTCACAAACAGTTCTCAGGGGAATCCCATCCCTTGGGGTTTGAGCCATCACTACTACAGCGACATTATCAAGCTAAGCTCTGTCGGTTTTTGTGACTTTAGTACAACTGCAACATTGCCACAACCCTGGATGTGCACTCATGGCACAAGACACTGTCTCAAAATAACACAAATACAGGAGATGGCAGACAACAGTTCTCATCGAGCCTGAATTCAATCAACACAATCAATGCAACACACAGCAAAGTGTCCCTTCCCCCTCCTCGGGTATCACAGCTTCAAACTGTGAGGTTTAATTATTTAAAAGAGAATAAAGTGTTTACCTTTACACTCCTTCCCTGACAAAAGCAACAGGGCTGAACTCACTGTGTGTTTGTGGCTCTACAGTAATGTCCCACAGGGGCTCTGGCACCATGACCAATTATGCTGTGCTCTCCACAGTCAAATCGATGAGCAGGCAGACACTGACCAAAGACTCTGTGATAATTGTGTGGGTGTCCTGGTGCTACTGCTGTGTTTAGTGTAGATTGTCCAGAGGAGAGGACTGGAGTGGAATATATAGTTTGTGTCGTGGCTCTCATTTAAAGTACATCCTCTCTGCTGATGAGAGCTGACACATTGGAATGGCCTTGATTCAGTTTTGTTGTTGACTTTGACGGTGTAGACAGGCAGTGTAATTTCCTTTGGCTTAAATGGTCCTAAATCTATTGTTGTAGCCATTGTGGTACAATTAAGCCCAGTTTGAAGAAATATATACATTTTGCAGAGTAAAAGCTACAGAGGTTTTAAATCTATTGTTACTGTGTGGAGACCAAGGAGCAGAGTAGAGCAGAGAGCTGGATGATTAACTGTGCCTTCTGTGGACTGTCATTAAACTATTCTCAGGTAGATAACAGCAGGAAGCAAGATTGAAACGTGTTTGGTTCTAATTAGGAAGAAACAGTTTTTTTTATCAAACTTCAATTACCCTCCAAGAGTGACTAAATATATTTTGTACACTCCTAGAAAAAAAAAGTTGTTATCTAGAACCTTAAACGGTTCTTCAGCTGTCCCCATAGGAGAACCCTATGAAGAATAATTTATGATTCCAGGTAGAACCCTTTTGATTCCATGTAGAACCCTTTCCACAGAGAACCCTTCTAGAACACTGTGTACAGTAGGTCTAAGTACCAACAAAAGGAAGACACACCACTTGTTATAATCAGTGGAAAGTGTCTCTTTTGTGTGTAACCTCCTAAAAAAATATATATATATACTGTATGTAATCTACATGTAAACACTGACCTGGTATGTATTTCTACATATGACTTGTTGCTAGTAGAAAGAGAAATTGGCATGTTCAGCTCAAATGTTTGTAGTCCAAATATATATTTGGGTGCCGGGTTCAAAAGGCATATACTGGAAGAAAGGAAAAAACAGCGCTCACTGAAATATTCCTTAAGTTTTAATGTCTTCTTTTTTACCAGCAGAGGTATAAACAAACGGACACGTTTTGGCGGCAACCTTCGTCTGCATTTGGAGAACAACAGAGATCCACCCATATTTATAGATGACGTCACATTGTTGTTGCTAGTAGTACCAGTGCTTGTCTTCACCACAGCAGTTGGCCAGTACTCTGCTGCTATTAACCTCCCTGTCACCTGAGGTCAATCCTAATCTGTTGTTTATTGGGTTTTTATATCTAGAGTGAACCTATTAGTGCCCAGTAAAACATGATTTTGACATGAAACAGATGATCGTTTTTTCAAACTACACTTAATGTAATAGGGATATCAAAACAAAGTATTGTTTTTGCTCACCTTGGTCCCTTGCTCTGTAATTGCAGTGTGTGTGGCTGGTGGAAGTGGGGGTTATTACAGTAGACCTTAGAAATAGAGGAGGATTGTATACTGGCTGGTAATTTACTGCCTTTTACCACCTGGGCTCTAATGCAGGCTAATGGGTCAGTGGAGTACAGCGCAGCTCCTTATTCACAGGTAGTATGCTGGTTTACACACACAATGCACGCATGGACACACACACACACACATGCACGCGTATGCACGCACAGACAAACACACACACATACACATACACACACACAAACCCAGTTTGGTTGCAATGCACGCACACACACACGCAAATACGCACACACAACTGCACACACACACACATGCACATGCATGCACGCACACCACACACACCCACATACACATGCACGTGCATGCACGCACGCACACACACACACACACACAAACACACACAAACACACACACACACATACACACACACAAACCCAGTTTGGTTGCCGTGGAGACAAATGTACTCAGGTCATATAACCCCCATGAGAACTGAATCAACTGATTTGTCTCAGTTGATTACTTGGTCTGCATCTCCAATGACTGGATTAGGAAGACATTAGATGAGGAAAAGTGTAATTTGAGATTTGCCCATGGTTGAAACGTTGGTGTAAACTACTTGCACACAGTGTGTCAAAACCTAAAAGATCATGACAAATGTTGCTTTTATTATTGATAGATTTCACCAAGGTTTTGTATACCATCATACAGTATATTCCCCAACACAGTTGTGAAAGACAGACTACCTACTGTGATACAGAAACAGTTGCTGTAAATCACTTGCAACTAAAATTCAACTTCATTTTCAAAGTCTTGTACCAGACAGCAGTAAGGTTAGACTTGATATTAAACTTTTATTGTGACTAACAATGCTGACCAAACATTACCTAAAGCAGAGGCATTGGCACTCAAGCTTATAAGGTGATATGTATTTAATGATAGAAATTAATAAAGCGTCTCTTTACGGGCCTAATATTTTAACATGTTCTTTGCTTTTCTCACCAGACTCGTCTGTATTGCTCAGCGTGATCAAAGGCCCCAAGTCTGAGAGGAGGAACACACAATGCAAAAGAATGCCCGGGCCGGGGACAGCCAAAGGGACAACGTGAGTGCACACGCACGCATGCATGAGCGCACGCACACACAGTTGCTTGTGTACTTGCCAGAGATGGGACTAAGTCACAATTTTGCAAGTCCTAAGCACGTCTCAAGTCTTAACCTTCGAATCAAGTTCCAATAAATAATGGGCAAGTAAACAAGAAACAGGAAGTCGCAGGACACCTTAATTTCCTGTATGGAACACTCCATTTATACAAGGTTTTTGAGCTCTTGTCACATTTATTAATGATCATAATAAATCATTTTGACAGTTGGTTGGAAGGTGGATAAGGAGTGAAGGAGGATATATTTTACTGTATAATTCTAAACAGAAAAGGTATCATTTGTGAGTAATAACACACAGTCTACAGTATACGCTGCCACTTAAAAACAGATATTTACAGACTTAAAACACACGTATACATAGTATATACATATATGAAGAAATCAAATCCCAAATGCAACATTTTGTCAGAATGATTCAATGCATTATGTCACAGTTAGTTTGTTTGATGGAGGAGGTTGTGGGAAGTTCAGGTGTTTGTAGTACCATGAAATGACTCAATGCATGACTGTCTAAAGCGATCTTAATACTGACTGAAGTAGAGCTGAAATCCTATCACGCAGTAGATCTGTGTACACTACAGTACTCAATCTCTGTTTTGATGCCCATCCGCCACAGCAGTAAATGGGACAGCTCTATCTGGCCCGCGTCATAGTGCAGACGTCTGAAATTAGATTACTTGTCAAGTGTTACCGTCTTCATATCACATAGCCTCTTGTTGTTGTAGATTTCCACCCTGGAATGATTGGGTGTCAGGTTGTTCTGAAGGTCACGTTGTTCATTTTGTGTTTCACCAGCTTGTGTCTGTCTTTTGATTTAATAGGCGGCTGGCAGCATATAAATGCCACGCAAAAAACAAACATTGACAGTCAGAGATACAAAGCTATATGAAGTTGGGGGGAAAAGTAATTGCTTTCGCTGTATGAATAAGACCTTGGGTTCAAGTGTGTATGTACAGTATCCACATCCAACTATCCCGGAAGGATTCATGTAGGTGTTTTCACAATGTTTATTTCTCCAGGTACAATGCAGTTCAAATATGCACAAGATTGGTGATCACAGGGACACGACGTTATAGATGGCCATTATAGTACCCTTCCAATGAAACAGAGGAGCAGGAAGTAATCCAGATCTTAGATTTCCCCACCATTGTTGGTAAACAAGAACAGTTCTGAATGTGTGGAATATACAATATTAATGTGAACCAGCTCTATACATTCATACTAATTTGTGTCATCATTCTGTGAAATAGTATGAGTTTGTGGAAACAGACTCATTCTTCCCCCACTGAAGTGAAATAACCGACGCTGAAGATGAGAAGCAGGTACGGGGAGTTTAACATTTAATTGCACGGACAAGCCGGCTGGGGTTGAAATCCCGATATAGAGTCAGAGGCGTGGGAGCCTGGCGAGCCGGATGAGGCGTAAAACCCTGGCGATCCGGCTGAGGCGTGACGTGGGATGGACGCCTGCCGATCCAACCAGGGCAACAGAAGCCCCTCGAGCCAGCTTGGGCATGACAGCTCGACGAGCTGGCTTAGGCACCCCCGGTTCCATCGGATCCCCGGACCCGACGTCACCACCAATTGGAAAGACAGCACTCCCCGATGCTTTCGTATGATGGCTGCTGCATTCTGAAATAACCGCTTAGGTATGGGGAGTTTAACATTTAATTACACGGACATAGAACAAGACAGGAACAGCGTTAGAACCGGGCAAACAAACGACATACGACAATTAATGCAGCAGCGGGGAACAGAGCTGGGGAACAGACAGATATAGGGAAGGTAATGACATGTGAGTGAGCCCAGGTGAGTCCAATAATCGTTGATGCGCGTGACGAGGGAAGCAGGTGTGCGTAATGATGGTGTCAGGAGTGCGTAGTGCAGGGCAGCCGGCGCCCTCCAGCGCCAGGGAGGGAGAGCGGGAGCAGGCGTGACATGAAGTTGCATACTGCACATCAGAGCTGGGTTTCCTTGGTGTATGTAAGGTATTAGAATGCAAATGTGTTAGTATATTAAACACAGCTACCGGCCTGGGTTATATTCACATCTGGAAAAGTCCTGATTATAATTCTAACCATGAGGAAATCATGCACTGTCTGTGATGATGATTATGACCTGGCAGTGTGATTCATTGATGAACTCTATGAATAGCAAATGTATAAGCTGTAAATAATTGATTGAATCAATCAGGGGCAAAAATATGAGATGCACGGTGACATTTTCAGCTGTTGAAAGTGAACTGATGGAAGCTGTACGTTCCGCATGAAAACAATTCTGTTTCGTCTTCTGCACCTGTGCGCTATCTACCATCTTAGAGGGAGGAAGACAGAGACGATTGGCTGCGAAAGGAGAGCAGAAGAGAGAGGGTCTAGAAGATGAGTGCTAAGGGTTGCAGTGTTCTACCCCAGAAGCCATTGTAGAGCAGTGAAAGATGGGGAAGAATAAGAGAGAGACAGGAAGGAGAGGGAGGAGATAGCATTAGAGCAAGCGAGGGGGTGAGAGGAAGGAGAGGGAGAAATAGACAAGTGTCCTTCCTGCACCAGGAGGGAGGCAGCAGGGGGTAGAGTGGGGACACATTTCAGACTAAGGAAAACCTAAATGGGAACTAACGGGCCGGGCAATCAGGGCCTTGCGTTGATAACAAGTCACGAGTCTCCTTATGTACATCACCATGGCTACGCAGACGCAACAGTGGCCAGGCTGAATGTAATGAGAGAATAGAGATGGACCAGACACAGCTCCAACTCCCCTTGGACGGATCCTGATCTCCTATTTGGGCCACAGCAGGGTACCAAGCACACTGTTTGTTTGGAACTCCGAGGGCTAGGAAAGGAGGAGGGAAGGGAGGAGAGGAACAGGGAGAAGTGATGTATAGAAGCTGGGGGCTTGACTCCCTGAACACTTGTTTATGTGCAGGTGCCTCCCGATTCTCATTGGATCAGAGCGCTGTCAATGGGTTTGTTCTGGCAGTTCATTGGCTGACTTTAGGACCATGCGGACGCCTTGGAGCGGGCAAAGTCTGTGATTGGCTGGCTGGCTGGCTTTAGGACTATGCAGAGTGCAGCTGCAGTAAGTGAACACTGAACAGCATGACTTCTCTCTCAGTTGAGTTGACAAAAGCAGTGGAAGATAACTAGGTAACTGCTGTTTGACTAAACTAGAGTTTTTAGTTCTGGTGCTAGCAGCTCATTGTGTTGTGTCCTAGAATATTATGTACAGTATGTCCCTTATTGACTGAGGTGAATGAAGCTACAGCAGCCAAGGTGATAACGGCTGGAGCACATTTGACTTGTTTTTGTTATTCTCTAAATAGCATTTTAGAGCTTTTAAATTGTGTACAAATGCAGTAGGCCTAAATCCGCTTTCCAAAAATTCCTTGGAGTGGAAAGAATTAGCTTGGAGGGGGAGTTACCACTGAACATGACGTATCTAATTTTTATATTTTCCCTATGTTAATTTTGAAATGGATTTATTTGAATAAATTTAGACAGATACAAATGAACAGATGAAACAGTTATTCAATTCAATGCGTCATAGTTTAAGCCACTTTTGAATTCTATTTGTGATAAGAATTTCCAATTTCCCATGGCCACCCTGTGACTGGTTCTTGATCCCCCTCACTAAAGAAAATCCTAGAATCGCCCATGTTTATGTGTCACTATAGACCTGAAATAACTGGATGGGAATTAACAATATAATGGAGACTCTGTCTAGTTTACTGGAGGGCTAAGTGGAGCTAGTACACTTTAAAATAGATCTGATCCTCAAATATCTTCTTCATCTACCTCTGTCTGTCCACGTTTCAATCTCAATGATAAACAACGGTGGGCTCTGTGACGGCAGATGTGACAATTGCTGTGTTTGTATCACTGACACACTGGCAGAATGTAAACAATGTTAATTGTTCATTTACCTCGTTATGTATTTATGAGCAAGCAGTGCAATCTATTGCATTTTTCACACAGGTAATTAGATTAGCAGGCAGCTCAATAAAAGGCCCGGCACCCAGAGAACTTAATTCTTTTTTTAACCAGAGCTCAGTGTAGCCTGACTGTGGATTGGTGCTGTTGTGTTGTGTTGTTGTGCTGTCTGTCTGTCTGTCTGTCTGTCTGTCTGTCTGTCTGTCTGTCTGTCTGTCTGTCTGTCTGTCTGTCTGTCTGTCTGTCTGTCTGTCTGTCTGTCTGTCTGTCTGTCTGTCTGTCTGTCTGTCTGTCTGTCTGTCTGTCTGTCTGTCTGTCTGTCTGTCTGTCTGTCTGTCTGTCTGTCTGTCTGTCTGTCTGTCTGTCTGTCTGTCTGCCTGCCTGCCTGCCTGCCTGCCTGCCTGCCTGCCTGCCTGCCTGCCTGCCTGCCTGCCTGCCTGCCTGCCTGCCTGCCTGCCTGCCTGCCTGCCTGCCTGCCTGCCTGCGAACGTAGGTGTCTCATCTCGCTGATCGGTTGTACACCTTGTGTAAAGAAACATTATCTGATCCCAGCTCTAATTTCACAGCCTGTTGACTATGATTACAGTGCCATTAACCTTTGTTTGGCAGTGTTAGCAGAGCTGTGTAGTAGAAGTGACACATATAGAGGAAGGTGTGAACCCACACTGTAGGTCACAGAGTTAGTTCTACAAAGACATGGAAAGGCCACCGGAGTCCACAGGGTTATGTTTTTTTAATTAGTTCTAACCTCCGTTTAACCTGGGAATTCCCTGTGGATAGTGTTTCTATGTCAGATTTGTCTTTCACAAGATGGAGAGGTTGAGGCGAAACAATTATTTGCATGAGGTGAAAAATAAGATGGCAATCTTACCTTGATACAGAAAGTTTCCGAAAAACTCAATAGGAAAGACATGAACAGTGTTTTGTCAGTTTCCAAGTAAACTTTGAGGTGACTGCCAGTGTAGTGGTGCCTGGTAAAGGAAATGCTAAATTCTATGAGAAACAGTGACATGTATTTTGAACTGATAAATCCCATATTGGTCTTTCAAAGTCAGGCCAACCCAAGCTGTACTGTGCAAGTAGGCTAATAGAAGGCTTACTATTGAAATATATAACTGAGGCTATCAACTGAGTCAGAAATTCACAGATTTCATTTTTTATTACCATGTTTTCACTTTTAAAGTCACATTTTTATAATAGAAAAACAACAAAATTTGAGATTCTAAGTTTTTGTTTTGTTTGTTTGTTTTATTTTATTTATTAAGCACTTTTACACAACTTGTCATTGAACAAAGTGCTGTACAAACACATAAACAATCATGACAACATACATCATTTAACACCACATACAATATCAATGAAATAAAATAAAATAAAATAAGTCCACAACAATGATTCAACCACATCAGAAGACAGCTTTTGAAGTCTAGGAAAAAATGTTACAGCTAGATATTTTTGTGTAGTTACCCTTTAATTAAAATCAAATCAAAATGGCATTTGTCACGTGCTTCGTATAATACAGGTGTAGACTTACCAACAATGAAGAGAGACATTTTGAAAAATAATAGAAAAATAATAACACAAGGAATGAATACACAATGAGTAACGATAACTTGACTATATACAAGGGGTAGCCGTGTTGAGTCGATGTGCAGCGGTACAAGGTAATTGAGTTAGGTATGTATAGACTGCATTCGGAAAGTATTCAGACCCTTTTACTTTTTCCAAAATTTGGTACGTTAAAGCCTTATTTTAAAATTGATTAAATCCATATTCATCCTTGAGATGTTTCTACAACTTGATTGGAGTCCACCTGTGGTAAATTTAATTGATTGGACAAAAACAAAGCCATGAGGTCGAAGGAATTGTCCATAGAGCTCCGACACAGGATTGTGTCGAGGCATAGATCTGGTGAAGGGTACCAAAGAATGTCTGCAGCATTGAAGGTCCCCAAGAACACAGAAGCCTCCATCATTCTTAAATGGAAGAAGTTTGGAACCACCAAGACTCTTTTTAGAGCCGGCCGCCTGGCCAAACTGAGCAATCGGGGGAGAAGGGCCTTGGTCAGGGAGGTGACCAAGAAGTTCCTTCTGTGGCTATTGGAGAACCTTCCAGAAGGATAGCCAACTCTGCAGCACTCCACCAATCAGGCCTTTATGGTAAAATTGCCAGACGGAAGCCACTCCTCAGTAAAAGTCACATGACAGCCCCCCTTGGAGTTTGCCAAAAGGCACCTAAAGACTCTCAGACCATGAGACACAAGCTTCTCTGATCTGATGAAACCAAGATTGAACTCTTTGGCCTGAATGCCAAGCATCACGTGTCATGGTGGTGGCAGCATCATGCTGTGGGGACGTTTTTCAGAGGCAGACTGGTAGACTTGTCAGGATCGAGGGAAAGATGAACAGAGCAAAGTACAGAGAGATCCTTGATGAAAACCTGCTCCAGAGCGCTCAGGACCTCAGACTGTTGGCGAAGGTTCACCTTCCATCAGGACAATGACCCTAAGCACACAGCCAAGACAACGCAGGAGTGGGTTCGGGACAAGTCTTTGAATGTTCTTGAGTAGCCAGAGCCCGGACTTGAACCCGATCTAACATATCTGGAGAGACTTGAAAATAGACGCTCCCCATTCAACCTGACAGAGCTTGAGAGGATCTGCAGTGAAGAATGGGAGAAACTTGCCAAATACAGGTGTGCCAACCTTGTAGCGTCATACCCAAGAAGACTCGAGGCTGTTATTGCTGCCAAAGGTGCATTAGCAAAGTACTGAGTAAAGGGTCTGAATACTTATGTAAATGTGATATTTCCGTTTTAATTTGAATAAATTTGCAAACATTTCTAAAAACCTGTTTTTGCTTTGTCATTATGGGGTATTTTGTGTAGATTGATGACAGAAAACCGATTTAATCAATTTTAGAATAAGGCTGTAATGTAGCAATATATGGAAAAAGCAGCAGTGTATGTGATTAGTCAAAAGAGTTAGTGCAAAAATGGTCAATGCAGATAATCCGGGTAACTTTTTGGTTAACTATGTAGCAGTCTTATGGCTTGGATGTAGAAACTGCTGAGCAGTTGCCATACCAGGCAGTGATGCAACCGTTAAGGATGCTCTCGATGATGCAGCTGTAGAAATGTTTGAGGATCTGGGACCTGTGGCAAATATTTTCAGTCTCCTGAGTGGGAAAAGGCTTCCTGACTGTCTTGTTGGGTTTGGACCATGATAGTTTGTTGGTGATGTGGGCACCAAGGAACTTTAAACTCTCGACCCGCTCCACTACAGCCCTGTTGATGTGAATGGGGGGGTGTTCGGCCCTCCTTTTCTTGTAGTCCACGATCAGCTCCTTTTTCTTGGGCTGCCCCTGTCTCTCTCTCTCTCTCTTTCTCTCTCTCTCTCTCTCTCTCTCTCACGATCAAATAAATATTCTAAAGCTATGGGGGCTTTTTCAATGCCCTCAGACAATTGTTGCCAGGATATAATTATTATGCATATATTCTATGGTAGGAAGGGCATATAGACATTAAGAAAAACTGTCGGACCCAGGTGTATTCTAATTCTGTCAGGAGTATTGTAAACATGACAAAATATCTAAGACACAATTCATCTTACCTGGGGAAAAGCCCTCTGGCCACACATGTTGTGCTAATGTCTATGAATATAAAGTGTACATTTGCATTTAACAGATAAACAGCTTGTGCTGATGGGAAAGTGAACATGAACCAAAACTAATGAAATGCTTGTTCTATTTCACCAGATAGTCTGGGATGACTCAGGGGGTTCCAAGATGGGTTTAAAAAAAACAAAAAAACAATGACTTGTTTTAGTTGTATTTATTTGCACAAAAGAAAACGAGTGGAAGACAAAATAGTGCTGATAAAAACAAGGTAAAAAAAGGTGTGCAGGTGAGGTTGAAAACACAAGAGGGCTTATATTTAAACCACACCAAAAAACCTAACACATATACAATAGTTATGTAGAAAACAGATCAATCAATTAAACAAAGTATACTGATTACACTGTCAGAAGGTGGCTGAAAGCCCTGTTGGCCTTTGTACAGGGTAATCACTCCATGCATTTACAATAAAGTGTCCACAGACCCTCTTAATCAGTACAATGCATGGACTGGTATAGACTGTTGGTCCTATGCATGGAAATCAATTGGCTTCTAATCAATGCCCCCATTCATTGATCCAAACTGATGAATGGTGGTTGAATGGGAGAACAAGCTTCCTAAATGAAGCTCAAATATAGCATCCCAATGATGCATGTGGCTGTAGAATACGGTCAACACACTAACCTCACTGGCCAATGCTGTTGTTGACTTTACCCTCGTGTACGCAGAGCTACACACGTACGGAGGCTCTGAGGTTGCCAAGCTTCTTTCCTGTTCAACCTTAGTGTCGGCATAAAGCAATTACCCATCTGGATCAGTCAGAGGACTGAGAGGTGAGAAACATGATTGAATACTTGAAACCAAATTCAACAGATACCATGGGTTGTGGTCCCAGAAAAATGAGGAGAGGAACAAGAAATAAGGGAACAAGCAATCAGCTACTGAGCAGATTTTGTCCTAACCTCAATTAGAATGGGCTAATCTTTTTTGCCCTGAAATATGTGTATAGGATGCTTGAGGATACAACCTGAATGTGAAATATGTGAAAGATCTATATTGATATGTGGATGTAAGGTCCCTGCATTTGAACCGGCTGTCTGATTACTTTTTTATAGTTTTAAGCTGGCATTGGCTAAATTATGCATGGGATATAAGTTGTACTGCTCAGGGATTCATAACTGCATGAAACAGGAGGGCATCCACCATCCAACCTTTTGGAGATATTTTCACTATGGTGTACAATATGCACTTTATGAGATATGCTCAAAGTTTATTTGAAGTACCTACGGTGTTTTAGGGTTTGAGAGTCCAGCGTTTAAGAGTGAAAGGCAGGAGTGGGCTGTAAAAACCAAACTGCAGCTGTAAATACCAATATCACTCGCCAAGGAAGGACACATAATAAATGTGTTTTATGACACTGTAGCACATTTAACAAGTGACATCAATAAGGGATCATGGCTTTCACCTGGATTCACCTGGTCAGTCTATGTCATGGAAAGAGTAGGGGTTCTTAATGTTTTATACACTCAGTATATATTCCAGAAGCAAGATGAATCACCATGGCCCTCCTCTCATAATAATGTTATATCAGCCAGTTAATTATATTACAGGAACACTTCATTTTCATTTCCACGTTAAAATGAATTATGTGCATCGCTCATGAAGGGATGCCATATCATTAATTTAATAGGCATCCCTCAATTTAGTTTGAAAAGCAAATTAGAGGCAGCATTCTGATAAAGGCCACAATGAAAAAAATGTCTATGTTTATGTACAGTCAGGTGAATAATGATTGGCACCCTTGATGAAGATGAGCAAAAAACAAAATAAAATAAATGATACAAATACAGAGCTACATTGAATGCTCAAAATGTTTTGACAATTATATTATTTTTACTAATACACTTGCTCAGAGAAAGTGATTTTGTTTAACAAGTAATTAAAAAAAAATCTCATAAAGACGTGTCAAAATTATTGCCACCCCTGTTTTCAATACTCTGTTTCAAATTTAAGTTTCAAGTTGCAAGTTTTTATGTCAAGTGGACATGTACAGTGAAATGCCTTTATTGCAATCTCTAAACCCAACAATGCAGTAATCAATATCAATGTAGTACTACAAATAACATAAGGTAGAACAAGAACACACAATAAATAAGAAATAAGAAGAACACGAGAAAGTAAGAAGCTATATGCAGTGTCAGTTCCAATACCATATTTACAATGTGCAGGGATACTGAAGTGATGGAGGTAGATATGCATTGGGGTAAGGGGACTAGGCAACAGGATGTATGATAAACAGAGTAGCAGCAGCGTAGATGAAGATTGTATTTTGAGTGTGTGTGTGCGTGTGTGTGTGTGTGTGTGTAGAGTCAGTATAAATGTGTGTGCATGTAGTGTGTGTTGGAGTGTCAGTGTGCGTGAGTGTGTAGAGTCTTGTGAGTATGCATAGAAACGGCAAAATATAAATAAATGCAAGGGTCAACTCAGATAGTCTGTGTAGCCATTTTGTTAGCTATTTTGTCTTATTGCTTGGGGATAGAAGCTGTTCAGGAGCCTGTTGGTGTCAGACTTGATGCATCGGCACTGCTTGCTGTGCAGGAGCAGAGAGAATAGTTTATGGCTTGGGTGGCTGGAGTCTTTAATGATTTTCTTCCTTTCACATCGCCTGATACAGAGGTCCCGGATGGCACCATGCGATCGAAGGCAGTGCTGTTGCCATACCAAGCAGTGATGCAGCCAGTCAAGACATTCTCAATGGTGCAGCTGTAGAACCTTTTGAGGATTTGGGCTGATGCCAAATTTTTTCAACCTCCTGAGGGGGGAGAGGCACTGTTGTGCCTTCTTCACGACCATGCACGTATGTGGACTATTTTAAGTCCTTAGTGATTTGGACCCGAGAAACTTGAAGCTTTCGACCCTCTACACTGCAGCCCCATCGATGTGGAGGGAGCGTGCTCGCCATTGTTGTGTATTCATGGGTGCCAAGGGAAGCCAGGCTTCTCCAAAAAATGACAAAAACATACAAAATAATGTATCTTTTGTCTCTCTGTTTCATACATTTTCTTCAATCCTTCAAGATCAGAGAGAACAAAACAGCGTCCTTCTGTCTCAGTATGTGTAGCATATCTGATGCTATCTGGTCAGAAAGAGCATGACATTTCTGCAACCCGTAGCATTGAATGCAAGGGAAGCCAGCGAGCATTTGGCCTCCCTTGATAAAATAATAAATAAAATAATAGCCAATCAGCATTGAGCTAAACTGAGCGAGCTCAGCTGTGAATGGTCCTTGCGCACCAACAAAAAAAATTGAAGCCAGTTTGGATTTGGCTTTCGACCAATCACATCACAGGCCAAACTTCATTATTGAAAGAAAAAACGTGAAGTGTTGCATCTCGTTGTGTTGTTGTCCTCCGGTGGCTAGCTAGCTAAAATTGTCCCTTTCCTAATTAGACATGGATGGAGATAGGGATTTGGACTTACTTGGTTTTACCGTACTGGCCAATGATTACAACAGCGATTCTGATCCAACCATGAATTCATGCATTGTGCCCCTGGCCTGAAAGGATGGAAGTTCAACATGCAACTAGATGTAGTATGCTAATGTTAACTAGCTGGCCTGGCATATCATTACCCATGAAAGGAAGTTAGGTTAGTGAGCAAGTATTTTAGCCAGGTAGCCTAGGACAAAAACTAAAAGCGTGTACTGTATGACAGTGTCATAGACCGTTTAAGCAATATGAAAGAGGAGGATGGCATTCAACATGTTTTTATTACTTGCACAGAGATACATCAGTAACCATGGACAGCCAAATCATATTTAGCTTACATTCATTGGACTATATCGTTTTTGGCATATTTTAGTTGTCTCTGTCATAGACTAAGCATAGGTGATTAGATGATGTTGAGATGATGCTGGAATAGTTGGCCTATAAATATATAGATATATATTTTTAATTGAACCTTTATTTAACTAGGCAAGTCAGTTAAGAACAAATTATTATTTACAATGATGGCCTACACCGGCCAAACTCGGAGGACGCTGGGCCAATTGTGCGCCGCCCTATTGGACTCCCAATCACAGCCGGTTGTGATACAGTCTGGATTCAAACCAGGTTGTCTGTAGCGACACCTCTAGCACTGTGATGTGTGGTCTTACACCACTGCCCCACTTGGGAGCCCATATATCACAGTGTGAATTAACAGGATATAAAGCAATTATCACAGCACATAGTGTTGCCGCCGTTGATGGAGCGGTTGTTGTCCCGGCACCACATTGCCAGGTCACTGATCGCCATCACACTGCACACTGAAAAACAGCTTCTATCTCAAGGCCATCAGACTGTTAAATAGCCATCACTAGCCGGCTACCACCCGGTTACTTAACCCTGCACCTTAGAGCCTGCTGCCCGGTATACATACAGTAGATATGGAATCACTGGCCACTTTAATAATGTTTACATACTGCTTTACCCATTTCATATGTATATACTGTATTGTACTGTATTTTAGTCAATGCCACTCCGACATTGCTAATATTTATATATTTCTTAATTCCATTCTTTTACTTTTAGATTTGTCTGTATTGTTGTGAATTTATTAGATACTACTGCACTATTGGAGCTAGGAACATAAGCATTTCACTGCACCCGCAGTAACATCTGCTAAATATATGTCTGTGACCAATAAAATTTGTCCTACTACTGTTGTGCAAACTTGATGATTGAGTTGGAGGCGGGCGTGGCCACGCTGTCATGGGTAAGCAGAGTGAGAGCAGAAATGACAAGATTGTTATAATACTGTTATTACATCAAATGGTAATTTTATGCAACAGAATAGGGGGTTCTTAGAACTCTATTGTGTCTGTGTGAAATGAGAGTGGGCCTTTGGGGCTTAATGCTGACAGTAGATTTACGATGTCTTTGGTGATAAAACCTTAAAGACTGAATTTGTTGGTGTTTGTGTGCTGGAAGGTACCAGGGAGAGATGGCTCGGGTATAGATAATTATGAGAGGAACCTTGTGTTGGGGGCCAGACCCTGGTTTCTACACAATGAGAACAATCCTTACAGCAGATACTGCCTGCTGTGAATTATTAATTTCTTTCATACGAAGTCTCACCTTGTGACCCATTCCATACATTTGTTGTTTGTCATGTAGACTAAGGGGGTGTATCTTTGCTATAAAAGGTCTTTGTATTCTTTGTCTCAGGGCTCTCAACCTAACAGCCAAGAGTGTTGTGTTGACCAGCCATCGTTATCGCAAAGCACTCACTTGCGTCTCTGGTGTGACCTGCTTTCCTTATTAATAAGTGAATAAAGATTTTGTTTAAGTATAATTCTGACTTGTGTGATAAATTTGTCTCTCCTCATTTGATAATACAGAAATTAACCACCACAACAGGGAGTACAGGATGCGGCTGGATCAGCGAAATGGAGGTGTTGTTTCCTACCTTCACCACCTGTGGGCGGCCCGTCAGGAAATCCAGGACCCAGTTGCACAGGGCAGGGTTCAGACCCAGGGCCTCGAGCTTAATGATGAGCTTGGATGGTACTATGGTGTTGAAGGCTGAGCTATAGTCAATGAACAGCATTCTTACATAGGTATTCCTCTAGTCCAGATGGGATAGGGCAGTGCAATGGTGATTGCATAGTCTGTGGATCTATTGTGGCGGTAAGCAAAGTCATGTCTAGGGTGTCAGGTAAGGTAGAGGTGATATGGTCCTTAACTAGTCCCTCAAAGCACTTCATGATGACAGAAGTGACTGCTACGGGGCGGTAGTCATTTAGTTCAGTTACCTTTGCTTTCTTGGGTGCATGAACAATGGTGGACATCTTGAAGCAAGTGGGCACAGCAGACTGGGATAGGGAGGGATTGAATTTGTCAGTATACACTCCAGCCAGTTGGTCTGTCCATGCTCTGAGGACGCAGCTAGGGATGCCGTCTGGGCCGGCAGCCCTGAGAGGGTTAACACGCTTAAATGTCTTACTCACGTCGATCACGGAGAACGAGTGCCCACAGTCCTTGGGAGCACTTGTTGTCCTCAAAGTGGGCGAATAAGGTGTTTAGCTTTTCCGGGAGCAAGGCGTCCGCGACGTGGCTGGTTTTCCCTTTGTAATCCTTGATTGTCTGTAAACCCTGACACATATGTCTTGTGTCTGAGCCATTGAATTGCGACTCCACTGTCTTTGTACTGATGTTTTGCCTGTTTGATTGTCTTATGGAGGGAATAACTACACTGTTTGTATACAACCATATACCCTGTCACCATGCCATGGTTAAATACGGTGGTTTGTACTTTCAGTTTTGCTCGAATGCTGCCATCTATCCACGGTTTCTGGTTTGGGTAGGTTTAAATAGTCACAGTGGTAACAACATCTCCTATACACTTCCTGATGAACTCAGTCACTGTGTCCGTGTATACGTCAATGTTATTCTCAGAGGCTACCCGGAACATATCCCAGTCCGCGTGATCAAAACAATCTTGAAGCATGGATTCCGATTTGTCAGACCAGCATTGAATAGACCTTAGCACGGGTACTTCCTGTTTGAGTTTTTGCCTATAGGAAAGGAGGAGCAAAATGGAGTCGTAATCTGATTTGCCGAAAGGGCATGGGAGGATCCAATTTTGTAAAGTCGTATTCCTGGTCGTAATACTGGTGAGTTACCGCTGCTCTGATATCCAAAAGTTATTTCCAGCTGTATGTAATAACAAAATAAACGTTCTGGGCTAATGTAAGAAATAACACACAAAAAAACAAAATACTGCAAATTTGCTTAGGAGCTAGAAGCAGAGCTGCCATGTCTGTCGGCGCCATCTTCACTTGTTGATGAAGAGGCGCGCGCCCCTCCCTCTATCGAATTCCCTGACTCTTCTGTACTGTACACTCAGTGAATGACTGTCTTGGTGTGTTTGGACCATTCTAGTTTGTTGGTGATGTGGATACCAATGAACTTGAAGCTCTCAACCTGCTCCACTACAGCCCTGTCGATGAGAATGGGGGCATGCTCGGTCTTCTTTTTTCTGTAGTCCAAAATCATCTCCTTTGTCTTGATTACGTTGAGGGAGAGGTTGTTATACAGGCACCACACGGCCAGGTCTCTGACCTCCTCCCTATAGGCTGTCTCGTCATTGTCGGTGATCAGGCCTACCATTGTTAATGACTTAATGATGGTGTTGGAGTCGTGCCTGGCCATGCAGTCATGGGTGAACAGGGAGTACTGGAGGGGACTGAGCACTCACCCCTGAGGGGCCCCAGTGTTGAAGATCAGCGTGGCAGATGTGTTGTTACCTATGTTACCTATGTGTGAGTGTGTGTGGCGTCAATATGTATGTGTGTGTGTGTGTGTGTGTGTGTGTGTGTGTGTGAGCATATGTTATGTGTGTGTATATGTGTGTTGGAGTGTCAATGTAGTATGTGTGAGTCCAGTGAGTGACTATGCATAGATAATAGACAGCAGGTAGTAGCAGTGTGAAGGTAAATAGTCTGGGTAGCCATTTGATTCATTGTTCAGCAGTCTTATGGCTTGGGGGTAGAACCTTTTGGTCCTAGACTTGGCACCACACACACTCACACATAGGTAACATAGGTAACAACACATCTGCCACGCTGATCTTCAACACTGGGGCCCCTCAGGGGTAAGTGCTCAGTCCCCTCCAGTACTCCCTGTTCACCCACGACTGCATGGCCAGGCACGACTCCAACACCATCATTAAGTTTGCAGATGACACAACAATGGTAGGCCTGTGCCTCTGTTATGCCGACATTGAGTCAGAATTACAGAGAGAGCCTAAGGCAGATGAATTGTTGTCAAAGTTAAAGCCAGAAGGAATTGGGGTAAGTAACTGCTGATCTGCTGATCTGATGTTGTCGGTTTTAAGAAATTATACATTGTGAAAATAAAGTAAAGATAAACGCCGCAAAACGTTGGCCATCCAATACAGCGCCATCTCCTTGCGAGGCCACTGAGCCTTTTTCTAGAGATTGAAGAACACATAGGAGGGATCTTAGACCATTCCTTCATACAGAATCGTTCCAGATCATTGATATTCTTCGGTATGCACTTATGGACTTCCCTCTTCAATTCAAACAGGTTTTCAAGGGGGTTCAAGTCCAGACTGAGATGGCCCTTGCAAAATATTGATTTTGTGGTCAGTTAACCATTTCTTGATGTGTGCTTGGGGTTGATGTCTTGATTGAAGATTCACTTCGCTCAAGTTTCAGCTTCCTGGCAGAGGCAACCAGGTTTTTGGCTAAAATGTCCTTGTACTTGTAAGTTCATGATGCTGTTTACAAGGGCCCCAGGACCAGTGGAAGCAAAACAGCCACATACCATCAAAGATCCACCACCATATTTTACAGTATGAGGTTATTTTCTGCGTGTGGCCAAAAAGCTAAATTTTTGTGTCATCTGACAATAGCACCCGTTCCAACCCAAGTGCCAATGCCGTTTAGCAACTCCAGACATTTACATTTGTTGGTTGCACTCAATAAATATTTTTTTTCTGGCAACCCTTCCAAAATAACCTATTGGCATGAAGGTGGCGTCTTTGTAGATTTGGAGACTTGGTGACCTGAAGATGCGACCAAGTTCTGTAATTTTTCAACTGGCCCTTGGATTTGTCTTTGCCTCCTGAACCATGTTCCTCACTGTGCGTTGGGGACAAGATATACTTGCATCCAATACCAGACAAGTTGACCAATGTTCCAGTGGTTTAAAACATTAATTGCTGCCCTAATAGTGGTAAGTGGTATATTTCATTTATTTTGCTATTTGTTTTGTACCCATTGCCTGATTTATGAAGGTCAAAAACCATTTGCCTCTTTTCATTTGTGGGCTCTTAGCCTTTTTCCATGGTTATTACATGTGTTACCTCATTTTCATACCCCAGTGGAAAGCCACAATAATGTTGGCAAGTGGCACAGTGCAGTCAAAAATATATTACCGCCATGTCACCAAGTTTTGGTGGGATTAAGTTTTGGCCTGCCTGGTGACATCACCAATTGGTGAATTAGTTAATAGACCTATAAGAAAGAAAGATCCAAATCTCTCTGCCAATAACAGCTAGTTTTCAGTTTTCCCCTCCCCCTCCCCACTCAGTCCTTCCTAAATTCGTGCTTGAGAAATTGCTCATTGCGAGAAGCAATTTTTTGTATCATTTTTGAATGACTACCTAATCTCTGTATACAATTCTGTAAGGAGGGATTTTCAAACACAGATTCAACCACGAAGACCAGGGAGGTTTTCCAATGCCTCTCAAAGAAGGGCACCTATTGGTAAATGGGAAGAAATAAAAAAGCAGACATTGAATATCCCTTTGAGCATGGTGAAATTATTAATGATACTTTGGATGGTGTATCAATACACCCAGTCACTACAAAGATATACAGGGGTTCTTCCTAACTGGGTTGCCGGAAAGAAAATAAACCGCTCAGAGTTTAATGGCTGTGATAAGAGAAAACTGAGGATGCATCAACTTAGTTGTAGTTACTCCACAATACTAACCAAAATGACAGATGCATCCTGTTTGCAATAAGGCATTAAAGTAAAACAGCTAAAAATGTGTTAAAGAAATTAACTTATGTCCTGAATACAAAGCGTCATGTTTGTGGCAAATCCAATAAAACACATCACTGAGTACCACTCTTCATATTTTCAAGCATGGTGGTGGCTGCATCATGTTATCTGTATGCTTGTCATCTTCCCAAATTCATGTGCCGATCGCCTAATCTTGCCTAATGGGAGGGCCGGCCCTGCCAGTGAGTTTTTGAGGATGAGAAGAAACGGAATAGATCTAAGTACAGGCAAAATCCTAGAGGAAAACCTGGTTCAGTCTGCTTTCCCACAGACACTGGGAGACAAATTCAACTTTCAGTAGGACAGTAACCTAAAACACAAGGCCAATTATAAACTGCGTCGTTCAAGCCCTGAATGCTGACTGGCTGACAAACATGGTATATCAGACCGTATACCACGGGTATGACAAAATATTTATTTTTACTGCTCTAATTACATTGTTAACCAGTTTATATAGCAATAAGGCACCTCGGGGGTTTGCTTTATATGACCAATATACCATGGCTAAGGGGTGTATCCAGACACCCCGTGTTACGTCATATATTGGCCATATACCACACCCCCTCGGGCCTTATTGCTTAAATACCGCACTTGGATACCAAGACAACATTGAATGTTCCTGAGTGGCCTAGTTACAGTTTTGACTTAAATCGGCTTGAAAATCAGTCAAGACTTGAAAATGGCTGTCTAGCAATGATCAACAACCAATTTGACAGAGCTTGAAGAATTTTAATAATGTAAATATTGCACAATCCAGGTGTTTAAAGCTTTTAAAGACTTACCCAGAAGACTCACAGCTGTAATTGCTGCCCAAGGTGATTCTAACATGTATTTGTCACGCCTACCCCTGCTCCGGTGCTCGATGTCGCCGGTCTACTAACCACCTGCCCTAGCAATCATCATTACGCACACCTGCTCCCCATCATTACGCACACCTGGACTTCACCATCACCCTGATTACTCTCCCTTTTTTCAGCCTTCTGTAGCCTAAGTCATCAGGCAATATTGTTTTTTGTTCACGTTCTGTACGCTTCTCCTGTCTTGTTTATCTTCATGATTCTTATAATTAAATTCACCTTCTGCACCTGCTTCCTGACTCCCAGCGTATACATTAGAGAATAGACTCAGGGATGTGAAAACTTACAGTCTATATGAGATATTTCTGTATTTTATTTTCAATCAATGTGCAAACCTTTCAAAAAATATGTTTTCACTTTGTCATTATGGGGCATTGTGTGTAGGGTGAGAAAACATCTATTTAATCTATTTTGAATTCAGGCTGTAACACAACAAAATGTGGAATAAGTCAAGGAGTATGAATACTTTCTTAAGGCACTATATGTATTACAAGTCAATAAAGGTAACATAAGGAGTGTTGCACCTCTCTCTTATCAAATGTACGTTTTTATATTTTTTTGTCCTCACAAAGGCTTCCCGTAGTGAGCATAAGAAACACAAGGCAAAGTCACGACCAATGACAGTCTAGTATAGTGTCTTTGAAGAGAGGAATGTGTTCCGGCTAAAGGTCAAAGGAAAAAAAAACGTTCATGAAATATTCTGTCTGTTAAAGGGGGCATCCTGTTTGGCAGATATAATAATCTAATTAAAATGAATTAATCCATGAATAATGTATGAGAGGATGACTTTTAAGTGCTGAATGAGGATCCCTTGAGAAAGAACGAGTCAGCTCAAAAAGGGAAAAACATGGACAAATGGAGAAAATGGCAAATCTTTGACTGACAGGACAGAGAAAGAAAGAAGTGGGGTTTGAAAGTGAAAAGAGTTTACTTCCTTCAGGTTATCCAGAGAAGAGGGAAGAGCAGGAATAAAGGGGTTTCAGACTCGTCATACAGTATGAAGAGCCAAGGAAAACATATTGACCTACTGTCACTAAAGTATACCTGACAGTTCAACCACGGGCCATGAACTGAGTAACAAACTAGATGTGTGCGAAATACTCTCTTCAGCCACTCTTGGAGGATAATTGAAGTTGAATGGTAATGCTTAGTTTTTTCTTAAAATAGTTTGGCATTACAGCATTCATCAGGGTTCAGCCATGCCTCAATGTCCTTTCAATCGAAAAGGAAATGATCTTGAATGAATGTGCTTTATTCTAAAAGCCAGACTGGTCCCCAAAATCCCCTTAGTGTTGTGTCAGCAAGTCTCTGGGCTGCCCCGGCCTCTGTAACGAGGAATAAGTCCTTGTGAAAATCAGATGGTGATATTGTCCAACTGTTCCAAGGCTGTTTAGTTGTGTTGATATCTCTCTCTCTCTCTCTCTCTCTCTCTCTCTCTCTCTCTCTCTCTCTCTCTCTCTCTCTCTCTCTCTCTCTCTCTCTCTCTCTCTCAATTAAATTAAATTATATTAGCTTTGTTGGCATGACGATTTACAACACGAACATAATTAAAATAATAATAATCAACATTGTCAACAGGACAACAGTAACAACAATAAACAAGGGTCAAAATAACCATACATTGAACAATAACAATAAGCATAGAGGACATGTCCAGGTTGATTGGTCTGTCAGACACTGTCCCTCATCTTATGGCAGGCAACAATGTAGTGCGGTGCCAAACCACAGCTCTCTGTTCCTCCCCCAACAGGATGGGTAGCCTATTCTCATCAGAGAGGTCTTTGAAACCTTGAATAAGGGGTTTCAAATTTGGGGAAATTACACTCTATAATTGTTTTACATGTTTTACATTTTGTCAGAAAATGCAGCTCTGTCTCAGGTTCTGCTGTGTTACAATGGTTGCACAGCCTTTCCTCTACAGGGAGCCAGGTTTTCCTGTGTCTACCATTCTCAACGACAAGGCTGTGCTCACTGATCCTGTACTTTGTAAAGGTTTTTCTAAGGTTTTGATCAGTAACCATGGTCAAATAGTTTGCCACGGTGTACTATCGATTTAGGGCCAGATAGCACTGCATTTTGATTTGTGTTTGTGTTTCCCAATAAGTAATGTTGTTTTGTTTTGACTGTTTTGTAATTGTTTTTATTCTGATAAATTGGATGTTCTGATACTGAGGCTTCAGTGTGTTAGTAGAACAGGTTTGTGAACTCAGCCCCAGGACCAGCTGGATGAGACTCTTTTCTTTGCTCAGCTCTTGGCATTGCAGGGCTTGGTTATGATATGAGATGTGATCAGTGTATTTTAGATGTTTCCGAAGCTCTTTTTTTTGTTTTTATTATTAGTGGATTTTGGCCTAATTCTGCCCTGCATGCATTGTTTGTAGTTTTCGTCTGGGCATGTAGGATAATCTTACAGAACTCTGCATGCAGGGTTTCAATTGGGTGTTTGTCCCATTGGGTGAAATCTTGTTTTGCAAGTGGACCACGCCTCTTGCTGCCATAAAGTGCAATTAGTTCAATGACACATTCAATTTGTTTTAGCCAAATTAGGTATTTCATTTTGAATTTGTTTTTAAATGGCATAGAATGCCCTGCGTGCTTTCTCTCTCAGTTCATTCAATGTCTCATTAAGGTGTCCAGTTGAGCTCTCTCTCTCTCTCTCCCTCTCTCTCTCTCTCTCTCTCTCTCAATTACATCCAAAGGGCTTTATTGGCATGGGAAACATATGTTTTACATTGCCAAAGAAAGTGAAATAGGTAATAAATGAAAGTGAAATATATAAATAAACAGTAAATATTAAACTCCAAAGGAATAGAGACATTTCAAATGTTATAGTTTGGGTATATACAGTGTTGTAAAGATGTGAAAATACTTAAAGTACAAAGGGAAAATAAATAAACATAAATATGGGTTGTATTTAAAACTGTGTTTGTTCTTTGAACTAGTTGCCCTTTTCTTGTGGCAACAGGTCACAAATCGTGCTGCTGTGATGGCACACTGTGATGTTTCACCCAATAGATGTGGGAGTTAGATTTGTTTTCAAATTCTTTGTGGGTCTGTGTAATCTGAGGGACAAATGTGTCTCTAATATTGTCATACATTTGGCAGGAGGTTAGGAAGTGCAGCTCAGTTTCCACCTCATTTTTTGGGCAGTGTGAACATAGCCTGTCTTCTCTTGAGAGCCAGGTCTTCCTGCGGTGACCTCTCTCAAAAGCAAGGCTATGTTCAATGAGTCAAAGCTTTCCTTAATTTTGGGTCAGTCACAGTTGTCAAGTATTCTGCCAGCCACTGTGTAATCTATGTTTTGGGCCAAATGGCATTCTAGTTTGCTCTGTTTTTTTATTAATTATTTCCAACGTGTCAAGTCATTATCTTTTTGTTTTCTCATGATTTGGTTGGGTCTAATTGTGTTGCTGTCCTGGCACTCTGTGGGGTCTGTTTGTGTTTGTGAGCAGAGCCCCAGGACCAGCTTGCTTAGGGGGCTCTTCTACAGGTTCATCTCTCTGTATGTGATGGCTTTGTTATGAAAGGTTTGGGAATCGCTTCCATTTAGATGGTTGTAGAATTTAACGGGTCTTTTCTGGATTTTGATAATTAGCGGGTATCTGCCTAATTCTTATTTGTAGTTTTACGTTGTACACTGTGAATATTTTTGTAGAATTTGGTGTTGGTCCCACTTTGTGAATTCTTGGTTGTCTCGTCTTGGTTGCCTTGTCTCGCAGATCGTTCACAGCTTTGCTGAAGTTACCTGTGACGCTGACGTATGTCATGTCATGTCCTCTCTCTCTCTCTCTCTCTCTCTCTCTCTCTCTCTCTCTCTCTCTCTCTCTCTCTCTCTCTCTCTCTCTATTTATCTTCCTCCCTGTCTCTCTCTCTCCTCTCTTTCTCTTTCTCTTTCTCTTTCTCTCCCTCTCTCTCTCTCTCGATCTCCTGCTATATTGCCCCTTCCTTTCTCTCTTTTTTCCCTCTTTCATTCAGTTTCTCTCACACTCTTGTCCCCCTCCTCCCTCCTTCTGTTCCTCTCTGCCTCCTTCTCTGAGATCAAAATCTCCTTATATGTCTCAGAACAGTGAAAACCGAGACTCTCCTGCTTCGAGGGCTATAATCCAGGCAGCAGGGGAGGGAATGAGAATCTGTGCAAAATAAAAACAATATATTGTTCACCATACAGTATCTCTGTCTTCTAGGCTGTGTGCTTTTTTTCATAAAAATTTAACGTGTCTGTCTCGGAGTTGTCAGATATTGTAGCGGAAGATTGTCAAATAGAAAATACTACTACTTGGGGTCTGATTCGTTTATTTTGTTAAGGTAACTGAACTATAAGAGTTGTCTATGTCATATTTGGATTGAGGAATTAACCATCCAATGATACATCTCATCGCGAGTTCCCATGAGAGAGAAAGAGAGAGAGATTTTTACACATGCCTCCATGCATCACTGTCCTCCTGAACTCAAAGCCATCTGAACTTGGTTATCTGCTGCATCTAATGCTATTAGCATTCACATGGGTTACCCGATCTGATTCAGTGTGATATCTCTTTCTTTGGTGGCGCCGTTGCCTTGTTTTATTGACTTTTAGCGGAGACTGCTATGTTTGTAACTCAAGGCAACATCTCCCGATAATAGACATTTCATTAGAGATGAGGCTTCAAACACCTACTCTGTCATAGAGAATTAAATGAGTAGCGATATGAGTCCATAGAGGCACAACTTTTCAGAACTCTACACACAGTTATTTGAATACCTGCTTAACTCATTCAAATCAAACTGCTACAAACCAGGTTTAAATTTTTTGGGCAAATTTCTAAAATACAATTAACAGAAATATCACATTTACATATAGTATTCAGACCCTTTACTCAGTACTTTGTTGAAGCACCTTTGGCAGCAATTACAGCCTTGAGTCTTCTTGGGTATGATGTACAAGCTTGGCACACTTTTTTTGGACAGTTTCTCCCATTCTTCTCTGCAGATCCTCTCAAACTCTGTCAGGTTGGATGGTGAGTGTCACTGCACAGCTATTTTCAGGTCTCTCCAGAGATGTTTGATCGGGTTCAAGTACGGGCTCTGGCAGGGCCAATCAAGGACATTCAGAGGCTCCATTTTCTTGGCTGTTTTCTTAGGGGCGTTGTCCTGTTGGAAGGTGAACCTTCGCCCCAGTCTGAGGTCCTGAGCGCTCTGGAGCAGGTTTTCATCAAGGATCTCTCTGTACTTTGCTACGTTAATCTTTCCCACAATCCTGACTAGTCTCCCAGTCCCTGCCACTGAAAAACATCCCTACACCATGGTGCTGCCACCATCATGCTTCACCGTAGGGATGGTGCCAAGTTTCCTCCAGGCGTGACGCTTGGCATTCAGACCAAAGAGTTCAATCTTGGTTTCATCAGACCAGAGAATCTTGTTTCTCATGGTCTGAGAGTCCTTTAGGTGCCTTTTGGCAAACTCCACGTGGGCTGTCATGTGCTTTTTACTGAGGAGTGGCTTCCACCTGGCCACTCTACCATAAAGGCCTGATTGGTGGAGTGCTGCAGAGATGGTGTTCCTTCTGGAAGGTTCTACCATCTCCACAGAGGAACTCTGGAGCTCTGTCAGAGTGACCATCGGGTTCTTGGTCACCTCCCTGACAAAGGCCCTTCTCCCCCGATTGCTCAGTTTGGCCGGGCGGCCAGCTCTAGGAAGATTCTTGGTGGTTCCAAACTTCTTCCATTTAAGAATGATGAAGGCCACTGTGTTCTTTGGGACCTTCAATGCTGCAGAAATGTTAAACTAGCCTTAACTACATCTGTGCCTCGACATAATCCTGTTTCGGAGCTCTATGTACAATTCCTTCGACGTCATGGCTTGGTTTTTGCTCTGACATGCACTGTCAACTGTGGGACCTTATATAGACAGGGGTGTGCCTTTCCAAATCATGTCCAATGAATTGAATTTACCACAGGTGGATTCCAATCAAGTTGTAGAAACATCTCAAGGATGATCAATGGAAAGAGGATGCACCTGAGCTCATTTTCGAGTCTCAAAGGGACTGAATAATAAAAAAGGTATTTCTGTTTTTATTTTAATTTAAACAAAGGTTAAATAAAAAATTAAATAAAAATGAATAGGCTGAGAATGTCAGGGTGAGCTTCTCAATATTTTATTAAAGTCTAGACTTCCATAATCCATCCCCCAGTTTAACTAAAATCCCTTTTTCAAAACTCATTTAAATCTTCTTATATTAAAGTCAGCCATCAAAACTTTCCATCTTTCAAGAATGACCCAATGAGTGGCACATATTTCTTGTTTCCCTTTTTAGTCATAGCTAATGGAAAACTCAATGTACCACCTATGCTTTGTATAGACTCAACAAAGTGTGTGTGTTTAGAGAATCTCTGTAAATTGTGTTCAACATCACTTTAGGAGTGAGGCAGTACACCTACAGTAGCTAAAAACCTGTATAATTCATGGGGCTGGGCTGGATGAATAGCTTGTTTTTACAGCAGACTGCCTCCAGCCTAGGCTACTCACACCATTAAACAATACAGTCTCACACACTGCAAATCAAAGAAACGCAAACACACACACACCGGGAGGGAAGGAAAACAGAGCAGGAAATCTCACTCTGCTTGAGCTGATATGCTGTAGCCTTGGACAAAGTGGTTATTTTTTTGGAGTCAAACACTTATTAAGTATGATGGGACCAAAACATTCAGGGTAACACTCTTGCTCCTTCAAAGCTTCCCCTTATATCTACAGTTAAAGTCGGAGGTTTACATACACCTTAGCCAAATACATTTAAACTCAGTTTTTCACAATTCCTGACATTTAATCCTAGTAAAAATTCCCTGTTTTAGGTCAGTTAGGATCACAACTTTATTTTAAGAATGTGAAAAGTCAGAATAATAGTAGAGAGAATTATTTATTTCAGCTTTTATTTCTTTCATCACATTCGCAGTGGGTCAGAAGTCCACATACACTCAATTAGTATTTGGTAGCATTGCCTTTAAAATTGTTAAACTTGGGTCAAACGTTCCGGGTAGCCTTCCACAAGCTTCCCACAGTAAGTTGGGTGAATTTTGGCCCATTCCTCCTGACAGAACTGGCATAACTGAGTCAGGTTTTTAGGCCTCTTTGCTCGCACACGTTTTTTCAGTTCTGCCCACAAATTTGCTATAGGATTGAGGTCAGGGCTTTGTGATGGACACTCCAATACCTTGACTTTGTTGTCCTTAAGCCATTTTGCCACATCTTTGGAAGTATGCTTGGGATCATTGTCCATTTGGAAGACATATTTGCGACCAAGCTTTAACTTCCTGACTGATGTCTTCAGATGTTGCTTCAATATATCCACATAATTTTCCTTCCTCATGATGCCATCTATTTTGTGAAGTGCACCAGTCCCTCCTGCAGCAAAGCACGCCCACAACATGATGCTGCCACCCCCGTGCTTCACGGTTGGGATGGTGTTCTTTGGCTTGCAAGCCTCCCCCTTTTTCCTCCAAACATAATGATGGTCATTATGGCCAAACAGTTCTATTTTTGTTTCATCAGACCAGTACGATATTTGTCCCCATGTGCATTTGCAAACCGTAGTCTGGCTTTTTTATGGCGGTTTTGGAGCAGTGGCTTCTTCTTTGCTGAGCGGCCTTTCAGGTTATGTCGATATAGGACTTGTTTTACTGTGGATATAGATACTTTTGTACCTGTTTCCTCCAGCATCTTCGCAGGGTCCTTTGCTGTTGTTCTGGGATTGATTTTCACTTTTAGGACCAAAGTACGTTAATTTCTAGGAGACAGAACGCGTCTCCTTCCTGAGTGGTTTGACGGCTGCGTGGCCCCATGGTGTTTATACTTGCGTACTATTGCTTGTACAGATGAAGGTGGTAGCTTCAGGCGTTTGTAAATTGCTCCCAAGGATGAACAAGACAATTATTTTTCTGAGGTCTCGGCTGATTTCTTTTGATTTTCCCATGATGTCGAGCAATGAGACACTGAGTTTGAAGGTTGGCCTTGAAATACATCCACAGGTACACCTCCAATCGACTCAAATGATGTAAATTAGCCTATCAGAAGCCTCTAAAGCCATGACATCATTTTCTGTAATTTTCCTAGCTGTTTAAAGGCACAGTCAACTTGTATGTAAACTGTGTATGTAAAACTTCTGACCCACTGGAATTGTGATATAGTGAATTATAAGTGAAATATTCTGTCTGTAAACAATTGTTGGAATAATTACTTGTGTAATGCACAAAGTAGATGTCCTAACCGACTTGCCAAAACTATAGTTTGTTAACATGAAATCTGTGGAATGGTTGAAAAATGAGTTTAATGACTATATAAACCTCCGACTTCAACTGTACATCATATTTGATTATTCAACCATAAATAGCTAATTAAAAACAGTTTTTAATTGTAAACGAGATGCGTAATGCTCTTATTTGATGGCACCTTCTACTCTCCTCCCATTATTCTATATACAGTGGGGAGAACAAGTATTTGATACACTGCCGATTTTGCAGGTTTTCCTACTTAAAAAGCATGTAGAGGTCTGTAATTTTTATCATTGGTACACTTCAACTGTGAGAGACGGAATCTAAAACAAAAATCCAGAAAATCACATTGTATGATTTTTAAATAATTAATTTGCATTTTATTGCATGACATAAGTATTTGATCACCTACCAACCAGTAAGAATTCCGGCTCTCACAGACCTGTTAGTTTTTCTTTAAGAAGCCCTCCTGTTCTCCACTCATTACCTGTATTAACTGCACCTGTTTGAACTCGTTACCTGTATAAAAGACACCTGTCCACACACTCAATCAAACAGACTCCAACCTCTCCACAATGGCCAAGACCAGAGAGCTGTGTAAGGACAGCAGGGATAAAATTGTAGACCTACACAAGAGTGGGATGGGCTACAGGACAATAGGCAAGCAGCTTGGTGAGAAGGCAACAACTGTTGGCGCAATTATTAGAAAATAAGTTCAAGATGACGGTCAATCTCCCTCGGTCTGGGGCACTATGCAAGATCTCACCTCGTGGGGCATCAATGATCATGAGGAAGGTGAGGGATCAGCCCAGAACTACACGGCAGGACCTGGTCAATGACCTGAAGAGAGCTGGGACCACAGTCTCAAAGAAAACCATTAGTAACACACTACGCCGTCATGGATTAAAATCCTGCAGCGCACGCAAGGTCCCCCTGCTCAAGCCAGCGCATGTCCAGGCCCGTCTGAAGTTTGCCAATGACCATCTGGATGATCCAGAGGAGGAATGGGAAAAGGTCATGTGGTCTGATGAGACAAAAATAGAGCTTTTTGGTCTAAACTCCACTCGCCGTGTTTGGAAGAAGAAGAAGGATGAGTACAACCCCAAGAACACCATCCCAACCGTGAAGCATGGAGGTGGAAACATCATTCTTTGGGGATGCTTGTCTGCAAAGGTGACAGGACGACTGCACCGTATTGAGGGGAGGATGGATGGGGCCATGTATCGCGAGATCTTGGCCAACAACCTCCTTCCCTCAGTAAGCGCATTGAAGATGGGTCGTGGCTGGGTCTTCCAGCATGACAATGACCCGAAACACACAGCCAGGGCAACTAAGGAGTGGCTCCGTAAGAAGCATCTCAAGGTCCTGGAGTGGCCTAGCCAGACTCCAGACCTGAACCCAATAGAAAAACTTTGGCGGGAGCTGAAAGTCCGTATTGCCCAGCGACAGCCCCGAAACCTGAAGGATCTAGAGAAGGTCTGTATGGAGGAGTGGGCCAAAATCCCTGCTGCAGTGTGTGCAAACCTGGTCAAGAACTACAGGAAACGTATTTTTTATTTATTTTTTTATTTCACCTTTATTTAACCAGGTAGGTCAGTTGAGAACAAGTTCTCATTTGCAACTGCGACCTGGCCAAGACAAAGCAAAGCAGTGCGACAAAAGACAACACAGAGTTACACAGTAAAACAAATGTATGATCTCTGTAATTGCAAACAAAGGTTTCTGTACCAAATATTAAGTTCTGCTTTTCTGATGTATGAAATACTTATGTCATGCAATAAAATGCAAATTAATTACTTAAAAATCATACAATGTGATTTTCTGGATTTTTGTTTTAGATTCCGTCACTCACAGTTGAAGAGTACCTATGATAGAAATTACAGACTTATACATGCTTTGTAAGTGGGAAAACCAGCAAAATCGGCAGTGTATCAAACACTTGTTCTCCCCACTGTATTACAACAGTTGTATGTGGAGTAGGTTGGCGGCATCTTAACTGTGGAGGATGGGCTCGTAGTAATGGCTGGAGTGGAATTTGTGTGGAGTGGTATCAAACACATCAACCATGGTTTCCTAGTGTTTGATGCCATTCCATTTGCTCCATTCCAGCCATTATTATGAGCCATCCTCCCCTCAGCAGCTTCCACTAGTGGAGGTATTAAAGTTGATAAGAAGTCGTCAAGCTTTACGTATACCGAGAACTTACATTTCCAAGATGTTGTTTTCATTTTCATTCTTCACATGGCCATGCTGGTCAATAGGGAGGGTCCAGCTGGTCACAGTGGTTAATAGTTGTAATGTGGGAGAATGACCTGTAAATGAGCTATGTGGGCAGCATATGTTAATGGTTGACCCTTACTTAATGGGAAAGTCGTGTTAATCATGCAGAACCAATGAAAACGACTCATTGTTAGCCAGAAAATTAATGGCACAGCCTTTTTCATCATGCCGTCTCACCAAATCAAATCACGTGCTGAATACAACAGGCATAGACCTTACCGTGAAATGCTTACTTACAAGCCCTTAACCAACAATGCAAATAAAAAAATAGAGTTTAGAAAATATTTAGTAAATAAACTAAAGTCAATTTTTTTATAAAAGGTAACACAATAAAATAACAGTAACAAGGCTATGGACAGGGGGTACAGTCAATGAGCGGGGGGTACAGGTTAGTAGATGTAATTTGTACATGTAGGTAGGGGTAAAGTGGCTATGGATAGATAATAAACAGTCAGTAGCAGCAGTGTAAAAACAAAGGGGGGTGGTGTCAATGTAAATAGTCCGGGTGGCCATTTGATTGATTGTTCAGCAGTCTTATGGCTTGGGGATAGAAGCTGTTAAGAAGCCTTTTGGACCTAGATTTGGCGATCCGGTACCGCTTGCCGTGCGGTAGCAGAGAGAACAGTCTATGACTTGGGTGACTGGAGTCTTTGACAATTTTTGGGAACTTCCTCTGACACCGCCTAGTATATAGGTCTAGTATATAGGTATATAGGTGATGAAGTTTCGCCATCAACTAAGCCGTACACACTACCCTCTGTAGCCTTACGGTCGGATGCAGAGCAGTTGCCATACCAGGCGGTGATGCAACCGGTCAGGATGCTCTCGATGGTGCAGCGGTAGAACTTGCCAAATCTATTTAGTCTCCTGAGGGGGAAAAGACATTGTCGTGCCCTCATCAAGACTGTCGGTGTGTTTGGTCCATGATAGTTTGTTGGTGATGTGGACACCAAGGAACTCAAAACTCTCGACCCGCTCCAATACAGCCCCGTCGATGTGAGGGAGAGGTTGTTGTCTCTGACCTCCTCCCTATAGGCTGTCTAATTGTTGTCAGTGATCAGGCCTTCTACCGTTGTGTCGTCAGCAAACTTAATGATGGTGTTGGAGTCGTGCTTGGCCAAAGAGTCTTTGGTGAACAGGCAGTACAGAAGGGGACTAAGCACGCACCCCTGAAGGTCCCCCATGTTGAGGATCAGTGTGATGTTGCCTACCATTACCACCTGGGGGTGGCCTGTCAGGAAATCCAGGATCCATTTGCAGAGGGAGGTGTTTAGTCCCAGGGTCCTAAGCTTAGTGATGAGCTTTGTGGGCACTATGGTGTTGAACGCTGAGCTCTAGTCAATTAACTGTGTTCTCACATAGGTGTTCCTTTTGTCCAGGTGGGAAAGGGAAGTGTGGAGTGCGATTGAGATTGTGTCATCTGTGGATCTGTTGGGGCGGTATGCGAATTGGAGTGGGTCTAAGGTTTCTGGGATAATGGTGTTAATGTGAGCCATGACCAGCCTTTCAAAGCACTTCATGGCTACATACATGAGTGCTATGGGTCTGTAGTCATTTAGGCAAGTTACCTTAGTGTTCTTGGGCACAGGGACTATGGTGGTCTGCTTGAAACATGTTGGTATTACAGACTCAATCAGGGACATGTTGAAAATGTCAGTGAAGACACTAGCAAGTTGGTCAGCGCATGCTCAAAGTACACGTCTTGGTAATCTGCCCAGCGGCCTGTTGACCTGTTTAAAGCTCTTACTCACGTCGGCTACGGAGAGCGTGATCACACAGTCATCCGGAACAGCTGGTGCTCTCATGCATGCTTCAGTGTTGCTTTCCTCGAAGCGAGCATAAAGGGCATTTAGCCCGTCTGGTAGGCTTGCGTCACTGGGCAGCTGTCAGCTGGGTTTCCCTTTGTAGTCCGTAATAGTTTGCAAGTCCTTTGATTTATCTCGTCTGGTAGTCTTGAGCCAATCAGTTGTGTTGTGACAAGTTAGAGACAGACAGACTGTATATCTCTAACCTGTCTGTCTCTCCTCTCCTCTCTCTCAGGTATATCTCCATCCAGTCTGTCCATCTCTCTTCTCTCTCAAGTATATCTCCATGATGTCTGTCTCTCTTCTCCTCTTTCTCAGCTACTGTATATCTCCATTCTGTCTGTCTCTCCTGTCTCTCAGGTATATCTCCATCCTGTCTGTCTCTCCTCTCTCTCAGGTATATCTCCATCCTGACTGTCTGTCTCTCCTCTCCTCTCTCCCAGGTATATCCCTCCGTGAACGCCTGTCTCTCTTCTCCTCTGTCCCAGGTGTCAGATGATTCATCAGACTCTCCAGAGCCGGGGCCAGTCTCCTGTATGGAGCCCTTCCTAGTCCGGAGGTTGTCATGTCGCACTGTCCAGCTGCCTCCTCTGGCCTTCAGGCAGGCTGAGCAGTACTACTGCAACCACAAACCTGAACCAGACACGGTCAACGTCCCCCCGCGCCCGACCACACTGCCCCTGCGCACCCCGCCACTTATCGCCATCACCTCAGCCGACACCAACAGGTGAGGTGTGTGTGTGTGGGTATGTCTGCGTTCCCTTGCTAGCGTTGTACAAATGAAATGACCATAAGGGATGTTTAGACTGTCAGGCAGACTCTCCAGTCATTTTGGATGAGCTACAATTGTACAAATTTAGCCGTTCATTTTCTGTGTGTTGTCGACACTCATTGAAGTGAACCCTGACTCACTTGTCTGACTCATCAGTGTATTTCTAATAGAGATATCTTTTCTAGCACTGTAATTGACTGATTTCATCATACAGATCTGGGAAATATTTTGTCTCCATTTCTTCTAAAAAAGCAATGATTAACAAAACAAAACAATTCTACAGTAACAAACAAGGCAGCATATGATATCCATCTTGCAAATCAACATAATTTTACAGAATTGTGGTTTTATGCTATTTTTGGCTCTTTGGTGGACCAGAGGGTTCAACAGGTGGTAGAGCGTAGTCATTCAGCCCAAACCCCTGAAGGCACCAGTCCAAAATAGGACTGGAAAAAAAGAATATTTTTGTATCTCAAATTTAACCTTTATTTTACTAGGCAAGTCAGTTAAGAACAAATTCTAGTTTACAATGACAGCCTACCAGGGAACAGTAGGTTAATTGCCTTGCTCAGGGGAAGAACAACAGATTTTTACCTTGTCAGCTCAGGGATTCGATCCAGCAACCTTGCAGTTACTGGTCCAACGCTCTAACCACCCAGCTATATATCCTCCCTAAATACTGTAAGGCAACCACTTGGGGACCACTGCTATAATGCAGGCTAATCAGTCAGAGTTCTATGGTTGTATGGGATTTAAAGCACACAGAAAGTCCAAACAAAGTTAGAACAGGGTATTAAGAAAGGTTTGGGGAAAATAAGCCCTCTGCAGTGCACAACTTACCATCTGCTATGAGGTCAATTGAGAGTAACCTGAGCATCACAAGGTGTGAGTTTTGCATTCACAAGTAGCCCATGTCTGGGAAGAATTGTCAGACCACAGATAGTAAGGGGAAAACAGTAGCTCATTGTATCCATATCCCATAGGTGATGAAGAGGAGTAAGTAAGTGTAAGTAAGGAGAAAAAACAACCCAAACCTAAAGTGTAGCCAAAGGAATATCAACAAATCAGACCCCCCCCCCCCCCCCCCCCCAGCTCCTGCAGATTAAAGTAATCTCCAATGCTACATTTGATCAGGGCATCTGAGAACACATTCAGTTTGGCAGGTGCTCTGTGGCCAGGCAATATCTTTGTAATATGAGACAGAGAGAAGGTGTCGGACCATGTAATTAGAATTCATAGAATGGACAGAGTCCCTGGGCTTTATGATGCCTCACTCTACTGATCATTAAGATCTGCATTGGAGAGCAGTGTCTCCTTCATCAACAACAAGCTACATACATACATACATTACACAGTCCAATGTCTTGACGCAATGGCTCTCCATCCAACCGGTGCCTGTCATGTCACTTCCTTCCTCTGCTGAAGATGATGATGTCGTTTGTACCAATGTTTTAGCATGTCAAAATGCATTCATCCAGACCTCTTCCCTTTTACCACAAACTGTTTTTTATCATCTTTGAGAGTTTTCTACAACTTGATTGAAGTCCAGCTGTGGTAAATTCAATTGATTGGACATGATTTGGAAAGGCACACTTTTTATTTTTATTTTATTTTATTTCACCTTCATTTAACCAGGTAGGCCAGTTGAGAACAAGTTCTCATTTACAACTGCGTCCTGGCCAAGACAAAGCAAAGCAGTGCGACAAAAACAACAACACAGAGTTACAGATGGGATAAACAAATGTACAGTCAATAACACAATAGAAAATATATGTACAGTGTGTGCAAATGTTGTAAGATTAGGAAGGTAGGGCAATAAATAGGCCATTGTGGCGAAATAATTACAAATTAGCATTAACACTGGAATGACAGATGTGCAAATGATGATGTGCAAATAGAAGATACTGGGGTGCAAATTAGCAAAAATAATAATATGGGGATGAGGTAGTAGAGTAGGCTATTTACAGATGGGCTGTATACAGATGCAGTGATCGGAAAGCTGCACTGACAGCTGATGCTTAAAGTTATTGAGGGAGATGGTAGTCTCCAGCTTCAATGATTTGTCTATATGAGGTCCCACGGTTGACAGTGCATGTCAGAGCAAAAACCAAGCCATGAGGTCGAAAGAATTGTCTGTAGAGCTCTGAGACAGGATTGTGTCGAGGCACAGATCTGGGGAAGGGTACCAAAATATTTCTGCCACATTGAAGGTCCCCAAGAACACAGTGGCTTCCATCTTAAATGGAAGAAGTTTGGAACCACCCAAGACTCTTCCTAGAGCTGGCCGTCCAGGCCAAATTGAGCAATCAGGGAGCTGACCAAGAACCCAATGGTCACTCTGACAGAGCTCTAGAGATCCTCTGTGGAGACGGGAGAACCTTCTAGAAGGAAAACAATCTCTGCAGCATTCTACCAATCAGGCCTTTATGGTAGAGTGGCCAGATGGAAGCCACTCCTCAGTTAAAGGCATATGACAGCCCGTTTGGAGTTTGCCAAAAGGCACCTAAAGGACTCTCAGACCATGAGAAACAAGATTCTCTGGTCTGATGAAACCAAGATTGAACTCTTTGGCCTGAATGCCAAGCGTCATGTCTGGAGGAAACCTGGCACCATCCCTACGGTGAAGCATGGTGCTGGCAGCATCATGCTTTGGGGATGTCTTTCAGCGGCAGATACTGGGAGACTAGCCAGGATCGAGGGATAGATGAACGGAGCAAAGTACAGAGAGATCCTTAATGAAAACCTGCTCCAGAGCGCTCAGGACCTCAGACTGGGGCAAAGGTTCACCTTCTAACAGGCCAATGACCCTAAGCCAAAACAATGCAGGAGTGGTTTTGGGACAAGTCTCAATGTCCTTGAGTGGCCCAGCCCGAGCCCTGACTTGAACCTGATCGAACATCTCTGAAGAAACCTAAAAATAGCTGTGCAGTGACGCTCCCCATCCAACCTGACAGAGCTTGAGAAGATCTGCAGAGAAGAATGGGAGAAACTCCCCAAATAGTGTGCCAAGCGTCATACCCAAGAATACTCGAGGCTGTAATTGCTGCCAAAGGTGCATCAACAATGTCTGAATACTTATGTAAATGTGATATTTCATTTTTATTTTATTCATTTGCAAACATTTCTAAAGCCTGTTTTTGCTTTGTCATTATGGGGTATTGTGTTTAGATTGATGAGGGGGGAAAAAAACGAATTTAATCAATTTTAGAATAAGGCTGTAATGTAACAAGGGGTCTGAATATTTTCTGAATGCACTGTTGATACTATATAATTTGTGGTATACTGTAGAATACTATAGTAATACTTCATTGTTATCCACACAAAACACACTGTACTAAATACTACAGTAATGTCCGCAAAACCACTACAGTCCACAAATACACATCACTTTTTAAACTATAGTAGATACTACAGTATTGAATTTGCATATACCCTGCCCATTCCCCTTCCTCATATCACAATTTGTTCCACCCATAAGTGAGAATGGGTATTGTGTTCCCTACAGGTTATAGAAAAGAGCAGAAACTCTGAACTATCCATTCAGACCTCAGTCCTACCTACCTACAGATTATGGACAATTTGCTCTTTTTAGTATTTCTCTAGTAGGTTTCCTGAAGGACAAAGCCCACTTCTATGTCAGAGATAATAAATCAAAAACACTATAGTAAATACTACAGTATACTACAGTCTGCAAAAACACTATAGTAAATACTACAGTATACTACAATCCACAAAAACACTGCATTAAATACTATAGTATATATACAACAGTTATTTTACTACAGTGTTTATACTATAACTAACTGTAAATACTTCAGTAAACTACAGTATACTACAGTGAATACTACAGTATTTATAACATAGTATACTTCAGTATTTTTTATGTGGGCATGCACGACTCCAAGGTAGCAGCATTATCATTTTTGCAAAGCAACTATCCTGTGACTTTTAAATAAGTAGGGTAGACCGCGTCACCACCTGTAAGAACACAAATACAGGACAGAGCTTTCATCCTATAATCTATTTCAATGTTCTATGGATTCTATTCTTGACAATGTCAGTGCTGTTTCCTCCCTTGGTATTCAAAGACAGAAGCACATCTATGGGAATGTAATTTGAAACCCCACTTGGTTGATTAAATGCCCTTGGCTTGATCGTCAATAAGACTGCTGGCTACAGTCCAATATTAAAACAATAAGACACCATAGGTCTTATGTGGATTTTAGCACAGCTGTGATTTTTTTTTAAAGCTTAGATTATGGTGTGATATGTCATCATTGCTTTTTTTTTTCTCCAGAACTGATCAATATAAGTAAGTAAGGAACAGGCCCTTTATCATATCATTATTTATTGCTATGCCTTGCATTCCCTTTCCTATGGACAACAGGGGAGAACATCTTTGAGAATTCTGACAAACACCATACTGTTCAAGGAACCGTTCACTTCAGAGGAGATGGATAGACGGAGATCGGGACAGATAGCAACAGATCAAAAACGATTTACAGTGCCTTCAGTGGAGTGGGTGTGTGTTCCAAGTCTGGGTTTAAGGGTCTCTTTTCCAAGCTTCAAAACATCTGGAAACTTGGAATTGGGAAATCTCAGAAAAAAACTAGCTCTGACTGGAAAAATACAGTTTGAACGGTCATCCACCTTGGAATTCCAACTCGGGAACTCTGGCCTTTTTCTAGAGCTCCGACCTGAAGATAGTCATGATTGAACTTAGATTTTTTCCAGAGTTCCCAGTTGTCTTGAAAGCACCATAAATCCAAAGAATGCCAGACATTGATGAAAAAGTTTCATGACAAAATTTGCCCATGAAGGACCACCGCGCCACCTTCCTGTTCAAGTGAGCACAGCACAACAAGGTGAGTCCAAAAAAGTATTGTATGCTGCTGCATAAATGATGTAATATGCCAGGAAGATATGTATACTGTAGCTAAGAAGTAATACTAAGTGCATGTTGTGTAGTAAGTTGTTAGTAGCAAATGTGCCTCACCTTAATAATTTGGTCCCTTTCCCCTGTTGAGACTGGTGTTTTGCGTGTACTATTTAATGAAGCTGCCTGTTGAGGACTTGTGAGGCGTCTGTTTCTCAAACTAGACACTCTAATGTACTTGTACTCTTGCTCAGTTGTGCACCGGGGCCTCTCACTCCTCTTTCTAATCTGGTGAGAGCCAGTTTGCGCTGTTCTGTGAAGGGAGTAGCACACAGCGCTGTATGAGAGCTTCAGTTTCTTGGCAATTTCTCGCGTGGAATAGCCTTAATTTCACAGAACAAGAATAGACTGATGAGTTTTAGAAGAAAGTTCTTTGTTTCTGGACATTTTGAGCCTGTAATCGAACCCACAAATGCTGATGCTCCAGATACTCAACTAGTCTAAAGAAGGACAGTTTTATTGTTTCTTTAATCAGCACAACAGTTTTCAGCTGAGCTAACACAATTGCAAAAGGGTTTTCTAATGATCAATTAGCCTTTTAAAATGATAAACTAGGATTAGCTAACACAACGTGCCATTGGAACACAGGAGTGATGGTTGCTGATATTGGGCCTCTGCACGCCTATGTAGATATTTCATTAAAACTGTTTCCAGCTACAATAGTCATTTACAACATTAACAATGTCTACACTGTATTTCTGATCAATTTGATGTTATTTTAATGGACAATAAATTTGCTTTTCTTTCAAAAACAAGGACGTTTTTAAGTGACCCCAAACTTTTGAACGGTAGTGTACCTTGATTCCATTAACAAGGATCAGAGAAGCAACATTTTGATTGATTACCATTTTAGCCATGACATTACCCATCCCTCTGAACTGCATTTGTGTTGTGGTCAAAAGGAGGTGGCCAAGGTCTCATGTTTTATGTATACTGTGACATCTTTCCTATTCCATCGTTAACAAGGACTGTAGATGGGGGATGAACAGTTAGATAAGTGGTTGTTTATGCCGCCTACTGCATGGATCTTTTTATGCGTCGAGTGCGTAAAGTTATGACCGCCAGTTTTTGGAACATATAATTTCGGATAAAACATTAAAGGTAATTCATGGATTTTAATTTAGACTCAACGGTAGTTTATCCTCGTACCACGTGGGCCTATTGCGGGGAGCATGGATAAGGAATCGTCACCAGAACCTTGCTGAAATGGGCGTGTACGCATAGACGGTGGAGCACTTGGAATTCGACTACAGCCAGGTTCTTATCTGAGCGACAGGGAGATAGTAACATTGGACGGGACGTTGGAGAAATTGCAATAACAAAATATTAAATGTTAATTTAAGAAGATTAAATGTTTTTCTTAACACAGTAGGCAACAGTGTTTTGAGGCGTATTAAGATGACAAAGTAGGCTCTCACCAAATTGATGTCTTGGATAGATTAATGGATGTCACTGTCAGTAGTAGCCTACTACTTTATTTTGGAGCATGAGGCAATGCACATTATTTAATTGCATGACTTCAGATGCCTCTGTCCTGTTAAAAGTAATTCAGAGAAATGCCAGGATCTGCAGATTTCAAGTAACTTTTCAAACTAACCAAAAACCTGTGTTGAAAGTAACAAAGTTGAATTAATTTAGGTCTCCAGCTGAACAAAGTTTTAGAAGATATATTGGCAGCAACAGCCCCGAGACAAAGCGCCGAAAAAGTCCCGAGGCTTCACTTAAAAAAACAAAAACGTTTTTATCCAAACTGCGAGTCTAATAAAAACCTTGGCAAGCTAGGATGGATACCGCCGGCGGGAATGTGACAGCATCCCTCGTCTCTGGCAGCGGTAGCTTCGGAGGCAGCAGCAGCAGTAGCTGCACGGGTGGAAACGCGAAAGCGCCTAAACATTTGTGGAGGCAACAGAACCAAGCGGTGCTCTCTCCGCTCCACCACGCGCTCGGAGTACGGACGAACAACCGGGTGAGAAGAGGATTTTCGGACACTGAGAAATACCTCAGCCCTAAGACCATGGACCGAACTTATGCAGTGGACACCGGGCACAGACCCTGTTTGAAGAAATCGCGGATGTCATGGCCATCCTCGTTCCAAGGACTTAGACGGTAAGGACAGCTTTATCTCTGTCTCAAAGGAGAATGAGAAGGGCCTGTATGAACAATGGAAAGCTAAAAAGTAGACTAGCAAAGGTGGAAAAGATAGGCTACTACACATAAAAGAGATGTCGGAACTTTGGACATGCTTTAGTTTTGATTCCGTAGGCTAAATATGAGCCTTTTAGGTAGATGTGAACAAGATCCTATCCTGGTACTTGAGAATCGTTATTAATCTAACCGACGAGACAGAGGGATTTGTAAATGTGTGTGTATGATGCATTTTCGAGCGCATGGTTTACTTATTCGTTTTTAGACTGAACGTTTGCGCATCAATAGTCTGTCTGTTATTAATGATATGGTTGTATTGATTGAAGACTGTTTAAAAAAAGACGCCCCGGATTTAAAGAAGCTGGGGGTAAAATAAGGCGATACATTAGTAACCCAAGTTAGACGTGGAACAAGTAGGCACAGGGATGACACAAAGTTAAATAGACCTACACTGCAGGAAATAAAGTGAGGGGCATTATAACATTAATATCTCAAATGATGAATAGTGAATAACAGTGATTGTAGCCTAGGCCTATCCTGGCTGCGTTTAGACAGGCAGCCCAAATTCAGAATTCAACTAATTGGTCTTTTGACCAATCACATCAGGTCTTTTCACAGATATTTTTCAGAACTGATCAATTAGTGAAACAAATATCAGAATTGCCTGCTTGTCTAAACGCAGCCTATGTGTTGGATCTGTTTGGATGATTGTTTGTAGCCTACGTTCTATAGGTTATGGTAAATAATATTTAGGCTGTGTATATTTAATGGTATTCTTTATCAGGCCTCACTGTCAGACAGCCTGTGTTACACAGCCAAAGTATTCCAATAAACAAATACACAGCTTGTCTTTACATGCATGCCTCACATTAGCCCCAATTTGTGAGCACATGAGCAGGCATAACACCATTGGACATTTTAGTCCATGTAGTCGCTTGTACTCCCTCCTTTACCCAACACATCCCATACTAGTAGATAAATGAAAGCTTTTTATATCAGCTATAGGCATAATAAGCCAATTGGAAGCATTTCTTACCACATAATTACAGTTAATTTCTGACAAGGCAGACTGTGCAGAGCAGTTCACCAGTCCCGATACAAAAATGCCCTATTTCCACTATCATGCCGACCCAAACCGTACTGGCTCTGATATTTTCTTTTCACATTGTCTTATCCAGCATAGTTCTAGCAACTTATGTGGATACGCAAGGCCAGCACAATACTACACCTCGGATTGGCTCGGCTCAGCAGTGTGAAAAGAGTTATAGGCCTACCCTACATTATTTTCACTAGTTCCTCAATACTTGCATGTGCTGGTTTAATCCACACATTCACAACGGTCTCAAGCCATTCTATATACCAGGAGTTGACTGTAGATGCTTTTTAGGCGGTGGTGGAGCCCAGAAAGCTGCTCCATATTCAGACAGAGTCCTGGGGATTCTTCTGCTCTAATTATCCACTTTAGCTGCAAAGTAAAGAGAGAATACATCTAATATTAGGTCACCTCAGTTTCCTGTCTGAAGTGCTGGAGCTACCGTAATATCTGTCTCTGGACTAATATTCTCTTCAGTTATGAGTGCCACCTCACCTCAGGGCCATGGAGAATATTGACCTAGCTGTGCTTGGAATGGACTGTAACGTGTCCGATATTCAGAGCCTAGACAGAAATAAAAGCATGATTACTGTTTATGAGATTGTAAACAATCTGAAGAAATCATACTTGGGACAGAGGAAGACTTAAGTTATCTTTTATAGAAGGTATAATTATATATTTTTTTATATTTTAGAGAGGGCTGCGGGGGAGAAAGATTCAGGGCAGAAAGATGTGTAGTGTTTCTCTTTATATTGCATTGCTTTAGTCGAGAGAAGGCCAGGGCCTCGTTCCTAGGAAGGTGATTAGCCAGGGGAAAGTGTGTATAATGGTCTCCCCTGGTTGATACCAGGTCACCTAGGAAATCATGGCAGATAATCTATGGGGCAATACTGTTCTGGGCCCGTTTTCCCAAAAGCATCTTAACGCTAAGTTAATTGGTAGAACCTTCGTAAGAGCATTGTTAAATCTCCAAGCTGTTTCCCAAAACCATCGTTATCAAACGTTGCACTTGAAAATGCTTGTAATCTAAAGCCTGCCTCAGACCAATCGTAGAACAGCTAAGTGTGCCGTTAGTAGATTTTCTACCCTCCTGTGTCACTTTATACACAGAAAGATCTCTGTTGAACATAGAATCACACGGTTTATCGCGATAGCTTCAGAACAAAGTTGACTACAAATAGAAAGTTACCAATGTCTTTGCAATTGATACAAACAAGCAATATATTAAAATATGCTTCAAATGAAAACCAAGATGATAGCATTAAAATATAAACAGTAAACTATAGGCCTATTTCAATCATATTGAAAAAATTTCACGTTTAATCAATTTGAGTTATATTTTTCTACTTGTAGGCTACTGTCTGTAATTTGTTTAATATACACTGAGTGTACAAAACATTAAGAACACCTTCCTAATATTGAGTTGCACCCCCCCAACCCACTTTTGCCCTCAGAACTGCCTGAATTCGTTGGGGCATGGACTCTACAAGGTGTTGAAAGTGTTCTACAGGGATGCTGGTCCATGTTGACTCCAATGCTTTCCACAGTTGTCAAGTTGACTGGAAACTGTTGGGCGTGAAACCCAGCAGCGTTGCAGTTATTGACACAAACCGGGGCACCTGGCACCTACTACCATACCCCGTTCAAAGGCATTTAAATATTTAGTCTTGCCAGTCACCCTCTGAATGGGACACATACAGTACACAATCCATGTCTCAAATTTCTTGAGGCTTCAAATATTTGTTTTCCTCCCCTTCATCTACAGTGATTGAAGTGGATTTAACAAGTAACATCAACAAGGGATCATAGACTGACCACATGATTGATATATATGTCATGGAAAGAGCAGGTGTTCTTAATGATTTGTATACTCAGTGAATGTCATGATTCGTAGCCTAACTTGATGTGCCGACTGGGCGATTTAGTGCATTTTTGTTGGGTAAGCATTAGGGTTAAATGGCGGGAACTTGGTTAGCGGGATTTACCATCCAAAACCACCACATTTTCCCGGGATAAATAACTGCGAGAGATCGGTAAATTATAATAAATGACTTATATGAACAACATGGCGTGAAATGGCACTGTGAAATTATATGCATGTTTAAATCTGGCTTCTCTATGGCCTCTGCATGATGAATCTTCAATGCTCAGATAGATAGGTACTTTATTGATCCCTGAGGGGAAATTTCTTTGTCAAGCAGCTACGGAAAAACACAGGGCATTTTCAAAATGCCAGAATGAAAAACGCAAAAGACAGATACATGATACATAGTGTGGCAGTATGAAAAAGTATAAAAATACAAGAAGTCTGGAGTACAAAAAGCTATATAAAGGTATTGCATAGTATGGGTGAATGGCTGAATATGTACACTATACATTGTTAGGTGAAAAAATGAAAAAAATATTGCAAGTTGATATTGATAAATAAGGAATATTTGCATGGTTAACTATACTATACAGGTCGATGGCAGAGAAATACTTAAATAGCTAAATGCGCGTATGATATAAGTGAAGGTAATAATAGTTAATACTTAATATACATTCTGGTTAAATGAACAGGTAAGTGAATATTTGCATGATTAAATTAACTGTACAGGTAAGTTAATATTTGCATGGTTACATTAACTGTACAGGTAAATGAAAGGAAGAGATGAAATAGCTAAATGTGTGTAAAATATAATTTAGGATAAAAATAATAATAATTCCCTTAAAATACAGTCCTTAGTACCGGGTTTAATTACAGATAAATACACCTATTGCACATTCGAAATACTAAAAGCAATGAAAAAAGATACAACTGACAGGATGCTAATATGCAGTCCTGAGTGAATGACTACGTAAGTTCAGTCCAAGAATTACTTACAATATTGCGACTGTACATGAATATGTGTATATAAAGTCCTGAGTGAATGAGTGATTACAGACCAGAGTTACTCACGGATGGATGCCTAATTGTTAAACTAGGTCCTAACACCCCAACAGTTCCAGGTCTATGTTGCCGACGGCACGGCACCCCGGTGAGGCATTAAATAGTCTAATAGCCGCCGGCGGGAAGGACCTCCTGTAGCGCTCTCTGACACACCGTGGTGGGATCAGTCTGTGACTGAAAGTGCTCCTCTGCATCATAACCATGGCATGCAGAGGGTGGGTGATGTTGTCCATGATGGCCAGCAGTTTGGCCAGGATCCTTCTCTCCACCACCTCCTCTAGTGTCAAGGCTAATCACCAGAACAGAGCTAGCCTTCATGATCAGTTTATTTACCTGAGAAGCATCACCGGCTTTTATGTTGGCGCCCCAGTACAGCACTGCAAACAAGATGGCACAGACTGATAGAAAGTATGCAGTAGTTTACTGCACAAGTTGAAGGACCTAAGCCTCTTCAGAAAGTAGAGTCGGCTCTGGCCCTTTTTGTACAGGGCCCTGGTGTTACCAGCCCATTCCAGCCTGCTGTCCATAAGAACTCCCAGGAACTTGTATGAACCAACCATTTCCACATCCATCCCCCGTATAGGGACTGCAGTCGGTTTGGCCTTGGTTCTCCGGAAGTCTACAACCATCTCCTTTGTTTTGCTGATGTTGAGCTGAAGGTGGTTTTGCTCACAACACACCACAAAGTAATTGATTGTGCTCCTGTACTCCCCCAATGTTCCCTACAATTGCGGAGCCATTCGAGAACTTCTGCAGGTAGCATGTTTCAGAGTTATATCTGAAGTCTGAGGTGTAGAGGGTGAACAGGAAGGGGAACAGGACTGTTCCCTTGGGGGCCCCTGTATTGCTCACTGCCCGTTCTGACACACAGCTCTGTAGCCACACAAATTGTGGCCTACCGGTCAGGTAGTCCGTAACCCAGGAGACTAAGGGTGCTTCCACTTTCATCCTCATCTTCTCACCCAGTAGCAGGGGCTGAATGGTGTTGAAAGCACTGGAGAAGTCAAAACACATAACCCTCACAGTGCTACCTGCGTTTTCCAGGTGAGCATCATCCACCCCGATGTTGCGCTGGAATGCGAACTGCAGGGGGTCCAGTGATGTACACACCAGGGGTCTGAGGTGAGCGAGGACTAACCTTTCCAGGGTCTTCATGATGTGGGATGTTAGCACTACAGGTCTGAAGTCATTCAGGATAGTGGGGTGCGCCTTCTTGTTCACTGGGACCAGGCAGGATGTTTTCCACAGCACAGGGACCCTTTCCAGGCTCAGGCTAAGGTTGAAGCTGCGCTGGAGTATTCCATACAGTTGGTCAGCACAGACCCTAAGCACCTTTGGGCTGATGCCATCAGAGCCCGTCGCTTTCCACTGATGTAGTCTCTCCAGCTCTCTCTTCACTTGGTTGGTGGTGAAAGCCAGCCCAGGTGGGGAGGTGGGGGGAAGGGGGGTGTTGAGGATCAATCCAGAGGTTAGGGGAGGTGGGGAGGGGGTCTCAACGGAGGTGTTGTGAGCAAAGAGGGGGTGGGACAGCCGTGAGGGTGTGTGGCCTGGGGAGCTGGAGGGGAGGTGGACAGGGCCAGTATCGAACCTGTTAAAAAAATTGGTTCAGCTCATTGGCTCTGTCCTGGGACCCCTCCGTCTGCCCACTGTTTGACTTTTTGAAGCCAGTGATACTTCTCATACCATTCCACACCTCTCACCTGGCTCTGCCTCAGCTTGTCCTCCATCTTCTCCTTATACCCTCTCTTCCCCTCAGCAATCCGCAACTTCAGCTCCCTCTGGACGCATTTCAATTTGTCCCTGTCCCCCTCCTTGAAGGCCCTCTTCTTCTCAGTCATCAGGGCCTTCAGGTCGCTGGTGACCCAGGGTTTATTATTTGGAAAACACTGTACCTTCCTGGTGGGTACAGTGTTGTCTACACAAAAATTGATATAGTCCGTTATGCAGTCTGTAAGTCCATCAATGCCCTCCCCATGAGCCTCACAGAGCACATCCCAGTCTGTTGTCTCAAAGCAGTCCTGTAGGGCCTCATTCACCTCCGGGGACCTTCTCCTAATGGTCCTAGGGGTCGCTGGCTGCTGTGGGGACAGACAGCCCATCTCAGTATGGAGCGCTGTTCACAATGCATGTAGACCTTGTGACAGGTAGGCCTGCATTTGCTGCAGCATAGTCTATGCTACAGTAATATAAAGACAGATTGCGTGTCTAATATACATCTCCATCTGGCTTTTGGGGGTCACCTTACTTTTTTTATTTTTTTTATTGCAGCTGCAGAGTTTTAAAACAGCCTATCACTTGAATATTGTTGCTTTAAATCAGTGCACACGTGAGCACTCTCTCGCAGTCTCTCTCCCTCAACTCCATTCAAATTGCATCCAAATGAGATAATCTGGTTCAAGATTGACATAGCCCTATACAGTGCATTCTGAAAGTATTCAGACCCCTTCCCTTTTTCTACACTTTATGTTACAGCCTTATTCTAAAATTGATTAAATTCATTATTTTCCTCATCTATCTACACACAATACCACATAATGACAAAGTGAAAACAGGTTTTTTTGAGTCCACCTGTGGTAAATTCAATTGAGTGGACATGATTTGGAGAGGCACACACTTGTCTATATAAGGTCCCACAGTTGACCGTGCATGTCAGAGCAAAAACCATGAGGTCGAAGGAATTGTCTGTAGAGCTCTGATACAGGATTGTGTCGAGGCACAGATCAGGGGAAGGAAAACAAGATTCTCTCGTCTGATGAAACCAAGATTGAACTCTTTGGCCTGAATGCCAAGCGTCACGTCTGGAGGAAACCTGGCACCATCCCTACGGTGAAGTATGGTGTTGGCAGCATCATGCTGTGGGAATGTTTTTCAGCGGCAGGGACTGGGAGACTGGGGGGAAAGATGAACAGAGCAGAGTACAGATATCCTTGATGAAAACCTGTTCCAGAGCGCTCAGGACCTCAGACTGGGGCGACGGTTCACCTTTCAACAGGACAATGACCCTAAGCACACAGCCAAGACAACGCAGGAGTGGCTTCGGGACATGTCTCTGAATGTCCTTGAGTGGCCCAGCCAGAACACTGACTTGAACCCGATCGAACATCTCTGGAGAGACCTGAAAATAGCTGTGCAGCGACGCTCCCCATCCAATCTGACAGAGCTTGAGAGGATCTGCAGAGAAGAATGGGAGAAACTCCCGAATTACAGGTGTGCCAAGCCTGTAGCGTCATACCCAAGAAGACTCAAGGCTGTAATTGCTGTCAAAGCTGCTTCAACAAAGTTTTTTTATTTTTATTTTTTTATTTCACCTTTATTTAACCAGGTAGGTCAGTTGAGAACAAGTTCTCTTTTGCAACTGCGACCTGGCCAAGACAAAGCAAAGCAGTGCGACAAAAACAACACAGAGTTACACAGCAAACAAACATAGTCAAAAACACAATAGAAAATCTATATACAGAGTGCAAAATGTAGTGCAAAATGCAATAAGGTTAGGAGGTAGGACAATAAATAGACCATATATCACCACGGAGATATAAATTACAGGTTAGCATTAACACGGGAATGAAGGATGTGCAAATTATGATGTGCAAATGGAGATACTGGAGTGCAAGATTAGCGAGAAATAATAACAAATAAATATGAGGATGAGGTAGTAGTGTGGGCTATTTACAGAAGGGCTATATACAGGTGCAGTGATTGATTTTGGCGGCTTTGACAGCTGATGCTTAAAGTTAGTGAGGGAGATAGGAACCTCCAGCTTCAATGATTTTTGCAATTCGTTCCAGTCATTGGCAGCAGAGAACTGGAAGGAATGGCGGCCAAAGGAGGTATTGGCTTTGGGGGTGACCAGTGAGATATACCTGCTGGAGCGCATGCTACGGGTGGGTGTTGCTATGGTGACCAGTGGGTTTGGTGACGAATATATAATATATATATATAATATATAATATATAATGAAGGCCAGCCAACGAGAGCATACAGGTCGCAGTGGTGGGTAGTATATGGGGCTTTGGTAACAAAACGGATGGCACTGTGATAGATTACATCCAATTTGCTGAGCAGAGTGTTGGAGGCAAATTTGTAAATGACATCGACGAAATCAAGGATCGGCAGGATAGTCAGTTTTACAAGGGCAAGTTTGGCAGCATGAGTGAAGGAGGCTTTGTTGCGAAATAGGAAGCCGATTCTGGATTTAATTTTGGATTGGAGATGGTTGATGTGAGTCTGGAAGTTGAGTTTACAGTCTAACCAGACGCCTAGGTATTTGTAGGTGTCCACGTATTCTAAGTCGGACCCGTCGAGAGTAGTGATGATAGTCCGGTGGGCAGGTGCGGGCAGCGTTCGATAGAAAAGCATGCATTTGGTTTTACTAGCATTTAAGAGCAGTTGGAGGCCACGGAAGGAGTGTTGTATGGCATTGAAGCTTGTTTGAAGGTTAGTAAACACAATGTCCAAAGAGGGGCCAGATGTATACAGAATGGTGTCGTCTGCGTAGAGATGGATCAGAGAGTCACCAGCAGCGAGAGCGACATTGTTGATGTATATAGAGAAAAGGGTTGGCCCAAGAATTGCACAGTACTGCACAGTACTGTCTTTTATCGATGGCTATTATGATATCGTTCAGTACCTTGAGCGTGGCTGAGGTGCACCCATGACCAGCTCGGAAACCAGATTGCATAGCAGAGAAGGTACGGTGGGATTCGAAGTGGTCAGTTATCTGTTTGTTAACTAAAGTACTGAGTAAAGGGTCTAAATACTTATGTAAATATGATATTTCATTTGTATTTATTTTTTTTCTACAGTTTTTGCTTTGTCGTTATGGGGTATTGTGTAGATTGATGAGGGTGGGTCAGAAAATTCCAGAAAATGATGTCATGGCTTTAGAAGCTTCTGATAGGCTAATTGACATAATTTCAGTCAATTGGAGGTGTACCTGTGGATGTTTTTCAAGGCCTACCTTCAAACTCAGTGTCTCTTTGCTCAACATGGAAAAATCAAAAGAAATCATCCAAGACCTCAGAAAAAGAATTGTAGACCTCCAAGTCTGGTTCATCCTTGGGAGCAATTTCCAAACACCTGAAGGAACCACATTCATCTGTACAAACAATAGTACGCAAGTATAAACACCATGGGACCACGCAGCCGTCATACCGCTCAGGAAGGAGATGCGTTCTGTCTCCTAGAGATGAACGTACTTTGGTGCGAAAAGTGCAAATCAATCCCAGAACAACAGCAAAGGACCTTGTGAAGATGCTGGTGGAAAGGGTACAAAAGTATCTATATACACAGTAAAACTAGTCTTATATCGACATAACCTGAAAGGCTGCTCTGCAAGGAAGAAGCCGCTGCTCCAAAACCGCCACAAAAAAGCCAGACTACGGTTTGCAACTGCACATGGGAACAAAAATCGTACTTTTTGGAGAAATGTCCTCTGGTCTGATGAAACAAAAATAGAACTGTTTGGCCTTAATGACCATTGTTACGGGGGTGGCAGCATCATGTTGTGGGCGTGCTTTGCTGCAGGAGGGACTGGTGCACTTCACAAAATAGATGGCATCATGGGCTACATGAGGTGTGACTGATTTTAGGAAAAGTCACACAAAAAAGGCATTTTCTTATGCTGGGCATCATTCACCAGTTATAATATATAATTCACAAATGATAGGCTAATATTGTCACCTTTCAGACTATTCTTGATTTAATATTGTCTTTACATATAATATTTTATTTTATTTTATTTAACCTTTATTTAACCAGGCAAGTCAGTTAAGAACAAATTCTTATTTTTCATGCACCTCTATCGAAACAGGGGCAGCGGAAAAAATACATGTCATCTATGCACTTAAATAGTTAATTGGAGGATGCTTTTTCCCGTGGTTCATTTTCATGCCAGGCAGGTAGGCTATATATAGGCTCCTGTTGTAAATATAGGCAGTGTGCTTAATATTAGGAAAGTTGAGAAATAAATATAGTATGCCTAGCCTATAGAATGCTGATGGGATCCTCGTCTTTTTATTAGCGGCCATCACTCTGTTTTCTCCCGCAATTGCATAGCCTATAGAAATGTTGCTCAACATGAGCTCATGGGCTCTCATTTAAGTGTTTGATTGTATTTTTGAATACATTTGCATTTATGTCAGAGTGATTAGAGGGACAATAGAGTGCTGAGTACCAGGCAGTTAGCACTTTTGGTAGGCTACTAATGACCAGCATCAGAGCTTGGAGAAGCCTAATAACTGTGACTAAACGGTCATGTGGAATTTAACTGCCTTCATGACTCATGACCCTGTGTGGCTGTAATATGTTCCTTGTGATGGGTTTTCACTAGTTTCTACAGCCACAAGTCAAAATATATTGTAAAAATGAGCTTTTTGGTATTAATTTAAGGTTAGGGTTATGCAAAAGGTTAGCAGTGTGGTTAAGGTCAGGGTTAGGTCAGATCCACAGTCTCCTCCCTGATTTCATTGTGGTGGACAATAATGCCTCGTTCTGCACAGGTTTCATGTTTATATGACGAAATTAATCCAAATGCCACATTCTGCCTTCACAGGAGTAGGTACACTACTTGAGCCCTTCTTCATCAGGCTATCATAAGCATGTTATAATGCATGTCATAGATAGCAGCACTTCTGGGAGACGGGAAGGAAGAATCCGGAATATTCTGTCATGATGGCATTCCACTCTTGGAGCCTGCTGGTCGCCAAGACACTATGTTTGTTTGTGTCCAATGGGATACGTAAAAGGCTGAAATACTTTTGACTTCTTCCTTTACAAAACGTTTTGAGGTTTAATTCAATATAAAACATGACTTGTCTGCTGTCACACAGAGTGGCCTTCATTATGGCACAACTTGTCCCTGTGGCTCAGCCCTCATCCCCAGCTTTTAAGGCATGGGGTCTAACCCTTTAGCTCTATCATTAGATCCCTGATGAACAGGCTGGCCATCACCACTGGGCATGAGGCTATCTACACTCAGTCACACTCACAGCATTAAGGCTTACAGTATTACATGGGCACAGCGCTGTGGGATTACTCTACAGGAGAACACAGAGATATTGCAATATATCTAAATCAAATCAAACTTTGGCAATGCATCCTATGTTATGTCTCACAATGTCTGCATATTTGATGAGTGCATAGAGCTATGGATGTGGGGTGCATACCAATCAATGTATGAATCTGCGTTGTATTAGTTCAGGATCACTGAAAATCTCTTTGCATAACCTCAGAGCTGCCTCCCATTGCGATTGCTTAATTCTTCTGTCATAACTGTTTTGACATCTCGTCTTTTAGCCAATAATGATAAGAATCTCTGTCCCACTCATGAGTAATTTCCCTCAAACAGGAAACTGGATGGCTGACTCCTAATATAATGCAATTTGCCATTTGGAGGAGTAACTGCTGACAATTTGTGTAATTTTGATCAATTGCATGAAAGTTACTCAAAGTAAATGGCAATTCAACAGCAGATATAATAACATTTTAGGGCTTTTCAAAGATTACAATTGATATACAAGTAACAGCCAAAATAAAGGAAACACTTGAGTAAATAGGGATACAAAGTATATTGAAAGCAGGTGCTTCCACACAGGTGTGGTTCCTGAGTTAATTAAGCAATCAACATCACATCATGCTTAGGGTCATGTGATAAAAATGCCCAGTTGCCCATTATTTTGGCTACCATGGCTAGAAGAAGAGATCTGTTGCTGTGTCCGAAATCTGGCTTGCCTACTACTTACTTAAATGGGCATTTACTTGTGTCATTCTCAAAACCTTTGGCCGCAGCATGCTACTTTTGGTGCGTACTAGACAACTGGGAACTCCGAAACAAAATTTGTTCAGACTGGGAAAAATTGTGACGTCAGTGATCTTGAGGTCGGAGAAGTCTGAGCTCTAGGATGATGACTGAGTTTACGACTTGTAATTTCGAGTTGGATAACGGTTCAAAAATATTTTTACCAGTCAGAGCATGTTATTTTCTGAGCTCCCTGTTGTCTTGAACACACCATCAGTTACGGCTTCGCAGATGAACCAGAAAGGATTGTCTGTAGCCCCACTCGATGACCTTTCACTACAGCAGAGTGTTGTTGTTTTGGGCTAATGTTAGCTAAGTAAATATCTAATTTACATACGTTTTCACACCCCTGAGTCAATACATGTTAGAATCACCTTTGGCAGTGATTACAGCTGTCTTTCTGAGTACGTTTGCATACCTGGATTGTACAATATTTGCACATGATTCTTTACAAAAAAATTCAAGCTCTGTCAAGTTGGTTGTTGATCATTGCTAGACAAACATTTTCAAGTCTTGCCATAGACTTTCAAGACTATTTAAGTCAAAACTGTAACTAGGCCATTCAGGAACATTCAATGTTGATAAGCAACTCCTGTGTATATTTGCACTTGTGTGGTAGGTTATTGTCCTACTTGAAGGTGAATTTGTCTCCCAGTGTCTGTTGGAAAGCAGACTGAACCAGGTTTTCCTCTAGGAATTTGCCTGTGCTTAGCTCTATTCCGTTTATTTTTATCCTAAAAAAACTCCCTAGTCCTTGTCGATGACAAGCTTACCCATAACATGATGCAGCCACGACCATGCTTGAAAAAAGGCACTCAGTGATGTGTTGTTGGATTTACCCCAAACAAAGCACTTTGTATTCAGGGAATAAAGTTAATTTCTTTGCCACTTTTTTTGCAGTTTTACTTTAGTGCCTTTACTTTAGGATGCATGTTTTAGAATAGTTGTATTCTAGGCTTCCTTCTTTTCACTCTGGCATTTAGGTTAATATTGTGGAGTAATTACAATGTTGATCCATCCTCAGTTCTCCTATCACAATTAAAGTTTTCATTGGACTCATGGTGAAATCAATGAGCCGTTTCCTTCCTCTCCGGCAACTGAGTTAGGAAGCATGCCTGTATCTTTGTAATGACTGGGTGTATTGATACACCATCCAAAGTGTAATTAATAACTTCACTATGCTCAAAGGGATATTCAATATCAGCTATTTTGTTTTTTACCCATTTACCAATGGGCTCCCTTGTTTTGCGAGGCATTGGAAAACCTCCCTGGTGTTTGTAGTTGAATCTGTGTTTGAAATTCACTGCTCGACTGAGGGACGTTACAGATTTATGTGTTGGGTACAGAGATGAGGTAGTCATTCAACAATCATGTTAAATACTATCATTGCACACAGAGGGAGTCTATGCAACTTATTATGTGACTTTTTACTACTGAGCTTGCAATAACAAAGGGGTTGAATGCTTATAGACTCAAGACATTTCAGCTTTTAATTTTAAATTTGTAAAAATGTCAAAAACACAATTCCACTTTGACATTATGGGGTATTGTGTGTAGACCAGTGACATAAAATCTCAATTTAATCCATTTTAAATTCAGTCTGTAACACAACCAGATTTGGATAAAGTCAAGGAGTGTGAATACTTTCTGAAGGCACTGTATCAATTGAAGCTTGAGAGGGAGATGCAGTAGAGGAGCGCACTGCTGAGGCAAAGGGCTCGTAATGAGGACGACTGCCTACTACTCTAAACTGTATCTGGTGATCTGTCTGGCATACATTGTGAAGGAGAAGTCCAATGGGTACACGAGAGTAGCTAGCCCTCTATAAGATCGTCACCAGACTCCATCTTCATCAACCATCTCCCTGACCACCTTCCTCTGATCAAGCCATGAACTGTCCCTCTCCATCTTTGGAGGACGCATACACTCAGACTTGGCCTCTATTGGTTGACCTAGATAGATAGATAGATAGATAGATAGATAGGTACTTTATTGTTCCCCGGGGGGGAAATTTCTTTGTCAAGCAGCTACAACAAAACACAGGGCAGGTGCAAAATGCCACAACGAAAGTACAAAAGTACACAAAAGACAGATACACGGTACATGATACATAGAGCGGCAGTATGAAAAAGTATAGAAATACAAGATATCTGGAGTGCAAAAAAAAGCTATAAAAAGACATTGCATAGTATGGGTGGTTGGCTGAATATGTACACTATACATTGGTGGATGTTGGATGGTTAACTATACTATACAGGTCGATGGCAGAGAAATACTTCAGTAGCTAAAAATGCGTATGATATGAGCGAAGGTAATAATAGTTTACTTAATAGACAGACTGGCTAAATGAACAGGTAAGTGAACATTTTGCATGGTTAAATTAGCTGTACAGGTAAGTATACAGTTATATTTACAGATAAGTGAATACTTGCATGGTTACACAAACTGTACAGGTAAATGACAGGAAGAGATACTTTAATAGCTAAATATATGTATGATATAATTTGGGGTAATAATAGTAATTCCCTTAAAATACAGTCCTTAGTGCGCAGGGTTTAATTACAGACAACTGCACGTATTGCACATTCGATATACTAAAAGCAATGAGAAAAGGTGCAACTGACAGGATACTAATATGCATTCCTGAGTGAGTGAATGCCTACGTAAGTTAGGTCCAAGAATTACTAGCAATATTGCACGTGATATGATATAACAACTGTACATGAGTATGTATATACAGACCTGCATGATTAAATAGGTCCTGAGTGAATGAGTGCTGACGGACCAGAGTTACTCACGGATGGATGCATAATTGTTAAACTAGGTCCTAGCACCCCAACAGTTCCAGATCTATGTTGCCGACGGCACGGCACCCCGGTGAGGCATTATATAGTCTAATAGCCGCCGGCAGGAAGGACCTCCTGTAGCGCTCTCTGGCACACCGTGGTGGGATCAGTCTGTGACTGAAAGTGCTCCTCTGTGTCATAACCATAGCGTGCAGAGGGTGGGTGGCGTTGTCCATGATGGCCAGCAGTTTGGCCAGGATCCGTCTCACCGCCACCTCCTCTAGAGTGTCAAGGCTCATCCACAGAACAGAGCTAGCCTTCCTGATCAGCTTATTTACCCGAGAAGCATCACCAGCTTTGATGTTTGCTCCCCAGCACACCACTGCAAAAAAGATGGCACCACAGACAGGTAGAAGGTATGCAGTAGTTTACTGCACACGTTGAAGGACCTGAGCCTCCTCAGAAAGTAGAGTCTGCTCTGGCCTTTTTTTTACAGGGCCCCGGTGTTACCAGTCCATTCCAGCCTGTTGTCCATATGGACTCCCAGGAACTTGTATGACCCAACCATTTACACATCCATCCCCTGTATAGGGACTGCAGTCAGTTGTGCCTTGGTTCTCCTGAAGTCCACCACCATCTCCTTTGATTTGCTGATGTTGAGCTGAAGGTGGTTCTGCTCACACCACAACACAAAGTCACTGATTGTGCTCCTGTACTCCTCCTCCTGCCCACCCCTGATGCACCCTACAATAGCAGAGTATTCCGAGAACTTCTGTAGGTGGCATGTTTCAGAGTTATATCTGAAGTCTGAGGTGTAGAGGGTGAACAGGAAGGGGGACAGGACCGTTCCCTGGGGGTCCCCTGTGTTACTAACTGCCCGTTCTGACACACAGCTCTGTAGTCGCACAAATTGTGGCCTACCGGTCAGGTAGCCCGTGACCCAGGAGACTAAGGGTGCTTCCACTTTCATCCCCCTCATCTTCTCACCCAGTAGCAGGGGCTGAATGGTATTGAAGGCACTGGAGAAGTCAAAAATAATAACCCTCACAGTGCAACCTGCGTTGTCCAGGTGAGAGTAGGCCCTCTGCAGAAGGTAGATGATTGCATCATCCACCCCGATGTTGCGCTGGTATGCAAACTGCAGGGGGTCCAGTGATGTACACACCAGGGGTCTGAGGTGAGCGAGGACTAACCTGTCCAGGGTCTTCATGATGTGGGATGTTAGCGCTACAGGTCTGAAGTCATTCAGGACAGTGGGGTGTGCCTTCTTGGGCACTGGGACGAGGCAGGATGTTTTCCACAGCACAGGGACCATTTCTAGGCTCAGGCTAAGGTTGAAGGGACGCTGGAGTATTCCACACAGTTGGTCAGCACAGACCCTATGCACCCTTGGGATGATGCCATCAGGGCCCACCGCTTTCCACTGATGTAGTCTCTCCAGCGCTCTCTTCACTTGGTTGGTGGTGAAAGCCAGCCCAGGTGGGGGGAAGGGGGGTGTTGAGGATCAGTCCAGGGGGAGCAGGGGCGGGGGTGGGGTCACTGATTGTCTCAGCAGAGGTGTTGTGAGCAAAGTGGGGGTGGGACAGCCGTGAGGGTGTGTGGTCTGGGGAGCTGGAAGGGAGGTGGACAGGGCCAGTATCAAACCTGTTAAAAAATTGGTTCAGCTCATTGGCTCTGTCCTGGGTCCCCTCCGTCTGCCCACTGTTTGACTTTTTGAAGCCAGTGATATTTCTCATACCCTTCCACACCTCTCTCACCTGGCTCTTCCTCAGCTTGTCCTCCATCTTCTCCTTGTACACTCTCTTCCCCTCAGCAATCCGCAACTTCAGCTCCCTCTGGACGCATTTCAATTTGTCCTTGTCCCTCTCCTTGAAGGCCCTCTTCTTCTCATTCAGCAGGGCCTTCAGGTCGCTGGTGACCCAGGGTTTATTGTTTGGGAAACAGCGTACCTTCCTGGTGGGTACAGTGTTGTTTACACAAAAATTAATATAGTCTGTTATGCAGTCAGTAAGTCCATCGATGTCCTCCCCATGAGCCTCACATAGCACATCCCAGTCTGTTGTTTCAAAGCAGTCCTGTAGGGCCTCATTCGCCTCCGGGGACCATCTCCTAATGGTCCTGGTGGTCGCAGGCTGCTGTTGGACCAAAGGCCTGTAGAGTGGGGTGAGGTGGACAAGGTTGTGATCCGATCTACCGAGGGGAGGGAGTGCAGTGGAGTTGTATGCGTCCTTCACATTAGGATATAACAAGTTCAGAGTTTTATTATTCCTGGTTGGGCACTTCACAAACTGTTTGAATGTGGGCAGCGTTGAAGAGAGAGATGCATGGTTAAAATCCCCCGAAATGGCAAAGAAAGCACTGGGATGCGCTGTCTGTAACCTCGCGATAGCAGAGTTGATGACGTTTCTCCATAGACCCTTTGTCCACTAACAAGTCCCTCCAGCTCGTCCATCTTGTAATGTAGTGACCTCACGTTGCCCATAATGATAGACGGTATAGCAGGCTTGTACTTGTACTTCCTCCGCTTTGCCTTACATTTCAATCCCGCCCTACGTCCACGGCGTCGCCTTTTCAACTCGCCCGGAATATCAAACTTTTCCCTGGGGAGCAGCAGCGCTGCGTGGGCTAAATCCAGGAGCTGGGCTCTGTTGTAAATAATAAGTTGACGACTCCTGTCGACGTTCAGCTGCGATTAAAATCCATAATCCTGAACTATTATAGTTCAACTGAAGCAAAATAAAGTAAAGAGACGGAAAAAAACGAACTAAAACAACAATTTATGCACGAACAACGGTAGCTGCTTAACAGGTGACCACTCAGGGCGGCGCCAACACACTAGCCAACTATAGCTAGGCTACTCATATTTGGTTGAGACGTTGATCAATGAAATGAACCTTTTCACCCACTCAGACAGCCAACAGTTATTTAATTTCGGTACTATAGAGTTTGAAAACTATATTTAGACTGCATTTAAATAGTGAGGTTGAACACATTGACCTGATTTTACCAAAACACACCATGAATTGTGGATTATCACCCCCCACTGGGTACAGATGTCAGTTCAACATCTAGTTTTGAGTTACATTTGGTTGAGTTGTCAACATGAATTCAAAACATTTCACCACATTGCTGGATTTAGGTTAAGTTGAGTAAAAACAACAAGTCTAAATGCCCTTATGTTGATTTACTTTCTGAAAATCCAATCAGTTTTCCACTTCAACGATTCAACGTCATTGTTTAAATTACATGGAAAAATTTATTCAACCAGTCGTTGCTCAATGGGCAATCCATGAAGTGTGTTGATTAGATGTTTTAGAAGTAGCTGCCATTGTGATGTAGGCTTCTTTACATTCAAATAAGCTTGAGCTAAGAATAGAAAAACAAACTATCAACCAGGACTTTTCTGATGCTACACATTTTTAAAAAGAACCCTGATATGTATAATACAATTCTACTCATGGTGCAAAATGTATCTTCCAGATATAGGATCTATACTACTGTTGGCTATTGTCATTCTGTGGAACACAATATGAGCAGTAACTTGGAACAGCATTGTGTAAACCTTTGTCTATGTTAAAACTGTTATGCAAAAAGTGTCAGTCAAAAATGGTTTAAAAGAATTTATTGCACCACAAAATGTACATGTACAAGCTCCCCCAAAAAATATGTATCTAAAATACACTTCTGGCCCAGGCTTCTGGAAACAAAGATGTACAATAAACCAAAAACAAAATGCACTGTTGGAACAGGCTTTGATGCTGTAACTTAAGAACTTTCATCCCCTTACTCATTGGCCCTCCCACTGGCCACCTTGCAGTCAGGTGCATATTTCAGGTAGGTTGACATCGCCTGTAGTATTTCTGCCTTTGTAGCCTTTCAGTCGCCAATACTCACACCTGCTGTAAAGGAGGAAAACAAGTATTAGCTAGAGGTATTCAAATATTGTGTAAAATGTCATGATTTGGACCTATAATGAGGCTGTAAAGGTTGGAGTCCTCAAAGGCCTACTTCCCTTTTTTTGTTTTCCTTTCATATTAAATAGTTGACTGTATCGAACACTATGTACTTTACAAGCAACACACCATGACCTAATTTAAAAGGGAAACAAATATGGTAATAGTTTACCGGTACCTTGCTGTTGTCACCCTGTCCGGAATATCTTTCCTCCCCAGCTTTGAGATATCTGTAATTTTACAAAAGGACACGAATGCATTTGTACATTTTTCCATCCAATATTAAATATGTAATTATGCAATATGTAATTCTAACGCATACCAATGAAACATACAATTTTTCACCATGTATTTTAGAAATACATTTTTCAAGTATAAGCTCTTCAGTCTGTAGTAAATCTTCCTCTGTCTCGTTCAGGTTGAATTCCAATTCCTCAAACTGACTCGAGACTGTCCTTTTTAAAAAGGTCACGGATCTCATGAAGGAGATGTCATTCTTTTTTTCTTTTTTATTCTGTAACAAAAGTAGTTTTACATTTTGTTTACTTCCAAAATATAAACAGCCTAATTTAAATATAAAAAAATTGTTTAAAAATAAATACTTGCTTCAGGCATAGGAAAATTGTAGGAGCTTTTGCAGCGCTTTGGTGAGTGAGCTTTTTTGATATTTTTGATATAACAAAATGCAAATTATTTACTTAAAAATCATACAATGTGATTTTCTGGATTTTTGTTTTAGATTCCGTCACTCACAGTTGAAGAGTACCTACGATAACAATTACAGAGTTCTACATGCTTTGTAAGTGGGAAAACCTGCAAAATCGGCAGTGTATCAAATACTTGTTCTCCCCACTGTATTTACCTGTACAGTTCATTTAACCATGCCAAATATTCACTAACCTTTTAATTTAACCAGTCTGTATATTAAGTAAACTATTATTACCCTCACTTATATCATACGCAATTTTAGCTATTTAAGTATTTCTCAGCCATCGAACTGTATAGTGTAGTTAACCATGCACCATCCACCAATGTATAGTGTACATATTCAGCCATCCACCCATACTATGCAATGTCTTTTTATAGCTTTTTTGCACTCCAGACTTCTTGTATTTTTATACTTTTAAATACTTCCGCTCTATGTATCGTGTATCTGTCTTTTGTCTATTTTCGTTCTGGCATTTTGCACCTGCCCTGTGTTTTTGTTGTAGCTGCTTGACAAATACAAGACCCCTGGTGTGTGTGTAAGTTGACTATGCAAACAATTTGGGATTTAACATATGAATGTTTTTTATAAAAAGAAATTATGCAGTCAGTCTCTCCTCAACTCTTAGCCAAGAGAGACTAGCATGCATAGTATTTATATCAGCCCTCTGATTACAATGAAGAGCAAGACCTGCTGCTCTGTTCTGGGCCAGCTGTAGCTTAACTAGGTCTTTCCTTGTAGCACACGACTGCACAATAATCATGATAAGACAAAACTAGAGCCTGCAGGACTTGCTTTTTGGAGTGTGGTGTCTTTATTACGGACAGATCTCTCCCCATCTGTACAACTATTGAATCTACAGTCGTGGTCAAACGTTTTGAGAATGACACAAGTATTGGTCTCCACAAAGTTTGCTGCCTCAGTGTTGATGATGGCAATTTTCATGTACTCCAGAATTGCAAATAATTGCAAAGTCCCTCTTTGCCATGAAAATGAACTTAATCCCCCAAAAACATTTCCACTGCATTTCAGCCCTGCCACAAAAGGACCAGCTGCCATCATGTCACTGATTGTCTCGTTAACACAGGTGAGAGTGTTGACGAGGACAAGGCTGGAGATCACTCTGTCATGCTGATTGAGTCAGAATAACAGACTGGAAGCTTTAAAAGGAGGGTGGTGCTTGAAATCATAGTTCTTCCTTTGTCAACCATGGTTACCTGCAAGGAAACACGTGCCGTCATCATTGCTTTGCACAAAAAGGTTCACAGGCAAGGATATTGCTGCTGGTAAGATTGCACCTAACCTAAATCAACCATTTATCGGATCATCAAGAACTTCAAGGAGAGAGAAGGCGTCAGGGCGCCCTAGAAAGTCCAGCAAGCACCAGGACCATCTCCTAAAGTTGATTCAGCTGGGGGATCGGGGCACCACCAGTGCAGAGCTTGCTCAGGAATGGCAGCAGGCAGGTGTGAGTGCATCTGCACACACAGTGAGGCAAAGACTTTTGGAGGATTGCCTGGTGTCAAGAGGGGCAGCAAAGAAGCCACTTCTCTCCAGGAAAAACATCAGGGACAGACTGATATTCTGCAAAAGGTACAGGGATTGGACTGCTGAGGACTGGGGTAGAGTCCTTTCCGATTGTTTGGGCCATCCGGAAAACACCTTGTACGGAGAAGACAAGGTGAGCGCTACCATCAGTCCTGTGTCATGCCAACAGTAAAGCATCCTCAGACCATTCATGTGTGGGGTTGCTTCTCAGCCAAGGTAGTGGGCTCACTCACAATTTTGCCTAAGAACACAGCCATGAATATAGAATGGTACCAACACATCCTCCGAGAGCAACTTCTCCCAACCATCCAAGAACAGTTTGGTGACGACCAATGCCTTTTCCAGCATGATGGAGCACCTTGCCATAAGGCAAAAGTGATAACCAAGTGGCTCGGGGAACAAAACATCAACATTTTGGTTCCATGGCCAGGAAACTCCCCAGACCTTAATCCCATTGAGAACTTGTGGTCGATCCTCAAGAGGCGGGTGGACAAACAAAAACCCACAACTTCTGACAAACTCCACGCATTGATTATGCAAGAATGGCCTGCCATCAGTCAGGATGTGGGTCAGAAGTTAATTGACAGCATGCCAGGGCTGATTGCAGAGGTCTTGAAAAAGAAGGGTCAACACTGCAAATATGGACTCTTTGCATAAACTGAATGTCATTGTCAATGAAAGCCTTTGACACTTATGGAATACTTATACTTCAGTGTACAATAGTAACTACTGACGTAAAGATCTAAGAACACTGAAGCAGCAAACTTTGTGGAGACCAATACTTGTCATTCTCAACTTTTGGCCACGACTGTATATGTTTTGACCATGAATGTTTACGATCTAAGGTAACGCCAAGTAATTTAGTTTCCTCAACTTGTTCAACAGCCACAGCATTCATTACCAGATTCAGCTGACTTCTAGGACTTAGGGAATGATTTGTAACAAATACAATGTTCTTAGTTTTAGAGATGTTCAGGACCAGCTTATTACTGGCCACCCATTCCAAAACAGACTGCAACTCTTTAAGGGTTTCAGTGACTTCATTGGCTGTGCTGATGCGTATATGGTTGAATCATCAGCATACATGGACACATGCTTTGTTTAATGCCAGTGACAAGTCATTGGTAAAAATAGAAAAGTGTAGAGGGCCTAGAGATGCCTTGTGGTACAACACTTTACATGTTTGACATTAGAGAAGCTCCATTAAAAGAAAACTCTGTTATATTAGATAGCTCTGAATCCACGATATTGCAGAGGTTGAAAGACATAATTTACGTTTTATTTCAACAGTTTATGGTCAATAATATCAAAGGCTGCACTGAATTCTAACAGTATAGATCCCACAATCTTCTTATCAATTTCCTTCAAACATACATCAGTAATTTGTGACAGTGAAGTAGATTTTGAGTACCCTTCTCTATAAGCATGCTGAATGTCTGTTAATTTGTTTACAGAGAAATAGCATTGTATTTGGTCAAACACCATTTTTTTCCCAACAGTTTGCTAAGAGCTGGCAGCAAGCTGATAGGTCTGCTGTTAGAACCAGTAAAGGCTGCATTACAACTCTTGGGTAGCGGAATGACTTTGGCTTCCCTCCAGGCATGAGGACAAAGACTTACTTCTAGGCTCAGAATAAATATATGACCGATAGGAGTGTCTATAGAGTCAACTACCATCCTCCGTAGCTTTCCATCTAAGTTGTCAGTACCAGGAGGTTTGTCATTATTGATCGATAACAGTAATTTTTCTACCTCTCACTAACTTTACAAAATTCAAACTTGCAATGCTTTTCTTTCATTATTTGTTTTTTTATGCATGAATACAATGGCTCACTGTTCATTGTTGGCATTTCCTGCCTAAGTTTACCCACTTTGCCAATTAACTAATCATTTGATGTTGCCAATTATTTTAATGGTTTTGTGATGAATAAGCCACCTGATTCGATGAAAGATGGAGTTGAATTTGTCTTCCTGCCCATAATTTCATTTAAAGTACTCAAGTTGTTTTCCATCATTCTTTATATAATTGATCTTGGCTTCATAATACAGTTTCTTCTTCATGAGTTTAGTCACATAATTTCTCAATTTGCAGTAAGTCAGCCAGTCAAATGTGCAGCCAGACTTATTAGCCACTCCTTTTGCCACCATCTCTTTCAACCATAGTTTTTAAATTCCTCATCAATTCATGGAGCCTTAACAGGTGCATGTTTATCAATAATTGGAAGAAGCAATTTCATAAATTCATCAAGTGCAGCGTCTGGATGCTCCTTATTAATCACAGAACAACAACAAATATTTTTAACATCATCCACATAAGTCACAGCTAAATCTTTTCTATGATCTCTTATACATTATTGTAGGCCAAGCTTTTGGAAGTTTGGATTTCCTGGATATAGGCTCTATTGTGATTACTGCATCCAAAGGGTACGGATACAGCTTTAGAACAAAGTTCTACAGTATTAGTAAAAATTGGTCCATACATGTGGATGATTTTGTTCCTTTAGTGTTTGTAAACACCCTGGTTGGATGAAATAAGTATTGATATTTATTTAATACTTTGTACAAAAGCCTTTGTTGGTAATGACAGCTTCAAGACGCCTCCTGTATGGAGAAACTAGTCGCATGCATTGCTCTGGTGTGATTTTGGCCCATTCTTCCAACCAAACCGTCTTCAAATCTTAAAGGTTCCGTGGGCCTCTTCTATGAATCTTGATCTTCAGTTCTTTCCATAGATTTTCAATGGGATTAGAGAATTCTTTTCACTCCTCTGTCAGAAATCTTGCGAGGAGCACCTGGTCGAGGCAAATTTATGGTGAAATGATTGTCTTTCCACTCCTGTATTATGGCCCCAACAGTGCTCACTGGAACATTCAGAAGCTTAGAAATGCGCCTATAACCAATGCCATCATTATGTTTTGCAACAATTAGGTTGCGAATGTCTTGAGACAGCTCTTTGCTTTTACCCATCATGAGATGTGTCTTGTGTGACACCTTGGCAATGAGACCTTTTTGTAGGCCATCAGTTGGGACTGAACCAGCTGATATTAATTTGCACTGACGGGGCTGGATTGCTTTTTAATTACTGATAGTTTTCAGCTGTTGTCTTGGCTTTCCATGCCTTTTTGCACCTCCCTTTCTTCATGTGTTCAATACTTTTCCCCTGTGTCATTTCACATTATTACACATAACTTAATTTCTGAACTTATTTGTTTTGGTGTCTTTGTATGTATTGATTACTTGGGTTGTTACCAACATCTGGTGAACATTTCATGTCAATAGCACCTTTGGAAATATATTTACTGAGAAAAATGGTGACGTGTTCAATACTTATTTCACCCGCTGTGTGTGTGTGTGTGTGTGTATATATATATATATATATATATATATATATATATATATATATATATATATATATATATATATATATATATATATATATATATACAGTGGGGAGAACAAGTATTTGATACACTGCCGATTTTGCAGGTTTTCCTACTTACAAAGCATGTAGAGGTCTGTAATTTTTATCATAGGTACACTTCAACTGTGAGAGACGGAATCTAAAACAAAAATCCAGAAAATCACATTGTATGATTTTTAAATAATTAATTTGCATTTTATTGCATGACATAAGTATTTGATCACCTACCAACCAGTAAGAATTCCGGCTCTCACAGACCTGTTAGTTTTTCTTTAAGAAGCCCTCCTGTTCTCCACTCATTACCTGTATTAACTTCACCTGTTTGAACTCGTTACCTGTATAAAAGACACCTGTCCACACACTCAATCAAACAGACTCCAACCTCTCCACAATGGCCAAGACCAGAGAGCTGTGTAAGGACAGCAGGGATAAAATTGTAGACCTACACAAGGCTGGGATGGGCTACAGGACAATAGGCAAGCAGCTTGGTGAGAAGGCAACAACTGTTGGCGCAATTATTAGAAAATAAGTTCAAGATGACGGTCAATCTCCCTCGGTCTGGGGCACCATGCAAGATCTCACCTCGTGGGGCATCAATGATCATGAGGAAGGTGAGGGATCAGCCCAGAACTACACGGCAGGACCTGGTCAATGACCTGAAGAGAGCTGGGACCACAGTCTCAAAGAAAACCATTAGTAACACACTACGCCGTCATGGATTAAAATCCTGCAGCGCACGCAAGGTCCCCCTGCTCAAGCCAGCGCATGTCCAGGCCCGTCTGAAGTTTGCCAATGACCATCTGGATGATCCAGAGGAGGATTGGAAGAAGGTCATGTGGTCTGATGAGACAAAAATATAGCTTTTTTGTCTAAACTCCACTCGCCGTGTTTGGAGGAAGAAGAAGGATGAGTACAACCCCAAGAACACCATCCCAACCGTGAAGCATGGAGGTGGAAACATCATTCTTTGGGGATGCTTTTCTGCAATGGGGACAGGACGACTGCACCGTATTGAGGAGAGGATGGATGGGGCCATGTATCGCGAGATCTTGGCCAACAACCTCCTTCCCTCAGTAAGAGCATTGAAGATGGGTCGTGGCTGGGTCTTCCAGCATGACAATGACCCGAAACACACAGCCAGGGCAACTAAGGAGTGGCTCCGTAAGAAGCATCTCAAGGTCCTGGAGTGGTCTAGTCAGTCTCCAGACCTGAACCCAATAGAAAATCTTTGGAGGGAGCTGAAAGTCCGTATTGCCCAGCGACAGCCCCGAAACCTGAAGGATCTGTATGGAGGAGTGGGCCAAAATCCCTGCTGCAGTGTGTGCAAACCTGGTCAAGAACTACAGGAAACGTATGATCTCTGTAATTGCAAACAAAGGTTTCTGTACCAAATATTAGGTTCTGCTTTTCTGATGTATCAAATACTTATGTCATGCAATAAAATGCAAATTAATTACTTAAAAATCATACAATGTGATTTTCTGGATTTTTGTTTTAGATTCCTTCACTCACAGTTGAAGAGTACCTATGATAACAATTACAGACTTCTACATGCTTTGTAAGTGGGAAAACCTGCAAAATCTGCAGTGTATCAAATACTTGTTCACCCCACTGTATATGTGTGTATATATATATATATATATGTGTGTGTGTGTGTGTGTGTGTGTGTGTGTGTGTGTGTGTGTGTGTGTGTGTGTGTGTTACAGTTGAAGTCGGAAGTTTACATACACCATAGCCAAATTAAGTTTTTCACAATTCATGACATTTAATCCTAGTAAAGATTCCCTGTCTTAGGTCAGTTAGGATCACCACTTTATTTTAAGAATGTGAAATGTCAGAATAATAGTAGAGAGAATGATTTATTTCTTTCAGCTTTTATTTCTTTCATCACATTCCCAGTGGGTCAGAAGTTTACATACATACACTCAATTCGTATTTGGTAGCATTGCCTTTAAATTGTTTAACTTGGTTCAAATGTCTCGGGTAGCCTTCCACATGCTTCCCACAATAAGTTGGGTGAATTTTGGCCCATTCCTCCTGACAGAACTGGTGTAACTGAGTCAGGTTTGTAGGCCTCCTTGCTCGCACACACTGTTTCAGTTCTGACCACAAATGTTCTATTGGATTGATGTCAGGGCTTTGTGATGGCCACTCCAATACCTTGACTTTGTTGTCCTTAAGCCATTTTGCCAGAACTTTGGAAGTATGCTTGGGGTCATTGTCCATTTGGAAGACCCATTTGCGACCAAGCTTTAACGTCCTGACTGATTTCTTGAGATGTCCTTCCTCATGATGCCACCAGTCCCTCCTGCAGCAAAGCACCCCAACATCATGATGCTGCCATCCCTGTGCTTCACGGTTGGAATGGTATTCTTCTGCTTGCAAGCCTCCCCCTTTTTTCCTCCAAACATAACGATGGTCATTATGGCCAAACAGTTCTATTTTTGTTTCATCAGACCAGAGGACATTTCTCCAAAAAGTACGATCTTTGTCCCCATGTGCAGTTGTAAACTGTAGTCTGGCTTTTTTTATGGCGGTTTTGGAACAGTGGCTTCTTCCTTGCTGAGCGGCCTTTCAGGTTATGTCGATATAGGACTCGTTTTACTGTGTATATAGATACTTTTGTACCTGTTTCCTCCAGTATCTTCACAAGGTCCTTTGCTGTTGTTCTGGGATTGATTTGCTTTTTGCACCAAAGTATGTTCATCTGTAGGAGACAGAATGCGTCTCCTTCCTGAGCAGTATGATGGCTGCGTGGTCCCTTGGTGTTTATACTTGTGTACTATTGTTTGTACCTTCAGGTGTTTGGAAATTGCTGATGAACCAGACTTGTGTAGATCTACACATTTTTTTCTTAGGTCTTGGCTGATTTCTTTAGATTTTCCCATGATGTCGAGCAAAATACATCCACAGGTACACCTCCAATTGACTCAAATGATGTCAATTAGCCTATCAGAAGCTTCTAAAGCCATGACATTTTCTGGAATTTTCCAAGCTGTTTAAAGGCAGTCAACTTAGTGTATGTGACTTCTGACCCACTGGAATTGTGATATAGTGAATTATAAGTGAAATAATCTGTCTATAAACAATTGTTGGAAGAATTACTTGTGTCATGCACAAAGCAGATTCCTAACCGCCTTGCCAAAACTATAGTTTGTTGGAGTGGTTAAAAAATGAGTTTTAATGACTTCAACCTGAGTGTATGTAAACTTACGACTTCGTAATGTATGTATGTATGTATGTATGTATGTATGTATGTATGTATGTATGTATGTATGTATGTATGTATGTATGTATGTATGTATGTATGTATGTATGTATGTATGTATGTATGTATGTATGTATGTATGTATGTATGTATGTATGTATGTATGTATATATGCAATTGTTTAGGTATTTAGGAAATAAATGATTAAGACAATTTGTATTGCTGATTCAACATTATTCACCAGGGTTCTTGCAAATTAGACCTTACGATTTTCAGAATGAGAATGACTGACTGAATAGAGGTAAAGAGTAGATGGACTGCTATTGACATTAAAGATATTCAGATCTTCAAGAGTTTATTCGGAAGAAATTAGCTCTATAAACGTTTCTGTGGTGCCACAGATAATTTCTTCAGTTATTTGTTGCAGAGTGTAATTAAATCACACCATCAATTAAACAATAATAATCTATTTTATAAAATAGCTGTCACCAATTTAATCTAAGTCAAGTTACGACACTTCTTAGTGGTACTTTGGAGCGGATTTTAGTGAGGGCTTGGCTTGGCCTAGAAGAACATGTAAGTGTAAAATAACATCCAGCATTTTTCTATTAAGGCAGGAGACGTCGACCCCTCGTGGTCAAGGGTTAAGGCTCTGGTGCGTCGGGGCTTGGGTGCCTGAAAATAAACATGAAAGTGTAAAATAACATCCAGCCTTTTTCTACACACATTTGTCATGCGTTTAGGTTTTATTGAAGTGGAAGAAGACTTAGTCAACCTAAACACATTACCGAACTTTAAACCAAAAATCTATAACATGCCAATGATAACCTCCCAAGCCATTACCCTAGACCACACATTTGTAGATTTCGAAAGGATCAGTAAAATGTCCCCCCAGTATCGATAGGCAAGGTGCTTTTTCAGTGGCTAGGGTTTAGGGACAAGAGATCGATTTTAGTAAACCAGCATTGCAGGCTACCATACTCCCATAACTTGGAGGCAGTAGTGGCTGGAGGTGGGAGATTACATTCCTCATGTGATTCTAAACACACAACAATATACAGAATAAAACCATGCCAAGTAAATTGAATGTACAAACTGTCAATGTGTTTTTATACATACCAGTGATACATTCTTTTAAATGTAGTTTTTTCGGTTTCTCTTGGATATCTCCACTTCACTATGCGTTTTTTGATTCTGAATGGTAGGGTGACTGTTCAAACAATTTAAGTAATTTTTAAGAACCAGCAGTTTTTACTCATTACATTTAAGTATAATGTATCTGTTATTTTCCTGATGTCAGTTTTATCCTTAGAATAATGTCCTTCAGAGAGGGTGTGGACCAATCCTTTATTGCCATGTCATATTTATTTGGGGGCCACCACAGTTTGGTCTTTGATCTTTGACTGAAAAACCGCTTTTAGCTCAAGGCCATTAGACTGTTAAACAGCCATCACTAGCATATTAGAGGCTGCTGCCTATAGACATAGACTAGAAATCACTGGCCACTTTAAGAAATGGAACACTAGTCACTTTAATAGTGTCTACATACTGTATCTTGCATTACTCATCTCATATGTCAATACTGTATTCTATACTATTCTACGGTATCTTAGTCCATGCCTCTCTGACATTGCTTGTCCATATGTGTGTATATTCTTAATTCCATTCCTTACTTAGATTTGTGTGTATTGGGTATATGTTGTAAAATCGTTAGATATTACTTGTTAGATATTACTGCACTGTCGGAGCTAGAAGCACAAGCATTTCGCTACACCCGCAATAACATCTGCTAAACACGTGTATGTGACCAATAAAATTAGATTTGATTTGATCCACTGCTCTGGAATAACACCTACTTCCTTCTCGTTTTCCATCCACGCTGCTCTGCCCCACCTGGGGATATAGACAGACAATATACTATAAGCCATAATTGCAAACCAAACTATTCCAATAGATCTGATCTTACTTGGCAAAAATGTGCAACAGAAGGATCACTATGCATTTCCTATGGTAGGGCAGACAGCCTTGCTTATGAGGTTATCAGGTAGAAATCCTTTCTCTTTTGCATTTGCGGATATTTGAGATAATTGCGACGTTAAAGCCTGGAGGCACATGGAAGAATGATGAAGTTGTCAGTTTGAGTATGGTGAATGATTACAGACAAGGTTTCAATCCTCTCTTCTTTGACAAATGCATATTTGTCCTAGAGGAGGAAGTAAAGACCCTATAAACTCAGTTTTGGTTTTCCCAATAATGTTTAAACCACATCAGAACATTCGAGGTCTGAAAAAAATATAACAAATACCTTTTTGGGAGTAGGTACCTTTTTTTAGTGCAAGTGCATAACAGGAAGAGACAGTTGTTTTTGTTGAATAATGTTTCTATACCCGCTCATGTGATTGCAGAGTATGCAAATCAAATGGTCACTGAATTGATGCAAATAATCATGATATCATTCTGCTAGGCTATTTTGTAGTTCGCATTTAATTGAGAAGGTTTTTGGGAAAGCCTTTCCATCGCTACTAGAAGGTTATCATTAGCATCACCGCTAACGGCTACACAAAGTGTAAACATACGCCTGCACACACGGGCATTCCTGTGCAGTTTTAAGAAAGTTGCAGGAAGATACGAATCACTGATTCTTTTTGGTCATGTCTTATGATTCACTTGGGGAAATTAAGTTCAATATATTTTGTTTATTTCTAAGTTCAGTATATTGTTAAATTCCATTTTCATTTCTGGATTCCCTTATTCCGGCCGCAATGCAGATCTTATAAGGTCCTACACAGGCACTGCCTTAGCCTCTCCCCTCTATGCCTTTTGTTCTGGCATTTTTCACCTGCCCTGTGTTTTTCGTAGCTGCTTGACAAAGAAATGTCCCCTCGGGGATCAATAAAGTATCCATCTATCTGCCTGGTCTCAGACTAAATGTAACATAGTAAATGTAAATCCGAGATGCTCAAATTAGTGTGATAGGTTCCATAAGACAGAAGGTTCCTTAAGGCAAAAACCAAAGTAGGGTGATTGGTCAGGGTGGATGTGCGACGGTCTAGTAACCCAAAGGTTGCGTGTTCAAATTTCATCACAGACAATTTTAATAATTACTTAGCTAACACCAACACTTTAACGTAACTCCTAACCTTACCCCCTAGTCTAGCTAATGGTAGCCACCTAGCTAACGTTAGTGTTAGCCACAACAAATTAGAATTCGTAACATACTGTATACAAATTGCAATTCATAACATATACAAAATGGATGGACATCCACAAAAGAATACATAGGAAACATAACATATACTAAGAGTGTCACGGATTTATGATTACTATGTTACGTCTACCTCAGAATCCATTTTGCTAAAGTTGCCAGCTCGAGGATTTGAAGAGAGGAACACCAATGTTGATTTTCAAATCTATTGAATCCTCAATGAAATCTAGACGCTCAACCAGAGAGTCTTCACTATATCCTGCTCAACAACAAAATATGCATAGTTACCCTCACATTTCTCAAAAGTGTTGTACTCTGGGTGTATAAAGAAGTGTGTGTGTACATATTTTGGAACATTAAGCCCCTCTTCTCTGAGAATTACCAATAAACTACTTACTGCACCCCTGGTGAGGTTGTTTTCATTAGCTCAAGATGCCAGCTTCACACAAATAACAAACTTTGTTGCAGTTTGAGAAGACTGTGCCTCACACACGATCAGACAACCTCTACAATCTCATCACTACCAAACAACCTTTCAGTTTTGATCACTGGTTTTAACACTGGAGGAGGTGTCACTGAATTTACCATCTTAGTTTCAGTAGAAATGTCAGCTGTTCCATTATCGCTAGACTCTGCCAGAGCTAAAACGTCCGCATGGAATTTACACCACCGTTTATGATAACCATAGCTAAATTGCATTGGTTTAACAAACAATCAAACTCTTAAGTCCCATTTTGCATTTTATAGGTGACAAAATTGTCTTATTTTCCACAGGGCTTGATTAGCTTGAAGTTGGTTGTGCTCTGTGTTAATAATCGTAGGCTACCCATACTAATAAGGCAATCAGGTCAATTGGTTGCAGCTGTCGGGCGACGTTGCGAACAGGTTGAAGAGACGGCTTTTTCACTAGTGTGGCAAAACAATGTAAATTACAAAACGTCATATGGCAACTTATCCCTATAAATAGAATGCCAAATTCATTATATTAATGTAATAAACATTTACATTCGGATATTGTCTTATCCATAGACAGTACCAGTCAAAAGTTTGTACACACCTAGTCATTCAGGTTTTTTTTCTTTATTTTTACTATTTTCTACATTGTAGAATAATGGTGAAGACATCAAAACTATGAAATAACACATATGGAATCATGTAGTAACCCAAAAAGTGTTAAACAAATCAGTATATATTTTAGATTCTTCAAAGTAGCCACCCTTTGCCTTTGACAGCTTTGCACACTCTTGGCATTCTCTTAACCAGCTTCACCTGGACTGCTTTTACAACAGTCTTGAAGGAGTTCCCACATATGCTGAGCACTTGTTGGCTGCTTTTCCTTCACTCTGCGGTCCAACTCATTCCAAACCATCTCAATAGAGTTCCAGATACTTGTGCAATCTATTCCAAGGTGCATTGATGCTGTTATTGAGGCTAATGGTGGCCCAACACCCTATTAAGACACTTTATGTTGGTATTTCCTTTATTTTGGCAGTTACCTGTGCATCTCCATGTACTTTCATAAAACACTGTGATATCTTTAAGAACGGTGCCATTAACTTATGACAGTGTGATGAGAGCGATGCCTTCTTGGGTCTACAAGAAATACAATATAGACATTCTGTGAGGCTGAATTTGAAGATGAAGTCTGGCCGTTTATCAGACCGACAGCCTGTTTAATGCAACAGTGCCTTGAAGTGTGAGCATTAACATTGAGAAGCTTCTGAGGCAGATAAATGGGACTGACTAGTAAGTGAGTGGCAGAGGAAGCAGCAACTGCTTAAAGAAAAAAAAAAACTATGTGTGCACCACAGTTTCTATCCTTTAAACTATTACTACTAGTTTGATGGTTGTAGCCATCAATTGTCCCATTAACAATCACCCATATTAGCAAAATGCCTGCAATAAGTGATCATTATGGTCAGTGTCAATAATTGTTGTTTTATTGTCGCAGCTCTAGACTATAGTACTGAGTAATAAAAACTTCAGAAATGCCCTAGTGCTCCTGATGTGTAAAGGAAGTGTATTTTACCACTGTAAGTAATGTGACTCCATTGAAGTAGATGGAATAGAACCACAAATCCGACAGGAGGAGAAAAATCCATATCCTCTTGACAGCCAGTCGTAATCCATTGCCAGGTCGATACAATTTTAAAGCCAATATCACCTTTTATTGGACACGTCTGAAAAAGATTTCCTTGAAGGATCTACTTTGGTGCCACTAACGGTCCCTCTTGGGGCGGTAGGTAGCCTAGCAGCGGCTAAGGAGTTAGACCTGTAACCGAAAGGTTGCCTGTTCGTTTCCCGGGCCGGGCGCTGGAGAAAAAGGTGGAAATTGATTTGACAACTGGAGGGCTGCTATGTTCATGTCCTAACAATAATCCCCTACTGTTGGGCCCTTGAGCAAGGCCCTTAATCCCACTATGTGCTCTCCATCCAGGGGTGCTGCACTGCAGTTTGACCCTGTGCTCCTCTGTGTAGGGGGTGGCGAAAAATATTTCCTTTGTTTGTTGTATTTATGGATAAAAAAGTTGTAAAAGTCCACTCTGAAGTTGTCCTGACGGACAGACAGGGTCTGTAGGTTTTACTGGGGTTAGGCAATCCAGGTCCTGGAGGGCCAGAGGGGTGCAGGCTTTTGTACAACTAACACACCTGACTCAAATAATCAACTAATCATAGTCTTAAATTTAAGAACACTTTTGAGTTTTGTTAATTAGAGCTGAACGAAAGCCAGCACACATTGATCAGAAACAAAGTTGCCCATCCCTGTTCAGTGTGTATCCTGCTGTAGAGGGAGGGTCCCAGTCATTTCTGGGCATATTGGCAAACAGCTGGTACTGGTTTTGAACAAACACACAGAGTGTACCAAACGTTAGGAACAGCCTCAATTTGTTGGGGCATGGAATGCGTTCCACATGGATGCTGGCCCATGTTGACTCCAATGCTTCCCACAGTTGTTTCAAGTTGGCATGATGTCCTTTGGGTGGGGGACCATTCTTGATACACACAGGAAACTATTGAGCATGAAAAACCCATCAGCGTTTGCAGTTTTTGACACACTCAAACCGGTACGCCTGGCACCTACTACCATACCCCGTTCAAAGGCACTTAAATCTTTTGTCTTTCTGCATGGCACACATACACAATCCATGTCTCAATTGTCTCAGGGCTTCTCCCCTTCATCTACCCTGATTTGAAGTTGATTTAACAAGGGATCATAGCTTTTACCTGGATTCACCTGGTCATGGAAAGAGTTCCTAATGTTTTGTACACTCAGTGTATGGTGGTAGTATTAAGAAACTTGTTTTGAAAAAGCTAGCGCCACTAACTGGTACAATTTTTAAAAAACTACTATTTTCAGAGCAGCTACTTTTTGATTCCACTGCTGTTTTCAAGGTTGGGTTAAAGTAATTAAAATACTCTAGTGGTTACAGGAAAGCCACCTAGTGTCACAGGCCAAGAAGATCATCAAGAACCTCAGCCACCCGAACCTCTCCAGGCCATCAGACTGTTAAATAGTCATCACTAGCCAGCCTCCGTCCAGTACTAGCCAGCTACTAGTGATACGCGGGTTGACTCATAACCCATAACCGCGGGGCGGTCGGGTTTTGGTTCATGTTATATTGTGTGAATGAAGGGCGGGTGGGTTGAATAAAGAGAAAACAATACCTTAAATGCATGAATGTATCATTCTTGTGCAATTTATATTTAAAGGCTAAATTGAGGTTTTACTTTCATTATTTTAGGCTATCTGGCATTAGTGCGTAGCCTAAGCCTAAGTTTTAGGTCCTAACTGTAGTGTGCCAACTATATGCCAATTGCCAAATGCTTTTGGGAACGGGTGGAAAAAGTTCCACAGAGCCAAAAGGGAAAATGTCAGAGTTTAATTCAATAAGATAAAAGCTGGAGTTGAAAATAAAGGAGGGCCAGAAAAGTAATGTTTGGGAAAGATTTGTTGAAGTGGTAAAAGAGGATGAAAGCAGTGGCAGTTGTATGATGATTGTGAGGCACTCTACAAATTTGACAGTCACAACATGGGGACTTCAAATAGGCCAATGACACGTCAAGGGAACTGTAGCCTACTGCTCAGATGGGTTGAATGAAAACTGAAATCTGGACACTGACTGTAGGTCTATACTCTCTCACTTAGCCTAATATAATATAGCATGCACTGAAATTATACACCAAATGTAGGTTACATTTTTACTCTGGAACAGCAGTGGAGAAATATGATTTCTTTCATCATCTTGAGAGAATGAGAATGTGCAGTTGGCACCTCTACAGACGGTATCTATCTTTAAAAGCTGATATCATTTCAACCATATAAAATATGCATCCAAGCCGAACTGAAACCTTATCAGAAGCATGTTGGGTCGTTTTCACAGCTTTATATTTCCTTACGACCGGTCAAACTGATATCATTTGGAAATGTTTCATTGAAAAAAATATTATTTTGTTATTGTATTTTCTCCCCAGTCTCCTGAATGTCTTTGCTCCGCGAAAGAAGCAGAGATGACTGAGAACTTTGTTAATTAGATTGAAGCATTGATTCAATAATTTATGACATTATTATTGTGAGCAAGGGTTTATTTAGTCTGCTAGGGCAACATATGACAGAAGAAAAGCTTAATGTATCTACATATAGACAAGCTAACTAACAAATAGCTTACCAAAATGTCAAGAAATTATAAGCAGAAACGTATTTAAATCAGGCCCAAAAAAAAATTCAGCCCGTCTAAAAATCTTTACACTCTCTCTGACTGTAGCTTACAGCGCATTTTCTGTATTAGCGGGTTAGGAGCAAACCGCTGACCCGCGCACCATTGCCAGCTACCACCGGTACTCTACCCTGCACGTTAGAGACTGCTGCCCTATGTACATAGTCGTTGAACACTGGCCACTTTAATAATGTTTACATACTGTTTTACCCACTTCATATGTATATAATTTAAAACCACAGAGAGTTATCACTAGGGTGCTCTGGTCTCTATGACAGATGCATCACATACCCAAGCCACCACTCACTCTCTGTTGGGAAATAAGACCGGCATGAAGAAAAAACATACTGTAGCCTGGCTGTCACTTTGAGATACATTTCTCTCCACTTTGTCTGAAAGACCTTACATTCAAATTAGTAATTTGTACTGTGTACAACCATGTAATTGTATGGTATCATTGCAAAATAGGCCTAATGGGAAGTGCAACCAGCATTAACCAATAAAGACAATAGCCCTCTAACGAGTCTAGAGATTTTGAAACACTAAAACTAGGCCACTATGGACAGCTTCGTAGCAGGCTGAAAACCAGAGAAAATCCTCTCATCCAAGCCTCACATCTCCACCAAGCATTTGTATTTTATTTCCCTCCCTAGTTCCATCCCTCCCTCCTCACACAGTCTTCAACGGTCTAATGAGATGGTTGAAAGACATTTTGAAGGACAGCCACCGTTTGAAGAGCTGACAGCCAAAGCCCTGGGGGCGACTGTGCTGGTTATTATGGGTGGGGGGTTCGGGGGGGGGTGGGGGTGGATCTGATGGTTGGCTTCGCAACACTGATCTCTGTTTCAGCTAAGGGATCTCCAGCTGGGCCTCCCAGTACTGGTCCTAGGTCTGTTCTTACAGCTGTAGAGTAGGGAGACCTTGGAGACAGAGACCATGAATAATGCATGGTTCCGGCTGTTAAATGGACATCTGTATGAAGGCATTGGGGAAGGTTATCAAACAGAAAGTCTAACTGCATCCTGGTTTTAAACACATCTGTTGGGTTTAGTGACAGGCAGCCTAGCGCTAGAGAGTCATTAACCACTGCCTGCTCTAGCCTAAAACTACCATAAACAACCTGAAAGCGTGTAGCGCCAGCCAGCCATCCAGCCATTCTCTGGGCAGCCAATCGGAACGGGAACTGGGGAGCCAGGGGTGAAAATGTGAGTGTGGTTATAGGGGTATCTGTCAATCAGAATATCTCTGCCTCTGTTTTCTTCCCTGTCTGACTAATACACTACATCACCAAAAGTATGTGGACACCCCTTCAAATTTGTGTATTTTGCTATTTCAGCCACAACCGTGTAATGATGATTTCTCTGGTATTGAAGAATCAGGATGCATGGAGGAACGATATGTCTCGTTGGAGATTGGAGAAAATATTTTTCTGATTTTGAGATTCGTGATCACAAGCCGCACACGCTGGCAACGTTGTTACATTGAACCACAGACAACACGAGTGAGACAGAGAAGGTCATATTTCAGCATGCTTCGATCAGCAGAGTTCCCAATAATATTATATACTAGCCAGTCCTGCGTCTCCAATAACAAACTGCTTAGGATCCACATTCTATGTAAAGGGCAAAACTAGAATAGTTGTCACGCCATAGTTACACCTATAGCAACCACAGATGAGCCACCTCAACCTACTGTTGCTTCTAAGACCAAAATACATGAACTCACATTCCATAGCTACTTCATATTATACAGAAACTCAGCATATCAACCCGTTGCTGACAGATGTATAAATTGAGCACACACTCAATAGACAAACATTGGCGGTAGAATGGCCTTACTGAAGAGCTCAGTGACTTTCAATGTGGCACCGTCATAGGATGCCACCTTTCCAGTAAGTCAGTTCGTCAAATTTCTGCCCTGCAAGTGCTGTTATTGTGAAGTGGAAACATCTAGGAGCAACACCGGCTCAGCATCGAAGTGGTATGGCCACACAAGCTCACAGAACAGGACCGCTGAGTGCTGAAGCGCGTAAAAAGCGTCTGTCCTCGGTTGCAACACTCACTGAGTTCCAAACTGCCTCTGGAAGCAACTTAAGCACAATATCTTTTTGTCGGGAGCCAAGCGTCGGCTGGAGTGGTGTAAAGCTCGCCGCCATTGGACTCTAGAGCAGTGGAAATGCGTTCTCTGGAGTGATGAATCGTGCTTCACCATCTGGCAGTCAGACAGACGAACCTGGGTTTGGTGGATGCCAGGACAACGCTACCTGGCCCAATGCATAGTGCCAACTGTAAAGTTTTTAGTGGATGAGGAATAATAGTCTGGGGCTGTTTTTCATGGTTCGGGCTACGCCCCTTAGTTCCAGTGAAATCTTAACACTACAGCATACAATGACATTCTGTACTTCCAACTTTGTGGCAACAGTTTGGGGAAGGCCCTTTCCTGTTTCAGCATGACAATGCCCCTGTGCACAAAGCGAGGTCCATACAGAAATGGTTTGTTAAGATCGGTGTGGAAGAACTTGACTAGCCTGCACCTTTTGGATGAATTGGAACGCCGACTGCGACCCAGGCCTGATCACCCAACATGAGTTGCCCGACCGCACTAATGCTCTTGTGGCTGAATGGAAGCAAGTCCCCGCAGCAATTTTCCAGCATCTAGTGGAGAACCTTCCCAGAAGAGGGTTTGGCTGGCTGGGATGTCCTTGTCCCATCGCGCTCTAGCAACTCCTTGTGGCGGGCCGGGCGCATGCACACTGTACGGCGTTCACTCTGACACATTGGTGTGGCTGGCTTCTGGGTTAAGCAAGCAGTGTGTCAAGAAGCAGTGCTTCCCACAATTCAGTTGGGTGAATTTTGGCCCATTCCTCCTGACAACACTGGTGTAACTGAGTCAGGTTTGTAGGCCTCCTTGCTCGCACACGCTTTTTCAGTTCTGCCCACAAATTTTCTATAGGATTGAGGTCAGGGCTTTGTGATGGCCACTCCAATACCTTGACTTTGTTGTCCTTAAGCCATTTTTCCAGAACTTTGGAAGTATGATTGGGGTCATTGTCCATTTGTAAGACCCATTTGCGACCAAGCTTTAACTTCCTGACTGATGTCTTGAGATGTTGCTTCAATATATCCACATAATTTTCCTTCCTCATGATGCCATCTATTTTGTGAAATGCATTAGTCCCTCCTGCAGCAAAGCACCCCCACAACATGATGCTGCCACCGTGGGGATGTTGTTCTTCGGCTTGCAAGCCTCCCCCTTTTTCCTCCAAACATAACAATGGTCATTATGGCCAAACAGTTTTGTTTCATCAGACCAGAGGACATTTCTCCAAAAAGTACGGCTTCTTCCTTGCTGAGCGGCCTTTCAGGTTATGTCGATATAGGACTCGTTTTACTGTGTATATAGATAATTTTGTACCTGTTTCCTCCAGCATCTTCACAAGGTCCTTTGCTGTTGTTCTGGGATTGATTTGCACTTTTTCGCACCAAAGTACGTTCATCCCTAGGAGACAGAACACGTCTCCTTCCTGAGCGGTAGGACAGCTGCGTGGTCCCATGGTGTTTATACTTGCGTACTATTGTTTGTACAGATGAACGTGGTACCTTCAGGCATTTGGAAATTTCTCCCAAGGATGTGGAGGTCTACAATTCTTTTTCTTAGGCCTTAATAGCCGAGAGGGGTTTAATGTGTCCACAACGAAGTGGCAGAAACTCTACAGTAAATTACCAGAGCATGAAAAAAGCAGCCCACATAAACACTGCTACTGGAAGTGGCAGAATCTACAGCATTCCCTAATACATGGCACATGTGTTGATGCCCAGTTCCAACAGGAATTCCAAACGCAAGTGAAAAAAAACAGGGCTTTGTTGGAGAGATTATTAGATGTTATGCTCTTGGCATCTAGAAACCTAGCTTTCAGAGGGGACACCAACGAGCTTGGTGATGTTCATAATGGACTTGTTTTAGGTCTACTCGAGCTGATTGCAAAATATGATTCTATCATGCGAGAGCATCTAGAAAAAGTCAAAGAATAGACATCGAGAGGAACGGCTACCAGCGCCATCTGTCATGGTGCTCTCAGAATGAATTCATTGAACTGTGTGGAAATCACGTTCCCAACACCATTCTCGCGGAAAGACTCAAGTCAATCTATTTCTCTATACTATGTGATGCCACGCCAGATATACCACATGTTGAGCAGAACGTCCTGCTTCAGAGGTACGTGTATAACGATGACGCACACGGCAAAGGATGGACAATAAATGAACGTTTTATTGAAGTTGTAGACTTTGCAAAAAGACAGGAAAAGAAATCGCCAGCATGATAGAGGAATCTCTCCTAAAGCATGGAATTGACCTCACTAACTGCCGTGGACAAGGGTATGATAATGGTAGTAATATGTCGGGAAAAGTGTGCAAGCCCAAATTATCCAAGTGGCCACGTTTTCTCCCTGCGCATCCCATGCACTGAATCTAGTAGGTGTATATACTGTCCAGTCATGTAAAGAAATGGCAACTTATTTTGGATTTGTCAATCGCCTCTAAACACTCGCGTGAGCGATACACGATGGAGTGCGTGTATTGATGCGGTAAGACCTGTTGCTTGTCACCTCCACAGTGTAATTGAAGCACTTGATTGCATAATATCATCCTGCAAATTATCCAACAAGGCCTTATCAGATGCAAGAGGACTGAGAGAATATTTTACATAATTCACAGCAGTTGTCATGTGCACTATCTGGGTAAAAATACTGGAACATATTGAAGATAGGCTGCCACTCTGCAGGAGCAAATTTATATCTTTGGATCAGGAAGCAGCAATCATTGAAGCTCTACAGCAGGAAATCATTTATTTGAGAAATAAGTGGGATTCGATGCTTGCTGAAGCTCAAAATATAGCCCATGCAATGGGCATCCCACCTGAGTTCACCCATAGCAGGAAGAGAAAGCAACCAGCTCACTGAAGAAAGGTCAGATGCACAGGAGACTCCTGATGTAACATTTCGGAATTCTGTGTATTATGTTGTAGTGGACAGTATCATTGCACAGCTGACATCCAGATTTCAGTCGATCAGGGACATTTGCAATGATTTCAAGGGAATACTCAAGTTCCAGCAGTTGGGTGAGGAGGATATTAAGTCATCTTGTAGAAATTTGATAACAAAATATCCCAAAGATCTATCTGAAGATTTGGAAAAACAAATGCTCCATCTGAAAAGAATATACAGTGCCACATTCTCAGGAACATCAACACCCATGGAGTTGCTCAACAGGATTCCTGACATGAAGCTTGAGAGCATTTATGGTGACATTTGCACTTTACCTGTAACTGTGGCAGGAGGAGAAAGGTCCTTCAGTAAACTCAAAATCATAAAAAATTACATGCGCTCCACAATGAGCCAGGAGAGGCTCAATAACCTGGCAATACTTGCCATTGAGTGTGAAATGGCTAAACAGATTGACTTCAAATACATTATAAAATACTTTGCATCCAGAAAGCCAAGGAAGATGGCTGTATAATAGGCAAAGATGAAGCCAGGTAAATTGCATTTTATACTAAGAATTGTGTTGTGTAAGTGTAGCAGATTTCTGTGTGTCAGAGTTCATTTTATGTTTGTGTGTATGTGTCTGGCCCGGCGCCACACAGGTTGTTAAGACCTCTGTTATATTTATTAAACTTTATGTTTAAGTTTTATGTATCTATAGAAAAATAGATTTGTTTTGCTATAATGTAGCTCCCATCACTGAGTAAGTCTCTCTCAGTTTACATCTATATGTTTTATGTAGGAGAGAGAAAGCATGCGCATGCGTGAGTAAAGCCGATTTGGGGTGGGCCCATTCACTGGACCTTTTCAGGGGCCCAGCCATTTCTATGTAATATGAAAGGACTGCAGTGAGGTCTTGAGCATTTTTTGATGTGGGTGCATATACAGCCTGCCTTTTAAATGTTTGCTCGAGTGTCTGTGTCACAACTGTAGATGAGGAGGGACCAGTAGCATCACTGGGTTTGCCTGCTGCACGCCCACTCTGTAAACAAGTGAATAGCAAATGTATTATTGTGTTGTTACCGCTATGTGGATGTCTGCTAACACAGATTAGCAGTCGATCTGATTGAATAGACCTAGTTCTATATCCCCAGCACCCCCCCCCCCCCCCCCCCCAGGTCTTAGGCTGCTGGTGCTGAGTCCTCAGTGATAGGCTTTCAGGCCCACATGTCTCCAGCCTCCACTGTCAGTTGTGATCTAAAGACCTGTCACACACTACCATCAGCACACGCTGCTCATGACACATGAAAGGATGTTTGTCAGGGCACCTCCACCACTTGAACTGCACTTCCAACTCTCCCTCTAAAGTCTGCACATGTGGCGTCGTGTAGAGGCTTCTTAGAGGAAGAAAACTGGACACGGATGGCAAGGAGTTACTATATTATACAGCATGCCGATTTGCAAAGAGCATTGCATGGTTTAAGTGTAATATAAATATATTTTTGAGATTGATCCAAGAGATTTCTTCCCTACAGAACCGCACGATCATCTATAGTGTAGATAATGTATCTGGCTGGCCCGCAGACATGTTTTTCTGTACATGGGTGCTAAAGACAGATAAAGCCTGAGCTCTAATATAGATGAAGGTACATTATAGATGTTGTGGCAGTGGAGAGATCAGTCTATGAACAAGGCAGACAATATGAGACTCTTCTGATGTTGTGCAGGGTAGTCAGCCACTATAGTAACTTTATAGCAGTTCAGTTACTTACACTGGGGGCCAAAAGTTTGGAATATTACTCATTCAATTTTTTATTTTATTTATTTGCACTATTTTTTGCATTGTAGAATAAAAGTGAAGACATCAAAACTGACATAACACACATGGAATTATGTAGTAACCAAAAAAGTGTTAAACAAATCAAAATATATTTTATATTTGAGAGTCTTCAAAGTAGCCACCCTTTGCTTTGATGACAGCTTTGCACACTCATGGCATTCTCTCAACCAGCTTCATGAGGACCGCCACAGGAATGGAAGACCCAGAAATACATCTGCTTCAGAGGATAAGTTCATTAGAGTTACCAGCCTCAGATTGCAGCCCAAATAAATGCTTCACAGAGTTCAAGTAACAGACACATCTCAACATCAACTGTTCAGAGGAGACTGTGTGAATCAGGCCTTCATGGTAGAATTGCTGCGAAGAAACCACTACTAAAGGACACCAATAATAAGAAGAGACTTGCTTGTGCCAAGAAACACAAGCAATGGACATTAGACCGGTGGAAATTTGTCCTTTGGTCTGGAGTCCAAATTTGAGATTTTTGGTTTCAAACTCAACCAAATTTAGATGGTTTGGGATGAGTCTGACTCAGTGAAGGAAAAGCAGCCAACAAGTGCTCAGTATACAGTGGGGAGAACAAGTATTTGATACACTGCCGATTTTGCAGGTTTTCCCACTTACAAAGCATGTAGAAGTCTGTAATTTTTATCATAGGTACTCTTCAACTGTGAGTGACGGAATCTAAAACAAAAATCCAGAAAATCACATTGTATGATTTTTAAGTAATTAATTTGCATTTTATTGCATGACATAAGTATTTGATACATCAGAAAAGCAGAACTTAATATTTGGTACAGAAACCTTTGATTGCAATTACAGAGATCATACGTTTCCTGTAGTTCTTGACCAGGTTTGCACACACTGCAGCAGGGATTTTGGCCCACTCCTCCATACAGGCCTTCTCCAGATCCTTCAGGTTTCGGTGCTGTCGCTGGGCAATACGGACTTTCAGCTCCCTCCAAAGATTTTCTATTGGGTTCAGGTCTGGAGACTGGCTAGGCCACTCCAGGACCTTGAGATGCTTCTTACGGAGCCACTCCTCAGTTGCCCTGGCTGTGTGTTTCGGGTCGTTGTCATGCTGGAAGACCCAGCCACAACCCATCTTCAATGCTCTTACTGAGGGAAGGAGGTTGTTGGCCAAGATCTCGCGATACATGGCCCCATCCATCCTCCCCACAATATGGTGCAGTCGTCCTGTCCCCTTTGCAGAAAAGCATCCCCAAAGAATGATGTTTCCACCTCCATGCTTCACGGTTGGGATGGTGTTCTTGTGGTTGTACTCATCCTTCTTCTTCTTCCAAACACGGCGAGTGGAGTTTAGACCAAAAAGCTATATTTTTGTCTCATCAGACCACATGACCTTCTCCCATTCCTCCTCTGGATCATCCAGATGGTCATTGGCAAACTTCAGACGGGCCTGGACATGCGCTGGCTTGCGCTGCAAGATTTTAATCCATGACTGCGTAGTGTGTTACTAATGGTTTTCTTTGAGACTGTGGTCCCAGCTCTCTTCAGGTCATTGACCAGGTCCTGCCGTGTAGTTCTGGGCTGATCCCTCACCTTCCTCATGATCATTGATGCCCCACGAGGTGAGATCTTGCATGGTGCCCCAGACCGAGGGAGATTGATCGTCATCTTGAACTTCTTCCATTTTCTAATAATTGCGCCAACAGTTGTTGCCTTCTCACCAAGCTGCTTGCCTATTGTCCTGTAGCCCATCCCAGCCTTGTGCAGGTCTACAATTTTATCCCTGATGTCCTTACAGAGCTCTCTGGTCTTGGCCATTGTGGAGAGGTTGGAGTCTGTTTGAGTGTGTGGACAGGTGTCTTTTATACAGGTAACGAGTTCAAACAGGTGCAGTTAATACAGGTAATGAGTGGAGAACAGGAGGGCTTCTTAAAGAAAAACTAACAGGTCTGTGGGAGCCGGAATTCTTACTGGTTGGTAGGTGATCAAATACTTATGTCATGCTATAAAATGCAAATTAATTATTTAAAAATCATAAAATGATTCCGTCTCTCACAGTTGAAGTGTACCTATGATAAACATTACAGACCTCTACATGCTTTGTATGTAGGAAAACCTGCAAAATCGGCAGTGTATCAAATACTTGTTCTCCCCACTGTATGTGGGAACTCCTTCAAGACTGATGGAAAAGAATTCCAGGTGAAGCTGGTTGAGAGAATGCCAAGAGTGTGCAAAGCTGTCATCAAAGCAAAGTGTGGCTACTTTGAAGAATCTCAAATATAAATATATTTTGATTTGTTTAACACTTTTTCTGGTAAATACATGATTCCATATGTGTTATGTCCTAGTTTTGATGTCTTCACTTTTATTCTACAATGTAAAAATGCAAATAAAGAAAAACCCTTAAATCAGTAAAATTACAAACTTTTGGCCCCCAGTGTAAGTGGTTCTACTAGATTGTTCTTTACCTCACCAGTTTGATCTTACCTAGCAGCACATAGTACAATAACTGAATGGTCTAGGGCGACAGGACGTCCCCGATTTTGGTGGCCTGTTCCCGGCTAGAGCTGTCCCCAAAAATGAGAAAAGAGCAACTAAATTAAAGTTGATATTTCAATAATCAAACACTGTATCCAATCAGATTATCCCTGTACCAGTCTCGTTTGCTCCTTTTAAGAGAACGCATTATTACATGAACAACCATGACCGGGTGCGTTTCTATTGCGCGTGCAATGATGTCCCAGGGGGAAAAACTGTGTTTGTTTGCAGTAACTTCTTTGTTTTTGTAATACAGTTCCATATTGTTTTATGTTATTGTAGCGCAGCTACCCCCCCCCCCTCTTCCCCGATATTGATATTGTCGGTGTGGCTCATACAACAAGTCTGTGGGCATGAATCATAAGTTAATTTGGTGTCGTTAGGACTGTGATTGCCTAATAAATCCAGTCCATTAGTTCATTAGGAGGAGATGGGTTTCATAGGATTGGCTTGGGGTGAGACGGGTCTTGATGGCTCCCATTTCAGACCCATTAAGAAAACATTCCAGATAGTTTGGGCTGGTGCTCATCTGAGTTAGGTCAACAGTTAGAAACCCCTCTGTACATTAGACCTCCTATCTGGTGTGTTCAATTAAGTTTACCTCCGGGACCTGGTGGAAATGGAGATGGCTGGCCAGAAACCACTACAGCCTCAGTAGTTTTAGGGGCTCTCCAGTGATATGATGTGCAGTAGATTTAAGGGATTTTTTTCTTCTTCACTTTAGCTAATAGCTTGATGCAGTGAGTGGTCTCTCGTATGTTTTTCATTGTTGGGATGTTATTTCATTCAGGCAGAATTTTTCAGTTGGGTGAATGCTTGAATGCATCCCTGTATCTAATGAACTTCTATTTAAATTAACTAACATAGATAACCATCTTTGACACAGTCATACTTTTAAACAAGATCCCACTAGTTTAACCTGACACACAGTGTCTTCAGTGTGATTTAAATAATAAGCTGTAGCTTGTTAACTGCCGTGATTTCATCTCCCTAAACACATGCCTTGAAGGTCAGCTCTCTCATTTGCTAAATAGTCTCCATGACTACATTAGTGGAGGGCTCTGTTGATTGAATTAGGGATGAAATCTCTCTGGGATGTTCTGTGGACAGAGGAGGGGAGAGGAGGGCAGGGGAAAGGACAGGGAGGTCTTGTTTAAAAAAGGATCATATGATCTGCTTGACATGCTGTGGGAAGGACAGACTGTCTAGTATGAGAGAACTCTGTGGAGCTAAGTCAAGAACAGGTTGGATTAAGGTCCTACAATCAGTTTTTTTATCCTACAAGGCAGTCCCCCATCCATGTCAAAGAGATTCTGTGTTTTGAGCACTGCCTTGTAGATGAGCATCAACTGAATTCAGGTTTCCATCTCTCTCTCACTCAGCAGAGCCTTTCCTAATCTTACCTAAACCTGGCCTAGGACACTCTATACCTCTCCATCAATCTGACCTGCTCTAAAGCCCTCCAGAATCTAGCCAGTATTATATTTAAGCAATAAGCTCAAGGGGGTGTGGTATATGGCCAATATACATGGCCAATATACCACGGCTAAGGGATGTTCTTATGCACGACGCAACACAGAGTGCCTGGATACAGCCCTTAGCCGTGGTATAATGGCCGTATACCACAAACCCCAGAGGTGCCTTATTGCTATTTATAAACTGGTTACCAATGTAATTAGAGCAGTAAAAATACAAGTTTTGTCATAAATGCGGTCTGATATACCACGGCTGTCAGCCAATCAGCATTCGGGCCTCGAGCCACCCAGTTTATAATGTACTATAGTACCTACCAGGTAGGTGTAAGCCTCCGCCTGCTCTATGGAGTCAGAAACAGAACACCCTACGACTTCTCACAACGTTCCTTGTGACAGTGAACAGGCACAAGCTGGACTGCAGTTTAATAACCCAAGCCAAGTCTGTGCAGGAGAAACTAGTGGAGGCCATTTTGAAGGAGGACCAGAGTCACTCAGAGCCAGAGTTGTTAAGATAGGTGAGAATGGAATGTGAAGAGTGAAAAAGGCACAGACAATCAGAACAGACTGAGAGATGGTTAGATGGTCTAATTGATGTTGCCCACTGTTTGATAAGCATCCAGCCACAGATTATGCACACTGACGGCGTGCGGCCTGCAGACATTTGTTGGTCTCATCGCGTGAGTCAGTAGTTTTGTTCCAGGGTGTCAGTGTGCTAAGCACATAACAGTCAGCATACCAGCTCTGGTCAAGGGCGTTATGTTAACCACTGTTGCTTGTGCAGCTAGCTAGTACACACTAGCTAGGATAGCTAGCTAGTATACGCTAGCTAGCTAATACACGCTAGCTAGTACTCACTAGCTAGTCCCGATTTTCTAATTCAAAATGTAATTTCACCATCTGTGCTGTTGGTGGTGGTAACGCACCATCCTCTCTGGCACCATTTGACATCCTGTCTGAGCTCGTATGTCACAGAGTCTGTGGCATGAAAAGGTATCTGCTGCAGCTAGACCCTATTGCACTGCTTAGTTAGATGGTAAAATTGATGTTGCTCACTGTTTAATAAGATGGTCTATCTGGACTGGCCTAGTCTGAGAGTCGTCCATTGGCTATCAGCATGTTGTTGTTGTTGTTGTTGTTGTTAAGGGGCAGACCCTTGAATGTCATTGTGTTGTGTTACGTGTGAGTTGCATTGTTTAACAGAATAAGACTGAGGTCAAGGGAAGTGAATCATTGTGTGAGTGTGGCTCAATCCCAATACCCTCCTTAGCCCTCCCCCTCCGTTTTACGTGATCCTTCGAGCCCCATCGAGTCAATATCCCAATATCAATATCCTTCGAGCCCCATCGAGTCAATATCCCAATATCAATATCCTTCGAGCCCCATCGAGTAAATATCCCAATATCAATATCCTTCGAGCCCCATCGAGTCAATATCCAATTACACTGAGTAGTGCCTTTTCAGCCCTCTAGTTGGCCCTCCAAATGAAGCGATTCAAGATGCAGACTTTCTATTGAGTATTTCCGAAAACTCTCACAAAGCTCTGTGACCCAACCCTGGAGAGTTGCTTCTAGAATAATGGCTGACAAAAATACTAGGATGGAAGCAAATGTAAGTAATTGTAATTTCATAACAAATTATGGAAAACATTTACAGTTAAGAGGAATATGTTAGTTAAAGAAGAAACATACAATTATACATATTTTTCTGTCGTAAAGTTAATTTACGAAAATCGCTATTTAACAAGCTATCTGACTAGCTAACATTAGCCAGCTGGCTATACATTTAGCTTGCTATATGGGGGTTTGACATTTTGTGTTGAATGTTTTAGGGACTCCTGAGCAAACCAGGCTGTCATCTTGTGAAACACAGTGGATGTAAAGAATTTAGATAAAGCATTTACTGAAAAATGAATAAACAATTTTGTAAGCTTGTCTTGCTGTTCATTTTTTTTAAAAGTCAGTCAATCACTTGTCATTGCTCTTTATTGTAGTAACATTAACTTTTAGAGATTGACGATATTAGCATGCAATGTCGCAGAAGTAACGTAGCTAACTCTTTTCTTGCCTATTGTGTAGTGGAGGATAAAAATACCTGTATGGCTATACATGTGTAGCTATGTAGCCGATCTGGGTAGGGACCCTAAAACGTTTGGTATAAATATAAGTTCAGAACAGTGGTTTTAATTGCTTCCATTGGTTAATCATAAAAAAAAAAAAAACAGGTAGGTCAGTTGAGAACAAGTTCTCATTTGCAACTGCGACCTGGCCAAGACAAAGCAAGGCAGTGCGACAAAAAAACAACAACACAGAGTTACACATGGGAAATAAACAAACGTACAGTCAATAACACAATAGAAAATCTATATACAGAGTGCAAATGTAGTGCAAAATGCAGTAAGGTTAGGAAGACAATAAATAGGCCATAGTGGTGAAATAAATTACAGATTAGCATAATCACTGGAATGATGGAATGTGCAAATGATGATGTGCAAATAGAGATACTGGAGTGCAAAATTGAGTTTAAAAAAAAGTAAAACAATTTTTTTTATTGGGATGAGGTAGTAGGATGGGCTATTTACAGAAGGGCTATATACAGGGGAAGTGATCGATAAGCAGCGGTAAGCAGATCATTAATCCCCAAGAAATTGCATGAAGGAAATGCAATTGTTACATATCAAACTGCTATTATGGAAACTGCTTCAGTACTACTCAACATTGAGCCACAACCAGAGGATGGGTACATTACGGGCACATCGTTTTTTTGTAATTTAATTTGTTGCTCATATGGTAAGTACGTGTTTGTTGCATGATAAATATAAGGAAAGCTATTACTGCCGCCAGTACAGGCATTGTGAAAAACACAAGGCTCGTCGTCAATGAATTGCGTGGTATAGGCCATCCTTTGGCGGCTTCTGCTGTTCGTGAGTGATGTAGTGATGTCCCATTCCATAGGGTTATTTATCTCTCCCTGCCACTAGTTGCGCCGTTTTTTGATGGACACTCGAAAACGAGGGGAAGGTCATCCGCACTCTCTCCCTCTTAACATCAGCACCCTCTCCCTGTCCCTCCCTTTCTTATCATCTCTCTTTTCCACATGTTGGCATGTACCAGAGATGTGGATTTGGACTCAAGTACTACTCGAGTCGCAAATTCTGCGACTTGAGACTTGACTTGGCAAAAAGAAAAAACACTTGCCACTCTACTTCGACTTGAGCATCTGTGACTCGTGACTTAACTTGGACTTGAGCTGTATAACTCGAGAGACTCGGGAGACTTGTTTAGATTTCTTCATCCCAAAAGGACATCACCCTCCTCTCATCCTCTCACCTCCTTTCCTCTCGCATCACCTTCCGTAATTAGCCTACGAACCTCCACAGACCACTCAGCGCTCATCTGTGGGGTGGGGGGGGGGGGTAAAACAACAACATTCTTACTCCTAATTGGATATTTCTCGATGTCACTCAAAGTGTATCTGTCAGCGCTAGCAGAGAGGAAGAGGTAAAGCGAGAAGGTCCCGTTAATCTGTCCATGCGGAAATACAGTGATAAGCATAACGATAATCAGACTGTCTGTCTTCCCTCCTTTGGGACAACAACTCCCATTGTTAAGGGCGGAGAAAAGACCATCTCGTCATTATAGACAGTATCTCTGACGCTAGTTCGTCAATTCAAAGAGATGTTGATTGAGTCTGTCATCATCTAGATCAGTCCCAAAAATTGTTGCATTCAGTTTCAAAGACTGTGGTGGTGCAGTTTGTAAAACCTGTTGGTCCAAAATCACAGATGCAATTGCAACAACCTCCAACCCATAAAGGGAGGTAAGAATGAAATGATTGTTGTGCTGTGTGAGCCAGCTAGCTAACTAGCTAACGTGAGGTCATGTTCTGGAACTTACTAACGTTAGCTAGCTAGCTTGCAATGGCTGCGCCTACCATTTGTGTCCAAAGTGGACAGCACATTTAGATTGTTGTTTTGTTGTTAACACCCCTATGTAGTTTTTTTAAAGAGAAGTTTATGTATTTAGATAAAGACAATTACCTACTGAATAATAACAGGTTTTTCATTAATTCAACAAAACTTTTTGGCGAGATGGAGATTTTATCATCTCCAGGGTATAAAACAATTTTGCAATTCTTTTTTTGTAACTTATTTTGTAGCTTTGATGAATACCAGAACAGCAAGATGATCAGCAGTGACCCTCAGCAGCCTCACATCTCAATTCATAGAGACAACCTCTATGCAACTGTACAACACAAACCAGCCACGGCAAAAGGTTATCACCAATTCCGTAATGTCAGACCCCTGTCCATCGTTGAACACGATCTTTCGTCATTCTTTGTCAATGGTTGATAGCAAATACGCCCCCAGTGGGTTACAGAACCAAAAGCTCCAAGATTGACAACCTGGTTGCCGACAGGCAGACAAAACTCAAAGACCGGATGAAATAAGCTGACCGCATCTCTGTCACGGTAGACATGGTCTGACAGATAAATGTGAGGATTCCTTGGGGTAACCGCCCACTGGATTGAAATTAAGAATGAAGTCCAACTGAAGTCCAGTCTGTTGGCATGTAACCTCTTTCCAGGTTCACACAGAGGGTAACGAATATGCGAGCAGTTTGAGGGCATATGTGACAAGTATGGGATCAAACACAAGCTGTTTTACAAAATATGTGACAATGCAGCTAACATGGAAAAAGGCATTCACAGTGTGCTTCCCGAGTGAAGAGGCTGTCCGTGATGATTAGGACGGCAGGTAGCCTAGCGGTTAGCGTTGGGCCATGTAAGGGCTGATACATGTTTTAGCTAATGAATATGTTAATCTACAACAAGAGTTATTAAGTGAATGTATTGTGTGATCAGAGATCTTTAGAACTGCTGTAGGTTTGGGTAGGGGGGAGCTATGTGGAAGGAATGTGCTAGTTGGGGGTTTTATGATAGAACTGTGTATGAAGCTTGGACATCTACTAAGAGGATCACTACTTCCGTCAACTGGATTGCGTCAAGGGGTTGGGACCAACCCGTGCGCCAACTGATAGGCTGAGTAAGTCTAAACCACACTCAGCCTCTACCCTGACTGGTCAGTTCAGAAACCGGAACTAGCTCTGTCTGGGGTATTTAAAGAAGAGCATGTAAAACTGTGGTCAGTTCTCTGTCCGCCCTGCGTGGTGTTTCAGTGAGCCCGTATACGAACCTTCATACTTATCATCTAAACATTTGCATTTAATAAACTTAGTTTAGTTTGAAACAGCTCCTAATGTCTTCTCTTATTCCGATACCAGATTTGAATTGACGCACTCTTACAGCCAGTAACCGAACGGTCGCTGGTTCGAATACCTGAGCCGACAAGGTGAAAAACCTGTCGACGTGTCCTTGAGCAAGGCACTTAACCCTAATTTGCTCCAGGGGCTGACCCTGTAGGTTGTCATTGTAAATAAGAATCTGTTCTTAACTGACTTGCCTAGTTAAATAAAAATGATCACCAACTAGATGGTCCAGACATATGGAATGACCTGGAAGTTGATGAAACGAAGAACATCGACACTACTTTGGGTATAAAGGTCATCAACTAGTAATGTAAGAAAAACAGGAAATAAAACATTGCTTCAAAATTGGCATAAAAACTTGAGGACTCAAAACCCAGAATAAGGGACTTGTGACTTGACTCTACCTGAGCTGTGGACTCTACTTGGGACTTGCCCATTATTTCTTGGGACTTGATTCAATTCTTGAAGGCTAAGACTTGAGACTTGCTTAGGACAAAATTGTGACTTTGTCCTCTTTGGCATGTACACAAGCAACTACACTCACGTGTTGTGTGTGTGTGTGTGTGTGTGTGTGTGTGTGTGTGTGTGTGTATAAACGTGTGTGTTTGTGTGTGAATGTGGCTTTTTCTCTATGGCTCTGAGACGGAACTGAGTCAGGGTTTAAGTCTCTTCCCCAAACACCATGGATGTGAGTCTCTCCCCTAACACCACCACCACCACAAACCACCACACTAGTTAAACCAAGGAGTCTCTTCCAAATGGCAAAACAGAGGAACACAAGAGGATCAACCAGTCCAATGAACTCGAAAGAAACCAACCGTCACTTAACAAATTTCAGAACTGAAAACAGCAATTGCAGATCTGTTCAATAAAGCACAATGTGTTACTTTCAAATTATATTCTGCTCTCTAGTGAACTGTGGAAATTGAATATAATCCATGTTTGTTATTTATTTAGTTAATCCAGTGGATACTGTACACTATAAACTGTGGTACACAATCTCATTCTGCCTCAGCAAGCTACCTCTTCATGCCATGCAGGAAGGCACGTCTCTCTGCATTGTGGCATTTAACACAATCCAGCCTTCTCCATTCTGATTGGACTCTGGGCGCAAGGGATAATCATTAAAGTACTGTATACTTACTGTTGCTCTGTCAGGAAAACAAACCGTCAGAGCAGAGACCACCACGGAAATCCAGCAGTGAACGATGCCTGGAAGTCTTTGTTTGTCTAGTTTGTATTTTTCAAACTCTGTTCATAAAATATGCATTTGGAATGGATTCAAACTGCTCAAAGGATGAGACTGTCTGACATCTCAGGGTCTTACTGAAAGACGTTTTTCATATGAGCCTGCTTGTCTGTGTATGGCCAGATAAGAAACTTTCTCATGACTTCAAGTGAGAAATTATTCTGAAAGTTTCTGGCCAAATGTGACATCAGGTACTTTTTAAAGAGGAAATGTATCTCAAAGTAAGTGTCTTGAGTTCCTATCCAACTGTGAAAGATGGTGTTGGGTTGTTGTCGTTTTAACTATTCAGTGTGGGGCTCATCTTCTCCAAGCCATCTGGTTTATCTGGTTTAAGTTGCTGACTTGGGGCAGGATCCTCTCCTCTACAGACAGATGTGTGCCACTTCAATTCCAGTGCTCTAATTAGTGCGGGAGCCAGTTCACCTGTCTCTCTGAGTCCTCCACGGCTGCGTGACCAAAGCTAGGAGTGCCAACTCCGTCCCAGCTCTCTGCTGCCAAACGGACTCTGCCCTTCCACACACAATGAAACACTGGGATTCTGGGACATGCTCATTGCAATGGTCCCTAATAAAAGGGTTAGACTTAGTGATTTGGAGTCCCCAGTCCTGTAAAGACAAATGTAAAAATGTAGTACATTTTAAGGTGCCATGAAAACAACCAGTCATGATGTTTTGATCTGATTGTCAAAACAAATCACTTCAAAAAGTAGGTTACCTTCACACATTCATCCAAAATAATTCCAGCATCCAAACAGTTCACTGTGCACCTGCCAACTTTCCTTCAATTTGCAAGTGGCTGAAACTATCTCACTGGAGAAAACATCAGGGCGAGCGAAAAATCACCCATCTGTCTTACTGTATGTAGCCCATGTATCTGATTCTGTCTGGCCCTACTCTTTTTGTCCAGACAGCATCAGGTACATGGGCTACACATACATGTCCTCTGCCTCGACGATGATGGCCGTATTATCAGCAGCACCTGTCTTTTCACTAAAGAAATGTGTAAATTGAGGTAATTTCCTGTCAAAATTAAATGTTCTTTCATTTCTCTGTCCTGCTCTGAAAGCCCTTCATTTCTGCAGCATAACTGAAAAAGAAAGTTACATTTGCAATCATATCACGTGAAACAATGCACAGTGTGGTATAGTCCATTATTATGAACCAGTCCAAGGGTTATTACACTTGTTTCCAGTGGCGATTTTAGCATGTAAATCTTGGTGGGGCAAACCCCCCCAAAATTGGGATGCATGCCAGCATAGCCACTACACAATACATTCATTGCACTATAACGGTGACAAACGATGCCCACAAACTGTTAGGGCCTACATAAAGTTGTCCCAACTCCTTACCACTGCTACACTTGGCTATCAGCGGAGCCTTGTCTGAGTGAGTGACGACGGATGTAGTCAGTATAACTATTTGTTCAGCACTTTTGAAATTTACAGTGACAGAATTCAGAACATGGGCCGTTCTTCAGTGTACTCTCTGTACACCAAGTCAGAACCGTAGGATATATTAAAGGAGGCAAATAAGCAGACATGATTTACATTTCTCTAAAACAAGTTACAGGCTACATGTGCACCACCAAGTTAGCAGAATAGGCGTAGATAAGAGGTGAAAATAAGACCAAATTATAAGGGTGAGGCACGTTGAACACCATTTGGGTCTTTGCGTATAAAAAAAGATACATGTCAAATAACACAATTTGATGTGTTAAATAAGCTTTAAATTTGACACGTCAAATAACACAATTCTATTATAGAATGTTGTGTGTGCTGAATTTGGACGTGCAAGCCAAGCACCACCATTACTATCAGTAGCACTGTCAAAGTTGTACAAAAACAATTCTGCAAACCGTGTTGTTGAAAATAGACCAAATTATCAGGGTGAGGCACATGGGCTACTTACAGCTTACTACACAACATAAACTTAGTATTACTTTCTTAGCTACAGTATACATAGCTCCCTAGCATATTACAATACAGTTTTGGACTCACCTTGCTCACCTTGTCATCAAACTTTGTCATCAAACTTTGTCATCAAAGTCTGGCATCCTCTGGATGAATGGTGGGAACTCAGAAAAAAACCACACAGCCACTCCACTGAATAGCAGGCTAGTGATTTCTTTGCAATGTTTGCAGGTAACCACTGATTCCTTCCCAACCACTCATTGTTGAATTTGCGATTTCCAACTTGTTGTGTAATGGGTATGTCCAATGGCCAATGAGCACCGATAGAAAGCACTGAGCTGAACACCTGAATTTTGGAGCTGCCTTACTCCAGAAAACAAAAAAGAGACCATGTTTGTATGCGGCTTTATTAACTCAATGATATATATTTTAAATATTGTTTGCAAACTGATATGTGACACATATTAATGCCAAAATAACATGCAAAACAGGCAAGTCCCCCCAAAAAACTGAATGATTGGTGGCCACTACTTGTTTCTACTATTATGACAAAAACCTGTATGGATTGATACACTTTTTTTGAGTCTTTTTTTGTCAACAATTTGGCCTCATTAACCTGGGCACAGTGTCTAAGCAAAACTTTTCCTTTGCATTTTTGAAGCTTCCCGCAGATTTATCTGCTACTGAACCAACCTGCTGAAGCAAGACAGAATGAGAGCGATGAGCTGAGCAGCCCACGGCAGTGGGTCATTTGTTGGGGGATGACATGTAAATGTTGTCATCAGATGTAGATGTGGAGCCTCTGGCTTGTGTGGGACCCAATGATATACTCTCTCTTTCTTACCCTTTCCCCAACACACAAGCATACACAAACACACACACACAGTGACAGAGGGCACTTCCTTCCTCAGGCTGCTCCTCCATGGAGGGAGATGGCAATCTTTACCATCCTCTCTCTTCTCTGCCACCCTTCTCTCCCATTCTTCTCTCATTCTCTTTTTCCTGATGTCTCTAATAGAGCTGTGATGGTCATGGAATTTTGTATGATGGTTATTGGTCAGCCAAATGACCGTGGTCACCGCAATAACCGCTCAAATAGCAAAAGAAATTGAGATGCATGTTTTCTTCCTCTGCTTCTGACTGCAGGTGCTGCCTTGGCAACCGAAGACTGATTTGCTACAACATCTTGCTTGTTTCAGCAAGGAGCAACAAAGTTTTATCACGTTGTTAGAGTCCATGTTACAGCAGAAACGGACACAACCTCACAAATGCCCGGACATTCCGTCTTCAGTCAGCTATTCTTTCTACTATCCCAAAAATATATATTATTTGTGTGTGTGTGTGTGTGTGTGTGTGTGTGTGTGTGTCTAAGTCACCATACACACACACACACACAACCTTCTCTCATCTTTGTTTGTAGCAACTCTGTCCTCCCAGGGGATAATAATAAATTACTCTCAGAGAGCCTAGTTAACTGAGAAGGTTTACACCTCACACACATGCGTGCGTGCCATGCATGTGCTCCCAGGATAGATGTGTGCGTGTGTTTCCCCCTAATGTTGATTGTGGCATCGAGGCAACAGAAGGTGAGATCTATAGCTACTGTCTGCTGTGAAGACCTATCACTGTTCTCCCAGCAAGACAGCAAGACTGGCAGCCCTGCTTCAAGTACACACTATCCCTGTTGGTTCAGTCTGGTGTTAGACACAGACACAAAGACAGGCCCAAAGACTGACTGACTGACTTAAGTAATTAATTAGTAATTATTAACACAGAGCCTCAGAAAGGTTTGGTATCCATTGTAATAGTAGGCCTCATTTATTGTATTAGGCTATTTATCCATGAATCCATTACGAGAAAAGTGAGTAGTGATGCCTGTACAGCACATGATTTGTATCATTGGTACATAGGAATATGCCCCCAATCCCTATCATAATACCACAAAGTATTCTAACTAAGTTGTTAGTCTGTTTTATGGTAGTTGAGAATCTCTAATGCTCTGTAGACAGTTAGAGTGATGACAGAAGAGACAGTAGAAAGAGTGATTACAGGAGAGACAGTAGAAAGAGTGATGACAGTAGAAAGAGTGATGACAGAAGAGACAGTAGAAAGAGTGATGACAGAAGAGAGAGTAGAAAGAGTGATGACAGGAGAGACAGTAGAAAGAGTGATGACAAGAGACAATAGAAAGAGTGATGACAGAAGAGACAGTAGAAAGAGTGATTACAGGAGAGACAGTACAAAGAGTGATTACAGGAGAGACAGTAGAAAGAGTGATGACAAGAGACAATAGAAAGAGTGATGACAGAAGAGACAGTAGACAGAAGAGACAGTTGAACAAGTGATGACAGGAGAGACAGTAGACAGAAGAGACAGTAGAAAGAGTGATGACAGAAGAGAGAGTAGAAAGAGTGATGACAGGAGAGAGTAGAAAGAGTGATGACAGTAGAAAGAGTGATGACTGGAACAAATTGCAAAAATCCTTGAAGCTAGAGGTTCCTATCTCCCTCACTAACTTTAAGCATCAGCTGTCAAAGCTGCTTATCGATTACTGCACCTGTATATAGCCCTTCTGTAAATAGCCCACCCTACTACCTCATCCCCATATTTATTTTATTATTTTGGCTAATTTTGCACTCCAGTATCTCTATTTGCACATCATAATTTGCACATCCATCATTCCAGTGTTAATGCTAATCTGTAATTATTTCACCACTATGGCCTATTTATTGTCCTACCTTCCTAACCTTACTGCATTTTGCACTACATTTGCACTCTGTATATAGATCTTCTTTTGTGTTATTGACTGTACGTTTGTTTACTGTGTAACTGGGTTGTTTCTGTCGCACTGCTTTGCTTTGTCTTGGCCAGGTCGCAGTTGTAAATGAGAACTTGTTCTCAACTGACCTACCTGGTTAAATAAAAGGTGAAATAAAAAAAATAAAAAAATGACAGGAGAGATAGTAGAAAGAGTGATGACAGAAGAGACAGTAGAAAGAATGATGACAGAAGAGACAGTAGAAAGAGTGATGACAGTAGAAAGAGTGATGACAGAAGAGACAGTAGAAAGAGTGATGACAGTAGAAAGAGTGATGACAGAAGAGACAGTAGAAAGAGTGATGACAGTAGAAAGTGATGACAGGAGAGACAGTAGAAAGAGTGATGACAGTAGAAAGAATGATGACAGGAGAGACAGTAGAAAGAGTGATGACTAGAAAGAGTGATGACAGGGGAGACAGTAGAAAGAGTGATTACAGGAGAGACAGTAGAAAGAGTGATGACAGTAGAAAGTGATGACAGGAGAGACAGTAGAAAGAGTAATGACAGGAGAGACAGTAGAAAGAGTGATGACAGGAGAGAGTAGAAAGAGTGATGACAGTAGAAAGTGATGACAGGGGAGACAGTAGAAAGAGTAATGACAGGAGAGACAGTAGAAAGAGTGATGACAGGAGAGAGTAGAAAGAGGAGGGGAACCAACTGCTCCAGTGTTTGAGTAGGAGAAGGAGGCACCACCGTAGCTGCTTCCGTCAATTAGCATTGACAACAGGAAGACGTGAATAAGTGATGAGATTAAATAGTCAAGTACACCAGTACACACTGATACTTTATGCAGAGGGAAACTTTTTTTCCTTTATTTTAAGTAAGAAAACGGCTAAATGCGTGACACCAATCCACCCGGACAGATGAAAGCAGATCTCAGAGAGCCCAAAGGGACTCTTAAATAACAAACTGGCAGAAAGAGAGAAATGAAAGAATGTGAAATTGGACCAGGGAGGCAGGGCCTGAGTACAGAAAGGCTTCCTTACAAATCCTCACATTCAAGTCACTGCCATCCATCAAAGGAATAGGAAATATACAGTACTTTCCGATGTGTAGGTCTTCTTTAGTTTGATAGTTATTCAGTGCACTTCTGGGTTTCCTCTGTCGTGTTGTTGTGCTTCAGAATGACCTTTAATTTGATAAAGACACTCAGAGTCTTCTCTGGCAGTAGGAGACGCAAAGGTTTTCACACCGCCTTATTAAGAGCAACCCCTTAGAGGACCAGGGAGACAGCAGTGTGTGTATGTGTGCCTGCTTACAGTACGTGTGTGTGTGTGTGTGTGTGTGTGTGTGTGTGTGTGTGTGTATGAGTCCTTGAGAAGGCCCTTGACTGGACAGGAGAGTCCCCTTCAGCAGGAGGGGGATGGTGGGATGATGGATGACAGGGTCAGCGTGACCATGTCCACTGTGAGATGTGCTACAATGGAAGGGGTGGAAGGAGGGGAATAGATGGGGACAGATGAATTCAATTTAATAGGACTGTATTAAGTCTTATGGTCTCAGTAAAAGAGGAGAGTGCGATGTCAAACCAGAGGAAATATCAGAGGCTTCTTTTGTCTTCTTTTAGGACGTTATAGAGCTTGAATTAAGCAGTGCACCTGTTCTTTTGAATAAATAATTCAAGGCAGAATGGCATGAACAAAGACTGCTTTAAATGGTGCTTCAAAATACACCCCTTCAAATTAGTGGATTCGGCTATTTCAGCCACACCCGTTGCTGACAAGTGTATAAAATCGAGCACATAGCCATGCAATCTCCAAAGAAAAACATTGGCAGTAATATGGCCCGTACTGAAGAGCTCAGTGACTTTCAATGTGGCCTTTCCAACAAGTCAATTCATAAAATGTCTGCCCTGCTAGAGCTGCCCCGGTCAACTGTAAATTGTGTTATTCTGAAGTGGAAACATCTAGGAGCAACAACGGCTCAGCTGCGAAGTGGTTGGAAGCAATGTCAGCACGAGAACTGTTCGTCGGGAGCTTCATGAAATGGGTTTCCATGGCCGAGCAGCCTAAGATTACTGTGCGCAATGCCAAGCGTCTGCTGGAGTGATGTAAAGCTTGTAGCCATTAGACTCTGAAGCAGTTATCTGGAGTGATTAATCACTCTTCACCATCAAGCAGTCCGAATGACAAATCTGGGTTTGGCGGATGAGAACGCTACCGGCCGAATGCACAGTGTAAACTGTGAAGTTTGGTGGAGGAGGAATAATGGTCTGGGGCTGTTTTTCATGGTTCGGGCTAGGCCCCTTAGTTCCATTGAAGGGGAATCGTAACGCTACAGCATACAATGACATTCTAGATGATTCTGTGCTTTGTGGCAACAGTTTGGGGAAGCCCCTTTCTTGTTTCAGCATGACAATACCCCTGTGCACAAAGCGAGGTCCATACAGAAACGGTTTGTCGAGATCGGTGTGGAAGAACTTTACTGGCCTGCACAGAGCCCTGACCTCAACCCCATTTGGCCATATACTGTATGGCACCATATGTTTTTTGACTGTTATCTTATGTGCTTTTCGTTGTGTTGTATCAGTTTTTAAATAAAGAATATCTAACTTGTAGAATATTGATCAGCAGATATATTTTCATGTATGTTATTAGCTACAGGTAGGATTGTCAATAAGTATTGATTTATTCTTAGAGCCACTACCATTATTACTTAATGTTCTATCTTATTGATGCTTCTCAGGAGTTGAGGAAGATTTAGCAATTTTATAAGTAATTTCCTGAAATTCTACACATTTTGCCATGGGTTGGAGAGAAATGTTTGCCGTTTGCACCTGAGTGAGAGTGACTAACAAAATCAATGGGACCCCCCCAATCAATAAAAGTTTAGATGGCTGTCTAGACTAACTTACCAATCTTTTTCCCTCCTGTTGCCCATCCCTGTGTTAACTTCTTACTTCGTTAAAATAAAGACACTTCAATTAAGAGTGTGACTTATATTTATTAATTAAGAAACCTGAAGTAGGTCTGTGTAGGCCGTCATTGTAAATAAGAATTTGTCCTTAACTGAATTTCCTAGTTAAATAAAGGTTAAATAAAATAAGTACAAAAAGTAGAATCCAATAAATTTGACCTGGCTGGAGACTGCCTACAGGAAATGACATAATGATGAGGAGAGGGAAACTCACTCACTGATGACTGACTGAGACATTAATAAGGATCCTCTAGTGGCTAGTGTGTGTGTGTGTGTGTGTGTGTGTGCGCGCATTCATTCATGCATGTGTGTAGGGTCTAGTGTGGTGGTAGTGAGACCTACTCACAGGGCCCAATCCCAACTTGTGACCTGTGTTTTCTATGCCAACTTTCCATTGACTCCATGCATTGTTTCTAGGATAGACAATGAGTTTGAAAGGGTATAAACATTGGTAGATGATTGACATTGCCAGATAATTGAGGATAGAGAATTTGAATATTCAAATATAATCTTCTAACATATGTTCTCCCGCTCTTCCCTTGCTCCATGTCTCACCTATTGCTGTGGACTCTGGACCTGTACATCCTGTTGACCCTTAACCTCTTCTAGGTAAGTTCCCTGACCTCTCCTTATACCCTGATCATACACATGCGTTCAGCTTTGCTTCATGATCCACTACGTTGTCTTTTTAGCTCATCTTATTGACTCAAGTCAAAAAGGCTTAGTAAGATCAGATCTCTTTTGCAAGGAAGAGTTGGTCCCTCTTTTTGCAAGGGAAATGTGTACATTTTTGAGTGGAATCACTTTATGTAGATTGTGGTGTAACCTTCCAGGTGTTTTTGAAGGCAACTGTATGTTTCTCGGTGGGTTAATTAAACACTAAGCATAGGTTATTTGGCTCTGCTTCATATAGCACTACCTCCATCAATACCTGGGAAAGGGTGCCCACATCATACATTATTCAGTGTGGCTGAATGTGTAATTAGATTGGCAAAAATTAAATCTTTCCTTTCTGGTGAAGTGTCCAATGAATGTGCCCACAGTTCTGTCAGTGTGGTTTGGATGCTGGTGACAGGAGCTTTTGGCAAATCAAAGGCAATTGCTGAAATCTGAGTCTGCACCATGCCACCGACACACGTGGGTGCGTGAATCGTAAAAGAGGAATAACTGGACATGTTTCAATATTAGCTTTCTCTGCCGAAGGGGGAAGGGATGACGGCTGTGTGATATTGAGCTATGTAGTTAATCATCAGGTCCACATTAGCACTATCAGTAAAGTGTTCTCGTCTAGACTGCTTCCTCGTGGTGGTGGTGGTGGTGGTGGTTATGAGCTCTCTGATTGTGTCGCGCCATCACAGAAACACACTGAGAGCCTCAGGCTACTGAGACTGACTCTTACTCAATCAGAATAATTCATTTCAAATGCAGTTATCATTATTAAACAGGCACAATCTTTCCGTGAGGCTTGGGTTTTATTAGAATACGAGTCATACAATGTGGACCTGTAGTGGATCTTAAGAAAGGAAACAATCCTTTTTGTCAGTTCCTGTAAAACTCTGAGAGGAACAGTATGGTCTCTGTTCCTCCGTCATAAATCTACAGGCCTACAGCCCTGAGCCCTGGGGACATACACCTTGACCTGGCACATAAATACAACACTGCTGACTGGGGATGGAGTAACCAGGATGTTGACTGTTTACCACTAGGGTCTATGGGCTATTTCTACAACCCCTCCCCACCTCTGCCCCCCTCTCTCTTCCTCTCTCTCTCATCCTCTCTCCTTCTCTCTCTCTCCCTACCTCTCTCTCTCATCCTCTCTCTCCTTCTCTCTCTCTCTTCCTACCTCTCTCTCTCTTCCTCTCTCTTCCCCACAGGTCATTTATATTAATCTACTTTCATTTACTGCCACTTCACATCAGTTAAAGACAGCTCTCTTTTCAGTCTTGGCAAGCGCCTGTTCACCCTCACTCCCTCCCTGCCTCCCCCACCTCCCTCCTCCCCTCTATCCACCCCTCCCCCTTATTCCCTCCCTCTGTATGTCTTTTAATCATGGGTGACTTTGTGCCAGAGAGAGGGGCGATAAATAACAGCTAATATTTTCTGTCCAGACCAGCACAGCACAGTGCTTCTCTAAAATAAATACATCTGAGAGACCGAGAAAGGCTGTCTGTCATTCAGCCTGATGGGACTCTGGTGGCAGAGAGTAGTAGCATTACTGGAGAACCTGGTGTAGAATAGAACAACACTGTTTTTGAGTAACTAGCGCTCGCTGTTTTATGAGACATTCAAAGACCGCTGCATCTGTTGTATTCCAGAGTAAAGGGTGTTGTGTGGCTTGATACACCTGGCTGCATTCAGAGAGAGTTGTGAAGTAATTTAGGTATGAAATGCCAGCAAGGTACTAAAACTGAATGTTATTGTTCCCTTGAATGGGGTGGTTTGCTGTACGTTTTGAATGAAACAAGGCCTGCAGCCTCAAAGTTACATTAATATACACTACCGTTCAAAAGTTTGGGGTCACTTAGACATTTCCTTGTTTTTGAATGAAAAGCTAATTTTTTGGTCCATTAAAATAAGATCAAATTGATCAGAAATAAAGTGTAGACATTGTTAATGTTGTAAACAATCCCAGAACAACAGAAAAGGACCTTATGAAGATGCTGGAGGAAACCGGTACAAAAGTATCTATATCCACAGTAAAACGAGTCCTATATCGAAATAACCTGAAAGGCCGCTCAGCAAGGAAGAAGCCACTGCTCCAAAACCGTCATAAAAAAGCCAGACTACGGTTTGCAACTGCACATGGGGACAAAGATTGTACTTTTTGGAGAAATGTCCTCTGGTCTAATGAAACAAAAATATATATTTTTTTCCATAATGACCATTGTTATGTTTGGAGGAAAAAGGGGGAGTATTGCAAGCCGAAGAACACCATCCCAACCGTGAAGCACAGGGGTGGCAGCATCATGTTGTGGGGGTGCTTTGCTGCAGAAGGGACTGATGCACTTCACAAAATAGATGGCATCATGAGGAAGGACAATTATGTGGATATATTGAAGCAACATCTCAAGACATCTGTCAGGAAGTTAAAGCTTGGTTGCAAATGGATCTTCCAAATGGACAATGACCCCAAGCATACTTCCAAAGTTGTGGAAAAATGGCTTAAGGACAACAAATTCAAGGTATTGGAGTAGCCATAACAAAGCCCTGACCTCAATCCTATAGAAAATGTGTGGGCAGAACTGAAAAAGCTTGTGCGAGCAAGGAGGCCTACAAACCTGACTCAGTTACACCAGTTCTGTCAGGAGGAATGGGCCAAAATTCACCCAACTTATTGTGGAAAGCTTGTGAAAGGCTACCTGAAACATTTGATCCAAGTTAAACAATTTAAAGGCAGTGCTACCAAATACTAATTGAGTGTATGTAAACTTCTGACCCACTGGGAATGTGATGAAAGAAATAAAAGCTGAAATAAAGCATTTTCTCTATTATTCTGACATTTCACATTCTTAAAATAAAGTGGTGATCCTAACTGACCTAAGACAGGGAATCTTTACAAGGATATTATGCTCTATCGTTTATTTCGTTGTCGCAAATCACTCTTTACGGCAATATTTTTTGTCAATTGGACAACGCTTTACGTTCTACCACACGTGCCGCGTGGAAGGAAATTTGCAGCACAAACAAACATGGAGGAGAGTAAACGTGACACAGAGCACGGAGACACGGAGCTCGTACCTAAAATAGGGGGTACTTTGGTCGCATGGATGTGGTTTGGGTATGAAAAGTCTGACACAGACCATTTTATATCAACTATTTATTCATTGAATTTACAGAAAATGTGCTATATCGTGATATGTATCCTTAACGGGATATGAAATTACCTATATCGGGATATGAGATTTTGGTCATATCGCCCAGCCCTAACAGCACATGTGATGGAAGAATGCACTGTGCATGCAGAGGGTTGCAATTCCATTGAATAGAGGATAGTTTAACCAAAATATGACACAATACCTAGAATTGCCTTATGTGTATGCCACAAAAAAGGTTCACTGTTATAAGCTAACTTTTTTGATGAATTTAAGCAAACTTCCCAACATTCCAGGGCTTAATTTCCCATGGAAAATGTCAGAAAAAAAATCTGAAATTTACCGGAAAGTTTCCAACCCTTTGCAACACTATTTCTGATCAATTTGATGTTGTTTTAATAAATGTTTCTTTCAAAAACAAGGACATTTCTAAGTGACCCCAAACTTTTGAAAGGTAGTGTAACTGAATAAAGAATCTGAATCACCTTTATTCGCATTTACATATGGCTAGTTCTAGAATTGGGGGTACATTTTGTTATTTTCCTCCCAAAAATATTTTATTCAATAATTTTTAAATAGTAATACTAATTATATTAAACCTTCACTAATAATAATGCTTGATGTATATTTTTGGCACAATTTATACATAAAATATTAACTAAATGACTCAACTAGAATTAACTAAATTCAACTAGAAGTCAAATTTTCCGTTTTTTTGTGCTCAATCTATTAACAGTTATGAAATCAACTGCATGGAATATACATTTTCTGTATTATATGTAATTTCAGTAATAAAAAAATATATTTTGTCTGTCCCTATGTTCTGGTCAACTCTGTTACCTCTGTTTAGACATGCCATGTGATATCTGATTTGAGGTTAGCACATGGAGTTAAGGCCCAAAATTGTGGAAAATGTACACTCTGTTACCGTCAACTCTGTTAATGGTTTAAACAGTTTAATGATAACAGAGTTGACGATGAGTAACAGAATCAAATGTTCCCAATCACATTTAAGCATTTTGCATTATTTTATGGATTCTGAGTCATTTTACTGTAAAGGGTACATTTGTGGTATACCATTCCAGGTTAAGGAAATTTAAAAATTTCTGTTCTAGTTAGGTGAAGCTGTCAGCGGCAGAAAATCAACAGAAATACAGGGCCCGACGAAATGCAGACCCTGTAAGGAAGGCAGAACATTAGAAATGCAGACCCTGTAAGGAAGGCAGAACATTAGAAATGCAGACCCTGTAAGGAAGGCAGAACATTAGAAATGCAGACCCTGTAAGGAAGGCAGAACATTAGAAATGCCGACCCTGTAAGGAAGGCAGAACATTTGCAAAAAGACAGAAATAGACAAAAGGAGAAATGAAGGGCAAACAAGCACAGTGGCAGATCTGGGTGAAAGGGGGCAAAGGTCCAAACGGACATGCAGGTTAGATAGAGTGGTATCTCTTTGATGATGTCCTCAGAATCATCCCTCAACCAACCTCAGTGACAGGACGTCATGTACCAATTGCCAATGACTGATTCGCATGCCCTGGGCGTTAGGGAGCTGGTATGGTGAAGCATGGGGACCACACTTCCTGAAGGGGCAGCATAATGACCATTGATGTGTAGGCTCTCTAGCCCTTGACTAATAGGTTGGATCCTTTAGCTGACTGGTTAGTGCTTGCCTATGGTCTGGGAAAGCTGGGTTCAATTCCTGGCTGCCCCTGGATTGGCAACAATATGATGCCCATCAGTCAAAAAATCCTTTTGAAAGCAATTTTATTTTTCAGATCAGTAGTGCATGAGACACATGCAGTTAAAGTATTATTCAAATTCATAAAAGATCTGTAATTCAAATGTATTTGTTTGGAATAAATAATTGTTTTTACATTTAAAAATGGTTTTAAAAGATTCAGTCAGGTTGTTTTTAGTCTTTTAACTATGGGTTGTCAAATTGGGGTTGTCAAATTGACTAGAAGCTTTGTCATAAATTAACATACTTACTACATGAAATTTCGAAGCATTTAATTCATTTTAAAGCTATGTTTAGAAAAATGCATATCACCTTTGCAACTTTTCAGTTAAATGTGTTGACATTTTTACTCCAAAACAAAGTCTCTATCTTATTAGACTTAGAATTAATGGATGTAGAGACAAAATGTATCTTAGGGAAGACAGGGTTTTAAATTGTATTACATAACTTGTATTACATTTGTTGACTCCTGCAGCAAACCACCCCCACAACATGATGCTGCCACCCCCGTGCTTCATGGTTGGGATGGTGTTCTTCAGCCTGCAAGCCTCCCCCTTTTTCCTCCAAACATAACGATGGTCATTATGGCCAAACAGTTCTACTTTGTCCCCATGTGCAGTTGCAAACCGTAGTCTGGCTTTTTTATGGCGGTTTTGGAGCAGTGGCTTCTTCCTTGCTGAGCTGCCTTTTCAGGTTATGTCGATATAGGACTCGTTTTACTGTGGATATAGATACTTTTGTACCGGTTTCCTCCAGCATCTTCACAAGGTCCTTTGCTGTTGTTCTGGGATTGATTTGCACTTTTCGCACCCCCTCATCTCTAGAAGACAGAAAGCGTCTCCTTCCTGAGTTGTATGACGCTGCACGGTTCACTCCAGTGTCTCTATTTGCACATCATCATTTGCACATTCCATATTCCAGTGATTATGCTAATCTGTAATTTATTTCGCCACTATGGCCTATTTATTGTCTTCCTAACCTTACTGCATTTTGCACTACATTTGCACTCTGTATATAGATTTTCTATTGTGTTATTGACTGTACATTTGTTTATTTCCCATGTGTAACTCTGTGTTGTTTTTTTGTTGCACTGCCTTGCTTTGTCTTGGCAAGGTCGCAGTTGCAAATGAGAACTTGTTCTCAACTGACCTACCTGGTTAAATAAAGGTGAAATAAAAAATAAAAAAATGGTCCCATGGTGTTTATACTTGCGTACTATTGTTTGTACAGATGAACGTGGTACCTTCAGGCGTTTGGAAATTGCTCCCAAGGATGAACCAGGGTACACCTCCAATTGACTCAAATGATGTCAATTAGCCTATCAGAAGCTTCTAAAGCCATGACATAATTTTCTGGAATTTTCCAAGCTGTTTAAAGGCACAGTCAACTTAGTGTATGTAAACTTCTGACCCACTGGAATTGTGATATAGTGTAAACTGAAATAATCTGTCTGTAAACAATTGTTGGAAGAATTACTTGTGTCATGCACAAAGTAGATGTCCTAACTGACTTGCCACAACTATAGTTTGTTAACATGAAATGTTAAGTGGTTGAAAAATTAGTGTATGTAAAGTTCTGACTTCAACTGTGTATATAAATATATATATACACAGTGTTTACCTATTTGTCGGTTAGTGCATTGATTTTCAGAATAATATTTTAAATCTTACAATTTAAAGTATGTTCTATGAGAATAATAAAAGTTTACTGGAAAGAATCATTCCTATTTTTTGTTTTCTTTCTATACTTGAAATCCGCAATTCTGGAATGAGCCATATACCCATCATTTGACCTAGTGAAATGGTGCTGACAGCACTAGACAACATTTACAGACAAATTAGATGAGAAATTTACACATAGTCTACATGGTATATACAATATAGATATAGTAAACACAAAATAATTACACATAGGAGGAAATAAGCAACTATAACGTTGAGGATACAATTTACAGTGTACAGAGCTACAGTTGCAGTACATGACTGGGAATAAAGCTACTAGGATTCCATTACTGCATCATCCTCCAGAGTGCTGCTGTGTCATTTCTGGACATGTCAGAGGGGTGCTGTGGTCAGGGGTTGACCTTCTCACAGTGTAAGGGGATGGGGTGGGGGGAGTGGGAGGGAGGCTACTCTGCCTGGGCGATGAGCAAGCTGCCAGCCCACTTTTTCTCCCTCCCTGTCCGGGACGCCAAGAAGACACTGTTTTTAACTCTTTCAGGGCTTGAACCTCTGACTGCTATTACTGTAGGTCTGTGCGTGTGAGGGAGTATGATGGAGTCGGTTATAGAGATGCTGATCTTGTAACTTGTTTGTGTGTTCTTGCTAGTGTTTTAAAAAATATGTAAACTGTGGTTGGTTGGTTTTACCCTGTCCGAACAGTTGTCTGTATGTAGTTGTAGTTTGGTGGCTATGTAAAGTATAGTCTATTCAAAGTGGAATGCAGACTGGGACCATCTAAATATTCCTGCTGATGGTGCTGTCATTTCCAGGTGGAGGTGACATCACTAGATGAAAGGTAGAATTCTACATTCAGCCAGAAGAGCACATGAATATTTGATTGCTCATAGAGTCTGGGAATACTTGAGAACTCACAGCCTCCAGACATTATTACCTAACAGTATGTTTTTATTACAGTGGACCTTTCTCCCCTGCCAGCCAAACACTCTCATTTTATATCAGTATGGTGAGTCACCTGCAGCGAACGCCCCTTCAATGTTAAACTGTAAAAAGAGAGAAATGTCAGTCTTTATAATATTAGATATACAACCACTCAGTGCAACAAAAAGGTAGGACTGGTAAATAGGCTACATACGCAATCTACTTTTTTTTTTTTAACGATTTTTTTAAATTAGATTTTTTTAACAATACAAAACATAAACATACAAACGACATCACCCCTGCCCAGACGCCCCTGCTCACACCCCCATCTCCAGCGCCCGCATCACTCTCCGCCACATGGCCTCAAGCTGCACCATTTTGTTGCGCTCCGTCGCCCACGCACTTTCAACATTCAGATAATAAAGCATTTGACCTTTACATTGTGTTAATGATAGAGGAGGATTGGTTGATTTCTAGTTTTTAAGTATACATTTTTTCAAGTTGATTGACAAGAAAAGTATCATCCAACCCATCGGGTGTCTCATATGCCATGTCTTGAAATATGCATACAGACGAATTAAAAGTAAGTTTACAATTTAATACTTCTGACAGCACACTTTCTGACTCCGCCCATCACTTTTTGGACTTTACCTCTGAGAGTGTTGTCTCTTAAGGCTTTTAAGTGCTGTTTGATATCTTGGAAAGCCTGAGGTTTTGTTCAGTCAGATATTAACGCTAATTTGATAGTGTAAAAATGATCACATGTTCTATCATACTTTACTTGAGTCTCAATACCAGTAGTCTTATGTGCAATACTCATTGGCTCTCTTATGGTCTATTGAAAGTCTTTTAATACTATAGAGTACCTCCAATGAAAAGTATTGATGCTAAAGAGAGCACTGTTTCAGTGTGGATGTTCGAGTGGTTTCTGAGCAAAGCCTGCCCTCTATTGGTCAAAGGATAATTTCAACAAACCCTAATTTAAGTTTTATGATGTTAACTTTATTATTGTATGCTGTTTAAAGATAAACAGTTGTCTAGTAAGCCATACTGGCTTTATCCTATGTATTATGACATATCAGCCAATTGTCACATAACCCCAAAAGTTATCAGCAAATTCATTCTCTCCTCTGTATTGGGGTTGTGGCAGGGTACAACTATTTCAATTCAATATCTAAAGAAAACTTTCAGTGAGTGCTGATTCTTCCCTTTCATGCAAATGTAGCATGCATGTATTATAGCTACAGTGTACTTTTCTGTCTGAACCTTCTGTTTCATGTTGTGGGTCATGGTTTGGATTATACTGGGAAGCAGTTGTAGAAGATATCCACACAAGGGAGACAAGAGGCTTGGATTCCAACAGTCTGCTTCTCTCTCCACCTTGGTTCTCTCACTATTTGAATGAAGCTTCCTCTCCATGTCTAACCTTGTATAAAGCATTATAAATCAGAAGAATCTCTACCTTTCACTCTGCTAGACTCCCTAAGATAATTTAGTAACTCCCCATTATATTGGACAATAAACTTCCCCATACTAGCCTCGGGACAGATGACTAGTCCTTACTTCCGGGCTAATACAGCATGTTGAATTATGTAAATTATGATATATTTTTAGCATCAGGGCATTTTTAGCTAAAAAAATACAGTTTGCAGTTAATACGTGTCACATATCAGTTTGCAAACAATGTAACAAAAAATATAATCTTTAAGTTAATAAAGCCGCATACAAACATGGTCTCTTTTTTGCTTTCTTGAGTAAGGCAACTCCAAAATGCAGATGTTTCAGCCTAGCTCAGTGGTGGTGTTGGTAATGTTCTCTAGTTGCACCGTGATTGGCTCAGTGTTCTGTCACTTATGGGGACACTACGTCACCGCCAAGTCTAAGGGTAGAGCTTGAAAATTCAAGCCTCTTGAGTGCTGCCATAGAGTTATATTAGAAGTGCTCATCCAAGAATGCTCAAGGTCATTGGCCACAGATAAAATGATGTCAAATCACGTTGTATCTACAGTAGCTTTGATTGGACTGATCATGTCAACATCATACTTTCAAAATCTTAGCAAGCAGTCATCATCATAAATCAAGTCGACAATCTACTGGGAAATCCTTTTTAATCCTTGTCATATGAAGAGAAATAATGACGAGAATTTATAGATAAAATGTATCGGTGCTCATCGGCCATTGGACAAACATTACACAACAAGTTGGAAATCGCAAATTCAACATTGAGTGGTTTGGAAGGAATCAGTGTCTAACTGTAAGCATTGCAAAGAAATCACTAGCTTGCTATTTAGTGGAGTGGCTGTGCGATCCCAAATCTGGGATTAAGGGGCTCTTTTCCCAGTTTAAAATGATAAACAATCAACATTGTCTATGCTGTCAATGAAGCATGATTTTCGCTCCGCTCAAAATAACTCAACTCAGAACTGGGAAATCTGGAAAAAACGAGCTCCGACTCGGAATTGTAAATCCGGAAGTCTGGCCTCTTTCTAGAGCTACGAGCTGAAGATCCCTGACGTCATCATGAGTCAACCTTGTTTTTTCCTGAGTTCCCAGTTGTCTTGAAAGCACCATAAATCCGAAGAATTACAGATTTTGATGAGCTACCTGTTCAAGTATTTGTATTTATTAGGGATTCCCATTCGCTGCTGCCAAGTCAGCAGCTACTCTTCCTGGGGTCCAACACATTAAATCACTTACATTACATATACAACTAAAGATAAAACAGTACATCATATAACATTATTACACCGCTACATATCCACAATACAAAATGTTTGCTACCACCATACAACAATATCACGTGTGCATATTTTGATAAGTGATTACAGCACAACAAGGTGAGTCCAAAAAAGTATTGTATGCTGATACATAAATAATGTAATATGCCAGGGAGATAGTATTACTTTCTTAGCTACAGTATAAATACGTGTATGTTGTGTAGTAAGCTGTTAGTAGCCCATTTGCCTCACTCTAATAATTTTGTCTGTTTTCTCCTCTTAATTTTGCCTACTGTTCTGACTTGGTGGTGCACATGTAGCCTATAACCTGTTATAGAGAAATGTAATCAACGAATATTGTAAGAGCTTTCATTTTCTGCTTATATCCCCCCTTTATTTATCCGTTCTGACTTGGTCTACAGGGAGAATACTGTAAGAATGGCCCATGTTCTGAATTCTGTCGCTGTACATTTTCAAAAGTGCTGAACAAATAGTTATATTTACTACGTCCGTCCTAGCTCGCGCATGAATGTCTTAATCTAAATTACGGATTGCCTTTTATCCGCTTGTCGTCCCGTTATGCCACAGTTTGTACATCTCAATTGTCATTTGAAACCCCATTTGTTTAAGCAAGTCAGCCATATCAGCTGTTTTGTTTAAAGGCAGTAAATGAGGCTGAATGAACTGTTTTGCTGCCAGACAAGGCTCCGCTGATAGCCAGGTGTAGCAGTGGTAAGATTTTATAGTGCAATTCATGTATTGTTTAGTGTTGTAGTGGCTTTGCTGGCATGCATCCCACATTGCCTGATAGTCTTTTTGTGTGACAGAAACAAGCTTTCATAAGAACCACTCATCTCCGTCCAAGAAATTGAACTCGTACTACAAGATGCTGTACTGTAAAGTAACCAGCAGAGAGCGGCATGCACATGCCAACCAGCCATTTACCGAGTCTCCCATCAATGTATGCTGTATCCTGGATTCATAATATTTCCATATCATAGAGGCTATGTTCTTGGATATGGAATTTGTGTATATGTTTCTCTGTTTGTATGTTTGTGGTGAAAGAGTGGAAAGGAGAGAAAGGGATAGGGAACAAGAAAGAGAGCGAATTGCTGGAAGCCACAGAAGCGAGAGAGAATGTGTGTGTGTGTGTGTCCTGAGTAGAGAGTCGTGAGTCCTGCAGATTTGTCTCTTTTCATTCCTCTTTTGTGTCTCAAGCCCTGAGCCAGTTCTTTCTTTCCACACATCCACTTGTCTCCTTCCATCCAGGTTGCCCCTGGTAACGAGGGTGAAATACACACAGACGTCATTCAGGCAGGGAGGGGGAGGGGAGAAAAATGAGAGAGGGCAATATAATAGAGGGACAGGGAGGAAGAAGGGAGAGGGATAAAGAGAAAGAGAGAGGGAAAGAGAGAAATTGACAGAAGGGAATGGAGAGACTAGCAGAGTGGGTACTGCCCTTAGGGGAAAAAAACATGAATTTCCCATGTGATCACATGTGAAGTGTTCCAAAAACAGATGTTTTCATGTGATCACATGTGATCTTATGTGAAGTTAATGTGACATGTAAAGCAACAACATGAAACTACATGTTAAAACATGATCATATGTGAAGTATATTTCAAAAACAATGATTGTATTTTTTTTCCTATAAGGGTGCAAACACAATGCAGTATTGATACACCACAGGCTACAGTTAAAACAACCGTTGCTTCCCGTTCATCAACATTAGGGAACTGAAAAATGTTGTTCAGAACACTCAGTGATGAATGATCATTAATTCATTCAACTAAGTCTGCAGTGTACCTTTAATGGGGCAATTAGCAGTTGCTGCATACATTTTTGAAAAATGTTTGATATGTACCCATTGATTCTTGAAGAACATAACATGAGCTTAGTTCAACCGTCGTACCCCATCATAACCCGAAATATAAGCTTGTTTCACTCCGATGTTTGTAAACAAAGTAAATATAAAAAACAGCATCAAAAACGATCAGTTCTTCCATCCCTAGCGCTGTCTATGAATTTGAGAGTGGTTATATATCTCATGCCCCATACCTCAGCTTTTTACCAACTTTTTTTATTGTTTCTACTGCTGATTGCTGTTTAAAAACACTTTCCCATTGCTGAGGAGGAGGAGGAGGAGGATGATGATGATGATGATGATGATGATGATGATGATAGTGATGGTTATGGGGTTATCATAATGAAAATTATAAGGAGGAGAAGATAGAGACAGAGATGAAAGATGAGTGTTCAGTACTGACTACACAATACTTTTCCTGCAGATCTTAACATATCAGTGTGCTTTCATAATTGAAATAATTTACGTAGTCTATTCTGCCTTGCTTATTCTGACCGGTGTATTAGACTGCCCTGATCTGCATAAAACTCAGTCAGTGATACACCACTGGTGTTCTGGACTGAAAGTGACTGTAATTTCCTGTTACCTTCAGAGTGTATCTGCCTTTCCCTGAGAAATTTCTCTCTGTAAATAGCCTGTACGAGGAGGATGGACGCAAGGCCGCTTACCTAAGTACAGTGAAGAGGTAGATGAAAGGTTGAATACTGTGTACTCCTCGCTTTGATAAACAGTAGAGTGTACACAGCCAGCAGAAGCAGAGGGTATAGAGAATATCACACGGGAATACCCACACACTGTGTACAGTCCATGCGCCAAGAGATGTGGTTGAGAAGATACTGGATGAAACGCTCTGAGCATTTAAAGGGTGTGGGTATTATTTTTCTTTGTCTCACTAGATCTTAGTATACTCATGGTACACACAGCAGCTAGTCTCAATCTCAAGGTTAAATATGAATCCAGTTATTCTTTCCCAGGTCCAAGAGGTTGCTGTAAGACTTTGTAAATGCCAGTGTTCCTATTGTGTTCCTTATGGAGTGATTTCAATGCCAACAGAAATTGTATTTGAATTCTATCGTTTGCATTAGGATATTGAATTTGGATTTAATATTTTGGCATTTGTAATGCACAAATTGAATCATTTAATTCATAAATGTAACTTGTATTTCATGATTTGAAACTGAAGTGAATTAATATTGCGTTGTTTTCAATTTCAATTTAATTTAATATTTAATTTCAATATTTATATATTCAGTTTCAATATGGTAGGTATTGCATTCATTGTTTGTATCAAGTTTACAAACCATAAGTTTATCAAAGTTGAATATATTCCACTTCTCAGATGATTTCAGATCAGTGGCGATTTTAGCATGTAAATCTTGGTGGGGCAAATAAAAAACAAAAATGTTTTATGCATGCCAGCAAAGCCACAACACTAAACAATACATGAATTGCATTATAACGGTGACAAACAGTGCCCACAAACTGTTAGGGCCTACATAAAGCTGTCTCAACAGCAGAGGTTTCTTTTCAGCACCATGGAGTGAATCTTTACCACTGCTACACATCAGCGGAGCCTTGTCTGGCAGCGAAACAGTTCTTTCAGCCTCTGTTTGGCCATAATGTCCATCGTTTAGAGGAAAAAGGGGGAGGCTTGCAAGCCGAAGAACAGCATCCCAACCATGGAGCACGGGGGTGGCAGCATCATGTTGTGGGGGTGCTTATACAGTGGGGAGAACAAGTATTTGATACACTGCAGATTTTGCAGGTTTTCCCACTTACAAAGCATGTAGAAGTCTGTCATTTTTATCATAGGTACTCTTCAACTGTGAGTGGCGGAATCTAAAACAAAAATCCAGAAAATCACATTGTATGATTTTTAATTAATTAATTAGCATTTTATTGCATGACATAAGTATTTGATACATCAGAAAAGCAGAACTTAATATTTGGTACAGAAACCTTTGTTTGCAATTACAGAGATCATACGTTTCCTGTAGTTCTTGACCAGGTTTGCACACACTGCAGCAGGGATTTTGGCCCACTCCTCCATACAGACCTTCTCCAGATCCTTCAGGTTTTGGGGCTGTCGCTGGGCAATACAGACTTTCAGCTCCCTCCAAAGATTTTCTATTGGGTTCACGTCTGGAGACTGGCAAGGCCACTCCAGGACCTTGAGATGCTTCTTACGGAGCCACTCCTTAGCTGCCCTGGCTGTGTGTTTCGGGTCGTTGTCATGCTGGAAGACCCAGCCACGACCCATCTTCAATGCTCTTACTGAGGGAAGGAGGTTGTTGGCCAAGATCTTGCGATACATGGCCCCATCCATCCTCCCCTCAATACGGTGCAGTCGTCCTGTCCCCTTTGCAGAAAAGCATCCCCAAAGAATGATGTTTCCACCTCCATGCTTCACGGTTGGGATGGTGTTCTTGGGGTTGTACTCATCCTTCTTCTTCCTCCAAACACGGCGAGTGGAGTTTAGACCAAAAAGCTCTATTTTTGTCTCATCAGACCATATGACCTTCTCCCATTCCTCCTCTGGATCATCCAGATGGTCATTGGCAAACTTCAGACGGGCCTGGACATGCGCTGGCTTGAGGAGGGGGACCTTGCGTGTGCTGCAGGATTTGAATCCATGACGGCATAGTGTATTACTATTGGTTTTCTTTGAGACTGTGGTCCCAGCTCTCTTCAGGTCATTGACCAGGTCCTGCCGTGTAGTTCTGGGCTGATCCCTCACCTTCCTCATGATCATTGATGCCCCACGAGGTGAGATCTTGCATGGTGCCCCAGACCGAGGGAGATTGACCGTCATCTTGAACTTCTTCCATTTTCTAATAATTGCGCCAACATTTGTTGCCTTCTCACCAAGCTGCTTGCCTATTGTCCTGTAGCCCATCCCAGCCTTGTGCAGGTCTACAATTTTATCCCTGATGTCCTTACACAGCTCTCTGGTCTTGGCCATTGTGGAGAGGTTGGAGTCTGTTTGATTGAGTGTGTGGACAGGTGTCTTTTATACAGTTAACGAGTTCAAACAGTTGCAGTTAATACAGGTAATGAGTGGAGAACAGGAGGGCTTCTTAAAGAAAAATTACAAGGTCTGTGAGAGCCGGAATTCTTACTGGTTGGTAGGTGATCAAGTACTTATGTCATGCAGTAAAATGCTAATTAATTATTTAAAAATCATACAATGTGATTTTCTGGATTTTTGTTTTAGATTCCGTCTCTCACAGTTGAAGTGTTCCTATGATAAAATGTACAGACCTCTACGTGCTTTGTAAGTAGGAAAACCTGCAAAATCGGCAGTATATCAAATACTTGTTCTCCCCACTGTATATTGAAGCAACATCTCAAGACGTCATTCAGAAAGTTAAAGCTTGGTCGCAAATGGGTCTTCCAAATGGACAATAACCCCAAGCATACTTCCAAAGTTGTGGCAAAATGGCTTAAGGACAACAAAGTCAAGGTATTGGAGTGGCCATCACAAAGCCCTGACCTCAATCCTATAGAAGATTTAGGGCAGAACTGAAAAAGTGTGTGCGAGCAAGGATGCCTACAAACCTGACTCCGTTACACTAGTTTTGTCAGGAAGAATGGGCCAAATTTCACCCAACTTATTGTGGGAAGCTTGTGGAAGGCTACCCGAAACGTTTGACCCAAGTTAAACAATTTAAAGGCAATGCTTCCAAATACTAATTGAATGTATGTAAACTTCTGACCCACTGGGAATGTGAAGAAATAAATAAAAGCTACTATTATTCTGACATTTCACATTCTTAAAATAAAGTGGTGATCCTAACTGACCTAAGACAGGGAATTTTGACTAGGATTAAACTGAGTTTAAATGTATTTGGCTAAGGTGTATGTAAAGTTATGACTTCATCTGCATATAAATATTGAAATTGAATATTTAATTAAATAGAAATGTTATTTTTAAACTGATATACAGTGGGGAGAACAAGTATTTGATACACTGCCGATTTTGCATGTTTTCCCACTTACAAAGCATGTAGAAGTCTGTAATTTTTATCATAGGTACACTTCAACTGTGAGAGACGGAATCTAAAACAAAAATCCAGAAAATCACATTCTATGATTTTTAAATAATTAATTTGCATTTTATTGCATGACATAAGTATTTGATCACCTACCAACCAGTAAGAATTCCGGCTCTCACAGACCTGTTAGTTTTTCTTTAAGAAGCCCTCCTGTTCTCCACTCATTACCTGTATTAACTGCACCTGTTTGAACTCGTTACCTGTATAAAAGACACTTGTCCACACACTCAATCAAACAGACTCCAACCTCTCCACAATGGCCAAGACCAGAGAGCTGTGTAAGGACATCAGGGATAAAATTGTAGACCTGCACAAGGCTGGGATGGGCTACAGGACAATAGGCAAGCAGCTTGGTGAGAAGGCAACAACTGTTGGTGCAATTATTAGAAAATGGAAGAAGTTCAAGATGACAGTCAATCTCCCTCGGTCTGGGGCACCATGCAAGATCTCACCTCGTGGGGCATCAATGATCATGAGGAAGGTGAGGGATCAGCCCAGAACTACACGGCAGGAACTGTTCAATGACCTGAAGAGAGCTGGGACCACAGTCTCAAAGAAAACCATTAGTAACACACTACGTTGTCATGGATTAAAATCCTGCAGCGCACGCAAGGTCCCCCTGCTCAAGCCAGCGCATGTCCAGGCCCGTCTGAAGTTTGCCAATGACCATCTGGATGATCCAGAGGAGGAATGGGAGAAGGTCATGTGGTCTGATGAGACAAAAATAGAGCTTTTTGGTCTAAACTCCACTCGCCGTGTTTGGAGGAAGAAGAAGGATGAGTACAACCCCAAGAACACCATCCCAACCGTGAAGCATGGAGGTGGAAACATCATTCTTTGGGGATGCTTTTCTGCAAAGGGGACAGGACGACTGCACCGTATTGAGGGGAGGATGGATGGGGCCATGTATCGCAAGATCTTGGCCAACAACCTCCTTCCCTCAGTAAGAGCATTGAAGATGGGTCGTGGCTGGGTCTTCCAGCATGACAACGACCCGAAACACACAGCCAGGGCAACTAAGGAGTGGCTCCGTAAGAAGCATCTCAAGGTCCTGGAGTGGCCTAGCCAGTCTCCAGACCTGAACCCAATAGAAAATCTTTGGAGGGAGCTGAAAGTCCGTATTGCCCAGCGACAGCCCCGAAACCTGAAGGATCTGTATGGAGGAGTGGGCCAAAATCCCTGCTGCAGTGTGTGAAAACCTGGTCAAGAACTACAGGAAACGTATGATCTCTGTAATTGCAAACAAAGGTTTCTGTACCAAATATTAAGTTCTTTTTTTCTGATGTATGAAATACTTATGTCATGCAATAAAATGCAAATTAATTACTTAAAAATCATACAATGTGATTTTCTGGATTTTTGTTATAGATTCCGTCACTCACAGTTGAAGAGTACCTATGATAAAAATTACAGACTTCTACATGCTTTGTAAGTGGGAAAACCTGCAAAATCGGCAGTGTATCAAATACTTGTTCTCCCCACTGTATATATATATACAATATTCATTCAATTCAGTTTCAAATCATTAAATACAATTTAAATGATTCAATTTGTGCATTACAAATATACAAATAATAAATTAAACCTAATACAAATTCCAAATGATTGGATTCATCAAAAAATTCTGTTGGCACTGAAATCACTCCATAGTTTCTATTGTGTACAGGAACACAGTATACTAGATATGGGTCTGCTCATACAGATTGACTTGTGGAGGACAGCGAGGTCAGGCTCAGTATTGCTGGGTAGAGATGAGATCAAAGAAATGGATACATACTATGGCCTCTTCAGTCCTCAGTCTCACCACTTCTATTCTCTCCACTCTCAATGGTATGCTCATTCATCCACCCTGTAACTATTTCCCAGGTCGTTGCTGTAAATTAGTAGGTTCTCAGTCAAAATAAGGTAAAATTAGAATGCTTGGTAAAAATCTTCCGGACTCTTAGCTTAAAACAAGATTGATCGAGCTAGAAGAGCGGGTAGATTAAACGGCAGTTTTCCTAAAATGGCCTTCTGAATAACAATTTACTAGTGTTTGAGCCTGCTGTTGCAAGTAATGTCCACCCGACAGCACTGTAGAAATCACAATGGTGAGACAGACGTCTCTGATTGGTGACAAAACGAAGGGCTGCATGATACAGAGTCTTCAGTGTAGAGCCTGAGGCTTGTACATAAATTGTAGTCCAATACAGAGAGAAAAGTACAACGAATCAACTATTTTCTGGCGGCAACGGAAAAACAAGCTTTGTGCCGGTAATAGAACCCAATATGCAGCTTGAGTTTCCTGACAAGGTTCTTTACATGGGTGGTGAGGCTCAACTTCTTATTCACCCAAACTCCCAGATATTTGTATGTTTTTACTTGCTCTAAAGAATGTCCTTCCAAGGTAGTAATTACATGGTTTAGTATTGGAAAATACCATTCATTTTGTTTTAGAGGAATTGAATAATGTTAAAAGGTGTCCAAAACACTACCATCTGCCTTAACACACTGGGTTCGATTTGACAGGTAGTTCACTAACCAAACATTTTTTACAGCAATTGCTTTGCACCACTGAGACAGAGAAGGGTGAGAAGGAGAACCTGGAGAAGGAGTGCTTGGGAGTGTCAGGTAATTTCACAGGGAGCTCATGTTGACCTTTTAACCCTATCAAATAATCTGCCTGCATAAAGAAAATGTTGCTTAAAAGAGTTCAGAATAGAGGTTCTCTCAGTTACCAGCTGTGAGGCAACCAGCAGTTGTTTAGGGAGCTGTGCATTTTTTTTGGGCACTCTAAACCTTTCACTACTTGCCAAAATGTGGTAGGATTATTCAGATTATCAGCAGTAGATTTGAGCTAGTGGTTTGCTTTCAGCTTTTGGGTTATAGTCACGCCCTGATTCCGAATGTGTTTAAAAGCCATCCAATCATCAGCTGAATCAGAGCTTCTCGCTGTAGCCCACACAGCATTCTGTTTCCTTATGATTTCAGCTAGTTCATCTCAGAACCCACAAGGCTTGTCTCTTCCCTTCATTCTGTATTGTTTAAAAGGGGCATACCCCAGCCAGCCTGTCACTCCTGTGCTGATTCACTAATGAGTGTGTTCTGCTTTTAGTGGGCTGAGCATTACTCAATGGTTACTCGATGGTTACTCAATAACTAATGTGCGCTTTTAGTGCTGTCTGCTGCACCAGCTAACAAGTTATCCAGGAATAACCTTCGCCATTCACTCTCATTTTTCTGTTTGCGCACACACATATACGCTGAGTGTACAAAACATTAGGAACACCTTCCTGATATTGAGTTGCATCCCCTTTTTGCCCTCAGAACAGCCTCAATTCGTCGGGGCATGGACTCTACAAGGTGTCGAAAGCGTTTCACTGGGATACTGGCCCATGTTGACTCCCACATTTGTGTCAAGTTGGCTGGTGGTGGACCATTCTTGATACATATGGGAAACTGTTGAGCTTGAAAAACCCAGCAGCGTTGCAGTTCTTGACACAAACCGGTGCGCCTGGCACCTACAACCATACACTCTTCAAAGGCACTTAAATCGTTTGTCTTGCCCGTTCACCCTCTGAATGACACACATACACAGTCCATGTCTCAAGGCTTAAAAATCCTTCTTTAACCTGTCCCCCCCCTCCCCTTCATCTACACTGATTTGAAGTGGATTTAACAGGTGACATCGATAAGGGATCATAACTTTCACTCATGTGCATACACCCATACATATGTATACTGTGCACACACAGTCCTCCCCACGTTCTGTCTGACAACTTGCTCTCACTGTCTTCTTTCGCTCTGTCTTTCTCTCGCTCAATCACACACTCTCCTTTCTCCTCCCTGATCGTTGTGTACACACACACACCATAGAATCTCTCCTCGTTCCGATCATTATCCTACTCTTGGTCGGAGCATCATTTCCTAGGCTGCCATAGCGGAGCTTAGGGGGAGATGACAGGAAAAGAGAGCTGTAACGGTGGCAGTGCTGCACTGGGCTCTGACGCTCCGCGCTGCACTGCGCTGCGCTGCACTGCGCTACGCTGCTCCACTCCGCTCTGCTCCAGAGGATTAGCAGCACAGAGACATCCTGCAGACATCAGTCTGCACCAGGCTCTGCAAGGCACCGGAGGCGAGGCAGTGTAGGGCTGGACTGGGCTGTTGCACTGGACTCTACTGGACTGGCTTACACTGCTGGACTGCACTGGACTAGGTCTGCACCATACTGGACTGGACTGGGTTACTGCACTGGACTAGGTCTGCACCATACTGGATTGGGCTGTACCCAACTGTTCTACAGGGCTTTGTCGTGTCGAACCGGACCAGACTGGGCTGCGTTGGACCAGGCTGCACCTGGCTTACAGGGCTGTGCCGTGCCGAGCCGGCTAAAGCTGGGAAAGACAACTGGAAAAGACGGAACCCCCCTCCCTCTTCACTCTCCTCCCTCCATCCCTCCTTCTTTCTCTCTGTCACACCTTCATAACAGCACCTCTCAGTCCTCTCCAGTAGAAGAACAGAACCGACCCATCAATCCGTCTGCCGGAGAAAGAGAGAGACAGAAAGAGAGTGACAGAAAGAGAGAGACAGAAAGAGAGAGACAGAAAGAGAGAGACAGAAAGAGAGAGACAAAGAGAAAACGTGAGGATTATTTTCTTTATTTCCTTTTCTTTTTGGAGGAAATTCAGATTTTTTTGTTCAGTAAAAAACACAAAAAGTGGACTAGGGGAACGATTTTGGATTGGAGATTTGGCGGGTTGTTTAGCTGCAAACATTTTAGCGTACTGCTTTGGACGGTCACCAGCTGTTCCAGACTGTTACTGACTGTTTTCTACGGTCTCCAGTACTTGTGGACTGTGGCACACGGTCGTCCCGGTTGACTGACGGTCGTATACTGCATTCGGCTGTTTCTGGTGGTGCTGTACCCGGGGTGGGCATGGCCCAGCAGGCTGGCGTGGGGGTTGGGGTGGGGGTTGGCGTAGGGGTGGGGGTCGACACCCTGGCAGTGCCTCCCATGGCTAAACATATCGGTCTGAATGAGGACCTGGTGAAAATCCTGAGAGAGAATCTGCTGCAGCCAGAGAGGACCCGGGGCCACCGGCGTTCGCCCTCCTCCATCTCCCCCCGCCTCTCCCCCCGGAACTCCCCACGCCTGCTCCGCCGCATGATGATCAACAACAGCAACCACAAAAAAAGGAGGTTCACCGTCGCACACACATGGTGAGGGAATGGAGGCAGAAGGGCTAGCCGATCTGCTGTTATGCTTATGGACTTGAAAGGGTGTATTTGTTTGTCTCTGTGTGTTTCAAACTGTACCCAACCTTCATGGGTGAAACACTGTGTGTGTGTGTGTGTGTGTGTGTGTGTGTGTGGGTGTGTGGGTGTCTTATGCTAATGCCGAACTTTAAAGGGCTTGTGTGTAGGAAACTTGGTTTGGGTGTGAGACTAGATAAGCTGTTTGAGTATTAAGTTATCTTCTTTGTTGGTTCTTTGTTTTAAATGTGTATGGCCTGACACACTGTGAGTGTGAACATGTGCTTGTGTGTGCCTGTGTGTGCCTGTGTGTGCCTGTGTGTGTGTGTGTGCGCGTGCGTGTGTGCGTGTGTGTGTATGTGTGTGTATTGTCAGCAGTTATAAACAGAATGGTCTGATTAAGGTGAGTTTTCCCACACAGCTGTTTAGTAGTAACCCATTTCTCACCTTGTCAACATAATTGCTGTCATAACATCCATGTCTCTGTGTGTGTGTGTTTGTGTGTGTGTGTGTGTGTGTGTGTGTGTGTGCACGAGAGTGAGTGAATCGGAGGATGTGCAGTAAAAGGGTTTTGTTATGAAAGAACCTGCTATGTATTCTATCCTGGCTGACATATGGCTTTATGTTTTATCCAACTCCTCTGTCATGCCATAGCCTACAATGCTATTCACCTTCATGTTTTTGATACGTCTCCTCTTCCATCACCTAGTGGGTGTGGAGCTGCAGTTGCTGAATAAATTAGTCTCCTATCTATCCCTGTCTGCCTCCCACGCCTTATTCCATCCCAATCATTCCCCCCTCCTCTCGCCTCTCTTTCTCCCTCTTTTTGCTCCCCCCCCCATTCCCCCACTCCTCCAGGGAACCTCTCCAAGCCATATTTTATGTGATTCAAATCCCATTTATTCCACATTTCACCATCCTGTTCCTCGTTCATCCTCTTATTCTTCTCCATATCCCCCGCCTCTTCTCTCTTCTCTCTCCTTTTCCCTCCCGAACCTTTTCTTCCCCTGTTCCTCCCCATCTCTGCCCTCCCCTCTCCTCCTCCTCCCATTCCTTGTTTTCTGGATGTGATGGAATTAATTGAGAAATGAGTGGGATTTGGGAGCTGTAGCCAGGCTTTGCTATTGCGTTCCTCAGCTTTTCCCCATCTTAATAGAGAGAGCGAGAGAGAGGGGGAGAGAGATTGAGAGAGTGAGAGCATTAATCCTGCCTCCATCCGTTTGGATACCTGTCACATTGTCAAATTTTAAAGGCCTCACCCAAAATGACACCCCCCCAGTGTTCTCCCAAACCCATCACTGCAATGCTGTTTTAAGAGTTTTTTGTCAATGGCAAAAGTGTTTGCTCCAAATTAATAGTCTGCAATCAATCAGACAGTCTGCAATAATATAATGCTCTCATTAAATACGATAAATGTTAATGTCCTCTGAATTACTCCAACGCTTCTAATAAGCAAATTATTTGAACCATTTGCTTAAAAAACATGTGAAGATGATCATCAAGGAACACTGCATGAACTTAATCATTACAGGAGTGATTTAGTTAATTATGTAATGTTTGATGTTAGAGTCGCAGGCAATAGATAATACTCAGAGATCATTCTGGTCCATAGGCCTACTCAGGCTGCTGAGACCATGGGGAGGAGGAAACCAGTGATGATCCATGAGATAGAAACCATTCAATAGATATTGAGTTGTAGATGATACTCATCAATGATTCTGATCCCTATAGCATAGGTGCAGTTGAAACTGAGATTATTCTGGTCTGTTCTCCCAGATTGAGTTGATACTGAGATGATTATGGTCTGTTCTCCCAGATTGAGTTGAAACTGAGATGACTCTGGTCTGTTCTACCAGATTGAGTTGATACTGAGATGATGTTGGCATGATTCCCGCCTGTACTCCCAGATTAAGATGATTCCTGTTTGTACTCTCAGATTGAGATGATTCCTGTTTGTACTCACAGATTGAGATGATTCCTTTCTGTGCTCCCAGAGTGAGATTAATTCTGTCTGTACTCCTAGATTAAGATGATTCCTGTCTGTACTCCCATATTGAGATGATTCCTGTCTGTACTCCCATATTGAGATGATTCCTGTCTGTACTCCCAGATTGAGAGGATTCCTGTCTGTACTCGAAGATTGAGATGATTCCTGTCTGTACTCCCAGATCGAGATGATTCCTGTCTGTACTCGAAGATTGAGATGATTCCTGTCTGTACTCCCAGATTGAGATGATTCCTGTCTGTACTCCCAGATTGAGATGATCTCATGCCTGCTGTGATGTGACAAGAAGCCTCTCCAGCCACAAGAAAAACAATCTCAGCTCCTCAAAGATTAATGGCTCTGATTCAAAATGGCCTTGAAGTGTTTGGTGTGTGTGTATGCATGTCCGTACATTTGTATTAATGCATAAAAATGTGTGTGTGTCTGCTTGGGCATGTGTTTGTGTGTATACAGTAGAATGTCAGGTTGACATGAGTGTGAGTAAGATGCCGCCAGCAGTAATTGCTCACAAGTCACGACTCAAGATTCTGACTGATATGGAGAGAGAGTGAGAGAGAGGAGGGAGAGACAGTGTTATTGTTGCGCAGCATGGAATTGTGTCATGGTGTGTGAGAAATAACAGAATAATAATGCTACTTCTCTTTCCTGGGCCTTAGTGACAGAGATGTATTGCTCTTACAAAAAGGGGCGGAAATACTTGCCGTGATGAAAAATGAATAGATTTCTTTACTAAACCCATTTCAATGCCACATTGTTACTGTGCTGCGGTTCCATTTTTTATTGGATTATGCTATTTGACTTTACTCAATAGACTGCAAGTATAACAGTTAGCATGAAAGAAGGGATTTCGACGATTGTCTTACGGAGGGCATATAGGTGGTAAGGTTAAATGTGTGTACCCCATAAGTAGAGTTGCAAAATCCCTGTAACCTTCCCACATTCTTAGAAAAAAGGTGCTATCTAGAAAAAAAGACCAGAGCCCTAGATAGCACCTTTTTTCTAAGAATGTGGGAAAGTTACAGGAATTTTGCAACTCTACTTATGGGGTACACACATTTAACCTTACCACCTACAGTTGAAGTCGGAAGTTTACATACAGTCGTGGCCAAAAGTTTTGAGAATGAAGTATTGGTCTCCACAAAGTTTGCTGCCTCAGTGTTGTTGATGGCAATTTGCATATACTCCAGAATGTCATGAAGAGTGATCAGATTAATTGCAATTCATTGCAAAGTCCCTCTTTGCCATGAAAATGAACTTAATCCCCCAAAAACATTTCCACTGCATTTCAGCCCTGCCACAAAAGGACCAGCTGCCATCATGTCACTGATTGTCTCGTTAACACAGGTGAGAGTGTTGACGAGGACAAGGCTGGAGATCACTCTGTCATGCTGATTGAGTCAGAATAACAGACTGGAAGCTTTAAAAGGAGGGTGGTGCTTGAAATCATTGTTCTTCCTCTGTCAACCATGGTTACCTGCAAGGAAACACGTGCCGTCATCATTGCTTTGCACAAAAAGGGCTTCACAGGCAAGGATATTGCTGCTGGTAAGATTGCACCTAACCTAAATCAACCATTTATCGGACCATCAAGAACTTCAAGGAGAGAGGTTCAATTGTTGTGAAGAAGGCGTCAGAGCGCCCAAGAAAGTCCAGCAAGCGCCAGGACCGTCTCCTGAAGTTGATTGAGCTGTGGGATCGGGGCACCACCAGTGCAGAGCTTGCTCAGGAATGGCAGCAGGCAGGTGTGAGTGCATCTGCACGCACAGTGAGGCAAAGACTTGGAGGATGGCCTGGTGTCAACTCCAGGAAAAACATCAGGGACAGACTGATATTCTGCAAAAGGTACAGGGATTGGACTGCTGAGGACTGGGGTTGGGCTATCCGGAAAACACCTTGTCCGGAGAAGACAAGGTGAGCGCTACCATCAGTCCTGTGTCATGCCAACAGTAAAGCATCCTCAGACCATTCATGTGTGGGGTTCCTTCTCAGCCAAGGGAGTGGGCTCACTCACAAATTTTGCCTAAGAACACAGGCAGGAATAAAGAATGGTACCAACATATCCTCCAAGAGCAACTTCTCCCAACCATCCAAGAACAGTTTGGTGACGACCAATGCCTTTTCCAGCATGATGGAGCACCTTGCCATAAGGCAAAAGTGATAACTAAGTGGCTCAGGGAACAAAACATCAACATTTTGGGTCCATGGCCAGGAAACTCAACCGGCCCTTAATCCCATTGAGAACTTGTGGTCGATCCTCAAGAGGCAGGTGGACAAACAAAAACCCACAACTTCATCAGACCAGAGAACATTTCTCCAAAAAGTACGATCTTTGTCCCCATGTGCAGTTGCAAACCGTAGTCTGTCTTTTTTATGGTGGTTTTGGAGCAGTGGCTTCTTCCTTACTGAGCAGCCTTTCAGGTTATGTCGATATAGGACTCGCTTTACTGTGGATATACATACTTTTGTACCTGTTTCCTCCAGCATCTTCACAAGGTCCTTTGCTGTTGTTCTAGGATTGATTTGCACTTTTCGCACACCAAAGTACATTAATCTCTAGGAGACAGAACGCGTCTCCTTCCTGAGCGGTGTGACGGCTGCATGGTCCCATGGTGTTTATACTTGCGTACTATTATTTGTACAGATGAACGTGGTACCTTCAGGCGTTTGGAAATTGCTCCCAAGGATGAACCAGACTTGTGGAGGTCTATTTTTTTTCTGAGGTCTTGGATGATTTCTTTTGATTTTCCCATGATGTCTAGCAATGAGTTTGAAGGTAGGCCTTGAAATACATCCACAGATACACCTCCAATTGAATCAAATGATGTCAATTAGCCTATCAGAAGCTTCTAAAGCCATGACATCATTTTCTGGAATTTTCCAAGCTGTTTAAAGGCACAGTCAACTTTTTTTTTTTTTTTTACCTTTATTTTACTAGGCAAGTCAGTTAAGAGCAAATTCTTATTTTCAATGACGGCCTAGGAACAGTGGGTTGACTGCCTTGTTCAGGGGCAAAACGACAGATTTTTACCTTGTCAGCTTGGGGATTCGATCCAGCAACCTTTCGGTTACGGGCCCAACACTCTAACCACTGGGCTACCTGCCGCCCCTGCCTATGTAAACTAAGTTTACATACTTAGTGTAAACTAAGTGTAAACTAAGTTTACATACTTAGTGTATGTAAACTTCTAACCCAGTGGAATTGTGATATAGTGAATTATAAGTGAAATAATCTGCCTGTAAACAATTGTTGGAAGTAGGCTATAAGACAAGTAGATGTCCTAACCGACTTGCCAAAACTATAGTTTGTTAACATGAAATCTGTGGAGTGGTTGACTTCAACTGTATATGCCCTCCGTAAATCAATCGTCAAAAAGCAACACCAGTGATGAACTTTACTAGAGTGACAGAAAGGCAAAGCCCATGCCCTGTGAGTGACTCTTATCGTCAGTAAGACTGAAGACTGAAGTCCATTTACTCTCAATCAGCCTCTCATGGTTTTACAGCTGCAGAGAAGAGCAGGGCAGCTGGGCATGCCATTAAATCTGATGGCTTACAGCCCCGTAGGCTCCACTACACACTTCATTAACACTACGTCCACTATTCTCTTTCTCTCGCTCTTTCTCTCGCTCTCGCTCTTTCTCTCTCTTTCTCTCTCTGTCTCTCTCTCTCCTCCCTCTCTTGGATCTGCACTGTTCTTCAAGTAAATGTGTTTTTGTAACATTTTCAGTGGAAATTGTTAAAAGTCGTCCTTGTGCATAGATTTGTATGTTTTGTTTATCTTCACAATCATTGGTTTTTGTTTGGCATACATTTGAAAGTGAGAAATCTGAGTCATAGCATTCTATTACTTTGGAATTGCCTATTGTAAGAATATTCCATAGAGGGTGTTGCATGTTTCTGGCATAGGTTAATAGCACCAAACTCGATTTTCCTAAATTAGGTCCTGTGAGCTTTTGTCTCTTTTCAGTTAAGCTGAGTGGTGAATAAGCCTTCGACTGTATCTGTTCTAGTGTTCAAGAGACTCGTTTTGAGGCTATATTTGAGCTAAATGACCTTTAGAGAGACACAAACACACTATTGGTGTACTATTTACTGAGGACATAATGAGTGAGTCAGTGGTTTAGGAGATGGATTTTCTGTCACAGGGTCACTGGTTGGCCATTATGTTTCTTAACACAGTAATTATCCAAACACAAAATACATCCATCATAGAAATGTAACCATCTTGCCCCAGGTTGTTGTTGTAAATGAGAATAATAGTCGTGGTAAACCTACCTGGTAAACATAATAGCTTATAAAGAGAAAGGAATCTCACAAGAGACAGTGGAGTATAACCAGGGGTGAAAGCAGAGTATGTGCATGGGCTCCCGAGTGGCACAGTGGTTTAAGGCACTGCATCTCAGTGCAAAAGGTGTCACTACAGTCCCTGGTTCGTATCCAGGCTGTATCACATCCAGCCATGATTGGGAGTCCCATGTGGCGGCGCACAATTGGCCCAGCGTCGTCCGGGTTTGGCCGGGGCAGGCCGTCTTTGTAAATAAGAATTTGTTCTTAACTGACTTGCCTAGTTAAATAAAGGTTAAATAAAAATAAAACAATAAAAAATGTGTGCACTCGCACAAATATTTTTTAAGGGCCAAATAGTAAAGACGTAATTTACTGTAACTGTAAAAATGGGTTACCTTTTCAAGAGGCATGAACACAACCAGGGATAGATTTTTTCATATTTGTCAAACAAATCACAACCAGCATCTATTAACAGTGCACTGTGCACCTGCCATTTGATGAATGGAAATATATATATATATATATTTTTTTTATGACATTTGGTGATTGTCATTAAGCATACTACATAGCCTGAATTGATTGATGCATCAACTACTGTCCACGCTCCTCTCTGTCCCGGCCAGTCATCTCTGCCTTTGCAAATTTGTTGTACTGACGTCGAATCACGCCGCATTTTGGAGCGTATACCATCCATTTTCAAGTCCATTCGCTACTTTCTCATGCAGTTTTCTTGCCATCTTTGTTTTACTGTGATAGGCTCATGCTTTATCGGTACGGCGTACCAGCTCTTATTTATTTTGCTGGTACTCTGTACCGGACCATACTGCCTTACTTTCACCTCTGAGTATGACCTCATACTCTATGTTGAGGAAATATAAGACAGCTTGATAACTCGTTCCTGTAATGTTCTCTCTACACTCTTTGAAGAAAAGTTGAAATCGAGGTTCTTCGGCTGGCCCCATAGGAGAACCCTTTGAAGAACCATGTTTGGGTTCCAGGTAGAACCCTTTCCATAGAGGGTTCTACATGGAACCCAAAAGGGTTCTACCTGGAACCAAAGAGGGTTTTACCTGGAACCAAAAAGGGTTCTCCTATGGGGACAGCCGAAGAACCCTTTTGGAACCCTTTTTTTTTTGTGTGTGTGTGTGTGTGAGATCAAGGAAGAGTGGTATAGTTGTCAGTGGCACGGATAGGTTGGCTATGCTGTTACTCCTCTATTCTGAATTCTGAGACCTGCTTCTCAGAATGACTGGAGGAGGTTTAATTGCTGATGAGAGCTGCTTTGACAGCCTTATGACATCCATTTATGAATTCTCACATGGCAGACGGGGTCTTCTTGGGGCATACGTCTACATTATACAGTACTTTACATATATTTTTTAAATGAATATATATGTTTATATATATTTCTTTTTCAGGGGTGGCATATTCAAAAACACTACACTACACACACACACACACACACACACACACACACACACAACTATGTCTTACTATACTTGTGAGGACTTTTTGGGGACCAACAATTGAATCCCATTCCTATTTTCCTAAACCATAACCCTAACCATAACCCCAACTCCTGACCCAAATTCTAGCCCTAACCCCTAACCCCAACTCCTAACCCTAAATCTAACCCTAATTCTAACCCCTATGCCTAAAATAGCTGTTTTACAAGTAAGGACCTGCAAAATGTCCTCACTTCTTTGAATTTTCCTTGGTTTACTATTCCTGTGAGGACTTATGGTACTCACAAGCATAGTAAGACAGGCACACACACACACACACACACACACACACACACACTGCCTAAGCTGAAAATTCAAAGAAGTGAGGACATTTTGCAGAGCTGGTCTAGAGTGGGCCTCTTGCCTTGGGGAGTAGGGTAGTGGGGACGTTGATGATGAGTGGGGAATAATACAGCAGTTACTAACCCTATCAAGTGGAGGTCAGGTGTTGTACTCAGAGCTGATAAGAGACTGGAGAAGTCGCAGGAGATTGGAGAAAGTAGAGAGGTAGCAGGAGACCAGACAGGTAACTAGCAGTAACAGGAGCAGTGATTGGAGTAGTAACAGTAACATGAATAGTAACAGGAGCAGTAACATTAACAGGGGCAGTAACAGGAGCAGTAACATTAACAGGGGCAGTAACAGGAGCAGTAACATTAACAGGGGCAGTAACAGGAGCAGTAACATTAACAGGGGCAGTAACAGGAGCAGTAATATTAACAGGGGCAGTAACAGGAGCAGTAACATTAACAGGAGCAGTAACATTAACAGGAGCCGTAACAGGAGCAGTAACATTAACAGGAGCAGTAACATTAACAGGAGCCGTAACAGGAGCAGTAACATTAACAGGAGCAGTAACAGTAACAGGAGCAGTATGTCAGGCTCTGGCCATAGAGAAGCCTTTTGCTTCTCTATATAGCCTTGGTCAGAGTCTGACAGATCTATTATTTCTGTTTCTGTGTGGGGTTTGGTTTGGATCCCTAATTAGAGGCAGCTGCAGTGCATTGTCTCTAATTAGGGATCCTACATATGTTTCTATGTTCCACACTGGGTTTGTGGGTCATTGTATATTCTTCCAGTCACAGGTAATGTAGTGTTGGTTATTATTTACATTCGTGTTTGTTTTTGGTGTTAAAATGAGACGTTTGTATATAGTTTGTTTGTTTGTTTAGTTCGTTCAGATTATTTAATATTCAATAAATAATGTCGAACTATGAGTGCGCTGCGCCTTGGTCTCTCACCGTCCCGACTCGTGACAGAATGACCCACCACTTTGAGACCAAGCAGCGCAACTGGGCTCGGGACAGAGAGGAGCCCGAGGGCAACCCCAATACATTTTTTGGGGGGGGGGGCTATGGGGGTGGTCTGGTGGCGAGGAGGAAGCGCCGGCACCACTCTCCATGAGCGAGGCGCCGAGGACGGAGGATAAGAAGGGAGGAGGTGAGCGTGGGGGAATGCAATAGCGGAGAATGGAGGGAGTTAAGGGAGCAAATGAGGCGAAGTTGGGAGGTGTGTAGGAGTCGGAGGGAGCTGGAGTTAGGGGGGCCCAAAGTGAGCATTCCCAATCCGAGTCCGGTCGTCGGCTCTACTCCCATGCCAGAGCAGTCCGCTCCACCGGTACCCAGTGTGGGTCCGGTCGTAAGCTCCACTCCTATGTCAGAGCAATCCGCTCCACCGGTGCCCAGTCCGGGTCCGGCCGTCTGCTCCGCCCCAGTGCCAGAGCAGTCCGCTCCACCGGTGCCCAGTCCGGGTCCGGCCGTCTGCTTGTGTGGTTTGGGCGTCCGGGAGTCTGCGCCTTTGGGGGGGGGTACTGTCAGGCTCTGGGTCTCTCACCGTCCCGACTCGTGACACAGTAACAGTAACATTAACAGGAGCAGTAACATTAACAGGAGCAGTAACATTAACAGGAGCAGTAACATTAACAGGAGCAGTAACATTAACAGGAGCAGTAACAGTAACAGGAGTAGTAACAGTAACAGGAGCAGTAACAGGAGTAGTAACAGAAGCAGTAACAATAACAGGAGCAGTAACATTAACAGGAGCAGTAACATTAACAGGAGCAGTAACAGTAACAGGAGTAGTAACAGTAACAGGTGCAGTAACAGGAGTAGGAACAGTAACAGGAGTAGTAACAGGAGCAGTAACAATAACAGTGTAAGGAGTACTAACAGTAACAGGAACAGTAAAAATAACAGTAGCAGGAGTAGTAACATTAACAGGAGCAGTAACATTAACAGGAGCAGTAACAGTAACAGCAGGAGTAGTAACAGGAGCAGTAACAGGAGTAGTAACAGGAGCAGTAACAAAACAGGAGCAGTAACATTAACAGGAGCAGTAACATTAACAGGAGCAGTAACAGGAGTAGTAACAGTAACAGGAGCAGTAACAGGAGTAGGAACAGTAACAGGAGTAGTAACAGGAGCAGTAACAATAACAGTGTAAGGAGTACTAACAGTAACAGGAACAGTAAAAATAACAGTAGCAGGAGTAGTAACATTAACAGGAGCAGTAACATTAACAGGAGCAGTAACAGTAACATGAGTAGTAACATTAACAGGAGCAGTAACAGTAACAGGAGCAGTAACATTAACAGGAGCGGTAACATTAACAGGAGCAGTAACAGGAGTAGTAACAGTAACAGGAGCAGTAACAGGAGTAGGAACAGTAACAGGAGTAGTAACAGGAGCAGTAACAATAACAGTGTAAGGAGTACTAACAGTAACAGGAACAGTAAAAATAACAGTAGCAGGAGTAGTAACATTAACAGGAGCAGTAACATTAACAGGAGCAGTAACAGTAACATGAGTAGTAACATTAACAGGAGCAGTAACAGTAACAGGAGCAGTAACATTAACAGGAGCGGTAACATTAACAGGAGCGGTAACATTAACAGGAGCAGTAACATTAACAGGAGCAGTAACATTAACAGGAGCAGTAACATTAACAGGAGCAGTAACATTAACAGGAGCGGTAACATTAACAGGAGCGGTAACATTAACAGGAGCGGTAACATGCTTCAGGCTTCCTGTGTAGAGAGGTCTACATGCTGGAGGTGATGTGGAATCCTAGCCAATGCTTCACCATGGACTGTAACATAATGGAATACCAACTGTTTGCTAAAACCTGCACTTGAAAGTTGTGACTAGTACTGCATAGAGAGTGTGTGGGCAAGTGCTGGTGTAGCAGCATCCTATTTTAAAGTTTCAAAACTAAACAGTGATTAAAATAATAACGAGTGTATTTCTATAACTGTAGAGTGAGTTCACTAAGGGGGGTATGCTACAGCATGAGGGTGCTGTTAGGCACTCTATCTAGCTGTAGCGTCCTGTCGGAAAGTTTGAGTGCGGCGGCCGGCAGTAGCGAGGGGGATAAAGCGAGAGGGATGGAGTCAGGGAGAGTCAACGCGTAGGAGGAGAGGGCCTGAGGCACAGCGGCTCTAATCTAAGCAGGGCGTGACTCTCCACTCCTCCACTCCTGTTTACACCACCCCTCTCGCTTCACTCCTCTCTCTCATCCCTTTGTCTCTACCATAAAAACACAGAGAGAATAACAACTTCCCCAAAGTAAAGGGGCACCTAGCCGTTCCTGCTATATACACGGTGCATTGGAAGAGTCAGTGGGCGGACTCAGCTATGTAGTGATAAACATAACAGTTTATTTCTCACATGCGCTGAATACAACAGGTGTAGACTTTACGGTGAAATGCTTACTTACAAGCCCTTAACCAACAATGCAGTTTTAAGAAAAATAAGTGTTAAGAAAAAAATGAATAAGTAAAAGTTAGAAAATTATAATTAGCGAGGCTATATATAAAATAACAGTAGCGAGGCTATGTACAGGTGGTACCTGTACAGAGTCAGTGTGCGAGGTAATTGTCGAGGTAATTGAGGTAATATGTACATAGAGTTAAAGTGACTATGCATTGGATTGAAGTTACGTTTCATGTCTGTTTCACATGAGAAACATTAAGGGCATACATACTCAGTGGGAAATCTCAATGGAAACCGGTCCTCAAAGTAAATTTATATTGATATTGAAGCCATTATGCAGATTCTCTGCGAAAGACAAGACAAGTGTTCTCATTCTTCCTCATAGGTTTGGATTGAATGTGACCTGTAAATGGCCTTGGAAAACAGCTGTCCGCCAGTGAGATATAGAGATAACAGAGTAGATTCTCATGGCTTTCCATGGCTGCTGCTGGAACAGTCAGTCTGCAGCTTTATGCCTTTGAGAAATGAGATTTTGTGATTAGCATATATATGAGCAACGTGGTTACACCGCTTAGGCCCACAGAGTTTTCATTTGCAGTGATTTGTGTAGGATAGTCTACAGGTAGAGATGAGTGAGGAGACCTCTCCTATAACCTATATATATATACACACACACACACACACACACACACACACACACACACACACACACACACCTACTGTATGGGAGATGAGAGAGGAGACCTCTCTTGTGACTCAGTCTTGACTGTGCATTCTGAACCAGGAGCTGTAGGAAGGAGGCAGGACTGGGAAGAAGAGGATGAATTAGAGGATGGGAGATTGCATAATGGTGGGGTGTTAGCTTAGTGCTGCAGATATACTCAGTAATATTCCATACAGTCGGATTATAATCCAAATGGGTTTTGTTCAGGATATTCAGCAAAGGTGAACAGGAGCTGTAGGCGACATTAAATGCTATTTTCTGCCATGCAAATTATTGCCTTCCTACGCTATATATTTAATGATTTATATTTTTCACATTCAGCTAGCTATAAAGGTGAGTGGGGAAAGTATGTGTTTGCTAGCTTCAGTCCAGCTGAGAGCTGATAGTGTGTCTGTACGTCTGTACACAATAACTTCCTTGCTCTTGACGTTTATAAAAAGCCTCTATTATAATGTTTCCAAGGCCAATCTTTGAGCCTCGCCAGACACCCATGAATCTCAATGTGCTTCCTCCATTGTCTCCCGACCCTCTCCATTTCTGCCACATCTCTGTCAAAAAAAGACACCCTGTATTGTCCTCCAATGTCCAACCTGATAACTTTGATGTCCTTAGGGGGAAAAACATTTTTAACATAATGTATGTGTAGGCCTTTAGAGCCGTACAATATGTTATAAAGACGTTTCATTTACACACATTTACATCTACTCAGTACCTTTGGTGGTGGATGAGATGAGTTCCTCTTCTATGTGTTCAGTCAGTAGGAGTTAGGAGAAGGTATTTGGAGGAGAGTGGTGACAGTGAGACTGTCTGTAATGAGCTGAGGGCAGAACAGAGGAGAGGACCCAGCTGTTTCACCATTCCTGCAAAGGCCCTTTGATGCCTGTTTAAACTGGAGCCATATTAGGAGAGATGTGCTTGTGCCTCTGACAGTCTCCAGCTCCTTTGTCGCTCTTTCACACTCCCTTTCCTCTCCTCCTGTTTCTCTGTCTCATGTCTCCCCCTCTCCTTCCTTCACTGCCTTTCCCCACTCACTCTCTCTTTCTCTCTCTTTCTCCATGTGTCTCTCTCCCTCTCCCTTTCCTCTCCTCCTGTTTCTCTCTCATGTCTCCTCCTCTCCTTCCCTGACTATCCCACTCTCTCTCTCTCTCTCTCTCTCTCTCTCTCTCTCTCTCTGTCTCCCTCCATCCATATCCCTCTCTATTTTAATTAGAGATCACTAAGGCCTGGCTTCATTGTTAAAGGAGAGCTCCAGTGATAGTGCTAGGTGTCCCCTGATAGGTCCCGTTCTGTATAACATTAGCTCATTAAGACAGCCTGGGGAAGGAGAGGAGAAAGGAGAGAGAGAGAGTGAGGCCTGAAGGAAGATTGCTTTAAATATACATGAATCTCTATTATTGAATTGGGGCCCAAGGCCCATTTATGTGCCTAGTTTTCTCCTCCATTGTGGCTGTATAGGAGGCTGCAGGCCTTGCGTCACCTGGCATGTCTCACTGTCATTGACGGTTATGTGAAAAATAGAGCCTAGCCTTTAGGGATGAAATTAGTTAAATGACTAATGGCTAGAAATAGCTTTTAATAGGGCCTACAGAGCTCTCGTTCCTTAAAAGACCCCGAATGATTCTCATCTTCAGTCTTTTTTACAACCCGGGATGAGATCCATTAGTGATGCCTGACTGCGGTGAATCCATTAGTCATGTCTGGACGTAGTTACATCAAGAGCTCCTCTTATCATCAGTAGTAAAGCCTTACCTAATTATTATTAGGTTTACCTCAGTTAGGAATCAGTAAGGCACGTACAAATCCCAACCAGAAGCCATAGTGGGAAATTAATCCAGACGTTTATAAGAAATTCCGCTACGCCCACTGACTAACCATCAAACAGGCAAAGCGTCAATACAAGACCAAGATCGAATCCTACTACACCGACTCTGACACTCCTCGGATGTGGCTGGGCTTGCAAATTACAAAGTGAGACCCAGCCTACCAGACAAGCTAAATACCTTCTATGCTTGTTTCGAGGCAAGCAACACTGAACCATGCATGAGAGTACCAGCTGTTACGGACGACATTTCTCACATTCGTAGCCGATGTGAGTAAAACCTTTAAACAGGTTAACATTCACAAGGCTGCAGGGCCAGATGGATTACCAGGACACATACTCAGAGTATGCGCTGACCAGCTGGCAAGGGTCTTCACTGACATTTCCAACCTCTCCCTACCCAGTCTATAATACCTACTTGTTTCAAGCAGACCACCATAGTCCCTGTGTCCCTAAGCTAACCTGTCTAAATGACAATCTCCCCGTAGCACTCACTCCAATTCGCATACCACCCCAACAGATCCTAAGATGATTCATCTCAATTCAACTCCACACAGGGTTGTAGTGGAGCGGGTCGAGTGCTTCAAGTTCCTCGGTGTCCACATCACTAAGGACCTATCATGGTCCAATCACACCAACACGGTCATGATTAGGGCATAACAACGCATCTTCCCCCTCAGGAGGTTGAAAAGATTTGGCATGGGCCCTTAGATCCTCAAAAAGTTCTACCGTTGTACCATTGCACCATCGAAAGTATCTTCACTGGCTGCATCACCGGTGCAAAGGGCCCAGTACATCAATGGGGCCGAGCTCCCTGCCATCCAGGTCCTCTATAACAGGCAGTGTCAGAGGAAGGCCCTAAAAATTGTCAAAGACTCCAGCCACACTAGTCATAGACTGTTCTCTCTTCTACGGCACAGCAAGTGGTACTGGAGCGCCAAGACTGGGACCATAAGACTGCTGAACAGTTATTCAAGTTGCTTCCAGGACTATTTACATTGACCCTCTTTTTATCTATTTTGTTTTATCTTGCACTGGCTCTATGCACACACACACACACACACACACACACACACACACACACACACACACACACACACACACACACACACACACACACACACACACACACACACACACACACACGCACACATTACACACGCTCACACACACAAACACACAGGCAAAACACACACACACACATGCATATTGACGCCACACACACACACACTTTCACACTCTTCACATATGCTGCTGATACTCTGTTTATTATCTATCCTGATTGCCTAATCACTTTCACCCCTACCTACATGACAGTGGCGGTCCGTGTCATTTGAGAATGGGGAGGTCAACCTGGACTCAGGGGTAGACCAGGACAATCCAATTAGTATGATATGTTAGCTAACATGCTACATAGTTGCAAAGTAGCTAAAAAGTGGTAAGTTGTTGCTAAAGTTGTCCATGATGAGATTCGAACATGCAACCTTTGGGTTGCTAGACGTTTGCGTTATACACCCACCCATCCATCATTCCATCCACCCCGACCAATTATCCTTCTTTTGTCTTTGTCGTAGGTGACCTTCTGTCTTATGTAACCAATGCTAAACGTAACATATCATACTAATTTATGCATCCCGGATTTACATTTACTATATTACGTCTAGTCTATGAGACCAGGCTGCTGTGCTGCAGGCTTTCTGCTGCTGACTAAGTCTCTTCTGAGTGACATTAACTGCTGTCAATCAATAACACACAGCACTGCAGGGTTTAGGTGGGATATAATGGGAACTACAATAGCAGCTCTGGTGCTCAAGGAATCACCTCCCAGACACAGACAGCTGTAATAGTTGTGCCTGTGTTTCAGATGAGATTTGTGGTTTGTAATCCACCAGGGATACACCAAAGATGTGTCTTTTCACATTCACATGATGGAGTGGCTGTCTTCACTATTACACAACAACTGTAATTTCCCCACAAATCTCTTCTGTCCATTTTTTATTTATCGTAACATTTCTCAAGTAGGTGGTGAGTTGAAATCTCCCTGACAACCACGCGTACACTCACTCTCTCCCTCCCTCTCCTACTCTCCCTCTCTCGTCCCCTCTCCCACTCTCCGTCTCGCTTAATCTCTGTCCCTTCCATGTAGCACTTCTACAAGGGTGTTTGTGTGTGGTGCTTTAAAGGCAATGCTCAGCTCAGCCAAGGCTGCATAGCACACACACACACACTCATCTTTGTTGCTGGACCGTGATGGAGGAGAAGATGGGGAGAGGGAGGGAGATGATGAAAGCGGCGGATTGAGTCAGACAGAGTGAAAGAGTGAAGTGATGGAGGGGAGGTGTGCGTGTGCCATCGTTTAAAAAAAATACAAATTGGGGGGGTGAGTGCCGACGAAGGCATATATCGACGTCTTCAGGACCTTTTCAAATGTCTGAAATCAGCGTCTCTTTCTCGTGACCAGCCTGGTAATACAACAACAACCTGTCAATACAATGCACACAAATGCACACACAAACACACACGCACAGACACACACACACATACACACACCGACTTTCCTTAAGAACCCATGAGAAGGGAGTTACAGACCAATTAGCTCATACGAGGAGAGCTGCTGCTCATTTCTCAGCATTTGTTGCTTCAATACAACAGCAGAGAATCAATGCAATCAGAGCAGACAGGAAGAGAGGAGAGGACTGGTAATCAGGATACACAACACACACACACACACACACACACAGACAGACAGACAGACAGACAGACAGACAGACAGACAGACAGACAGACAGACAGACAGACAGACAGACAGACAGACAGACAGACAGACAGACAGACAGACAGACAGACAGACAGACAGACAGACAGACAGACAATATTGGAAGCAGCTCTAGAGAATGATCAAGTGGTGACATCTATAAAATGATGTATTTGTGAACATCTGAGGCAGCTGCATCTTAATTGGATTGCCTCCTTTATTAAAATGCTAGTAGGGTGGGCTGTCTCTGTTTTTTCATTTCTGTCTGTCTCTCTATCCCTCTCTCTCTCTCTCCCACTCTATCCCTTTCTCTCTCATAAACGCTCTCTCTCACACCAGGCTGTCTCACACCAGGCTGTCTCACACCAGGCTGTCTCACTGTCATTGCTGTGTGTTCAGCAGTTGAGTTGAAGCCCTGATTATATCCTGGTAGCTGATGTTGTCTTTGGCTTCACTCTGCTGCCAAGCCACAACATTGCTGGATAGACTAAATCCCTATCGATTCAGTATATGACACTCAGCTTTAGAGAGCTGCATTGCTACACTGTATCCAGCCAATGTTAGATTGGCAAGTCTATTCGAGCGGAGGCAGAGGGGAAGGGGGAGGGGCAGCAGGGATTGACGAGGGGAACAGAGGAGAAAGGGAGGGTAGTGGTCAGGTAATGGAGCTGGGGGTCATTTTCTGTCAAGCTGCTAGGCGCCACACAAATTGGCAGTGGCACAAACCCTGTTAGCCACCTGCTCTCTACCTACAGTGACAGACAGGTGGAGAGGTTCCTATAGCAATCACACCTTCATTTAGGCTACAGATACTCAATCAACTGACCCTACTATCAACCTCATCCAATCAAAACACTCAGAAAGGGGATTGTTTTCTTTCATATGAGAGATTGACCGGATACTGCTTTTTACAAGTAGCAAAGATATGTCCCGTACCTTTTCATTTTTCTTTTCTTTTCACTCCAGATATACATACTGTAGGAACAACAACTTACAGACACACACAAACAATGACTACATGTCATCTGCCCAGACCCGAATGCTCACACCCCCATCCCAAGTGCCTACATTATTGTTGGCCTTAAATTGTACCAATTCGTTTTTCTTGGTTGTCCATGCTATTTCAATATTTAAATAATAAATCACTTGATTTTCCCTTGTGTCATTGAGTATTTTAGTATATGTTTTTTCAAGATGAGGAGAGAACCGTCCAGCCCATTGGGTATCTCACTACCCCCCCATATGCCATGTCTTGAAATATGCAGACAGACAGATTAAAAGTAAGTTTACATTGTAATACATTTACAGCCAACTTTCTAGCTCCGCCCACAACTTCCGAACTTCATAGCATTCCTAGAAAGCATGGATTATTGAGCGATTAGTAGTTTTACACTTCACTCTGCTGTTGCGCTGTAGAATTTGTGAATTTTGTCTCTTGTATAATACATTTTATGCATTACTTTACACTGGATTAAGCTTACATTTCTGTTAACTGTAATGTTGTTAGTTATGCTCCAACTTTCCCTCCATCTTGTGCCAAGATCAGTTCTTTTTAAGTCTTGGTTCCAATAGTTAATATTTTTTGTCAGTTGGATTTGCTCTGCAAGATTACAGGGAAGGCACTTTTCGGGTATGATTCTAAGTGTGCATTTAGAATGGTAATATGTATGATTAGCGTGTCCCTGGGTGGTGATGCTAAATGGGTGAGAGCGTGGTAGAAACGCATTTTGTTGAAACTGGAATTAAAGAGGGGGTGGCAGAATAGCACTGTAGGGGTATCTAAATTACATTCCATCAGTGTTTTTTCTCTCTCTCTCTCTCTCTCCCACCTCCGTATATTGACACTCATTCAGCAGCAGGTGAATGAGGTCTATTTTTAGAACTTCATTTGGCTGTGTCGTGTTTGCCTTGTTTTTTGCGGTATTGCGTTGTGTTTGCAGTGTGTGTGTTTGCAGTGTGAGCGGTAGCTCTGATAGCACTGTAAGGGTATGGTATTGCCAGGATTAATGTGTTATGAAGGCCACTGATAATAGTCCAATCACACTACTGCCAGAGAGCTGTTTGGCCATAGTGACCATAGTGTGGCTTTGTGTGTTAGAACATTAGACCAGGGATATGGCAGGAGTAGAGAGACAAACCATTGGTGAAATGTTCCACCACAAAGGACTGAGGCACTGTGGATTATTGTAAAATATAGGAAATAAAGAGAAAAAAAAATAATATATATATATATATATATATATATATAAGCATTTGATACACTGCCAATTTTGCAGGTTTTCCTACTTACAAAGCATGTAAAGGTCTGTAATTATCATAGGTACACTTCAACTGTGAGAGACGGAATCTAAAACAAAAATCCAGAAAATCACATTGTATGATTTTTAAATAATTAATTAGCATTTTATTGCATGACATAAGTATTTGATCACCTACCAACCAGTAAGAATTCCGTCTCTCACAGACCTGTTAGTTTTTCTTTAAGAAGCCCTCCTGAACTCGTTACCTGTATAAAAGACACCTGTCCACACATTCAATCAAACAGACTCCAACCTCTCCACAATGGCCAAGACCAGAGAGCTGTGTAAGGACATCAGGGATACAATTGTAGACCTGCACAAGGCTAGGATGGGCTACAGGACAATAGGCAAGCAGCTTGGTGAGAAGGCAACAACTGTTGGTGCAATTATTAGAAAATGGAAGAAGTTCAAGATGACGGTCAATCTCCCTCGGTCTGGGGCACCATGCAAGATCTCACCTCGTGGGGCATCAATGATAATGAGGAAGGTGAGGGATCAGCCCAGAACTACACGGCAGGACCTGGTCAATGACCACAGTCTCAAAGAAAACCATTAGTAACACACTACCCCGTCATTGATTAAAATCCTGCAGCGCACGCAAGGCCCCCCTGCTCAAGCCAGCGCATGTCAAGGCCTGTCTGAAGTTTGCCAATGACCATCTGGATGATCCAGAGGAGGAATGGGAGAAGGTCATGTGGTCTGATGAGACAAAAATATAGCTTTTTGGTCTAAACTCCACTCGCCGTGTTTGGAGGAAGAAGAAGGATGAGTACAATCCCAAGAACACCATCCCAACCGTGAAGCATGGATGTGGAAACATCATTCTTTGGGGATGCTTTTCTGCAAAGGGGACAGGACGACTGCACCGTATTGAGGGGAGGATGGATGGGGCCATGTATCGCGAGATCTTGGCCAACAACCTCCTTCCCTCAGTAAGAGCATTGAAGATGGGTCATGGCTGGGTCTTCCAGCATGACAACGACCCGAAACACACAGCCAGGGCAACTAAGGAGTGCAAACCTGGTCAAGAACTACAGGAAACGTATGATCTCTGCAATTGCAAACAAAGGTTTCTGTACCAAATATTAAGTTCTGCTTTTCTGATGTATCAAATACTTATGTCATGCAATAAAATGCAAATTAATTACTTAAAAATCATACAATGTGATTTTCTGGATTTCGTCACTCACAGTTGAAGAGTACCTATGATACAAAATACAGACTTCTACATGCTTTGTAAGTGGGAAAACCTGCAAAATCGGCAGTGTATCAAATACTTGTTCTCCCCACTGTATATGTTTTAATTACGTTCAATAAAGGCGATGTGTCCTTGAGCAAGGCACTTAACCCTAATTTGTTCAAAGGGCTGACACTGTAGGTAGAATATGAATTTGTTCTTAACTGACTTGCCGAGTTAAATAAAGGTTAAATAATAATAATAATAATTAGGATGAGCAATGTCGGAGTGGCATTGACTAAAATAGAGTCGAGTAGAGTTTGGTAGCAATTGTTTAACTTGGGTCACACATTTTGGGTAGCCTTCCACAAGCTTCGTACTATAAGTTGGGTGAATTTTGGCCCATTTCTCCTGACAGAACTGGTGTAACTGAGTCAGGTTTGTAGGCCTCCTTGCTCGCACACGCTTTTTCAGTTCTGTCCATACATTTTCTATAGGATTGAGGTCAGGGCTTTGTGATGGCCATTCCAATACCTTGACTTTGTTGTCCTTAAGCCATTTTGCCACTTTGGAAGTATGCTTGGGGTCATTGTCCATTTGGAAGACCCATTTGCGATCATGCTTTAACTTCCTGAATGATGTCTTGAGATGTTGCTTCAATATATCCACACAATTTTCTATTTTGTGAAGTGCACCAGTCACTCCTGCAGTAAAGCACTCCCACAACATGATGCTGCCACCCCTGTGCTTCATGGTTGGGATGGTGTTCTTCGGCTTGCAAGCCTCCCCCTTTTTCTTCCAAACATAACGATGGTCACTATGGCCAAACAGTTCTATTTTTGTTTCATCAGACCAGAGGACATTTCTCCAAAAAGTAAGATCTTTGTCCCCATGTGCAGTTGCAAACCGTAGTCTGGCTTTTTTATGGCAGTTTTGAAGCAGTGGCTTCTTCCTTGCTGAGCGGCCTTTCAGGTTATGGGACTCGTTTTACTGTGGATATAGATACTTTTGTACCTGTTTCCTCCAGCATCTTCACAAGGTCCTCTGCTGTTGTTCTGGGATTGATTTGCACTTTTGGCACCAAAGTACGTTCATCTCTAGTAGACAGAATGCGTCTCCTTCCTGAGCGGTATGACGGCTGCGTGGTCCCATGGTGTTTATACTTGCGTACTATTGTTTGTACAGATGAACGTGGTACCTTCAGGCATTTGGAAATTGCTCCCAAGGATGAACCAGACTTGTGGAGGTCTACAGTAATTTATTCTGAGGTCTTGGCTGATTTCTTTTGATTTTCCCATGATGTCAAGCAAAGAGGCACTGAGTTTGAAGGTAGGCCTTTAAATACATCCACAGGTACACCTCCAATTGACTCAAATGATGTCAATTGGCCTATCAGAAGCTTCTAAAGCCATGACATCATTTTCTGGAATTTTCCAAGCTGTTTAAAGGCACAGTCAACTTAGTGTATGTGACTTCTGACCCACTGGAATTGTGATATAGTGAAATAATCTTTCTGTAAACAATTGTTGGAGGAATTACTTGTGTCATGCACAAAGTAGATGTCCTAACCGACTTGCCAAAACTATAGTTTGTTAACATGAAATCTGTGGAGTGGTTGAAAAATTAGTTTTAACCTAAGTGTATGTAAACTTCCGACTTCAACTCTATATATTTATATGAGATGAGTAAAGCAAGTGGCCAGTGATTCCTTGTCTATGTATATAGCGCAGCAGCCTCTAAGGTGCAGGGTTGAGTAACTGGGTGGTAGCCGGCTAGTGGCCCCAGCTTTGATGCACCTGTACTGACCTCGCCTTGTGGATGATAGCGGGGTGAACAGGCCGTGGCTCGGGTGGTTGATGTCCTTGATGATTTTTTTGGCCTTCCTGTGACATCGGGTGCTGTAGGTGTCCTGGAGGCAGTGTGCCCCCAGTGATGCGTTGGGCAGACCGCACCACCCTTGCGGTTGTGGGAGGTGCAGTTGCCGTACCAGGCGGTGATACAGCCCGGCAGGATGCTCTCAAATGTGCATCTGTAAAGGTTTGTGAGGGTTTTAGGGGCCAAGCCAAATTTCTTGAAGAGGCGCTGTTGTGCCTTCTTCACTACACTGTATGTGTGGATGGACTATTTCAGATTGTCAGTGAAACTGATATCAAATTTGGATTGATTTCCTCAATCTGTGTCTGGAATTGAGATAGAATGTAATACCACAACCTTGATAGTGGGTCTGGGCTGTATGCATAATACATATCCTGAACCTTTTTAACTTTCACTAGGTTTTATTAAGACAAATGTATATTGTTATTCTAACAAATATAGGTGTTCTTACCATGCCTGTCAATATTGTTTTAAATCCATATGGTATTGTATTTATGACACATGTGGTGGATATGAGCTAGTGATCTGCTGGTCAGCTGTTTGTTCTCCCGCACCAGCCCTCAATTGCTAATAACCCATCCGTAACCGCCCTATTATATGGGATAAAGTGAAAATCTGAGGCCAGCACCCGACCCTAACACGCAAATATAGGAAATGCGCTGTACAGTCAGAAATGGCAGAGCAATTGACAGGCCTTTTAGATAGGCCTATGTTTCTGCTTATAATTTCTAACATTTTGGTAGGCTACTTGTTGGTCAACTTGTCTATATTTAAATATCCTACATGAAGCTTCTCTTCTGTCATTAGTATACTGTCACAGTGCGGAGTAATGGGTGGCTGTGTGTGGAGCCTATATACTATCCCCAATCAGAGACAACGCTATACAGCTGTCTCTGATTGGGGATGATCATGTCCCTAGATAGGGTGTGATGACTTGGTTGTGTGCCTCTCTCCTCCCCTAGGTGGGAGTAAGAGGCCTTACCACAACCAAGCCATCACATATACTTGTTGCCCTAGTATACTAAATATATCCTTGCTCACCAAAATAATGTAATCAATCGCTGGGTGGGTTACCATTGCGACCAGGGACTTATCTGCAAGGGAGCCCTGTGAACATGAACAAACAATAAATAATATCAATACAATAAATACAACAAGATTAATCAAAACAAATTCAACTCTCACATATCACCTCCCTTAAACTGTCCAATGGAGACCAGTGGATCTAACTTCAAGGTGGCCTGAATGCTATTCCACGAGCTGGGAGTCCTTCTAGGGTTGCATATAGTTTAGCGATTAAGAGCATTGGGCCAGTTACCGAAAGGTTACTGGTTCGATTCCCTGAGCCTAGGTGAAACATCTTCCGATGTGCCATTGAGCAAGCCACTTAACCCTAATTGCTGCAGTAAGTTGTCTGTAAATGTAAAATGTGCTTTCTAAAGTAAGGTAAAATGTATTTCTATAAACAAATCTTAATTCTCAGCTGTTTTGTCCGTTTTTCAATGTAGAGAGCTTACCGTCAATACAAATACCCAATTACTTATAATGGGGAACTTGCTCAATTTGGGCTCCCTTAAATGTGCAAATATGCAGGTCATCAGGGTCAATATTACGAGACCTAGAGAACAACATAAATGTGGTTTTATTAGCATTTAGCATTATTTAAATTGAGTCAAAACCATGTTGATCGCCTGCTGTACTGAGGGGGCACAGGAGTAAATAACTGTATTATCTGTGTAGAGATGAATATTACAGGTGTTATATTAGTTATGTAAATAGTGAAGAGAACAGGGCCCAAAATCAAGTCTTAGACCACTGCGGCACTTGGGAGGCCTAAATTGTGTCATGTCCATTAGATAGTTATTGAACCATTTGCAAGATGCCTGATCTAGGCCTATTTCAGACAACCTTTGAACAAGTAAGGAATGGTCAAACGTATCAAATGCCTTCGACAGATCAATAAATGCAGCACAATGATTTTTATGGTCTAAACCAGTGGTTCCCAAACTTTTTATAGTCCCGTACCCCTTCAAACATTCAACATCCAGCTGCGTACCCCCTCTAGCACCAGGGTCAGCTCACTCTCAAATGTTTTTTTTTTTTGCCACCATTAAGCCTGCCACACACACACACACACACACACACACACACACACACACACACACACACACACACACACACACACACACACACACACACACACACACACACACACACACACACACAATACAATGCATTTATTAAACATAAGAATGAGTGTGAGTTTTTGTCACAACGAGGCTCGTGGGAAGTGACAAAGAGCTCTTATAGGACCAGGGCATAAATAATAATAGAATAATAATCAATCATTTTGCTCTTTGTTTAGCAATCTTATTTGTTAATCAATAATTGTGAATAGCTCATTACAGGTTAATGAGAAGGGTGTGCTTGACAGGATGCACATAACTCTGCAATGTTGGGTTGTATTGGAGAGAGTCTGTCTTAAATAATTTTCCACACACAGTCTGTGCCTGTATTTAGTTTTCATGCTAGTGAGGGCCGGGAATCCACTCTCACATAGGTACGTGGTTGCAAAGGGCATCAGTGTCTTAACAGCGCGATTTGCCAAGGCAGGATACTCTGAGCGCAGCCCTATCCAGAAAATTGCAATTTCGATGAGGCTCTCTTGTTCAGATATAAGTGGACTGGAGGCAGGGCATGAAAGGGATAACGAATCCAGTTGTTTGTGTCGTCGGTTTCAGGAAAGTACCTGCGTAATTGCGCACCCAGCTCACTCAGGTTCTTTGCTATATCACATTTGACATTGTCGGTGAACTTGAGTTCATTTGCACACAAAAAATCATACAATGATGGAAAGACCGGTGTGCAGATAGAGAAGAGCTCCAACGTCTTAATCATAGCCTAAATTTTATCCCGCACATTGAATGTAGTTGCGGAGAGACCCTGTAATCCTAGATTCAGATCATTCAGGCGAGAAAAAACATCACCCAGATAGGCCAGTTGTGTGAAAACTTTAAGCTCGTCTCTCAATTAATAACTACTGCACTGTATGTTGTAAAAACGTTACATGGTCGCTGCCCATATCATTGCATAATGTAGAAAATACACGAGAGTTCAGGGGCCTTGCTTTAACAAAGTTAACCATTTTCACTGTAGTGTCCAAAATGTCTTTCAAGCTGTCAGGCATTCCCTTGACAGCAAGAGCCTCTCGGAGGATGCTGCAGTGTACCCAAGTGACGTCAGGAGCAACTGCTTGCACGCGTGTTAACACTCCACTATGTCTCCCTGTCATGGCTTTTGCGCCATCAGTACAGATAACAATACATCTTGACCACCAAAGTCCATTTGATGTCACAAAGCTGTCCAGTACTTAAAAAATATCCTCTCCTGTTGTCCTGGTTTCCAGTGGTTTGCAGAAGAGGATGTTTTCCCCCATAAACGTAACAGACATATACAGTGGGGAGAACAAGTATTTGATACACTGCTGATTTTGCAGGTTTTCCCACTTACAAAGCATGTAGAAGTCTGTAATTTTTATCATAGGTACTCTTCAACTGTGAGTGACGGAATCTAAAACAAAAATCCAGAAAATCACATTGTATGATTTTTAAGTAATTCATTTTCATTTATTGCATAAGTATTTGATACATCAGAAAAGCAGAACTTAATATTTGGTACAGAAACCTTTGTTTGTAATTACAGAGATCATACGTTTCCTGTAGTTCTTGACCAGGTTTGCACACACTGCAGCAGGGATTTTGGCCCACTCCTCCATACAGACCTTCTCTAGATCCTTCAGGTTTCGGGGCTGTCTCTGGGCAATACGGACTTTCAGCTCCCTCCAAAGATTTTCTATTGGGTTCAGGTCTGGAGACTGGCTAGGCCACTCCAGGACCTTGAGATGCTTCTTACGGAGCCACTCCTTAGTTGCCCTGGCTGTGTGTTTCGGGTCGTTGTCATGCTGGAAGACCCAGCCACGACCCATCTTCAATGCTCTTACTGAGGGAAGGAGGTTGTTGGCCAAGATCTCGCGATACATGGCCCCATCCATCCTCCCCTCAATACGGTGCAGTCATCCTGTCCCCTTTGCAGAAAAGCATCCCCAAAGAATGTTTCCACCTCCATGCTTCACGGTTGGGATGGTGTTCTTGGGGTTATACTCATCCTTCTTCTTACTCCAAACACGGCGAGTGGAGTTTAGACCAAAAAGCTCTATTTTTGTCTCATCAGACCACATGACCTTCTCCCATTCCTCCTCTGGATCATCCAGATGGTCATTGGCAAACTTCAGACAGGCCTGGACATGCGCTGGCTTGAGCAGGGGGACCTTGCGTGTTCTGCAGGATTTTAATCCATGACGGCGTAGTGTGTTACTAATGGTTTTCTTTGAGAATGTGGTCCCAGCTCTCTTCAGGTCATTGACCAGGTCCTGCCGTGTAGTTCTTCCTCATGATCATTGATGCCCCACGAGGTAAGATCTTGCATGGTGTCCCAGACCGAGGGAGATTGACCGTCATCTTGAACTTCTTCCATTTTCTAATAATTGCGCCAACAGTTGTTGCCTTCTCACCAAGCTGCTTGCCTATTGTCCTGTAGCCCATCCCAGCTGTGAGGGCTTGGTTGTGGTAAGGCCTCTTACTCCCACCTAGGGGAGGAGAGAGGCACACAACCAAGTCCTCACACTCCTATTAGGGAGATTATGACCCCCAATCAGAGACAGCTGTCTAGCGTTGTCTCTGATTGGGGATAGTATTTAAGAGCAACCCAAATCCACCTGTGTGTGGATCATTGTTCCTGCTTGTCTGCTTCGTGTTACCGAGAGCAAAGTAAGTCACTGTGTTCTGTTTGTTACTGTTTGTCTGCATGTGGCAGAACTCAGTTAGCCACCGTGTTTTGTTTGTTTCATAGTCGTGTTTTTTCACTCTCCTTTTTATTTGGTAAATGCTTCGTGAGGACATCTCATTTCCAATAAAAAGGATGACACTTCACCAGCGCTCTGTCTACCGTCCCTTATATAATGCGCACCGTGACAGAATGATCCACCACCCTGGGACGCAACGTGAGCAGACACTGGTAGACATCCTCTATGATATGGGGAAATTATCTAGGGAGGATGTCTACCATTATCATGCGGTGGAGGAAGAATGGGGTCCGGAGCAGCCGAGGCGCCGGAGACGGAGGACACGTCACCGGGCTAGAGTTGAGGACCAGCCTGGAGCCCAGAAAACCCCTCAAACTGATTTTTGGGGGGGGCTATGGGGGGTGGTCGGGGATCGAGGGAGAAGAGCCCCGACCACTGCACTCGTGGGGGTTCCAGGAGGAGCCCCTACAGCCATGGGAGCAGGAGTACAGAGAGGAGTCGGAGGAAGACGACGACGATGTGCTTCTGTTCCCTCACTCGTGGGGGTTCCCGGAGGAACCCTCACAGGATGGGGATTGGCGGTGGAGTAGGGACGAAAGGGACAGTCGTGCTCCAGCGCCAGTTCCCAGTCCGGTGCCTCCAGCGCCGGTCCAGAGTCGGAGGAAGAGGAGACCGACTCTGCGCACCAAACCATCGGTGCGCAACATTAGCCCGGTGCGACCCGTACCAGCTAAACGCACCAGCCCAACGGTGCGTTTCCCCAGCCCGGTACGGCCCGCGCCTGCTCTGCGCACCAGCCCTCTGGTGCGTGTCTCCAGCCCGGTGCGACCCGTGCCAGCTAAACGCACCAGCCCAACGGTGCGTTTCCCCAGCCCGGTACGGCCCGCGCCTGCTCCACGCACCAGCCCTATGGTGCGTGTCTCCAGCCCGGTGCGACCCGTGCCAGCTAAACGCACCAGCCCAACGGTGCGTTTCCCCAGCCCGGTACGGCCCGTGCCTGCGCCTCGCATCAGACCAGTGGTGCGTTCCCCCAGTCCAGTACGCCCCGTGCCTACTCCTCGCACGGAGGCTACAGCAACGGTCGTCAGCACAGCTCTGGGGTTGGAGACCATCTCTGCGTCGGTGCCCAGGGTGGGCACGACGTTCAGCCCCGCTGTGGAGCAGGAGCTCCATAGCGCGTCGGTGCCCAGTCTGGGGCCGACAGCCAGCCCAACCACAGGGCTGGATACCATCTCTGCGTCGGTGCCCAGGGTGGGCACGACGTTCAGCCCCGCTGTGGAGCAGGAGCTCCATAGCGCGTCGGTGCCCAGTCTGGGGCCGACAGCCAGCCCAACCACAGGGCTAGAAACCATCTCTGCGTCGGTGCCCAGGGTGGGCACGACGTTCAGCCCCGCTGTGGAGCAGGAGCTCCATAGCGCGTCGGTGCCCAGTCTGGGGCCGACAGCCAGCCCAACCAGAGGGCTGGAAACCATCTCTGCGTCGGTGCCCAGGGTGGGCACGACGTTCAGTCCCGCTGTGGAGCAGGAGCTCCATAGCGTGTCGGCGCCCAGTCTGGGACAGACAGCCAGACCTACAGCAGGGCTGAAAACCACCTCTCCGTCGGTGCCCAGGGTGGGCACGGCGTCCAGCCCGAGGTCTCCGGTGAAGGTCAGCAGCCCGAGACCTCCGGTGAGGGTTAGCTGTCCGAGGTCTCCGGAGAAGGTCTGCAGCCCGAGGCCTCCTGTGACGGTCAGCAGCCTGAGGTCTCCTGTGAAGATCAGCAGCCCGAGGCCTCTGGTGAAGGTCAGCAGCCCGAGACCTCCGGAGAAGGTCAGCAGCCCGAGACCTCCGGAGAAGGTCAGCAGCCCGAGGCCTCCTGTGAAGGTCAGCAGCCCGAGGCCTCCTGTGAAGGTCAGCACCCCGAGGCCTCCGGTGAAGGTCAGCAGCCCGAGGCCTCCGGAGAAGGTCAGCAGCCCGAGGCCTCCGGAGAAGGTCAGCAGCCCGAGGGCCCCGGTAAAGGTCAGCAGCCCGAAACCCCCGGCGAAGGTCAGCAGCCCGAGACCCCCGGCGAAGGTCAGCAGCCCGAGACCCCCGGCGAAAGTCAGCAGCCCGAGACCCCCGGCGAAGATCAGCAGCCCAAGACCTCCGGGGAAGGTCAGCAGCCCGAGACCTCCGGGGAGGGTCAGCAGCCCGAGACCTCCGGGGAAGGTCAGCAGCCCGGGACCTCAGGTGAAGGTAAGCAGCCCTGAACCTCCACCAGAGCCACATCCGGGTCCAGCAGTCTGCTCTGCTACAGCGCCAGAGCGGTCCGCTCCACCGGTGCCCAGTCCGGGGCCGGTCATCTGCGTCGCTCCAGTGCCAGAGCAGTCCGCTCCACCGGTGCCCAGTCCGGGGCCGGTCGTCGCCGTCGCTCCAGTGACGGAGCTGTCCGCTCCACCGGTGCCCAGTCCGGGGCCGGTCGTCTGCGTCGCTCCAGTGCCGGAGCAGTCCGCTCCACCGGTGCCCAGTCCGGGGCCGGTCATCTGCGTCGCTCCAGTGCCGGAGCAGTCCGCTCCACCGGTGCCCAGTCTGGGGCCGGTCGTCTACGTCGCTCCAGGGACGGAGCAGTCCGCTCCACCGGTGCCCAGTCCGGGGCCGGTTGTCAGCCCCTCTCCAGGGTCGAGGGCTCCCACACCAGGGTCCAGACAGGACTTGGTGGAAGGCGGGAGTACTGAGGGGGGAACCATCGCGCCGGGGTCCGGACCGGACCGGGCGTGCAACGGAGAGGTAGGAGGGAAGGTACTCTCACAGCCTGTGCCACGCCCTGAACCGGAACCGGAGCCCCCACCAGCAACCACCTCAGTACCCCGCCATGTCCCCCCTAGAGTTTTGGACATTTTTTCTTTCAGGAGAGGGGGGATTTTTGTGTGTGCGATCGGGAGTCCGCACCTTGGGGGGGGGGGTACTGTGAGGGCTTGGTTGTGGTAAGGCCTCTTACTCCCACCTAGGGGAGGAGAGAGGCACACAACCAAGTCCTCACACTCCTATTAGGGAGATTATGATCCCCAATCAGAGACAGCTGTCTAGCGTTGTCTCTGATTGGGGATAGTATTTAAGAGCAACCCAAATCCACCTGTGTGTGGATCATTGTTCCTGCTTGTCTGCTTCGTGTTACAGAGAGCAAAGTAAGTCACTGTGTTCTGTTTGTTACTGTTTGTCTGCATGTGGCAGAACTCAGTTAGTCACAGTGTTTTGTTTGTTTCATAGTCGTGTTTTTTCACTCTCCTTATTTTTTGGTAAATGCTTCGTGAGGACATCTCATTTCCAATAAAAAGGATGACACTTCACCAGCGCTCTGTCTACCGTCCCTTATATAATGCGCACCGTGACACCAGCCTTGTGCAGGTCTACAATTTTATCCCTGATGTCCTTACACAGCTCTCTGGTCTTGGCCATTGTGGAGAGGTTGGAGTCTGTTTGATTGAATGTGTGGACAGGTGTCTTTTATACAGGTAACGAGTTCAAACAAGTGCAGTTAATACAGGTAATGAGTGGAGAACAGGAGGGCTTCTCAAAGAAAAACTAACAGGTCTGTGAGAGCCGGAATTCTTACTGGTTGGTAGGTGATCAAATACTTATGTCATGCAATAAAATGCAAATTAATTATTTAAAAATCATACAATGTGATTTTCTGGATTTTTCTGGATTCCGTCTCTCACAGTTGAAGTGTACCTATGATAAAAATTACAGACCTCTACATGCTTTGTAAGTAGGAAAACCTGCAAAACCGGCAGTGTATCAAATACTTGTTCTCCCCACTGTACCAAGAGAGCTGTGCCAGGCCCACCACGTCTGTTGACTCATCCAGCTGTAACGCATAGAATTCACTGGCTTGTATGCAAAGCAGTAAATGTTTCAAAACATCTCCTGTCATGTTACTGATGCGTCGTGAAACAGTGTTGTTTGATGAAGGCATTGTCTGTATCGTTTTTAGGGCCTTTTCCCCCAGCATTGTCCCAGCCATATCCGCGGTCAGCAGGAAGAATTAAGTCCTCCACAATAGTATGGGGCTTGCCTGTCCTAGCCACTCGGTAGCTCACCATATAAGACGCTTCTAGACCCTTCTTATTAATGGCATCTGCTGCTTTTATACATGTCTTACTAGTCCAAAGTTGTCTTAATTCTCGCTCAAAAAACTTCAGTGGCTTATTTTTCCATTTAGCATGTTTTGTTTCTAGATTGAAGGTTTCATCGAGTTGTGGGAGTACTTTTGCACATATAACACATTGTGGCGGAGGAAAGGCACTACTCCCAATATAAGTGAACCCCAAATCAATGTATCTTCGATGGTCCAACGTCCTTGTCTGTTGTTCGGTGCTTTCCCGGGTAAGGGGACAGTAGCTCTTCGGCTGCATCAGATTTACAACTGTCAGAGTCCATGCTAGCCTTAGCCCAATAATTACTGATGCTAGCATTGGATGTGCTCGTGGAACCAGAACAACTTCTGTCGTCGACAGGTGCAGTACTGCTGGTAGTAGTGTCTCTATGGACGGGGGCTTTACTTTTTTTTTTTCTTCAGTTACTAGGTCAACGCTCTAACCGCTAGGCTAACTGCCACCCCCTACTCAGGCTATTAAAAAAACATCACCCAAATGTATAGCCCAGTTGGACAATCTAAATGGACTGTTAGAAAATGTGAATCACATGCCGACGGCATTGCGTGTACCCCAGTTTGGGAATAGCCGGAATAAACAATATAGCACATGATCTAAGACAAGTGTAGCCGCTGAAACAGTGATTGCTATGTCCAGGTCTAAAACCAGATTGGTGCTCATTAAGAATAGAATAAGAAGTTAAAACAGTTCTAAGCTGAGAGTTGCCTAGGGACTTTGACAAGGCAAGATACCTTGTAAATTGGACGGTAGTAGTTATCCAAGTCAGAAGGAAATCTGCCTTTGTGTAGGGGGAGGACTGGGGATAACCCCAGTAACAATTGTCAAGTAAAAAAAATTGCTTAGTGACTTTGCAATAAGTGTGGCAGAAAACTGCAGCAAAAAGGGATCAAGTGAGTCAACCCCAGTTGAATGTTTTACATCGATAAGGCACTTAGTACATCACAGACATCAAATGGTTGAAATGAAAATGAGGAAAGCGTATCTGGGAATGTATCGTTCTCTGCAACCTGGCTTGAGGTACATGAAGGACTCCCTCAACTGGAATCAGAGTTTTCAGAAGCTATTTTATCAAATAGGTTGCCCGCTGAGGCAAAGTGGTTATTAAAGGCACCACAAAATGTCCATCTGTTATGGGACAGGAGCAGGGAGGATGGTCAAGGTGACAGACAGTGACACATTCAATACCGCCTTGCACACTCTTGCCTGCATCTAGCTGATCTATGGTGTAATCATTAGTCCAACAGTTGCAAATTAGAGTTTCTATTGGACAAATTCAGGTATGTTTATCTCCGTTTCGTTCCGTTTGCTTTCGATTTAAGAAACGTTGTTCAACAGAATCGGCGGAATGAATAAACCCCTGATCACACGCAAACACAGTTCACTTTAATAGCAGTCATATACAGTACAAACGTCATGACCACTTTGCTCCTTGTATTTATAATTCCTTCTCGCAACTATCTACACGCTCTCCTCTCACCTTTTCTCTTCGTTGTGGACTTCAGTGCACAACACATCAGCTGTCTGTGATCAGGCGAAAAAAAAACACAGCCTACATCATTGTCACCTCATACATAGCTACTAGAACTAACGTGTTAGTAAACCCACTACAATCATGCAGTACAGTATACAGTCAGAAAGCCGTTTAGCAGTTACACCGGCTGACTTCCCACCGTTCTCAGTTCAGTTCAAGAAGTATGTTGATTTTGCTTTTGTAACCAGGGATAGACATTTCTTTAGGACTGCCAGTCAGACGTAGAATCAGTCAGCCTTAGCCCAAGCAAAATAAAAATCTATTTTCAAGATCAAACTTCTGTCATTTACATGAATCAGTCCAATGCCGCAGCTGCTGGATTTTAGATCCGATGGAGTCTCTAATACAAGCATAATATGCTCAGTTGGTAACCCCTTATATGAAAATAACATAGGGCTAGCTTTAATTGGTATAGATATTAGATTGTCTAGAACTGTGCTGTTGGCCCTATGCTTTGAGCGAGGACATGTATTAAAATAAGAGTCATTGAGGGTTACCTGTTGTGGGCCTGCAGTATGTTGAGAATGCTGATAATTTATGGTTGGGATTACCTGAGCGGAACTTGGGGTGTTGATAAATCAGAAGAAAAAAAACGGCAAAGATTTTCCAAGCAAAATTAGTTTGACCGTTTTTATGGAAATTAAAAGCTGTGAAAACTACCCAACATGTTTCTAATAAGATTTCAGGTCGGCTTGGATGCATATTTTATGTGGTTGAAATACTATCAGCTTTTATGATGCTGATAAAGATAGCACCTTTATAGACGGTCCCTAACCACACATTCATTCTCTCAAGATGCTGTAAGAAATCAATCCTATTTCTCCACTCCTGTTCTCGAGTCAAAACGTACATTTGGTGTATGATATTTTACTGCAAGAGATGCTTAATTCTGCAGGAGTTTATCATTTATTAGGCTGTGTGAGAAGATTTCAGGCTACTATTTAATTTAACCCATCTGAACAGTACAGTTTCCTTGACGTGCCATTTTGAAGTCCCCATCTGTGACTGTTGAATTTATATAGCGCCTCCCAATCATCGCACATAACATAGCCGGCACTGCTATCATCCTTTTTTACCACTTCACCAAATCTTTCCTAAACATTAGGCCACTGTTCTGACCCTCCCTTCTATTTATTTTCAACCCTCCATTTCGCAGCTTTTCTCTTATTGAATTAAACTCCGACATTTCCACGTTAACTTTTTCTGCCCAAGTTCCCAAAAGCATTTGGCAATCGCTGTGTATTTGGCGAGCGTACAGTTAGACCCTATTTAGGATTAAGGTACGCACTAATACAGGATACAAATTATGAAAGAAAAACCCCAATGTAGCTTATAGATATGAATTGCACAAGAATTATACATTTATGGATTTTTTATGCATTGTTTTCTCTTTGTCCAATGTGACCGCCACCCACCCCTCCTCATCTACACAATATTTTGTGACCCTAGAACCTGCCCTCCCCTGCCCAGCTAGTGGCATACAGGTTATATACAGAATGAGAATGTTTGACATCCATGTTCCCTCACAATTTTTTTATAAAATATCCTTATCGCCTCTTTTCAATCCTAAAAACAGACAGTTAACTGCAACTCTGTAACTTGGCAACAGGTTCTGCTGAGATGCCCACACACAATGTAAACCAAACAGGAAACAGGAAGACAAACAAACATGTACTCTCTCACACTGCCCACACACGCACGCACACGCACATACACAATGGCCTAGATTACAGTTTTTCATACCAGGATCAGCAATATGACTGATATCATACTCCTCATGAAGCAGGATGAGATTTATAATCACAATAGCTGATGTTGTGTTTCAGGAAGCTCTCTGTCACAAAATGGCTGCCGTGCAGCACCCAGGTGACTGATAAACAGTACAAACGGCCATATGTAAAGCCCTGTGAGACCTAGCAGGAAGGGCCAGACAGATACGATGACAATGCAATGTCATTATCACTTTTTAAATTGAAAACATAATATAGCGCTGTAGGCCTAGTTGACGTGTATCCACAGACCTAGAAGGAGTGATTATATTTCTATGAGTGTATCTGCACAGTGTTCAACACAGTGACTAGCACTGTTGATACAGTCCCAAAATGTTTTACGTGTTAGCAGTCAAGTTTTCAAGATATTGGACTTTCAAGAAGCAAAGTGTTAGCGGCCACATCATCATGATGATTTCGAAATGCATCATATGATTGAACACGACCACACGACCATGCCACGCATACGTGTGCTAACACACACACTGATTTTAAGGAAAAGGTGCTTTCACTCTTCACCTGTTGTGCACAGATGCCCAGTGGTTACCAGGGAAACAAGGTGCCAACCTGTAAATGACCCGGCGGTAGCCAACATTAACGGGGAACTCTTTACTGTAGAGCATGTCTTGGTCATTGCAGTCATTAGGCCCCCTCTGTTACTCTCTGCAACAACTATGACCTTTAGAAATGTCTCTATGTTCAGGCATTTTTGTCTTATTTTCTGTTCCTGCTACATATCACAGTGTACACCGGTTTCCCTTCCCATCAGCATGTTGTAAGACCTGACAGAGCACTATGTCTATGAATCGCCACAGCACTAAACACTACATGCTGATGGGAATGGAAACCGGTGTACATTGTTGCCTTCCAGGACAGTTTTTTATGGTTTCTTTGTTGGGCTTGTATCTGCTAGTTCAGAAACCTATTGGACCGGCCTAAATGCTAGATCTACCTCTCTGACTGCTACGTCTTTGGAATGGAGGTGTCACTATGTGCTTTCTGCTTCAGTCTGTTACTGTGTGCTAGCTGTCTCCACTACAGTAGCAGTACAAGGTCTTGGTAACAGTCTGGCAGTTAGATGTTAAACAATACAGCTTATGAGTTTTGCTTTCAGGATCAGAGCCCATCATGTCTCATCAACAATCTCAGTATTGTTCGATGTGATACAGGACACGATAGAAAGCTATCACCTTATGCTCAATAGAGGGAGAGAGAGAGAGGGAGTAATAGGGGGGCAATCAGATGCCAAACTCTAACCTGTTTGTGTGGTATGAATAAGCCTAATGTAGAGAATGCACTTATAGAAACAAAGTGTCCTGGTCTGGTGAATAATGTGTGTGGGTGTAGACTTAGCAGGTGAACTTGTGCTACTCTATGTGTTTGATCAGGGAGTTGCAATCATCTCTGTGGTGTAGCTAGAAGGTGTGTGTTTGTCTTTAAGCGGCAGCAGGGGGCATAATTCATTTGAAAGCAGAACTACTTAATCCTTCTTTTCAAAATAGGAATTCAAGCGGGATCTTGGCATCCAGAAAGGAGAAAATGAGAGAGGAGGAGGGGGAAAGAAAGGGGGATTGTAGTTGGTTTGCGTCAGTGGCTGCTTGCTGCATCCAATTCTTTGTTTGAACTGTACTCGTTTCCATTCGGATGAAAAGAGGAAATCACATCCTCTTCTCTGTGAATGAGGGAACGGGGGAGAGATAATCTGTTGTTGGAGGAGTGCCAGCCAGGTAGATAGTCTGTTCTCTGCAACTTGTCTGCTTTTCCTCTCAACACTTTCTCAAAACGACGAATGCAGTGTCGCCAGTTCCACAGAAAGCACAATGTTGGTGGCTCTAGAGCAGAGATGGGCCAGTCCGATCCTCGGGGGCCGGAGTGATGTCATACTTTTCCCCTTCCAAAGCAAACACAGCTGAAAGATCATAAACTGAAAATCATGATTAGTTTATTATTGAGGTCAGGTGTGTTAGCTGGGCATGGGGCAAAAGTGTGACACCAATCAGACCAATCTGGAGTTGCCCATCCATGCCTAGAGTGTAGACTGAAATAAACTCTAAGGCTTTGAACACAGCTCTGTAGGTGTAAGTATCAAGTATCAACAGGGAAATCTAAAGTTGAAGGAATTCTAAAGTGTGTCATGCATGTAACAGATGTGATCTTCGAAATCTACAAAATACAATTAATGTAAGTACCTGACGATAGACAGAAGGAAACACATCAGATATGCAGGACAACAGTATGTTGATGGCTGTAGATTCGTGTTTTGTCTGTTAGCATGGAAATAACTGTGAATTAGCAGGTAGTTAATGCAACCATTACAATTAGAGCATGCTAGCTAACTTGCTCTTACAGCAATAACTTACAAAAGAACACCCCAGGATGCCCCCAATATCTAACAGGTACTGTACACATATGATGTATATATATCAGGACATGAACAGTGCATTCGGAAAGTATTCAGACCCCTTGACCTTTTCAAAAGAAAATTACGTTACTGCCTCATTCTAAAATGCATTTAAAAAACCATTTCCCTCATCAATCTACACACAATACCCCATAATGACAAAGCAAAAACAGGTTTTAAGACATTTTTGCAAATGTATTAAAAATAAAAAACAGAAATACCTTATTTACATATGTATTCAGACCCTTTGGTATGAGACTCGAAATTGAGCTCAGGTGCATCCTGTTTCCATTGATCATCCTTGAGATGTTTCTACAACTTGATTGGAGTCCACCTGTGGTAAATTCAATTGATTGGACATGATTTGGAAAGGTCCACTCCTGTCTATATAAGGTCCCACAGTTGACAGTGCAGGTCAGAGCAAAAACCAAGCCATGAGGTCGAAGGAATTGTCCGTAGAGCTCCGAGACAGGATTGTGTCGAGGCAGAGATCTGGGGAATGGTACCAAAAAACATCTGCTGACACAGCAGGCTATATCTAATCTGAGAGACAACGAGGGTATTTTCTCTTGCTTTATATCATTACATTTTATTTAACATTCATGATTACAACCAAACACATGCAGTACAGTAGCTTTCATTTGGGATAACTCTAAAGGCCTTTACTGGTGTTGCTGAGAGGTGTATCCCAACCCTTTGAAGCAGAGAGCATTGTTAGACCAGACTAGAGCAATGAGATGGCCTGCCTCTGAACCCTAATTAACTAACTATCTAAATAACAAAATAAATAACTAACTGTACAGTTAGTTGATCATCATGTCTTTCATTTTGCTCTTCAAAACCTCCCTCTCGTGTCCGAAGACCTGTCCTAGTATATTATCCATGGATAATTCTTATACTGTATAATCTAATGCTAGGCTACTGTAAATATATAATTGTGTTGTCATCACCGTTTAACACATGGGATTCATAAAACAATTATTAGATTAGATAAACCTTGCCTGTTGCAGCCAGATCCTAATGAAATTTGAAGGTAGCTATGAATTAAAAAGGTATTTAATGTGGAAATGCTTGACATGCGATAGACAAACAGAAGCTCTGCTCGGCGCTCTAAAACACATCTGACTGTTAAATTAACTTGTGATTAAATTAGGTTGGATTTAATCACTAGCTAGACACATTTGTGCAGTGTGAGGGGACAGCATACATTATGAATGCAGCTTTAACATTAAATGATGAGGTATTTTGTGAGTCCTGTAGTGAGATAACAAGCTATGTAGCTCTTTGCTCCATGGCCACATACGGATGTGTTCTTTGAACCAGCTAATTATAGCCTCACCACCCCACGTATCTGATAGCCTCTAATTGGAGACATTGAAGGGAAGCAGCAATATCACTATAAGAAGAGTAAGTTTGATATCCATGTTTACATGTACATCAAACTGGTCTGTGTGGTCCCACTCTGTCAATAGTAGTGCCATAGAATTAGAGTTCCATAGACTTCCTCAGAGCGTTATGCATGCAGCAGGATCGACACAGAAATGGGTAACACTTTGTAACAACGTCCAGTAATAAACCATAAAGACATGAAAACGTATAATTGTTTGTGTGTTATTAGTTTAAGCAGACTGTGTTTGTCTATTGTTGTGACTTAGATGAAGATCAGATACAATTGTATGACCTATTTATCCAGAAATCCAGTTAATTCCAAAGGGTTCACATACTTTTTCTTGCCACTGTACTTATTTCTCCATCTAATTGGGCTCTTCGTTTAGTCTGGATACCTTTTCTATGGACCTTAAGTGGTTAGTAGAGAATTGAAGGAACTGAAGAGAACTCAGCCCCCAGACCAGGCTAATGTTAGAGCTTGTTGGTGTTGCGTCGTATATGCGTATGTGGTGTGGCAGGCTGCCAGTGTTGTGGTGCATTGGCGTGTTACTCCGGGGGGCTCTGACGTATGTAGCAGACCTGCGGGATTGCTGTGTGTTTGGTTTGTGTGTCTCTCTGTGTGTGTGTGTGTGTGTGTGTGTGTGTGTGTGTGTGTGTGTGTGTGTGTGTGTGTGTGTGTGTGTGTGTGTGTGTGTGTGTGTGTGTGTGTGTGTGTGTGTGTGTGTGTGTGTGTGTGTGTGAGCAGGCCTCTGGGTGCGGGCAGCAGCGGCGCCTGTGTACGGTGGGAACGCAGGCGAGAGTGGGTTCCCGGTCAGGCCAGAGTCACAGGGAATAAGCCAGGATGATTAGGGAGAGCTTTGGGCCGTTCTCTGCGTTTGTTGTGGAGCTTAAGTTGTTAAGGGTCTGCACTGAGGTGAGGATCTGCATTCTGAAGTTGTTAAGGGTCTGCACTGAGGTGAGGATCTGCATTCTGAAGTTGTTAAGGGTCTGCCCTGAGGTGAGGATCTGCATTCTGAAGTTGTTAAGGGTCTGCACTGAGGTGAGGATCTGCATTCTGAAGTTGTTAAGGGTCTGCACTGAGGTGAGGATCTGCATTCTGAAGTTGTTAAGGGTCTGCACTGAGGTGAGGATCTGCATCCTTCTTCTCTCTTTTTTATCTTCCCTCCGTCTTTCTTCATGACTAGGTGTGTTATTTTGTTGCACCCTGGCTCTGTGCGTGCGTGCGGGCGTGCGTGCGGGAGGATGAGGGTGTGAGAATAATTTGTAGCGTTCATTGTGGTTGACAGTATAAATCAAATGTGTTTGATGTTAGAGAACACACAGCCTCTCTATGTCTTTTAGACACACGCACAGCCTTTCTCCTCTCTGCTCTCCACCACCCAGAGAGTGGATTATTTAATTCCCTGTTTGTTGCTCTGGCTTTAATGAGAAACACACACCTGTTTTCCACAGATGTTCTCTTTAACAAGCTGCCGTCCTTCACTCTCAGATGGGAGGTGTTGAGGTGATGGCCAGCTGATGCTATAAATCAGACAAACCAAGTACCTCTAAAACAGGACATCAAATCCAGGACAAGTGTAGCATGAGCTCATGTAATCAGGCTTCCCAGTGAGCTCCATATCTGTGAGTCATGTAACTAATTCAGGGGTCACATACAAGCTCTGACAGGGCCATCATGGAGATTGTGGATCTGGGCTGCAGTCAGGCTGAGACTCCCTGGTTCCTGTCAGATCCCCCCAAATCTGGGGGATGATGTCAGGGTTCAGAGAGGGGAGAACTGGGCTCCAGTTACACATGCCTCACACTCAGTGGTGTAAATTACTTTAGTAAAAATACTTTAAAGTACTACTTATGTCGTTTTTTGGAGTATCCGTGTAGTGGGCATTAATATTTGATATGTGAATATGCAATATATTATAGAGTATATACCTCGTAATTTAATTGGATTCACATACAAGACATAAACTTAAGTTACAAAGCATTAACTAGCATTACAAGGCATTATTGCAAGCATGGTCAGAGAGAGAGCAAGAAACCATAGTCTTAAAGGCCATTCCACAAAAGTCTATGGGGTGGAGAGAGAAAGAAAGAAAGAAAGAAAGAAAGAAAGAAAGAAAGAAAGAAAGAAAGAAAGAAAGAAAGAAAGAAAGAAAGAAAGAAAGAAAAAAAGAAAAAAAGAAAGAGTATCTCACCACAGCAGGTCAGGTACAAATAATAGAATGAACAGTGAATCTGAGGAAATTATTGTGTACAGTTGATGAGAAGAGTCACTTCGGGGGCTATATCTGTACTTTACTATTTATATTTTTGACAACTTTTACTTCACTACATTCCTAAATAAAATAATGTACTTTTTACTCCATACGTGTTAACTGACACCCAAAAGTACTCGTTACATTTTGAATGCTGCCTGCCTGCCTGCCTGCCTGCCTGCCTGCCTGCCTGCCTGCCTGCCTGCCTGCCTGCCTGCCTGCCTGCCTGCCTGCCTGCCTGCCTGCCTGCCTGCCTGCCTGCCTGCCTGCCTGCCTGCCTGCCTGCTCACACACTGTCCTGTCGGACAGACAAACATATATAATTATTATAAAGATTCTTTGGGTTTTAGAAGAGCCCTATATAAGACCTCGTTATGTATTATAATGTATTACAGAGACAATTTATATCTTTATTACTCCGTAAGTGGCTTGACGTATCCACTTCATTAGAATAATAGACAGACGCTTAGCACACAATAACCCAGTCATTTCCCTGTGAGGTATGAGCCTGAGAGCGCATGTCGTGTTGTTAAAGCTGGTGTCTGTCTGCCAACTGTCTCTGTAGAAATGTCAACAGCTAGCAACATGTTATAGGCAGTTAACAAGAGGGTGTTCCAGCAGCTCATATATATACATGGTTAAGGCTTCAGCCTCTCAGAGCAGCACAGGGAGCAGGCAGGGATGGGGAGTAACAGAATCCGTTACATTTAAGGGATTACAAAAAAAGGGTGACTGTAATCCGCTGCGTTACCAGCAGAAATATTGTAATCATATTACAGATACTTTTGAAAAACTAGATGATTACTTTGAGGATTACTTTTATATTAAGAAAGGATGTTTGCGGAAAAACATCTTTGACAATCTGTAGTTGCTACATCAGTCAAACGTTTGGACACACCAACTCATTCAAGGGTTTTTCTTTATTTTTACTATTTTCTACATTGTAGAATAATAGTGAATACATCAAAACTATGAAATAACACATAAGGAATCTTGTAGTAAACAAAAACGTGTTAAACAAATCAAAATATATTTTAGATTCCTCATAGTAGCCACCCTAGGGCTCCTGAGTGGCACAGTGATCTAAGGCACTGCATCTCAGTGCTAGAGGCGTCAGTATAGGCACCCTGGTTTGAATCCAGGCTGTATCACATCCGGCCGTGATTGGGAGTCCCATAGGGCGGCGCACAATTGGCCCAGCGTTGTCCGGGCTTGGCTGGTGTAGGCCGTCATTGTAAATAAGAATTTGTTCTTAACGGACTTGCTTACTTAAATAACTGTTAAATAAAACTATTTGCCTTGATGACAGCTTTGCACACTCTTGGCAAAGCATGCATTCCATGAGAGCAGCATTCATTTTCCAACTAAATATTTTATTTTATTTTATTTTGACATTAAAATCATAAACAGCAGTAGGGCTGGTTAATAAGTCCTTAGTTTTGGGGTCATGCTCAGGTAAAACAATTTGGCTAATCTATACTTCCATATTTCCAAGTCCTATTCTTGAAGATCAAGGGGTAGAACATTTATTGGAATAACTGGAATTCTGATAGACTTTGGTTTTTAATGTAAATATATAATTTAATCATATTATTATATGTAGTAGAAAGTGATGGGTTAAAAGAAGCCTACATAACCAACCCATAAAGTAAAATGTAACATCCATTTATAGCTATGTAAACTTTAACATTGATTTATCCTGCAATAGATGTCGTTCAATTGGTAACATACATGTTTGTCTTCTAATGCCTCTTAAGGGGAAAGTAATCTAAAAGTAACATAATGTAATCAGATTATGTTACTGAGTTTGGGTAATCCAAACGTTACGCTACTGATTACAATTTTGGACAGGTAACTGTAACGGATTACATTTAGAAAGTAACCTACCCAACCCTGGGAGCAGGAAAATCTAAATAACATCAAGTCATTATGACTGACAGGGAAATAACTGGCTGATGTTCTTATGAATGTCTAATATTCTCCATAACTGTCTAAATCCCAAATGCCCAGGGTTGATGGCTAACCTTTTGACAGCGAGGTGATTCTGTATAGCTAGCTTCCCTTGAGCTGCAACTAATGGATCTACGTAGCTCTTGACTTTTTAACAATTTATACTGTTTATGATTTGACAATAGAACTCATGAAATCCATCCATGTTTGAGAATAGATTTCATTCTCCATTACTTGTGATCTACTATCTTTAGACTTTAGTAATTTTCTTCCCTGTTGATGATGCTCCTTTGGCTGTGAGCCAGTCCCATCTAGATCTGGTCATCACTCCTGGGGCTCTATTAACTATCTGGCTGTCACAGCACAGTCGAACACCAGGAAGACTACAGGGAGACACAGTCCAATCCAACACCAAGTAGACTACATCGAGACACAGCCCAGTCCAACACCAGGGAGAGTACAGGGAGACGTACCTTCACACTGTGTAAAGGGTGGACCTCAAGAAATACTTTGCCTGCCCTAATAACACCTGATTGCAGTCAATGGCCTGCCCTGGTAACATTTGTCTTTCTCTCTCTCCCCTCTCCCTTTTTTCTCTTTCTAGGTAAGTGACACTTCAGAAGAGGTTTTCTGTGAATCTGATGCTGCAGAAGGTAACACTGCTCTGGGGTTTTGACCATCGGTCTACAAAGGATGGACTCTCCTCCTGCTAAGGGATGGCGTTACAGTAGCTACCCTAGGGTATGGGTGTCCTTGCTTGTGTCTCAAATGGCACGTATTCCGTACTGCACTAAGGCCCTGGTCAAAAGTAGTGCACTACAAAGGGAATAGGGTGCCATTTGGGATGCGGGCCTTGTGTTATATTATAATGGGATGTGACACAGTTTGACAAATGCATATGGACCTACTTGGGCCATAAAATACAGTATGTACGTTTTCATAGTAGCCAGCGATGAGCAATCACCAAAACTAGCTAATATAGTCAGTCTGTTTGCATCTCCTTTAAAAAAGTCCTTGAATTGGACTTACTTGATTTCTCACAGGCTGTACAGCTACAGTAGGATCTTAATTTGATCAACCTATTGCAGGAAACATTTTAACATATTATTTGAGGTTTAAAAAGGCTTCTGAAGTCTGTAATTTCAGACTTAATTTTCCCTTACGAAAAATGTATCAACCCCTTGCTGCAAGATTATTTTCCTGCTGTAGCAAACTGGCTCAAATTAAGATGTACAGACATATCCTACTTTTTAGGTAACCGAGGAAGCAGCCGACCTATCCAGTCCATCCTGGTGTTGATCTGTCCTAATCAATCTGGTAGTGTTGTCTCCATGAGTCTCTCAGGGATTGTGGCCAGCTGTGGCGGTATAGGCCCAGTGTGTAGTTGTTGATGATAATCTCTTGATGTAATAAGATGATCGGGGTTAAGGGTCAGATGGTTGGGTTTAAGGGTTCTTCTCATTATCTCATTTGCTGTGGTTACGCACGACATCGCAGCTCAGCTCAGCGCTGCCCCTCTCTCTCCGCTCCCAGTTGGGAGGAATGTAGATTGCCTCCTCCACAGCTCATCAATTGATCCTCTCAGGCAGAGCTGTTAGTGTATGTGTGTTCATGTGTGTAGCCTATCTTTGTGTTTTTATAGCCCATCAATACAGATCGATGGAAGGAGAAATTAGATCTCTTTTATAGCACTGAGAGAGAGCGTTAATTAACTAAATGGTACTTTTACATGAAGTGAAATTGTGGCACTTCCTTTGCCTGTTTAAACATATTTTTGTGATAGTTGAAGAAGTGTAAAAAGTTTTACTTAAGCAAAGCAGTTAAATATAGTAAAAGTTAAGTGTAGTAAAATAATTGGTCTGATTACTTTGATATATCAACCTTATTACTTTGGACTGTGGGGCAGTTAGTGGCACAGCGGTCTAAGGCACTGCATCTCAGTGCTAGTGTCACTACAGACCCTGCTTTGATTCCAGGCTGTATCACAACCGGCCGTGATTGCGAGTCCCATAGGACGGCACACAATTGGCCCAGCGTCGTCCGGGTTTGGCCGGGGTAGGCCATCATTGTTAGTCATTAAATAAAGGGTAAAAAAAAAATAATTGATTGCAGATTTAATCAGAAATAACTACACTCTGACTACTACACTTTTATTCACTGCTACTAGAATACCACAGAAGACAGTGAGGCATTGTTGAAGTAACAACAGCGGGATGTTTCTGTAGCATTCATATGATTGCAGAGTTTGCTGAACAAATGGCCACTGGATCGATGCAAATAATCATATAATTCTGCCAGGTAGGCATTGGCTACTTTGTAGTTAACATTTAATTGAGGAGGATTTGGGGAAAGCCTTTCCATCTCTACAAGAAGGTTATCATAAGCATCATTTCTAATGATGGGGTGGGGAACAATGCATAAACAAAATGGTAATAACTTTATTATTATTGTGCAATTCATATCTATGGGTTACATTTAGTTTTTTCTTTCATGATCTTTTATTTGGATATCCGTGCGTAAGCCTAAGCTTTAGAGCCTGTAACTGTACACCCACTGACTGAAACCTGGCACAGTGCAGTGGACTCTGTTGTGTTTCTCAATGGCGTGCAAAGGAAAGGAAGACAAAGCTGGAAAGTGTTGTGTTATAAGCATTTTTTATATGTCTGTATAGGCTGTTAGCCCACACAGGCAGTTGGCCTACAAGATCTCCATTTATTGTTTCACATTTTGTTTCATTTCAGAAAAACTGTAGGCTACTGTTCAATAAGCCTTTTCAAATGAATAGGCCTCAATACTCAATAAAAACCTAATTGATCAATACATTGTTCAAGGGCAAAGTAGCCTGATTGCACGTTTGCGTTTGTGAAAATGCAATGTTCAAGGTGTCAATTTATGCTATTCTTTGAAATGGGTTGTTTTATGCAAAACATTAGGCTACTGTTCAATAGGCCTAAATATTCAATTAATGAATTAAGAAATGTTAAAGAAAAAAGCAATTGTTCAATAAATGTTCAAGAGAAAAAAGGGAAATGTACAGCACATTTTCTATATTTGCAGGGTTAGAGTCGGGTGCGGGCCTCAGATCTTTACTTTGTCACATAGTCGGTAGGTTGTGGATGGGTTATTAGCAATTGCGGATGGATGTGGGTGAACAAACAGCTGACCCGCGCATCACTAAAAAAATGCAAATCGCTGATGCACACATGTCTTGTGTGATTAACAGGTTGTAAAAAAAATATTATTCTGCTTTCACAATGTGTTTTTTACACAAACAAGCAGTGAATACCAACGTTTTGGTCAAGATTCATACCTGAGAGATGTCTGAAGTGAAAATGCAGTACACTGGGGACGCGGCTAGGGGCAGCCTTGCGAGGGTTAACACGCTTAAATGTCTTACTCACGTCGGCCACAGAGAAGGAGAGCCCACTGTCCTTGGTAGCGGACCGCATCGGTGGCACTGTGTTATCCTCAAAGCAGGCGACGAAGGTGTTTAGCTTGTCCGGAAGCAAGACGTCGGTGTCCGCGACGTGGCTGGGTTTCCCTTTGTAGTCCGTGATTGTCTGTAGACCCTGCCACATACATCTTGTGTCTGAGCCGTTGAATTACGACTCCTCTTTGTCTCTATACTGACGTTTTGTCTGTTTTATTGCCTTGACGGAGGGAATAACTACACTGTTTGTATTCGGCCATATTCCCAGTCACCTTGCCATGGTTAAATGCGGTGCAAAGTTGCTTAGGAGCTAGAAGCAGAGCTGCCCTATCTGTTGGCGCCATCTTTCTCGACCTGGACAGCAGATCCTTGTTGAAGTCGCCACAAACAATGATCGGTTCAGTGCCATTAAACTCAAATGAAATTAAATGAAATCAAATTGTGTTTGTCACATACACATATTTAGCAGATGTTATTGCAGGTGTAGTGAAATGCTTATGTTCCTAGCTCCAACAGTGCAGTAGTATCTAACAATTCACAACAATACACACCAATCTAAAAGTAAAAGAATGGAATTAAGAAATATGTCAATGTTAGGAAGAGCAATGTCAGAGTTGCATAGACTAAAATACAGTAGAATAGAATACAGAATATATATATGAGATGAGTAAAGCTAAACTATGACAATGGAAAGTGTATATGTGTGTGTATGTGTGTGTGTATGTGTGTGCACGCAAACTGGTTTCAATGTATTTGTGTTGTCTTAACTGTAGAAAACGATAATTGTGGCATTTCAAACCGAGTTAGCAGGGCTTTTAATGCACAGTGAGACCCAATGTTGCTATGGTAACCAGGGAAGTGTCGCCCAACGAAGTTACATTACAGTGAGAAGTAAGCTTAAAGCTTGAGAAACTAGGAATTGTACCACAAATGTACCCACATTTTCGATTATATGTAAATGCACAGAAAAATATCAATATAAACGCAACAGTGTTGGTCCCATGTTTCATTACCTGAAATATAAGATCTCAGAAATGTTCTATACCCACAAAAGGCTTATTTCTCTCAAATGTTGTGTACAAATTTGTTTACATCCCTGTTTGTGAGCATTTCTCCTTTGCCAAAATAATCCATCCACCTGACAGGTGTGGCATATCAAGAAACTGGTTAAACAGCATCATCATTACACAGGTGCACCTTGTTCTGGGGACAATAAAAGGCAACTCTAAAATCGGCAGTTTTGTCACATAACACAATGCCACAGAAGTCTCAAGTTTTGAGGGAGCGTGCAATTGGCATGCTGACAACAGGAACGCCTCCAACATTGTTTTAGAGAATTTGGCAATACGTCCAACTGGCCTCAAAACCGCAGACCACGTGTAGCCATGCCAGCCCAGGACCTCCACATCCGGCTTCTTCACCTGCGGGATCATCTGAGACCAGCCACCCGGTCAGCCGATTAAATTGTGGGTTTGCATAACCAAATAATTTATGCACTAACTGTCACAAGTCAGATGGCAGACAACCTGTATGGCGTTGTACGGGCAAGCGGTTTGCTGATGTCAACATTGAGAACAGAGTGCCCCATGGTGGCGGTGGGGTTATGGTATGGGCAGACATAAACTACGAACAACGAACACAATTGCATTTTATCGATGGTAATTTGAATGCGCAGAGATACCGTGACGAGATCCTGATGCCCATTGTTGTGCCATTCATCCGCCGCCATCACCTAATGTTTCAACATGATAATGCACGGGCCCCCGCATGATAATGCACAGTCCCATGTCACAAGGATCTGTAACCAATTCCTGGAAGCTGAAAAGGTTCCAGCTCTACCTCTGATTTCATACGCTCAAACCTTTTGTCAAACCTTTTGGGGAAAGGAAATGTTGTTGATGAGGTTAGTTAAACAGCTGTATCGTTTGATCGGTAGAATATGTTTTTGTTACAATTTCAGATTTGAATAGCAGAGAAGTAAAGGAAGATTTTAGTTTTTGTCTTCGTTGTTGGCAAAGTGGTCATTGTAGCTGAATTGTGTCATAAGTTTCATTGTTTATATAAGTTTCATTGTTTACAGTGAATAGAATGGAATGTTAGGAGTCATGACATCACAATGGGCCCTTAAAAATGCTGAGGAAATCCCATGAAAGTGGATTATTATATACATTATAATAGTTTATAATGTATAAAATAAATAAAAAAGTTGTGTACAAGCACATTATTCCAGACCGAGCTGCACTTTTTAAAGTTTGAATGACGCTTCTAGCTAAAATGGTGTAGGAGTAGCGTTCCAAATAAAAATAATAAGAAATATGACGAAGATTTAGAATGGGACATTTGCTTCGCAAGTCCCACTAATAACAGGCCAGCTGTGCCATTACTTCTCTCATTGTGGCTAATGCATTCATGAATGTGCACTATACAGCTCTGGAAAAAATTAAGAGACCACTGCAAAATTATCAGTTTCTCTGATTTTACTATTTATAGGTATGTGTTTGGGTAAAATTTTAATTTTTGTTTTATTGTATAAACTACTGACAACATTTCTCCCAAATTCCAAATAAAAATATTGTAATTTAAAGCATTTATTAGCAGAAAATGACAACTGGTCAAAATAACTGTCAAGTTCGGGTGTGTAGAGAGACCAAGGCGCAGCGTAGCGATAGTTCGATATCGTTTATTTAACGAATAAACTATACTGATACGAACTATACAAAATAACAAATATGCAAATGAAAGTATAACACACGTAGCACGTAGCACGAACACGGGACAACATATAACAATGAACCACGCCAAGGGAGTGGAACATAGACATATAAGTAGGATCCCTAATTAGAGGTAATGCATAGCAGCTGCCTCTAATTAGGGATCCCACACACAACACCACCCAGAAGTAGAAATACTAGATCTGCCAGACTCTGACCATAGAACTACAGAGAAGCAAAGCTTCTCTATGGCCAGAGCCTGACAATAACAAAAAAATATGCGGTGTGGTCAGACCTCGAATAATGCAAAGAAAATAAGTTCATATTCATTTTTAAACATCACAATACTCATTTTTTTAACTTAGGAAGAGTTCAGAAATCAATATTTGGTGGAATAACCCTGGTTTTCAATCACAGCTTTCATGCGTCTTGGCATGCTCTCCCCCAGTCTTTCACATTGATGTTGGGTGACTTTATGAAACTCCTGGCGCAAAAATTCAAGCAACTCAGCTTTGTTTGATGGCTTGTGACCATCGATCTTCCTCTTGATCACATTCCAGAGGTTTTCAATGGGGTGGAGATTGGGCTGGCCATGACAGGGTCTTGATCTGGTGGTCCTCCATCCACACCTTGATTGACCTGGCTGTGTGGCATGGAGCATTGCCCTGCTGGAAAAAACAATCCTCAGAGTTGGGGAACATTGTCAGAGCAGAAGGAAGCAAGTTTTCTTCCAGAACATCCTTGTATGTGGCTTGATTCATGCGTCCTTCACAATGTCAAATCTGCCCAATTCCAGCCTTGCTGAAGCACCCCCAGAACTTATTTTCTTTGCATTATTCGAGGTCTGACAACACTGCATTTTTTTGTTATTTTGACAAGTTGTCATTTTCTGCTAATAAATGCTCTAAATATTTATATTTGGAATTTGGGAGAAATGTTGTCAGTAGTTTATAGAATAAAACATAAATGTTCATTTTACCCAAACACATACCTATAAATAGTAAAACCAGAGAAACTGATAATTTTGCAGTGGTCTCTTAATTTTTTACCAGAGCTGTGTATACCAGAGTGTTTCAACTGCATGGTCAGTTTTTTTTTTAAAGAGCTGAGAGGACTGGGCAGGAAGTAAAACAGAGATTTGAGAGTGGACATTTGCTTCCTATTCAGTGCCATTTGATCTGTTCTGGCTGAGTGCGTTATGACAAATGTATCCCTGTCACTGTGAGATGTTGATAGATGACTGTGATTGGCCCACCTGTGCTGGGCACGTCAGTGTGAGTGTGTGCCATTGGCCGTGTTCAGGGTGAGGCATCACTCTGTCTCTCAGTCAGTTCCAGGAGCTCCCCTCAGGCTGCTCCCCCGCTGCTCACACCCCTTACATAACACTGCTATTCTTACCCCTGGATGTGTGTGTGCGTGTGGGTGTGTGTTTTGCGACTGTGCGCCTGTGTGCGCGTGTATGTATGCCGCAACACATTGCAACACTCCCCACAGCGCAAGCTCAACACAGAGTCAGCACTCTTTCGCTATCTTCCTTTCTCTGTGTCCCTCCCTCCTTCTCACCCCTCTCTCTCGCTCTTCTCCTCAGAGACAGCTGGAGGTGCAGCAGGCTTCCACAGCAGAATACGTGCGTGTCTTATTTATACTGACTCTATCCTCCATGGGAGTGAACACAATAATTTATTCACTTAACACCGTTCAGAGATGGGCCAGGGAGAGAGAGAGTGGGGTAGACAAAGGAGGGCAGGAGTAGCTAGTGAAGTCTGCAAGGTTGAGGTGCATGGTGGGTGCCATTCCATTCCAGGTGGAAGGATATGGGAAGGCACTTGATATTCCTCATGTTCAGCCTCTGTCTCCAAAGAATGCTCATATTGAAGTATATTTAGGGTTTAGTGAAATATTATGGGAGCGTTGGTCTATTGGGGAAGGCATTTTCTTTGTTTTCACAAGGCATTTTTATAGATCCTTGCCTAAATCCAGGACTTGTTTTCAGCATGGGAGTTGTTTAGAGGTCAACCCTAATAATTCCAATGTGTACTCACCATTTCCCAGGACTGGCTGTGCCTGTTAGTAACGCACTGTTCAATTCAATGTGAATACATACCATTAGCTAAGGTAACATTCTGTTCACTTCCTGTACGTTTGTTCTCTCATAATAATCCTAGTCTAGTTTCCTCACTCCCTTACTTCTCCACAATGGCTCTCAAAGCTTTTACAGGATCCTTGCAGGCTGACCTTGCTCTTAAAACACCCCTTCCTGCCGTCTTTTATAGTGTGAATATAGGAAAGGTCAAATTCAGTTCATTGAATGAAGGCTTGTTCATTCAGCCAACCCAAGATGTAGTATCTTCATCCGCCGCACACACCTCGACCCTGGCTTTCAGAGAATCCTTGCAGGTCTTAAAACATCCACTTCCTTCGGCCGTCCCAGCACTTCAGCTTATAAAACATTTACTGAAACTGTCTGTATTCCTCCTCTTTCTACTTCTCTCTCTCCTCTCTTCTCCCTCCTGTCTCATCACATCTGTAATAGCGCTTTCCTTTGATTTCTCCACTGTACTGGTTCCCTCGTCACGAAGCCCCAGATACATATTTGTCTGTCATCCTTCTCTTCCTCCCTTTGAAAAACAACTTGAAGTGATGGGGACTTGACTGTAGAGTCGGGGTTATACATGTATAAAACAACTTGAAGTGATGGGGACTTGACTGTAGAGTCGGGATTATACATGTATAAAACAATTTGAAGTGATGGGGACTTGACTATAGAGTCGGGATTATACATGTATAAAACAACTTGAAGTGATGGGGACTTTACTGTAGAGTCGGGATTATACATGTATAAAACAACTCCTCTCCTGTTGGTCACTTGTACTCAGGGTAGAGGACAGTAGCATGGTGGGTTCAAAACCTTTACCAGTTATTTTAGTAGTAGTCAACTCCTCTTCTAATAATCACGTCTGATCACATTTGATTCTTATCATGTTGATAAATAACTACAAAATAACGACATACGTTACTTCTCTGTAAATCCTGTAAAATTATGTTACTGCCATGTACTGTAAAGCCTTAGTGTTGTCATAAAAACAGAATCATTCAATATTACCTTAAATCAGACCAACGTAATTGTGTCCCTGAGCCAGACATCTCATATACAGAGCCATTTGGGTAATGTTACGGCCTGGCTGCCTCCACCTAGCTTGTAATTGCTTTAACAGTTTAATGTTGCCCAAGTTCCCCTTACACTTAGATATTTTCATAATTTATGCTCCGTAATGGCATTCGAGAGAAATGTGTTATATGACAAACGTGTTGTGCAATGAATGGCCATTTATGCAAATGTGCCTCTGAACAGGAGGTGTTGATTTATTTAATTCACCTCAGTTTATTGTTCTCAAACAAAGAGCCTAAACCAGGTCTAAATTAGTTGATCATATTTCCTACTGCTTCACTGAAGGACAGGACACACAGTTATTGGTTGGTGTGCGAAGTCTGGTCAACACACAGTTATAGATCATGTATCCAAGATGGCGTAACAGTGTGGACGTGTTTTTTTTTGTCTTGTCCCGTGTCCTGTGTAAATAGTCTGTTTTTTCATATATCTTTCTTATTCTCATTATTCTCATATACTTTTCCTGCATCCCGCCTCACCGTGGAACTTGAATCAGATCTACTATTTCTTTATTTCTTTCACATTTAACTGAACCTCCGACAGAAGATAGCCTGCTAGCTAGCCTTCTAACTAGCTACTAGCCATTGTTAGCCACTGCTAGCGGTCTCCACCACTGCTCTGCCTGCACCAGCCAGCTTTAGTTCGGACAATTTCGGCCAGTCTGCACAGTGCGCTACCAACCCAGCGCATATTGGGACTGCTTTCTCTACCTCATCTCTGGATTTCTGCCGAAATCACAGGACCATCACACCAGATCATCGCAGCTAGCTAGCTACAACCGAGTGGCTGTTGTTTGACTAACACTACTGTCCAGAAGCATGCACCAGTTAGCCTTGAGCTAGCCTCGAGCTAGGCCCATCTCCTGGCTAGCCAACATGTACTAGCTAATTCCCTGGAACAGGTACCTCTTTGTCAACTGGCCTGGACCTTCTATTGTCGACACGGAACCCCGCTGATCCATCACGACTGGTCTGCCGACGTAATTGTCCGACGTGGTTTCAACAGGCTTTTCCATTGCGATGTCGCTGAAGACCCATCTGCTAGCCCCGGCCCGCTAGCATTCTGAACGCCGTGCCTCCCTTTTGCCTACTGCAGTAGCGCCCACTGAACTGCTCCCTGGCTCAACTCTTTGCTGCTCATCGGACCTTATGATCACTCGGCTACACAGCTGACGCCTGCTGGACTGTTCCCTTACACGGTACCTCATTCTTTATCTGTTAGGCCTCAGCTCCGAACTCCTGTGTGTAGCACAACATTTTCTGTAACCAACCCTCTGTGTCCATTCATCGCCATTACCCGTCTTAGCTCTCTTGATTAACTCCTGTGATTTGTTTTATGCCTATCTCTTATGTCAATATGCCCTGTCTGTTGCTGTTTAGGTTATTTGTTATTGTTCTATTTCACTGTAGAGTCCCCAGTCCCGCTCAACATGCCTCAGATAGCTCCTTTGTCCCAGCCCCCACACACACGGAGACCTCACCTGGCTTAACTGGTGCCTCCAGAGATGCAACCTCTCTCATCGTTACCCAACGCCTAGGTTTACCTCCACTGAATTCACATCCTACAATATCCTTGTCTGTACATTATAGCCTCAAACTATTATACCGCGCCCAGAAATCTGCTCCTTTTATTCTCTGTACCCAACGAACTAGACGACCAGTTCTTAAAGCCTTTAGCCGTACCCTTATCCTACTCCACCTCTGTTCCTCTGGTGATGTAGAGTTAAACCCAGGCCCTGTAGCCCCCAGTACCACACCTATTCCCCAGGCGCTCTCATTTGTTGACTTCTGTAACCGTAAAAGCCTTGGTTTCATGCATGTTAACATCAGAAGCCTCCTCCCTAAGTTTGATTTATTCACTGCTTTAGCACACTCCGCCAACCCTGATGTCCTAGCCGTGTCTGAATCCTGGCTTAGGAAGGCCACCAAAAATTCTGAAATGTCCATCCACAACTACAACATTTCCCGTCAAGATAGAACTGCCGAAGGAGGCGGAGTTGCAATCTACTGCAGAGAGAGCCTGCAGAGTTCTGTCATACTATCCAGGTCTGTGCCCAAACAGTTTGAGCATCTACTTCTGAAAATCCACCTTTCCAGAAATAAGTCTCTCACTGTTTGCCGCTTGTTACAGACCCCCCTCAGACCCCCCTCAGCCCCCAGCTGTGACATAAACTGGGATATGCTTAACACCCCGGTCGTCCTACAATCTAAGCTAGATGCTCTCAATCTCACACAAATGATCAGGGAACCAACCAGGTACAACCCTAAATCCGTAAACATGGGCACCCTCATAGATGTCATCCTGACTAACTTGCCCTATAAATACACCTCTGCTGTCTTCAACCAGGATCTCAGCCAGATCACTGCCTCATTGCCTGCGTCCGTAATGGTTCCGCGGTTAAACGACCACCCCTTATCACTGTCAAACGCTACCTAAAACACTTCAGCGAGCAGGCCTTTCTAATCGATCTGGCCCGGGTATCCTGGAAGGATATTGACCTCATCCCGTCAGTAGAGGATGCCTGGTTGTTCTTTAAAAGTGGTTTCTTCACCATCTTATATAAGCATGCCCCATTCAAAAGATTTAGAACTAAGAACAGATATAGCCCTTGGTTCAGTCCAGACTTGACTGCCCTTGACCAACACAAAAACATCCTGTGGCATACTGCATTAGCATCGAATAGCCCCCGCGATATGCAACTTTTCAGAAAATTGCATCCTGTAGCACTAATTCCAAAAGGTTCTGGGACACTGTAAAGTCCATGGAGAGCACCTCCTCCCAGCTGCCCACTGCACTGAGGCTAGGAAACACTGTCACCAACAATAAATCTACAATAACCGAGAATTTCAATAAGCATTTTGCTACGGCTGCCCATGCTTTCCACCTGGCTACCCACACCCCGGCCAACAACTCTGCACAAATATGCTGGGCTAGACAATCTGGACCCTTTCTTTCTAAAATTATCTGCAGCAATTGTTGCAACCCATATTACTAGCCTGTTCAACCTGTCTTTTGTGTCGTCTGAGATCCCTAGAGATTGGAAAGCTTCCACGGTCATCCCACTCTTCAAAGGGGAAGACACTCTAGACCCAATACCTCAGCCACGCTCAAGGTCCTTAACGATATCATAACCGCCATTGATAAAAGACAGTATTGTGCAGCTGTCTTTATTGACCTGGCCAATAGCCTTGGTTTCTCAAATGACTGCCTCGCCTGGTTCACCAACTACTTCTCAGATAGAGTTCAGTGTGTCAAATCGGAGGGCCTGTTGTCCGGACCTCTGGCAGTCTCTATGGGGGTGCCACAGGTTTCAATTCTTGGGCCAACCCTATTCTCTGTATATATCAATGATGTCGCTCTTGCTGCTGGTAACTCTCTGATCCACCTCTACGCAGACGACACCATTCTGTATACATCTGGCCCTTCTTTGGACACTGTGTTAACTAACCTCCAAACAAGCTCGAAATGCCATACAACACTCCTTCCGTGGCCTCCAACTGCTTTTAAATGCTAGTAAAACTAAATGCATGCTCTTCAATCGAACGCTGCCTGCACCTGCCAGCCTGACTATCATCTCCACTCTCGACGGGTCTGACTTAGAATATGTGGACTCCTACAAATACCTAGGTGTCTGGTTAGACTGTAAACTCTCCTTCCAGACTCGCATTAAGCATCTCCAATCCAAAATTTAACCTAGAATCTATTTCGCAAAAAGCCTCCTTCACTCATGCAGCCAAACATGCCCTTGTAAAACTGACTATCCTACCGATCCTTGACTTCTGCGATGTAATTTACAAAATAGCCTCCAACACTCTACTCAGCAAATTGGATATAGTCTATCACAGTGCCATCCATTTTGTTACCAAAGCCCCATATATTACCCACTGCGACCTGTACGCTTTCGTTGTCTGTCCCTCACTACATATTAGTCACCAAACCCACAGGCTCCAGGTCATCTATAAGTCTTTGCCAGGTAAATCCACGCCTTATCTCAGCTCGCTGGTCACCAGAGCAACACCCATCCGTAGCATGCGCTCCAGCAGGTATATTTCACTGGTCATCCCCAAAGCCAACAACTCCTTTGGCCGCCATTCCTTCCACTTCTCTGCTGCCAACGACTGGAACAAATTGCAAAAGTCCTTGAAGCTGGAGACTACCATCTCCCTCAATAACTTTAAGCATCAGCTATCAGACCAGCTTACCGATCACTGCACCTGTACACAGTCCATCTGTAAATAGCCCACCTTACTACCTCATCCCAATATTGTTATTTTTGCTCATTTGCACCCCAGTATCTCTATTTGCACATCGTCATCTGCACATCTATCACTCCAGTTAATACTAAATTGTAATTATTTCGACACTATGGCCTATTTATTGCCTTACCTTCCTATTCTTACTACATTGGCCACACTGTACATGGATTCTCTATTGTGTTATTGACTGTATGTTTGTTTATCCCATGTGTAACTCTGTGTTGTTGTTTTTGTCGCACTGCTTTGCTTTGTCTTGGCCAGGTCGCAGTTGTAAATGAGAACTTGTTCTCAACTGGCCTACCTGGTTAAATAAAGGTTAAATAAATAAAAAGATTGAGAGAGAAGTCTCGTCAACTCCCCTGTTGCTATCTCTCATAGTACCATTGCAAAATACAATTTCATTCTATCATTTATCATATGAGTTTATCATAGTAAACACCAAGTGTGATATCAATTTGATGTGCAATTGATGTGATGGAAATTGAAATTGCCCATAGACGCTGAAGCTACATTTTGGCTTGTTTGGCTTGTTAAGGTTAGGATTTCAGGAGGGTAAGCTGATATAGTAGATCTATGCCTAGGGCCAACTTTATCCTTTGATTATTACCATATCCTGGAGGTCATTGGGAGATCATTGCATCACTTTGAGGCAGTACTAATCACACCCAGATGCTGTAGATGAGTGAGGCGATCCAGAGCAGTGTGATCAGTGATGAACTTCCAAACTGAGCTGGGAGAAGCAGACCAACATCAGGCAGGCAGAGCTGCCGTAATTACATAACACTGGTGCAATGCAGGACAAATTATATTTCTTGATGTGAGTAACGAAGCAAGGCACGATGGCCAGGGGTGGAGTGGAGGGGGCTCTGATTAGCCTTATATCCAGTGATGGGGGTGTGTGTGGAGGTGGATGGGGCTGGTCTGGTCATAGAACAGAGAGTGAGTGGTGATGGGCTGCAAGCCAGGTGAAGTAGGCTCAGAGCTGGCTATAGCCAGGGATGTATTAAGGTTGGAGTGCCCTGACACCTCACACTGACACGGCACGATAAACAATGGATGTGCCCTCTGTCACCCCAACTGTGATCGAGATTCAGATTGGCAACAACTCACACTTTCAACTGGTACTCTGAGTTAGAGGGGGAGTAAGTCTTACAGAGAGGCAGCAGCAAATGTTAGTTAGCTGCAGCTGGTGGTACTGTAGTGAAGATTGCCTGCAGTCATAGCCCATTGATATTTAAACAGCTTCCCATCTGTACCTGCTCCAGGGAGAGGCAGTTATTAAAACGGAGAAACAGATAATAGCATCAACAACAGCCAGAGTACTGCAAACCAGATATTCTGCAGCATGGTGCCTGGTGATCATATGAATGTGTTTTATCACTTGCTAAAGTCAGTGAATCTACAGTGCATTCGGAAAGTATTCAGACCCCTTGACTTTTTGCACATTTTGTTACAGACTTATTCTAAAATGGATTACCCCTATACACAATACTCCATAAGGACAAATAACTGTTTTTTTGAAATGTTAGCAAATGTATAAGTATAAAAACAGAAAATATACAATTACATAAGTATTCAGATCCTTTACTCAGTACTTTGGGTATGATGCTACAAGCTTGGCACATCTGTATTTGGGGAGTTTCTCCCATTTTCTGCAGATCCTCTGTCAGGTTGGATGGGGAGTGTCGCTGCACAGCTATTTTCAGGTCTCTCCAGAGATGTTCGAGTCCGGGCTCCGGACTCAGCCACTTGTCCCAAAGCCACTCCTGCGTTGTCTTGGCTGTGTGCTCGTTGTCCTGTTGGAAGGTGAACCTTGGCCCCATTCTGAGGTCCTGAGCGCTCTGGAGCGAGGATCTCTCTGTACTTTTCTCTGTTCATCTTTCCCTTGATGCCGACTAGTCTCCCAGTCCCTGCCGCAAAAAAAGCCCACACCCCACCACCATGCTTCACTGTAGGGATGGTTTTGGCCAGGTGATGAGCGGTGCCTGGTTTCTTCCAGACGTGACACTTGGCAGAGAATCTTGTTTCTCATGGTCTGAGAGTCCTTTAGGTGCCTTTTGGCAAACTCCAAGAGGGCTGTCGTGCCTTTTACTGAGTAGTCCACAGACAAACTCTGGAGCTCTGTCAGAGTGACCATCTGATTCTTGGACACCTCCCTGACCGATGCCCTTCTCCCCCAATTACTCAGTTTGGTCAGGCGGCCATTTAAGAATGATATAGGCATTGTGTTCTTGGGGACCTTCAATGCTGCAGAAATGTTTTGGTACCCTTCTCCAGATCTGTGCCTCGACACAATCCTGTCTCGGAGCTCTAAGGACAATTCCTTCGACCTCATGGCTTGGTTTTGAAATGCACTGTCAACTGTGTGACCTTATATAGACAGGTGTGTGCCTTTCCAAATGATGTCCAATCAATTGAATTTACCACACGTGGACTCCAATCAAGTTGTAGAAAAATCTAAAGGATGATCAATGGAAACAGGATGCACCTGAGCTAAATTTCGAGTCTCATACCAAAGGGTCTGAATTCTTATGTAAAAAAGGTATTTCTGTTTGTTATTTTTTATACATTTGCAAACATTTCTAAAAACCTATTTTTTAAATTTAGAATAAGGCTGCAACGTAACAAAATTTGCAAAAAGTCCAGAGGTCTAAATGCTTTCCGAATGCACTCTTTGTAATGCGTACTTAAATCTGTAACCAACCTTGTTAGCCAGCTGAACTAAAGGCAAGGCATGATCATCTTTGGGATCATTGTGATGGTGTGGTGTGCTATGAAAATTATTAAAGTGTGAGTGACCTTTAATTCCTTTTGGTGCTAAAATTAACATTCCATTCAAATGTGAATTCGTTCTTCCTAACGGTTTCAGTGACAGGGATTTTTAACAGTGGAATAGGCTTCTTGTTGATCTGCACCTGATGCAACATTTTAATATTGAGATGCTCAAACACATCAACCAGCGCTTAATTCAACCAAAGCCCACATTAGATTTTGTGTATCTAATCACCAATGTATAATTTGATGGGAAAATGACTTAACCTTTAGTGAAATGCCACCTCATCACAGGCTATGAATGACAAGGAGGGCAAACGGGGGCCTTGGCATTTCAACGGCTACCCGTTTGACGGACAGCTTGCCAAGATAGCCCAACTACATCTCACCCTCTGTCTAGGGCCTGATGGACAGAGAATAGAGGGTGCTTCACTTTTCACTCAAATGTTCACATTCCTGTTGTATTTCCATATGATTACTTTGATAGATTTGGCAGCCCCTCATTTCTGTCAATAAGTCAACAACACCACCTCTATTTGCGACTGAGAACTGAGCAGTGAGATGGAAGGAATATTTCTGTGAGTAAATGACAGAAAAAGCAGTTAAAGACTCACTGTCTCATTACCTATGTAATTTGATTGGCATTCTATTGTTTTCCAAGTAGACATATTGGAGGTTGTTATCCGATGTTCTCTCAGCTATTGATCTTGAGATAAATGAAGAAAAGGACTTAGCTAAATGTCAGCACACATGAAATCAATAGCCACATTCAAGGACTATATAATCCTGGCATCCATTTCCGCTCCAAGCATAGGAATCCATAATGTTCTGTTTTGTTGTGTTAGCAGAAGTAATGGGTGGGAAATCGATACAGTTACATATCGCAATATTACTTTGGTTGATATTATATTGATACTTTGACTGTATATATGCACTGTATTTATTTAAATTTTTCCTACATAACGTTACTAGCGTTAGTAGGTTGTACCTGCGCCAAAACACAGGTATTTTTCATCCTATATCTTAACATGTTTTCAGCACTTTTATTTCCATGACTGATCAAAACAAATTATTATGGTTTTCTCTCAGTGCAGCTGACATACACTGTGTGTACAAAACATTAGGAACACCTTCCTAATATTGCGTTGCACCCTCTTTGGAGCTATGTTTACCCACTGTGACCTTTCTCTCTTCTACCATACCCCCCACCCCCCCCCACACACCCTCACGCCTTCTCTCTGTCTCTCTCTGTCTCGGTACCCACCACCGTGGCCTTTCCCTATCTCCCCTGTATGTCTGTAGTGTGGCAGGCTGCAGGATTGCTTGTGACAGCTTACCAGTGTTCAGTAGAGCAGGGGGAACAGCCCTAACTCTGGGACCATCGTTACGTAGCAAAACCCCAGACAGACAGAGATGCTAGATGAGATAGGGTCCTGTTTGGATGATGGTGTGTGTGCGTTAGTGATGCGCAGGTCAGCTGTTTGTTCTCCCGCACCAGCCCGCAATTGCTAATAACCCATCCACAACCACCCGACTATATGTGATAAAGTGAAAATCTGAGGCCCGCACCCAATCTTAACCTGCAAATAGAAAAAAAAGCTGTACTGTCAGAGATGGCAGAACGATTTTCAAGATGGGCCTATGTTTCTGCTTTTAATTTTAATTTTAATTTTGCTAAGCTAAGTCTATAATTAGATACATACATTCTTCTGTCATTACTTGTTGCCCCAGAATTAAGCAATAACACCTGAGGGGGAGTGGTATATGGCTAATATATTAAGGCTAAGGGCTGTTCTTACACTCTTACAAAAAAAGGCTTCCCCATAGGAGAACCCTTTGAAGAACCCTTTTTGGTTCCAGGCAGAACTATTTTGGGTTCCATGTAAAACCCTCTGTGTAAAGGGCTCTACATGGAACTCAAAAAGTTTCTGCCTGGAACCAAAAAGGTTCTGCCTGGAACCAAAAAGGGTTCTTCAAAGGGTTCTCCTATGGGGACAGCCGAAGAACCCTTTTAGGTTACAGATAGCAGCTTTACTTCTAAGAGTGTAGGCACGACGCAACGCAGAGCGCCTCACTATCATCACACATAACATAGCCGGCACTGCTATTATCCTCTTTTACCACTTTTACCAAACATTAGGCTACTGTTCTGGCCCTCCGTTCTCTTTATATTCAACTCTCCATTTCGCAGCTTTTCTCTTATTGAATTAAACTCTGACATTGTCATTTTTGCCTCAGTGGATCGACATTTAACTTTTTCTGCCCAAGTTCCCAAAAGCATTTGACAATTGCTGTGTATTTGGGAAGCATATAGTTAGGCCCTCAGACATAGTCATACGCTACGCACTAATGCCAGATAAAAATAACGAAAGAAAAACCTCAATGTAGCTTATAGATATGAATTGCACAAGAATTATACATTTTTAGATTTTTTATGCATTGTTTTCTCCTTAATTAACCCGCCCGCCACCCGCACGCCATTCATCCACACAATATTTCATGACCCTAAACCCACCCGCACCGCGGATATAACCACAGGGATTGCGAGTTATGAGTCAGCTTGCCCATCACTAGAGTGCGTTGATAAAACAATTATTACAGTATACACAGTAAACTATGTATTATTTCACCCTAGTCAAAGGAAAGAAATTTCTCTATTTGGTTACCGCCCAAATGAACCCCTTACCTCCTCCTCTCCCCCCTTCCACTCCTTCCCCTCTCACTGACGGGTGGTTGATAGAGAGGGTTTGTGGAGTGTGAGAGGCGCTTTGACTCCTGGCAAGAGTTGAGAGACTGCTTACGTGTGTGTTGGGCCGGATGTGTGTAAGAGGCACGACCGATTCCTGTTTTTCAGACCGCAGCAATTGGCTCATAGCCAGGATGATGGTTTTAATGCTCACACACACACCCACTCACATACTCAGAATGGGCTAACCCTGACCTCAACCCAGCATCACTCACACACACACACACACACACACACACACACACACACACACACACACACACACACACACACACACACATTTTCCTACACACTCACACACACACTCGCACACACACTCACACACACAGATGTCTGCATTGTATAGCATACACTGAGTATACCAAACATTAGGAATATTGAGTTGAACCCCCTTTTGCCTCAGAACAGCCTCAATTCTTTGGGGCATGGACTCAAGGTGTCGAAAATGTCCCACAGGGATGCTGGCCCATGTTGACTCCAATGCTTTGCACAGTTGTGTCAAGTTGGCTGGATGTCCTTTGGGTGCTGGACCATTCTTGATACACACGGGAAACTGCTCAGCATGAAAAACCCAGCAGCGTTGCAGTTCCACTCAAACCGGTGCACCTGGCACCAAATACTATACCCCGTTCAAAGGCACATAAATATATTGTCTTGCCCATTCACTCTCTGAATGGCACACATACACAATCCATGTCTCAATTGTCTCAAGGCTCCCCTTACACTGATTTGAAGTGGATTTAAGTGACATCAATATGAGATCATACCCTTCACCTGGATTCACCTGGTCAGTCTGTCATGGAAAAGGTATTCCTAGTGTTTTGTACCCTCAGTGAATGTTACATGTTCATTGTTGAACACACTGTCCTGTTTCACTATTATTTTGTTCTATTTTCACTTAAGATAAGTGTAATACCTAAACTCAAGAGTATGTAAGAACATTTTCGTCAGGGGGTTGAGATTAGTTGCAGTATTGTAATGAGTATAGATACAGTGTTGGATAACTGTCAGGAGAGTTATCATTGCAGAGGGAAAATGTTTCTCTTCGCTGCATGGCAGAATGAGTAGAATTGCATGAAATGTATTATAAAATTGCAAAATCTTCTCTCCGCCTTGTGTAGAATTTATACAACTCCAACAAAATGTAACTTAGGGCCCCCAAAAGGCTAGGGATGGCTCTGATTGCATGTGTTGGTATGAATGTGGATATGCAGACCCATGGGTCACTGTGGTCCTTCATGATGAGTGACCCTCACCCCCATCAATGTTGCCCATTCCTAACCTAGGCATACAGACACAGAAACATGAGCCAGCATTAGTTCTACAGTCTGAAATGTCATGGTTCAATGATGTGTCGGCACAGTGAGAGAAAGTGAGAGAGAGAGAAGGAAAGGAGAAAAAGAGAGAGAAGGAAAGGAGAAAAAGAGAGAGAAGGAAAGGAGAGAAAGAATGGAAGGAGAGAAAGAGTGAGAGAAGGGAAGGAGAGAGAAGGGAAGGAGAGAGAGAGAATGGAAGGAGAGAGAGAGAAGGGAAGGAGAGAAAGAGAGAGAGAATGGAAGGAGAGAAAGAGAGAATGGAAGGAGAGAAAGAGAAAGATAATGGAAGGAGAGAAAGAGAGAGAGAATGGAAGGAGAGAAAGAGAGAGAGCAGGGAAGGTGAGAAAGAGAGAGAAGGAAAGGAGAGAAAGAATGGAAGGAGAGAAAGAGTGAGAGAAGGGAAGGTGAGAAAGAGAGAGAAGGAAAGGAGAGATAGAATGGAAGGAGAGAAAGAGTGAGAGAAGGGAAGGAGAGAGACGGGAAGGAGAGAAAGAGAGAGAGAATGGAAGGAGAGAGAGAGAAGGGAAGGAGAGAAAGAGAGAAAGAGAGAGAGAATGGAAGGAGAGAGAGAGAGAAGGGAAGGAGAGGAAGACAGAGAGAGAAGGGAAGGAGAGAAAGAGAGAAGGGAAGGAGAGAAAGAGAGAGAGATGGGAAGGAGAGAGAGAGAGAGAGAGAATGGAAGGAGATAGAGGAGCGAGAGAAAGTTGGGGGAGGGATAGAGAGAGTGGGAAACATAGTGAGATAGAGAAAATAAATGATAGAAAAGCACCAACACAGAGAAGCCCCAGACTAGAAGCCCCAGACTGGATGGAGAAGGAAAAGGGAGGAGCTAGAGAAAGATAGAGGGGTGTTGATTGAGGGACAGAGACCGAGAAAGAGAGAGAAGAGGGAGGCAGAGTGAGAGACGTTTTGTTATAGTGTTCATGTTAATAATGTACATTTGGGAAATTAAAGATGTCACCACCTCTCTGAGAAGAAATCTGTGTGTGTGTTTATGTGCGTGCATGCGGTATACTGGTTTTTACCTCACTGCAGTGCCACAGGTTGACAAGCTGCCTCTGAGGAGGCTTGTACTAATGCACGCACACACACAAACAGGTCAGCAAAACCAAGCCTCAGAGGACTGGAAAGCTTCTCTCCTCTCTTCTCCTCTCCTCCTCTTCCTCCTGAATGAAGGCTGAGCTGTGTGCGCTAAGAGGATCAATAGGTTTAGCTCACTGTACACAGAAGGAGCACTCACACACCTAACAGGGTCAGGACATCCCTAAGACTGACTAGGGAGGGAGGGAGGGAGGGCATTTGGGCGGGGGCGAGAGAGAGAGAGAGAGAGAGAGAGAGAGAGAGAGAGAGAGAGAGCGCAGGAAGAGAGCGCAGGAAGAGAGCGCAGTGCTTCACACATTTTTTCACCCTTATACCTTATTCCTTCTTCCCTGGGAGCTCATGGGGACATGCAGAATCTAGAAAGAGAGAGAGAGACAGAGATAGATTGAGAGAGAAAGAGAGAGTAACATGCTCTGTCACGCCAGCGTCGACTGTTCCTACTCCAACCGTCTTCCCTGGCTGTCAGGAAAAGGAATGTTTTCCGGAGAGATGAATCCCTGAACCCGTTCACCATGAGGATGTGGGACAGCGATTTCCAGGTCCTCGCCGGAAGAATCCCTCGGAAAAAAGAGCAGCCGCCTGAGAAACTAGTAGCTGATCCTGTGTGGACTCCCGGGTCACAGCGCTGAGGACTCGCGTTTACACCGCTGAAGGATTGCATGCACCAAACTGCATTTGTTTATCCAAGCTTGGGTGGCCTTGCAGTATGTAGCCTATTCATATCCTATCTACTGACTAAATGATGTGGTGGCACATCACAGGAATTACTATTATTACTATGGTGTAGGGCAGTGTAAGGGTCATGCAGACATGATGTTGTTTTGGAAGTGGTTGCAGTGCGTGGAGGGCAGTGTGTGTAGATAGAGAGTGTTACAGGTTAGAGGAAAGATTCAGTACACAGCTCCATGAAGCCTGGACTCTGCCACGGGGTGCGGGAGAGGACTATGATGCACTTCAGCAACATCCCTTTCAGGAGGCACTCATGGATATGGTGAGTGTGTGTGTATGTGTGTTTCTGTTTGTGTGCTCGTGTGTGTCCGACATGGCAGCAACAGTAGTGGACATGAGTTCAGCTGCTCTTTTCCATCAAAACTAAAGCGTGTTCTCCTTTTTCCTTTGTTTTCCTACTGTTCTGTACTGTATTTATGTTCCAGGGTGGTTAGTACTTCCGACAGGCAGCCCAGCCCAGTTCAGCCCAGGCCCAGGTCTTCTCTGGGAGATTTACTGTTCAATGGGCCACATATTTCCTGCCGTTTTCTCCCACAATAAACTCTTGAGTTGTTCCATAAACAATAGTCTAAATCAGACATAAACCGCAGCAGCAGGCAGCCATAGAGCTTTCAGAGCTTTTATTAAGCTCATGGAGCTGGCAAGCCCAGGACAGTGGAGGCTCATGGAGCTGGCTAGCCCAGGACAGTGGAGGCTCATGGAGCTGGCTAGCCCAGGACAGTGGAGGCTCATGGAGCTGGCTAGCCATGGCTCCCTGCTTTAGATTCCTCCTCTGCCATTTTCATCAGCGAGTTAAATAGACACTCCTTTTGGGGATGTGTCTTTCTCAAAGCCATGAAGTGATGTACTGCTGTTACTGCTGTTCACCATTTCCTTGCTGCTTCCCATCTTCAAATGTTCTGTTATTAGAGCTAGTCATATAACAGTGTCTCAATATTTTGACCATAATAGTCTCTGTCACATTATTGACCCATTCCTCAACTCTCCTGCTTCCTTCCTGACCAGCAATAACATGCAGCGTGTACAGTACAGTCCTTAAGACAGCCAGAAAGACAGACAGCCTTCTGCTTATGGTTGCTTGCAGTACTTGAAGCATGCAATGACAGAAGTGTCTGGAGGGTGAGCTCAAATGTCACGCTGGCTGTAGCGCATACTGTGCAGATTCATCGAAATTACTTTGCTGCTCTACATCTGTTCAGCCAAGCATTGTCTCAGGTCAGGAAAACTCAATATAAGACAATATAATTATGATATAACACATTTTATGTTTCAGAGGTTTTAGCATTGGTCAGGTCACATGGTCGGGAGGTCTTGCCCCAACCCATTGTTTACTTTATCAGTATTAGATTAGAGGCGGTGAAGGGATGCCATGAGACTGTGACCTTTAAAGAGGCCAGACCAGAGGCTATGGCTGTATAGGGGAACATCATGTTTCTAGCTTATCCAGTGGTAGCTACAAACAGAAACCACAACGAGATTTTCTCTTTCTCTTTCTCTTTTTCTCTCTCTCTCTCTCTCTCTCTCTCTCTCTCTCTCTCTCTCTCTCTCTCTCTCTCTCTCCCTCTCTCCCTCTCTCTCTTTTCTCTCTCTCTCTCTCTCTCTCTTTTTCTCTCTCATTCTCTCTCTCATTCTCTCTTTCTAACATACACAGGCTTAGCATTGCTGCTGCAGGTTATTCTTTGTTATTGCTAGGTAAAGTCACACTTATTCAAACTTGAAATGGATCTGTCAAACTGAAATGTGACATCATAGTGTTACTGAGACTCTTCTGGTATTTACCATGAAATGCTCTATTTTGTGAGGGTAACTTTGTAGGAGATTGACATTGTGTGAATTGCTGTGTTGCGGATTCTTAAATGCCCAGTGCGCTATGAAGGGAATAGGGTGCCATTTGGGACATATACTATGTAGGGGAGTTATGTAAGGATGCTTAAGCCTTTAATTGAGGAAATAAGTGATGCTCAGTAGTTATTATAGAGATTGAATGGCTTAGTTTCAGCAGGCTGCTATTAATGTATGGTAATAATGTATTATATTAATGGTGATAATTGGTTAGATCGTCTGAATGGGTAATCATTCCTTAGAATTCCAGGATAAAAGTATATGTTCCAATATAGTACAAATATATAGAGTACAGACTTCCAGTTTAGTATACGTGTGTGTTTGTTTTCAATCATGTGTTTTCCATTTTATGGGTAGTCTCAGTGGTTTGATGGGATATAGCAGCCAGATTAAATGACAATGTTAATAAAACAACACGTCCACGTTGTCAAGGTTGTCTGAACACAGGCTTGTTTCTGTTTCCTTTAGAGATGAGCTGTCGGAACCCATTTTGGCAGTCTGTCTTTTTGCTGCAGAGGGACCTAGCCCTGTTTCAATCCCCATAGAACAGGAACAGGAATGCGCCATCCATCCCCTACAGTGTGTTTGTGTGGACCAGGAGTCCCCACAAGAATAGTAAACAACCAAAAATGTTGTTGGTCCCAACGAGGTCAAATGCTATTTCTAGGGGGTTTAGTGTTAGGGTTGGAATTAGGTTTAGGGTTAGGAGATAGGGTTAGTGCTACGACCTAGGGTTAGTTTTAGGGTTAGGGTACGGGTACGGTTTAGAGTTAAGGTTATGTTTTAGGGAAAATAGGATTTGGAATGGGACTGAATTGTATGTCCCCACAAGGTTAGCTGCGCAAGACTGTGTGTGTGTGTGTGTGTGTGTGTGTGTGTGTGTGTGTGTGTGTGTGTGTGTGTGTGTGTGTGTGTGTGTACAGAGGAGCTTTCAGATGGATGTATATTATTTATCAGTATAGTCTTAATAATGGACAAGCCTTTCGTCCGTCGGACTGCCAGATGGTGAAACGTGATTCATCACTCTAGAAAACGCATTTCCACTGCTCCAGAGTCCAATGGCAGCGAGCTTTACACCACTCCAGCCAACGCTTGGCATTGCGCATAGTGATCTTAGGCTTGTGCGTGTTAGGCTATGAAAATGTGCTATGCGTTACAATAGAGTATATATCTATTTGGAAGCCCCATGGCTCCTGGTCCTCATTGATACAGTTGGGCATTAGGAGCCCAGATGCCAGACTAAATATATCACTTACCTCATGACAACAAAGCCTCACCTGGGGAGAGAGAGGCTGAGTGGCTGTTACATAAACCCATTTCGACTTGGATTTGGCACTCAGCAGGCACACACGCACACACACACACACACACAAACACACATACACACATACGTAGCCCCCCAGCTTCCTCTGATTCTTCCTCTACTCCTCAAACCTGTAGACGGGAAGTGCTGTCTTTGTCAACAGAGGAAGCTGGGTTTAGAGCGATAGTTTGGCAGTTAGATAGTCAAGACTTTACAGCTCTTATTGAAGGGATTAATATGTGGCTTAGTTTAGTTTAGTGTTAGGTTGGCAGACTCACTTTTAGTTGGTCACAAACACATTTGTCACCATAGTGATTTGCAGGGTTGGATCTCAGAGTCCTAGTGACTGCTCTTGTCTGCCTCTTGTCGATTTTCAATATGATTACATGGATACTTACAGAAACAGCAGTCGTTTCAGGAACAGAGTTCATGTGGGAGTAATAACATACTGTAGCTGGCACTGACAATTTGACTTTTTTGTAGCTTAACGCTATGAATCCGCTATTTGTCTGTCATTTTGTCAGTCCTTACCTTATCTTTTCAGTGGATTTCATATCTTTACATTGCTTTCATATCTTTATAAATATTATGTTTTCTTCCTGCATCACTATTTGTCATTTAATGTTATATTACCATGTTTGTGTGCTTGGTTCTGAGCACTTTGGTTCTGAGCACTAATAATGATAATAAAATAAACGTTATATGTGGATTTCTATTTACAGAAATAGGATTGAAATAAGCAGAAATGTAACAACAACTGCAGAGCACCTAAAGTAATCATATGCAGTGAACCCAATGCACTGTGGTGTGCTGAGGGAGGAGAGAAGAGAATCTATATTTAGATAGCATGGTAGGAGTTGAGAAGGAGCTCTGTGCTCTCTTTGCTCCCTGAGGTGTTGGTGCTGTGATGCCTCAATAATCAAGTAACATGTGGTAAAACTGGGAAAATTAGCTGCTGTCTTTCTCCTCTAGACCTCTCTTTCTCCGCTAGACCTCTCTTTCTCCCCTAGACCTCTCATTCTCCCCTAGACCTCTCGCTCTCCCCTAGACCTCTCGTTCTCCCCTAGACCTCTCGCTCTCCCCTAGACCTCTCGTTCTCCCCTAGACCTCTCTTTCTCTCCTGGAACTCTCTTTCTCTCCTGGAACTCTCTTTCTCTCCTGGACCTCTCTTTCTCTCTATCTCTCCTGGACCTCTCTTTCTCTCCTGGAACTCTCTTTCTCTCCTGGATCTCTCTTTCTCTCCTGGACCTCTCTTTCTCACAGAGAACTCTATTTCTCTCCTGGACCTCTCTTTCTCTCCTGGACCTCTCTTTCTCTCCTGGACATCTCTTTCTCTCCTAGAATTATTTCTCTCCTGGACCTCTTTTTCTCTCCTGGACCTTTCTTTCTCTCATAGAGGTCTTTTTTTCCCCATAAAGTTCTGTACAGGATCAGATAGTGTAAACTCAAACTTAGATTACTTTCCTGACTTTCAGTTACTTTACTGCTACCGAGGTGGAGGTTTAGAAAATTGGCTTTTGGAGACGTCTGAGCTCTGCAGAATCACAGCCTTCTGGAGGCAAAGCCATCTCTCAGTGAAACCATAGGACCAGCAGAGATGAGGGAGGGAGGGAGGGAGGGTGGGAGAGAGGGAGAGAGGGAGAGAGGGAGAGAGGGAGAGAGAGAGAGAGACTGAATTTGTGTGTGTAAGTGTGTGTGTTAAATGCTGCATCGTCGCTCTCCCACAGCATCAATCTCTGTCATCCTGTCGTGCTACTTGTGACACACAGATGTTTATTAAGGTGGGCTCTATACAGCCAGACTGGGGGGGGGGGTCAGTCTGCTGCAAAGCTCTGTGGGCGTCTGTAGACACAGCTTGTTGGAGAAATGTTTGTGCGTGTGTGTGCGTGCGCATGTGTGTGTGCGTGCGTGTAGTTATGTTCTTTGGAAAATTACAGCTGTTGGATAGGAAGTGGATACATATATTTCTCTGTTATATTGGTCACTTTTTGCAATTTCTACACAATAAAGGTATTTCTTTGTATTTAGTTGGTATTTACACATTCATAGCTTGTTTTGTGTCTTTTGGTAGAGCAGTGTTTCTTAATGGGGAATGAGTCAGTCAGTCAGACAGTCAGTCAGTCAAAGCTGGCCTTAGTGTTCTTACCAGATGTGAGGCTCCTCATGTTCAGGATGTGCTGTACTCTCCTCCTCTGCCCTCGTTCCTTCACACAAACACACACACACACACACACACACACACACACACACACACACACACACACACACACACACACACACACACACACACACACACACACACACACACACACACACACACACAGCTTCAATGCTCAGTATATTGTCCATAAAGGTGACTTTATCTTTACAAAGACACCATAGACCCCATGCAGTATTTGACTGTCATTTTCAGAACAATTGTTTTGTGTACCTTCTAAATAGCTGTCAAAGACCAGTTGAAAAACTAGATTGAAAAGGGTTTTTATTGTAATAATTTTGTTAAAATATAGTCTCTGTACTTACTACTAAGATGTACACAGCCATCCTCGCAAAGAGAGCCTCTGCATAGCCCCAACACTCACATCCATTTCATTTAATTCCCTCTGCTCTGTTTCCCCTGTATCCCCAGTATAAGCTGTAAGATAGAACATTCAATCTTCTGTATCTCTCTGGAACATTCGGAACACGACAGTCAGATCAATTTAAATGCAACTCTGGTGTCAAATCTGTCAGAGGGGAGAAAGGGTGGCCGCAGGTGGTTCATGACTAAACTCGCCATAAATCAGATCTATCTTTTCTATCTCTGTGTCGGAACGGTTGAACCTCTCAGAGTAGGGATACAGCAGGCTAGCAGCATGTCATCTAACAGCATGGCACCTGCCCTCATAGACGGAGGGACTAGAGATACACAGTTCCAAATACAAATATGAGCAGAAATAGCGATGAAGCAGTCCTGGTTCTTCCTTTAGCCAGCCTTACAGTAGAGCTGCTACGGTCTAGTTGTCAGGGAACTGTTCATATCATTAGTGAGTGTGAGGTCAGAGAGCTGGTCCCGTGTCCATGCCTATGACACCATGTCTACGGCACCAAGCTATAGTCCCTGTCCTTCAGGGGTAGGATGCTTACTTGTTTGTGCATTTAGGGAACAGAAGGGAACTTTCAGCTGTCTGTATTGTCATATTGTTTCTATCCCGTGCCCTGAGTGTGACATCCCTATGCTAATCATACTTGCAGAACCTCAGGAGGATCAAAATGTTGATGAGAACAGCAACATTAGAGGCCTACTGCTGATTTATGATCAGTATGATGACAACAATGGACGGAGTAGCTTACCTTGGCTTACCCTCAGAGAGGGAGTTCCCCACATGCACACAATATAGTCTAGACCGGATATTCCCATATTACAGCACCAGAGGGCTAATACCCTATTGCTAATCCAGAAGGGGGAACCCACAAGGGCACGAATAGAAGGAACTTGTTGGAATTCAAATGGAGGAGCTTAGTGCTTACAATTGTGTGTACCAAATAATTTCAGGGGTGAAGATAGGATCTTGCTGGGGAATGGAAGGAACTTACAGACCCCCATAACAGGTGGTCAAAGTCAGAAAATAGACTTATTTTGCTATGGGCTATGTGTTGGTGGTGGTCCCAGTGTTAAGAGTGAAGGAACTAAGTTGACATATAGTGTACTCAATCAATCATATGTATTTATAAAGCCCTTTTTACATCAGCCAATGTCACAAAGTGCTATACAGAAACCCAGCCTAAAACCCCAAACAGCAAGCAATGCAGATGTAGAAGCACGGTGGCTAGGAAAAACTCCTTAGAAAGGCAAAAACCTAGGAAGAAACCTAGAGAGGAACCAGGCTCTGAGGGGTGGCCAGTCCTCTTCTGGCTGTGCCGGGTGGAAATTCTAACAATACATGGCCTTTCTCCAAGATGTTCAAACGTTCATAGATGACCAGCAGGTTCAAATAATAATCACAGTGGTTGTAGGGTTCTGGTCAAAAGTTGTGCACTATATAGGGAATACGGTGCCATTTGGGACGCAGGCATGTTTTGTTGGACCTGTGCCTGCTGGCTGGCCAAACCATAAACATATGGATGTGTGACACAGAATTAGGAGTTAGAACATGGGTATGACATCACAACATCTTTTATAAGGTTCTCAACTGCAGATGAAAATAGGAGCTCTGAGGATGATGACGATGTTGCTGTGTTTATGACAACGACAGAGTTAACGACGGACTATGATTACGATCACCATGGTGTCGTTGTATTATGGTCGTCATGGTGACCCATGTTCTGTTTGGAGAACAGCTTAACCTGGCTAATCTCCAGATTCCTTCGGGATCTCCGGGAATACTTGTAGCACCCCCTCACAAACCACACGCACACACACACACACACACACACACACACACACACACACACACACACACACACACACACACACACACACACACACACACACTTTGTCTGCACCTATATGCCCTCACTCACTCTCCTACCTCCCAAACACACACACTGACACCATGCCGTGATGATGTCATCAGGTTTTTAAAGAGGGATTACACTGGGATGGGTGCCAGACTAAACCTATTAGCATGTCTGTGTGTGTGTATGCGTGTGCGTGTGTGCTTTTTAGTAGGTCTGTCATTAGTCTGTCATTACTGTTGTGTCATCCATTTTTACACTTTCGATGCCATTAGCTGTGATGTGTTGAGTTGATATTGGAGTTGACCTGTAAACAGCTTACTGGTGGTCCATGTGCTCCTCCCAGAGGGACAGCGATATCGTGAAGCTGTTACCCTCCATACCATGCACTGGTTAATGAAGCTGTTAGCCTCCATACCATGCACTGGTTAATGAAGCTGTTAGCCTCCATACCATGTACTGGTTAATTAAGAAACTGCATCTGCATTTTTGAGGTAAAGCTAGTTTACACACTGTCCTTCAAATAATTTGAAAAACAACAAGGTGTGTTCAGTGTGCAGCCTACACTCTGAGGTACTACAAGGTGTGTTCAGTGTGCAGCCTACACTCTGAGGTACTACAAGGTGTGTTCAGTGTGCAGCCTACACTCTCTGAGGTTCTACAAGGTGGGGTCAGTGTGCAGCCTACACTATCTGAGGTACTACAAGGTGGGGTCAGTGTGCAGCCTACACTATCTGAGGTACTACAAGGTGGGGTCAGTGTGCAGCCTACACTATCTGAGGTACTACAAGGTGGGGTCAGTGTGCAGCCTACATAAAGGGATCAATAAGGTACCAGTGGGAGAAGAGAAAAGAAGCAGTGGTAGCCTACCGATCAGGAAATCCCAGGGCCACAGAAAACAAAGCTTTTTAATGTGATGTAACATGGAGAAAAGGTCAGTTCTCTACACACAACCTCCCTGTTGGAGTCTTCAGGCCTGCGTTAACACAGAGCATAGAGGACATCTAGGCTCAAATCAGTCCAATAGTCTCCCCCATGCAATGTCATGCATTCAGGCATGATCAATCACACACTCACACACAATCACTCGCACACCTGGTGTGTTATGCTTGTCCCGTTATCTGGAGAAGTGTGGAGAAACTTTTTGACTTGTGAGCCTCTCTGCTTTGTGAGCCTGCTGTTTTTCACACATTATTCTCTTCATCAGACTTGTTTAACTTAAGACATCTTCAGAAAATATAGATTTTGTAGATTTATATCAGATTATATTAATAGATTTATATAAATCATCATGTCTTGTAGATATAGACTTATTGAATGTTGTGAATTGTTCCATGAGGCCTACATGGATAGGTATTGTCATGACACTCTCCTGGGTGAGGATCAAAGGTGCTGACAGATAGCCAGATCCCCCCTCTCTCCCACAGGAAAGGAGTGGGTGGAGTTGGGCCGGTTTTGACACCTTAACACCTGTTCATAAATGTTGTGCCGCAAAATGGTTTCTTGCCTGCAGTATTGGGTTAGGAATTTGCTGTGTGTAGAGAGAGACTCTTGCCGCCAAAACCTTTAAAAATAAAAAAAAGTGAACATTGAAACATTATTCCTGACATATGAATGTTTGGAATGGTCAGTGGGGATCTAAAGAATAATCATGTCATATTGTTTATTATTTTGTGATGTCATTAAGGATGGTATAACTGTAACTGTGAAAGTGTACACATTCTATCTCGCAAGAGAAATGTTTTTCATATAAACTTTTGCCCCGTCAGTAACCACGCCCAAGTCGGCACAGACATTGTGTCGGCGTGATGGATGCCCCCTTTTTACCTGAATATAAAAGCCTTGGTAACTAAATGTACATTCAGAAGCGTGAGCTAAGCGTTTACAAATGGTTGAAACTCTCAGACCAGCAGACGCGAAGAAGATAAACTCACTAGACCGTAGTATTACCAGTCTGCAGCTGGCATGTGAAGTAGTCTAGAACTTTTATTAAAGACACGAGGTGGGAAGGAGAATCCCATCTCAGACATCCTTTGGTTGCATCTGAAGAATCTGTTCTAACGAACACTCGACTCCAAGACAAGCCGAGTCTCACACCGAAGTGGGATAGGACACTCAAACCCTTTTTTGAGGAGTGGTTCCAGAGAGACGACGCGTAAATACGTTGCATTTCTTTTCCGAATGGGCGGTGTTTAGGGTGCTAAGTATTCTTATTTCAGTGAGTGTAGTTTCCAAATTTATCAGCAATAAGTTAGAATCTCTATTTGTCTCTCTCTCTCTCTCTCTCTCTCTCTCTTTCTGACCCCTCCCTTTTTATAACCAAGCAGTCATGCTGTTGTTAGTCCACTAGGGACCTGTTTTCATTGTATTACGTTTCTAATTAATAACCTATATCGTGTGTGTGTGTGTGTGTGTGTGTGTGTGTGTGTGTGTGTGTGTGTTTATCTATCTATCTATCTTAACAAAATGCAAAGTGAGTGAACAGAAGAAAAACATCAATTCTAATTCTACATCAATTCAATATTTGGTGTGACCACCCTTTGCCTTCAAAACAGCATCAGTTCTTCTAGGTACACTTGCACACAGTTTTTGAAGGAACTCGGCAGGTAGGTTGGCCCAAACATCTTGGAGAACTAACCACAGTTCTTCTGTGCATTTAGGCAGCCTCAGTTGCTTCTCTCTCTTCATGTAATCCCAGACAGACTCGATGATGTTGAAATCAGGGCTCTGTGGGGGTCATACCATCAATTCCAGGACTCCTTGTTCTTCTTTACACTGAAAATAGTTCTTAATGACTTTCCCTGCCTGTACTTCTCAGCATTGAGGAGACCATTAATTCTGACCAATTCCCCAACTCCATTTGCAGAAATGCAGCCCCAAACTTGCAAGGAACCTCCACCGTGCTTCACTGTTGCCTGCAGACACTCATTCATGTGCCGCTCTCCAGCCTTTCGGCGAACAAACTGCCTTCTGCTACAGCCAAATATTTAACATTTTGACTCATCAGTCCAGAGCACCTGCTGCCATTTTTCTGCACCCCAGTTCCTGTGTTTTCGTGCATAGTTGAATCGCTTGGCCTTGTTTCCACGTCGTAGGTATGGCTTTTTGGCCGCAAGTCTTCCATGAAGGCCACTTCTGACCAGACTTCTCCGGACAGTAGATGGGTGTACCAGGGTCCCACAATTCTGAGCTGATGGCACTGCTGGACATCTTCCGGTTGTGAAGGGAAGTAAGCATGATATGTCTTTCATCTGCTGCAGTAAGTTTCCTTGGCCGACCACTGCGTCTACGGTCCTCAACATTGCTAGTTTCTTTGTGCTTCTTCAAAAGAGCTTGGACAGCACATATGGAAACCCCTGTCTGCCTTGAAATTTCTGCCTGGGAGAGACCTTGCTGATGCAGTATAACTACCTTATGTCTTGTTGCTGTGCTCAGTCTTGCCATGGTGTATGACTTTTTACAGTAAACTGTCTTCTGCAACCTCACCTTGTTAGCTGAGTTTGGCTGTTCCTCACCCAGTTGTATTCCTCCTACACAGCTGTTTCTGTTTCAGTTAATGATTGTGTTTCAGCCTACATTGAATTGATGATCATTAGCACCTGATTTGTATAATTGTTTAATCATACACCTGACTACAGTATATGTCTGCAAAATCCCTGACTTTGTGCAAGTGTACCTAGAAGAATTGGATTTAATTTAGATTTTTCTTCTGTTCACTCACTTTGCATTTAGTTCATTAATAAATATAATCTATTAACATGTCCTATTTTTGAAAGCATTCTTACTTCACAGCATTTTTTCACACCTGCCAAAAACTTTTGCACAATACTGTATATCTATATATCTTTTAGAGTTTAATTCAGGAGATTAAACAACTTATTCTGTGGTGCCCCAAATTCCTAACGAGTTAATTATTACATGATTAATTTAATTGAGTAACAATTAAACATAGTTAATTGATTCGATAAATAACAGTCATCACATTCATGAAAGTCACGTCACGTCACTCCATTCTCATTCATTCTGATCTTGTACATTCCTTGTATGGCATATAATCTCCTGTAGCTTTCTCCACATTAATGCTAGTTGACAAGCCCGGTGGTCGTACCCATTCATTTTCCCATTAAATTAGTGATCATTAAACCTGCGGCTGTCTCCTAGCAACTGAGGCCTGATTGATTATCAGGACCTACCTGCACTTCTGAATTATGTTGTTCTGCAACCATGGAAACCAGTTTACAAACATTAATCTGGGAGGTCTTAAAGATAAAGAGGACCCGAAAGAACCTGGTCACTGCGACAAGGCAATGGGTACACCGACATAGACAGCGGCCCACAGAGAATTTAGACCTCTCAAAGTTATTAGTCACTTGGATTTAATTGAACGTCTTCCTCTCTTTATTTCTCGTTTTCTAGAGATGGCATTTTGGAGAGTCTAGAAAGTGAGCTATGTTACTCAGCACTGAAGTGGGTTGTGAACTGATTATACATGTGAGGCAGGCATCCAATCAAAGCTTTTTTTTTTACCCAACTGGTCCTCTCTGGGGTGGAGGGGGATATGGGGGTGCGCTCTCTTTCTCTCTCTACACCACCTATGAGGCAGTATGAGAAGTGAATGTATCCCCAAGGCTCACCCCTCTTCACTCCTCACCCAGGACAGTTAACCCACTCTGTGAGAGACCTCAGGATAGATAGATAGATAGATAGATAGATAGATAGATAGATAGATAGATAGATAGATAGATAGATAGATAGATAGATAGATAGATAGATAGATAGATAGATAGATAGATAGATAGATAGATAGATAGATAGATAGATAGATAGATAGATAGATAGATAGATAGATAGATAGATAGATAGATAGATAGGTACTTTATTGATCCCGAGGGGGAAATTTCTTTGTCAAGCAGCTACAAAAAACAAAACACAGGGCAGGTGCAAAATGCCACAACGAAAGTACACAAAAGACAGATACACGGTACATGATACATAGAGCGGCAGTATGAAAAAGTATAGAAATACAAGATATCTGGAGTGCAAAAAAAACAATAAAAAGATATTGCATAGTATGGGGTGGTTGGATGAATATGTACACTATACATTGGTGGATGTTGGATGGTTAACTATACTATACAGGTCGATGGCAGAGAAATACTTCAGTAGCTAAAAATGCATATGATATGAGCGAGGGTAATAATAGTTTACTTAATAGACAGACTGGCTAAATGAACAGGTAAGTGAATATTTTGCATGGTTAAATTAGCTGTACAGGTAAATTTACAGTTATATTTACAGATAAGTGAATACTTGCATTGTTACACAAACTGTACAGGTAAATGACAGGAAGAGATACTTAAATAGCTAAATGTGTGTATGATATAATTTATATATATTATATAATTTTAATAATAGTGATTCCCCTAAAATACAGTCCTTAGTGCGCAGGATTTAATTACAGACAACTGCACGTATTGCACATTCGATATACTAAAAGCAATGAGAAAAGGTGCAACTGACAGGATACTAATATGCATTCCTGAGTGAATGCCTACGTAAGTTAGGTCCAAGAATTACTAGCAATATTGCATGTGATATGATATAACAACTGTACATGAATATGTATATACAGACCTGCATGAATAAATAGGTCCTGAGTGAATGAGTGATGACGGACCAGAGTTACTCACAGATGGATGCATAATTGTTAAACTAGGTCCTAGCACCCCAACAGTTCCAGATCTATGTTGCCGACGGCACGGCACCCCGGTGAGGCATTATATAATCTAATAACCGCCGGCAGGAAGGACCTCCTGTTGCGCTCTCTGGCACACCGTGGTGGGATCAGTCTGTGACTGAAGGTGCTCCTCTGCGTCATAACCATGGCGTGTAGAGGGTGGGTGACGTTGTCCATGATGGCCAGCAGTTTGGCCAGGATCCACCCATGCTTAACCTGCTGCTTCTCATTTCACATCCACCCTTTGAACCTGAGCTGAAATCTCAGTTGAATGGTTTTAAAATGCTAAATAAGATACCCACTTCAGTTTTGAAGATAAAAGCTGGAGTCCCGTGAGCCTGCTACTAGCAGTAGGCTACGTTGGCTGTAATAGGGGGACATCAACAACAGTACAATAGGTGCCACAGCTGTGGTCTCACTCACCAATGGCTGTTGCTTGGGATAGATGGTAAGTTATTAGATTCCCTTTCAGTGGAAGCGGGTCTTTATTTGAGCCTGTTTTGTCGGTATAGGTTGGACAGTAACATTTCAGTAAAGCCCTGTTGGTTGGGTTCCTGGTGGGTCCTGGTGAGGGGGTAATAAGAGCGGATTGGGACAAAGGAAGTGTGAACGAGTCATTGAGGAGCAGAGAGGGAGAGAGGCCCTTGTGACCTAAAGTACCATTCACCCCCTAATGAGGGAAACACACACCACTGCACTCCCTCCTCTTCTTCTCTCCTTCCCTCTCACTCTTGGTCTCCCGCTCTTCTCTCGCTCTTCTATTCTACTTCACTCCCTCCCCTTCTTTCCTTTACTCCCCATTGCTCGCAGGTGACAGTGGGGTTGTTTCTAAGCTCCTAACGAGGTCTGTTACCCTACGCTGACAGGAGTGCATCTGTAGCACTCTGCGCCTCATAAGCCAATCACACTGACACACTGGCCAATTAGCTGTCCACTGTCTTTCTCTAACTCCCTCCAGCACACTGTCTCTCTTTCTCTCTCCCTCTGAATGTCTCTCCCTCTTCTCTGGCAGAACAAAAGACCACATTCTCTAGTTGACGTCATAGCACACAATTATGCCAAGGTATATGAGATGCAGGTGTGTGTGTTGCTGTTATAGCCGGGCATCATTACTACTGGGTCTTATTACGGGCTGTTGTTACGTGCGTCATAAGAGCATCACTTAACTGTCCCAGTCAGACCCTAATGAGGAGCTCTCTCTCTCTCTCTCTCTCTCTCTCTCTCTCTCTGTATTTAATATCTAATAATATTAGCAGAAACGTTTATCCAAATAGGCTTACAGTAAGGCATGCATACATTTTTGAAATGGGTGAGCCAAACGGGAGTCGAACCCACAATATTGGCGTTGCAAGTGCCGTGCCTCACGGAGACCTTGTGACAACAGCCTAACACCATTCCTGGGTGCTCATATCACAACGTTGCAGTCAGTGATCGTGTGTGGCCGATGAGGCAGCGAGGTGTGCATGCTGTGTCTGTGTCTGGGTGTGTCTGGGTGTGTTTACACATGTGCAGTGTTACATCTGTCATTGTATCTGTGACTTTAAAGCCGTGGATAACTACCAAGGAGCAGTCGTCACCTGCTAGCTCTGCTTCTGCGAAGCCATAAGAGACAAACACAGTTGTGTGTTTGGGTACGTGTGGTGTTCAGCCCTGACTGTCATTCTTCCTAGAAGAGACTGCCCACTTTTGGCCATAGAAGGCATGCTAATTACAAACCCAAATTAGCCTGGCAACAATTCACCTTCATATGGTCAAATATTGGTTGAAGCATCAATGCCATTGCTTGTAGCTAAATTGTCATAGCTATTTACTGAGATTGTGGAAAGAATTTGGAGTGGAAAGATAATCTAACTGAAAAAGGATGTTTTGTCAACTTGTCATCTATTTGAGCAATTAGCTAAAATTATAGGTGATGATATGTTTCTTGTGGTGATGCTGGTGGTGTTTTTGATAAGACGCTTGTAACGTCAGTATAACAGTAAACACAATCCAATTGAATTTAGCTTCATTGCCTCTCAACCAGTACATCAGCATGAAATACGAAGTCCCTTTATGGGAAACTGATGCCCCCTAGCTTTGGAAGATGGGTATCACAGCTCTTATGGGTAGGCTATCACAAGACTGAGGGAGTGAGCAAGTTCGATTAAATGCACTGGGCTGTGGCCCATGACGTGAACGGGCAAAACAGAGGAGCGCCGTTGTCTAATCGAACGGTAATCTGCTCCTCTTGGCAGTGTTGGGGAGTAGTGAACTACATGTAGTTTCACTTGTAATTTAACCACATTTTGCAGTAGCTTGGTGGTAGTAGAAGTAAATTAAAATAGTAGTGTTTTCAGCAGTGAATTACTTTTTTTTGGCATGTAGGGGTGTAGCTAACTACTGGAACAACACACTACTTTTCTTTGCAAAATGAAAATATGAGTGAAGTAGACAAGAATTTCCTTAAATTTCAGTGATCTGTTCTTGCAATTTGTAGTCTGACATTTCAGATTTAGATATGATAATTTATCACAAAGTTGTTTGGATGTCGTAACTTTAGACAACTATATTTTAGTGTAGCTTAACTTCTTCCAGTGTGAAGTAATTGGTAGTTTGGTCAACTATATTTTCAGAGTAGCTTCCCCAACATTGCTGCTCAGTCATGCTGTCAACAACGCAGCAAGATGGTTCACTCAGGGCAGGCCCAGGGCATTCATCGAATCCGCTCAGTGAGTGAGTTAATTGAGTGAGTGAGTATTATCTTCTTAGCTGTTTCAGATGGACAGTAATAGTCCTTCTCTTAGAGACTTAGACTTAGAGAAAGACCGTAATAGCGCTTCTGTCTAAAGTAACTCACATGTAGTCACAAGTATCAGCCAGTAGCTATGTGTACCCGCCCCTCTGCACAATCTTTCAGCCTCTCTCTCTCTCTCTCTCTCTATCTGCTCTCTCACTCTCTCTGTCTCTCACCTTATCTCATGCTTCTCCCTCCACCTCCACTTCCTCTCTCTCTCGCACTGTAGAGGGTATATGTCCACTGGAGTTCTCTAGAAGGGGTGTCGTCCCTGGCGCTTGTGTGTGTGCGTGTGTGTGTGAGTGAGTGTGTGTCTCTACCGTGTGTGTGTGTGTGTGTGTGTCTGCTGTAAGGGAGTGTTCCCTCGCATGTATGTATGTGTGTGAGTGTTTGTCTGTCTCAGCTGTGAGTGGGGAGGCGCAGTAAGATGAGTCTGCCAGCTAACTCTGAGTCTCTTGAGAGGATAGCACGCTACCGCCACGCCTGCTCCAACGGTTCTCCGTACGCCACCAACAAGCCCATCGACATCAAAGCCAGGAGGAGAGGGTAACTGTGGGCACAGGGGCTCAGGCACTGGGGGTAGGGGATGGAGGGTAGGCTACTGTGACTAACTGTGCATTTGTGCAGGGATTTCTTTCTTTATTATTAACCTAGCGTTATGTCATGTTTCTGGTCAGTTATTATTCCAAGGTTATAGTGTGCAGTTCTGTCACAGAGACTATGTGGCTTGAGACGGACTAGAATGGGATTGTTGCAGTGATCAACTGCGCCCTCTCACAAAGCTTTCAGTTTCTTCAGTAAACAGGCAGATATTCTTTGTGCGTGAGAGAATAGGCAGTGGAAGAGGAGCAGACGGGAGGGGAAGTTGAACATGTGATAGAGCTCTATTAGCCAACTGTATCAGTAATAGCTCTTTAAAGCCCTTCCTCATTTTGTGTGTGTGAACGCTTGTGTGTATGTGTGTGTGTGTATGTGTATGTGTGTGTATGTTTGCTCACTTATCTACCTGGCCTACCACTGATAAATAGCTCCACGGGGGCAACCCTAACAACCAGATAAGCGTTCACATTGAAGTGCGCCACAGTGTTATGTAAAATGTCGTTGCTCCGTATCCCAGCCGCTGAGCTTTGATACAGGGGTAGGATCTTAATTTGATCACTATTTTGTTGCTGATCATTTTCCTACACTGCAGGAAATGCTAGTGCAAATGAGCTTCGTGATTCACATACATTCACAAAAAATTCACACTAACGCACAGTTATATTTTCTTGTTCATTGCCTTTAGAATGCATTCACACCCCTTGAATTTTCCAAAATGTTGTTGTGTTACAATACAACTGATTGGCTCAAACACATTAAGAAAGAAAGAAATTCCACAAATTAACAAGGCACACCTGTTAATTGAAATGCATTCCAGGTGACTACCTCATGAAGCTGGTTGAGTGAATGCCAAGAGTGTGCAAAGCTGTCATCAAGGCAAAGGGTGGCTACTTTGAAGAATCTCAAATATTTTGATTTATTTAACACTTTTTTGGTTACTACATGATTCCATATGTGTTATTTCATAGTGTTGATGTCTTCACTATTATTCTACAATGTATAAAATAGTAAAAAGAAAGAAAAACCTTTGAATGAGTAGGTGTGTCTAAACGTTTGACCGGTACTGTATATATTTATATATATTTTACCCAATTTTTCACCCCAATTTTTGATCTTGTCTCATCACTGCAAATCCCCAACGGGCTCGGAAAAGGCAAAGGTGGAGTCATGCGTCCTCCGAAACATGACCCGTCTAACCACGCTTCTTAACACCCGCCAGCTTAACTGGCGGGTGTCAGCCGCATCAATGTGTCAACTGCCGACCGGGGTCAGCCGGAAGGCACCCGGCCCGCCACAAGGAGTCGAGCCAAGTAAAGCCCTTCTGGCCAAACCCTCCCCTAACCCGGACGACGTTGGGCCAATTGTGCGCCATCCTATGGGACTCCCAGCCACGGCCGGTTGTGGCACAGCCCGGGAATGGCCTTCTAGGCAAAATTTCTTTGCAACTCTGCCTAGAAGGCCAGCATCCCGGAGTCGCCTCTTCACTGTTGAAGTTGAGACTGGTATTTTGCGGGTGCTATTTAATGAAGCTACCAGTTGAGGACTTGTGAGGTGTCGGTTTCTCAAACTAGACACTCTAATGTACTTGTCCTCTTGCTCAGTTGTGCACCAGGGCCTCCCACTCCTCTTTCTATTCTGGTTAGAGCCAGTTTGCGTTGTTCTGTGAAGGGAGTAGTACACAGCGTTGTACGAGATCTTCAGTTTCTTGTAGATATTCCATAAAAAATCAGAAGAGTGGTACTCAGTGATATGTTGTGTTGGATCTGCCCCAGACATAACACTTTGTATTCAGGACAAAAAGTTAATTTCTTTGCCACATTTCTTGCATTATTACATGTACAGAATTTTTATTCTGTACATGCTTTCTTCTTTTCACTCTGTCAATTAGGTTAGTATTGTGGAGTAACTACAATGAAGTTGATGCATCCTCAGTTATCTTCTCAGACATTAAACTCTGTTATTGTTTTAAAACGTTTAATTTTTTATTTATTTAACTAGGCTAGTCAGTTTCTTATTTACAATGACAGCCTACCCCAGCCAAACCCTCCCCTAACCCGCACGGCGCTAGGCCAATTGTGCGCCGCCGTATGGGACTCCTGTTCACGGCCGGTTGTGATACAGCCCGGGATCGAACCAGGTTCTGTAGTGACGCCTCTTGTATAATTGTATGTGTGGGGTACAGAAATGGGGTAGTCATTAAAAAATCATGTTAAACACTGTTATTCCACACAGAGTGACTCCATGCAACTTATTATGTGACTTTTTAAGCACATTTTTATTCCTGAACTTATTTAGGCTTGCCATAACAACATTTATTAATTTGTAAACATTTCTAAAAACACAATTTCACTTTGACATTATGGGGTATTTTAAATTCAGGCTGTAACATCGCGTGGTGTGAATACTTTCTGAAGGCACTGTAGCCTACTTTTGGCCAGTTATTTTGTTGTGACAATATACTGTTGGTCAAATGAAGATCCTTGTGGCTTTGGTTTTTTATAAGAGATTCGTTTGGTTGTTTGCTCTGTGTAGATCCAGTGTTGCACAGGTGTTGGTCGATATCTGCAGTACACATTAGTGTGTATGTGTGTGTGTGTGTGTGTGTGTGGACACAGCAACATGTTTACTGTTAGATAGATTGGTGCTATTAGAAGTGTGAAAGGTGACAAATAAGGGAATGGGAGGAGATCCATCAAATCCTGCACTTTACTCCATGTTCTGGGAGACCGGTCCATTCAGATGATTATTCAGGTTATTGGTTGCTCTAACGCTCAAAGCCAAAGCACTTTCCTCCCATTTGTGCTAATTCTGCAGGGTCTCTCTGTCTCTCCAAGTAATCGGACGTGTGCTTAATGATCATCAAAGCAGGTTATTTCTGTATGTATGTGTGTGTGTGTCTGCGCGTACGTAAGCATGTGCATGTGTTTGTGTGTGTGCGCGGCATGCGTGCGTGCATGTGATGTGGCGTGTGAGTCTTGGTGCCATAACCAAGTCATGAGGTAAAGGTCAGAGTGTTATTCTAGACATATAGATATGGGTGGAGCTTAACCTGTTGATTGAGTGGGCTGACCATCTGTCCTCTGTAGCCTCACTTCAACCTATTTATAACACTATGCACTTAGTAGAGTGAATAAGGTCAGAAACTCATTGTACAAAGGCCTATTTAACAAAATCAATTCAACAAAATAACTTTGGAATTTTCTGATTCTTTGCTTGGTCTATTCTTGCCTGATTGCTAGGCCTACTTCACATTACAATGCAAAAATGTACCTTTCATGACCACTAGAGGGACATCATGGTTTAGAATTGTCCGTTGTCACTGCCCTAGCATTTACAGTACGCCTATTTCACCACTAGACGGCGATAATGATTCAAATGATCTGTGTGCTGGACTTGTATTATACATTTACATGTAACTGAATGTAACTGCTGTACTTCTTAGTTTGAACTGTTTTGTTATCATATCTTGTGTTTAAGTTGTTAAGCCTTTTTTTGTTGGGTTGTATGCAACAATAACTGTATGTAAAATAAAAATGATACGTCCTTTAGCATGTAACTGTGGCCACGAGTAAGATAAAACTCAGGGTGTGACTCGTGCTTAAACATGAACCAGTGGGTTGTGCCTATTCAACTTCACTTCATTCACTGCAAATGACTGACAAAGAGCCATGTAATGAGTATACCATTGTCAGCCAGCATGAAGAGAAGAGAAGCCAAGCCACTCAAGCATACTATGGCTGTCATTTGCTTTATGTGCTGCTTGTGAAAAAATTTAGATTTTTTATTTTGTGTGAGAGAACATTTCGATTTTATTTGATGTATGTAGTATAGCTGTTGCTCTGCCATCTCTGGCTAAAATAAATGCTGTATGTAGGACTTTATGTGGAGTCAGAAGGTTAGGGGGTGACCGGAAGAACGAATAAGGCAAGTTCATTATCAATATGCTTTGTTAAGATAGCCCCCAATTTAATGACATCCTGTTGCATCCTGCTGTTGGTTGAATAGGTCTATTCCTTAGCTGATGTGTGTGTGTAATATCCTGCATACAGTTAGTTACATACGCTACATACATTATTACCTCATTATCTGAGGTCAACATCGATTATGTAGAATTACAGCTTATTGTCCGAGTGTATGTGTGTGTGTTCGAGAGTGTGTGTGAGACAGTGTGACGTGTAACCCAAGCAGCAAATGACCGGAGGATTATCCCTCGTAGAAAGCCTTGAGTGGGCCGGTTTCTCTTTCTCTCTCTTTCTTTCTCTCTCCCTCTTCTCTGGAAGAACAAAAGACGACATCCTCTAGTTGACGTCACTCTGTCACGGCACACAATTATGCCGAGGTATATGAGATGCAGGTGTGTGTGTGTTTGTGCGTGTGTACGTGTGTGTTGCTGTCATAGCCGGGCATTATTACTACCGGGTCTTATTACGGGCCCTTGTTGTGTTTGAGACGTGCGTCATAAGAGCATCATGAGGAGCTCTCTCTCTCTCAGTGAACAGGTTATGAGGTAATTGGGCTTGTGTAGCCCTGCCAGACACTTTGGCCAAGTTCTGCCATGTGCTGGAAGCCTCCATGTTTGTTGACAAAACCTCCTCAAGAGCCGGAGCATACCCTGATTCCACATTCACCATGTTCTTTATCTGTTTGATAAGACAAATGTTGATTATAGACATTGGCTACAGTTGAAGCAGCAATTACTTAGCTCACACCGAATAGAAGATGATCAAGTTAGACATATAAGTAACAATAGATGGTCAAGTTACATTTGATATTAAGTGTCAATGATTAGACTTCTTAGAATGTACAGTATGTACTTACCTAGAATTTACGTTGTTGGTGGGATTTCAGTAACACAATATTTTCATAACATTGGTCTGGGGCTAGTCCTCAAACATTCCTTGCTGGTCACTTCTCTCTCCCGCGATCGCTCCCTCGCTCCACTATTATCCAAGCGGTTTTCACTCATTGAAGTTGCTTAACTTTGAAGATTTTACTTAATTTAATAATATGAACATTGTATTAGTCATGGTGGATAACTTGTAGTTCTTCTCTAGCAAATTGTGGATAATACAACACTGGTGTTTGTGTTTGGTTGCCGTGGCAGCGGTGTGATTGATGTTTGAGACAACGGCTGTACTATGGGATAGAGTCCCGCCCCTGAAGGAGCTACTGCAACTTCAACAACCCCACCCCTGCCAACACGAACCCCCATCAAGCTGAGAGAGAGAGCTTATACTCATACTCGCTGGCCAGTAAAAGACAGCCGGGAGAGGTAAGGAAAAAAGAGGAGGAGAATTGACACACATTGGTCACAACAACAGAGCAGGAGCGAGAGGAAGGGAAAGCGAGGGGTAGAGAGAGGGAGGAGGCGGATCCGACTCACACTGTGGTCTGAGAGAGAGGATTCCTGTGTAGTGAATAGTTTTAGTTGGGACTCCAGTCGTGTGTTCTCTGACTTATCTACCAGTCTCTGTTGCTGTCTGGACCATAAGCTCTCAGGCTGGGGCACAGAAGCCCTGAATACAACAGGAACATTACAGGACCACTCAATTGGACCCATCCACAGGATTAATGCAGTTCGAAGGAGAGGTCGAAAAACACTGTCTGAAAATAATATTTTCAGAGCAGGAACGCTTTTTGAGACTGTAGAAGTGAAGAGTGACCACTGTGGTTTGACCACAATCTGAACACAATAGGACCGTTTCACCAGGAGGGGAACACGTGTGAACTTTGGGAACCGTGGTTTGAACAAGAACACTTTCCTTTCTAGGGAATTGTGGGGTCTGTGGTTTGACCTGAACAGGACCGTAGTGGCTGTGGTCTGGACAGGACAGTAGCGTGTGGGAGAGAAGGTGACATCATGAGTATTGTAATGAAGCCACGATCTCGCTCCATCAGCTCTCTGCGGAACATGGAAGGAATCTGGTAAACAGACACACAATTTCTACCAACCACACGCTGTCCTGTTTCTCTCTGTTCCTGTGTTCTCTTTCCCCTCTCTCTCAAACCTTTATCTATCTCACCCTTTTCTCTCTCTCCTTTGTCCTGCAACTTTCCTCTCTCACTCACCCCATTTCCAGTCCCCTAGTTTCTTACCAGCGGGTTTTCCTATTTTTGTTATTTATTTATCGATCAATTGCACACAAAGTCCAACCATTTTTAATCCAACCCCTCCGAAAGACACACATGCACACCTCTAGCTCTCTCTCGCTCTCTCTCTCTCTCTCTCTCTCTCTCTCTCTCTCTCTCTCTCTCTCTCTCTCTCTCTCTCTCTCTCTCTCTCTCTCTCTCTCTCTCTCTCTCTCTCTCTCCTTCCATCATCATGTGTAAGGCTCTGTTGTTTATCTCCACATCGTCTTCCTCTTCCTGCCTCTTGTCTCCTGCCTGTCATCTCAATCCTCTCCGTCCTCCCTCCTGCTCCCTTATCATACTTCCTTCCTACTGTTCTCTGGTTCCTTTCCTTCTTCAGGCTGTCAAGCCCTGGCCTGTTCGTTCATATTTGTTCTTTTGGTTTTGACTGTGGAACATGAGAAGTTCTTGGCTAACTACAGTAACTGTATGTGAGAGATGGATTGTTCTAGCCTTGCACTCTGTTGTATTCTTTCAACTATACAACACAGTACAAGGAAGTGCAGGCATCCAGCATGGCTGTTTGTCTCTGTGCTGTGGTGTTTCTAGTTACTACGTTTCCATCAGAACTCACTATGTCAACACCATACAACAGCCGTGACATACTCTCGCACAAGGTGGTAAAGGCTGTATGTTAATCATTATGTGCTCTGGAATGTGTGTCAGTCTCTGGCTGTTGTCTCCCTAGCAGCGCCCCCAGGGTTCTCCTATTCTATAGAATGCCCCTCCAGGTGGCTGCTCTCCCTGCCCTCTTCTCTCCCTCCTGTCTCCACTTGTCTATGGCTCTTCCCCCCCCCATCCCTTCTACACTCACACGTTCTCTAGATCCCTGTCAAAGACGAGTTTATTTTCACAGTGTTTCGCCGTGGTACTTCAGGCTGAGCGGTACAGTCCAGCAGCATGCTGCTTCCCTCCTCGACCCTGGCCTTCGGGTTGCTCTGTTTTCACACAGCCTGCTAATTATCCACATAAAGCCCTCAGACTGGGAGAAGGCCTGTGTGAACTAAGCACCATCATCATTAAAGCAATTGCGGGGTTATCCAGATGAATGAGGCTGCCGTTGAAGGACAGGTATTATTTTCAGATTAACATGGAGAAGGTCTGCCCTCTGAGTTCAATCTCATCTTTCTCTTCCACTCAGATTTCAGCTGATGTGAGATTGTGTACTGTATGCCTATATCTGTAATATTTTGTAATGGAAAGAGAAGTCAGTAGGAAAGAAGAGGAGAGAAGTCAGTAGGGTTAGTAAGACACTGGGACTGGGAAAGGTGTAGTCTACTGTGGTTTATATTGCATGCCTGAACGGGACAGGACCAAGTGTCTAGGCCTGCTCTATGTCAACTCACTATCAGAGCTCTCAGGCTGCTATGATACTCATAAAGGTTCCATACTTTCTAACATACAGAAACCCTTGAGAAGGGAAGAGGGGAGAGGCCCAGCGTTGTCAGAGTTTGGCCGGTGGAGGCCATCATTGTAAATAAGAATTTGTTATTAACCGACTTGCCTAGTTAAATAAAGGTTAAATAAAATAAAAATAAAAAATATGACATTTGAAATGTCTCTATTCCTTTTCCATCTGTTAGTGTAATGTTTACTGTTCATTTTTATTGTTGATTTGCTTTGGCAATGTAAACATATGTTTCCCATGCCAATAAAGCCCTTAAATTGAAATTGAAAGAGGTTCTACCACAAGGGAACTCTCCATTATGTCTCCCCCTGTTATGTCACAGTAGCTACAGTACAGTATGTGTCTCTGTGACATCACAATACCTCTCCCCTCCCTCCCAACCATGCCATGTCTCTTTGACATCCATCACATCTCACCTTCCATTCTGTACCTTCCTATGTGACATCACAATACCCCACAGACATGCCATGTGTCTCAAAGAAGCCCCTGCTATACCTCCCCTCCCTTATTTTCTGTGTCACACACCCCACCTCACATTTTCCATGTCCTGTATGACATCATAATACTCCCTCCTCCTATCCCACTATCTCTCTCATTCTGTCAACTCACATTTTTGTGCTGGCAGATATGTTAAGTTGTTTAGCTGATATGTTTAGTTGTGGCCAAGGGCAAGACACACTGTCGGCACCACAGCGTCTCTCCTTACCGCCTCCTCTCCTTTCTACACAGTTGATTATTTATCAAAGACACTCATCTCTGGCCTCCCTAATAGCCATCTAGACCAAGCCCTTCTGCTGTGTCTAGAAGGGATACAGTTTGTCAAATTGAAATTTTGGCATTTAAGCTAATCCTCATCCTAACCCTTTTCCTAACCTTAACCTATTTCTCCTAACCTGCTATGTTAATTCTCCTAACCTGCCGCATAAGTTCTCCTAACCTGCTACGTAAAGTAAATTATGACGTAAGTTATACTATATCATGTAGTCAAAACCCCCTTCTGTTGTGGTTACTGTTCTGATGACCCCGCCATGTAGATGTGTATTAATAACAATCACCTGTGATGAAGGTATGGCCAGGCATGAGTGTAAAGTGACTCAGAGATGCCCTATGGCAAGTCAGTTGGCTGTTATATACAGCAGGGGTTCTCAAACCTTTTGGGGCCGGGTGTCAGGCCCTGACCATGGCCACATAGAGAAGCCTTTTGCTTCTCTATGTGGCCATGGTCAGGTTCTGACAGGTCTATGTGTTCAATATCTGTGTAGTGTTTTGTGTTGGATCCCTAATTAGAGGCAGCTGCTATGCATTGTCTCTAATTAGGGATCCTACTTATGTTCGTATGTCCCACACCAATGTGTGGTTCATTATCTACATGTCCGACGAAGTAAGTGCGTTTCAGTTTGTTGTATCGGTGTTCATTTGTATAGTTCGTCATTTTAGTAATATCCTTTATTAAAAAGTGATGTCGAACTATTACTGCGCTGCGCCTTGGTCTGTCCAAACACCCACTCGTGACACCGGGGACCCCTTTTATGATAGTAAATTCATCAGGGACCCCTTCATAATCAACTCGAGAGCTAAAATAATTGCCTCAAAGGAGTTTTACTATAATACCAGCAGTGGATGGCTGGACGAACCAAGTCTCAGGCCCGGGAAAATAACATTTAAAAGACCTCACTCTTGGCATCGGAGAGAAAATGTAGCACTTTTCAAGCTAATTTCCTGCAGTTTTACACATTTTTTATAGGGCAGAGATTTGTTGTTGTTGCAGCTTTAAAGCTAATATCCTGCAATTCTACAAATTTTGCCATGACGCAGAGAGAACTTTGCTGTTTTAAAGCTTAAATTACAATGCATTTATGTTTTAAAAAACATACATTTTGGTGGAATAGTATTGAGCTGAAAAATGTATAATTGGTGGAGTACTGTGGATACCAATATCCCTGTGAGCAGTGGTGTAAAATACTTAAGTAAAAATACTACTTAAGTAGTTTTTTGGGGTACTTTACTATTTATATTTTTAAAGAAAATAATGTACTTTTTACTCCATATATTTTCCCTGACACCCAAAAGTTCTTGTTACATTTTGAATGCTTAGCAGGACAGAAAAATGGTCCAATTCACGCACTTATCCCTGGTCATCCCCACTGCCTCTGATCTGGTGGACTCACTAAACACACATGCTTTGTTTGTAAATTATGTCTGAATGTTAGAGTGGCCCCTGGCTTTCCGTAAATTAAAACAACAAGAAAATGGTGCCGTCTGGTTTGCTTATGATTTATACATTTACTTTTGATACTCAAGTAGTATTTTACTGGGTGACTTTTACTTGAATCATTTTCTATTAAGGTATCTTTACTTTTACTCAAGTATGAGAACTGGGTACTTTTCCCACCCCTTCCAGGCCTAAACATAAATTGTAGATTAATAATATTACATTGTATTGTATTACACACTTTAAACTTATTACGTGGATCTCTCGGCCAAAGGTCATTTAGTGTGTTGTTTAATCAGTGCCTTTTTTTACTCTTGTCCTCTTAGATGCTATTTTGACATCAGTGTTCTCCCATTGATTAATATATCGCACACATGTACGTACTGTATCCTGGTTGTCACGTGTATTATTATCAGGTATGCGTAGTGGGCCAGTGTGTAACATCAGGATAATAACTGACTCATGAAGACACACATACAATACAGAGACTGACTAGCAAGACCTCTCTTAATGAGAACAGCGTGTGTTCAGTATTTGAGTCCAGGTTTATAATTGGAAAGAGAAGGGAAAGGGGATACCTAGTCAGTTCTGTCTTCCGCATTTAACCGAATCAGAGAGGTTCGAGGGTCTGCCTTAATCAACGGAATCAGTGCCCAGGGAGCAGTTGTTGTGGGGGTTAACTGCCCTTGCTCAAGGGCAGAACAGATTTTTTCCACCTTGCCGGCTCAGGGATTCGAAAAAGCAACATTTTGGTTACTGTCCCAATGCTGTAACTGCTAGGCTACCTGCCGCCCTTATTCAACATGCTGCTAGGGCGTTAGTGTGGGGAACACGTCATTTATCAGTCACTTAGTGTGATAGCAACTACGGGAGGGTTGAGCGCTGCTTTAACAACAATATGACATAGAGACAGAAGGATAGAGGGGGGAGAGAGGGGGAGAGAGGGGGAGAGGGCGCATAGAGTGCAACAAAGAGAGAAGACAAACAGGACAGAAAGAGAGAAAGAAGACAGGAAGCGGGGTACAGAGTAATGAGAACAATATGTGTTCCCTTCACTCACTAATTAAGGCACTTTTTCCATCCAAAGGTCAGGGCAGTTAGAGCCTACGTGGCTCTCTGCCTCCCAAACCCTGCCTCTCTGTCTCTCTGCCTCCTAGGACCTGCCTCTCTGCTTCTCTTCCTCTATATCTCCTAGGCCCTGCCTCTCAGCCTATCTGTATCCTAGGCCCTGCCTCTTAGCCTCTCTATCTTTCTGTCTCCCAGGCTCTGGCTCCCAGGCTCTGCCTCTCTGGCTCCCAGGCTCTGCCTCTCAGGCTCCCAGGCTATGCCGGTCACAAAATTGTCAGCCGGTGATTGTCAAGCAATAACTGTCGGTCTCACTGTAATTTACCGTTAATTAACATAAACACATTTAGCATCTCCTGGCTTCCACACATAGCCATCTACATCTACACTTTAAAAAAAAAAGTATAATAAATCCATGTAATATAGCCTACACCAAGGGTACTCAACTACTAATTGAGAAGGTCCAGTGACACAAATTTCCTAGGTGGGATGGTCCGGGTCCGGATGGATGGTCCGGGTCCGGATGGATGGTCCAGGTCCGGATGGATATCGTCCTTTATCGGCGCTGTGGTACAGCGTAGTAACAAACATAGTAGTCTACGACTTAGGAAACATGTTGTTATATAAAATACATTAAATAAGACTAAAATTTGAATTAATTACAACTTGCGAATGTAAGCATGTGCAACATTACATCAACCTTGCTGAAGAACAAAAGTGGTTGCATAATTATTTGTGCAAAATATGCACTGGGAACCATTGTACATGGGCCTTGAATTATTGTATTTATTTTTTAATAAATTTAACCAAAATAATAATCTGAATGCACAGAACCTCACTGTGGGCCATGCAATATTCATGTATAAGAGTAATTCTGGGCCTTGCCCTGCATTAATGAGAGAAATTACGCTTTCTGTCTCATCCCAATGCTTTGAACTTTGGCACAAATGGTGTGAGAGCAGCTTTGAGACACTGGTGCAGGTGTTCATTGGTGAGCCTGGTGCGGTATTGTTTTGTTATAAAGTTCATTGTGGAGAAGGCTGATTTCACAGCTGTATGTGGAGCCAAACATGGTCATGATTTGATTGGACATATAAAAACCTTGGGACCCAAATGCATATTGAGTGCTCTTACTCCCCCCTGCGGTGAAGCCGTGACGCTGGGTACGTCTTAGTCCCGCAGCATAAACTCGCAACTTTTAAAGGAGGAACCACTGTATAGTGACAGTTTCTTGAGAACAGGCACCATATTTCCCCAGAAAGTGACATGGTCACAATCACCAGCCTGCTCCTTTAAAGCCACATTTTCTTACAGCTCAATCAATGATGCAACATCTACCCATCTGTAGATCTGTTTGGCTTCTTTTGACAACTTTGTCACATTTGCGACCTTGAAGGGGTTCTGGATGAGCAGCAGCAGTTCTCTTCCAACAGTGTAGTCATCAAAGCGAGCCTTGAAGTTATCCATCAACTTCTGGATGAAATCAACATGGTTGGGAACATCTTTGTCACCCTGCGTTTGCACCAGACGATTGGAGAAGTGGACAAGTTCTCCCTGGAGATCATTCTTGAAAAGCTTTCAGTTGTTTTAAGGTGTGATGTAATGTCTGTCAAAAATGCAACTGTATCCACGTCTTCCAAAAACTCAGAAAACTGATTTGCCTTGTCACCCTTTTTGCTCCGATAAGAAGGCTTTAATTTCCTCCTTAATATCCCAAAAGCGTTCCAAAACCCTGCATTTGCTGAGCCGTCTGACGTTGTTGTGCAGCAGTAAGTCACCAAAGCTGGCATTGGCCTCTGTCAGAATGCCTCGTATCAGGCGGTGTTGTAGGGATGATGTTGCTCTCAAAACGTTGGATCAGTTTCATCATCGTTGTCATGACCTCAGAATACTCTTACCAGACTGGCACGCAGGACATGATGGATGATGATAAGGTGTCAGGTCAGGGTGGTCCTCTTTCAAACGTACAACCAGTCCTCTCTCTCTTCCTATCATGGCTGGAGATCCATCTGTGGTGATGGAGACCACTGACTTCAGATCTACCCCCATTTTTGTCAGCATCCCTTTGATGGCCTCATGGATATCCTCTCCCCGTGTGTGTGCTTCCAGATTTGTTAAGCCCAACATCTCCTCACATAATTCTTTCTTTGTTTCATTATAAAATCAGACAAACACCAGAAGCTGGGCATTATCAGTGTTATCTGTTGATTCATCCACAGCTAATGATATGCATGGTGCATTCTGAATGGCCTCATCAAGTTATATCTTCAGCTAATATTTCAGTTCTCCTCAATGCTGTGGAATAATTTTGATCTTTACCCTGAGCTCATCTTTTAGTTCACCTACAAGCAAGGTGTAAGCAACTTCACACATGCATTATGTTTTCCATCTCAGCGTCTGAAAATAGTTTGTTTGTGTTTTCCCAAAACCCAAGCTATCCTCAGTGAGCACGCCATTGCACATTGTTGACCCTGGTTGTTATTTACAGTTGAACCGCGGTCAAAGCTTTCTTTCTGCCTGCTTGTCCCAAGGATCCGTGGAGGATATTTGGATTAATGTGATTGGGTAAGACGCAGCCTCTTGTATTTGCATAATACCACGCGATTCGATTAGATGGGGCACTAGTAGAGGTGGGCGTTTCTTCGAAAGAGAGAGAGCGAGAAAGAGAGGTTGTTGAGTTAAAGAGGCCGCTGCGCCCGGTAGATTTTTTTAAAGCTGTCTAAAAATAATGTATTGACTTTTTATATAACAAAAATGCGATGTTGTCCGGTCCGGATTGACCCTTCTCTGGGTCCGGACCCGGTCTACGGTCCGCCAGTTGAGTTTGGCTGGCCTACACCTTCACAATAAATCCATTATTTATTTTAGACAGATCTAAAGAAGGCCACTAGAAGATATTATCTGATAAAATGCCATGTATTCCTTGAAAGTTACCAAAATACAGGTAGTTTTCAGTAATATACACTCTTTGCAACCCTACCGAGGGGGAACAGAGTGTAGGCAGCAGGTCCTGAAACACAGGAGGTTGGTGGCACCTTAATTGGGGAGGACGGGCTCAGGGTAATGGCTGGACCGGAATTGGTGGAATGGTATCAAATACATCAAACACGTGATTTCCATGTATTTGATCCCATTACATTTACGCAGTTCCAGACATTATTATGAGCCGTCCTCCCCTTAGCAGCCTCCACTGTACTATACTTTGCAATTGTGAATGCCTGTGTGTCTGAATGATCATGATATTATGAAAGAAGCAGGAGGATGAGAGAAAATACTTAAATGATACACCACAGTAGAATCACCATCAGTGCTATATTTGAATATGTGTCGATAACAGTCCTTTTTTCTAAGTGGCATTTTAATAAGCGTGCTGAATCTCATGTCATGTTAACTCTTTGTGGAATGAGTCCTCGCATGGTTCTATTAGGGAATCCTATGGTTAAACACAGATTGAATCAGTGGCCATTTTTGATGTAATGTATTTCAATCAATGGGAATGCTCATCAAAGGCCAGAATCTGCCATTGGATTACATTGTAATGTCAAAGAGAGAGGCTCTTCATCATGATAGAGGGAATATGCTGTTCTGTGTTTGTAGGATTTCAGGGCAGACAGAGTGCGTACTGTGCTGTACCCGTCCATAGCCACAACAACATGTCATCAATATACACAGTGATGAACACAGAATCAGCTGACCCACGCATGTACGGAAGCTACACACGTTATCACCACAGCTTTTCTCATCACATCGCTGACGGTGGTGATTACGATGACGATGATGGAGATGGTTACTATGATGATGATGATGTGTCTGGTGCTACATACAGTAGAGGGGAATCCCTTCAACTGGAGGATTACAGTAGAGCAAGGCCTAGTTACCCAGGTAACAGGTCAGGTAACCTTGGGTGACAGGTGTAATCCCTTGGGTGAGGATAATCTGGGGGGAAACTAAAGAGCGGTGACATCACAGGGGGATTACGTCATTGTTCCAGATGGTGGTGGTGACCCAATGAGTCATTGTCTTTGTCAGAGCTGTGTTACAGTACTGGCCTGAGAAACAGTTACCACATAAAGACTTTTGCATATTCTTCTGGCTGTTTGAGAGAATGTTTAGAATCCTAAAGTACAAATGAACAAAAAGCCAAACAGAAAGTGTTTCTAACAGCCACACTGTTTAATGATTGTCTAATGTTTCCACTCTCTCTCTGGTTGTTGTGTGACAGTTTCGATGTGGACAACGGCACATCAACGGGGCGCAGCCCGCTGGATCCCATGGCCAGCCCGGGGTCTGGGCTCATACTGCAGGGCAACTTTGTCCACAGTCAGCGGAGAGAGTCCTTCCTCTACCGCTCCGACTCAGACTACGACCTGTCGCCCAAGTCCATGTCCAGAAACTCCTCCATCGCCAGTGACATGTGAGTGTTTCTGTTCACACTCAAGCGCTCACTCTCTCTCTTGTTCTCTTTCAGTTGATCATATCCCCCCCCATACACACACACAGATGGAGTGTTTTCATAGGGGTTATATAACGTGATAGCTGTCTGTCAGTGTGCTTGTTGCCCCTCCCCAGGCCACTGTTTGATTGACAGCTATTACTGCGGTGTCACGTCTCTATTGTAATCCTGTTGTTTCCCTCAGCAGTAGGGGAAAGCAAATCTTACACTGTTAGCTGTAATACCCTGAGTATGAACCTTAAGAAATGTCCCCCTCGGGGATCAATAAAGTACCTATCTATCTATCTATCTATCTATCTATATATCTATATATCTATCTATCTATCTATCTATCTATCTATCTATCTATCTATCTATCTATCTATCTATCTATCTATCTATCTATCTATCGATCGATCGATCGATCGATCGATCGATCGATCGATCGATCGATCTATCTATCTATCTATCTATCTATCTATCTATCTATCTATCTATCTATCTATCTATCTATCTATCTATCTATCTATCTATCTATCTATCTATCTATCTATCTATCTATCTATCTATCTATCTATCTATCTATCTATCTATCTATCTATCTATCTATCTATCTATCTATCTATCTATCTATCTATCTATCTATCTATCTATCTATCTATCTATCTATCTATCTATCTATCTATCTATCTATCTATCTATCTATCTATCTATCTATCTATCTATCTATCTATCTATCTATCTATCTATCTATCTATCTATCTATCTATCTATCTATCTATCTATCTATCTATCTATCTATCTATCTATCTATCTATCTATCTATCTATCTATCTATCTATCTATCTATCTATCTATCTATCTATCTATCTATCTATCTATCTATCTATCTATCTATCTATCTATCTATCTATCTATCTATCTATCTATCTATCTATCTAATGTGAATGCCTTGCATTCTTCAGTTAGTTTGGTGATCACATTTGAATGCTCTATTTTGAGGTCTGTATTGTCTTAAATTCCTTCACTCACTGTAATAACTATAGATTGTAATAACTATAGATTGTAATAACCATAGATTGTAATAACTTTATATTGCCACTGGGTCACCAACTTACTCGTTATCCCCAAGGTGACAAAATCAATACACACACATCTACGGGTTCCAATGTGCTTCAGCTTAATTTCTGCCTCTCTTCTCCTAGCTTTAGTAACGGACACACATGTAATGTGAACAGTGAACACAGAGACACAGACACAGACACTGAGACACAGAGACACAGACATAGACACAGAGACACAGACACAGACACTGAGACACAGAGACACAGAGACACAGACATAGACACAGAGACACAGACATAGAGACATAGACACAGAGACACAGACATAGACACAGAGACAGAGACACAGACCCAGAGACACAGACATAGAGACATAGAGACACAGAGACACAGTGACAGAGACACAGTGACAGAGACACAGTGACAGAGACACAGAGATTAGTTACCATTGAAGTGTATAAGTATATTTTATTTAACGTTTATTTATCTAAGCAAGTCAGTTAAGAACAAATTCTTATTTACAATGACAGCCTATAGAGTTGTGTAACACTGCAATCAACCATCTACCCCTTACCAAGATGACTATCCAGTTACGCTCCAACAGGAAATTATGTATTGACTGAAGACATCTCCATTCAGTCTGTAGTAAGGAGGAGTAGCATCTCCTGAGGTACCCATATCCCTCCTGTCTCTCCCTGTCACAATGTCTGGGTCCTAAATGGCAACCTATTCCCATGTAGTGCACTACTTTTGTTTACCCACATAGGGCTCTGGTCAAAAGTAGTGCAATATGTGGCGAATAGGGTGCCATTCTGGACGCAGCCTATGATAGTGGCTGAATGACCCTGCCTTAGCCTAACCCACCCCATCAGAATACTAAAGTTAAATCCCCCTGCCAGCTCCTCACCAGGGTCTATGTTACATGATGTTCATACTGAGTCCCTTTACTTTTCCCAGTTGTCACATCCAGAGTGACTTACAGGAGCAGTTAGGGTTAAGTGCCTTGCTCAAGGGCACATTGACCAATTTTTTTCCTCTAGTCAACTCGGGGATTCAAACCAGCGACCTTTCGGTTAGTGGCCCAACTCTCTTAACCACTAGGCTACCTGCCACCCCATTTACCATACAGTGTTAGATGTTTGTTTTGTTTTTGCTTTCTTTATTCTTTTTTTTCTTGTCACATATACCGGATAGGTGCAGTGAAGTGTGTTGTTATACAGGGTCAGCCATAGTAGTATGGCACCCCTTTACTCTGGAGGCCAACTGTTACTCTGGAGGCCAACTATTACTCTGGAGGCCAACTATTACTCTGGAGGCCAACTATTACTCTGGAGGCCAACTATTACTCTGGAGGCCAACTATTACTCTCGGGTTTATCATTGATGTATAGTAAAATGTGAAACCGATGTCTTTGCTATCTAACACTGACATGAAGGCCAAACACAGTATATTCTGTAGAAAACAAAGAGGCAATCTTTAATGAACTAAATTACTTGTTTTTCTAGGAAAATAAATAAACATAGGGAACAAACTCTCAGGAAATAATTTACTGACAGAATCTTATTGAAATTTATCTGGTGCCTCTATGTAAACAGTTCTGTCTGCAGATGTAAAAATAAAAAGTCTCCTGCTGGGTACTAGCTAACACAGACCAGTGTTAGGGGCTGGGGGGAGGGAAGAGAGGAGGAGAGGGAAGCTGGAATGCAACCTCTCTCCTAATCTCTCTCTCCCTCGCCCCTCCCCCCCCTCTCTCTCTGTCTCTCTCGCTCTCTCTCTCAATTCAATTTCAATTTAAGGGGCTTTATTGGCATGAGAAACATCTCTCTTTCTCTCTTTTTTTATGCTCTGTAGAAGTGTTTTCTCCTTTACTGAAGTGTGTTAGGGAGACAAAGAGCATTGAGAGTAGCACTAATGTAACGTTTTTCATTGTTGTTCAAGAAAAATGAATCTTTATCTATAGCCCACATGTTCCGTCCCTGACAAATGTCTGGATTGTCTCCCCAAGGGTGTGTTAAGGTCATGTGGATGTCATCTCTAATGAACTCTACTTTAGAATTCAATGAATGATGCCAATAGAGGTACTGTATATGTCATCAAAAAAGTCCAGGAACTATACCCTTAGTCATCAATGATTCAGTACTAAGGTTCACTTGACCTCACACACTCACCCTGGTACAAGCAGCAGAACAGTGTCTGCCTCTGCAATAGTTGACTAGTTTACCTCTGTGACCGTAACTACTACAGCTACTAATGAAATGCCAATGATACAATAGTGTACACAACCTTGGAGCAGGTGATTTTCCTTCATGTCTATTTCTTCTTCCCAGTCCCTCCCTCCCACTTTCCCTTAAGTTCAGAGGGCAGTATTTGTGGCACATTCCATCCTAGTCTCCTACTGTAGGATGAGAGCACATGATGCCACCCCCCTTACTTTGTGCCCTCAGGCGTGTGACAGCATAGGAAGGGGGTGGAGATTGGGGGATAAAGCGAGGAGTGGGTGGGGGGTTTGTACACTGTTTTACACCCACTGGAATCACCAGGGAGACAGTGATTTAGAAGGAGAGCAGTAAAAGAGTTTTCTTGCGGTCATTGTGACCAGTGTCAGATTTTAGGAGCAGCCATGCGAGTCATAGGCAGATTCCTGGCTTATGGTAAAAAGTGAAAGTGCATAGGGTCAATGAAGAAGCAGATATGTCTATAAATAGTGCCTTCAGAAAGTATTTAGATCCCTTAACTTTTTCCACATTTTGTTAGTTTACAGCATTATTCTAAAATTGATTCAATAGTTTCCCCTCATCAATCTGCACACAATACACCCTAATAAAAAGCAAAAACAGGTTTTTAAACATTTTTGCTAATAAAAAATAAAATAGAAATATCACATTTCCATAAGTATTCAGACCCTTTACTCAGTAGTTTGTTGAAGCACCTTTGGCAGCAATTACAGCCTCAAGTCTTCTTGGGTATGACGCTACAAGCTTGGCACGTCTGTATTTGGAGAGTTTCTCACATTCTTCTCTGCAGATCCTCTCAAGCTCTGTCAGGCTGGATGGGGAGCAATGCTGTACAGCTATTTCCAGGTCTCTCCAGAGATGTTCGATCGGGTTCAAGTCTGGGCTCTGGCTGGGCCACTCCTCCGCATGTGACTCTTGGCATTCAGGCCAAAGGGTTCAATCTTGGTTTCACCAGACCAGAGAATCTTGTTTGTCATGGTCTGGGAGTCTTTAGGTGCTTTTCGGCAAACTCCAAGCGGGCTGTCGTGCCTTTTACTGAGGAGTGGCTTCCGTCTGGCCACTCTACCATAAACACCTGATTGGTGGAGTGCTGCAGAGATGGTTGTCCTTCTGGAAGGTTCTCACATCTCCACAGAGGAACTCTGGAGCTCTGTCAGAGTGACCACCTCCCTGACCAAGGCGCTTCTCCCCTGATTGCTCAGTTTGGCCGGCCGGCCAGCTCTAGGAAGAGTCTTGGTGGTTCCAAACTACTTCCATTTAAGAATGATGGAGGCCACTCTGTTCTTGGGGAACTTCAATGCTGCAGACATTGTTTGGTACCTATCTCCAGATCTGTGCCTCGGCACAATCCTGTCTCAGAGCTCTACGGACAATTCCTTCAAACTCACGGCTTGGTCATCTTAAGGATAATCAATGGAAACAGGATGCACCTGAGCTCAATTTCAAGTCTCATAGCAAGAGGTCTGAATACTTATGTAAATAAGGTATTTCAGTTTTTTAGTTTTAATACATTTGCACAAAAATAATTCAACCTTTTTTCACATTATGGGGTATTGTGTGTAGATTGCTGTAACATAACAAAATGGAATGGAAACAGTTAAGGGGTCTGAATACTTTCTGAAGGTGCTGTATATCCATAATATAGCCTGGTAGTCTATTCTTGTCATATATTCATGCCACACATACTGCCATAACATGGCTGGACTAATTTCCTCTTTGTTACTGAACGGGTGGAAATTTGAAGGTCACGTTTAGGTCTGTAGATAAAGGTGTGTCACAAAATAAAATGTAACCTATCTTGGTCTCTTTTTGCAGTCATGGCGACGATATGATTGTAACACCATTTGCACAGGTGAGCAATGACCCGCATGATTAACAAGTTGTATTATGTTGTTTTTCTGCCTAATTTCTTGGGGAAACCACAGTAGAGTATTTTACCATGACATTGTGCAATAGACACAGGCCCATTGTTCAATCACTGTTCAAACGTGTGAGATTATTTTGAGGGGTTTAATGTTAATCTGTCCTGATCTCCCGCAGGTTCTGGCCAGTCTAAGAACTGTACGGAATAATTTTGCTGCGTTAAGCAATTGTTCACAAGACAGAGCATCCAACAAGTAAGTCCTCAGAAGCATACACTGCATGTACTGTATACACAATGAATCTGTGTTTACTACTGTGTAGTAGTCTAGAGCGAGGTCCAACGCTAACCAATTTATAACCAAATATTAGAGTTGTTTGTCTTTTTGGGGGTATATATGTATTTATATGATGGTATCTCCAAATAAAGTCTCCCGCTATGGTGCTTTGTTAAAAAACGGCTTCCGTATTCCCAATGCTATCTCTCTTTGGTCGACGTGCTATACCACCAGGCACTTGCTGCTGCTGCATTTTACACGATGTGGTGGAGATGCCGTGAAAGTCACTTGTTTGCTCTACTTCTCCCCCTACTGTTCTTGACTGGGACTACAACAACAGCAGTCCCACTCAGTAAAGGTCCCCCCCCTGCCATATCGCTCCTGTTCAACCTGAGATCTGTGATGAATGTGGACTGATTCAGCTGGACAGGGAACGGTGCAGTAGATTAACCTCTGTTAGTGAGACAGAGAGGGGGTAGATGGATAGGAGGTTCGATAGGGGAGAGATGGGAGGCAGTACAGTAGTGTTGTTTTGGGAGGAGATGTATCAATGTGTGTTTTGTTTCTCCCCACACCAGGAGATCACCCATGTGTAATCCACCACCCATCACCAAGACCTCCTTCACAGGTACGCTGATAGTCTTTAAGAGTGGTCTTTGTGTTTTTTAGTGTGCGTATATGTGTACTGTATGAATATGTTGATGCCAGTGAAAGGAGGGAGAGATAATGCTCTACCATTCTATTCTATAGCAGTATCGTCCAGTCTATCAGCTGTGTAAAAGGCAACAGCACTTGATGATGGTGTCATGGCATGCTGATATGACAGATAGGGGGATGGGAACTGTCAGACCAGAAATGCGGGATGATGACACAGACATCCTTTAGGGGGAGCCAAACAACAGGACACTAGATAAAAGCCATCCATGTTTAGAAGAGATACGCCTGTAGCTACGGTATAGCAGGACAGTGGTTAGCAACCCTGGTACAGGACGACCAGCAGGACTGTTTGACCTGTGGTTCATATGTCTGTCTTGTCTATATGTCTGTTACTCAGCCTGTAAAGGCTTCTGTGCCAAAGTGCTGTCAGGCCCCATGCTCCATCCCCTGACTGATAGCTCATAGCCAGTCCCTACATTCTACATAGCCCTATGGGATCCTGCTAGCATCATGTCACTACATTCTACACAGCCCTATGGGATCCTGCCAGCATCATGTCGCTACATTCCACACAGCCCTATGGGATCCTGCCAGCATCATGTCGCTACATTCCACACAGCCCTATGGGATCCTGCCAGCATCATGTCGCTACGTTCCACACAGCCCTATGGGATCCTGCTAGCATCATGTCGCTACATTCCACACAGCCCTATGGGATCCTGCTAGCATCATGTCGCTACATTCCACACAGCTCTATGGGATCCTGCTAGCATCAGGTCGCTACTGTATGTCTGTGGCTGGGCTTAGCAGGACTGTGTGACCCCTCACATTTCACTAAGCACTGTAGCAGTGACCTGTGTATACACTGATAGATGGTCAGTGGAATGACATCTAAATCAGTGTGTCTAACTAACACACCATGAAAGGGACCGGGAATTCACTAGCAATTTACTTAATAAGCCGGAGCCAACCAACAGAACAGTGAAATTACAATATCAAGTTAGCTTTCATATTGTATTGTATGAAACCTGTAAGATACAGATTGTGGGTAGCCTTTGGCAAAGAGGTGAGGAGAGTCGTCCACTTCTTCTTCAGCATAGGGCTTCTCTATCAGGTGTGTTTGTTAGGGAGAGGCGACAGGGATAGAAGCCCAGTGGACCAAAATAGACCTGTTCTTGAAGGGCACTTCTCCTTACCCTCTAGCACTATGTAGGGCTGGCAGTGTGACCGGGTGAGCAGCCAACCGTGTTAGTAGGTCCTGTAGTAGGTCCCATACTCTGATATTAGGTCCTGTAGTAGGTCCCATACTCTGTTAGTAGGTCCCATACTCTGTCAGTAGGCCCCATACTATATCCGTAGGTATCATACTCTGTCAGTAGGTCCCATACTCTGTCAGTAGGTCTCATACTCTGTCAGTAGGTCTCATACTCTGTCAGTAGGTCTCATACTCTGTCAGTAGGTATCATACTCTGTCAGTAGGTCCCATACTCTGTCAGTAGGTATCATACTCTGTCAGTAGGTATCATACTCTGTCAGTAGGTAGCATACTCTGTTAGTAGGTCCCATACTCTGTCAGTAGGCCCCGTACTCTGTCAGTAGGTATCATACTCTGTCAGTAGGTATCATACTCTGTCAGTTGGTATCATACTCTGTCAGTAGGGATCATACTCTGTCAGTAGGTATCGTACTCTGTCAGTAGGTATCGTACTCTGTCAGTAGGTATCGTACTCTGTCAGTAGGTATCGTACTCTGTCATTAGGTATCGTACTCTGTCAGTAGGTATCGTACTCTGTCAGTAGGTATCGTACTCTGTCAGTAGGTATCATACTCTGTCAGTAGGTCCCATACTCTGTCAGTAGGTCCCATACTCTGTCAGTAGGTATTATACTCTGTCAGTAGGTATCATACTCTCTCATTGTCTGCTCCTCTCACACTCAGGTTACTGTAGATCTCCTATTCATGTGCTTTTCCTTTCTATCCTCCTCTCTCACACACACATCCAATCTAGAATCTAAGCTAGCCCTGTTAAACAATATGCATGTGTGAAATACCAAACCCATGTACGGTATGCACAAGTGTAATGCGACATGATATTCAATACCTCCTTTTCTCATGAAACATTCTCCCATCTACCCTGGAACATGTGTATAACACAATTTATGATGAATTGATGACATTGGACTATATTTAGAACTTATCAGAGTGCATCCATTATGGGCCTGGCTATAAAAGAGAGCTTGAGTCATCAGCTGTTTTTTTTTATACATCAGTTTCAGTGTGTTGACTACTTGTAATTCATGCAGAGGCCTGTGCTGGCATGGCAGTGCCATCCTGTTGAGACTGACAATAAAGGAGGTGATTTATAACGAGCCCTGACATGAGTCCCACATGAAATTTAGGCTGTTCTCTTCCACCTCCGTCCCTCTCCCTTCCTTCTCTATCACTTAGTTTGTCAGACATCTGTCCATCGATTGGTTGGTGTTTGACAAAGGCTATTTTTAGAGCAGGCTAAGAATAGACTGATGAGGAGAATAAACCAATGAGGAGTGCTGTAGCTGTGTGAACTCTGACCTGAGGAGAGAAGATAGTGGTGGTCTTGTAGTAAGCAGCCTGCTGTGATCCAGACTAGGTGGTGAGGGAGTAAAACAGATGTCACTTTATTCATTCTGATCTGAAGTGCTTCATTTAATTAGGGACAGACTGCATCCTGGATAGTTGCATTGTTTTTACCATAGTAGTTATAGAAGAACAACATGGTGTAATGGACATGGTATTGCCATGTAATAATAATATATATTTTTTGCATATCCCAACTCTCCCTGAGACACCCTCTGCAAGTGGGGTCACGGCCAGGGTCTGCCATTATCAATGGCGACCCTGGGAGGGTTAATGTGTGATGTTTAAGGGCACATCGACAGATTTTTCACCTTGTCAGCTCCGGGATTCAAATTGACGACCTTTCAGTTACTGGACCATCACTCTAACTACTACCCTACCAGCCGGCAGTTGTATCTCTTGAAGAGTTTCCTTCTAGTTTTATCTGTTGAAGATTGGACATCAAATATAATGGAATTAACCCAAGTGACAATGATGATGATGACGATGACGATGATGATGATGATTTCCAAAGCAATGACAACATATATTAGTTTAGAACAGCATCATGTCCTTGCTGGAAGTATGTACAGCATTACCCTTCTCCCACTTCCAGTCCCAGTCCAGCTCCAGTGTTCCTATATGCTCCGTTCCAGTGTTTTGCAGCATTCTGCCATCTGTGCAGCAGAGTGGTCTCTCATGCGCTGGTGTCTGATGTCGCACTAGTCATGGGAAGAATGCTGTTGACGTCAGTGCAGCCCCTGTCAGAGAGACTGGCACCCCAGCCACTGATACCAAACCAGAGAGAGAGAGGGAGCGATAACGAGAGAGAGAGAGAGAGAGAGAGAGAGAGAGATATCGAGAGAGGGAGAGAGAGACAGAGATAACGAGAGAGGGAGAGAGATACACGGAGGAAGAGGGAGAGAAAAAGATAAAGAGGAGGAGGAGAGGCAGAGAAATGTAAAAGAGAGGGTGAGGGAGGGAGGGGTCAAAGAGGAAAAAGTAATGCAATGCCGATGTTTGTGGGGATTGTGAGGCATGCTGGGAATATTTCTGTACATGTGGCACACACATACACACTCCATTGCACTCCGCACTGCCCTTTCCCACCTTTACAAAAATAATACCTATGTGAGATTGCTGTTTATTGACTACAGCTCAGCATGCAACCATAGTGCCCTCGAAGCTCATCACTAAGCTAAGGACCCTGGGACTGAACACCTCACTTTGCAACTGGATCCTGGACTTCCTGATGGGCTGACCCCAGGTGGTGAGGGTAAGCAACAATACATCCACCATGCTGACCCTCAACACGGGGGCCCTGTTCACCCACGACTGCGTGGCCGCACACGACTCCAACACCATCATTAAGTTTGCCGACGACACGACAGTAGGCCTGATCACCAATGGTGAGACAGCCTGCAGGGGGAAGTCAGAGACTTGGCAGTGTGGTGCCAAGACAACAACCTCCCCCTCAGCGTCAGGAAGACCAAGGAGCTGATCGTGGACTACAGGAAATGGAGGGCCGAGCACGTCCCCATTTACATCGACTGGGCTGTAGTGGAGCAGGTCGACATCCACATCACTAAGGATCTATCATGGTCCAACACACAGTCGTAAAGAAGGGACGACAACGCCTCTTCCCTCTCAGGAGGCTGAAAAGATTTGGCATGGGCCCTCAGAAAGTTCTACAGCTGTACCATCGAGAGCATCTTGACTGGATGCATCACCGCTTGGTATGGCAACTGCTTGGCATCCGACTGCAAGGCACTACAGAGGGTAGTGCGTTCAACCCACTACATCACTTGGGCCGAGCTCCCTGCCATCCAGGACCTCTATACCAGGCGGTGTCAGAGGAAGGCGCAAAAGACTGTCAGACTCCAGCCACCCAAGCTACAGGCTGTTCTCTCTGCTACCGTACAGCAATAGATACCAAGTCTGGAACCAACAGGACCCTGAACAGCTTCTATCCCCAAGTCATAAGACTTCTAAACAAGACTGCTAAATAGCTTATCAAATGGAAACCCAGACTACCTGCATTGAGCCTTTTTTGCACTGACTCTATGCACACACACTGGACTCAATCCACACACTCACACATACTTACACTGACACCCCAACACATACACACACACACACTTACCACATACGCTGCTGCTACTGTCTGTTGTGTTGCCTAGTTACTTTACCCCTACTTATTTTTTTTAAACATTTATTTAACCTTTAACTTGTCAAGTCAGTTAAGAACAAATTATTATTTACAATGACGGCCTACACCGGCCAAACTCAGACGACGCTAGGCCAATTGTGCACCGCTCTATGGGACTCCCAATCACGGCTGGTTGTGATACAGTCTGGATTCGAACCAGGTTGTCTGTAGTGACACCTCTAGCACTGAGATGCAGTGTCTTAGAACACTGCACCACTTGGGAGCCCAATACCTATATTGTATGTACAGTGCATATCTACCTCAATTACCTCGTACCCCTGCACATCGACTCATATAGCCATGTTATTTTCTACTCCCAGTATATAGCCATGTTATTTTCTACTCCCTGTATATAGCCATGTTATTTTCTACTCCCTGTATATAGCCATGTTATTTTCTACTCCCTGTATATAGCCATGTTATTTTCTACTCCATGTATATAGCATGTTATTTTATACTCCCTGTATATAGCCATGTTATTTTATACTCCCTGTATATAGCCATGTTATTTTCTACTCCCTGTATATAGCCATGTTATTTTATACTCCCTGTATATAGCCATGTTATTTTATACTCCCTGTATAAAGCCATGGTATTCTTACTTGTATTTGTATTGTATTTTTTCCTTATTTTTTTATTTTATCTTTAACTCTGCATTGTTAGACCCGTTAGTAAGCACTTCACTGTTAGTTTACAGCTGTTGCCTATGAAGCATGACAAATAAAATGTGCTTTTGATGAGTGTTTTCTTTACTTTGTGCCAGCTGCATTACTGTACATTAGTTCATAATCAGACACACACTCCAGTGCCTCCATGTGCCTGTGTGTTTCTTAATCCACAGTTGATTGCACTCTCTGTATACTTTAGTTAAACACTTGGTGTAATGCAACATATCTAGGGTTGCAAAGCTACCGGTAATTTACCGAAGTTACCGGAATCTTCAGCCATTTTGGTAATTAACAGAAAATCTATGGCAATCTATCGTAACTTTGGTAATTTATACTTGAATAACTTTTAAAAAAATGTATTCATTCTTTAAATCTGTGTCCATTTAGTCTATGAGTTTCTAATGGATAGATCATACTGTATAGTTCAAGAGAAAATTGCCAAATAAATGAAAAAAAAGCATGCAATCATCATTCATTCATTTCATTTAATTAATTCATCAACAATTTTTACATAGGAAAAAAAACAAGTTTGTAAAAAATGTTTTTAAGGATATTTCATGACGAAACTGTCATTATTATAATTTATTTTATTTTTATTTAACCTTTATTTAAATAATTAACACCAATGGTATTCACTAATTTGATGTTGTACAACTTTGTCATTCTACTTTTTATTTTAAAGTTGTCTTAGTTAATTATTTCATAGATTTTACATATGATAAAGCCAGAGAGAGGGGCAGAGATTATTAGACACCTGTGGTAATCTGCATTACCCAAAAGGGCCACTAGATGTCTTGTGATAGATTACATAAAATCCTTGAAAGATACCAAAATGCTTGTAGTTTACTGGTAAACTTTGACAGTTTCCAGTAATATATCCTGCCTTTGCAACCCTAACCATATCCCATTGCCTTAAAAGTTCTCCCCAATCCTAATTTAGACAATATTAATATTAACTGGCTTTTGAGGTGGCACATTTTATTCATGTATGACTTTGAGAGAGGCTCCAGTGTACTGCATACATTTTCAGTGGAAATTGAGAATATGCACTAAAATAGGAATTAAAAAGATTTTATACACTGTTATTTAAGGTTTCAGAGGGGTTAGAATAGACTTCTGACACCTCAACCATGACATTGTTTGAAACTGTCTGTCTTTACACATATTATTTAAAGACTGTTCCTTGAAAAAGCTTCTACTAGTTCTCTGTCAGACATCTGTCTCAGACACATATTGCATGGTACATCTCTTTTTCTCCATCCCTCTTTTTCTGTCTCTCTCCTTATCTGTACACTGCCCCTCCCTCAGCATCTCTCCCTCTCCGTGGAATGGATACACACATTGAGCTCCAGGTCCACTGCCCCATACTCCAGGCCAGGCTTTCAGTGCGGCCCTCCCCTATCCACAGTGCAGTCCTGTCAGGCTTTAGGTACAGCTCTGAGGAAGAGCATGGATCTGCCGTCTGGATACCAGGGAGGCTACACACACAGCATCTATAGGACGGAGCCCAGACACTACAAACACTCATTGTTTCTGGATAGCGTTGACGTGTAGCGCTTATGCTCCAGGGCGGCTGAGAAGGCAGAGTGATGTGTTATGGTTAGCTCTCCATCTGGCGTGTGTGTGTGAGTGTAGGGTAAGCGCACCCCCCCCCCCGATCCAGCCAGGCAGCCAACCAGCATGCTACAGGATGCTCCCCGTTGTTCCTGCCTGGAGATGAAAACCTGCTGGGTGTGAGATTGTGATTTGGACAGCGTCTGGACCTACTGCCACTCCTCCACCCCAATCCCTCCCTCCCTCCTCCATCCCTCTGTACCACCATCCCTCCCCTGGGCAGACATGGGCCTGCTAACTAGACTGCTTTTCATCCTGCTCCATGACTGGAATTATATATCGTCTTTGGACTGTATACCGAACCTCATACACATACATCACTGAGAGACCGGGATTCTGTGTTGTTTTGCATTTGTGTGTATATGTGTGTTTGACTCTGTTTTATTGTTGTATGTATCATATCTGAACCGAAAGGACACCCTCCATATTCCCTGTCTCTGAGGTGATTTTAACTAAGGCATGCTCAACAGCCTTCCTGCTCTGTAACGCTGAATGCTCAGGTAAAGGACGTCAAGCTGCTTGCTTAGCGAGTACCACCTTCCTCCTGATTCAGACCATACCTGGCGCAAACTGAGGACTGTGCCTTGCTAGCACACAGGACCGCCCTCATGAAGCGTCTTACCAGTCAGCTCCACGTGAAAAGCTAGCACGTGATACTTCAGGCTGAGGACTGATGACAATGTTTGTTCACCATCCTTCACCGTTCCTCTCCTGACTGGGATTGTGTTTGACGGCTGTTGGACCCTGTTTCTGAATTGGGGGGTCTTGGGCTTCAACAGCCTAGTGCAGGGTTTTGGAGTGGGTTTAAGTTCCAGGACTACATACGCCTGTCATTTCCCCAAGGCTGTGGACAGTTGGACCTTTGGACACGGGGGTGGTCTCTGGCTTTGAACAGCCTGGTTCAGGGTGTTGGTCTCTGGGATAGGATTCAGAACTCCAGGCCCCTCTGGTGTCTCCCTATCAGGGTGTGTGTCTTGGGGTGGAAATCAGACTTGTGACTTGGCCGCTCTGCAGCAGTATGAAGAGTCACCCATGCGTCCACTCGGGGCATCTCAGCATCGCTGTGTGTGGGGAGGCAGACCCCGGGCCAGCAGCCTGCTCTAGCCCCCTGAAGCGCCCCTGTACTTACCCCCTGTCCCCCTGTCTCATCCCCCCAGAGGAGGCCTACCAGAAACTGGCCACCGAGACGCTGGAGGAGCTGGACTGGTGCCTGGACCAGCTGGAGACCCTACAGACCAGACACTCAGTCGGCGAGATGGCCTCCAACAAGGTAAGGACAAAAACCTTTCACTTATAATGTGTCATATTTTGTTTTTTATTTATTACATTTTTGTTTAAAACAGGTGAGTACATGGATGACCAATTGTCATTTGCAATTGAGATTGTTAACTTACCACACGGTTGGGACAACAACAACAAAACTATTTTATCTATATCTCTCTCTCCTCTCTCTGACCTCTTCCTGCCTCTTCTACAACAGTAGTATCTATACTAATATTAGTATGAATTCATACATCTCTTTTGTATTAGTATCTGTAGCTGTATCTAGTGTTGTCATGCAGGGAGGGAGGTGTTCAGGGAGCATGCTCAGCTCAGCTCTCTTCAGCAAGGACTTGACGTGCTGCATGCTGATCAGCTCTGGGCTCTGCTGGAGAGGCTGCCTGCCTGCCTGCTGATGTCACACCCTGTGATGTCACAATAGGGAGATGGGCCTGGCACGAGATAGAGGAGAGGCAGGCGAGGCAGACAAAGGGACGGGGCACAGTCAGACACAGATCCTGTAGGTGTAACACTTGCAGATGGTAGTACAGCCACTGACAGACAGACAGAATTGCGTTGATACAGGAAAGACAAGCACAGGCTTTACTTTGTAGCATTGTCACTCTGTTGCATTGTTGCACACACGGCTATCACTGGTTTCCATAGTAACACACACAGGCCTGGTTGGCTTGCCGTCTCACTCCAGCACACAGTAATGTTGCTCCAATATACACACACACACAACGATCAACCTACGACATTGCTATTTCATGACTATAACATCAAATTGAAGTATTTAATTATGTAAATACAGAACGGTAGCATTGTCCAACTTGACACTGTGGGAAGCATTGGAGTCCACATGGACCAGCATCCCAGTGAAACGCTTTTGACACCTTGTAGAGTCCATGCCCTGACAAATTGAGGCTGTTCTGAGGGCAAAAGGGGGTGCAACTCATTATTAGGAAGTTGTTCCTAATTTTTTGTACACTCAGTGTAGCAGGTTGCATCGTGTGCATTCTAAAATACTTTTGTAGAACGTAGTTCACAGGCTGGGGGTTCATAAGAGCTAGCTGGTGTAGTTGCATGTACTGTATGTAATGGTGACATCACTGTTATTGTTACACAGGAGTGATTTCATTCCACAGAGATCCTATTAATCGGTTGCATGTTTCGTCACAATATAGTTTTAAATGTTTGTTTGGGACTGTTGCCAAACTGAGCATTCTACTCGATGCTTCGTCAATGAGCGCTGATGACGATTTAATACAATTTGTATTACAATGGCTTGGAAATACAATGCCATTCAATTGGAGGAAAATCATTTGTAGGAAAACCTTTTATCATTTTGATGTCGGCAGGTTGACTTTAGATGCAGTATAACGTTCGATTTGACGACATGATAATGCAGGCAAAGTTGTGTCCTACTAAACAGTTGACAACTTTAGCAATGTCATCGTATTTCCAGGCACTATACTGTAGTGTAATTTAGAACAAAACAGTTGTTAGCCTCTGTCCAGAATGAATGGGCTTATCACGACTTTAGGGCACCACTATTGCCCAGCTTGAGAAGGTTCATGACGCGACTGAGTGACGGAGGTGCAAACTATTAATACAATTACTAGAGGGGTTATGTCATAAACGCTCAAAGTTCTCGAATGGGTTCAAAATGGCAGCCATATTGGTCAGGGGGAAATTCAAACCATTCTAAGAATCAGTGAATTAATTGCAGTAGAGGCATAATCCTGATTTTACTTATGCAGGAAATAAAAGTAAGGCATGTAATATATAAGAAAGTGTATTGTCATATAATTATAAATACAGTTTGTACGGTTTTTATACACATTTTCTGTATAAATAGCCTCTAAAATATATGTCAAAATAAATGTCAAAATGTTTACTCTTGGAAAGCTGTGAGTGCTGTTATATGATACAATATCAGCACTTGTTGCATACTTGTCTAAGTCCTATCATCAACTGATTTGAGCCAGTGTATATCTGTGAATTGACTGCATTGTTTGAATAGAATGTTGGCATATTGGCAGTTAATTTGAAACATTTATAGAAATATTCATTTAAAACTGGCTGGCTAGCAAGCTAACAAACATACACTACTGGTCCAAAGTTTTAGAACACCTACTCATTCAAGGGTTTTTCTTTATTTTTACTATCTTCTACATTGAAATAACACATATGGAATCATGTAGTAACCCAAAAAGTGTAAAACAAATCAAAATATATTTTATGATTTTTCAAATAGCCACCCTTTGCCTTGATGACAGCTTTGCACACTCTTGGCATTCTCTCAATCAGCTTCATGAGGTAGGCATCTGGAATGCATTTCAATTAACAGGTGTGCCTTCTTAAAAGTTAATCTGGGGGGGGGGGTATACAGAAGATAGCCCTATTTGGTATGAGACCAAGTCCATATTATGGCAAGAACAGCTCGAATAAGCAAAGAGAAACAACAGTCCATCATTACTTTCAGACATGAAGGTCAGTCAATACGGAAAATTTCAAGAACTTTGAAAGTTTCTTCAAGTGCAGTCACAAAAACCATCAAGCGCTATGATGAAACTGGCTCTCATGAGGACCGCCACAGGAATGATGGAAGTTACCTCTGCTGCAGAGGATAAGTTCATTAGAGTTACCAGCCTCAGAAATTGCAGCCCAAATAAATGCTTCCCAGAGTTCATGTAACAGACACATCTCAACATCAACTGTTCAGAGGAGACTATGTGAATCAGGCCTTCATGGTGGATTTGCTGCAACAAATCCACTACTAAAGGACACCAATAATAAGAAGAGACTTGCTTGGGCCAAGAAACACGAGCAATGGACGTTAGACCGGTGGAATTTTGGCCTTTGGTCTAGAGTCCAAATTTGAGATTTTTGGTTCCAACCGCCGTGTCTTTGTGAGACGTGGTGTGGGTGAACGGACGATCTCCGCATGTGTATTTCCTAATGCATGGAGGAGGAGGTGTTATGGTGTGGGGGTGCTTTGCTGGTGACACTGTCTATGATTTATTTAGAATTCAAGGCACACTTAACCAGGGTGGCCACCACAGCATTCTGCAGCAATACACCATCCCATCTGGTTTGGGCTTAGTGGGACTATCATTTGTTTTTAAACAGGACAATGACCCAACACACCTCCAGGCTGTGTAAGGGCTATTTTACCAAGAAGGAGAGGGATGGAGTGCTGCATCAGATGACCTGACCTCCATAATCCCCCAACCTCAACCAAATTGAGATGGTTTGGGATGAGTCTGACCGCAGATTGAAGGAAAAGCAGCCAACAAGTGTTCAGAATATGTAGGAACTCCTTCAAGACTGTTGGAAAAGCATTTCAGGTGAAGCTGGTTGAGAGAATGCCAAGAGTGTGCAAAGCTGTCATCAAGGCAAATGGTGGCTATTTGAAGAATCTCAAATCTAAAATATATTTTGATTTGCTTAACACTTTTTTGGTTACTACATGATTCCAAATGTGTTATTTCATAGTTTTGATGTCTTCACTTTTATTCTACAATGTAGAAAATAGTACAAATAAAGAAAAACCCTTGAATGAGTAGGTGTTCTAAAACCTTTGACCAGTAGTGTCTTCAAATGCATAGTTTTTACACAGTATCTTATCACAGCACTGGCAAACCATGGTTGACCAACTCCATGACCAAAATGGCTGACATTTATCCCATTAAAAGAAGGTTAATACCATTCTAGTATTCTAATTCCTTATTCTATGCTTCATTCACTGGTAGTGTTGGGGAGTAGTGAACTACATGTAGTTGAACTAGTGGTTACAGGGTTAAAACAGAAACTTAAAGGTTAACAGTTTAGGCATTAATTCAGAGTGGTTAAGGTTAGGGCTATAGTTTCGGGGAAGACTTAAAACAAAATAATTGAAAACTACGCGCCAGACGTCATCACCATTCTTAGTATTCTCACAGCTTGCTAGAGCATTGTGAACTGCCATGGCCCAGTAGTCTAAGCAGCGCAGTCCAGCTCCGAGCCTCATGGGTTAGAGCCCTGTGCTGGGCCATCGTTTTTTTCTTTTTTGGTGAGAATGTTCTGAGGACCTTTTCAAACGTCACCGACCTATTTGATTATGTTGTCCTTGATTTACCCTGAAATTGTAGAAAGACATATTGGTTATTGATAGCGAAGGCCATGTTGTATTAATATATGGCATATGTAATTATGTAGCACCATGTGTAAACTGTGTGTGTGTGTGTGTGTGTACGTTGTACACGTTGTTCCACCAAAATAAATGTGAGAAAACAAACAATAGCTCTAGATTTGAGATCCATTTGATTGGGTCCATAATCCTTAGGGAATTCCTATTTTGGGGTCCCACTTCCCAAAAACAAATTACATGCAAGTCTCAGCTTAACATGGTGTGATCCTTCCAATTTCTACCCAAAGGTGTGTGTTCACACCTTTTCGCTGAGCTATCAATAGCAGACCTGCTAGCTAGCTGACCGTGCGCGGGTGTGCGCATTTGCACGTGCGTGGGTGTTTTGTGGGCCTGTGACGGCCTGTTCCTAGTCTCTGGGACCCAGGCAGAGGCGCTATATCTCTCTCAACGGGTGACCAGCAGTCTCATTTGTTCCAGCAGCTGTAAACTACCCACAATGCCTTTTGGGCACCTGCAAAGTAATCTGAGACACGACAGTACCCTCACACTGATATAATGGCTCTGTCTATCTAGTGAGGGTGTTTTGGTTGTCCCAACGCTTGACTTCATTGTTTTAGGTAGGAAACTGATAGTGTACCAGTCTATGCCCCACCATTCTAGAAACTTTAAAGTGGCATGTTTATTTAAAATAAACTCTAGTCTGCTCTCTTTTCCTCTGTTAATAATTTGAATGTGTTCTGACTACCATCCATCCATACTCCATCCGAATTGCTTCAGAAGCACACATACAGTGGTGCTGTACCCATCCCCAGTTCAGAGAAAGCACAGCCAGGTTATTGCTCACCATAAAACTCTGGACTATAGACATGGGATCTGTCCCAAATGGCACCCTATTCCTTATATAGTGCACTTCTTTTTACCAGAGGACAAAGCCATAGCCTCATGGTTAAACAAGTGGAATCCAGCATCATGTATGACCCTTAGTGAAGTGCCATACAGTATTCTCTGTGCTGTACTAACTGTTCCAGACAGTCCAGTGGAACTCATGACTTGAAAGTTTAATGGGATTTAAAGTATTCCACATATTCTTTTCTGTAGTTTTCTCCCAGGAAATTTGCCTGAGTTATCTTCAGTTTGAATATTGCATGACCAAGATGAGACAATCTCCGCTTCCAGCAACAGTGTCCCACAGATTACCTCAGCTAGATGACACACACACACACACACACACACACACACACACACACACACACACACACACACACACACACACACACACACACACACACAAACAGTACAAGCATACAGTATGTCCCCAACCCGCTGTACTGCGTAATTGTTTTGTAAAATATGGAAAAAAAACAAAGAGATGATCTCATTCTGCTCCAGCACATCCAATCAGATGTTGTGATGAGCTCACTGTTTTCCCTATCCTCTCCCTGATAGGCTGTGTATGTGTGGATGAGGGCAGAAGCCGTGTGCGTGTGATAGACAGGCTGAATCAGACTTATTTACAAACCTTTGACAGGAGACCTTCTCTCTCCAGGAGCACCGGCAGCATCCAAGCATCCTCCTCTCACGCCATCTATTATTCACACACCCAAGCAGTGTGTGTGTGTGTGTGTGTGTGGGTTTCACTGTCTTTGTGTTTGTGCGTGTGTGTGTGTGTGTGTGCGAGAGTATGCTCTCATCAGAGCCAAGGGCACCCACACTCTGTCCCCAGCTTCCCCAGAGTGCAGTGTTCCAGTCAGGATCCTGGACTATGGATTTCCCAATGGGGAGGAACGGAGTAGATATGACTGACTGTGTTCAGTGGATGGACCTGCAGTACACCTCAAAACCCTTCTTATTCGGGTACTCTGTGCTCTCGCTGTATTGAGTTCCTTTTGCTGGTGGCGTTCTCACCTGTTCTGTCGTTCTGTGCTGTAGCTGGCTCTAGTCTGCCTGTTCTTTTTATATTTGGACCACATATTTTGTTTTTTCAAAATGCCTGATGCAAACTACCTGCTCTCTGTGTCCTGGGGATATATAAAGGTAAGATGTGAGGTGGATTTTATTATTATAATACTATTAATAAATATTTTTCTGAAAAAGCAAGCCGTCATTCCTCCGATGAGGGGAGAATGATGTCATTATCAGACAAAGGAAAAGCAGTCTTGACCATGACATTCATTTGAACTTTGTTTATTTGAGTTGTAAATAGAGAGTCAAAGGTGTTGTGTGACATAATCCATCTGTATTTCTGGCATTATGATTAAATGGTAGTATGGCTGAGTGTTCCGTCTGTAGCTCCCCCCAGCTGGTGTGATAATGGTGATGCTCTCACTGCCGGCTACTGGTGGCTCTATGGAGGAGTGTGTTCACATGACTTATAGCTTATAGCTTCCCGGGACCGGTTTTGGTATGAAATGCAGGAAAAGGGATATGCTGTGTGGGAAAGAGTGGCATTGAGTGCATTGGTGAATATCAAAAGGCTGTGTCAACGGCAGTCCCTTTCTAGAGCAAATATTGTTTTGTTTTGGGTACCAAAATAATTTCAGCGTTCTATTGTAAGGAAGGGAAGCTTCAAGCTTCACCAACATGTACAGGGACCTCACAATACAATATTCTCATGATTCTCGCAATTTTATTGTATTGCGATTTTATTATGATTTTGATGTTGGAGACATATTGCTGACTATACCTGCTGCAGAGAGACAATAGAGAGCATGAGATAACAAGTTTTGATCAGTCAGGGAAATAATAGTGCTTAAACCATGTTGGCTCACAATTTAGAAATAAGATGGAGAACAAGCTATAGGATGAAAACTACTGGAGTTTTGGCGCAGGTACAGCCGACTAGTGCTAGCTAACGCTACCTACAGTAGCAAAAAAAAAATATATATATATTTTATTTTTTTACTAATCGATACTTGGAGTCAAATATCGATAAAATATTGTCCAAAAATAATATTTTAATATCATATTGTAATAATGTAACTATATACATTTTCTTCCCCCCCATCACTAGTAAATGCTCTTAGATATATCAGTATAGGTTCCTGGGCTCTATCTACTTGCAATATTATAGCAATATTTTATTAACAAATTATAGCCTATATCTGTGTGACATTAGATACATATACAGTGGGGAGAACAAGTATTTGATACACTGCCGATTTTGCAGGTTTTCCTACTTACAAAGCATGTAGAGGTCTGTAATTTTTATCATAGGTACTCTTCAATTGTGAGTGACGGAATCTAAAACAAAAATCCAGAAAATCACATTTTATGATTTTTTAATAATTAATTTGCATTTTATTGCATGACATAAGTATTTGATCACCTACCAACCAGTAAGAATTCCGGCTCTCACAGACCTGTTAGTTTTTCTTTAAGAAGCCCTCCTGTTCTCCACTCATTACCTGTATTAACTGCACCTGTTTGAACTCGTTACCTGTATAAAAGACACCTGTCCACACACTCAATAAAACAGACCCCAACCTCTCCACAATGGCCAAGACCAGAGAGCTGTGTAAGGACATCAGGGATACAATTGTAGACCTGCACAAGGCTGGGATGGGCTACAGGACAATAGGCAAGCAGCTTGGTGAGAAACAACTGTTGACGCAATTATTAGAAAATGGAAGAAGTTCAAGATGACGGTCAATCTCCCTCGGTCTGGGGGAAGGAGGTTGTTGGCCAAGATCTCGCGATACATGGCCTCATCCATCCTCCCCTCAATACGGTGCAGTCGTCCTGTCCCCTTTGCAGAAAAGCATCCCCAAAGAATGATGTTTCCACCTCCATGCTTCACAGTTGGGATGGTGTTCTTGGGGTTGTACTCATCCTTCTTCTTCCTCCAAACACGGCGAGTGGAGTTTAGACCAAAAAGCTCTATTTTTGTCTCATCAGACCACATGACCTTCTCCCATTCCTCCTCTGGATCATCCAGATGGTCATTGGCAAACTTCAGACGGGCCTGGACATACGCTGGCTTGAGCAGGGGGACCTTGCGTGCGCTGCAGGATTTTAATCCATGACGGCGTAGTGTGTTACTAATGGTTTTCTTTGAGACTGTGGTCCCAGCTCTCTTCAGGTCATTGACCAGGTCCTGCCCTGTAGTTCTGGGCTGATCCCTCACCTTCCTCATGATCATTGATGCCCCACGAGGTGAGATCTTGCATGGTGCCCCAGATCGAGGGAGATTGACCATCATCTTGAACTTCTTCCATTTTCTAATAATTGCGCCAACAGTTGTTGCCTTCTCACCAAGCTACTTGCCTATTGTCCTGTAGCCCATCCCAGCCTTGTGCAGGTCTACAATTTTATCCCTGATGTCCTTACACAGCTCTCTGGTCTTGGCCATTGTGGCAAGGTTGGAGGCTGTTTGATTGAGTATGTGGACAGGTGTCTTTTATACAGGTAACGAGTTCAAACAGGTGCAGTTAATACAGGTAATGAGTGGAGAACAGGAGGGCTTCTTAAAGAAAAACTAACAGGTCTGTGAGAGCCGGAATTCTTACTGGTTGGTAGGTGATCAAATACTTATGTCATGCAATAAAATGCAAATTCATTATTTAAAAATCATACAATGTGATTTTCTGGATTTTTGTTTTAGATTCCATCTCTCACAGTTGAAGTGTACCTATGATAAAAATGACAGACCTCTACATGCTTTGTAAGTAGGAAAACCTGCAAAATCGGCAGTGTATCAAATACTTGTTCTCCCCACTGTATATCTAGATATATCCTTCATACAACCTTCTGTGTGTTTAACCCAATAAATTAGCGGGTTGGGACCGCTGATGTAGCTGTGGTGAGAGAGCGCTGCGGGAATGTACGCTGTGGCGGAAGCGTTCTCGATAAAATGTTTCGCTTTACGGAACTGCTTCGCAGCGCTACAGCCTTCAGCCTGGTTTCGCAATCACTGTTGTTTAAGAGTTCACCTCCACGTTCCTCTGACTGTCCTCCAAATCAAAGGCCAAAGCTACTTTTGTGTCTGCCACTTCAATCAGGTTTAGGAGAGGGAGAGAAATTGAGGGAGAGAGGGAGCAAGGGATAGGGTGAATGAAAGTGGGTGACGGAGAATGAGGTTACTGATTACATCAGAACTGTGGCTGGTAGGGGGGTGCAGCTGGTATCTCACCTCATCTGTACTACCTCCAGCCTCTCAACTGTGTGTGTGTGTGTGTGTGGAGCATGCTGTAGTAGTACTGATTAAAGTGTGGTGCCGCGTAGTGTCTGCTGTTTCCCTTCTAAAAGACTCTTCTACATTTTAGAAATGACTTTGGCCCTCAGTGGCAAGATATGGCCAGACAGAATCCTCCAATATGTGCTTCAGGATTCCACCACCTTTCTCCTAAATCAAACAAAATCATGATTGACACATCCAGTGCAGAATGTAACTAAATTTTCCCTGGTATACTACAAACTGTAACTCCTCTCTCTCTCTCTCTCTCTCTCTCTCTCTCTCTCTCTCTCTCTCTCTCTGTCTGTCTGTCTGTCTGTCTGTCTGTCTGTCTGTCTGTCTGTCTGTCTGTTGTGTTCCAGTTCAAGAGAATGTTGAACAGGGAGCTCAGCCACCTGTCTGAGATGAGCCGCTCTGGGAACCAGGTGTCAGAGTTCATCTCCAGCACCTTCCTGGGTGAGTGACCACAGTGACCACTGGGCTCCTCCCTATTCATACTGGACCCTGTAGAGAGGCCCTAGCTGAATCCCAAATGGCACCCTATTATCTATATAAAGTTTTGACCGGGACCAATAGGGTGTCTTCTGTGATGTTAATACAGACATTTTGGACGTCCCACTCACTGTCTCTTGTTCTATGTGTTTGACACAGACAAGCAGCACGAGGTGGAGATGCCGACTCCCCAGACACAAAAGGAGAAGGAAGACAAGAAGAACAGGCCCATGTCTGAGATCAGTGGGGTGAAGAAACTGCAACACAGCTCCAGCCTCACCAACTCCAACATACCCCGCTTCGGAGTCAAGAGCGAGACAGAGGACCAACTGGCTAAGGTGGGCAGCAGTAGGAGAGGGTTAGGAAAGGGAGGGCGAGGTGACATGAAGAGAGAGGGTGAGGGAGAACGAGGGATAGAGGGTGATAAAGGGGAGTAGTAGGGAAAGATCTAGATAGGAGGGATAGAGGAAAAGGACTAAGAATTCTAAAACGACTATGTCAGTGTAACAATTCTGAAACTACCATGTCAGTGTAAGAATTCTGAAACTACTATGTCAGTGTAAGAATTCTGAAACTACTTTGTCAGTGTAACAATGGTTGTTTTCCCTTTGCAGGAGCTGGAGGATGTAAATAAATGGGGCCTTAACGTTTTCAAAGTCACTGAGTTCTCTGGGAACAGGCCCCTGACGGTCATGATGCATACTATATTCCAGGTATAGATCCGTTCAATTTGATCTGCTCTATTTCTGTTGATTGTACTAACATGACTTGTATGCACAGTCTACTAGAATACAAACTTATGTTTTTGTTTTGTTTTTCTTATAGGAGAGAGACTTGTTAAAAACTTTTAAAATTCCACTCGACACCTTTATAACCTACCTGATGACCTTAGAAGACCATTACCATGGCGATGTGGCCTACCACAGCAACATCCATGCTGCTGATGTCACCCAGTCCACTCACGTGCTGCTGTCCACCCCCGCTCTAGAGGTTGAACCCCTCAATCAATCAGTCAATTCATCAGTAACACTGCATTTGTATTTTTACAAAAATATACTTCAGCTTTAATTTGTCTGAAACTGACTGATTCCTGATTGCTGTTATTTGGTTGAATGTCTGGTGTGACCCTGTACTGTCCTCTCTGCTGTTCCCAGGCTGTGTTCACCGACCTGGAGATCCTAGCTGCCATATTTGCCAGTGCTATTCATGACGTGGACCACCCTGGAGTCTCCAACCAGTTCCTAATCAACACCAGTGAGTCTAAATACAGACCTTACTTAACAGTTACGTCATTGGCTGACGGGGCATGATTGATGCCCTTTTTCTCTCCCCCGCATCTGGGATAAGCACGCAACATCAGGCACACAGGCTTAAATCCACCCACGTGCACACACACACATACAAACACACACCTCCTCCCGCCCTGTAGCGAAGGCCGTAAGAGTCATCAATCAGGAAACACTAAAATGAGCCTCTGTCAGCCAGAACACCAGTTCAACCTGTACACATCTGTTTAAGTGAATATTTATGTTAAAGCTATAAGGACCTCAACAACACCTCTCCATCAAACCCTGTTTTGTGGACGTAATATCACATTTATGTCAAACATCTGAGTCAGTGTATGTGTGTTTGTCCCCCAGACTCAGAGCTGGCCCTCATGTACAATGACTCGTCAGTCCTGGAGAACCACCACCTGGCTGTGGGCTTCAAGCTGCTTCAGGAAGAGAACTGTGACATCTTCCAGAACCTGACCAAAAAACAACGACAATCACTGCGCAAGATGGTGATCGACATCGTGAGTGACTGTATAGTAATCACTAACCAATAGGAACATCTCTGAAATAGTGTCCCCGTCAGCTTAAAACATGTCCATGGTTGTACTTGATTGCTACTGTTTACTTCTTCTATGTTCTCAGATGTTACCAAAGGCAAGTCTCCATTAATATGGAGGATATATTCTATTGGTTTGTCCTTGGCAGTATTGTGACAGCCTGTGTTGTGTCTCTGGTGGTCCCCAGGTCCTAGCGACTGACATGTCCAAGCACATGAACCTGCTGGCTGACCTGAAGACCATGGTGGAGACTAAGAAGGTGACCAGCTCTGGAGTTCTACTCCTCGACAACTACTCTGACAGGATACAGGTTCTGCAGAACATGGTGCACTGTGCGGACCTGAGTAACCCCACCAAGCCCCTGCAGCTGTACCGCCAGTGGACCGACCGCATCATGGAAGAGTTTTTCACCCAGGGGGACAGGGAGAGGGAGAGAGGCATGGAGATCAGCCCTATGTGTGACAAACACAACGCCTCTGTCCAAAAGAGCCAGGTACCCAAACACACCAGACACACGCACACATACTGAAACACTCACTCTGCTTTGAACCCCCCCCCCGACCCCACACTCGCAAAAAATGATTTATATTGTTTTTCACTAACCCTAACCCTCCCTGTCCTCTCTCCAGGTGGGCTTCATAGACTACATCGTCCACCCTCTATGGGAGACATGGGCAGACCTAGTGCACCCTGACGCTCAGGATATCCTGGACACTCTGGAGGACAACAGGGAGTGGTACCAGAGCACCATCCCCCAGAGCCCCTCACCTACCCTGGACGAGCCTGAGGATGGCAGCCGCCCCCCTGGCGGGGACAAGTTCCAGTTTGAACTCACCCTGGAGGAGGACGGGGAATCGGACACGGAGAAGGACAGTGGCAGCCAACCCGAGGAAGAGGAGGAAAACAGTTGTAGTGACTCAAAAACACTCTGTACGCAGGACTCGGAGTCCACAGAGATACCACTGGACGAACAGGTGGGGGAGGAGGAGGAAGAGGAAGAGGAGGTGGAGGGAGGGTCCTCATCATCACAACCTTGTGTAGTGGAGGAGGAACAGGAGAGAGAGGAGAAACCAGCCGATACATAGCAGTGTATGGACGGCAACTAAACTTTTCTTCTTAGTAACCAGAGATGATTATTTATAGAGTATTTTGGGGGTTTTGTGGACTATGTCTGTTATTTTTTTATATATATTTATGTTTAGGGTTCCAAAGCGCACGATGTTCTTCACCCCTTGGCCACTCCTCCCTCCTCATCCTTGGTCAGCTTCTCAGACACGCCCACTGGTACTTCTACAACGTTTTTTGCACTCAGGAAAACTATTTTCCATTCCCGTTTGTACCGGAGTAGTCTGTGTGTTATTTCACTTCAAAACCCAGTCCTAGTGTGTGGAAGTTACATTAAGGATAATGATCAGCCATTTAGAGTGTGTTTAATGCTGTTCATACACAGCACATCTCTCCTCCTTTCAGCCTTGGCTGACCAATGGCAGTGTTTCTGTTTGTTATTAAGTGCCCATTATTCAGAAATGACTATAGTGTCTGTTTTTCTTAGTTGTTTGTATTTGTCAGCAAAGCAACGCGCTAAGTTGTTGCGTGGTCTGGATGAATGAAATCCCAACAGGACACGTCACCATGGAGAGAGGTCGCTGCAGCACATTGAGAGAAATGCATTGTGGGAATTTAGTGTAAAGTTGAAGTCTTCCTTGAAAACCTGACTAAAAAAGGCTAAGATCTTACAGCTCTAAACCTCGAGAGTTTTTGTATTGTACCTTACATAACATGGAGATCTATTGTAGGTTCTACTTTTGTTAACCAAGTCAAAACAAAATAGTGACTTTTAAAAACATTTGAAAGGCACTTGAAAACTGTGAGAAATGCCTTCTCTGCCACTGCTATTCTGTGTGTAAAAGGGTAACTTACCAGTTATTGTTTTGGGGGAGTATTGGGGAGTATTCTCAGAATTACAAATCAAGCCCTTGCCCCAACCCTCTTTGCACTAGATCTGAGAGGATTGGATAGATATTTGCATCTACAGATCTACAGGAGTGCCTAAGGGGTTGGTGCTAGGTCTTGATTTGGGATTGCACGTTAATCAAAAAGCATTTACTCTACTACTCCCTTACCACTGTCCCCATGTCCGGTTGTCATAATTATGTAACAATCATTTCAAGGATTGTTTTCACTGAAGAAAAACATGACACGTGTTGACACATACTTTACTTTGAATGAAATAATTTTAAGTTCTACTTATTGTTGCCTGCAGTAAATGTGAGCGCATGTCATCAGACAATGCATTTCTTGTAAGAAGCACCTTTGGTTAAAGGGTTGGACTGGAGTACTGCAAGTGTACAGAGGTGATGTCACCACACTCTGCTATAATGTGGAAGTTTATGGGGGTGGGGGGGGGTTGATACCTATAGCAATGTTATAATAGAATTTTAGTAATTTGGTGGGTTGCAACACTTTTTGTGCTACGCACATGGTAACCTTATTTCCTATTACCTGTCAATCATGTCTTCATTTCCTGATTGTGGTGTAGGGATGTAGGGATGAAATGCCTATGTCATGGAACTTGGATACAGTGTTTCAGTAAAATCATCACACGCTAATTTGGTGATACACAAAGCAACTCAAACAACATTGAAATTGTATTTTTTCTTATACATCTCCCATTTAGCATGTCTCTTGTGATGCGGTTCACAGCAGCACTGACAGATGTGTTGACGTGACAACAGCATCAGAGTTTTGAATGACCCTCCCCCCTTTTGTTTCATGCTGACTGAAGACCTAGCTAGCCAGTAACTAGCTAACACCAGACACAGATGAAAGGGGAGACATATAAGTAGCTTTGTCAAAGATTAATAGTGTAAACATTTAATTATTTTTGCTAACACCCACATTCAAACTTTAGCACGAGTAGAGTAGCTATCTAGCTATATAAACCAAGCCCCTCCGCAAACATGCCTTCTCCAATGTTCGTGACAAGGCTGTACTTATTTAAGTTAGGTAAGAGAATATCATGTTATCATTGGTGTATCAGAATGAGAGTTAGGGTGATGTCATCCTATCCCCTTTAATAATCCCGCCTCCTGAATCCAAGTGTTTGACATGGGGGAGGGGACCAGTAAATGTATGTCCAAAATTTATCAATGTAGAAGCAACAGTCATTTTTCATACTTTTGGTCATCATACTTTGATCTGGTTTCATCCAAATATCATCCAGTTGGTGAATAACATGATTTTGACTGTTCATGACCCTCTGTCATTGTCATCACACTAACCTTGGATGTGTTTGTGTTGACCAAGAACACAAGACAATCAGCTCCATGGTGCAGTGGTCTCATAAGAAGACTAGTCGGCTATAGATATTGCACTGATGTTTTCAGATCTCTCTACTTAACTTTTTTTTAAATTAAAACTCGCCAAAACTCACATGTACATTTAGGCTTGAACAAGGCTCTATACACTTCAGACAAGAGACTTTCTTTTACACATTTCTATTGTTGTTGTTATTACAATTGATGCTATTATTTATTTATATATTTTTGTATTTGTTGTGTCTTTCTTGCCATTTTAAGGCGGTACAGTAAAGCTTTCGCTGAAGCATAGACCGCAGTACAGGCTTTCCAGTTACTATACCCAAATATGCTTTTTTTTCTCTAAATATGTACATACAGTATAAAAAAAAAACAAGAAATGTTAGAGTGCTTATTTTAAAAGAAATGTGTCATTTCAAATGTTTTATTTCATTATTATTTCCTTGTGCCAAGTTGTTTTTATCCATCCTCACCCGATGACCTTACCATAATACAGTTTTTCTGGTTGTATCTCTGTTTACAAACATATATTTATTGTGCTGTATATACTATAATTATTATTATTATTCTCATCATGATGCTGTTTGTTGTAAATTATTTACTCTTATCATCCCTTATGGTGATGGCGTGGCTGTATTACGTACCTCTTGTTGAGAGAATGTTTATTACACATGCTTATTCAGTGTAAAATGATCCATTGATATTGGTTATCTGAGAAGCTTGCTCAGAGTGGAGGAGGAGAGGGGAAAGCCAAATAGTTTTGTAGAGGAAGCTGTTCATTGGCCCGTGGGCTGTGCCTTAAATTCAACATGCCATTTTAATTCAACATGCCATTTAAATTCAACATGCCATTTTTTGTCTCTCGTTTCTTTTCTTTATATTATTCTCCTCGTTTGCTGCATTCCAGAATCTTGTGGTTTGAGCTGACCTGACCCAGACAATGGCCTCCAGTTATGAAAGGAATTCATTCAATAATGTTGCCTTTTTACTTCACAGCCATCCTAAAAACACGTCCTTCGACGGGGAATCTTATTTTGACACGCATACTGTAGATTCTAAACAGCCCTGGACCAATGGAATCGGTGGGTTGTTTTCTAATTTTGTGTTCTTATGGTTTGAAAGAAATACACACACTGTAACACACAAACTGTAACTTCAAAAAGGTCTTCAGGACAATTATTTTTGGGTTATGTCTTTAGAATGCCAACTTGTCTGGAAGTTTCACAAGACAATATAAAGTTATTTTAATGGATTCCTTGTTTATTGCAGTCTATTGGATAGCACTGTAGATCATAAACTTTCTGTAAAAAAAATGAAAACTGAAGAAAAAATGTTTTTTATATGCAACAGATTAAATAAAAGCATGGGTTGATTCTACCTACCTGTTGGTCTCTTCTTAGTCACTATATAGGAAATTGTACAGTATATTTAGTAAAGATAGGCCTAGCCTGCCTGTGGTGGTGATGATGATGATGATGATGATGATGATTATTATTTTTCTAACAATCTTTAAGTGGAGTTTTCTTGAAGCAGTGATGATGACTGGTTAGTCATTGTGACGGATTCAGAAATACACTGAACAAAGATATAAACACTAAAGCATTGTTGCCATGTTTCATGAGCTGAAATAAAAGATCCCAGAAATGTTCCTTAAGCACAAAAAGCTTATTTCTCTCAAATTTTGTGCACAACTTTGTTTACATCCCTGTTAGTGAGCATTTCTCCTTTGCCAAGATAATCCATCCACCTGACAGGTGTGGTATATCAAGAAGCTGATTAAACAGCATGATCATTACACAGGTGCAATAAAAGACACGTTTTGCAGTTTTGTCACACAACACAATGCCACGGATGTCTCAAGTTTTGTGTGAGCGTGCAATTGGCATGCTGACTGCAGGAATATCCACCAGAGCTATTGCCAGATAATTTAATGTTAATTTCTCTACCATAAGCCGCCTCCAACGTCGTTTTAGAGAATGTGTCAGTACGTCCAACTGGCCTTACAACCGCAGACCATGTGTATAGCGGGGTTTTGTTATGGGCAGGCATAAGCTACAGACAATTAACAAAATTGCAATCGATTGCAATTTGAATGCACAGAGATACCGTGACGAGATCCTGAGGCCCATTGTCAGGCCATTCACCCACCGCCATCACCTCATTTGTCAGCATGATAAAGCACGGCCCCATGCCGCAGGGATATGTACACAATTCCTTGAAGCTGAAAATGTCTCAGTTCTTCCATGGCCTGCATACTCACCAGACATGTCACCCATTGAGCATGTTTGGGATGAACTGGATCGACGTGTACGACAACGTGTACCAGTTCTTTGCCAAAATCCAGCAACTTCGCATAGCCTTTGAAGAGGAGTGGGGCAACATTCCAAGGACCACAATCAACAGCCTGATCAACTCTATGCGAAGGAGATGCCGCACTGCATGAGGCAAATGGTGGTCAAACCAGATACTGACTGGTTTTATGATCCACGCCCCTACCTTTTTTTTTAAGGTATCTGTGGCCAACAGATTCATATGTGTATTCCCAGCCATGTGAAATCCATAGATTAGGGCTTAATTTGTTTATTTCAGTTGATTGATTTCCTTATATGAACTGTAAAATCTTTGAAATTGTTGTATGTTGCGTTTATATTTGTGTTCAGTATACATGTACAGTAGAAGTGCAGGCAATGGATTTGCCTCCTGTAGTTTCATACAAAAAGATAGATTCCATTCATATGAGCAGTGCCATTTTCTGGTTGCTGAGGGTATATGTCACAGGCAACACATACCATTCCATTCACTCAATTTCAGCCATTATTATGAGCAATCGTCCCCTCAGCAGCCTCCTGTGGTATACATAGGGCAAGCAGTGATCTGGAGAGTGCTGCTGTAGAATCAAAATGTTCCTAATAAGTTATCAGAGAAGCGGACCTTTGTTGGCTTAGTAGCGCCATCTTCTGTTTGCTCAGGGTATAGGTTGTGGTCTGCAGCGCTTCTGGCCATTTTAAGACTGTAATCGAACCCACAAATGTTGATGCTCCAGATACTCAACTAGTCTAAAGAAGGCCAGTTGTATTGCTTTTTTAATCAGCACAACAGTTTTCAGCTGTGCTAACATAATTGAAAAAGGTATTTCTATTGATCAGTTTGCCTTTTAAAATGATAAAATTGGATTAGCTAACACAACGTGCCATTGGAACACAGGAGTGATGGTTGCTAGATAATGGAGATATTCCATAAAATGCACTTTCCAGCTACAATAGTCATTTACAACATTAACAATGTCTACACTGTATTTCTGATCAATCTGATGTTATTTTAATGAACTTTTTAATGGTAGTGTATGTTGCAAAACTTTTAGATATTACTTGTTAGATATTACTGCACTGTCCGAGCTAGAAGCACAAGCATTTCGCTACACCCGCAATTACATCTGCTAACCACGTGTATGTGACTAATAAAGTTGATTTAATTTAAATTTGATCGTTCAGATATTTTCACTTATAGAACAACATTTTACCTCAGCAATAATGCACTTCACTCAGAATACCTTACAGTAATACTCCCAATACTGTTGTAAGAATGATATTGCTATTTACGATGTCAGTGGAAAACAACTATATTGCCAGTTTCAAGATATATTTAGTAAATACAGAATATGAAATTGACAACATATCAACAATTCCCACTGTAGAATTCTGGAATATATATATATATATATATTTAATAAACCATATTTTACTAGCACTGACTTTTCTGATAACTACTTTGTTGAGGGAAAATGTACTTGTGGTATGTTGTTGTCTCACCTAGATGAATGCATTAATGTCACTCTGGATAAGAGCGTCTGCTAAATAACTCAAATGTAAACATGTAATTGTACAACATTTGGTGAATCCATGTTGTTATGATATGGAGAAACTGTGTGAAGGGCATAGTTATTCAGTAAATTCTCCTCTTCCACACCCCACCCCTAGATGGCAGCAGCAACCAGGTCAGGTGTTGAGTTCTGCCAGCAGATTGAAGGGGATAAATTAGATGATTGCTCACACACAACATTGCCTTTAAATTTCAATCACACTTTAACAATGAACTTCCGCGATACGGATTAAATAGAGCCCATAAACTTCAATAAACAAACGGATTGGTCTGGCCGACTAGAGCCAGCTAGCCGTGGACCTGGTAAATATCCCTTGGTTATTATACATCTTTTGTATGTTGCACATGTGCCTCCCCCTGCTAATTTATTCAAACCTCTTTGTGCTTGAATGTTGACCGGCCATCAGAATCACAGCAGGATATGGCACCATTATCATACTATCTCCTGTGCTTAACTGCTGTCCAATTACTGACACAGGCTGGACTGCCTCTATAGGTCTGAGAAAACCTATGGTTCCCTTTTCTAACCTTTATGGTGTCATGTTGGGAAAATGTATAGAAAAAACTCCATGTGCCAGAAGGGCAACGCAAATACAAAAGGCTGGGACTAAATAATAAGAGGACATTATTAATTTATCAAGTCAAGTAGCCAAATAATTTTACAGTGATAGAGATGTTATGAAAAACCACACTGTTGATTTTATGGTGTACCTTTATTGTCATATTTTACAAACATGTATCTATGTATGTATCATAAATATACCAATGGATACAGTACATGTTAAACATTCTCAGACAGTGTTTTCAAGTGATCAGCTCCCAAACTCAGTTTTACATCTTTGAGATATCTGTACCAGTGAGACATTCTCAGTGTAGTGTGTGTGGGATGCACTTTGACAATCATGTTCTCCTAACCCATCTTAAAAATAGAAGTGCATTAATATACATTCTTTATCATCTCAGTTCAATTAGTTCCTTTCAACACTAATCAGTACAATGTATTGAACTTTTGTATCCTTTATGTCAATAAATAATATTAATGATCATTCACAAAATATACATCCAGTGCTTTGACACTTAAAGGTACAGTATACTCAGCTACAGTATATGGTTACCACAAAGAGCTGGGCGACTTCTGATAAAAACAAAGACCGTGTGAAGCGAGAGGCTGCACTCCTCAGCATTTGTTGCCATGCAGCTACTGTATCATGTTGCAGGAGAGATATGTGAACTCCCTTACACATGTGCAGATGCCAGTGTCTGTGTTAGTGATGATGAGGGCAGCCTCTTGCCTCATTCTCTCTGGCCACAGTGGTGATCGTGATCAACGAGGTTAAATAAAGATATAACACATCACATTGCTGTGTCTTGTAATATCCTATGTAGGACTTGAATCCCCCAATTCACTACAATGCTGTGAAACGTCTCAAGAGGAATAACCATTTCATAGGCTTACTAGGCTACTGTCAATTGAATATTATGGGGTAATTTCCTGGACACAGATTAAGCCTAGTCCTGGACTAAAAAGCAAGCTTAATGGAGAATGTTAATCGAAAAATCTGTTTCTGGGAAACTCACTTATGGACAACAAAAGCTTAAAGGGCCAATCCATTTTTTGACTAAATTCATGATATAGCCATTGAATCTTAAATAATATAACTAATAAATGCTTCATGAGCTTAGTTCAACTCTCGAAACCCTTCAGAACCTAAAATGTTTGTAAAGAAAGCCAATGTAAACAAACACTGTATAGTTTAAAAACATGATTAAATCTATAATTTTGATCTCATGGATGATCAGTCCTTGCATCCATAGCTCTGTCTATGAATTTGAGTGTAGTTATAGTTCTCAAGCCCCATCCCGCAGCTGTTTTGTTATTTGTTATTGTTTGAACTCCGGATTGGCCCTTTAAAGCCTGCTTTATACAGCCACAGAGAATGATTTTTAAAAATAAAAAATAGTCAGTCCTTACCACAATTCTATCATATCCTGCAGCATTATGTTAGCCAACTTGATTTGGACAGATATAACAAATTATGTGTTTCATATGACTGTTTAATAACCCTGTTAGAACATTTGAGCATCATTATAACTATTCTGTGGTTTTCTCCCTCACATTTCTGTGGCGATAATATCCTCATAGCGTAACCCTGAGTTGTGGATGTCCATGTCAAGCTCCGGCCGACTCTCCAGCTCTGCTGTGAGCTCCTGCAGGATCCTCTTCAGGTCTTGGTTCTTCTTGTGCATCTGCAGATAGTTGAGCTGAAGCTGCTTCTGGTACTTGATGACTCTGTCCTTCTCTCTGTTCCACGTTTGTCTCTCGTTCTCAAAGCTGTTCGACAGCCTCTCCTGAATCTCTCTCTCTTCCCTGAGATCCCCTTTCAGTTTCTCCACCTCTCTCTGGAGGGAGTCAATGCTCATGCTCCCTCCAGTGCCCCCATTCTGGTCTGACCTCTCCCGGGGCTGGTCTGACCTCTCCAGGGCCTGGGCCTCCAGTTTGGCCTTCTGTTGCTGCCTCTGTGCTTTTGCCAGGGCCAGATCCTTTTTCATTCCTTTGATGTCTGTCTCCAGTATGCCCACCTTTGTTCTTAGTAGATCAGCCTCGTTCTTCTTGCGCTGGAGCTCATTTTGGCATACCTGGGGTGGAATAGATTAATTGTGTCATTATCAAATGGACTTTGTTATTGAACATGGAGGCCAAGTGGATAATGATATAGGTTTAGCATTGTCTCTCACGCCTATATGCAAATTACATTTGCTCACCACTAGTGCAGCAGCTGAACATAAGTAAAGAAGTCTACTCTGCATGCATATCATACTTCCTCTGATTTTCTTTTAAGAAAACAGACGTAGTACCTCGACATCCACACTGCGAGAGCGTATCTTGTCCTCTTGTACTTTGTTCTGTTTCTCCAGTGTCTCAATTTTGGCCCGGGTCTCCTTCAGCGAGGCCTTGAGGCTGACGATGTCATTCAGCTTGTGAGTGACACCAGCCTGGGAGTCCCTGAGCTGCTGCTTCAGCAGGGAGATCTCCCCAGCCTTTTGGCATACCTAATAATACATGGAAAGAGTAAAAATCTTGTTGAAGTCCAATACATTTTTTTTATGAAATACAACCTGGCCTGTGCAATATGTTCAGTAGCTATAACTAGTTTTTCCTAGTGACCTGACCAGGAAATCAATCAATCAATCAAATGTATTTATAAAATCCTTACATCAGCTGATGTCACAAAGTGCTGTAACGAAATCCAGCCTAAAACCCCAAATACCCCTGGCTCATGACACATGCTGGCCACTTACCTCCCACTGGGTCTCCTCTAAGGTGGGCTCTAGCTGTTTCTTCTCCATCTCAAACGACATCAGTTTGACCTCTATCAGGTCCTTTTCCTGGGTCATCTGGACCAGCTCGTCCTGGAGCCTCTGGTTGTCCTGCTGCAGCTGGCTGACCTTCAGCTGCAAGGCCTGGTGGTTCCTCATGGCCCTCTGGGAGACCTGTCTGAACTTGGTGGAGCACCTCTGCTTCAGGCCCTCCATCTCCTCAACACAATACCTCTGCCTGTCCTCAAACAGCTGGCATGTGTCCACCTCTTTCTCCTCAAAGCTCACCTGTAGCTCCTGCAGCTCTGTCTCACTCTCCAGCAGCCTCTGCTCCAGCAGCTCAATGAGGGACTCGTCTGTGGAGATGGGCGAGCGATTACAGCCCCCCATCTCCTCCAAGAGAGGGCTAGGCTGCTGAGGTGAGGGGAGGGAGACGCTGTCCCTGTTAGCCTTCGCTGCCCCTCCATTGCTTAGAGCTGCGGCCCTGGCACTAGCACTAATGCAATTCCCATTGGTCCTTGTAGAGAGGGGGGGCTGCTGGGGATGGGTCATGCCATGGGCTGAGCCTCCTGCACACTGAGTCAATGGGGCTGTGGAAGCACTGTAGCTCCCACTGGTGCTGTGAGTAGGCAGGCTGGACATTGAATCCTGCCCAGAGTCTGAGAGGATCCCTGAAAATGTGTCCTGTTTGGGCCCCTGGGAGTCTCTGGCCCTCTCTGGGGGACTAAGGAGGTGGGTGAGGTTGTCGTGAGTCTCTGTGGAAGAGGTGCTCCTGGGGATGACTGGCTTGAAGGCTGTGGGACGGATCAAAGCCTTCTCCATATTCTAACGGTGAGGAAGGAGATGGAACAAATTAAGTTGATCAGAGAACATGTTGGTTTGGAGAACCAATGGAGATGATCATGTAAGCAAATAATGCTGCCAATGACTAATGCATCATTTAGAGAACATATTTTAACCAGAAATGTGAGATTTGTACATGTAAAACTGCAATGTAAGAATATACAGAATACATGAAACTGTAATGAAAGATGAATAACACAAGATATTCCCGTCTGTGCTGTCTGGAAACACCACCAGTTATATCTAACTTCCTCCTCCTCCACCCTGTTGTACTGTCAGAGAAAATATGAAAATCCCTACTCTGTGATATTAATCCCTTAGAGTCGATTGACGCAACGGTGCATCAATTTAAGTAAATATCCCCATAACATCTGTCAGTTTAAACTAGAGATATGTTTTTTTTGCATTGGATGCGTCTTAATCCAACGCAACAGAGCAGAGCTCTGTTTGTCAGACCATGAGACATCCCCAAAATCAGTCTTCTCGCGAAAACATCTGTAGTGTCCATGGTTTGACCTACAAAACGGGAGACTCTCACGAACATGAGTGTCACAGGACTGAATGGAAGTATGAAGGTAGTTTTTTGCCTACACAAAAAGAGGATTAAATATGTGTAAAAAATACAAACAATTTTCCCTGATCTTTCTTGGATCTCCTAGATACAGGACAGACACTTCAAAAGCCCCCTCAACGGCTTAGACTTACAGGGTTAATAATGTATGTTTACTTGATTGTTTGTTTTTGCTGTCATTTTAGTATTTGTTAACAAATAGGGTATAGTTTCAAAATGTTAAAAATGATCATTTCAATCTCTTGGACAGTCAGTCCTTGCATCTAGCTATGTCTATGACTTTGAGTGTGGTTACATGCTGCTGCAGGTATGCTAAAAACAAACCCATAATTGTGGCTTTAGTCATCAACCTTGGTTAAAAAAAAGACTGGACAACACAAGGCTTAGTGTTTCAACAGAGGTAATGTGGTTGTTTGCTTCAGTACCTACTGTGCTTGTCTGATCTTGTGTTTGAAGTTGTCTTACTGGTTATTAATTATGCAGCACAGGCATAGTCAAAAGTACATTGAGCAAGTCAGGTAGACTAGCGGGTAGAGCGTTGGGCCAGTAACCGAAAGGTCGCTGGTTTGAATACCTGAGCCGACAAGGTGAAAAACCTGCCGATGTGTCCTTGAGCACGGCACTTAAACCTATTTGCTCCAGGGGCTGAACCTGTAGGTAGGCCCTCATTGTAAATAAGAATTTGTTCTTAACTGACTTGCCTAGTTAAATAAATATTTTAAGTCAGAGACTCACCTTCTCCAGTTTCCCAGACATAGGCAATAGTTTAGGTGTCACTCTACTGTTTGGTTCCATGTCAGTAGAATGTCCCTCTCCTACACAGTCTTCTGTTGGGACGCCTCTGCGGTGAGTAATCCCTGGCTTGTGGCTCACCTTTAAGTAAAATAAGTCCTCACCCCTGCCTGCCTGAGAGGTGCCTTTAGTGGTGGGGTTGGAAGAAGCCTGTGCAACGCTGTACTTCAGTAGGCCATCCAGGCTACGGCCTGTTTTCCGGTGATTGCCTGCCTTCTTTAGTTTGTACTCCGTGGCCTGACAGTGCTTGCTGTGGAGACTGTGACCCGAGATGAAGCTGCTGACACTTCCCATGGTCTCTGGGCATAGGTGAGGGCAGAATGGATGTCCTGGCAGCTTTAACGTACGCTGTTGAAGAGGTACTGGGAGTGGGAAATAGACTCATGACCCCATGGCGATATTGTCAATGTCTCCATCTGCAGGGAAGTAATGTTGATTTAATTTGAGATGTTTTGTTATTGTTGTATTTTGTGAATGTAACTTTGTTCTATAAAGGCATTTATTTTCTGCAACAACCTTCTGTAGACAAGGGATAGGCCACCCTGTTCCTGGAGTGCCACAGGTACTGCAGGGTTTTGTTCCAACGCACCACACCTGACCAACTGAGCTAAATGATCATTTCAATGATTGCCTAAATTTAACACAACTTAATCAAAAACATAAAGTACCTGCGACACTCCAGGACCAGGGTTGCCTACCCATGCTGTAGTCGTACCCTCTCTTCCTCACCCCTGCCCTGCCCTGGGAGATAAAAGGTCCCAGATGTTGCTAACCATGATCTCTAACCCTCTAGGGAACAGACCTATAGTGTCTTTTCAGTTCTCACTAGTTACTAATAAGCAGAGGTCTCCGAAGTGAATAATATTGTGCTTGGTCTCCCCAACCACCTGGCGTCCTTTCTTTAAGCATAATGTCCACAGGAACAAAAGCATGGTGCAATGGGCCAACTATAATAGTCCCATTAAATAGAACATAGCTGATGGATAATCTGTTGCAAATCCTTATTTCCACGGTGTGGCTGGCCTGAAAGACATGCATAGCTGTCACTGTTAACGCTCTTCAAGATTAGAGCATTGTGCAAGTGCAGTTGTTTTGAATGAATAAGGAGTGTTAGTGTTGCACTGTTTGTCTCTCAGGAGGAGATGAAAAGCATGCACCTCTTCGGCTCAACTTATGTTTTCAATAATAGCTATGTGGACAGGGACTAGAATCACAATGGCGAGAATACAAGAGAATACAGCCACTTGGCCACTATCCAATACAGCATGTCAGTAAAAAAAAGGGGTTCTTTAGCTTCATTCAGGATGAGGATATAGTAAATTCTACATTTCTATACTGTTTGGCATGGTTCCCTTACAATGCTCAAATAATAGCTAATAATTATTTCGATTTATACCTTTTCAAGTACAGAACAAATGCCAGATGCCACATGTAAACAATCTTTGACAACGGTCTTCTCCCCTCCCCCCTGCCTATCTGTCTGTCTGGTTGATGCATCTCTGTCTGTCTGGTTGATGTATCTCAACTAATTCTCTCACAATCCCTTTCAAATTCAAGAATCCACCACCAGAATTCATCACAAGACTAGAAAATATTGACATTGACTTACTGCCACGGCAAAGCATCCATCTAGCAGACTAACGCGCAGCAATTGGTCCAGTCCTGGAAATACCACGTAGCTGTGTGTTTGTGTGTGTGTGTTTGAATGAACCAGTCATGCAGTGAACACATCACCACTATCACTAGCCAAGGGGGCACCATTATGAGGGGGTGGGTCTCCCTTTACTCTATTCAGAGGCTTTGCATAACTGACAGCTAGGCGGGAGATGGGACCTTGGAAGCCCCTCCAGGGGATGGGGTGTACAACATGTGCTCCTTTTACACAGGCACACGCCTCTCAAGTGATTAACTCCTTTCCTCACAATGGATTATTTACACCCCCAAACTCCCTCTGCCCCTTTTCTCCATCAACTGACTGTGTAATAACCTTCCCTCCCCTCTCGTTTCCTCCCCTCTCTGTTCCTCCCACATTGCCCTACACCCAGTCTGAACAAACACCTCTCTGGCTGAGGAGAAAGCACCCCTCTCTCTCTTTGTCTCCTGAAGTGTGCCAGTCTTTGTGTGGACTCTTGTCTGGTAGTTGATGTATTCCTCTTAGACAGCAAACACCATATTTGAGTGTTAAATATTTGGCTACGCTTTAGAATAAGGGGCAAATGGTGCAGTAGTAGTCAGTGGTGGAAAAAGTACCCAATTGTCGTACTTTAAAGATACACTGGGGGCCAAAAGTTTGGAATATTACTCATTCAAGGGTTTTCCTTTATTTGCACTATTTTTTACATTGTAGAATAAAAGTGAAGACATCAAAACTATGACATAACACATATGGAATCATGTAGTAACCAAAAAAGTGTTAAACAAATCAAATTATATTTTATATTTGAGATTCTTCAAAGTAGCCACCCTTTGTCTTGATGACAGCTTTGCACACTTTTTTGGTTACTACATGATTCCATATGTGTTATGTCATAGTTTTGATGTCTTCACTTTTATTCTACAATGTAAAAAAAATAGTGCAAATAAAGGAAAACCCTTGAATGAGTAATATTCCAAACTTTTGGCCCCCAGTGTAATAGAAAATGACTCAAGTAAAAGTGAAAGTCACCCAGAAGAAAATACTACTTAAGTAAAAGTCTAAAAGTATTTGGTTAAGTATACTTAATTTTTTAAAGTAAAAGTGTAAATCATTTCAAATTCCTTGTATTAAATAAACCAGATGGCAGCGTTTTCTTGTTTTAAATATTTACGGATAGATGGGCAAACACTCTGACATACTGTAATTTACAAATGAAGCATGTGTGTTTAGTGAGTAAAACATATTGGAGGCAGTGGGGATGACCAGGGATGTTCTCTTGATAAGTGTGTGAATGAGTATTTTCCTGTCCTGCTAAGTACTTTTGGGTGTCAGGGAAAATGTATGGAGTAAAAAGTACATTATTTTCAATACTTTACACCACTGGTAGTAGTGATTTGCTGCTGAGGGCTTTGAGCATCTATGAGTTGCACTCAGTGCTGCTATATCAGTTTCAGCTCTGCCATGTTCTCAGCCTCTGTAGAATTAAGCCCTTTTTTTAGACAAGTAGCCTAAATTGTTTCCATTTAACATTAAAACCTTAATTGTTAAACTTTTCCGTGATAGGATGTTGATCAAGGGAATATTTTGCACAATGTTCACAGATGGACCATTGATTTTAAGGATATACATTCCAAGGGCTCTGCAAATAAATCAATATGTTGAGAGTCAACTCCTGATGATCAAAAAGCCACAACTGCATTAGCAGTAGGGACATTTTGGGTTATTGCACTCATTTTACATTGACAATCATAGATATTTAAGATAACATATGTGAACTGTCTCTACTAAACCTATCAGAGGCTTTTCTTGTATTTAGGAACATTTTGTGATTTCATCAAGATTAGGCCTACATCATTGAAATGTGTATATATATTATAAAAATCCACCTGACCCTCAGGCCTTCTAGGATCACCATGATTTAAGGTTTTCAGTCACTGGAGATGGATTGGGGTGGGTGGGGGTTTTGTGGCAACACTGAGAGTGGGGTTTGAAGGGAGTGATCTCTTTGCGTGAGTGTGTGTAGTGGGGGAGGAGGGTTGCTGCACGTTCCCCCATGCCCCAGCTGACCTGCCTGACACAAAGACCTGCCACACAGCGGACCAGCTGACACTCAGACAGCCACAGTGACACACTTAGGCAATCATTACCACATAGAGGCTAGAGCAGGGCCATAAAGGACAGGATTTATATGTCAAATCAAATCAAATTTCATTTGTCACATGCACCGAATACAACAGGTGTAGACCTAGACTTCATGCACCGGTACCGCCTGCCGTGCGGTAGCAGAGAGAACAGTCCATGACTTGGATAACAGAGAGAACAGTCTATGACTTGGGTAACAGAGAGAACAGTCTATGACTGTGGTAACAGAGAGAACAGTCTATGACTTGGGTGACAGAGAGAACAGTCTATGACTTGGGTGACAGAGAGAACAGTCTATGACTGGATGACTGGAGTCTTTGAACATTTGTTGGGCTTTTCTCTAGTGTATAGGTCCTTACGGTCGAATGCTGAGCAGTTGCCATACCAGGCGGTAATGTGACCGGTCAGGATGCTCTCGATGGTGCAGCTGTAAAACTTTTTGAGGATCTAGGGGGACCCATGACAAATCTTTTCAGTCTCCTGAGGGGTAACAGGCTTTGTCGTGCCCTCTTCACGACTGTCTTGATGTGTTTGGACCATGAAAGTTTGTTGGTGATGTGGACACCAAGGAACTTGAATCTCTCGACCCGCTCCACTACAGCCCTGTCGATTAGAATGGGGGTGTGTTCGGCCCTCCGTTTCCTGTAGTCCACGATCAGCTCCTTTTTCTTTCTCACGTTGAGGGAGATGTTGTTGTCCTTGTCAAGGTTCCACCTGTCACCAGAGGGCGGCACTCAGGTGTGTCCTATTACTCATTATGGTTTCCCTGTTAAGAGAGGTGTGCTTTCTGTTTTCCTTTGCAGAAGCTTGATTTGTTTGCCGTGAGCGTTTGTCTCCTGAGTGAGTTTTCGAGACTTAGCTTTTGTTGTTTTCCCAGTGTGACTGTGATCCTTCGGTTACCGTTTATCAGTAAAGTATTTTACGTTTATCCTTAACCGCTGATTCCTCATCTGGTCTCTTCTCTGCTCCTTGGTCTAGCCTCACCACGTCACAGTCCTGCCACTGCCAGGTCTCTGACCTCCTTCTATAGGCTGTCTCATTGTTGTCGGTGTTCAGACCTACCACTGTTGTGTCGTCAGCAAACATAATGATAGTGTTGGAGTTGTACTTAGCCACGCAGTCATAGGTGAACAGGGAGTACAGGAGGGGACTGAGCACGCACCCCTGAGGGGCCCCCGTGTTGAGGATCAGTGTGGCAGATGTGTTGTTTTCTGCCCTTACCACCTGAGGGCGGCCCATCAGGAAGTCCAGGATCCAGTTGCAGAGGGAGGTGTTTAGTCCCAGGGTCCTAAGCTTAGTGATGAGCTTTGTGGGCACTATGGTGTTGAACGCTGAGCTGTAGTCAATGAACAGCATTCTCACGTAGGTGTTCCTTTTGTCCAGGTGGGAAAGGGCAGTGTGGAGTGCGATTGAGATTGCGTCATCTGTGGATCTGTTGGGGCAGTATGTGAATTGGAGTGGGTCTAGTGTTTCTGGGATGATGGTGTTGATGTGAGCAATGACCAGCCTTTCAAAGCACTTCATGGCTACCGACGTGAGTGCTAACGGGGTGGATTCACAATGAACATGCTGCTCTGCTCTACTGTACCTCAATAGCCACAGGGCCAGATGGCACCTCTCAGATGTACTGTCTCGATATGGTCATTATTCACGTGTGTTTTCTACTGGGGTCACAATGTGCACATGCATATGTTAAGGACTATCTGGTTAAAGAGATGTGAGATGTCTAGATACAACTAGGTCTATTTCATGACAACATCAAGATGTTTTGGAATGATGTCAAATGTGGGTTATTTATAATTAAAATAATGTATTGAAAACACCAGTCTGACTTGCTGTCCCCTCATGGCACGTAGACTGTGAATAGGGAGAGGAGATAAGATGATAAAGCATTTTTAGCCTTAGGTCCTCCCAGTCATGACACAGCCATTATGTCAAGCTCGCATAAAGGGAGTGTGTGTGTGTATGTGTGTGTGCGTGTGTGTGTGAGCCATCGAAAAGGACAGTACATGGCAGCAAAAGCATTTCCAGTGTGTGATGAGGTGAATAATTGAACATGAAGGACCCGTCTCTCTCGCTGTGTAGCCTGTCAAGGATCCCCCTGACATCGCTTGACATCGTCTCTTATTCATTGTGTAGAATCTATGAGTAATCTTCTTTAATTAAAATGAGACTGTACTGAGAATGATGTGGGAGAAAGAGACAAACATCTATCTGTCACTGCCCCTCATGTTCCCCTGCTAGCCATCCATCCAGGCTCTGCATGCACTAGTGTGATGCCTCCTCCTTTGAGCACACAATGGGAGCTAATTGGATGATCCACTTAGTACATTACTGAGGAGGCTGCGAGTAAATCACCCCTTAGCGCTGAAGAGTGAATCGCACACACTTATTACTACAGCCACTGAGGAAAGAGTTTGTGTGTCTGTCTCTGTGTGAATGTCGGAGTGAGTGAGTGAGTGAGTGAGTGAGTGAGTGAGTGAGTGAGTGAGTGAGTGAGTGAGTGAGTGAGTGAGTGAGTGAGTGAGTGAGTGAGTGAGTGAGTGAGTGAGAGTGATATCAATCAAAATGCCAACTTTATGTTTGAATACGAGGTTGCGTGATTTAGCTGCTGGTGGGTATTTTGTTGGCTACCCTGAGTGTCTTTTAATGAATCATTTTGAGTGGTGGAGGAAAGTGCTTTGTGTGGATGGGGGGGAAAGGTTAAATGAGGGGTTGTGGTGAAGTGAGCACGCACTACAGTCATTAATACAGCACTATTGTTTTTCATTGAGAGAAGAACAGCCAGGCCCCTTTTAATGGAGACCTATCTCTGAAATTAGAATGCTTGCCTGAAGCGATTCGACCCTTTTAAAATGAGACATTAAGCTGAAAAACAATCAACTTTTAGAGAGAGCAGGATGTCCATTCTATTCATTGTATTTCTGGGCTGCCTGCTATTGACATTGTGAAAGACATTTGCATAAGCCTAGCAGCTGGGCTCTGAGCAAGGAGAAATGTGTCTTTAATTGAGTCCAAATGGTACCCTTTACCCTTTAATGACTATGCCGCAAAAAGATAAGTGCTAAAAGCTCAATGTATTTTTATATATATATTTTCTTATTGAGCCAAGGTATCCACATTCTACATCGATGATTGTTCTCTGATGGCTGACCGCTTAATGTTACTGAGCATTGAAGTGCCTGGAATCTATCCAAAAACAGTTTTAGAGAGTTGTGTGAGTCGTCCATTAGATGCTATAGATTAGTAGCCCCTCTGTAATCATGAAATATTTACTTCTTAGGCTTTTATCTCTGAGTCAGACTGAAAATGAAATGACAGTGAATATGTATGTGTCACGATTGGGTGTTTGGAGAGACCAAGGCGCAGCGCAGGGATAGTAGTTCGTCATAATGTTTATTATTACTATGTATACAAATAAACACAAATGAACGAACTAACCACACTAAATAAACACTAACGATCAAACGTCACGTTCACAAAAACAAACACGAAATGAACGGACGTAAAAAGGCACACTTACTTTTCACCGTGACTGCGAACATAATACGACATATACCGATAACGACCCACACCCGCGTGAGGGACAGACTCAACATATATTGGATCCCTAATTAGAGACAACGGGTAGCAGCTGCCTCTAATTAGAGATCCACCCAAAACCCACAAAGAAACAGAAAAGAACGACACTGCCAGACTCTGACCATAGCTACCCGGGCCCGGACTGGGCACCGGTGGGGTAAACGGCTCCGGCCATGGAGCGGGGAAAACAATCGGGCCCGGACTGGGCACCGGTGGGGCAAACGGCTCCGGCCATGGAGCGGGGAAAACAACCGGGCCCGGACTGGGCCCCGGTGGGGTAAACGGCTCCTGCCATGGAGCGGGGAAAACTACCGGGCCCGGACTGGGCACCGGTGGGGCGGACTGCTCAGGCTCTGAAGCGGAACAGACGGCTGGACCCGGATTGGGTACCGGTGGGGCGGACTGCTCAGGCTCTGAAGCGGAACAGACGGCTGGACCCGGATTGGGTACCGGTGGGGCGGACTGCTCTGGCTCTGAGGCGGAGCAGGCGGCTGGACCCGGACTGGGTACCGGTGGAGCGGACTGCTCTGGCACTGAGGCGGAGCAGGGGGCTGGACCCGGACTGGGTACCGGTGGAGCGGACTGCTCTGGCACTGAGGCGGAGCAGACGGCTGGACCCGGAATGGGCACCGGTGAACTGACCTTCGCTGGAGATTCGGGGGCGCTGACCTTCGCAGGAGGTTCGGGGGCGCTGACCTTCGCAGGAGGTTCGGGGGCGCTGACCTTCGCAGGAGGTTCGGGGCGCTGACCTTCGCCGGAGGTTCGGGGGCGCTGACCTTCGCCGGAGGTTCGGGGGCGCTGACCTTCGCCGGAGGTTCGGGGGCGCTGACCTTCGCAGGAGGTTCCGGGGGCGCTGACCTTCGCAGGAGGTTCGGGGGCGCTGACCTTCGCAGGAGGTTCGGGGGCGCTGACCTTCGCCGGAGGTTCGGGGGCGCTGACCTTCGCCGGAGGTTCGGGGGCGCTGACCTTCGCCGGAGGTTCGGGGGCGCTGACCTTCGCCGGAGGTTCGGGGGCGCTGACCTTCGCAGGAGGTTCGGGGGCGCTGACCTTCGCAGGAGGTTCGGGGGCGCTGACCTTCGCAGGAGGTTCGGGGGCGCTGACCTTCGCCGGAGGTTCGGGGGCGCTGACCTTCGCCGGAGGTTCGGGGGCGCTGACCTTCGCCGGAGGTTCGGGGGCGCTGACCTTCGCCGGAGGTTCGGGGGCGCTGACCTTCGCCGGAGATTCGGGGGCGCTGACCTTCGCAGGAGGTTCGGGGGCGCTGACCTTCGCAGGAGGTTCGGGGGCGCTGACCTTCGCAGGAGGTTCGGGGGCGCTGACCTTCGCAGGAGGTTCGGGGGCGCTGACCTTCGCTGGAGGTTCGGGGGCGCTGACCTTCGCTGGAGGTTCGGGGGCGCTGACCTTCGCTGGAGGTTCGGGGGCGCTGACCTTCGCTGGAGGTTCAGGGGCGCTGACCTTCGCTGGAGGTTTAGGGGCGCTGACCTTCGCTGGAGGTTTAGGGGCGCTGACCTTCGCTGGAGGTTTAGGGGCGCTGACCTTCGCTGGAGGTTTAGGGGCGCTGACCTTCGCAGGAGGTTTAGGGGCGCTGACCTTCGCTGGAGGTGGCGGGACACTGACCTTCGCTGGAGGTGGCGGGACGCTGACCTTCGCTGGAGGTGTTCGTCTGTCCATTAGCCTCAGCACTAGTACCCGTCGGCGCTCAAAGTCCCTCTCCTCCTCTATCTCCCGGAGGAGTGGGTCTTTCTGAACCTCCGGCGGAAGCGCAACCCAGGCTCTCCACCACCTCGTCTGCTCCTCCTCCGGGTACTTATTGAACCCCTCGGGCTTCTCCCGATCCTGCTCTGTGGGCAGACGAAGTGGTGGGCGATTCCCAGTCTTCCTTCTCTCCGGGCTCTGGCCCCGCTGGAGTGGTGCTCGATGCAACGACTGACTTTTTTTGGGTCCGTGACAGCGCTGGACGTAACGGACTGAGAAGGCGCACCGGTGGAGCGGACTGCTCTGGTACAGGAGTAGAGTAGACGGCCGGACCCGGACTGGGGATGCTCCCCTTGGGCCCCTTTAACGCCAGTTCCTTCGTTTCTCTCTCCATCACTCTCCATTGCGCCATGAACCTTTCCTGGTCCTCTGGCTCCACCCTAGGCCACGTGGGAAACGGCACTGGCGCTACATCCTCCTCCGTCTCTCGCCAGCTGCGCTGCTTGGTCTCCAGGTGGTGGGTCGTTCTGTCACGATTGGGTGTTTGGAGAGACCAAGGCGCAGCGCAGGGATAGTAGTTCGTCATAATGTTTATTATTACTATGTATACAAATAAACACAAATGAACGAACTAACCACACTAAATAAACAGCCTATGGATTCTCTATGGCCAGAGCCTGACAGTATGGCAGCAAATATAATTATTTTTTAGAATTTGCATGATGCCCATGTTCCATAGCCAATTTGATCTTTGGATTCATTTTTTTCAACTGACCTGTATCTTAAACTGATACGGCAGAGATCCGTACCACTTGCAACCGAAAACAAAAAAGGTAGTATAATTTAAGTAAGTAAAAATCCTCCTTCAATAATGTAGGACCACAGACTGAAAGCTTGTGGACCCTAAAAAAGCTGAGGCCCTTTTTAAGGCAAGAAGTGACAGGAGTGTCTCCTGAGATGCATTAGAGAAGGAGTAAATTTAGCTCCAAACTTTGAAGAGCATTGGCCACGCTAGGTAGAAAGTGATATATTGTTGGGGATGGTATTACACTGGTTTAAACTCAAAGCCTTGAATCAGGGGGCTGAATACCCTGTGACAGAGCTGTTATGTTTGAAGTAGAGCCAGGCCTCTTATCTGGACCAGCCATTAGTTGCACAGAAGCCGTGGTTACACCTTGCGTTAACAGGTGGTTGTCCTCATCCGATTAAGATGATCCGATCATTATCTGACCGGGATTTGTTGCGTCTACACATGACCTTATATTGTGTCTCTTATCTGCCCACTGCGTCCGCATTATGACCAAATTCTCTGGTCCCTCCCTGTATGAAAATGATTGGACCTCTTGATATGACACAAGCTGTATAAATCAACAGAAAACACTTTTATAGTCAATAGTTTTAAACTCTCATCATTACAGCCTACTTTTGTTATCCAACTATTTAAGACTGGGCGTATACTGTCCTGATAACCTTGACTTGTTCACTGCCATAGAAATAAATATTCAGAAAATCTCTCCCATCCCTAAAAAAAAAAGAAGTCACCACACAAATGAACTGAGTATCTGGATGTGTTAATAATATTAAATTATTAGATTAATTAAATTGACCCCTAGGCCCTAAAGCACACAGTAAATACAGAAGCAGGTTAAGTTAGAGAGAAGGCTACAAAGTGCATCTCCAAATGGCGCAATGCATTATCCAAACAGGTCTGGACAGGGTTGTTCTCTATGCATGGATGTTTGCATACATTGTCTTTATATTATTGTAATCTTGTATTGTAAATAAGCTTCAGTATACTGTAGGCCTAAACAGTACCAAAATGTGTAGAACAGCCAGAAAATAGTTGAAAAAATGAATTTTGTTGCATTTATTTGAACTTAAAATGTACATTTAGGCAAATGTTATAAGGAAAAGATTTGTTTTTAGAATTTTCAAAATACTTTCAATATTATTAATTTCTATGTCGGCTCTATGCCTGGAAATGTTCTTGTCCGGAGCAAAAGATCTCAATTTCAAACTCCCCAGAAAAGTGTAAAAAAAAAAATAATGCCAATAATGGATATTAACTGAAATGTAGTTTCTTGCAATAGCCCTCTATGACATTAAATAATATTTATCTAAAAACTGTGATTCCTAAAGATGTGTCTGGAGATTTGGTCAAGTCGATTTGTCTAAATTCCTAAATTAATCAGGAATGAGCAGGGTCAGCTATACCGTTTTGCATTTTCACTTGGTTTTGAGAAACGTACCACACCAGCAATAGACTTCCTCCTGCTCACTCTGCAGTTCCAAAAAACGCCCAAATATGTCAGTTTAGAAACGGCAATAGGTCTTTAGATGTTGTACACATGAAATTGTGGCATTCAAAACTTTATCCACAGCGCTATATTACACTTCTCTGTATAGCCTGTGCATGCACACGGAAAAGTATCGCTCAAGAATATATAATTGACACAATTTCATGTATACAACATCTATAGACTAAACGCTAAAAAAGTGTCTGGACACTTCTATAACATGCAAATTATATCCAAAATATTTGCTTAAAAAAGGGAACTTTAAAGGTCCAATGCAGCCATTTTTATATCAATATCAAATAATTTACTTACTGGCAGAGTGGTTTGAAACTCTCTTTCTTATTGGCCAAAACTAAGTCCCACCAATTTATGCATATTTGGGGGTGGGGAATCAATGCTGTGTTCTCATTCACTGTGCTAAACCTATAGCAATAGCACAAACTAATTTGGATCTCTGAACCAAGCCTCATATACAGATGCTGTATTTGGGTATCTGGGCCAGTTATTTTGAGAGATTCTTTAGCAGGTCATGACAGTTTTAATGGTTAGTCTGAAGAGACTGCAGATGGAATATAAGAAAAGCCGGTTCTGTGCTGCTCTCCTAAGCCTGTCATCTCCAGTTTCTCTACACCCACACATCTTCTTGTATCCATTTTTATTCCCAGCATAAAGCTGCACAACAGTGCATGGCTGAACATGTCTGTGCAGGTGCCCTGTTTATCGAATATCTCATCTTGTGACCAGATCCTGTATTTAAACCTGGCTGTCTGTTAGAGAGTAAGGATCTGTTTCTGTGTCATGAATTGTGTCTGATGACTACATTATTTGATTTATTGTTATTATGCTGTCTTGCATCTTTAAGAGAGAAATATACTACAGCAACTCAGATGGCCCCCTGCTGTATTAACTCAGATGGCCCCCTGCTGTAAACTCAGATGTCCCCCTGCTGTAAACTCAGATGGCCCCCTGCTGTAAACTCAGATGTCCCCCTGCTGTAAACTCAAATGTCCCCCTGCTGTAAACTCAAATGTACCCCTGCTGTAAACTCAAATGTCCCCCTGCTGTAAACTCAGATGGCCTCCTGCTGTAAACTCAGATGGCCCCCTGCTGTAAACTCAGATGGCCCCCTGCTGTAAACTCAGATGGCCCCCTGCTGTAAACTGTGTAATTTGCTGTTTCTCCTATATCAAAAGCTGTAGTGTGCAACATTTTATTGCTACATATTATATTGATAGTTGTAGTTTCAACAACAGAACTTCATAGTGTTTTGAGACAGTAGAAAGCTGACACCTCAGTCAGTACCAAGGTGCATGGACTCCAGAGAGTTGTTCTTTAGAAAACAAGATAAACACCTGCACAAAAGGATACACTTTTCCACTCTTCAATTGTTAAAATACATGTTCTTCTTCAACCATAGACTGCAAAACATCTCCTCTGCTTACAGTAAAGAATCATCGAATCAGAACACATCCACATGCCCGACTTCTTTCCATTGCCTTTTCATTACTTCCTAGCATGTTTGCCCTGGGCCAGTCAATATGAACTACTTGTAGCCCATCACATCCAGTTTAGCAGCCATAACATTTTGAGCCTGAGCCCTGAGGGGACCTACCTCCATTACTGACTGCTGTGCTGTTTCCCGAGTCCGAATCTTCCATGTGGAGGATGGCTAGCGCTGGTGTAGTGGGACACACAGGCGCAATGTCTCCTTTGATGTTTGTTTCTTTGTCCTCTGAGCCCGTTTCCGTCTCTCCGTACTGTGTGTTCACTTCATCTCATCGACCAGGAAGTGAACACTGTCATCCTCCTACAGAAACACACTATTTTGCTCTCTCCCTCTTTCTCCCTCTCCTTTACCTTGTTTTCTCCCTTTTTAACTCCCTCCCACTCTCTCTCTACCGCCCAATCCCCTTCTTTCTTGCTCCCTCCTCCTTCATTTTCCTCTCACTCTCCCTTCATCCTATCTCTGGAGCGGTATTTCTCCCACTGCTTTCTTTACCCCTCCCTTTTCTTCATCTCTCTCTCTCTGTCTCTGTCTCTCTCTCTCTCTCTCATATATATCTCTCTCATTGGCATTTAGAACGACTCAGCCTAGAGGTTCTGTTATTCTATGCCCACATACCATTAGCCTACTGTTCTTATTGGATGAGCCCACTGTTCTTATTGGCTGATCCCACTGTTCTTATTGGATGCCTCCACACTCTTCTAAAGCTATTCCAAGACACAGTGCCTTCAAAATGTCCAATCTATGTTGTATTACTTTACGTTTATAATACCGAGGAGCAGGCAAATCAATCATGAATCAATAACAACTTAGTATCTAACAGCCTACACAATGTCTCTATTCATTGTACAGATTGTGAGTACTAGGCAGACTTGTGTGATGAAAACGGGGTTGGTTTTAAATGAAAGCTGATGCTGTGACTCATCCTCTGTGTCCCCCTGGTCTTAGCACTCAGTGTTCAGCTCCTGAGGGTCAAACCTGCTTCACTGTGCTCTCCATTGGTCTTAACACTCAGTTTTCAGCTCCTGAGGATTAAACCTGCTTCACTGTGTCTCCCTAGTCGTAGCACTCAGTGTTCAGCTCCTGAGGATTAAACCTGCTTCACTGGTTTCTCCAGCCCTCTTCAATAATTCACACAGAGAGAGCTGGCAGATGCTCTAAAACTTAAAAGGCTTTGAAAACAGACTGAGAAGTTAACTGTGTAAAACAAGTAAAATGGTACAAAACTGATGGCTATTACTGTGGCTCACCTTACACACACAAAGATCTCTCAAATTATGACACACCTGCCGTTCCTTCAATAATTAGGTCAACTAACCAAACGGGATACAGAACCATTTCCTTAAAACAATGTCCTTCACAAATACTCAGTTTATTAGGTACACCCATCTAGTACCGGGTCAGACCCCCCTTTGCCTCCAGAACAGCCTGAATTCTTCGGGGCATTCAGCGAGGTGTCGGAAATGTTCCACAGGGATGTTGGTCCATGCTGACGCGAGGGCTACATTCATGCTGCGAACAGCCAGAACCATCTCATCCCAAAGATGCTCTATTTTTTATCAACGGGTTGCGCATTCTGATATGTCGTTCTGCACACCACTGTTGTACTGCGCCGTTATTTGTCTGTTTGTGGCCCGCCTGTTACGGACAAGATCCTTTTAACATGTCATTTTGGATAGCCACGCTTGCTTCGCCCTCATTATGTTGCTAGTAAGCAGGCTAGGTAGTGCTAGAAATCAACAGCAAATCCAGTAAGACCTGGAAATTATAGTGAGCTTCGATGAGTCAATAGCAACGCTTTGTCGCAGAGTATTTGCATAAAGTTCAGCTTTCCCCAACTTTGGTCCCACCCTATTCACGTCCCATGCTCGCATCGCCCGACGGTCCATCACCCACTTCGCTTCCTTCAATGAAAATGAATGGGCTTCCTTTGTTTCATGTGGATCTCTTATGTTAGCTTGCAGGATTTCATGCCATTCTCCTTCGAGGACTAAGGACCTCAGTCAAGAGGACTGCCGCTGACTGGATGCTTTTTTATTTGTCGCGCCATTTTATGTAAACCTTAGACACTGTCGTACGTGAAAAGCTCAGGTGGGTGGCCGTTTCTGAGATACTGGATCATACCACGCTCATAGTCACTTAGGTCACTAGTTTTGCCCATTTTAACATTAAATCGAACAGTGGCTGAATGCCTCGATGCCTGTCTCCCTGCTTTATATAGCAAGCCACTCCCATGTGACTCACTGTCTGTAAGAGTGATCCATTTTTGTACCTCTGGAGAGTATCTTCTTGTTCATAACAGTTATGTAAAAGGTGAATTAATGATCCGTGGGATGCAGGTTAGAACTCCCTACGGTGGTGTTGGTTGGTTGGTGGAAGACACATTCCAAACCTCTTATAATAGTTCTAACAAGATGTGCTGCAATAAAAGTCACTACTCTGTAACAATTTATGTTCCAGTAGAGTTTGCAAGTGCTTTCTCAGACTCCAATACCCCTAGTGTGCCAATTTGTCTTCAATTAATGATATTATTCCTTTTCTTCTTTCTCATAATTATCTGTAATTAAAATCCAGGAAATAAGCCAATAACACTATCCCATGCTCAGTGGTGTAAAAGTAAATCTGTCTCCTGTCTGTACCAGATGCAGGACAGCTCTCCATTCTCTCTGCCGAGACCAACATGAGGTGATGATTTCGTTATGTGGTTTCCTGTGGAGGGGGAGTGATAATGATTGGGGGAATAGCTTCTTGTTTCATTGTAGTTAGTAATGTCATGTTGGGTACGCTGTGCCATCTGGGGTCTCTGGTGTGTCTCTCTCTCTCTCTCTGTGTGTGTGTGTGTGTGTGTGTGTGTGTGTGTGCGTGCGTGGGTGCGTGCGTGCGTGCGTGGGTGCGTGTGTGTGATTTCTCTTTTAGACAAAGTCAGGGTTTGATATTCTGCGCTCTATGGGTATAAAAGTCGGTTTATTGCCTCTGCCAAGTCCCCAACAACTGGATGTTCCGGTTCTCAGGGGAAATGGAAAGAGAGCCTGTGACATGACTTCCGCTTTTGGACGTTAACAAGGTGACACTCCATCTTAACTCCTCCTCCACATTTACTGGATTGGTTGAACAGTGCAGAAGAGAACCTCTCCCCAACAGTTTTTTTTGTTCTTGTCAAGACCAGTATGTAGGGATCAAGTTTCAGGTGTTTATTTTACCCCTCCTATCTTAGGTTCGTTCTGGAGTAGCTGTTTGAGCACTTCAGCTCAAATGTCCTTTGAGGGGCTCTTGGTGTTAAAGTAATGGAAGAGTTATTCCTGACATGTTCCAGCTTACCTCTGTAGTAGGATGTATGTTGGGGGGGTGCTTAGTAATATATGGCATTTAGCAGATGCTTTAATCCAAAGAAACTTACATGCATATATTTTACAAATGGGTGGCCCTGGGAGTCAAACCCACAATCATGACATTGAAAGCACCATGCTCTACCGACTGAGCCATACAGGACTACGAGAGCTGAGAGCTGTGAATTCAAATTGTTTTAGAAATCTTCTGACAAAGCAATGGCGTTAAGATGTTAGTTTTTCCTCAATATGTCAGATTTGTTAATTGGAATGTTTATATTAGCATGATTTTATCATTGTCCTGCGATAGCACATTGCTGATGAGTGTTATGTTGTCCTGTCAGTATTGAAAGGTGGCATATTAGGCAGCATAGTAAAAAGTCACTGACATACTAGCAAATCAGTTGTGCCTTGTGTCTATTGTGGTTCAATACTATTTTCTCCAGACGTTTATGACCACATTAAACACACACACGTGCACGCACACACACACACTGAGTCTCAATTCAGCAGCTCAGACACAAGATGCATGTGGCAGGGTCTACAGACAATCACGGATTATAAAAGGAAAACCAACCACATCGCGGACAGACTTCTTGCTTCCGGACAGGCTAAACACCTTCTTCGCTTGCTTTGAGGATAATACAGTGCCACCGACGCGGCCCGCTACCAAGGACTGTGGGCTCTCCTTCTCCGTGGCCGACGTGAGTAAGACATTTAAGCGTGTTAACCCTCGCAAGGCTGCCGGCCCAGAAGGCATCCCTAGCCGCGTCCTCAGAGCATCCGCAGACCAGCTGGCTGGTGTGTTTACAGATATATTCAATCTCTCCCTATCCCAGTCTGCTGTCCCAACATGCTTCAAGATGGCCACCATTGCCCCTGTACTTAAGAAGGCAAAGGTAACTGAACTAAATGACTATCGCCCAGTAGCACTCACCTCTGTCATCATTAAGTGCTTTGAGAGACTAGTCAAGGATCATATCACCTCTACCTTACCTTCCACCCTAGACCCACTTAGTACCCCATAGTACCCTCCAAGCTCATCATTAAGCTCGAGGCCCTGGGTCAACTGGGTCCCGGACATCCTGACGGGCCGCTCCCAAGTGGTGAAGGTAAGAAACAACACCTCCTCCTCGCTGATCCTCAACACAGGGGCCCCACAAGGGTGCGTGCTCAGCCCCCTCTTGTACTCCCTGTTCACCCACGACTGCGTGGCCAAGCACGCCTCCAACTCAATCATCAAGACACAACAGTAGTAGGCTTGATTACCAACAATGACGAGACAGCCTACAGGGAGGAGGTGAGGGCTCTGGGAGTGAGGTGCCAGGAAAATAACCTTTCACTCAACGTCAACAAAACAAAGGAGATGATCGTGGACTTCAGGAAACAGCAGAGGGAGCTTCCCCCTATCCACATCCATGGGAACGCAGTAGAGAAGGTGGAAAGCTTCAAGTTCCTCGGCGTACACATAACTGACAAACTGAAATGGTCCACCCACACAGACATTGTGATGAAGAAGGCGCAACAGCACCTCTTCAACCTCAGGAGGCTAAAGAAATTTGTCTTAGCAACTTAAACCCTCACAAACTTTTACAGATGCACAATTGAGAGAATCCTGTCGGGCTGTATCACCGCCTGGTACGGCAACTTCCCAGCCCACAACTGCACAGATCTCCAGAGGGTGGTGCGGTCTACCCAACGCATTACTGGGGGCAAACTTCCCGCCCTCCTGGACACCTACAGCACCTGATGCCATAGAAAGGCCAAAAAGATCAAGGACATCAACCACCCGAGCCACTGCCTGTTCACCCTGCTATCATCCATAAGGCGAGGTCAGTACAGGTGCATCAAAGCTGGGACCGAGAGAATGAAAAACAGCTTTTATCTCAACTCTGTGAGAATGTTAAACAGCCATCACTAGCACATCAGAGACTGCTGCCTATAGCCATAGATTAGAAATCACTGGCCACTTTAAGAAATGGAACACTAGTCACTTTAATAATGTTTCCGCATCTTGCATTACTCATCTCATATGTATAAACTGTATTATATAATATTCTACGGTATCTTAGTCACTTTAATTATGTTTACATATTTTGAATCACTCATCTAATATGTATATACTGTATTCTATACTATGCTACTGTATCTTAGTCCAATGCCGCTCTGACATCGTTCGTCCATATATGTATATATTCTTAATTCATTCCTTACTTAGATGTATGTGTATTTGGGTATATGTTGTGTAATTGTTAGATATTACTTATTAGATATTACTGCACTGTTGGAGCTAGAAGCACAAGCATTTTGCTACACCCGCAATAACATCTGCTAAACACGTGTATGTGACTGGGTGGTTCAAGCCCTGAATGCTTATTGGCTGACAGCCGTGGTATACCCGACCGGGTATGACAAAACATGTATTTTAACTGCTCTAATTATGTTGGTAACTAGTTTATAATAGCAATAAGGCACCTCGGGAGTTTGTGATATATGGCCAATATACCACGGCTAAGGGCTGTGTCCAGGGCTGTCTAAGAACAGCCCTTAGCCGTGGTATATTGGCCATATACCACAACCCCTTGTGCCTTATTGCTTAATTGAACAAGTGTTTCCATAACATAAACACATTATGGGATTACTTCATATTGATATATTCTTGATTTAATGTGCAATTACATTACTGTAATGAATGCAGGAATACTCTGTGCTTCACAGTAAATGGCTTCCGTGTTGGGCGGTAGACAGCTACGATGACAATGACAAGCCGGTTAAATTACAGTAAACTGCTCCCTGGCGTTCCCTCTATCTTTACCAAAGTCATTTACATGGAGACTAAAGGGGTTTGTGTGTAGTACCCAAAGGCTCTATATCATGTAAACGGTCTCTTTGGAAAGAATCCTTTCCTACAGTGCTAGGCTAGAATATCCAGACAGACGTCTGATGTGGATGCTATGATGTGCGGCTGCACTAACAAGCTAAAGGGCCTCCAATAGCCAGCCGACCTGGGTCTTAATGAACTATTGTCTTTTCTGCAACTGAATGCTCCTCTGTGTGTAACGACTTGTACACCTGGGGCAGCAGGAAGGGTTAGAAGAGATAATATTGACAGAAGTTGTCTTTAGACGTAGATAAATGACACCGCTGGAGAAAGAGAGCACTGGAAGAAAGAACTCTGAGGTTAGCAGTGTGAGTAGAAGTAGGACTTGGGCCCAGGCTTTATTGATTCACATGGTTTGTCTCTCTGGGCCCAGGCTTTATTGATTCACATGGCTTTGTCACTCTGGACCCAGGGGAGAACAGAGACATGCCAGGATTTTTTATTATAACCTTTATTTAACTAGGCAAGTCAGTTAAGAACACATTCTTATTTACGATGACAGCCTACCTACAGAGTCAGCCCCTGGAGCAAATTAGGGTTAAGGGACTTGCTGGTTTTTTTTCACCTTTTTGGCTCAGGTTTTCGAACCAGCGACCTTTCGGTCACTCTAACCACTAGGCTACCTGCCGCCCAAAGGATCACCCGCCTACTACACCATTACCCTAGAGAAGAGGGCAGGGACATGCCAGGATTTGTTTTCATGTTACAAAATTAGATCTGAAAAAGGGCAAAGATTTCACAGACCGCTACGCTCTGTGGTGACAAATTGACAAATCCCCTTACACTTACTTCCAGACAAGGACAACAGAAAAAAAGAGAGAGTTTGCCGTCTGGATTTAGTCATGTTGTGCTAGATGCCAAGAGTTAGTGCATGTACTGAGGCATCAAAGCAGTGTGACTGCCGCCTCTCTCTGTATAAAAAGGCAATATGCTCTCCCCTAGAACTCCTTCCTCTAGCAGTATATAAATAAGGCTAGCAGAAAGGAACTGCCTGGGTTGGTTGATGACAATTGAGTTGTTTCCTTCTTCTACACAACTGAGATGGAGTGATGGGGAGACAGTCACAGTCAACCCTCTGAACCGCCCGGTGGAAGGTGCTCTGTCAATCTCAATGCCTGATCTCTGCAGAGGGCCAGGAGTTTGCCTGGTGACGTCAGGGAAACAACAACTTGCCCGGTACATCACTCAAGACACTGTTAGGCTTATCTTAGTCAACCGCCCCCAGCCTCTGGAATGCACCTGAAGGCAGCGCAAACTCTGGGCTCCTTTAAAACAGCCTAAAGACCTTTCTCTTTAGGAAGGCTTTGTGTTGATAGCTGTGCTCCTTGGTGTCCTTGTCCCTTGTAGCATCAGCTGGGTTATTTGTGTCAGTTGCCCTGTCTAGTTGTGTCCATTATTATAAATTGTTCTATTTTTTTTTCTATTTTGTTTATTTAAAAAAGTATCCACTTTGAGATTATTCTGTATAATGAAATGTGTTTTACAAATGTAATGAATAATAATAATAATAATAATAATAATAATTATTATTATTATTATTATTATTATTATTACCTCTCTGGTGCCAAAAATGTCTGTGAGCGAGGTTGATGATAGGGTATAATAACTGGCTTGGGCTCAGATGCCTCCTCTCCTTTGTCTATGTTGCACAGCCCATCGACCAAGATGATTTTGTCGGATGATGATGATTAGTTCATGGGGTGAAGCATAGTCAAATCATGGTAGACCCACTCAACCCCAATAAGATCTCTTTATTAGTTTGGCACACCTTTAATGGAGGAACTCAAGTATGGATACTCTCTCTGTCATTGTACAGAGGAGGGCGCTTAAATGCATGAGCATTTAAGCAGTTATAGAGTCTCTATGGGTCGGTTTCCCAGACACAGAAGAAGCCTAGTGCTGGACCAAAAGGCATGTTAAATGGAGAATCTTGGAGAAATGGAGAAAGTGCTTTTTAGTTCAGTTCTCGGCTTAATAGATGTCTGGGAAATTGGCCCAAAGAGTCTCTATAACTGCAAATGGTCATGCTTGTGCTGGAGTGCATACCCCTCCTCTGACAATGTACGGCTCTGGGTATTTGTCTGACACTGCCCCCCACTGGTGATGACTGGTACCGTTTCATTGTTTTGAACCCTGCTGTGCCATACCAACATGGGCACTCTGGAGAGCGGTACTTTTGCTCCTCTGACTTTCACAACTAAAGCCATTTCTAATTTCTCACAGTTACTACTTATATAGCAAGTGACAGTTAATTATGTGGAGTAGACTTAAGCAGCTGTTAATGGCTATTGGATATAGATATAGAGTGAAATGGAGCTAAAAAGGCCTGCATGTTAATTTTGTGTGAAAGGAATACAACCATGCCAAAGGTAGGCAGCATTACAACTGGCTACAGGATGTAGCGATCAACTGGATGAGGAGCCTCTTTGGTCCACAGGGGGGCACTGTTGTCCTTTGCTCCTCAAGCAGAAATCTTTTGCTACATTTTAATTATTTTCCCCCAGATAATATTGGACACAAAATGACAGTATGTTTATTCCTATTCCTTGGTTGAATTTAGTATGGGGGATAATTTATTGTCTCTGTGTGTGTTTTAGCGCATAAGGGTCTCTGTTAATTTCATAGCTCAGTGGTAAGGCATTCATTATCTGAGAATGGGCATCTACAATGGATAATTATCCAGGGAAGGATTTCAAACAGAGGAGAAAATACTGCTATTGGCAGGGGAAAAATGCACCAAAACCCAAAACAGCAGTTAGACACTGCTATTACATGTTCTGTCATCTTTCCAAAACAGCAGTGGTGATTTTGGTTCCTCCAGTTAAAATTCAAATTGATTGTTTTTTGGGGTTTGGCATACTAATTTAAAATGAACAGAGCAATAACAAAGAACATCCTTTGTGAGGCTGATACTGGGTTGAATGCAATGAGAATGTCTGACTGCAGTCAGAGTGCAATGACTGGTAGTCACAATTAATAAGTTGCTTTGGTTTCAAAGCAACTTATGGCAAACTAGTCTGTAGTGAAGATATGGTCATCTGCAACATCAAATAAAGAAAGTAAGAGAATTTCAGTGCAGGAAATGTGACATTGTGACTAAGAAACAAAGTATTCAGACCACTTTCCTTTTTATACATTTCGTTACGTTACAGCCTTATTCTAAAATTGATTAAAGAAAAAATTGTCCTCATCAATCTACACACAATACCCCAAAATGACAAGCGAAAACAGGTTTTTAGGATAAAAAAAACAACTAAATAGCTTATTTCCATAAGTATTCAGACCCTTTGCTATGAGACTCGAAATTGAGCTCAGTTGCATCCTGTTTCCATTGATTATCCTTGGGATGTTTCTACAACTTGATTGGAGTCCATCTGTGGTAAATGTAATTGACTGGACATGATTTGGAAAGGCACACACCTGTCTATATAAGGTCCCACAGTTGACAGTGCATGTCAGAGCAAAGGAATTGTCTGAGTTCCGAGAGGATTGTGTCGAGGCACAAATCTGGGGAAGGGTACCAACAAAAATTCTGCAGCATTGTAGGTCCCCAAGAACACAGTTGCCTACATCGTTCTTAAATGGAAGAAGTTTGGAATCATCAAGACTCTTCCTAGAGCTCGTCGCCTGGCCAATCTGAGCAATCGGGGAAGAAGGGCCTTGGTCAGGGAGGTGACCAAGAACCCAAAGGTCACTCAGAGCTCCAGAGTTCCTCTGGGGAGATGGGAGAAACTTCCAGAAGGACAACCATCTCTGCAGCACTCCACCAATCAGGCCTTAATGGTAGAGTGGCCAGACGGAAGCCTCTCCTCAGTGAAAGGCACATGACAGCTCACTTGGAGTTTGCTAAAAGGCACCTAAAGGACTCTCAGACCATGAGAAACAAGATTCTCTGGTCTGATGAAACCAAGATTGAACTCTTTGGCCTGAATGCCAAGTGGCACGTCTGGAGGAAACCAGACACCATCCCTATGGTGAAGCATGGTGGTGGCAGCATCGTGGTGTGGGGATGTTTTTCAGCGGCAGGGACTGGGAGACTAGTCAAGATCAAGGGAAAGATGAACGGAGCAAAGTACAGAGAGATCCTTGATGGAAACCTGCTCCAGAGCGCTCACGACCTCAGCCTGGGAGGAAGGTTCACAGGACAATGACCCTAAGCACACAGCCAAGACAACGCAGGAGTGGCTTTGGTAAAAGTCTCTGAATGTCCTTGAGTGGTCCAGCCAGAGCCTGGACTTGAACGCGATCAAACATCTCTGGAGAGACCTGAAAATAGCTGTTCAGCGACGCTCCCCATCCAACCTGACATAGCTTGAAAGGATCTGCAGAGAAGAATGGGAGAAACTACCCAAATACAGGTGTGCCAAGCTTGTAGCGTCATACCCAAGAAGACTAGAGGCTGTAATCGCTGCCAAAGGTGTTTCAACAAAGTACTGAGTAAAGGGTCTGTTTTTATACATTTGAAAAATGTATAAAAACAGTTTTTGCTTTGTCAGTATGGATTATCTTTTGTCGATTGATGAGGGAGATAATTTAATCAATTTAATCATTTTTAGAATAAGGCTGTAACGTAACAAAATGTGGAAAAAGTGAAGGGGTCTGAATACTTTCGGAATGCCCTGTAAGGTAAGATCGTCTTCCGCTGCCAATCTTTGACTAATAGTTCCACAAAGACTCACTGTGACTTAAATGTGTCAACCTCTCTCTGTGAGGCTCAGATGGCTCATATCCCCTCTGCACTTCCATGAAAACCAGCCCTCTACTCCAGCATGACCCAGGTCTAAGGCAGCGACCTGACTGCATGGTGCTACAGAGAGCTAGACCATTGGAGTATGAACTGGTAGCAATGCGGTGCTGCTGTAACTATATAATTGGCTATACTGTCTGGAAATGTAGATGATTTAAAGATAAGTAGATCTGCCTGGTGCCTGGTCTAATGCCTATGAACTCACGTCAGCAATTGGCCTTCCCTTTGCCTGAACTCATTAGACCTGAGTGGAGAGGCGTGCAGCAGTACCACACGTCACCGTCTCTCAAAGCTGTTCCTCAGGAACCGCTGATTGTGCTAAACCCCCTCCCCAGCTGTAACTATTTACCGTATCAACATCGTTAATACAATTTTGTTGTTTAGATCAGTAGAAAAGGGAGGTGAAGGCTTTATGCCATGGCATTGGACGAAGTATTTCTGTGATTCAAAATATGGACATTCAGCTCAACAGAGGAGAAAGATGTCAACAGAGAAGTCTGTCAAAGGAGAAAATATATTTTCAAACAGGAAAAGGAAATTCAATAAAAACAAATGCCTTCTATGAGCTTTGTGTTTGGCCATTAATGCCTATGACAGTTACCATCTTCCTCCATTAACAGCAAACATCAAAAGGCATAATTTTTCTCAGTGGTTCTCAATCCATTTTCTTCCTCCTTCAGGAACGCATTATACTGTATATTTAAGCAATAAGGCACAAGGGGGTGTGGTATATTGGCCATATACCACAAACCCCAGAGGTACCTTATTGCTATTATAAACTGGTTACCAACGTAATTAGAGCAGTAAAAAGGTATGTTTTGTCATACCCGTGGTATACGGTCTGATAGACCACGGCTGTCAGCCAATCAACATTCAGGGCTCGAACCACCCAGTTTATAAATAAACAAATATATATTATAGAATTTTAAAACATAATCCACCTGCAGTGAAGCCGCTCAACTATCCCCCCATAGTCCCCACCTCCCAAAACCCCCACCCCCCATCTCCACCCCCTCTGAGCCACCATCCCCGACCAGTCCCAACCAATCAACTACCCACCCGATGTGCCAATGACCAATAAAACATTTAAAACTGAGAAAAAGAGACAAGAACAATCAAAACAACAATGTAAAACCAAATACATCAAGGAAAATAAAAGCTGCCTCTTGGGAAAACCAATGCAAAATCATTCAGTTGAAAATGTCATGACATTTGCAATTTGATTTACAGACTGCATAGTATGTGAACAGCACTTTTCATAAAACGGGACATAGAATGGTTCAACTTTATCTCGATACAATCAGCAATTAGCAAACCCCTGGCCGAGTTTGAGAAAGGGGGTGGTTGGTTTGACTTTGACGTGACATTTTGTTTGTCGGACATGTCCACATCTGCTGGAGACCTCTTCTGGTGTTGAAGTTGTTGGTAGTGGAAGGGCTTCCCCCCCTTATACGAGTGCATTCATGGGCTAAGGGGAGAGCAAGTGCCCAGGGCAAGACCTAAAAATACACGCTCACAACAACATCACACAGAGATTCGCTTCTTACATGTGATGCCACTTCCTACATGTTCAGCTAGTGCCGTCCGATACTCGCCTCATGGGGCTGGGCTTTTTTTGCACATAAGCTTAAGCTTGTGTGTGCATTCCAGTATCGGTATAAAATAATTGTTTATACAAATCAAGACAGCTGTATGGCTTAACTCACTTTGAGTTATTAATACAGTATATCACCTGCTGATATCATTAAATATCATTTTCATTAGGATAATACATTATCGATATGTCTGTCATCTCTCAGAACGGCATGGCTCACCAAGTCTTCTGAGTCAGTAGTCAATGTCAATCAGTCAGTCGTCAATGTCTGTCGGTCAGTCAATGTCAGTCAGTTAGCCAGTGTTAGTCAGTCAGTGTCTGTCAATGTCAGTCAATAGGCAATTTAAGTCAGTCAATGTCAGTCTGTCAGTCAGTCAGTCAATGTCAGTCAATGTCAGTCATTCAGTCAATGTCAGTCAGTAGTCATTGTCAGTCAGTCAGTAAGTCAGTAGTCAATCTCAGTCAGTCATTCAATGTCAGTCAGTCAATCTGTCAGTCAGTCAATCTGTCAGTCAGTCAGTCAATGTCAGTCAGTCAGTCAGTCAGTCAGTCAGTAGTCAATGTCAGTCAATGTCAGTCAGTCAATGTCAGTAAATCTCTCAGTCAGTCAGTCAATGTCAGTCAGTTAGTCATTCAATCAATGTCAGTCAGTCAGTCAATGTCAGTCATTCAATGGCAGTCAGTCAATCTGTCAGTCAGTCAATGTCAGTCAGTCAATCTGTCAGTCAGTCAGTCAATGTCAGTCAGTAGTCAATGTCAGTCAATGTCAGTCAATGTCAGTAAATCTCTGTCAGTCAGTCAGTCAATGTCAGTCAGTCAGTCATTCAGTTAATGTCAGTCAATGTCAGTCAGTCAGTAGTCAATGTCAGTCAATGTTAGTCAAAGTCAGTCAATGTCAGATCGTCTGTCAGTAAATCAGTCAATGTCAATAAATCTCTCAGTCAGTCAATGTCAGTCAGTCAATCATTCAGTTAATGTCAATCAATGTCAGTCAGTCAATCATTCAGTTAATGTCAGTCAATGTCAGTCAGTCAGTAGTCAATGTCAGTCAATGTCAGTCAAAGTCAGTCAATGTCAGATCGTCTGTCAGTAAATCAGTCAGTCAGTCAGTCAGACAGACAACGTCGGTCAGTCAGTAGTCAATGTCAGTCAGTCAGTCAGTCAATTAGTGGTCACGTCAGTTATGGATGACTTACGTTTTTCCTGGTTTTTGGTTTTGCAGACCACTTTAATATTACATCTTCTCATAATTAATTAATATTATTTGCAGCCATGGTTATGATCTGACTGTTAACAGCAGGACATAAATAACGACCCCCGCCAGTGCAAGTCTGCTGGAGCAGCAAAATACTCAATTTTACAATAATTGATGAAGCACCAGTGTACAGTATTTCATATCCTGGGTAATTATCTAATTGGTCGAGAGGTTGGCTATTCAAGTTACGGCCTGAAGCATGTTCAGAAGGAAACTCTTACTCATTAGTGCATTGGTCTTAGTTTTATTTAAAAACATATGTAGTTGTTTGAATCCAAAAGCTACTTACTGTTTTTCATGGAAAGGTTTTTGATTACTTTTTAAAAGATTTGATGAACTACTTGCTTGCATGAGGCTTTAAATTAGTGATGCAGTTTATTGAGGTTGGTCTTCAAAGACTTCTCAGTCATTACCCCAATGCTGCAGTCCTCCTGGAATATGTAGAGGCATGTAAATATGAAGTAAATATATATTTCTGAAGTGTTTTATACAGTATGTATATATCCACAGAGATAATGTAGAGACCACTCTGTTTACTTTATTACCACCCCTCCTCCCCCCCCCCATAGGCCTGTTCATCCAAAACAAATGCTTGCAGCGTTGCTAAATTATGTGGATTTAAGAAACATCTTAGCCCATATTCACACCTTTTTTTATTGGGACCTTTTTTTCAGATTCCAAAGCATAACCATACTGTAGCATGAATGGTTACATTTGTGATAAGGAAGATTGGGAAGATATTATCACAGGCAAATAGGTGATAATAAATATGATGGTAACATTATCATTCATAAATAAATAACAAAAAACATATATATTGTGGTGTACAGCAGACAAGACACCAGTGAGAGACTCGTCGAGACCTGGTCACAGACGGAGTACACGTCACGCGGTGGTGGCTCCCTCTGCTGGACTTGCCAGGTCTCGACGGGTCCTCTGGCCAGGACTAATTGGGGCTGATTGAGGCTGTTGAGTAATCAAAGGGCTGATTGCTCACCAGCCGTACGGGACCCATAAAGCTGCCAGGAGGGCAGCACACGGGAAGGTTGCAGGTAGTGAGAGGTTGCTACCGGACAGACGTCCTCGCGGACTGCTAGAACAGAGGATCTCTGTGTTCTACCCCAGAGAAGACAGCATTCTCCAGAGGCCAGAAGGCGGTAACCCGGAAGACTGGTTTCTTTTCTTTTTCTTTATTGTTTAAAAGAAACACCCTCAAAACTGAGCTATCACACTTGTGTCTGATCTGTGTAAACGTATTGATCAAACCCCCTGGTCTGCCACAAGTAGTGGAGAATGCGGGCAAGTCTGACAATGTGGTTGAGGTTTACTGTACACAGTATTAGCAAGGTCAAGTTGATAGCTCAGTTCGTTTGGCCCAGCAAGCACAACAGGACATTCAGGAACGAACACTGGAAGAACAGCTTCTACATAATGTCCGCCTGCTGGAGGAAGTCAGGAAGCTGCAAGAAGAAACGCAGACCGAATCGCACCCCAATCAGTTTTAATGAAGCTAACGGAGGATGACAACATCAAGACCTCCCTCTGCATGTTCGAACGGGAAGGATGGCACTAGACGAAGTGAGCGAATCTGCTGGTCCCCTTCCTGTCCGGAGATGCCCAAAAGGCATATTATGACCTCAATACCAAACAGGCGGCTAACTACAACTGTCTCAAGAGTGAGGTACTCATCCGCTACAGGTACAGACTGGCCCATCAGGCCCAACTGGTTTGTGGCCAAAGCTTCCCCCTGAGCCCAGATGAGCGACCTACTACACATCACCAGGGCATGGCTCCTAACCGACGTAGCCACCCTCACCATTATTGACAAAGTGGTCATAGATAGCTTCTTACAGGCGCTACCTCACGTCATGAAGAGGACGGTGAGCCTACGAGCGCCACAGACCTTGGAGGACCTCTTGGAAGCCATGGAGACGGTAAAGTAAAAATAAAATTCCCTATAACCCAAATCACACTGTAGATATCACCACTGGCAGTTGGCATAATTAATGTTTAACTATGTTTAGACCATGAGCAGTCCAAGTGCTGGGCAAGGAGCTTAATAATGAGTGTCCACACATTCTGTCACCATCTGAACGATTAGAGTGGATCTTTGCCTGATCTCTCAAAGTAAGTTGGGAGCATTATAGCATGCGATCCTCAATTGATCAGTAAATGGCAAATGTGCCATTCTTGCAAAAGCATGGCAAGCATTTGCATTCAAGATAGCTAGACCTGTCATGTGGATTTTCTCCACTGTCTCCTTGTTTGCGCCCTCCTCCCTCTTTCTCTCGCCAATAGAGATGAAAGGTATGTCACATAGAATTCCAATCTGTATTGTGTTCAGAATTCCAATTTCTTGAATGTATTTAATATTTTACTCCTACTTATTAAGATACATTTTTGAGTGAGCTGGTTTAGATTCTCTTCCCTTTAGTCATTACTAAGTACAAAATAAACTGTCCTCTTGATCTCTATGCTTCATTGTTTATCCTTTTGGTTATTTTCCTGCTGTATGCGGAGGTTCAAGGGCGGACTGGCCATCTGGCTTTTCAGGCAAATGCCTGATGGGCTGGTCTATTTACCTAGAACTCAGTGGCTTCTCCATGCAGCAGCACAATCAGACAAAGGTGGCCTCGGGCAAGTCCAAAGGGGGTGGGTGGTGGCTCTTCATAAACAACAACTTGTGCACAAGGCAACACCACTTTGGCACTCAACGAACTATATGGGCCCATAAACAAACAAGAAACCCTTCACCCCGAGGCAGCGTTTCTGGTGGGAGGAGATGTTAAAGCTGGGAGACTTAAAACCGTTCTAACTTAATTTTACCAACACGTCTCCTGCGCCACTAAGGGCGCTAAAACGGTAGACTACTTTTATTCTACCCACAGAAATGGGTACAAGGCCCTCCCTCGTCCTCCCTTCAGCAAATCTGACCACGACTCTATTCTCCTGCTTCCTGTTTACAAACAAAAGCTCAAACAGGAAGTACCAGTGATGCATTCAATACGGAAGTGCTCCGATGAAGCAGCCGCGAGGCTACAAGACTGTTTTGCTAGTACAGACTGGAATGTGTTTCGCTTACAAAGACCCGGACACTGACATGGACGCATACAAGTAAGACATCGACGAGACATCAAACATGCAAAAGGACAATTTTGGAAGAAATTGGAATCCTAATACCAGCATGCGTAGACCAGCTCCTTGTCCCAGTCTGTAATCGCAACATGTATTTTACTCTTATTATTATCCATCCTGATGCCTAGTCACTTTACCCTGCCTTCATGTACATACATATCCACCTCAAATACTTCATACCCCTGCACGTTGATCTGCTACTCCCTGTATATACTGGAGCTCAATTTTGGTGTATTTTATTACTCTGTTTTTATTTTTATTATAATGTCTTTACTCTGCATCGTTGGGAAGGGCTCGTAAGCAAGCATTTCAATTCTACACCTGTTGTATTCGGTGCATGTGACAAATACAATTTTACTTGATTTTGTTAACTCAAGGAAATAAATGGGCCTGTGTGTTAGAAATGCAAGGGACTATTTTTGGTCCAAGTCCGCCCCTGCAATTCCCATTAGCCTCACCCAGAGTGGAAGTCAGGCTACCTGTATTTTTTGGAGCTAGTCCTGGCCTAAATAACAGCTACCCGTCCCTATGCTTGCCTCTGTTGCCCTGGCTTGATCTTTGGGAAGTTTATACCCAGGTTGTTCTTCAATACATTGTGGCAATTGCATTTGTAAAGAGCTTCGTACAAATACAATTTGGTTTGATTTGATTCAATTGGGAATGCTCTCTGAAAAAACAGTATCAAATATTAGGAAACACTGTGTGTACAAATGAGACATCATGAGATTCCCTAGCAGCCAGCAATTTAGTGGAAGCCTTCCACTGGTTACAGAGATAAAGCCACAACAGCTGTGAGAGACCAAGATCCCATCACCAAATGACTAGAATTTGGAGATGATGGCTCCACCAATAACCATCGTAGATGTGAAAGACAGGGAGTGGCAATGACGCAGTCAATCTCAAACGGTATAGCAGAATCTATATGATTGCTTTAGAGCTTCTTCTCTTTCCAATAGAAATGTTCAGACTTTCTTCAACAGAGCAGGGAATTACATCTCAAGTAGGGTGGTTCAATAGCTCTGTCCACTCCCTTGACAACACAGTTGCTTGCTTAAAGGGACAGTTCATGCAACATCTATGTTTGGGTCAAATTACCCTTACTTTGAGTTGTGTCTAAAGGCCCATGGTGACAGAATCGACAATAATCAATTATTTACTTCTGGCTACAGCCTGGAGTTAGCATATTAGCAGCTGAAACGATGTAAGTAAAGCTGCAATGCAAGCCGAAACTTCCTCAAACTCTTCAAACTGCTGAAATAATCCTTGGAATATGGTTACTCAGAACTATGTCCTCACGTAGCCACACCACAGTGATATCGTTATCCCCCTGGGGCAGGCATGTAGACGTGGATTGCTTTCCAGATGTGAACAAAACTGACCGGTAAACATAGAAAGTATCAGAGCGTTTGAAAATTTGAATTATATTGCAAAAATAACAACATTCTCGCAGGGAAGAAAACATGGACATGTATTGACCCTACCAAACTTAGTTTGAAGTGTTTTTAAGGACGTCTCGGCTTGCAGTGCAGCTTTGCTAACATCGGTTCAGCTGTTTCCATTCATGAAATATGACGATGCAGGCTGTAGCTAGGAGTAAATAATGGATTATTGTGGATTCTGTCACTGTGGGCTTTCAGACACAACTCAAGGTAAGGTTAATTTGACAAAAACAGATTTTGCATGAACTATCCCTTTAAGAAAAGGCTCAGAGGGTTTTTGATTTTCTATTACTTTTTTCCTCTTACCCAACTATGCTCAATTTACAAATGTAACCCTTTGAAAAAAAAGCCAGACTGTTCTTGACTTATGAGGCAGGCAGTTAAAAATGAAATTAAAGAAAGATCAAGGGTAAAATTACAAAAATGAATGTGCATGCAGCCTCAGTGCTGAATATGTGTGGAATATAGAGTATCAACAGTACCTTTGGGAAAATGTGCTTAATTCCCTCCTTTCCGATAACCTGCCTTGCATTTCCACTATGGCTCTCCAAGAGATATATAATGTATTGAGAGAGGTGGGCCAATGCAGTTTTTCTGCATTATGATGCATTTACATGACACTTCAACATTATATGGCAGCCATGTTAGCTCCCCATTAGCATTACATGGGGAATATGTATAAGTTGGCCTAAATCTCTCTATATATGGCTCTGGGGTCTCCTATTCTTGCAAGGAAACTGTAGACTCCCCATACAGTACACTCTTAGAAAAAAGGGTTCCAAAAGGGTTCTTCAGCTGTCCACATAGGAGAGCCCTTTTTGGTTCTAGGTAGAACCCTTTTTGAAAGGGTTCTACATGGAACCCAAAAGGGTTCTATCTGGAAACAAAAAGGGTTCTTCAAAGGGTTGTCCTATGGGGACCGCCAAAGAACCCTTTTAGGTTCTAGATAGCACCTTTTTTTTTCTAAGAGTGCATGCAACCAAATTGTGAGCCAGTGTAATAGAATGTACCTATTATACAGGCCGTGATTCTACTCTGTATTTAAGTAACACGGACTCAGATTCCAGACAGTGGAAACATAAATAAACGCTAGCTTGATAGATAGATAGATAGATGAATACTAGCATGGTTACATTAACTGTACAGGTAAATGACAGGAAGATATACTTAAATAGCTAAATGTGTGTATGATATAATTTGGGGTAATAATAGTAATTCCCTTATAATACAGTCCTTAGTGCGCAGGGTTTAATTACAGATAAAAGCACGTATTGTACATTCGATATACTAAAAGCAATGAGAAAAGATACAACTGACAGGATACTAATATGCATTCCTGAGTGAATGACTACGTAAGTTAAGTCCAAGAATTACTTGCAATATTGCATGTGATATGATATAACAATTGTACATGAGTATGTATATACAGACCAGAGTTACTCACAGATGGATGCATAATTGTTAAACTAGGTCCAAGCACCCCAGCAGTTCCAGATCTATGTTGCCGACGGCACGGCACCCCGGAGAGGCATTATATAGTCTAATAGCCGCCGGCAGGAAGGACCTCCTGTAGCACTCTCTGGCACACCGTGGTGGGATCAGTCTGTGACTGAAGGTGCTCCTCTGCGTCATAACCATGGCATGCAGAGGGTGGGTGACGTTGTCCATGATGGCCAGCAGTTTGGCCAGGATCCGTCTCTCCGCCACCTCCTCTAGAGTCAAGTGTATCTCAAACTGAAAACCCCAGCTGTACGCTAGGCTACACTATAATTCGCTAGCTGAACCCTAAGTACAGATGTAGGAAGTGATTTATATTTTAATCACCCTGTTGCAAGAGAACTTTTCTGCAATGCAGAACATGTAATACTTGTAGTGTATTTGAGGTTTAAAAAGGCTTCTGAAGTTTGTAATTTCCACTTTGAAATTTCAGACTTTATTTTCACTTAAGGAAAATATATCAACCCCTACAAAAATGTCTTTATTATTTTCCACCTGTAGCAAACTGGCTCAAATTAAGATCCTACATCTGTATGATGTTCAGTGTTTCACAGTGACCCCCTCACGGTGTAAATCAAATCACGCCAACCATGCCAAAGAGAAAAGAGTCACACAGGCATGTGTCACTGAAACAAGTGGAATTATGGGAAGGAAGTGGAGCTGTCTCTGATTGGAGGATCCCCAGTCTAGTAAACCTTACTGCTCTCACCAACATGTGCCGAGTGTTGATAAGAAACATCATCCCACTGGCTCATTAATCAAGTGTGAACGCACAGCAACCTGCCGCTTTCTTATTCCCGGGACTCCAGCAGCATCTTTATAAAACCGCACCTCTAGCACATTCCTGCTTTGAGATCTCTCACACACAAACACATGCACACGCACGTGCACACACACACTATTTTCCCTCTCACTCTTTCAATCACTTATATACTCATGCTATCCCATCTTTGAGTACTCTCTGCCTCTCGCCTTATATAAGCTGCCACACGATATATATTTATTGTCAGTAACTACTTTGTGTGCAGTCTTTGTTTTCAGTCTTGACTTCCATTGAGTAGTAATGTTTGCAGTAATAATTTTCAAAATTGTTCAGTTTTGTATGAATCAATCTGCATAAATTTTACTTAACTGTGTGAGAAATGCTGAAACCCCAATTTACCCTTATGCCCGAACCTATACTGTATGAGGGGTGAATTGTGATCAGTTTATTTATTTACATTACTACATGTCAAAACTCTTAATTTATCTCATGCCTATGATTGACTTTATAGGAGGCCAGAGCCAATATTAGAATCAATTATAGACCATACGTCATGTCATTTGTAAGACTCAGCTACAAACTGACAAATCCCCAAAAAATATTAAATGTGGAAAAACTCAACGCTGCAGAATGTGCGGCAGCTATAAACTGTGAGTATTTATAGACACCTCTGTTGGAACAGTCCAATGGAAACAGAATGGTTCAATCCCAGGCATTTATGTAGTCAAATATTGATCTGATGGCTTGTGTAGTTTCGACATAAATCCATTTGAACGATTTGTTTGGTAAAGCGTCACTATGTGTTGCAATGTCCCATGAGCTGGATAATGTGGTACGAGCAATAGGTAAGGCCACGTGTATTTTCACTGTACAAAGCACACTATAAAACACAGGTAATGACTTTCCAAGCAAATGGAGCTAGTTTAATTTCATCCCTCTATACATTCTTATTTGACTATGATCTGAACCTGTATAGACAAAAATAAATACAAATAATGAAGGCATACAACCAGTATCATTGGCAACTTTTTTCTTCATAGACCGTGCCAACTTTGCTCTCAAAATGTGTTCTCTGTACTGAACAACATAGTGCCGTCATATTGCCTTGACCATAATGTAATACCAATAGGTAATATTGGTTAATTGAAAGAAAACCATTTTTTTTTTATATTGGCTAATTAGAAGAAAACTGTTTTCTTATATTGGTTAATTGAAAGAGAACCATTTTGATATATACAGTCATGTGAAAAAGTAAGTACACCCCCTGGAATCTTTTTTTTTTTTTTTTTACATATTTGGAGAGATGGATATGTAATCTTCCCTTCAAAACTATTGACAGATACAGGTTACCCAATTGAACAAATCACACAAAAAAAAGAAGGTAAAAAAAGCCTTTTCCTTATGGGAAAAAGTTAGTACACCCCTACCTTTACCATCACATAAAATGGCTAAACCTTAGGAGGGTTCAGCCTTCCATAAAGATAAGAAAATGGCTCTGGTTTGGTCTTAACCATGTGGGTGTGTGGTAACACATCATTCAAAGATCAAAAGACCTACCCAAGGCCCTCAGAAGAAAGATTATTGATGACCATGAGTCTGGAAGGGGTCTATTTCCAAGCAATTCAAAGTACAGACCACTGGCAAACTACCTAGGACAGGTTGTCCCACAAGTCAGCCCAAGAGCTGACTGAAATAGGGAATTCTGGTCTGGAATTTTCGTCGGACAGTGGAATGATGTCCTTCGAACTGCTTGGAAATGGATTTGTAACCCCTCCCAGACTCATGGGCATCAATAATCTTTCTTCTGAGGGCCTCGGGCAGGTATTTTGATCTTTGAATGATGTGTTACCACACACCCATATGGTTAAGATCAAACCAGACCAATTTGGTACTTCTAATTGTAGACATTTTATGTGATTGTAAAGGTAGGGGTGTACTAACTTTATCCCCATAAGGAAAATGCATTTTTGTTTATTTTAATTGCATAACATATTGAACGTTTTTGTTTTTGTGTGATTTGTTAAAATTGGGTAACCTTTATCTGCCAATAGCGTTGAAGTGAAGAATTTCCAAGGGGTGTACTTACTTTTTCACATGACTGTGTATATATATATATATAGTTGAAGTCGGAAGTTTACATACACCTTAGCCAAATACATTTAAACTCAGTTTTCACAATTCCTGACATTTAAGCCTAGTAAGAATTCACTGTATTAGGTCAGATAGGATCACCACTTTATTTTAAGAATGTGAAATGTCAGAATAATAGTAGAGAGAATGATTTATTTCAGCTTTTATTTCTTTCATCACATTCCCAGTGGGTCAGAAGTTTGCATACACTCATTGTGGGAAGCTTGTGGAAGGCTACCTGAAATGTTTGACCCAAGTTAAACAATTTAAAGGCAATGCTACCAAATACTAATTAAGTTGGGTGAATTTTGGCCCATTCCTCCTGACAGAACTGGGGTAACTGAGTCGGGTTTGTAGGCCTCCTTGCTCGCACACGCTTTTTCAGTTCTGCCCACAAATCTTCTAGGATTGAGATCAGGGCTTTGTGATGGCCACTCCAATACCTTGACTTTGTTGTCCTTAAGCCATTTTGCTACAACTTTGGAAGCATGCTCGGGGTTATTGTCCATTTGGAAGACCCATTTGCGACCAAGCTTTAACTTCCTGACTGATGTATTGAGATGTTGCTTCAATATATCCACATCATTTTCCTTCCTCATGATGCCATCTATTTTGTGAAGTGCACCAGTCCCTCCTGCAGCAAAGCACGCCAACAACATGATGCTGCCACCCCCGTGCTTCACTGTTGGGATGGTGTTCTTCGGCTTGCAAGCCTCCCCTGATTTCCTCCAAACATAACGATGGTCATTATGGCCAAACAGTTCCATTTTTGTTTCATCAGACCAGAGGACATTTCTCCAAAAAGTACAATCTTTGTCGCCATGTTTAGCTGCAAACCGTAGTCTGGCTTTTTCATGGCGGTTTTGGAGCAGTGTCTTCTTCCTTGCTGAGCGGCCTTTCAGGTTATGTCGATATAGGACTAGTTTTACTGTGGATTGTACAGATGAACATGTTACCTTCAGGCATTTGGAAATTGCTCCCATGGATGAACCAGACTTGTGGAGGTCCAAAATTTTGTTTCTGAGGTCTTGCATGATTTCTTTTGATTTTCCCATAATGTCGAGCAAGTTTGAAGGTAGGCCTTGAAGTACATCCACATTTACACCTCCAATTGACTCAAATTAGCCTATCAGAAGCTTCTAAAGCCATGACATAATTTTTCTGGAATTTTCCAAGCTGTTTAAAGGCACAGTCAACTTAGTGTATGTAAACTTCTGACTCACTGGAATTGTGATATAGTGAATTATAAGTTAAATAATCTGTCTGTAAACAATTGTTGGAAGAATTACTTGTGTCATGTACAAAGTAGATGTCCTAACCGACTTGCCAAAACTATTGTTAACATGAAATCTGTGGAGTGGTTGAAAAATGAGTTTTAATGACTTCAATCTAAGTGTATGTAAACTTCCGACTACAACTATATATATACTGGTTAAATGAAAGAAAACAGTTTGTTATATATACAGACAAAAGTATGCACACGTGTGGGTGGCTATTTACTCTAACTCACTATCAACAATAACATCTAAGACAAGAACCAGTTAACCAGTCTTTTCATGTCTGCTGCTGAAAAAATATAACACTGAAATAAAAGGGCTGTACTAAAGATAATGTTCACCATTACTATACCATACACTAATCACTGAGTTGTGTTTCGATTTAGGGCCGATTCAATCAGATCTGCTTTAGCCGACATCCGCATGGCTGATGTTTTGATGGTGTCAGAGTTGGAACTGCGTTATGGCTCATTGCCATTGGCTGCACAGAGTCATATTAATATAAATCACATGCAGCCTTGTTTATAAATGTGAACACTGGAATGTGAGATGTAATTTACACCTCGATTAGGCTGATAGAAATCCTCGTTATTTTGTTTATTGATTTTCAATTTGAGAGTAAGTATATCTGTATAGCCTTTCTCATTCTGAAGTTATAACATGAGTGGGACAGGTGTGACTTTGTGACAGTGATCACAAGAGCAGCTGCTCACTGTTTTGACAGCTCAAACATGGACACGGCCAAAAACCCAGCTATGCTATCGCTGGTTAATGCTTGATCTGATTAAATCTAGGCCTTACACTTTTGAAAAGACACATGTCATTCTTCTGTGTCTGAAAGTACTGAAAACAAAGTTTGAGGTTCATCCCTTTAAAGAAGTCGAGCACTGTTTCAAGATGAAAACGTGACATACAGCTGAGCTCTCTCTCTCTCTCTCTCTCTCTCCCTCTCTCAATTTCCATCTCTCACACTCTCTCTTTCACTCTCTCGCTCTGTCTTTCTCGCTCTTCTCTTTGTCATGACAGCTGTGCAGAAGTCTTTGACATAATACTTTGGGTCTTTGACAGTGTTACTGATGGGAAGACAGCCACAGCCAACGACCACTGAGACTTCACCCCTATAAGGGTCCATAAGCCATTTTCTTGATCATAGTGGTCCTCAAAACCCAAAACGTTACATCAAATAAATCATATTTCAGTTTGTGTTCTCTCTCTCTTTTTTGAAATAGCATGACAATGCCTGGGGGAAAAAAAAACCATCCTCAAACAAGCCTCTGCGTTGGGAATCAGCTTGTTGGTCAACGACAACCCACGGGGAGGTTTATAGGGCCACGATGGAGGTCAGGCTGAGCAGCAGTGCCCAGACACTGGCATAGACACAGGGTGACCCGTCTTCAGGAGGGCCCTTGGGTCTGGTCAGGCCATCGTAACCACTGCTGGGCTCCAGTAGAGGCTAAGTGGAGGACAACATGTGGAAAGGTTAGGAATGACTCGGTGAGTCCAAGTGTTGTGTTTTACATACAAAGGGTAAAACACTGATCCACAGCCTCTCAACATTAATAAAAACATGAACACATTTGAGGCATATATGTTGAAAGCAACAGCTGTTGCAGTCTTTTGGGTGTACTTTCTGCTTTTACATATATTAGCCCAGTGCAGAGCTAAGGCTTCATTCTCAATTGCCTTTAGGTAACACCAGTTTAAACGTTTTAAACATTACTTACAAGGAAATCACAAGCTATAGTACAGGCATAGCACATATGGGATTACTAATCTGTTCCTAGCTATTTGGATATGTTTTATTTCTATACAATATCAGTCACTTCTCCACATGAAGACATAGAGCATTCAGGCATTTCACCATGGACGACAGCAGGCAATGTGAAAGACAACTACAGTATGTTGTACAGTACATTAGGAGAAAGTATAGAAGGGACATGTTGTTCTAGATATTGTACACCCCACAGCAATACCCATTCTACTATGGCCTTAGTATGTGCTTTTCTATAACATTGTAAGCCTTTTGAATGTGTTTTCAATTTGCTCTGATTCCTGCTACACCTATTGTAGCAAACCATTTGCCTTCAAGTATAGTGCCATCCAGTATAGTGCCATCAGAAAGTATTCATACCCCTTGACTTATTTCACATTTAGTTGTGTTACAGCCTGAATTCAAAATGGATTCAATAAAAAAAAATCTTACCCGTCTACACACAATACCCCATAATGACGAAGTGAAAACATGTTTTTCGAAAGTTTGGCAAATTAATAGAAAGTCAAATACAGAAATAAAGTATTGAATTTACACTTAAGTATTCACACACCCCTGAGTCAATACTTACAGATATACAATACAATTACAGATGTGAGTCTTTCTGGGTAAGTCTCCACACCTGGATTGTGCTAAATTTGGCCATTTTATTATTTTAGAAAATCTTCAAGCACTGTCAAATTGGTTGTTGATCATTGCTAGACAACCAGTTTCAGGTGATTGCCATAGATTTTCAAGTAGATTTAAGTCAAAACTGTGCCCGGCCACTGTCATCTTGGTAAGCAACTCCAGTGTAGATTTGGCATTGTGTTTTATGTTATTGTCCTGCTGAAATGTGAATTTGTCTCTCAGTGTCTGGTGGAAAGCAGACTGAACCAGGTTTTCCATTAGAATATACTTTTTTTATCCAAAAACACTACCCAGTCCTTAACAATTACAACCATTCTCATAACATGATGCAGCCACCACTATGCCTGAAAATATGGAGAGTGGTACTCCGTAATGTGCTGTATTGGATTTGCACCAAACATAACACTTTGTATTCAGGACAAAAAGTGAATTGCTTTGCCAAATGTTTTGCAGTATTACTTTAGTGCCTTGTTGCAAACATGATGCATGTTATGGAATATTTGTATTCTGTAAAGGCTTCCTTCTTTTCACTCTGTCAATTAGGTTAGTATTGTCAAGTAACTACAATGTTGTTGATCCATCCTCAGTTTTCTCTAATCACAGCCATTAAACTCTGTAAGTCAGTGTTTTAAGTCACCATTGGCCTCATGGTGAAATCCCTGAGCGGTTTCCTTCCTCTCCGGTAACTGAGTTAGGAAGGACGCCTGTATCTTTGTAGTGATTGGGTGTATTGATACACCATGCTCAAAGGCATATTCAATGTCTGTTTTTTCTTTCTTTTTTTAAACCTCCCTGGTTTTTGTGGTTGAATCTGTGTTTGAAATTCACTACTCGACTGAGGGGCCTTACAGATAATTGCATTTGTGGTGTACAGAGATGAGGTAGTTATTAAAAATCATGTTAAACACTATTATTGCACACAGTGAGTCAATTGAACTTATTAGGTGACTTGTTAAGCACATTTTTACTCCTGAACTTATCTAGGCTTGCACATAACAAAGGGGTTGAATACTTATTGACTAGAGACATTTCAGCTTTTTGTTTGTAATTAATTTGTAAACATTTTGAATTCCACGTTGGCATTATGGGGTATTGTGTGTAGACCAGTGACAACAAAATGTGGAATAAGTCAAGGGGTGTGAATACTTTCTGAAGGCACTGTAACTGCAGCTTCCTCGATTTACGGAGGCACCATTTCCCCCTGCAAAGCTATAGCACATCAACAGAAACATGAAATATTCCCTCCTCCCTTTCTTACCTCATCTCCATCAATGTAGCCTTTTGAGAGATTCCACTTTGGTCCATTTCCCTGTACACAGAGAAAAACATAGTCAGGTATTATCTTCCAGCTCCTTATGTTCTAATAGCAGTCTCCAACACAAGGCAACACAACATGGCCAAACTGTTTTAGAAAAATACAATCATGAAAAAAATGGCAGATGTTTTTGTATGGGTTTTAGGTGAAAGGAAAGGCTGCATTTATTATGGAAGAGCTTTGTTTCAAATGTGTGACTGTACAGAGAAATGGTTAAATGACAGTTGCCAAAAAAAGCAATCGTTGCTTGACAATGCAGCAAACACATCCGCAACTAAAAGCCAATTAATTAGCAGGTGCAGTGATGTGTGGCAGCAGCCTGTTGACATCGGTCCAGATCTTTGTCTGCAGACAATATTTTTACACACACACAGACACACATAGACATGCACGCACACACACACACACACACACACACACAGATACCCACACACCCACACACAAATACTCACACACCCACACACATGTTGTTGGGGATAACAGGATATTATTAATTTTGTTTTGTGAAGGTAGCTAAACATGCAGCGGTGAGTACATTTTAGAATTGATCAGAGCTTCGTCGAACAGTAATGTTCAGCTGCATTTTCCAGGGCTGGTTATTGAGTAAACCAGGGTTGGTCCACAATCAATTACATTCAGTTGAGCTGAAAATCAACACAATGTACTGTACAGTCAGGAGCACAAAAGCGAAAATTGACTCTGAAGAGAGGGCTAATTCTCACTTATACAATGGTCCACTTACATAACGCATGACTCTCCAAAAAGACTAGAAAAAAGCATTATTTTCCTGATTAAAAAACCTGTTGAGATGTGCCATTTAAATTCCAATCAGGTCTCTGCTGGAACATAGACACAGAAAAACAATATGTGGAACTCCCATACTGTGAGTGCCACAAAGACATCATAGTGACTTTGTCATTTTCGGAGTCACTTGTAGATAGGTAGACAATTACAATGGGACATTTAAAACACTTTTTGATCCCCATTTACAAACAGCGGAAACGGCAGTGACATTAGGGGCTCTATTTTACACACAGCACAGCCAGGCACTGAGCAATGACAAGGGTAACGACAGAGCTGGTATTTTCACATTGTGTTAAAGTGCTTGTATATATCTATGCAAAGGCTTCACCAATGTAGCGCATACAACTATGGCACCACACATTTATCCCAATTGTTGTGGCACAATGGATTCTTAAGTGGATCTGAACGCACTGAAATGCTTAAACTGTTGTAGAAAAATTGAGAAGTAGAGAATTAGTAGGATCAATATAATAATTAATATAATAACATTACAACGGGAAATGTTTTGCTTGCTTATCCGACTTCCTCTGTAGGCTAAATGGCATTCTTTTACAAAACTAAATTAGGTTTAATCCAGTGAAATGCTTCCAGTGAAAAGGGCATTTTATCCACATTATTCATATCCCTATACACTTCCTGAAACTTTCCAGAGGGTTGAAAATACAGAAGTTGTGCACAGCGATAAGACAAAGTGAAATGACACCTAGATATCTCCTCTCTTTTGATCTCTTGAACACATCTTGAGCACATAGTTAATGAATGAATAAGGTAGAATTTCCTGGACATTAGGCCATAGCTAACATTATTAAACGAGGAATAAAACAAAGTAAACAAACTCATATAGCAGAATTCACCTGTTAATGGTGATACTGAATAGGGAATTAAGCTTGAGCAGCCCAGACCAATCGGGTGTAATTCTCCACGGGCTTCATTTATCAAACAAAACTTCAGATGACTTATCAAGTGTCTGGGGTAGCCTGTCCAGCCATCAAACACACAGCAGACTACATTGTTTCCTTCAGCGTAACTATTCCACTAACTGGACACCAGCATGCTTGTGGTCCTGAGCACTCATGAGATTTACGAGGCTAGACAGCCAGTCTTATGCCAAGAGGAGTCATATCAGCATTCCCACAATTAATCTACGATGGAAGTTTGACAAGTTTTAATTGCCAAGCATAGTTGCTTCAGAATGAAGGGCCACCCAAAATGTCCCCACCGGCTCCCTCTCTAATTATAAACTTCCTGCTTGAGTAATCACACGTCTTATTGTTTCCTAATTACCATTTTTACAATAAATTAAGCATTGCACTGCAGCGAGAGAGGCACAGAGTGGTGCATCAATACTGACATACATACAGAACCTTTGGAGAAAGCAATTCCACTGCTCCCCTCGATCTCCTACTGTTAATGTTATCAGTGTGGCTTAATCATTAATTCTATCCCTCCCACCATTTTTAAGGTGTTCATTTGCTGTTTTTATCAAAATGTGGGTTGTGTACAGAACACTATCGGAGCAGTGTAAGAGATGACCATTTAACGGATGTGAAAGCCTGAAATTGCTCAGCATTCAACATCTTTATAGAAACATAATAATGATGCCAAAACTGTGTTGTTTTTCAGCCATGCATGAAACATGGAATTATAAATATCCCTATATTACTCATGTAATAAAAACAATGACTTTTCTTGTTTAATGCCATACCATGGTCCCAATTCCGTATTCAGTCAAACACAGTAACTGGGTCTGTGGGATAGGTCAAAAACATCTTCATACGCACATTTGGATTTACATACTCAACAGAAAATAGGACTGACATTATTCTGTTTCATGTAGAATAGCAATTATTGTCAGCTCTATACATTATCTGCAACATTCTAAATGTTTCACCGAACTGAATATACCCATGTTTACCAGTGTTCTAGCGCCAGGTGATAAATGGGTCATGTTCATTAGGCACCTAAAGGGAAAAAAAAAACTGAAACAGGGAGGGACTTCCTGGTATTGTCCAACAAAAAATCACACATTTTGTTTTCAGTTACAAAATACTTTTAAACTTTTGTTGCATGCCCTAATAATGAACATGACCCTGGTAATTGGAATGTGGCAGAAGGTGATATAGTAGCTAGTGATTTGCCTGCATACCTTCCCGTTGGCCTCATCCTCAGGCTGGACGTCATTGGGGTTATCTAGAGGCTCTGAGGTGCTGACTGAGGTCTCTAATCCAGGCATCATGGAGGGTGTCGATGGGACAGACTCAGCTTTGTGGAAGAGACTGTCTGTTCCATAACCAAATGCTTGAATGGCATTTCCTGTGGGGACAAAGAGAAAGTCATTTGACTTGACTGTTTTCCCAGTGTTGGGGCAGCTAACAGTCAGCTCTAAGTCAACTTTTTGGTCCTCTGCCCATTTTGGGGTGTAGGTGTCGATTACCAAGCAAGGCAACAGTGTTTTGTCAGTTAACTATTTAGCTTCATTAGGTTTTTGAGACTGCTAAAGCTAGCTATTAGGCTGCCAATTAATTTTTTTATTGGAGCTTTCCTCTACAACAATCAACATGATATGATTATCACCTTATCATTTTGGACAACAAAAGTCTATCTTAGAGAGCAGAGAAAAATATTAGCCACATATAGGATGCTCATCAACAGGCACCACGGCCAAAGCCCTCGACTCATAAAGGAACTCACTCAACAACATGACCTAACAGTACTGTATTTGTTTGCCAGTAAATATCCAGCAGAAAGGCACACCGTGAGATGGAATCTTTTAAAAGCAAATGAATGTGGCTGTAGAGTGAACACAAAATACTCTGCGGGGGGAGGGAGACAAATTCATCCCCAGTCAGCTTTTCTGATTGGTGGGGGTAAAGCAGGACAAAGTACCTTTTCACTCTGCTTGTCCATTTTAACAGAACACGTGTTTATTTCTGTTCAGGCAGAAAGAAGGCAAACCGTGTAATTGCTTGGCAACCACCTCCATTATAAGGTCACCGCACAGAGATGACTTTGAATAGATTTGTGACTGATCAGATTCAGAACATTCTCAAACAAAGGAAAAATGGCATTTCTCCCTTTCAGAGAGAACAAATAAGAGAGCAATGACACACATGCAAAGAAAGTATTCACACACTGCAAGCACACACATACACCCGACACACACACCCACACATACACCTGACACATACACCCGACACACACACCCTGACACACACACCCTCACACGCACCCCCCCCCCACGCACCCCCACACGTACCCCCACACACAAACACACCCACATGCATCACCAAACGCACCCCCACACACATGCACACATACTGTACACACACAGCATTGCTGTAAAGACATATTGACTTCAGAAGACATTCCATGGTGTGCTCGGAAATCTCGGCCTTGGGTTGGTTACAATACAAATCTAGGAAGAATGGCAAAGCTATGAACAACATAACGCTTGTGATTTCTGAAAGCCTTGTAAAGTATCTTAAGGTTTGCAATAAGATGCTGGTCAAGACAAGAGTGTTGTTTTCATGCATCTGTTTGCTGGGGTAGTAAGACCACCCAGAGAGGTGCTAGGGGAATATAGAAATAAATCACCAAAGTTGCCTAGAGGGCTCCTTCAGCGGATGCTTTACTACACCCAAATGTTCCACCGCGTGATTAAGCTCACTGCCGACAGCAATTCCATTTTTTAATGACTTCAGAAACGTTGTTTTAACCCTATTGCTATTACCTGGAGGCTGAGGCGGAAGACGAGGAGGCTGAATACGCCTATTATCTAATTTGACATAACACGTACCGTCTCTGTGGACTGTTATGTCCCCCCACTTAGTGTATAAGAGCAAAGCTTAATCTATTTCACTTTATTTTCTCCAGTTCCTTTTGACTGCGAAGAGGAGATGCTGCATGTTGTATTATTTTTCAAGACGCCTCCTCAGCTACAAGCCTCATCCCTCATCTTGCAGACTCAGCTAAAAGTGTGCCATGGCAATCTATTGAAAAAGTCTGAAAGCATTACGCACACAATGGAACATGTTCAAAGCAACGGTTTCTTGTAATTCTGATGACATTGCATGGTACATCACAATGGTGTAACGTTACGCCTGATATTTGACTAATAAATTGTGCAATTAGGATGCTATTTACTTTCAATGTCAAGTTTTTTTCATTAGATTATATTTTTCTCATAGACTGATACACACTGTAATATTTAAGGTAAAATGCTTTATCCCATAATCTGTAGAACAAGTCTTATCCTAATGTTGGGGTATTGAGGTTTAATGAGTTGTTAATAAATGTATCTTGTTATTTCAAACCAAACAGGTTTGGTTGGTTTGTTATCAGACTTAGAGGTTGATTCCAACAATGAGCTGTGTAAAGAAAGGAACATCTAATGTGAATTAAATAACTGCTACAAGACTAGCCAGTCAATATTACCCATACACCCAACACCTCACAGAGTGCCGCGAGACATCTCCTTGAAAAAAACCAAAACACAGACCCAAAATCCAACTCAGAACAACTAAAATACATCAGATGTGCCGATTCACTTTCAGTTCCGAGGGAAACACACTACGGATTTGAATGGTGGTTATTTTCAAATCAAATCAATGCTCTTGTATGTGTTACAAAACCGATTTGACTCACTCAAGCACATGTTCTCTGTGAAGTCCCTCAGAAAGCTTTCGCACTCCTCTTCCTGGTTCCCACTTCCTTTACAGGTGCACCATGGGGAGACAGTCCAGTTGGTGTAACTGCCGTCCACGTAATTGGGAGTCATATCTGTCCCTATAGAGGTGGGAATAACGCTACAGTTACAGATCATTCACATGCCACTAATGGATAATAATGGACTACATTTACTATAAATAGTAATCCTACCTACACAGGATTACAGTATATTACTTATGGCGACGGGTACTATTGTACCACGGAGACAGTGGCAAAGGAAGCCACCTAACAGCAGTATGCTGATTGATTCTTGTTTCAGATGTGGAGTGTCCATCCGGAGAGAGCTAGTCATATTAGTTTAGAAAGATGTAACCAAAAACAGCAATTCTGTTTGGTAATGCTTTCAGGAGAGGAGTGCTTTATTTGTGGAAAAACACCTCATACTGTTTAGTCCAGAAGCCCTAGCAATGGTAATGGAATGTCAGTTTACTCTAGACATGCAGTATGTTTGACACATTTATAGTAACTATCAACAATTCAATTACAGACAGGTGGTAGTGGGAAAGTTACTACTATGCCGTCTCTAAAGGGTATTGTAGGTGCACTCAAAGTAGTCCAAAGATAATTCCTTTGTCTACCTTCTTGATCGTACTGAATAGTACCAACTCATTACCAAGGTGCTATCAAATGTCTACTGGTATGGAAGAATGTATTTTCTGGGCCAATTTTCCCTGTTCTATTTGAAGAACATTTACTACATGAGTCATTAAATGTTTTAATGACGTAAACAGTCTCTTACATCGTCACCTCCACTCAGCCACTGATGTGCAATGTGTTTGGGGGTAGAATAAGAGGAAGGGTATGGGTATCACTTTACCTAAAGGGTGCAGGTATAGTGCATTATAATATGGTCCTAATGAATTATTAGACTAGTCACAAGCATGTTTTCACACCCTAAAATGTCTTATTATCATCTCCAATGATCCTGACAAAATAACAGTCATATTGAGTCAGTAAAAAAAAAAAAAAAGTCCTACATAGCGAAGTATGACATTCTATAAGCCTTAAAATTATCCATTATACATGCTTATAACAACAACAGGTGGCCTGGAGGGTAGGAGCATTAGGTCAGTAACCGAAAGGTTGCTAAATCGAATACCCTGAACAAGGCATTAAGGCAGCCCCCCACACCTCTCTGATTCAGAGGGGTTGGGTTAAATGCGGAAGACACATTTCAGTTGAATGCACTCAGTTGTACAACTGACTAGTATCCCCCCTAATAAAGCATTATGCCTCCAGGCTTAAAGTCAAGTTTTACTGTGGTACGTATAGCCAAAAAGTCCACTGCACTCACTCACCAACGAGGCCGGCGTAGGAGGACAGACAGGCCTGGTAGTTGTCCTCATTTGGGCAGCTGCTGACCGTATGCTGAGTCACCATACAGTTCATGTGGAAATCAGCCAGTCTAGACCTGCGCACAAACAAACACAGTTGACTAAATCAACAACACATACCCTGGAAGTGTGATATTTCCTATGAACCAATTCACTCATAGTTCAACAGCAGCCCACTATGTGTAAGTTTTAGCATATACGGAGAATAAATGTCTAATTAGTTATATAAACGTCTAATAAATGTTGTCACGTTTTCACTCATTACCATTGTTGGCACACAACATCAGACCTGGGTTCAAATACTATTTGGGGCATTTTAATTACTTTCAAAGATATTTAGAAGTAAGTAGTTGGATATTTCTTACTTGAAAACACAAGTAGCTGAATATTGGAATGTATTTGGAAATACACTTGGAAAGAGTTGGCATGTACTGTACATACTGTATTTTCAAATACAAATAAATACTCCAATACATTTGAAGCCAGGTCTGTTTGATATTTAAAATAATTTATTTGGAATTAAATATTAGAAAATATTTTCATAGGAATCTATTTGAAAATACTTTAAAATACTTCCAAAAGAAGTAGCTGATTCGGGCCACATTATTTGAAAAATACTGAAATACAATGAAAATATGTGCCTTCAGAACGTATTCACACCCCTTTACTTTTTCCACATTTTGTTTGTGTTACAGTCTGAATTTAAAATGGATTACATTTTTAATGTTTTGTCACTGATCTACACACAATACCCCATAATGTCCAAGTAGAATTTTGTTTTAAGAATTTCTTTCAAATTCATTAAAAAGGAAAAGCTGAAATGTCTTCACTCATTCAACCCCTTTGCTATGGCAAGCCTAAATAAGTTCAGGAGAAAAAATGTCCTTAACAAATCACATAATAAGTTGCATGGACTCATTCTGTGTTCAATAAAAGTGGTTAAAATATTTTTTTTTATGACTACCTCATCTCTGTACACCACACATACAATTATCTGTAAGATCCCTCTATCAAGTAGTGAATTTCAAGAACAGATTCAACTACAAAGACCAGGGAGGTTTTCCAATGCCTCACAAAGAAGGGTACTGATTGGTAGATGTGTAAAAAAAAAAAAAAGACAGAATATCCCTTTGAGCATGGTGACGTTATTCATTAGGCTTTGGGTAGTGTATAAATAAACCCAGTCACTACAAAGATACAGGCGTCCTTCCTAACTCAGTTGCCGGAGAGGAAGGAAACTGCTCAGGGATTTCACCATGAGGCCAATAGTGATTCTACAACAGATACAGAGTTTAATAGTTGTGATATGAGAGAACTGAGGATGGATTAACAACATTGTGTTACTCCACAATACTAACTTAAATGACTGAGTGAAAAGAAAGAAGGCTGTACAGAATAAAAATATTCCAAAACATGCATCCTGTTTGCAGCAAGTCACTTAAGTAATTCTGCAAAAAATGTGGCTAAGAAATTAACTTTTTGTCCTGAATACAAAGCATTATGTTTGGGGAAAATCCAACACAACACATCACTGACTAACACTCTTGTCACGGCGGGGCGCATACACAGCCCAAGGTCTGTCACGTTTGGGTGCATGGAGCGACCAAGACGCAGTGCAGGGATTATAGTTGACAAAAACAAAACACGATACAACAAACGTGAAAAACGTAGCACACTTACTGTTCTCCGTGACTTGAGAAATATATAATGACCCACATCCCCGGTGTGGAACATACAACCTATGTAGGATCCCTAATTAGCGACATGCACTGCAGCTGCCTCTAATTAGGGATCCAACACAAACCACCACCAGAAACCGAAAGAATAGACCTGTCAGACTCTGACCATGGCTACATAGAGAAGCAAATAGGCTTCTCTATGGCCAGAGCCTGACAACTCTTCATATTTGCAAGCATGGTAGAGGCTGCATCATGTTATGGGTATGCTTGTCATCAGCAAGGATTAGGGAGTTTTTGAGGATAAAAAGAAACAAAATATAGCTCAGCAAAATTATAGAGGAAAACCTGGTTCAGTCTGCTTTCCAACAGACATTGGGAGACAAACTCACCTTTCAGCAGGACAAAAACGTAAAACACAAGGCCGACAATTAAACCCATTTTAATCCCTCTTTGTAACACAACAAAATGTGGAAAAAGTCAAGGGGTAGTAAAAGTCAAGGCACTCTAAGTATATTAATAACAAATAGTCAAATACTCATGTATTTTAACCTGTGATTCAATCGGCAATGCAGCTTTTATAGGTAATTTCCAATTGAGACGATATACAGACATTCTCAAATTTGTTGGTACCCATACAGCTCATTGAAATAATGCTTCATTCCTCCTGAAAAGTGATGAAATTAAAAGCTATTTTATCATGTATACTTGCATGCCTTTCGTATGTCATAGAATAAAGCAAAAAAGCTGTGAAATTAGATGAATTATTGCTTATTCTACTAAGATATTCTAAAATGGCCTGGACACATTTGTTGGTAAATAATTGGATTATAGGGATATTTCAAAATAATTTGTTTCTTTAATTAGTATCACACATGTTTCCAATCTTGTAATCAGTGATTCAGCCTATTTTAATGGAGAAAAGTTGTCACTGTGCTGTTTGGTATCATTGTGTGCACCACACTGAACATGGACCAGAGAAAGCAAAGGAGAGAGTTTTCTGAGGAGATCAGAAAGAAAAGAATAGACAAGCATGGTAAAGGTAAAGGCTACAAGACCATCTCCAAGCAGTTTGATGTTCCTGTGACAACAGTTGCAAATATTATTAAGAAGTTTAAGGTCCATGGAACTGTAGCCAACCTCCCTGGGCGTGGCCGCAAGAGGAAAATCGACTCCAGATTGAACAGAAGGATAGTGTGAACGGTAGAAAAAGAACCAAGGATAACTGCCAAAGAGATTCAAGCTGAACTCCAAGGTGAAGGTACGTCAGTTTCTGATCGCACCATCCGTCGCTTTTTGAGCGAAAGTGGGCTCCATGAAAGAAGACCCAGAAGGACTCCACTTTTGAAAGAAAAACATTAAAAAAGCCAGACTGGAATTAGCTAAAAAGCATATTGAGAAGCCACAATCCTTCTGGGAGAATGTCCTTTGGACAGATGAGTCAAAACTGGAGCTTTTTGGCAAGTCACATCAGCTCTATGTTCACAGATGAAAAAATTTAGCTTTCAAAGAAAAGAACACCATACATACAGTGAAACATGGAGGAGACTCAGTTATGTTTTGCCGCTGCTTTACTGCGCCTGGCAGAGGGTGCCTTGAATCTGTGCAGGGCAAAATGAAATCTCAAGACTATCAAGGCATTCTGGAGTGAAACGTACTGCCCAGTGTCAGAAAGCTCTGTCTCAGTCGCAGGTCATGGGTCCTCCACACAGCTAAAAGCACCCAAGAATGGATAATAAAAAAATCGAAAGCAAAGTCTGATTTATATTAAATATGGAATAAACAATGGTGGATGAAAATATATTTATTTATTTATTTCAGAGTTAATTGTGCATTCTTCGTTTGTTGTGGAGGGGTACCAACAAATTTGAGCACATCTGTATGCAGTGCTTACCGTGAATATAATCTCCGCAAACGTGGAAGAATATTGTTGAGATTTTGGGGTGTAGGTGTCATGCATCATAATAACAATTGAAATAGATATTGGCTGTGCTGTCTGTGTCAAGATGTGTTACTTTTCTGCCAGCTACGTGCTTATCATGGCCATCTCAAGTATTACCCAACTTGGTTCTTATAAAAATAGTGTGTTTTTGTTATGTGTGTTTATGATAAAAGCTTAAACATATTCATGCCTGAAGGGTGGCATCACTAATCCAGTTAAGTAGGTTCATTGGAGTACCGTGTGCACAGTTGTCCTGTGTTTCCAAATCACTGATGCCCACTAAAATGGAGTGATTCACGAGCCCTCATGCCCTCATGCCCTCCTTATCCAACCTCAAAGGTAAGGCTTCTGACTATGTAGCCCGAAGTGAGCATGCCTTGCTCCACACACGTTGCAGCATAATAAAGTTGTTTCAGAATACTGTTTACTGTCCACTGGTAGATGTAGAATCTTAAGCAGAAGTTGAGCTATTTGAGAATTGAGATGGTTGAGGTGTGTTGGAATCCATCTCATATCCCTGTTAATAAATAATCAAAGAATACAGGACAACAACAGTCCTGTATTTATTATCCTCTATCCTCCACATCTCAATGAGAAGTGCAGAGGCTGAGGATTTGTCTGGAGAAAAAAGATGAGGTAACACTCTCTGCAGCCTGGATGCACAGAATAGGCCGCGAGCAAACCCACTCTTCCTCACTTCATTACTCTGGCTCCATCTCCTTCCGCTCCCTATCAAATCACCCAGAGTGGCTCTCAATGTGACATGTTGCGAACATCACATCTAAGCCTTGTTCCAGGGACAAGGGCCTCATGCACCTCTTTCCCCCTCTCCTCTACAGAAACCCTCTCATATTCTTCCTCTCTGACTGTAACAAATTGCTTGTTCACTAAAACATCCCATCACAGGATTTGATAGAGAGCAACCGAGGTGTGTGGAGAATGAGAGACTTCCCAGCCTAGGCATAACGCATCCTCTCTGTTCTACATCTGTAAAAACGAACAGTCATCACTAACACTTTCCATGTGGGTGTTTCCATGGACAACCTGTTCATTGCTCACAAACACTTTGGACAATAATATGTGTCTGCACTAGGAGTAGAGGCTGCGGAAAGGGACTGCATGTTTTGACTTAAACATATTAATTTAAAGTTTAGAAAGGTGTCCAGGAGCATATGGACAATAGTGTTCCAATATCGAGATGCAGCACATTTCATGGCTGCCACAGCTTTTCCATTATACCTTGGCGGACTGCTCAATGCTGAAATTACAGGCTGCCTGCCTCTCAAGAGTTTTATGACCATTTCAGACACTCAGCCCTGGGAAGTGGCAAAGGAAGCCCCTGTAGAGGTAAACTCCTTTGAAAAATATTTGACGCTTTAAACACAGTAATTCAGTCAGTGTTGAGTGCCTATCCATCTTGCTCAACCGTAATAGAAAACTAATGGCTTTTAACATGGAATCGTATTTCTTATCGTCACCGATGACAAACATTGAGTCAAATAAGATGGATGTCTAAAAACCATTTCCTCATGAAGGAAGGGAAAATGCATCACAATTATCAACTGCTAAGACGTGGTGACTGTAATAGCCTCTCAACAGCGAATATCTTGGGGGAAATTATATCTTTGGGAAACATCATCTCTACATTTACTGACATTTTCGGCCATTTCAATAATATTGGTCATATCATTTTAGATTTCCTAGATAAGCACTACCACTATAATTTTACATACCTTGATATAACACTCATTTTAAGTGAATTGGTTATAGATGACTCTCATACTGGCTCTAGCCTTCATATAGGTCTAGCGACGATAAAACAGACAATTTTACATTGAATGGGGACATGATTGCAGATTTGTCTTTGCTCAGTCATAGAAACAGGGCGATAACTTGCTCTGTGCCTCCGTGCAAATTCACAGTTAGGAAATTTGACCTCAACTTTATCAATGGCAAAAGTAATTGTTCTTTTGTGACTTCATCAGTGTTGAATTCTGAGTGAAACAATAGGAGCTGACAATAGATGGGTTGTTCTCTGCCTGCGGTTATGGAACCCTGACCTGTTCATTGGACGTGCCACCCTGTCCCAGACCTGCTGTTTTCACCTCGCTCTCGCTCTATTGCACTGAAAAACCAAGTGACATTCACTGCTGATGTATTTACCTGTTGCAACCTCCACAACTACTTTTATTATTATTTGACCCTGCTGGTCATCTATGAACATTTGAACATCTTGGAGAAAGAACTGGCCTTAATGGCCATAAATTGTTTTAATCTCCAACCGGCACAGCCAGAAGAGGACTGGCCACCCCTCAGAGCCTGGTTCCTCTCTAGGTTTCTTCCTAGGTTTTTCCTTTCTAGGGAGTTTTTCCTAGCCACCGTGCTTCTACATCTGCATTGCTTGCTGTTTGGGGTTTTAGGCTGGGTTTCTGTATAGCACTTTGTGACATCGGCTGATGTAAAAAGCGCTTTATAAATAAATTTTGATTGATTTGATTGATTCTCAATTCCATTTTTTCTTTAACTGATGTACTGCATATGAACTATTCAACCTACGAAAGGATGAAGCATGCACATCCACAATGACGGAAAAGTTTTGTCCATTTTCTTCTCAGTAAAATAAGCTTCTTCACAAATATATGTAATTCTCTCAAAGTCCATTCTAGCATTGCCCTTTAGCTGGTTGTTGTTGTCCCTGGCCTTCTCTATTTAATCAGTGTCAGTAGACAGTTTCACAGCAGCTTCGGGCAATTGTCCTTCGATGGAACATCAAGAAGGCCCATTTATTTGGAAACACAAGGCTGTTTGACTACACATTCATTGGGACACGTTCTCAAGACTAAAAGGGCATATGGGCACGTGGCTTTCAGTCAAAGGCACTGCTGTGCTGCTGCAGTTCACTTAAGTTGCCTGTGCGCTGTAAGTACTGCTGCCAGTGAAATGAAAGTAATCAGGCTATCCATTTGATTCGATTTTATTTAATGAATCCTTTTTCAATTTGGTGCTTTTCTTCACATCTGATTAAACACTTTTCTTCTCCCTCTGTTTGTTACCGACATCATGCAAACCCTATTTATTGTGATGTCCTGAATGAATGCTAAATGAAATGTCACACAACGCAGCGACGGCTATTTGGTGAGGGCAAGAAGATTACTCAAGGTTATTGGCACTCCCTAATACTCTCCAAACAAGGTAAACAAAACACTTAAACTTGGGTAAACAAATCTATTAATACACAAAATGTCCCTGAAATACAAAAAAGGAGCTACATAGAATAATGATTATGACTAAATAAATATCTGTCACTTTAACGACATTCCTCAGTTAGGGCTTGATTCCGACACAAGTTATGAGCACATGAATGGAGCATTATTCCCCTTCATGCACTCTTCTCTCTACGCGTATTCTGACCTTGAACTTAAGCATGAGAATATCATGCTATTCACCTGCTATTCGTTTTGGGTTGAGCTATAATAAATGAAGGTGTGGCAGAGGTGTGTCTACAGATACGCTGTATTCTGACCTTGACTTAATTCCCTAATAATTCCACCACATTTATGCGCGAGGAAACCATGAATAAGGCCTAGCGAACCTACCAGTTCCAAGTGGAAAAAGCATCTAGTTTATTTTTTCAGATCGAAATAACACCCTTCTCCATGCACTGTAATTTACAACTTAATAACAGTTATTGATAAGAGCTAGGCAAATGAGTAATCCGTTTGGATAAAGTAAATTATAAATATAAATGACCATTGTTTTAGATATATTTTACCTTTATAATCGCTGGAGACAAATGTGAAACCAGTCATATGTCAGCAAACTGAAACATGTCAACATAATGTATCTACTTTCCCATAGTAAAGTTTATGAAAAGCTGTGCCATTATGCATAATTCCCAGAATTTCTCTTTTTCCTATTTCTATCATGTTAAATACTAGCCACTATCAGTATCAAGCCTCAGTAGGCCTAATAACAACATATGTTCAACTGCCAATTTACTGTTAGTTCCCTTCAGTTGATATAGACTACATTATCATTCCATTTAATTACATTGTTTTGTTTACCTTAATTTCCTTCCTCTATAAACGCTGTCACGTCGGGGATCAATAAAGTATCTATCTATCTATCTATCTATCTATCTATCTATCTATCTATCTATCTATCTATCTATCTATCTATCTATCTATCTATCTATCTATCTATCTATCTATCTATCTATCTATCTATCTATCTATCTATCTATCTATCTATCTATCTATCTATCTATCTATCTAGTACTGTGCGCCTCCCATAGTCTGTTCTGGACTTGGGGACTGTGAAGAGACCTCTGGGGGCATGTCTTGTGGGGTATGCATGTGTGTCTGAGCTGTGTGCTAATCGTTTAAACAGACAGCTTGGTGCTTTCAACATGTCAATATCTCCCACAAATACAAGTAGAGATGCATATTATTCATGTTTGCCCTCTGTGTACATCCAAGGGCCAGCCGTGCTGCCCTGTTCTGAGCCAATTGCAAGTCCCTCTTTGTGGCACCTGACCACACGACTGAACAGTAGTCCAGGTGCAACAAAACTGGAGCCTGTAGGACCTGCCTTGTTGATAGTGCTGTTAAGACGGTAGAGCAGCGCTTTATTATGGACAGACTTCTCCCCATCTTAGCTACTGTTGTATCAATATGTTTTGACCATGACAGTTTACAATCTAGGGTTACTCCAAGCAGTTTAGTCAACTCAATTTGCTAAATTTCCACATTATTTATTACAATATTTAGTTGAGGTTTAGGGTTTAGTGAATGATTTGTCCCAAATACAATGCTTTAACTTTTTGAAATATTTAGGACTTATTCTTTACCACCCATTCTGAAACTAACAGCAGCTCTTTGTTAAGTGTTGCAGTCATTTCAGTCGCTGTAGTAGCTGACGTGTATATTGTTGAGTCATCTGCATACATAGGCACACTGTCTTTACTCAAAGCCAGTGGCATGTCGTTAGTAAAGATATTAAAAAGTAAGGGGCCTAGACAGCTGCCCTGGGGAATTCCTGACTCTAGCTGGATTATGTTGAAGAGGCTTCCATTAAAGAACACCCTCTGTGTTCTGTTAGACAGGCAACTCTTTATCCACAATATAGCAGGGGGTGTAAAGCCATAACACATTCGTTTTTCCAGCAGCAGACTATGACCGATAATGTCAAAAGCCACACTGAAGTCTAACAAAACAGCCCCCACAATCTTTTTATCATAACTTTCTCTCAGCCAATCATCAGTCATTTGTGTAAGTGCTGTGCTTGTTGAATGTTTACTGTAAAATAGCATTGTATCTGGTCAAAACTTTACTAAGGGTTGGTAACAGGCTGATTAGTCGGCTATTTGAGCCAGTAAAGGGGGCTTTACTATTTTTAGGTTTCGAAATTACTTTTGCTTCCCTCCAGGCCTGAGGTCACACATTTTCTAGTAGGCTTAAATATGATATGGCAAATAGGAGTTGCAATATCGTTCGCTATTATCCTCAGTAATTTTCCATCCAAGTTGTCGGACCCAGGTGGCTTGTCATTGGTGATAGACAACCATAACTTTTTCACCTCTTCCACACTTACTTTACGGAATTACTTTCATAATTTGTTCAGATATACTTGGATGTGTAGTGCCAGCGTTTGTTCCTGAAAAAATCATTAATGTAGTAAGAGTCGTGCTTAAGAAATATGAAGTTTCTGCATTAGGCCCGTATAGAATAATGGAAGGTACTATGATATGCCTTCCATTTGAGATTCCTGAAGTACTTTGAGTCGGGCTTAATCACCTTATTCACCATGTTTACTATTCACATGATAAGTTTTGGAAGCATTAATATTATATAACATTTCTACCATGACAATGAGACTGTGGGAGTGGCTAGGCTTGGCCTGTAGTGATTGTAGCTTCCTGTATCCGTTCCCTCAGAGGTTACTAACTGGGAATACGGTAATCCATGTATTGAAATGATCTGCACAGCTCTCTCCTGCCCTCACTCCAATTCCTGCTGTTTATGTACAGCCAACAAGCAGAGCACGTCCTACCTTTTGAGGAGATCTGATTAAAGCGGTGTACTGCTGTATATGAGTCTGGTGTGCTTAGTTTGGTGTGCTTGTGCAAGCCAACACTTACAGTATTACAAGTAGGTGTACTTTGATTTCTTTCATCGCTTGTCTCATTTTAGGTAAGGCAGATATAGAGATGTGTCCAAGCAATACCCAAAGAAAAGGGCTTTTAAGGCTAGTGGAGAACTAAGAAAAATGCTGCTTGTGTCTTGAACAGTCTTCTGAAATGCCATCTGGACCAATCAACTTCCTGGTTTTGATTCCCCCTCAGTGGAAACTTCTGTTGTCCTATAAAGCAGAGCTGGCCTTTTTAGTTGGATGTTGAGGTGGGGTGGGGGGCTGCTGTATTGTAAGCAAAGCCCCAATATGTACACTATCTGGGTCAGGCTACCTGTTCAGTGATCGATAATCTCTCAGCTCCCTGCTTTGAAACCTAGTGGCCAAATAACTCAATCAAAGAGCACGTAGTAAAGCAAGAAGAACAGAGGAAATAAATCAAAGATAGAAGTGTTGCATTGATTGTTCGGCCAATCAATAGTTTACATACGAGACTCACTGAGCTGTGCAGGGCCTACTGTTCTGGACCTAGTGTACACAGTGCACGTCCAAATATAACTCTGTCGTCATTCAGCAGTCCCTACAGAGTAAACACTGTATCCATCAGCAAGGCAGCACAGGAGGAATGCTCTGTTTGTGCAGGCTGATGAAAAAACATCTGCAACGGAACTTAAGCCAGGTGTGAGAGCAGGAAACAGCCAATGCCTAGTGTTTGTTCACAGCTCTTCAGCTCTACGTAGCTCCCCCTCTGATCCAACTCTGCTGGTACTGGATGTCTGTTGGCCTCTGAAGACAAGACAATTATTGCATCTGAGCTCCTGTGTGGTTCTCTGCCTGGAGATCTATACCACTCTGGCCTCTCCTGCAGTAGCTACAGCAGGATTGATTCTCTATCCCTACCCGTCAACTTTCAGATGAAATGGGGCTGCTTGTGTATCGGCCTGTTTGGAGTCAGGCAGCACTCTTGGAAGCCTGTAGTTCAATGATACACTCCTTCCTTCCTGTATCCACCCATCCTTGGTAAGAGGAGGTAAAGAGGGCCTGAGATATTCAATGATGGAAAGAGGCTAGGACGAGTGGGAAGGCTGGGCAATAGTCTTTACTTGCAGATTAATGCATATTATCTAGTATTTAGTATTTTATTAGGATCCCTACTGCTAAACCAGCAGCCACTCTTCCTGGGGTCCACACAAAACATAAAACATGACATAATACAGAACATTAATAGACGATAACATGTCAAAGGACAAAACTACATACATTTAAAAATAAGAATACATACTTTGATACATTTATGCCTTAACGTTCCATGCATCATACACTCATGATCATCATCAATGTTAACGGCAATACTGCAGCCATTCATTTTCCCCATGCTTTCTCTACTGCTACAACTGCTTTCTCTAAGCTGGCCCTGATCTACCAGCTCCAGTGTTCTGGAGATAGAATCTAACAACAACAGGAAGTCAGACAATAAAATAACAGCAACAATCACAGTCCTTGTACATTCAGCAGTCTGACGCCAATATTATCAACAGATATGAAAGCTGATTCAAACATTAAAGTCTAAGATCCTAAACTTAGCCGAAACGGATCATGTGCAAATTAGATGGAACACTGGCATAGTATAGATGTGGGTAGAGATGGCAGATCTGGCACTACCAGAATGCCTTCCCGTGTGGCCAATTATTTAACCTTTTATTTAACTAGGCAGGTCAGTTAAGAACAAATTCTTATTTACAATGACTGCCTACCCCAGCCAAACCTGGACGACGCTGGGCCAATGGGACTCCCAATCATGGCCGGATGTGACACAGCCTGGATTCTAACCAGAGACTGTAGTGACGCCTCTAACACTGAGATGCAGTGCCTTAGATGGCTGCACAACTCAGGAGCCCAAATTAGTCTGGACACCTAAGGTTGAAATAAGCAATGAGAATGTTCAGTAAGACTGACTAATTGAATTAGCATCTTAGTGACATGCACTTGCATACCAGACATATTTTTCTTAGTAGGGGCATTGCACCCTTCTCCAGTATCTTATTATGGTCACATTGACCCACTCCTATCTTGTTTCCACACATTGCACTATTGACCTCCACAGGGCGTTCAACAGGGGAAGATAATAACCTCTAACAGACTATTTCATACGCGTCTCAATAAGGAAGTGCACAGCAGACACATGGGGGATGAAAAGGTCACCCAGAGCAACTTCACCTGACCATAGATTACACAAAGCTGACGAAAAGCAATTATGAAGACAATCATAAATCAGAGGAGAGACGATGGACTTTCCACACACTAATAACACACTGCATGGATTTACTGTAAGAAAAGGTATTGGGAGTTTTTTTCTATTACGACTGAGCCTGGGAGGCCAGGAACCTCTATTCAAGTAGAATGAATGTAAAGTGAAATTCCAAAATTGGACAGTGCAGGAATAGTTTGAAACAGTAGTCTCGAGCTAAACACAGAGACATCATGCAAACTAGCACTAAAGAGTAAAACAGCATGCCAAACTATGTATCTAACGCACAGTTCAGACGCCAAATGTATGGCGAGTTAAGAGGGGTTGGCACGGTTAAGAGCTTTGCTTGACATACTGTACCAATTTATTTCATACATCCGATCTCAATAGCAGACATCCTAGTTTTTTTTTTATTGAATTTTTTTGGGGGGATTGAGGCTTAAAAGCAGGCATAACAGCGACCTTTCACTGAAGTCCTCCACTTGCGAATCTGAGACCATGATTGTGCTTCCGTTGTGCGTGTGGTAGAGAAGCAACCTATATTTCCATGCAATTAACGTATACTATTAACCTGCATTACCATTTCTCCCGACAGTGGAAGAACTGCTCTGGCACCCTGCATTAAAACAGAGGCATGCTTCACACGCACCGCGCTGTAAGAGTGGCAGAGGCTGCTGAACTATTGTCAAAAGTCCAAGGCGCACTCTATCCCCGCTCTTTCAAAGAGAAAGTTACCTATTTTTGAGTTTGGTGCGGCGATATAGCGTGGTGATGACTCCTAGCTGTCCCCAGTCCGCCTGGTCGTGTTGCTGCACCGGTTTCAACTCTTCTGCCTGCGGTTATGGAACCCTAACCTGTTCATTGGACGTGCCACCTTGTCCCAGACCTGTTGTTTTCATCTCGCTCTCTCTCTACCGCACCTGCGCTCTATTGCACCGTGCCTGCGCTCTCTACCGCATCTAAATGCCTGGCTATGAAAAGCCAAGTGACATTCACTCCTGATGTATTTACCTGTTGCAACCTCTACAACTACTATGATTATTATTTGACCCTGCTGGTCATCTATGAACATTTGAACATCTTGGAGAAAGAACTGGCCTTAATGGCCATTAATTGTTATAATCTCCACCCGGCACAGCCAGAAGAGGACTGGCCACCCCTCAGAGCCTGGTTCCTCAAGGTTTCTTCCTAGGTTTTGCCTTTCTAGGGAGTTTTTCCTAGCCACCGTGCTTCTACATCTGCATTGCTTGCTGTTTGGGGTTTTAGGCTGGGTTTCTGTATAGCACTTTGTGACATTGGCTGATGTAAAAAGGGCTTTATAAATACATTTGATTTGATTTGATTTTGAACTAGGGCTAAGTCTCAATTAAGTACTTTGTTTTTATAAAGAGGCTATACAGAACTTTTGCCTCTGGTGCGCTCGAGCAAAAAGGTGTCCCAAATATTGTCAATTATTACCCAAATTCCCACACCAATAAGCAAAAACATATATTGTTAAGGATTGTGTGGTTTCATGAGTTAAGTGCTGTGAAAACATATTTGCCCCCTTTCTAATGTTCTTTACTTTTGCACATTTTTTATACTGAATCAGATCTTCAACCAAAACCTAATATTAGATAAAAGTAATTCCTGTAGTTGTTGATCAGTCTCTCTCACGTGGCTGTGGATAACTTTTGGCCAACTCCTCCATGCAGAACTGCTGTAATTTAGCAACATTTGTGAGTTTTCAAGCATGAACTGCTCGTTTTAAGTCCTGCCACAACATCCCATTTGGATTAGGCCTGGACAAAGCTTCAAATGTGTTGCTTTTTTGTGTTTTGGATCATTGTCTTGCTGCATGACCCAGCTGCGCTTCAGATTCAGCTCACAGGCGGATGGCCTGACATTCTCCTGTAGAATTCTCTGATACAGAGCAGAATTCATGGTTCCCTCTATTTAGGCAAGTCGTCCAAGTCCTGAGGCAGCAAAGCATCCCCAAATTACACACTACCACCACTATGCTTGACCATTGGTATGCCAGGCAAAACCAAGATCTGCATTCCACAATAAGAACCTCATACCAATGGTCAAGCATGGTGGTAGTGTAATGGTTTGGGGATGATCATGAGAGAATGACAAACAACTACAGAAAGCATTTGGTTGCATTCATTACAGCTAAAGGTGGCACAACCAGTTATTGAGTGTAAGGAGGCAATTGCTTTTTCACGGCACTGTACACTCACCGACCAGTTTATTAGGTACACCCATCGAGTACCGGGTTGGACCGCCCTTGCCTCCATAACAGCCTGAATTCTTCAGGCATTCTACAAGGGGTCGTAAACGTTCCACAGGGATGTTGTTCCATTGCTGCAGACTAGACGGCGGTACATTCATGCTGCGAACAGCCTGCCTCATCTCATCCCAAAGATACTCTATTGGGCTGAGGACTGAGGACTGTGCAAGTCACTCAAGCAAACTGAACAAGCTGTCATGTTCCAGGCAATGCTTTTCCACTCTTCAATTGTCCAGTGTTGCTAATCACGTGCCCACTGGAGCCGCTTCTTCTTGTTTTTAGCTAGTAGGAGTGGAACCCGACGTTTCTGAGATACTGGATCCGGCACGACTGGCACTGACGATCATACCAAGCCGCTTAGGTCACTAGTTTTGCCCATTCTAACATTCAATCGAACAGTAACTGAATTACTTGATGCCTGTCTGCCTGCTTTATATAGCAAGCCACAGCCACGTGACTAACAGTCTGTAGGAGCGGTGTGCCTAATAAACTGTCCGGTTGAGTGTATATAGCCAACAAAGCATATCAAACCAGCAAGACACAGACAGGCAGTCAATAGCGATTTAATGTTATTTTTTCATCATCATTGCAAACATTGGCTAAACAGCAGGCTGACTGCTGGTCATGGCAGCATAACTACATAGATTACATCATCACACAAAACGCTAATTGTTTTTCCCCAAGCAATGTGTAGACTGTGTCTTGCTTGTGCTACGAAAATATCAGTTACAGCGGACAGAGACTTGTAGACTTCATATACTGTATATATGAGGCAGCAGACATAGGTTACATTATCATATCGATCAAATTGATTAAGGGTTCAGAAGAGGGTGAGTAAAGAGAGAAGCTTAAATGTATGTGTAAAATAACAAGATTCGGATCATTAGCTTTGAGAAAGATGTTTCAAAAGGGACAGGGGAGGGGCAGGGGCAAAAACTCTGCTCTATTTTTGTAACACTTTACTTGACACCCAGCGTCATAACACATTATGACACGGTCATAACCATGTTATAATATGTCATAACAGCTGACATAACTTGTCATAAAATGTTATAATATGGTCATAACACTGTCATGACAGATATATTTAGACCTGTGACATATATAGTGTTATTTTATGGCCGTTATGACACCTACATAAGAGTGTAAAAACCCACAAAACCTACCACGGTAGTTATTTTATGGCTGGTTATGACACCTACATAAGAGTGTCAAAACCCACAAAATCTACCACACAAGGCAAAACATTCCATTATACCATAGCCTACGTGTCAACAGTATGTTTATGTTATATACATTTTTTGGAAATTGGCCATATTAAATTATCATTGTAATTGCGCACACATTGATATCAGACATGCACCTACTCCAATGCTCTGTTGCTAATGACTGGGATGAATGCAGGAGCAGATTTCAGGAGCAGGACAAGACACCCTCTCTTTTGACTGATGACTAATATAAGGGCATGTACGTGATAGGCCTATCTGGCTTATATGATTATGACGGTCATAATGCTTCTTGACAGTGTCATAAAGTGTATTTAAGTGTATTTATTTAAAATGAAAAAAAACATAACTGTATAGAATTCATTAAAACAACAACAAAGGATTTATGTAACAAACTTTCAAACAAAAGGACATTTTTTGGCAGGGAACATTCTTGAATAAAAATATATCTATATTTTAGAACGCAATGTTGCTGTTTTAAAGTCGCCAATGGCACTGATGGTGATATCCCTTCCTCTCTGGTAACTGAGTTAGGAAGGACGCCTGTATCTTTGTAGTGATTTGGTGTATTGATACACCATCCAAAGTGTAATTAATAACTTGCTGTTCAGAATATACAGTTGAAGTCAGAAGTTTACATACACCATAGCCAAACACATTTAAACTCAGTTTTTCACAATTCCTGACATTTAATCCTAGTAAAAATTCCCTGTCTTAGGTCAGTTAGGATCACCACTTGTGAAATGCCAGAATAATAGTAGAGAGAATGATTTATTTAAGCTTTTATTTCTTTCATCACATTCCCAGTGGGTCTGAAGTTTACATACACTCAATTAGTATTTGGTAGCATTGCCTTTAAATTGTTTAACTTGGGTCAAACGTTTCGGGTAGCCTTCCACAAGCTTCCCACAATAGGTTGGGTGAATTTTGGCCCATTCCTCCTGATAGAACTGGTGTAACTGAGTCAGGTTTGTAGGCCTCCTTGCTCAAACACACTTTTTCATTTCTGCCCACACATTTTCTATAGGATTGAGGTCAGGGCTTTGTGATGGCCAGTCCAATACCTTGACTTTGTTGTCCTTAAGCCATTTTGCCACAACTTTGGAAGTATGCTCGGGATCATTGTCCATTTGGAAGACCCATTTGCGACCAAGCTTTAACTTCCTGACTGATGTCTTGAGATGTTGCTTCAATATATAAACATAATTTTCCTTCCTCATGATGCCATCTATTTTGTGAAATGCACCAGTCCCTCCTGCAGCAAAGCACCCCCACAACATGATGCTGCCACCCCCGTGCTTCACGGTTGGAATGGTGTTCTTCGGCTTGCAAGCCTCCCCCTTTTTCCTCCAAACATAATGATGGTCATTATGGCCAAAAGGTTATATTTTTGTTTCATCAAACCAGAGGACATTTCTCCAAAAAGTATGATCTTTGTCCCCATGTGCAGTTGCAAACCGTAGTCTGGCTTTTTTTATGGCGGTTTTGGAGCAGTGGCTTCTTCCTTGCTGAGCGGCCTTTCAGGTTATGTCAATATAGGACTCTGTTTACTGTGGATATAGTCCTTTGCTGTTGTTCTGGGATTGATTTGCACTTTTCGCACCAAAGTATGTTCATCTCTAGGAGACAGAACGCGTCTCCTTCCTGAGCGTTATGACGGCAGCGTGGTCCCATGGTGTTTATACTTGCATACTATTGTTTGTACAGATGAACGTGGTACCTTCAGGCATTAGGAAATTGAACCAGACTTGTGGTGGTCTACTTTTTTTCTGAGGTTTTGGCTGATTTCTTTAGACTTTCCCATGATGTCAAACAAAGAGGCACTGAGTTTGAAGGTAGGCCTTGAAATACATCCACAGGTACACCTCCAATTGACTCAAATTATGTCAATTAGCCTATCAGAAGCTTCTAAAGCCATGACATCATTTTCTGGAATTTTCCAAGCTGTTTAAAGGCACATTCAACTTAGTGTATGTAAACGTCTGACCCACTGGAATTGTGATATTGTGAATTATAAGTGAAATAATCTGTCTGTAAGCAATTGTTGGAAGAATTACTTGTGTCATGCACAAAGTAGATAACCGACTTGCCAAAACTATAGTTTGTTAACATGAAATCTGTGGAGTGGTTGAAAAATGAGTTTTAATGACTTCAACCTAAGTGTATGTAAACTTCCGACTTCAATTGTATATTTTCATTTATTTTGGACAACCTGATTCACATAGCTTTGTAGGGTAAACAATTATTCCTTGAATCTATGGCAAGGAAACGAGTCATGGCTGGGCAGGTAAGAATTGAATAGGACCCATTGAATCCAATAGAAACACAGTCAAAGTGATCCACTAATGTTTTGTTCAGCCTAATTTAACGCTGTCCCTTCAATTTAGCCAGTTGTCTTCATCCTGCCTCTAATAGCAAGGCTTCCGTGAGTGGCCATAATTACTTTCCTGGCAAAGTTACAACACTGAAATCTAAACTTTAGTATGTCACAGGATAATGATATTGCAGTCCAACATTCTCTACCTGATCTTCTTTTCCTATTTGCCACATATAAGTCAATACAGTGCCTTCGGAAAGTATTCAGACCCCTTGACTTATTCCACATTCTGTTACGTTACAGCCTTACTCTAAAATTGATTTAAGTTTTTAAAATCCTCAGCAATCTACACACAATACTCCATAATGACAAAGCAAAAACAGTTTGTTCTAAAGTGTATTAAATGTATTAAAAATAAAAAACCTTATTTACATAACTATTCAGACCCTTTGCTATGAGACTTAAAATTGAGCTCAGGTGCATCCTGTTTCCATTGATTATCCTTGAGATGTTTCTACAACTTGATTGGAGTCCACCTGTGGTAAGTTTAATTGATTGGACATGATTTGGAAAGGAACACTTGATAGTGCATGTCAGAGCAAAATCCAAGTCAAAGGAATTGTCTGTAGAGCTCCGAGACAGGATTGTGTTGAGGAACAGATCTGGGGAAGGATACCAAAAACATTCTACAGCATTGAAGTTCCCCAAGAACACAGTGGCCTCTATCATTCTTAAATCGAAGAAGTTTGGAACCACCAAGACTCTTCCTAGAGCTGGCAGCCCGGCCAACTGAGAAGGGCCTTGGTCAGGGAGGTGACCAAGAACCCGATGGTCACTCTGACAGAGCTCCAGAGTTCCTCTGTGGAGATGGGAGAACCTTCCAGATGGAAAACCATCACTGCAGCACTCAGGCCTTTATGGTAGAGTGGCCACTCAGTAAAAGGCACATGACAGCCTGCTTGGAGTTTGCCAAACGTTACCTAAAGACTCAGATTCAAGATTCTCTGGTCTGATGAAACCAAGATTGAACTCTTTGGCCTGAATGCCAAGCATCATGTCTGAAGGAAACATGGCACTATCCCTATGGTGAAGCATGGTGGTGGCAGCATCATGCTGTGGGGATGTTTTTCAGCGGCAGGGACTGGCAGACTATTTAGGTTTGAGGCAAAGATTATATGGAGCAAAGTACAGACAGATCCTTGATGAAAACCTGCTCCAGAGCGCTCAGGACCTCAGACTGGGGCGAAGGTTCACCTTTCAATAGGACAACGCAGGCAGTGGCATTGGGACAAGTCTCTGAATGTCCTTGAGTGGCCCAAACAGAGCCCGGACTTGAACCCCATCGAACATCTCTGGAGAGACCTGAAAATAGTTGTGCAGCAATGCTCCTGACAGAGCTTGAGACGATCTGCAGAGAAGAATGGGAGAAGTCTCCCCAAATACAGGTGTGCCAAGCTTGTAGCGTCATACCCAAGAAGACTTGAGGCTGTAATCACTGCCAAATATGCTTCAACAAAGTACTTTTGTAAATGTAAATGTGATACTTCAATTTTTACTTTTAATAAATTAGCAGTTTTTGCTTTGTCATTATGGGGTATTGTGTGTAGCTTGATGAGGGGGGGACTATTTAATCCATTTTATAATAAGGCTGTAATGTAACAAATTGTGGAAAAAGTCAAGGGGTCTGGATACTTTCGGAAGGCAATGTATAAGAGCATGATAATTCATTTCAGCGATACCTGCATTTTGTCAAATTCTCGCTCCCTGATGCACTCATGCATGTACACACATACGCATGTAGGGTGGCAGGTAGCCTAGCAGTTAGAGTATTGGGCCTGTATCTGAAAGGTCACTAGTTCGAATATCCGAGATGACAAAGTGAAAAACCTGTCGATGTGCCCGTGAGGAAGGCACTTTACCCTAATTTGCTCCAGGGGTGCCATACTACTATGGCTAACAACACATTTCATGGCACCTATCTGGTGTATGTGACAATAAAAACAAGTGGATTTTGCACCCCTCAAACACATTAAATAGATGGCTGAAAAATACATCCTCAGGTGGGTGGGGCATGTGCTTTGCTAGTTTATACTGTTGTGGGGTGGGCCAGTAACCAGAGGGTTGCCCGTTCAAATACCTAGTCTGACGGCTGCACCCTTGAGCAAGTCACTTAACCCCTAACTGGCTCCAGGGGCGCTGCTCTTTGGCTGCCCTGTGCTTCTTTCAGCCGTGTGTGTGTGTGTGTGTGTGTGTGTGTGTCATGTCATGTCGTGTCTGGACGGTTGGGAATTAAAGAACAAAAATAAACATTTCCGTTTTTATGGACAATCAGGTTGTACCAGTATGTTAAAATATGTTGATGTTAAACATCAAGATACAGTGCCTTCAGAAAGTATTCACACCCCTTCACTGTTTTTGTGTTCTTTTGTTTTGTTACAAGGTGGGATTAAAACATACTTAAATGTTATTTTTTGTCAACGATCTACACAAAATATTGTCAAAGTGAAAGAAAAATTCTAACAAAAAAAAAAAAAAATAATAATAATATATATATACTGTATGTATCTTGATTACATAAGTATTCAACCCTCTGAGTCAATACTTTTTTATGTGGAAGTATGGACACACACACACACACACACACACACAGAGACAATTCCCCACTCGTAAATCTCTTACCTGCAGAGGGGGTCTTGGCGGCAGTTCTTCCTGAGCTCCAGGCAGTAGGGCTTGACTTTGTCCTCGAAGGAGCAGAAGGGCACGATGGTCTGCCTCCTCCGTTCAGCACAGCCCAGGTCCTGGCAGGGACAGAAGAGCAGCTGGTGGCTGTAGTCGGTGGGCACGCGGTCCAGGAACTGCCTAAGTGCTTTGTGGCAGCGCTTACGGTTACACGGTTCCCCTTTGTTGCAAGTGGCAATGTAGGTGGAGCGCTGTTTTTTACAGGTGTTGTTGAGGTTGCAGGCCTTGGCTGCATCCAGGCACGGGTTACAAGTCTTGCCGGGGTCAGAGCAGGTGTTGGCTTTAGGGGCGACACTGTGCATCCCTGCAGAGAAGGGGGAAGGGAAGCATTGAAAAAGAATATGCACTTAACTGTCTATTGCAAAGCTGTGTCGTTATTATGGGTTTGACCTATAGCAGTTGTTAACTGGCTCATGACAAAATACTTTGACACCATCGTGATGACACATAAAACAAGTTGATGTGCTCCAAATACTTATGACCAATTATGTTGTCATGTTCGCGAGTGCTGAAAGTGGGCTTCATGTTGATGGTGAGTCTTTGTGCTCTCCCTATGCTAGTGGTTATTCAATATCATATATTTTTTCCAAGCCAACACCAAGCCACCTGAGACTTGGATTCCTCACCCATATCCATTCTTACTGAATAATTGATTTGGAGAGGCCTTGAGTGAAATGTGAATGAATAAAGTTCATTCTGCTCATCAGATTGTTTCATGATGTACCACTGTAACTAAATACCATGACACAGACCTTGATACCATTTGCAACATGTGAATTAGAGGTCTTGTTGCTTAGTGACATGTGTAATTGGTTTGTGAGTATGGATGTTAAACACAGGAGCTCAAGGACATGGGAAAGGCTCACTGTGCTGCAGTATTGTGGCCTATGGGACAGTTTAAGTGGCAGATGAACCATTTCCTTTTCTTACTGTGATCACACACTGTCACCTAGATATTGTAGGAAACAGATCAAGATCAATAAATGTGCATACTCAGAGCAGCAAGACTGGGGGTGGTGGCGCATGCCCACCTGCTTTTGACATATCACTAATAAAACAGTATCACACTCACTCACATTCTGCTTCCCTCGTATTCCGGGTGTATTAGAGAAGTTAACCTCCCTCCCCCTGTAGATGATGGTATTTCAGAGGCTGCGCTGGCTCGGTGACATCGAGGAAGATTCATCTCTTATTCAACAGAACCAATCTCACTCTGTGTCTATCACGCAGCATTGAGGAAAAGCCTTTCCGATGGACTGCATGAGCATCTGTACTGTCGGTAAATGGTGCAATACAGATGATCAATCCTAGAAATGACATACACAAAATGTACATCACACACACACATGGAGCATTTCCATCCAGGATTTAGCCCCGTGTTTTACCCAAAAGGCTCAGGTTTTTCTGTTTCTATCTACGCAGGCCGGCACCCGTGTCTCACTGGACCTGCTCTCACTTGGGGCCAACGCAAGGCCACTGGTACTTTTCAGCTTGCATTTACATAACAATGGCTAACTGTGAACTTTAGCACCTTCTCACAAAGCAATTGTTTTGATTATGCAGAGGTTGTTGTCACCCCTAGCTCTGGAAATACAATTTCACTAGTATAACATCAGGTTGTATATACACCAGTGGAACAGGTGTTACAGTCGAAGAGCAGCAACAGAGCCCCAAAAAGCTAATGATTTCTCTTTTTCAAACCACATGGACTAGAGGCAACTTCCTGTCAATAAGAGGTGGATTGTATTTTGTAAAGATTGGAAAACATTGTTGCTTTGTTAGCTTTGTCTCAATCCCTCCATCACCAAGGCTACCCGGGGGAGGAGAACACGCTAGGTCAGGGGCTGTGGGATGATCTGTGATGCTCTTTATGTACACCGATGAATACAACATTATTCACATCAGCTACCGCAGCAAATTAAATCACTGCAACCCTTAACAAAGAGCTACAGTCAGTTTTAGAATGGGTTACTAGTAATAAGTGAGTCCAACATATACAGTGGGGAGAACAAGTATTTGATACACTGCCGATTTTGCAGGTTTTCCCACTTACAAAGCATGTAGAAGTCTGTAATTTTTATCATAGGTACTCTTTAACTGTGAGTGACGGAATCTAAAACAAAATTCCAGAAAATCACATTGTATGATTTTTAAGTAATTACTTAGCATTTTATTGCATGACATAAGTATTTGATACATCAGAAAAGCAGAACTTAATATTTGGTACAGAAACCTTTGTTTGCAATTACAGAGATCATACGTTTCCTGTAGTTCTTAACCAGGTTTGCACACACTGCAGCAGGGATTTTGGCCCACTCCTCCATACAGACCTTCTCCAGATCCTTCAGGTTTCAGGGCTGTCGCTGGGCAATACGGACTTTCAGCTCCCTCCAAAGATTTTCTATTGGGTTCAGGTCTGGAGACTGGCTAGGCCACTCCAGGACCTTGAGATGCTTCTTACGGAGCCACTCCTTAGTTGCCCTGGCTGTGTGTTTCGGGTCGTTGTCATGCTGGAAGACCCAGCCACGACCCATCTTCAATGCTCTTACTGAGGGAAGGAGGTTGTTGGCCAAGATCTCGCAATACATGGCCCCATCCATCCTACCCTCAATACGGTGCAGTCGTCCTGTCCCCTTTGCAGAAAAGCATCCCCAAAGAATGATGTTTCCACCTCCATGCTTCACGGTTGGGATGGTGTTCTTGGGGTTGTACTCATCCTTCTTCTTCCTCCAAACACGGCGAGTGGAGTTTAGACCAAAAAGCTCTATTTTTGTCTCATCAGACCACATGACCTTCTCCCATTCCTCCTCTGGATCATCCAGATGGTCATTGGCAAACTTCAGACGGGCCTGGACATGCGCTGGCTTGAGCAGGGGGACCTTGCATGCGCTGCAGGATTTTAATCCATGACGGCGTAGTGTGTTACTAATGGTTTTCTTTGAGACTGTGGTCCCAGCTCTCTTCAGGTCATTGACCAGGTTCTGCCGTGTAGTTCTGGGCTGATCCCTCACCTTCCTCATGATCATTGATGCCCCACGAGGTGAGATCTTGCATGGTGCCCCAGACCGAGGGAGATTGACCGTCATCTTGAACTTCTTCAATTTTCTAATAATTGCGCCAACAGTTGTTGCCTTCTCACCAAGCTGCTTGCCTATTGTCCTGTAGCCCATCCCAGCCTTGTGCAGGTCTACAATTTTATCCCTGATGTCCTTACACAGCTCTCTGGTATTGGCCATTGTGGAGAGGTTGGAGTCTGTTTGATTGAGTGTGTGGACAGGTGTCTTTTATACAGGTAACGAGTTCAAACAGGTGCAGTTAATACAGGTAATGAGTGGAGAACAGGAGGGCTTCTTAAAGAAAAACTAACAGGTCTGTGAGAGCCGGATTTCTTACTGGTTGGTAGGTGATCAAATACTTATGTCATGCAATAAAATATTAATTATTTAAAAATCATACAATGTGATTTTCTGGATTTTTGTTTTAGATTCCGTCTCTCACAGTTGAAGTGTACCTATGATAAAAATTACAGACCTCTACATGCTTTGTAAGTAGGAAAACCTGCAAAATCGGCAGTGTATCAAATACTTGTTCTCCCCACTGTATATAAAAAACTAAAAGCATTGTGTTTGGGAGAAATAGTTAGTTCATCTAGTAACGAATAACGTTCAGATTGAGCAACTTGAGGAGACTAAACTGCTTGGTGTAACTCTCGATTGTAAGTTGACATGGTCAAAACATATTGATTCAACAGTTGCTGGTCTTTGTGAGAGGTACTGATGTAGCGAACTGTCTGTTCAATCGGTTAAGACGCAGCTCAGACACTCATACATACCCCACAAGACTTGCCACCAGAGGTCTCTTCACAGTCCTCAAGTCCAGAACAGAGGCTAGGAAACACCGTAACATATAAACATGACTATATGTAATTCTCTTCCACCTCAAGTTGGAGTAAAATCAACACCTCACGGCACAACGCGGACAGTGGAAAGACACACACTCTAACACACACACTCTAAAACACCCACTCTACACACACCCACATACTATTCTTAGTAATGTAATGTAGTACTGTAATGTAATGTAATAATTGAGCAATGTACATTTATATAATGCACAATGTTTTGTATTATGTTTTATCTCTGTTTGGACCCCAGGAAGAGAAGCTGCTGCCTTGGCAACAGCTAATGGGGATCCTAATACTAATACTAACTACTAGATTGGACTCCAAAGGAAAACTGATATTAGTAGCAGGGAATGAGGCCAAACTGGGCCAAACCTGGCCAAAGCGGTCCAGAACCAGGCCAGTCCAGCTGGAGGGGTGGTTTGGGGTGCTGTCCAAAGGCGCTACACATAACAGTGATGGATTGCAGCTCCTAAATCTCCTCTGGCCATCTGCAGCCTGTAATGTGGGGCACAGGGTGTCCAGGATGAAAACTAAATAAGAGAAGGACGAGGTACAAAGATGTATTTATTTATCTGACCAAGCAGTGCAGTGGTGTGAGGTTTTACTATTTCTGATTGGGGAGAAGAGATTGAATTCGGGACTCAAAGCAGAGAGATATCCTGACACAAAGGCCCTCTTGGTATACGTACATATAATCAGGAAGAGAGTAGCTGGATGGAAAATATATTGTGTTACAGGAATATAATAGATTTTTTTCAAGTGCATTATGAAAGGCTTTGCCTATACACCTTTCAGTAATGCAAGAAGGGTGATAGGCAAAAATGGAAGGCTTGTTGATTACAGCAGGTCATCAATGACAAAGGAAACAATGTGCCGTCTCCTGCCAAGAGATTGGACCACCACTTATGTATACATGCTCAAGTGTTTTCAATGAACCCTGCCAATCATCATCACAATCAGCCATATGGGCTCTAACGAACACACAATCCTGATATCTCTTTTGGTGCAGTCCCGTTGCTGCACACACCAAATACAGCCAGTCCTGCGAAACCTCTTAGAATGGCCTCACCATCACAATACCCCGAGGCTTCTGCTGTATTAAGACATCCTGGAAGTAGAGGGCTGTCTCCTGATTATTCCAGTTTATCTAAGATGTTCACTGTGGGACGACAACTGTTTAACTGCATGTTGCTGCATAGAAAATAAACCTTTGTTTTCTGTGATTGTTACAATGTGGCTCTGTTGGTGCATCTTTGCATGCAAGTCAGAGTCGTGTTTCTCATGCAGTGCACGCTATGTAGCAACATGTGTGATTTTAATTGGTTTTTGGCACGCACAAAAATACACTGAATTTCTTTTATGATAACCCTGCTGTTTGACTGAACTATAAACAGGGTTTTAATAGGGGGTTTGTCCACAGCGCTCATAAATTAAAACTATGTGATGGCCATCTCCTGAAAAGCACAGTGCAGTAAGTACATCCCAGTCAAGGGATCTGGACTTAGGCATTTTCTAGAGTAAGGGAACTTCCTTCCACAGTAATTGCTTCTCTCTCTGCCTTATTTGAAACCTGCATTACATATATCATCCTGGACTCCGGGGAGCAGGAGTTCAGTCCAGGTTAGAGTGGGACTCTTGGCTTCGGGTATGCTCACAGTAATTAGGATGGGTGCCAAAGTTTGGATTTAATATGGCCCTTGGTGAGTGTGCAGGAGCTTGCTAGAAAGTATTTAGTCCATACCCCTGGGAGCATGTCAGGCATTTCCATGTCAAAGGATTCATCAGTCATTAGCTCAGGCTTGTGTCACAGCAGGGTTTCAAGTGGCCAGGGAATACCATGGCTACATGCTATCACATTTCTCTACAGAAAGCCTGACTGAGCATGTTTGGGATCTGTCATGATATCAGTAGGAAAGCTGTTTTATAAGCTGTTTTATGTACTCTAATAAGATAACGGCTGCTTTACCAGTTCAGAAATGTTTTCCAAATATGAGATTGCTAAACTAGCACTTCAGTTCTATGATCTAATATACAGTGTGAAAGTGAGGGCAGCAAATGATTTGAGGGGGGTATTGTTAAAAAATGTCACATCTACAGTATGTAAACAACAGTATGTAAACAAATTATTGAGTTGTTTGTGAACAGCAGCTGCCACTGGGTTTCAAAACCCTTCCTGCTATGCTATATACATTTAGTATTCAGATTGCAATTGATGATTTCAGTCATGCAGTATACTTCTTTCAACAGTAAATCATGTTTGGTAATCACGCATATCAAACCTGAGACAAATATCATTGCAGCAGAAATGTGCAAGTGAGCCGATTCCAACCTCTATCAAGATGCTGGCATTGCTTCATGTATTCCCCAAACATTAGTGTAGAATGTCTAATTGTACCAACAAAACCAACTAATGAGGGTTGCCAGGTCCATGTTTAGGAGGATTATTCAGTATTCTATTTAATACCACCTTGTTAGAATAACGACGCGCAAACAACTAATATGTTACCCTTAGACCCCCAACACTCATTAAGTGTCCATGGAGAAAACGAAGAGGCAACTTCGAGCTAATTGTAAATGTAAACGGATTATAAGAACACACAGTACAGCAGCTGAATAACGGCCGTGCACTAGCACACAGCAGGGCAACATTGTCTTGTTATGTAATTGTTATGAGGGTAAGGTGAGGATGTCTAGCATTGGGCTGCGTGCTGAGCGCAACTGTTGCCCTGGTCCCTTTTCCCCAGCTGTAGAAATAGGTCTCTCCATTTAATTAGATGGTGGGCATGTGGAACAGAGAGGTGAGAGGATTATTAGGCAGTGCAAGAAGGTCTAACTAAGGGGTGTCAAACTCAACTCCTGGAGGGCTTGTGCGGGCGATTTTTCTTATCCTGGCCTCTGCATAGCTAATAAGTTAATTAACTCAACATTGAGTCACAAGGACAGAATCATTTGTCTAAAATAAAATAGAAATTACGGTAAATGATATCTTTGTATGCTATGTGATATTTCGTAATATGACAATCATTTTCGTCTGGGCTTTGATGAGGCGCCAACCGGTTGCTTTCCAATATCCCTCACAATGCCCAAGAGTAAGACTATGGTCTTGTACACATTGAAGTTAGAAAATGGTGAACTTGTGAGTGTTGACTTGGTAAAGCAGACTGTCCCTCTCCTCTCTGTCAGTTGCTTTGTTACCCCGGCCCAGTGTTCATTTGGAGATACAGTGGAGTAGGTTCTTTTCCCATCAATGTTTTTCCCTCTTATCTCTCTCACTATAAACTCTTGAAGTTGTGGAGATTATTTTTCAATTTTCCAACCTTCCTCCTAGAGAGTGTATTTCGCCATCCTCATCAACACAGCAAGATATCACATTCCCTGAGCTTCGGTTCAGTTTACCGTTTTAAAAGTGATTAAGCAGACTTTTGTGCAGTTGAAATCAAAGGGAAAAATATTTCAGAGAACAACTGTGTAATTACTTATCTGTTTGCCTGTGGGCTTTTCTCACCGCCACAATCAATGATTCTGTCCTCTGAAATTATAAATAATGAGTAACCTAAGAGGCTAAATGGATTTATGAGAGCAAATCAGATATTTCACCTTTGAAAGAGTGTAGGAAACAGTTTTAGCATGAGTCCCAGACGCATTTTAACATGTTTCAAATGAGCTGAAAAATTACCAAGACGTAAGTTACCTGAGCTCCAACAATTTTAGGAGTATAGAGTAAAGAAAAGCAGATGGCCTTCTTCACAATCCAAAACGCCAAGGTATTCAAAGCCACTTCCAATTTATATTTTTTCTGGTGCTCTCCTTTTTGATATATCAAACCAGTATATTTTCAAACAACCATGTCATTTGCTGACTTCAAGCTAAAGGGATTATGCAAAAAGCATGTCTTTCTTGTACCTCCAAGATATGAAACAAAGCATGAGGCATCGGCCAGGAAAAGCAAATGTGGCATCTCTGCTGTATACTGCTTTTGGCAGATGAGGCTGGATCATCCTCTGGCAAATTCTGTAGGAACTGGATGAAAGAAAGTGATTGGATTTTCAAGTGACTATAGCCTATATCTCCTATAGCTGTGGCAATGGCCCTGCGATCGTCCAATCTCACCATCTTCATTTTTTTATTAGCTGTGTCTTAAGATCTGCATTGATTAGTAATGCCCTCTCAGTAATAACCAGTTAATTAAATGTGAGCAATAGTTCCCTTGCCGAATAATTGCTTTTTAATTATTAAACCAAATAGGAAATCAAACTGAAAGAAAAATCAATAGATGGGAATATGGAGGCAAATATATGGGTTTATGTAAGCAAGACCCCCCTTGGAGAACCAAGGAATATAAAGAGGAATCCATAATATTTTCTTAACAAGAAGAGGATGTATGGAACTTGAGCCAAAAGGGGTCCCCTAAATGGACTGAAATATTGTCCATAAATTACCTAATTGGAGAGAAACAGGCAAACCCCTTCCTACAGCCTAAATATAATCCTACTTATTCCATTGTGTATTTTTAAGAGTATTAGAGTATAAGTGTTTAATTATACTTATTACATGTCATTGTATTTTTATAGCCTTTTCATATGGCATAGTCTTTTTTTTCTCATAAAACGGTCACTCTTACCTGAGATAATGGAAGCGAGACGGAATGCATCAGGGTGGCGAACAGGCATCACAGGTTCATACGGGGATGTTTCATAAAACTCTCGACCTGGGAAAACAGTAAAGTTCAAGTTTTATTTGTCACATGCACAGTGAAATGCTTAACTTGCAAGGCCTACCCAACAGTGGAGTATTCAAAATGAAATAGTATAACAAAAAAAGTATAATAATGAAAACAGGACGTATTCCAACCCATTCACTTTTTCTACATTTTGTTGTTACAGCCTTATTCTAAAATGATTTAAAAAATATTTTTTTCCCTCATCAATCTACACACAATACCCCATAATGATAAAGCAAAAACAGATTTTTTGAAATGTTTGTAAATGTTTAAAACCAAAAAAACAGAAATACCTTTTTTGCATAAGTATTCAGACCTGTCGTTTTATGGCAGCCCACTGCACCTCTCTGATTCAGAGGGTTAAATGCGGAAGACACATTTCAGTTAAATGCATTCAGTTGTACAACTGACTAATATCCCTCTTTCCCTTTCCCTTCCCTTTGCTATGAGACTCGAAATTGAGCTCAGGTGCATCCTGTTTCCATTGATCATGCTTGAGATGTTTCTACAACTTGATTGGAGTCCACTTGTGGTACATTTAATTGATTGGATATGATTTGGAAAGGCACACACCTATATAAGGTCCCACAGTTGACAGTGAATGTCAGAGCAAAGACCAAGCCACAAGGTTGAAGGAATTGTCTGTAGAGCTCCGAGACAGGATTATGTCGAGGCACAGATCTGAGGAAGGATGCCAAAACATTTATGCAGAATTGAAAGTCCACAAGAACACAGTGGCCTCCATCATTCTTAAATTGAAGAAGTTTGGAAGCACTCTTCCTAGAGCTGGCCGCCCATCCAAACTGAGCAATCGGGGGAGAAGGGCCTTGGTCAGGGAGGTGTTACTATGACAGAGCTCCAGAGTTCCTCTGTGGAAATGGGAGATCCTTCCGGAAGGACAACTATCTCTGCAGCACTCCACCAATCAGGCCTTTATGGTAGAGTGGCCAGACGGAAGCCACTCTTCTTGGGTATGATGCTACAAGCTTGGCAACCTGTATTTGGGGAGTTTCTCCCATTCTTCTCTGCAGATCCTCTCAAGCTCTGTCAGGTTGAATGGGGAGCGTCACTGCACACAGCCAAGACAATGCAGGAGTGGCTTCGGGACAAGTCTCTGAATGTCCTTGAGTGGCCCAGCTAGAGCCCGGACTTGAACCTGATCTAACATCTCTGGAGAGACCTGAAAATAGCTGTGCAGTGACGCTCCCCATTCAACCTGACAGAGCTTGAGAGGATCTGCAGAGAAGAATGGGAGAAACTCCCCAAATACAGGTGTGCCAAGCTTACACACCTTTGGCAGCTGTAATCGCTGCCAAGGGTGCTTCAACAAAGTGCTGAGTAAAGGGTCTGAATACTTATGTAAATGTGACATTTCAGTTATGTTTTTTTAAACATTTGCAAACATTTCTAAAAACCTGTTTTTGCTTTGTCATCATGGGTTATTGTGTGTAGATTGATGAGGGGAAAAAATGATTTAATCAATTTTAGAATAAGGCTGTAACGCAACAAAATGTGGAAAACGTCAAGGGTTCTGAATACTTTCCGAATGCACAGTATAGGGTCAGTGCCAGTACCAAATTTAGTATTTGAGATAGATAAGTACATGTAGGCAGGGATTAGGAGAAAGTGACTGGAAGCAGGATTAAAAAAACAAAAACAAAAAAAAACAGTATGATGAAATCATTTTTGATAACACTGAAAATTATAGTATGCTCAAACAAACATACTGTAGTGGCACATGAATTACAGGGTAGCAGTACATTAAATAAAGGAATACACACAAGCAGATACAGTATGATCTCAAAATATATAAAATGATGTTGACCTTCATGTTTCTAAGGCAAGGAGTCATGGTTTTAGAATCATTGCACAGGATAATACCAGTTTTTTTGTGGTATAGCAATGAGCAATTATCTACTGTATAGTTTACCTAAATTGTCAATAACAGAAACCAATGAAGGTTGAATTCTACAGAAGTTGTCAACTTGAGTTTTTGACTCTTAATTGGTCTAATTGGTCTGTCTGAGCAATAACACATTTTACACCCTGAAGATTTCAATAGTGTGAACAGTTGGCTAATTTTGTGATATGCAAAGCAGATCGTTCACCACGGTCAGATAATTTCCTTTTGGAAAGAACATTTGGCCCTGGTGTTCTCTGGTTTGGGTGAGGCAGCCTCCAACGCTGAATTGCCAGGGCTATGTTTGTAAAAAATGTCAAATTAGCACTCAACTGACTGCACTGCTCCCCTGTGACTCTCTCTCAGAAGCCCCTAATCCTGCGTTTAAAATTCACAGCCATTCGGTGTGATTCAGACAAACCCTCCAGTGTGTAATAGCTTTTGCATTTTGATCTTAACAGAAACACAGCAAGGCTGTTGTGGGACAGACAGGGAGCCTACCGCAGCAAATGAGAAAATTCCAAACCTGTGGGGAGATATGAAGCTCAGTGGAAAACCCTCCAATCAATAGATATCACCATTTTGTTTATCACACCGCTCCATGCTTTTGAAAAGATGATGTTACTTCAATGGAAGGTAGTGTGTGCTTCACTTATGTATGCACTCACTACTGTAAGTTGCTCTGGATAAGTGCGGCTGCGAAATGACAAAAATGTAAATGCATAATGTGTTGATCATGTTGTGCACTACAGTGCATATTTCATTATCAGGCCGCGGATCAGGTGGAATAAAAAGCATACCCTTGAAGATTTCACTTTAATAACACAGTGTTATGTGGGTTCACAGCGCGTTTGTTGAAAACAAAACCGTGACAACATTGTATTACGATACGTTATCTTAGTATCCTAAAGAACAGAATGTGAAAACTACAGTAAAACAGCTATGGAAGTACACCACTTCATACTATTCAAACTGAAGAGGATTTACAATAATGCCAAATAGCTAAAAAAAAAACAGGAGTGGAAGTCACATCTCCTGACATTATATAACTATATAACAATACAGTGATGGCAGAGTGATGACACTGAACTCTTCCCTTACCAACTCCTGAGCAATGCTCCAAGGAGGTCTATTACATATTGCTATTACATATTGTTTCCTTCTCTGAGTGAAACTACACAGAGTGTACAAAACGTTAGGAACACCTTATCTTTTCCATAACATAGACCGACCAGGTGAATCTAAGTGAAAGCTATAAGCCCTTATCGATTTCACTTGTTAAATCCACTTCAATCAGTGTAGATGAAGGGGAGAAGACAGGACCCTTTTTTTTAAATCTTTGCCTAAAATGACATACCCAAATCTAACTGCCTCTATCTCAGTACCTGAAGCAAGGATATAAATATTCTTGATATCATTTGAAAGGAAACACTTTGGTGTTTGTGTAAATGTGAAATGAGTGTAGGAGAATATAACACATTAGATCTGGTAAAAGATAATACAAATAAAAAATCATTCATTTTCCCAAAAAATATTATGTTGCATCCTCTTTGAAATGAGGGAGAAAGGCCAGACAGTGATGTAGGATTCTAGATCTAATTTAGATGTTGTCCACCAGATGGCAGTAGTGTGTGTGCAAAGTTTCAGACTGATCCAGTGAAGAATTACATCACTACACAATATTTTGTATCAAGTCTGCCAGGAATTTTCCTAAATGTGCCTAACTATAGAGAACATACAGAAATGCTATGGTAATACAAAATGTAAGTTTGCACACTCCCAAGAATGTTATACATGATGGATCATTAGCTTCCCTACAGAAAAGACACTATCCTTCACACATCTAGATGGTTGGGTGGGGTGGCTGTGGAGCCAGAGGTCAAACTGTAGAACCCAGTTCCTAAATTTGAATATAAAAATTTATTTTTCAAACAAAACAACACTACATTTTATCTCTGGGACCCTCAGGATGTCAAATCAGAGCAAGATTACTACTCCAGTGCGTGCGTTCATTATTGTCAGGCTCTGGCCATAGAGAGCCTGACAATAAATGGAAATAAATGTCGAACTACCATCCCTGCGCTGCGTCTTGGTCCATGTATGCACCCAAACGTGACAATTATTTACCTTCAGAGGTAAATGTACAGTATCAAACCAGTTGCCGTAATAAAATGTTTTGTTGCTGTGCACTATCCTCAAACAAACAAGAATTTAAGCTTTCTGCCCATATAAGACATGTCTATGTTCCGGAAAGTTGGCTGTTGTTTACAACACCATTCTAGTCACATATTGCATATTGAGCAGCAACCGTCCCGTATAAGGGACACCGATCCCATAGTTAAAGATGGATTTTTTTAAGCCTTGAGACAATTGAGACATGGATTGTGTATGTATGCCATTCAGAGGGTGAATGGGCAAGACAAAAGATGTAAGTACCTTTGAACGGGGTATGGTAGTAGCTGCCAGGCACACCGGTTTGAGTGTGTCAAGAACTGCAATGCTGCTGGGTTTTTCACACTCAACAGTTTCCCAAGTGTATAAAGGGTTTTGAGCTGGCCATGTAAAGTGACCAGGACTTCAGACAGACTCTCTAGACATAATACACTATATATACAAAAGTATGTGGACACATGTGGATTCAGCTATTTTAGCCACAACCATTGCTGACAGGTCTATAAAATCGATTACACAGCCATGCAATCGCCATAGACAAACATTGTCAGTAGAATGGCCTTATTGAAGAGCTCAGTAACTTTCAAAGTGGCACCGTCATACTGTAGGATGCCACCTTTCCAACAAGTCAGTTTGTCAAATGTCTGCCCTGCTAGAGCTGCCCCAAACTGTAAGTGCTGTAACTGTGAAGTGGAAAAGTCTGGGAGCAACAACGGCTAAGCCGTGAAGTGGTAGGCCAAACAAGCTCACAGAACGGGACCGCCGAGTGCTGAAGTGTGTAGTGCGTAAAAATGGTCTGTCCTCACTACCGAGGTCCAAACTAGCTCTAGAAGCAACGGCCGAGCAGCTGCACACAAGCCTAAAATGACCATGCGCAATGTCAAGCGTCGGCTGGAGTGGCATAAAGATTGGTGTGATGAATCATGCTTCACCATCTGGCAGTCCGACAGACATATATGGTTTTGGAGTACGCCAGGAGAACGCTACCTGCCCGAATGCATAGTGCCAACTGTAAAGTTTTGTAGAGGAGGAATAATGGTCTGGGGCTGTTTTTCATGGCTCAGACTAGGCCCCTTAGTTCCAGTGAAGGGACATCTTAATGTTACAGCATACAATGACATTCTAAACGGTTCTGTGCTTCCAACTTTGTGGCAACAGTTTGGGGAAGGCCCTTTCCTGTTTCAGCATGACAATGCCCCCGTGCAAAATGTGAGGTCCATACAGAAATGGTTTATCAAGATCGGTGTGGAAGAACTTGACTGGCTTGCACAGAGCCCTGACCTCAACCCCATGCCACCGTTGGGATCAATTGGAACGCCGACTGCGAGCCAGGCTTAATCGGCCAACATCAGTGCCTGACCTCACTAATGCTCTTGTGGGTGAATCGAAGCAAGTCCCCGCAGCAATGTTCCAACATCTAGCAGAAAGCCTTCCCAGATGAGTGGAGGCTGTTATAGCAGCAAAGGGGGGACCAACTCCATATTAATGCCCATGATTTTGGAATGAGATGTTCGACAAGCAGGTGTCCACATACTTTTGGTAATGCAGTGTACATTGCTATGGGAAAGTAGTCAACCTGTTGTAAGATGTTGCTGAGGGGTGCCAGCAGCCATACCACCCTGCATCACATTGCTTGCTTCCCCCTGAAACTAAGCAGGACTGGGCCTGGTCAATACTTGTATGGGAGACTAGAATACGCTGGAAGAGATGGAGACCCGTACCCAGTATGCAGGTCTCAATCTCTTCCAGTATTCTCATTGTGATCCTTACGTACCCGAAACAACGCTATTTGGTATAAACAAGGATAGAATATGCTAAATGTGGTGTTGGAGGGACATAATACAGCACTCTTCCCTCTGGTAAGGGAGTTATTGATGAAACTACAAAGCATAAGCTGCCCTCCTTCAGATGTTAAAGGGATGTCGCGAATCTCTGTGGTCATTAAAATAGCCATGGTACTTGTCACAAAAGTAGGAGGTTAACCCCAGTGTCTGGGCTTCCAGAGGGACATCAGACATCAGAACATATTCTGTTTGTCTGAGACTTGTGTTGTTACTTTCATTAATGTGAAAACTGTTATTTATCTAATCAATTATGTTTAATTGTTACTCGATTAAATTAATAATGTAACAATTAACTCACTAGGAACTTTGGGCACCACAGGAAACCATCTCCCAAATTAAACTCTTAGAATATATATATCGATAACAGTCACTTATTAATCATTACCTCATATCAGTCTCATTCGGAACATCACATACTCCTTGATATCTGCAAGAACCCTAACCTTATTGATGAATCAGTAATACACAAATTGGCTTAATTATTTATTTACTAGCTAATTAAATAATAACACAGAATACATGAACACACACGGTATAGGTTATTGATTACTAACGTAATACAATGAAGACAGGTCCTATTGGACTAACAACAGCATGGCTGCTTGGTTATAAAAAGGGGAGGGGTCAGAAAGAGAGGGAACGGGAGAGAGAGAGAGAGATTCAAACTATCGTTGTTACATTTAGAAACTACACTCACGGAAATGAGAATACTTAGCACCCTAACCACCGCTCATTGGGATAAGAAATGCAACATATATATTTACGCGTATGTCACGATCGTGGTGAGTGGCAGACCAAGACGCAGCGCTGAAGTAGTGCGTCATGATAATTTATTAAATCAATAGGCACAAAATAACAAACGCGATAAACACTAATGTAACAATCGGTAGGCTTAACAGCACTAAACCAAACAATGATCCACGAAAGACAGGTGGAAACACATTAACTAAATATGGCCCCCAATTAGAGACAATGCAAAGCAGATGATATGATATCTCACTAAAGGCATCAGTCATACAAAAGTTATCCTTCAATTCTAACTGGTTCTCTAGCAGATTAGTAAGAATGTCCCACCCCATGTCCACCTCTGATTATAGCTATTTTTAAAACTAGTCATAGAAAGTTGGTTGCAATTTCAGTTTAATCCATCAGAAAAGACAGAACAAATAATAAAACAAATATTGTGGTTAAACTCAAATATATTAATTGTTTAATATCTTTTGTATAATCTTTGTAAATTATATCATAAGTAGGACTAGTGGATTTATGTCACACATGCAGCTTCAAATATATATGGAAATGTCTGCTCTACCCAAAATTACAAACAAGGAATTGCAGCATTACTGCAAAAATGGAAGAGGCAAGTGGAAGGGGGAAAAAGTAAGGAACTTGTCTGTCGGCCCTGAATTAAAGACCAACATTGGTGAAAGAAAACTGTGATAAATAAAAAAGTATACAAGTTTAATTTAAGACCAAAACAGCTGTGCCATATAGAGTAGATTGAAAAAATTGTTGGGAAGATATTTTCGATGTACCGATTCGAACTGATTCGCAAAATGACGCCGGATTCAAAACTTGTCCATTTAAATTATTATACAAAATTCTTGCAACCAATAGAATGTTATATATATGGGGGAAAGAACCATCCCAGCTCTGCAGATTTTGCTGCGAATAGACAGAATCATTAGATCATTTGTTTCGGTATTGTCCATATGTAGCTTGTTTTTGGTCGCGGGTGTAGGAATGGCTGAAGAATTGCAACATTTACATGGAGCTAATTCTACAGATAGCACTACTCAGTGATTTGAAAAGTCATAGTCAATCGATCAATAATATAATAATATTTTTAGCAAAAAATTGTATCTTTAATTTACAATCTGTAGAAACTATGAAAATAGAAAGTTTCAGAACTTTTGGGAAACATGACAGCACAGTTGAAAAATATATGGCAAATAGAAATCAAACTGCATGGTCTTCAGAAATAGATGGGAGGGGTTGAGGGTAGCGGAAGGATAGGAGTAAAAACAAACAAAAGATAACTATTATAAAAAAAGACTGTAACCGGAAAATGTATATAGTATATAAATAAGCTGAAAGGAGAAGCCTAAGTGTTGTTAGTGGGGTGGTAGGGTTAGTGGAAAATAATGAAGGAAAATATATTTTAAAAAGATGAGTATATACAGTGCCTTTAGAATGTACTCTGACCCCTTGGCTTTTTCCACATTTTGTTACGTTACAGCCTTATTCTAAAATGTATTAAATAATTAAATTTAAACACAATACCACATAATGACGAAGCAAAAACAGGTTTTTAGAAATATTTGCAAATGTATTAAAAATATAAAACAGAAATAATTTATTTAAATAAGTATTCAGCCCCTTTGTTTCCATTGATCAGCCGTGAGCTGTTTCTACAACTTGATTGAAATCCACCTGTGGTAAATTAAGATGTTGGACATGATTTGGAAAGGCACACACCTGTCTATATAAGGCCCCACAGTTGACAATGCATGTCAGAGCAAAAATCAAGCCATGAGATCGAAAGAATTGTCCGTAGAGGTCCGAGACAGGATTGTGTCAAGGCACTGATCTTGGGAAGGGTACCAAAACATTTCTGCAGCATTGAAGGTCCCCAAGAACACAGTGGCCTTCTGAAATGGAAGAAGTTTGGAACCACCAAGACTCTTCCTGGAGCTGGCTACCCGGTCAGGGAGGTGAGCAAGAACCCGCAGGTCACTCTGACAGAGCTCTAGAGTTCCTCTGTGGAGATGGGAGAAACTTCCAGAAGGAAAACAATCTCTGCAGCACTCCACCAGTCAGGCCTTTATGGTAAAGCCACTCCTCAGTAAAAGGCACATGACAGCCTGTCTGGAGTTTGCCAAAAGGCACCTAAAGGACTCTCAGACCATGAGAAACAAGCTTCTCTGGACTGATGAAACCAAGATTGAACTATTTGGCCTGAATGCCAAGCCTCGAGTCTGGAGGAAACCTGGCACCATCCCTACGATGAAGCATGGTGGTGGCAGCATCATGCTTTGGGGATGTTTTTCAGCGGCAGAAAAAGATGAACGGAGCAAAGTACAGAGATCCTTGATGACAACCTGCTCCAGAGCGCTCAGGACCTCAGACTGGGGCGAAGGTTCACCTTCCAACAGGACAACGACCCTAAGCAATCAATCAATCAATCAAATGTATTTATAAAGCCCTTTTTACATCAGCCAATGTCACAAAGTGCTATACAGAAACCCAGCCTAAAACCCCAAACAGCAAGCAATGCAGATGTAGAAGCACGAAGCAAGGTGGTTAGGAAAAACTCCCTAGAAATGCAAAAACCTAGGAAGAAACCTAGAGAGGAACTCTGGCTGTGCCGGGTGGTGATTATAACAACCAGTTAACCAGTACAGTTAACCATCCAACATCCACCAATGTATAGTGCACATATTCAGCCAACCACCCATACTATGCTATGTCTTTTTTTATAGCTTTTATTTTTTTGCACTCCAGATATCTTGTATTTCTATACTTTTTCATACTGCCGCTCTATGTATTATGTACCGTGTATCTGTCTTTTGTGTACTTTCGTTGTGGCATTTTGCACCTGCCCTGTGTTTTGTTGTAGCTGCTTGACAATGAAATTTCCCCCCCGGGGGATCAATAAAGTACCTATCTATCTATCTATCTATCTATCTATCTATCTATCTATCTATCTATCTATCTATCTATCTATCTATCTATCTATCTATCTATCTATCTATCTATCTATCTATCTATCTATCTATCTATCTATCTATCTATCTATCTATCTATCTATCTATCTATCTATCTATCTATCTATCTATCTATCTATCTATCTATCTATCTATCTATCTATCTATCTATCTATCTATCTAAACAAATCAAAATATATTTTTAATTTCTTCTCTTTGATTCCTTCCTTCTCTTTTCCTCTTGAGACAATCCATTGTGTTGTGACAAGGTAGAGTTTGGATCACAGAAGATAGCCCTATTTGGTAAAAGACCAAGTCCATATTATGGCAAGAATAGCTCAAATAAGCAAAGAGAAATGACAGTCCATCATTACTTTAAGACATGAAGGTAAGTCAATACGGAAATTTCCAAGAACTTTGAAAGTTTCTTCAAGTGCAGTCGCAAAAATCATCAATCAATATGATGAAGCTGGCTCTCACGACGACCGCCACAGGAAAGGAAGATCCAGAGTTACCTCTGCTGCAGAGAATAGGTTCATTAGAGTTACCAGCCTCAGAAATTGCAGCCCAAAAAATGCTTCACAGAGTTCAAGTAACAGCTTGCTGCAAAGTAACCACTACTAAAGGACACCAATAAGAGGAAGAGACTTGCTTGGGCCAAGAAACAAACGCAATGGACATTAGACCGGTGGAAATCTGTCCTTTGGTCTGAGTAGGTGAACGGAGGATCTCCGTGAACAGATGATCTCCGCAAGTGTGGTTCCCACCATGAAGCATGGAGGAGAAGGTATGGGGGTGCTTTGCTGGTGACACTGTTTGTGATTTATTTAGAATTCAAGGCACACTTAACCAGTATGGCTACCACAGCATTCCCATCTGGTTTGCGCTTAGTGGGACTATCATTTGTTTTTCAACAGGACAATGACCCAACACACCTCCAGGCTGTGTAAGGACTATTTGACCAAGAAGGAGAGTGATGGAGTGCTGCATCAGATGGCCTGGCCACCACAATCACCCGACCTCAACCCAATTGAGAGAGTTTGGGATGAGTTGGACCGCGAGTGAAAGAAAAGCAGCCAACAAGTGCTCAACATATATGAAGCTGGTTTACAAAGCTGTCATCAAGGCAAAGGGTGGCTACTTTGAAGAATTTAATATCTAAAATATATTTTGTTTAACACTTTTTTGGTTACTACATGATTCCATATGTGTTATTTCATTGTTTTGATGTCTTCACTATTATTCTACAATGTAGAAATTAGTATAAATTAATAAAAACCCTTGAATGAGTAGGTGTGTCCAAACTTTTGACTGGTACTGTATATATATACAGTATATATATTTACAAAAATATATATGGGGGATTGGAACTGATGCCGACAATTACATTGATTGAAGCTACAATCTATCTGCAATATTAAAGCTGAAATCCCCATTTTTACCACTGCTCTAGCTTCTCATCACTACTTCAGTCAGCATTCACAATCATCACAACGTGTAGAAACTCCACAGGCAGTTCTCTGAGGGTAGCTATTGCAGGAACCATGGGGGTGGGTTGTGGGCGGGGGCGGGGCTATTACCACTATTTCTCCCCATTCACATTTTGTTAATACCATTCTATACATGTATGTAGTGAGAAATCAAAGACAGCCAGACAAACATACTATATTCCGTCCCTCAGCATGCCTATGTACAACAATTTTCCATTTTTACCAGTGCTAGGAAATCTTAGGGGACCTACAGATGCTACTGAGAAAGGTCCTTTTTCCCAGAGACTTCCCATGAAGCCTGTTTACCCATCCTAACTGGACATTGTAAAATCTTCAAACAAAGCCAAATGTTCTAGCATTGAAAGTGCTGTGGCCAGTCTCCGGGACAGCTTATAGAGGATCATGGATGATGAAGCTCTATTCTGTGTCTGTGGGGACTGTGGGGAAGTTAGTTTAGGGATCCAAACCGTTTCAGTTTAACCCAAGTGGCCGAGAAAAAATGTACCTGCATCTCAAACAAGCATATAATCATTTAGCCTCATCCACATATAATAACAGTGCATCTTACTGTAAGTCAAATAGGATGTAATACTTAATTAATAATAATACTGTCAAACATAAAATAATAGCGTGAACGAAGGTAGTGAATTAATTTTGAAAGTGTTTTACAATGTTATCACATGCCATACATAATTAAAACTGCACAAATACAGCATAATTGTACTCTCGCTTGGGGGTTAAAAGATTCACATTCACAACAGGCGGCCATGCCACTCTGTTCTTCAAGAACTATGCTATTGACAGTCACCCAACCAATTATGCATTCATCAAGTAGCTCTTTAGCTGTTTAGTGTACGATGGTTTGCCGGAGGGTAACAAGTTATTGTTGTAATTAAGACTGTTTGACTTCATTTGCTCTGACAGTGTTGCGCATGGCCAGAGTGGCACAGACAATCAGGTCTCCCTTGTAGGGGATTCTGCTCTTAAGTGGATTCGGGGATGACTGCCTAAGGGTTTTAAACTGTACAGAATCTCAAATCCATAACATATTCATTATCAATAGGAGTAAATTCCTGAGGTGATGGAAGCGTCCTATGAATTTTCCGGTCTTGGTAAACAGCTTATGGCTTGAAGCAAAGTCAATTTTAATAGCTGTCATTCATCTTATTTGTTTAAAGGTGCCCTAGTCTATTTACATAAATGTAGAATATTGATTCCATATTTCTCGTTAGTTGAGGACTATCTGTGGAGAAGAAAATTGTACAGGCTATGATAGCTAGTCCACTCGCATGATTTCAATTATGCACATTCAATCATCCTAAAACCTTTACGGCAGGACAAATCCAAATCCCCACATGCCTGTATTAAGAAGGCAAAACAGGCTGTCTCTTCCTGCCAGGGTAAGAGTGGAGAATTTCCTAACAATAGCTGCCACTCTGGGTGTCATTTCAGTCATATTGAAATCTGTTCGGTGGATCTTCAGTTACAGTAAAGGAAATCATTAGAGGGATTTGAAAGGACATAGAGCGCCATCACTGTCATCATATTTCACTGATCCTTTTCACAAGTTTTGGGGGGCCTGAAAACCTCTTGATCTGTTCCAGAAAAATATTGACAGGTCTCTTCCTCGGATGATGAAGCACCCACCTAGTGAGCATGGCCAGATGAAAAAAAACAGAGGACACATTCAGCATGCAGAGGAAAACGCCAACAGGACAGTGGATGGCTAAGGTAATGGCCAGTGACTGCTACCATAGCTCATGGTAATGATGGGTTCACTGAGGAATACTGTGTACCTCTGTAACCCCATGTATGTTCTCCCTTAACTCTGCTTGGGTCCCTGGAATAACATACTCAAGGTGGCATAGGGTTCCTATTTGCCCCTCTGTAAATTAGCTGCCTAGCAATATTAGCATGGAATACTGACAGATTCGGTTCCTGACCTTTAAGAATGCTGGAATTCATGAAAATGTATGGGAATACATATTTTTTTTCTTCTTTGGTTATATTTCATGTAAGATCTCCCAATGGCCTGAGACAGACTCACGTATTCTCCCTGCTGTAGAAGTCTGTTCTACTAATTAAACTGCAAGGAAACCCACATAAAGGGTTTTCCATTCTCCTTGCTATCTGCTCAATTCACTTTCAATTTAAAGAACAAACCAGTGATATGTGAGGAATGGGACTCATCGTTAACTGACTGGTTGGAACTGCCTCAAACCCTGGTGCTCTCCCCATGAGGTTTAAGGCAGCTACCTTTATGTTTTTAAAGAGTATGCTTCCCACACATTATGCCTTTTATAGATTTAGACTCTTAACCCCAGTTGTCCGACAGTGAGAAGGACCTATTCAAAAGGTGAGCCATTATCCGCCAAAGACAGATACAATGACACATTGAATTCAGTTGGCATTTATTTTAAAACCTCAATTAACGGGTCACATTTACGACTGCCAAAGACGGAGCGTGAGTAGCAAAACAAAAGCTGGTCCTTTTCACAGCGGCCCCGCCCTTTAGTGTGCTGCCCTAACTACCACATACACAGTGAAACACAGTCTAAGCACTCACCAATTGACCTTGGAATACAGCAAATTGGCCTTCTTATTGCAAAGTGCACATCACCGAAATAAGAGCAAATTCATTATCAATGTGAAGGCTGCTACTGGGTGGGATGTGCGATTATCCTTGCACTAGGAGTGTAAGCCCTTACCCCTACATTACGCTCAGAACATTGAATTATAATAAATATTGAACATTCACGTATCAAAATCTTAGAAGATGAAGATCATGAAAGGACATGTACGCTGCTTGCAACATGACTTTGTAAATGTTTATCTTTGCTTATGTTTTATCATATTTCAATTATACACTTGTATGACGTTTATACCTGTTGCTCCTGTCTCTTTCACTATACTCCGCCCATATTTTGTGCTCAACTCTTAACCCTGCCTACAATAAATTATGGAAAATGCCTAGAACGGCAATTATTGCTGCAATTTAGCACACACAAACCCTTAAAGGCCCATGCAGTCAAAATTCAGTTTTTCCAGTTTTGACCAATAACAAAGAGCGTTCTAAACCTCCAATAACAGCTTGTTTTCAGGTTACATTTGGTTGAGGTTGGTTGAAGTCTCTTCTTATTATTGGTGTCCTTTAGTAGTAGTTTCTTTGCAGCAATTCTACCATGAAGGCCTGATTCACATAGTCTCCTCTGAACAGTTGATGTTGAGATGTGTCTGTTACTTGAACTCTGTGAAGCATTTATTTGGGCTGCAATCTGAGGCTGGCAACTCTAATGAACTTATCCTCTGCAGCAGAGGTATTTCTGGGTCTTCCATTCCTGTGGCGGTCCTCATTAAGCTGGTTGAGAGAATGCCATGAGTGTGCAAAGCTGTCATCAAGGCAAAGGGTGGCTACTTTGAAGAATCTCAAATATAAAATAGATTTTGTTTAACACTTTTTTGGTTACTACATGATTTCATATGTGTTATTTCATAGTTTTGATGTCTTCACTTGTATTCTACAATGTAAAAAATAGTGCAAATAAAGAAAAACCCTTGAATGAGTAATATTCCAAACTTTTGGCCCCCAGTGCATATACAATGCATTCGGAAAGTATTAAGACCCTTTGACTTTTTCAACATTTTGTTACGTTACAGCCTTATTCTAAAATTGATTAAATTGTTTTTTTTCACACATCAATCGACACACAATACCCCATAATTACAAGGCATTTACGTAAGTATTCAGACCCTTTACTCAGTACTTTGTTGAAGCATCTTTGGCAGCGATTACAGCCTAGAGTCTTCTTGGGTATGACGCTACAAGCTTGGCACACCTGTATTTGGGGAGTTTCTCCCATTCTTCTCTGCAGATCCTCTCAAGCTTTGTCCTGTTGGATAGGGAGCATCGCTGTACAGCTATTTTCAGGTCTCTCCAGCTCTGGCTGGGCTCTGGCTGGGCCACTCAAGGACATTCAGAGACTTGTCCGGAAGCCACTCCTGCGTTGTCTTGGCTGTGTGCTTAGGGTCATTGTCCTGTTGGAAGGTGAACCTTCGCCCCAGTCTGAGGTGCTGAGCGCTCTGGAGCAGGATCAAGGATCTCTCTGCACTTTGCTCTGTACATTTTTCCCTCGATCCTGGCTAGTCTCCCAGTCCCTGCGGCTGAAAAATATCCCCACAGCATGATGCTGCCACCACCATGCTTCACCGTAGGGATGGTGCCAGGTTTCCTCCAGACGTAATACTTGGCATTCAGGCCATTTCATCAGACTAGAGAATCTTGTTTCTCATGGTCTGAGAGTCCTTTAAGTGCCTTTTGGCAAACTCCAAACAGGCTGTCATGTGCCTTTTACTGAGGAGTGGATTCTGTCTGGCCACTCTACCATAAAAGCCTGATTGGTGGAGTGCTGCAGAGATGGTTGTCCTTCAGGAAGGTTCGCCCATCTCCACAGAGGAACTCTGGAGCTCTGTCAGTGTGACTATCGGGATCTTGGTCACCTCCCTGACCAAGGCCCTTTTCCCCCGATTGCTCAGTTTGGCTGGGCAGCCAGTTCTAGGAAGAATCTTTGAGGTTCCAAACTTCTGCCATTTGAATAATGATGGAGGCCACTGTGTTCTTGGGGACCTTCAATGCTGCAGAAATTGTTTGGTACCCTTCCCCAGATCTGTGCCTTGACACAATCCTGTCTCGGAGCTCTACGGACAATTCCTACGACCTTATGGCTTGGTTTTTGCTCTGACGTGCACTGTCAACTGTGGAAACTTATATAGACAGGTGAGTGCCTTTCCAAATCATGTCCAATCAATTGAATTTACCACAGGTGAACTCCAATCAAGTGGTAGCAACATCTCAAGGATGATCAATGGAAACAGGATGCAGCTGAGCTCAATTTCGAGTCTCATAGCAAAGGGTTTGAATAGTTATGTAAATATGGTTTTTTATTTGTAATAAATCTGCAAAAAATAATACAACCCTATTTTCACTTTGTCATTATGGGGTATTGTGTGTAGATTGAATTTGGATGAATGAATGCACTGTATACCAAGGTACTTAATTGTTACCCAGAAATGATTTGATATTGAATTAAAAACGTGTTGCATTGGGCCTTTAATAAATCTGCCCCAAAGTCCCTTAATGACTTGCCACTTTAGTCAACAGCAACACAGGCGGGCTCTTAGGATTTATCTTCACAGCCCGTAGACATCCCCCTATCTGGTGAGAAACCTTTAAAAGCTAGTGCTTTTCCTACAATATCCCAACTTTTTCCGGTTTTTGTCCACAACAATTTTTTAAGTGGCTTGCAGCGTTTTTGAGGGTCTGTGGGGAATCAGCCCTTGTGTTTGTTTCCAAAGAACAATGTTATACACAGATTTTTTCCAGTTAACAAAAGCCTGGTTGACTGCACAATGGATCGTGATTAGATTAAAGCTGCACTGTAAGAGCTCTGGCCTCCATTAAAGCCCGTTTTATCTCCCTGGACAGTGCCAAAATGGGACAGTTGCATTCTTTGGTTAAGTATCCTCAGTGAAGGACACAGGGGAGGTCTGTATTTGTCCAAACAAGCCTATCATAAAATGTTAACTCTGTTCAAAAAGGTCTGCTTCAGCGTCCTAACATTTCACTTAAACCTTCTATCGTAGAGCATAGGCTTAGAAACTGACGTCCTCTAACTGCGGTTGAATAGCATATGATGTGTCAAAGCTTTTGGCTACATTAGATCTTATGATCTGATTTGACATCAGCTGCAGTGATGTCTTAAGATATTCATCATACCACGCTTATGACAATGTCAAGTAGGCTTTTGAATGGCTAAGGTTTAAGTGAAACATTACCTCCGGCACTGTGCAAGTAGCCGGCTCCAGGTCATTGAACTGTGGGTTTATAACCTAATAATATGATAATATGGACCTATTTAGGTGAAAACCAATAGTGCTCCCATAACAGGTCTTGCTGCTGTGATTTCATTATTGCTCCATTATTTCACAGAGAATGGAAAGCATATATTTTTCATCAGGGGTTTCAGGGTATCATTATATCCTGTAGCAGGTGCAACATACATAGAATCCATGATACTTTCCTTTCCTTATGCTCTGCCTGTTGTACAGAGACCTGCATGACCACTATCTGATAACATGTTTTGTTCACTGTTTTTTTTAAATCAATGTCATATAGGTACAATTCATAACAGCAGAGTCATCTTTGCACATTACAGCAGTTCTCATTTTGTAAGTATCTCTCTAGCTGTGTATGTTGCACCAGACACAAACATGAACTCATTGATTTCAGTCTCACCTTCGGTCAGGCCCATGTGGATGCTCCAGTAGCTCTGCAGACACTGTAGCTCTTTCTTCATGCCCCTTTTACAGCGACAATCATAGAGCGGGCTGACCAGCAGCACCTCCAGGGCAGCCTGGCACTCCCTGTTGGCCAGCATGGTGTCCCTCTCTCTACCCACCAGGCACTGGCGCATCACCCTGTAGCGGGAGCTGCACTGGGGGTTCTGGTTGCACATGTCACTGGCCCTCACGCAATCCACCCATCCATGGGCGCCAGTCCCAGCCAGGGCCGGATAGGAACCGCCCCAGGAGCACACAACCCCGTCTGAGGGAGAGAAAGGAGGCTTTCTCATTGGTCTAACTGAATAGAGTTACACATGCATGGACATATTTGATGAATTTACTGTAGATATCACTAGTGCTGTATGAACATTTCATATGGTGTAAGGTAGTCTCTCCTTGAGTACCCCAAGCTGCTCCATGGATTTGAGATATTGCAGAATTAGCACACCTGATTCAACAGATGAAGTGCTAGGTGATAAGTTGTCAAATTGAGTGCGAACACTGGAATACAGAAAATAAGTGTAATGGTTGTGGGGTACTGGAGAGGTTTAGAAAACACTGGTGTAAGGGCTGTTTCTGATCACAGAACATTTTGTTTATGAATATGAAACACGCAGAAAAAACCTACACATCTAAGGACATGCAGTTAATTAACTGTGTAATCACCCATCGGGCAAAACTGGTTGCAATGACCCCATTCTAATGGTTTTTGTGACACCACAGTCGGGTTGAAATAAAAACTTTTATATGGATTTCTGACCACTTGTGACATTTATTTAATGTCTCAATGTTGTTATGAAAGAGACATCTTTACCTGGTTATAATCAAGTTATTTGATGTAGCCCCAACCAATTTACAACCAGAAAATTATGTCATTACGACATCCCATGCCTTCTTTCAAGAGCAGATCTGAAAGGCCTATTATATATTTTTATTTTTTATTTATTTATTTAACCTTTATTTAATTAGGCAAGTCAGTTAAGAACAAATTCTTATTTACAATGACGGCCTACACCGGCCAAACTCAGACGACGCTGGGCCAATTGTGCACCGCCCTATGGGACTCCCAATCACGGCCAGTTGTGATACAGTCTGGATTCCAACCAGGTTGTCTGTAGTGACGCCTCTAGCACTGAGATGCAGTGTCTTAGAACACTGCGCCATTTGGGAGCCCAGACTACTGTGCAATGGAAACTCAAATGCCTTACGATTTTGCAATCTCAGCAGACAGAATTTGTCATGGGATGTCATAATGACGTAATTTTCTGGTCGATACGTCAGATTATCAGAGGAAATATATCATATTGTGGTTGTTATCTGGTCTGATTAGAACCAGTTAAAGGTGTTTTGTCTGGTCGCTAAAGAGAAGTATATATATATATATTTTTTTTTTTACATTTTACAATCAGTATACAACCTGACCATGATGTCATTGCAACCAGTTTTGAAACAGATGCAATATTTTCTTTGACAACTACACCCAGTAACCACAGGAGGTTGGTGGCACCTTATTTGGGGAGGAAGGGCTTGTGGTAATGGCTGGAGTGGGAATAGATGGAATGATATCCAATACATCAAACACATGGTTTCCATGTGTTTGGTGCCATTCCATTCGCTCTGTTCAAGACATTTTTATGAGCAGTCTTCCCCTCAGCAGCCTCCACTGACAGGAACAGATCCAAATATATTAGACTTGTTTGACAAGTCAATATAGGTGATGTTCATAGCACACACACATTTGACACATCACCTAGTTATGAGATATTCTTCAGTCTATTATCTGTTATGCTTCATAGTCATTGATCTCAATGCTCTTACCTTGGGAATATTAAAGGTTTTCCATATTGTTTTTTATTTATTTTAACTAGGCAAGTCAGTTAAGAACAAATTCTTATTTACAATGACGCCTACACCGGCCAAACTCAGACGACCCTGGGCCAATTGTGCCCCACCCTATGGGACTCCCAATAACAGGCGGGTTGTGATAGAGCCTGGATTTGAACCAGGTTGTCTGTAGTGACGCCTCTAGCACTGAGATGCAGTGTCTTAGACCACTGCGCCACTTGGGAGACCGAAATTGTTATTGTATATGACAGTCAAAACAATAACTACGATATTGAACGCAAAATAAAGGCTTATCTCTTGAATGGAGTAGACAAGGAAAGATACAAACACCGACTCCTACATAGATGAGAAGAGTGATATGAGAGATACCTTCAGGTTGTTCTAAACCTGCAAATTTTCAGTAGGTAAAATGTTGCACCTAATAAACTCTAACATGCACTCTATATGTAATTAAGGAAATAATGTCAATGTAATTGATTTAATGACGCGATACTAAAACTTAAGATTGATTTCATAATTAGTAGGCTATAGTCGAAACAGCATCAAATGAAAGAGCCAACGGAATGTATTATGTTCACAACAATTACTAAAAAACTATCCCCTTGCATGTCATGTTATGGAATGAATGGTTTTATCTCATTTCAAATTTAAGAAATGTAAATGTCTCACCTAATAGAAAAAGAACGAGGTAGAAATAAATCCACATCATGACGAATTAATAGCCTAATTAGAGTCAAGAATCTGTGAAAGCAGGGATCCGATTTAATTTTCTTCCTCTTGTAAACGTGTTGTAAATCCCTTTCCAAATCGTTAATTCCGGCGTAACTAACTGAGAATTTTAATATCCTCTGAAAAAACTCCAGTTATTACGGAACTCGGCTTTACAATTTCACCGTCTCAATAATCCACCAATTTCAAAACACAAAAAATAAAATGTCAAAATCCTCTTGGTAAAGGAATTCAATCCATGTAAGAAATTATTTCAGGTATAAACTGTACATATCGAATGAACTGTGGAATCTCTCAGCATCAAGAGCTCTGACGATCCAGTTCGGAGCTTCCTGACTTGAAACGATGTGCAAACGATATTGATGTCAAATTATTTTTCACAATGACATTTCTCTGGAGGTTTATGGAAACTACAGCTACTAGTCTACGCAGGAGGATCACTGCTGAGTGCAGACTTGACCAGACTTGACTCTCCAAAAGCCGCGCGCCTCTGACTTTCGTGAGTCTCTGCGCTTGTTTTTTAGTGTTCTGGAATCACAGGAGTTTATTTAATGAGCTTCGGAAAAACCATAAGAGGGCGATGCTGACTCACTCGTTTACTGAAAAACTATTAACACTGCAAGTATATGGTTTCTCTCAAATTATGATTAAAGGAGTCCATCTTCGGGTTGACACAGCTCGATTAGCTCTACTCTGTTATAGCCTACGCGTGAAAATTATGTTCAGTGGATTGTGACATTTGGGAATCGGCTTTCTTTTATGTCGTGCTTCCACAATCCGCTAGCTCATTCACTAAAAAACGAATGTCTTCTTTTAAAGTCAAGGCAGGACATGTGCCTGTTCCTGCACATCACTAAATGCGTAATAAATGTTATTTATTTGTCAGGTACTTTCATGAGATCACATTTACCCTACTTGTTCTATGTCAATGCCAGCTCATAGCGTGTATGGCTACATACGAAACTAATGTAGGCCTATCAGTCAAACAGTTATGAGATGCAGACTTATATAGCAGAGATGATAACAACAGGGTCATTCATTTCAGCTATATCCTATAATTTAATTTCATGTCACATTATAATCTTAGTCTCAAACATAGACGGTTAAGGGACATAATGTATTGTATTCTATCAATGCCAAGGATTCCATGAAGTAATCGTAGAGGCTACATTTTTCTAAATGTTCGAATTCTCAAGTCTTTCACAGATATGACTTGGTTGTGCTTCGTTGCTTAAATAGGCCCTGGCCATCATAAATCTTTTACAGATCTTGAAAACAAAGTCTCTATTTAGAGACAGGCACATTGACAAACTGCATAGCCAGTGCCTAATAATGATGGTAAACTGTCAGGCTGGCTTCTATCCCAGGAAAAATAGGCATGTGTGTAATCTGAGAATCAGGCTCATTTTGACCTGTTGGCAAGGCTGATCTCCCCCAGAGCTTTATTCCACTTCCATATGAATAATCGGACGATTCCAGTGGTGTGACGTGGATTAGCCCCATAATGCAAAAATTGTGAATTATCTTTACCCCCATAAATGATACATTTCTAATGCTGCACACGCAAATCCTTTTCATGCAGTGCTCTGTCAGGCTATCAGACTCCTTAGTGGGAGTTTGTTCTTGTTGACATGGTACACCATGGCTATCTCCATGGGTATATAATTGCTCCCATGTAGCTTTGCAAAACATCTGCAGTGATTAGCATGTCAAATTAGGGAGAACAGAGTCATACTGGATGTTGCCTAGCTTACCAGATTTATAGGCTAGCTTCACCATAACACGACCAGGAACATCACTACACAAGCCATAAATCAGCCCATAAATTGAGTCAAACTCAATTGCTGAAGGGCCAATGGTCTGTGGTTTTTCACCCCTCCCTTGTACATTTTTGATCAATTAAGGTCAATAATTTGTTAGGAACTCCCCTTACCTGGTTGTCTAAGTCGAATGCTGTGATCATAACCAAGTGAGAAGGTGGTAATTTCCAGTTGTGGAGTAGTAAACTGAGTTGGATGCATTCATATGCTTTGAGCTCGTTGAGAAACGCTGATTGACTAATGGAAAACAAGCTGCATCAACAATAAACTAAATGTACAGCTATCATGCTCGCAAACAAATTATAGTGTTCAAAAACCATATTAATAGATTGCTTTTAATAAAAAATGTTTTGTTGTTGCATTTAACTGCTGAAAATGCTGTTATCGAGGTCATTTCCTCAGTAGGTGATGTCAGAGGTCAGCATGTGGGAGAAGTTGGAGCTCAGGGATGATCAACGAGTTTCCCATTAGTAATTACCAGTTCGAGGGGCATTCAAGTGGATTTCTCAGTCCTATGTGCTAAATACCACCTTTCCACTTGGTTAAGAACGCAGGGTAAATTGGACATGAATTGAAAGGAAATAACGAAAACCAGTAGACACTTGGCCTTCCAGAAATGTCGTTTGACACTCCTGCAATAATTGTAACTGAATATGAGAATTAGCAATTTTTTGAAATATTTTCTCCACCATGAAGTGTGTGATATAAAATTAAAATGGGGGGGGTCGTAAGTATTATTCACAAAATCCAACCATTTGACAATATGCAAATGAGTGCAACATTTATTCAAATGTCGATACAGGCGGTCCCTGACGGCCTCCACTCATACCGATGTTCCTGCCCTTTGGATAGACCACTAATTAATTTGAATATTGGAGTACAAAGAGTAGTTAAGCATGACTGATTAGATTAGGAATTATGGGGCAATTAATAAGTAACCTAGGGAGACCTGGCTTGAATGGAAAATATTTCTCTCTTTCAATCTTCCTGATCTCACTAATATGTGTGTAACCCTGTGGACTACATTCCCTTCAGTGACCAGCTAGCAGCTAAATTATGACATTGACAATGAGAATTATAAAGTATTAAGAAGAGAATATAGATATGCAATGTATTCTCCAATTGTATTGTACCAATTTAATCTGTTTCAGTCTATGAGAAGAATATGTTTGTATGTCACCCTTACAGTGGGCCATGATAAGGGAATAAACTGCAATCTGAGTTTTCAATGTGACCTTCCTTTGGCTCTCAGTGGTGGCTATTGAATGCTGAAGGCTCTCAGTGGTGGCTATTGAATGCTGAAGGCTCTCAGCGGTGGCTATTGAATGCTGAAGCCATTTGTTTTACTGGCATTTTGGACAATGTCAATTTTATATCACATTACTTAAACTGAAATTACATTTCCTGGAGGCATTTTCATGTATTGTAAGGGCACGGCTCGGCTATGGGAGTATAGTATTTCAAACGCATACATGTTATGAAACACTTTGAAGATCGGAAATTAAACAAGTGAAACTCATTTCAATTCAGAGCCTCAGTTGACTTCTTGTAATTTGCTGTAGAGAAAATTAGTTGCTGCAGAAATATTTGATCAAATATTGACACTGATTGTTAATACCAAACTAGTGAAAAACCGGCCAAGTTTTTGTCCAAGGTCTACAGTTAATGTCCATGAAAACACACCAGATCAGTCACCAACATCATTTAATTTATATAGCAGGGTACCTTTTGATGATGATATGACATAGATATGTCTACAGACTGACATAGTTTACATTTTAACAGGATCTATGGAACTGGTCCTGCTCAGTTCTGTGAAATCAATAAATCAATTTGATTTTTTTATAAAGCCCTTTTTACATTAGCAGTTTGTACAAAATACTTAATAGTGCTATAAAAATATTATTATTATTATTATTAGTAGTAGTAGTAGTATTAATATTAAAGTACCCCAGCCTAGACCCCAAATAGCAAGCAGCAGAAATACAGTGGCAAGGGAAAACTCCCTAGAAACAACAAACCTCGAGAGTCTTAGCCTCAAGAGGAACCAGACTCAGAGGAGAGGGCCTTCCTACTCTGGCTGTACCGAAAAGGGTCCAAGGGTACTACAGTAGTTAGAGATGTTATATTAACAGCATCAGAAGAGACATCCATGGATGGAGTAATTTCATAAGCAGAATTCTGAAGGGGTTGTGACATTGGCATTTTTAGTGCATCTCATTAAATACTCCATGAGTTCCATATGGAATGTTGACTGGAACCTCTGCCCGGCCCAGCTCCGTGAAGGTCTTGGCATCCAAAACCAGCAGGAACGTGCTTTTCTCCTGGATACAGAAATAGAGATTGTTGTACAATGTTATCAAAGGTAATTTATCGATGGTGAATATTCATTTGTTGTTGTTTTGTTTGTTGTTGTTGATTATGTTTTAGTTGTTTACAGTTCTGGGTGTGATGATGACGGACATGACCACACCATCGTCCTCCTCTGTTGCATTGGGTGCAGGAACAAACACAGGCTCAGATGGGAACAGACCAGGGTGACGCCACGCCTACACAGAGAAAATGTCAATATGTCCTTAAAATTGGACCCAGCAGTAGGTCACTAAAAGCAGAGCTAGCAGTCAAGCTGATTAACCATTGACTCTGAAGGTGCTATTGAGCTGTGGATAATTAGTCTTTTTCAGAGGGAGAGAGTTAGAAAAATAAAAACCTTAAGTTTCTTGGTCTCCAGATCCATCTTCAGCAGGGAGTCGCTGAACACATGTCCGAAGCCGCATGCGTAGTAGTAGCGGTATGGACGCGCATTGTAATGGGCATAGTTGATCTGTGGGAACTCCAGGCCACCATACTGGAACAGCTCTTCATCATAGAGCTCCTCGTGTGTACAGAGCACCTGCAGCACACCCAAAGGAGAGAAAGACGTCAGGTAGCCATGACAACAAAAACACATTTTCTTTTCATCAGCCAGCACACGTGCGTCACAATGCCAGGGGTTAGCATTAGCAGATGTAGTTTGCCTTTTAAAGAATTATGAGTAAAGGGTTGCTGGTTCAATTGTGCTTGAGTGCTGTGCTTCCCCTCTGAGAGCAACAATACTGAGTTTGTGTTTCAGCCTAAACCGCAAGCCTATCACTTAGAGCTCTATTCAATCCATATCGCGAAAGTTCAACGCTAAAGCCCAATTCAAATTTGAAGCCAATGTTCCAATGTTGGCGGAGCCTGCATTCACAGTAAATGCTACATTTGATACATTTCAATCGTGCAATCTGTAACGCTTCAGCAATACAGAAAGTAATATAGCCCTTAATTTGGTATAAACATTTCAATAAAACATAAACAATGGAGTAAAACAATAGTATATATAGGGTCATTATGAGATAAGACATTTGTACTAAGCTCGTTAATTTATGTTATACAGTCGTATGCAAAAGTTTGGGCACCCCTGACAATTTCCATGATTTCCATTTATAAATAATTGGGTGTTTGGATCAGCATTTTCATTTTGATCTATCAAATAACTGATGGACACAGTAATATTTCAGTAGTGAAATTAGGTTTATTGGATTAACAGAAAATGTGCAATATGCATCAAAACGAAATTAGACAGGTGCATAAATTTGGGCACCCCAACAGAAAAATCACATAAATATTTAGTAGAGCCTCCTTTTGCTAAAATAACAGCATCTAGACACTTCCTATAGCCTCTAATGAGTGTCTGGATGAAGGTATTTTGGACCATTCCTCCTTACAAAACATCTCCAGTTCAGTTAGGTTTGATGGTTGCTGAGCATGGACAGCCCGCTTCAAATCATCCCACAGATTCTCAATGATATTCAGGTCTGGGGACTGGGATGGCCATTCCAGAACATTGTACTTGTTCCTCTGCATAAATGCCTGGTTAGATTTTGAGCAGTGTTTTGGGTCGTTGTCTTGTTGAAATATCCAGCCCCGGCGTAACTTCAACTTTGTGACTGATTCTTCAACATTATTCCCAAGAATCTGCTGATATTGAGTGGAATCCATGCGACCCTCAACTTTAACAAGATTCCCAGTACCGGCACAGGCCACACAGCCCCACAGCATGATGGAACCCCCACCAAATTTTACTGTGGGTAGCAAGTGTTTATCTTGGAACGCTGTGTTCTTTTGCCGCCATGCATAACGCCCCTTCTTATGACCAAATAACTCAATCTTTGTTTCATCAGTCCACAGCACCTTATTCCAAAATGAAGCTGGCTTGTCCAAATGTGCGTTTGTGGCGTGTGTGCAGAAAAGGCTTCTTCCGCATCACTCTCCTGTACAGCTTCTCCTTGTGCAAAGTGCGCTGAATTGTTGAACGATGCACAGTGACACCATCTGCAGCAAGATGATGTTGTAGGTCTTTGGAGGTGGTCTGTGGGCTGTTTTTGACTGTTCTCACCATCCTTCGCCTTTGCCTCTCGGATATTTTACTTGGCCTTAACAAGAACTGTGCCTGTGGTCTTCCATTTCCTCACTATGTTCCTCACAGTGGACACTGACAGCTTACATCTCTGCGATAGCTTTTTGTAGCCTTCCCCTAAACCATAATGTTGAACAATCTTTGTTTTCAGGTCATTTGAGAGTTGTTTTGAGGCCTCCATGTTGCCACTCTTCAGAGGAGAGTCAAAGAGAACAACAACTTGCAATTGGCCACCTTAAATACCTTTTCTCATGATTAGATGCACTTGTCTATGAAGTTTAAGGCTTAATGAGCTCACCAAACCAATTGTGTGTTCCAATTAATCAGTGCTAAGTAGTTACAGGTATTCACATCAACAGAATGACAAGGGTGCCCAAATTTTTGCATAGCCTATTTTTCACATTTGATTTAATTTCATACAACTTAATATTGCTACACTAAAAATCTTTGTCTGGACAATACCCCAGTACTCAGCTTTTATTAGAAAATGAATGGCATGCCACTGTGATCATTTTAGTAAAGTAAATTTAGAGTAAATTATTATGCAGCCTCAGAAGGGTGCCCAAACTTTTGCATACGACTGTATTCTTCAAGATTCAATGGTTGTATCATTAATTGAAATTACAATTAATTGAACAGCAGGAAATATCCCACATTTAATCATGCATAAATACACACACACACGTATACACACCTCTCCACACCCAGTCTTGACCGCAGTTGCTTGACAAAAAGGCAGAGTGACAAGATTTTGGTCGCTGGGTGTGTCATCATTCACCTTCAGGGGTAGGACGTATCTCCGTGGAAGGTTTCTGCACATGGAGTTATAAAACTGACATAGCAGAAAACAGAAACAGACATTTTCACAAAACAGACATTTTACAAAACAAAACCAATTGCCTATGATGAATTATTCTTTGCATATCTGTCAGCAGCTGCAGTAAGACAAATTCACTTAAAGTAACACCGAACCACAGTATGTGTGATCAGCGTGTTAGCTAATTTACTATTTTCTACATTGTAGAATAATAGTGAAGGCATCAACACTATGAAAAAACACATATGGAATCATGTAGTAACCCAAAAAGTGTTAAACAAATAGCCACCATTTGCCTTGATGACAGCTCTGCACACTCTTGGCATTCTCTCAACCAGCTTCACCTGGAATGCTTTTCCAACAGTCTTGAAGCAGTTCCCACATATGCTTAGCACTTGTAGGCTGCTTTTCCTTCACTCTGCGGTCCGACATCACAAACCATCTCAATTTGTTTGAGGTCGGGGGACTGTGGAGGCCAGGTCATCTGATGCAGCACTCCATCACTCTCCTTCTTGGTCAGATAGCCCTTACACTAAGAATGATGTGGTAGCCATGCTGATTAAGTGTGCCTTGAATTCTAAATAAATCCCAGACGTTGTCACCAACAAAGCACCCCCACACCATCACATCTCCTCTTCCATGCTTTATGGTGGGAAATACACATGCAGAGATAATCCGTTCACCCACAAAGCGTCTCACAAAGACACAGCGGTTGGAACCAAAAATCTCAAATTTGGACACCAGTCCACCAGTCTAATGTGTTTCTTGCCCCAAGCAAGTCTCTTCTTCTTATTGGTGTCCTTTAGTAGTAGTTTCTTTGCAGCAATTCGACCATGGTTGCCTGATTCACACATCTCTATCCTCTGAACAGTTGATGTTGAGATGTGTCTGTTACTTGAATGCTGGGAAGCATTTATTTGGGCTGCAATTTCTGAGGCTGGTAACTCTAATGAACCTATCCTCTGCAGCAGAAGTAACTCTGGGTCTTCCATTCCTGTGGCGGTCCTTATGAGAGCCAGTTTCATCATAGCGCTGGATGGTTTTTGCGACTGCACTTGAAGAAACTTTCAAAGTTCTTGAAATCTTCCGTATTGACTGACCTTCATGTCTTAAAGTAATGGTGGACTGTCATTTCTCTTTGCTTATGGGTGACGTTGTCCATGATGACCAGCAGTTTGGCCAGGATCCATCTCTCCGCCACCTCCTCTAGAGTGTCAAGCCTAATCCCCAGAACAGAGCTAGCCTTCCTGATCATCTTATTTACCCGAGAAGCATCACCGGCTTTTATGTATATAAATTTGTTTAAGCCTTTTTTGGTTAATACATGATTCCATATGTGTCATTTAATAGTTTAATGTAGAAAATTGTAAAAAATAAAGAAAAACCCTTGTTGTGTTCTAAAACCTTTGACTGGTAGTGTATGTGTTATATGTGTTTGTGTGTGTGTGTGTTCGTTGTACCAACAAACCTTGTCCATCTCCTCCCCTGGAGCCCTGCGAAGGTTCTCTAGTGTGAAGTCTCCAATGACGTCCCCGTTGTCCCCACAGCACATGTCCATGACAAAGAACCCTTTGTCCTCATAGGCGTTGATCTGGTGAAAGGTGAACATGGGCGGGGCGCGGTACTTTACCTTGCTTTGCTATTGGATGAAACAGACCAAAAAGACTTCAGACAGATTGGTGACAAACAAACCAATTAGAGATTAAATGGGTTGGTCCTATAAGTGCAAATGTTAAGGAAAATGTGTCAAATTTGGAAAAATGTATAGATTCGATGGATTTCATGGAAAAATCGATACATTCCCTGTCACACTGATTAATGTAAAGATATACCACTGAATCTATACATTTACCAGTGCTTTGGGGATTGAGTTGATTTCGTGGGAAATGTATAGATTTCTTTATTTTACACATTGACTGTAACCATGTAGATTGTTTGGGTCATGAACACACACCTCGCCTGTGTGCCTGTCCACCACGTGGAAGATAGTGTCGTACTGTGGCTCCCAGGTCATGATCTTGTGAAAGCTCTTGCCCTGGATCCTGTACAGCATAAACTTGAGCAGGTCCAGCTTGATGGGCTGCTCTATGAACACCACATAGTTCTCTGACATGGCTGCAGTCACACAACACAGGGATAGAGGTAGAGCTAAGGGTATTATGGCTACAGTCACACAACACAGGGATAGAGGTAGAGCTAAGGGTATTATGGCTACAGTCACACAACACAGGGATAGAGGTAGAGCTGAGGGTATTATGGCTACAGTCACACAACACAGGGATAGAGGTAGAGCTGAGGGTATTATGTGTAGCTAAAAATTATGGCCTCCAACCGGCAACAGACATTATATGCTAGGCAGGTAACAAACAGTGCCTTCAGAAAGTATTCACACCACTTTACTTTTTCCACATATTGTTGTTTTATAGCCGGCTTGAAAATATATGGCAAGACTTAAATGGCTGACTAGCAATGATCAACAACCAACTTGACAGAGCTTGAAGAATTTTAAAAAGAATAGTGTGCTAATATTGTACAATCCAGGAGTGCAAAGCTCTTAGAGACTTACCCAGGAAGATTCACAGCTGTAATCATTGCCAAAGGTGATTTTAACATGTATTAACTCTGTGTGTGAATACGTATGTAAATTTGATATTTATTAATTTAATGTTCAATACATTTGTAAAAACTTGTTTTCACTTTGTCATTATGAGGCATTGTGTGTAGATGGGTGACAAAAAATCTATTGAATCCATTTTGAATTGAGGCTGTAACACAACAAAAAGTGGAATAAGTCAAGGGTTATGAATACTTTCTAAAGGCACTGTATTTTATTAAATCCCCAAAACTAGGTTTTCATTTGAGAAGTTATATTGTGGACCAATTCCAACACAAACATAGAGAATACCAGAGAGGTCTCTGGACACTAAACCTGGAAAACATAAAGGTTTCCAGAGACCTCTCTGAACATAAATCCTTACAATTAGTGCTGGTAAAAAGCATCAGAAGTACTGTAGCTATGTTGGTCTACTGCACTTCAAGCAACATGTATTCACCACTGTTTCAAACAACCTACTTCATTTTGTGAGAGTATAGGTTTTACCTCCTTTTACCTTTATAAACCAGACAGACAAACAGACAGACAGAAGCATGCATACATACACACGCACACGCACACACACTTGAGCACACAAACACTTAAACCAACCTCAACCAGTTCTCAATTGGAGAAAGTCAGAGAGAGGGACATACAGTTGGAGATAATACAATAGTCATGGAGATGCTTTAGCTGAGGTAGTAAAGAAAGAGGAAGTTAGGAGAGTGAGAACCAGTCATTGAAATTCAGCACCGCTGTTGTAGAGGGAGAAAGATAAAGAGGGAGAGGAGGGGGAGGGAGGAGATGGAGGGATACTGACCGAAGCTGTGGTAGTAGGAGGGTTTCCTGGAGTCAGAGGCTGGGATGGAACAGAGGACCTGAGCTCCACTGAAATCAGCCTTGTCCTCCCCCTCTACCTTCTCAGGCGGAGGCACACGGATGATGTTGTAGAAAAAGCCTGGGATGAGACACAGCGATGGGCCAATAGAGGGTGAATTTACATTACTAATCAACATGTCAGAGTTGGCATCATATCATACATGATAATAGTGATTATCATTAAAGCCGCGCCACTGATTTGGTAAACAGCTGAGCGATGGTTCTCGAGAAATGTAACCACTCTCAAATTCATTGACAGAGCTATGTATTTTTTATTTAACCTTTATTTTATCAGGGAGTCATACAGAGACCAAGGTCTCTTTTACACATGAGCCCTGAATTACATAAATTACAGAAAATACACACATCAATATACTGTAAATACACACATCAATATAAATACACACATCAATATAAAATACACACATCAATATAAATACACACATCAATATAAATACAAAATGCAAGCAGAAAGAAAAACACGGTCATAAAAAACAAACACATTCATCAGTAATAAGGTCCTCAATCAGCCTTCTGACCTAGAGGAACCAGAACATCACATTCATCAGTAATACGATCCTCAATCAGCCTTCTGACCTAGAGGAACCAGAACATCACATTCATCAGTAATAAGATCCTCACTCAGCCTTCTGACCTAGAGGAACCAGAACATCACATTCATCAGTAAGACCTGAGATCCTGAGACCGGGTGTGGTAACTCATATGTCTAAAGTTTAGTAATGACTGGACTGACCAATCATGCAAAGACTGACCATTCATGAGATCAAATGTTACAGTTCTACCCATGTTTTTAGGCTATGCAGTGTTCGACATTGGAGGAATCATGGGGCATGACAGTTGAACCAAGATCTTTAGGTATTTCTAAGTTATATTCTTCAAGAATCAATGAGTATATAACGTTAGTCCAAAACGGTTGTTAGGTAGGTAGGTAGGTAGGTAGGTAGGTAGGTAGGTAGGTAGGTAGGTAGGTAGGTAGGTAGGTAGGTAGGTAGGTAGGTAGGTAGGTAGGTAGGTTAACAGGTAGGTAATGAGCAGGTAGGTAGGTAGGTAGGTAGGTAGGTAGGTAGGTAGGTAGGTAGGTAGGTAATGAGCTAGGTAGGGGTAGGTAGGCAGGCAGGCAGGCAGGCAGGCAGGCAGGCAGGCAGGCAGGCAGGCAGGCAGGCAGGCAGGCAGGCAGGCAGGCAGGCAGGCAGGTAAGTAAGTGGTTAGGTAGGTAGATAACATACCGCCCTTGCCATAGGAGTTGCCCATGTTGTATGAGGCCCCTTCACGGTCATAATGAGGATGGGCTGTGGCTGAGTTTACAGCAATGTATTGAGTCCAGTCCACCTATGAACATAAGGAAACATCATCATTATAGTCATCATCATCATCATCATCATCATGACCACTGCAAACATCATCATCATAACTGTAAGATCCCCCTGAATGTTATAAAATAGTTTAAACTCCAGCCTTGGTGTGATAGTTGTCATAGACAATAGCTGTACCTTCTCCTTCGTCTCCAGACTCTGTGGATCCACACGCCGCATGTAGTTGGTCTCTGTGCTTACATAATAGTCTCCCTTGTACTTCACAAAGTTCACACTGGCATTGTCTGTGGCCTCTGTTAACAAATCCAGATATTAGGACTGGATTATTTACATACAGAACATTTTGCCAATCAGCAGAGTTTTATCTTTCTCAGTGATATGCACTTATGAACTACACTTTCACAAGCATGTGTAGAAAATCCCATCGTGAACTCTACACCATCCTACAGCAGAAACACCCTCCAATACTTTCAATATGTTACATTTTTTGTAAGTACAGGACACAATGTTCACGTGTCAATTTCCTTTCAGGTCAGGCTAAGCTAGAAATCACACTAATCTAAACAGGAAGGAGTGGACACAGACTATTAAAGTCACTTGTTGTGGCACAAGTATCTGTGCGTTAGAGATGTCTCTAATACCCAGGAAGCGCAGATTCAAACTCCCATTAGACAGCTCTGCAAGCGTTGTAATATCAAAATTGGTTAGTTACTCACCAAATATGGGGTTTCGCTGAGCAACATAAACTCAATGACAGACCGTATAAACAATATACGGCAGTACAACAATGACAAGATGAACATTCAACTCTTATAGACCTTTTTTGGAAGTACTTACCGGCTGTAACTGGAGTAAATGAAGAAACCCCATATTTGGTGATTACCGAATGTATTTTGACATTAAAACGCTTGCAGAGCTGTATAATGGGAGTTTGAATGTGAGCTTCCTGGGCGTTAGAGAGGAGACCTGTCATACTCATCGTCGACATCTCTAACGCACAGATACTGGGTCAGTGCTAGTGGAGGCTGCTGAGGGGAGGACGGCTCATTATAATGGCTGGAAAGGAGCGAATGGAATGGCATCAATCGCATGGAAAGCATGTTTTATGTATTTGATACCATTCCAATATTCCGCTCCAGCCATTACCATGAGCTTATTCTCCCCAATTAAGGTGCCACCAACCTCCTGTGTGGGGCGCTGTGGAGTTTACTTTCTATAGGGCCACGAACAATCCTTGAGTCTTAAAAAATGTGTTGTGTTGCAATGATGCTATTTGTTCCATTGACCCTAATCTAGCTGTGCTGGTTTACAATCGGTTATGCTCTAACACAGCAAAATATTTCCCTAGATCAGTGTTTAATGCTCTCCTATTTAATTACAGAAATGGTTAAATACAGAGCTTTTAAAAGTCAGAAGTTTCTCTGTCTATCTCTCTTTCTCTCTCTAACTGCTCAGGTAGCCCACACAAAAATCTGCCCTGCTAATCTCTAAGCATTCCTACACTCAGAGAAACATGCACTAGCTTTCGACCATCTCAAAACAATCTCAACACAATACATACATTGTGAGCAACACAATACATATGTACATTCAACAACCCTGGCCAATGGTGTAAGCCGTGACCAGAACAACGGGGAATGTACTGCACACAGAGGGACCCAACTCTGAACACACTTACTGGGAATCTTGAAGCGGGAAAAGAATCGAGCAAAGAAGTTCTTGCAGGGGTCAGGCATCGCCATGGTTCCAAACTCGCACACCACAATGCGGTCTTTCTCAGAATTACGCACGTAGGAGTCGCTGCGCAGGAAGCGGCTGCTGTAGGTCACCTCACCGTCATGGATGTAGAAGCGGTGCATCAAGGCCATTCCGTCAAACCAGTGGTTGAAGCTGAGGACAGAGACAAAGACAAATGGGTTTAAGGCTGAGTCTGTGCGTATGAGTGTGTGCACGTTATTTTTGTGTGTGTGTGTATGTGTTGAGTATAAGTGGTGTCTTTGTATAAACTGTATAAATGTTATTTTGTACTTGTCTTTGCCGAACTCAAACTTTCCGGGCCCATTCCGCAGGAAGCTTCCATTGATCCAGGATGGGATGTTCCCCTTGATCACCGTGGTGATGGGCTCAGGGATCTCTTCAACAGAGCGCACCAGTGGGGCAATGCCCTCCAGCCCCATAGCCAAGGGGCACTTCTTATTGGATGCTGCCATGGAGAGAGAAGACAAATGTTCAAGCTTTCTGATATCACACATCATAAATGGCATTTTTACTTGTTTGGAGGAAGAGATGGGTGATCCACCCAGTCAATCGACACACACAGGGTTCGATATTGCGCTCACAACAACATTTTGTCCTGAAGTCAACACATCAGGTCTCAGAGAATGTGACCTCATTGCACGACGGGTTACTACATGCTACACACAAGTACAAGGGGTGCGTTCATCTGCTCAGACGTTGCTGACTCATGCAAGATCTTACAACGCCTGGATAGGTATTTCACGTATCAGCTAACCACATCATATGTTATAGCAATCTAGTTCCCGATTTTACAGTCAATGACGTGGCACACAACCATTGGTTGGTGCATGCAACGTCTGAGGAGGGAACGTGACCACATACACACTGTATCCCATGACCTCACCATTGTCTCCGCTCCTGTTGTTGAGTTGTTTGGTGCTGCTCATAGCTGGGATGCAGTGTTGAGCCTGTGGTGCAGTGTTGAGCCTGGGGGGCAGTGTTGAGGCTGGGGGGCAGTGTTGAGCCTGGGGGGCAGTGTTGATCCTGGGGGGCAGTGTTGAGCCTGGGGGGCAGTGTTGATCCTGGGGGGCAGTGTTGTGCCTTGGGTGCTGTGTCGAGCATGAGTTTCCTAGAGGAAGACACAGACCAACCAGAATTTAGACAGTTGTGCTCACACATAGAGGATGTTGTATCATCTGATGTTTTATGGCTATATGGGAGTTTGGACTGGTATGAATACGTTGAGGTAAAAAGTAGGTCAGGGCAAATCATTATCTAAGGTTGCCATCGGTAATGGCTGTACAATCATGACTGTAAACGCATATCAGACATGTTAATCCAACAGGCTAACATAACAGTCACACAGGTTATCACTTGGTTAACATTTCAATTCTGATAGTTCAAAAAGCATGTGAAACATTACAAAGGCACACACCCATCAGTTGTCTAGAGGAATGTTCTGCTGGGATCATATTATACATTTACTTTTAGGGTTGCACTAGAAATAATGGGCAAGCCTAACATTAATATTATCAGGACTTAATATTTTCAGTTAATATTTCCAGCATAAATTCCAATGTCAAACAGAAAGAAAATAGAATTAAAAAACTACTATAGCTTAGGCTATGTCTACACAGCATTTTTCTTAAATCTGACTGTCCACACTCAGATTGAAATGTGCCCATGTCAGAGTTGCGTATTCACACTGATGTTGCCTCTGAAATAGCACACTTCCGCAATGGTCATTTACTGTCAGTGTTCCTTTAAATATCAGTTCAAACTCCAGTGGATTATGTGGTGGCCACATGGATCTGTGTGTAATGGGAACCTATATCTTGTAATGTCCCCACACTGTTCCCATAACCTAATTAAATGTTTTGGGAACCTTTATTTAACAGGAAAACACTGTTCTGTTTTTTTTTTTACACTTTCCCAGAACTTAATGAAATGTTTGGGAACATTCACAGAACCAGTTTTGGTTTGCTGGGTAGGCACTTGTTTTTTTTAAGTTGAGTTTTTCTGATTTATTCCTAACCATTACCCTAACCTTAACCATACCAAATGAATGCCCTCAAGGTCCTTGCGTATTAGAAGTAATAATTTTGAAGAGTTAATAAATGAAGAGTGAAAAGGGTAATTAGTATTGTGACAGTTTGAATGGCATTGGCGGCTGCTTCCTAAACAAAGTATTAGAGGGCTTTGCTTAGAATTCGTTAAGCAGTCGTAATGAATTTGCTTAGAATGAGACGTGCGCTTGTAATGGCTTTGCTTAGAATGCGACGTGCTGTTGTAATTCTGGAGTTTGCATAACATTTCGGGTGTGGTTGTCGTGGTAACAGCAGGTCGTGTGTGTGTGTGTGCGTGAGTTTACCTAGCTGTTTAGAGAGAGACTCTAGCGAAGAAGAAAAGTTGGTGAATAGTTAAGACTCTCATGCAGAGCACTGGAATTGTATCGGATTTTAGAACCAAATACAAATAATACAAATCGTAACTTAAAAGATCAGATTCTATGTAGTTTTTTTGTTGTTTACACGTTCGGGAAAAAGCTCTGTATCTGATATGCCAAATAATGGCAATTGAGCTGGCTGTGTAAACGGGCAAATGGTAGTAGAGATTGTAGAATCAAGAGAAAGTGACAGAAGTCTTTACACGAGTAGTCATTACATAAATGTCTGCAAGCATCGTGAGGTGATCCACTGAGGATGATAAACTACTTCATCTTTGTTGTCTTATCAAACACATATTGGTGGGAGATTATCAACAGGTACAGAGGCGATAATCTATCGATAATGAGGAAAGTAGTAGAGAACGATTATTAGGTGCCAAACAGAAGAAAACGGTATACAGTTAACAACACATAAAGTATACAACCATATCAACAGAAATACACTGCCTCTCACAGGCAATATGTGTATAGTCACTCAAAAACAATCAGGGACAAAACACAATGACCGCATAACGTTGATCTCCTCTGGAAAGGATTCCTGGGTGCATGGAGGGACATACACTGCTGTGTTATCCTTGATGGTTTTTCATGTAAGTACAGTATCACTATAACTACACATGAATGAATGACGTTCATCAGTTTGTGATAAGAAATATTGTCTTGTGTATTATTTCAACGTCAACATTGGGGAAATTCTCCTTTACACATAAAGTTGCTTGTTTACTGACAGAGTGGCTGGTGCAAACAAACAGGGGAACACAGCAACAAAATATGATAAATAGGTTGTGTGTGTGTGTGCTTACCACTCTGTGTTACGGTGAAGGGTTGGACACCACCACGCCAGTTGTCCTGTCTATGGTCTCACTGACTGATTGGGAATTAAACAGTCTGAGGAGGGAAGTCACTGACAACCTTTGAACCGTGGAACTGTGCTGAGCCCAGCCTCTGACACTGTTGCTGACATGCCCCGGCTCTCTTTAAAAACACACACACACGTGACTTGTTTGCCTAGTTTTTAACTGTACTAGATAGACATGCCAATTCAATACAGGCTTTTTAACTGCAACTCTCTGATTAGAGTGCCATGGCCATTTTGATTTATAGGGGATAGTTTGATGAACTCATGGATACCATTTTTATGTCTCTGCAAGCAGCTTGGAGGAAGTCTTAGGTTGTTTCTGGAGCGATTGCTAACTAGCGTTGGCGCAATGCAGAAAATACCTTAAACTTCCTTCAAACTGCAAACAGAGACATACAAATGGTATTCATGAGTTTATCTGGCTCTGGGTAAGTAGAACAGTTGCCAAAATCTCAAACTATCCCTTTAAGTTTAGCCTCCATAAACAACCACACATATATTTACACAGTAGAGCTGCTGGTGAACTGTGATTGAACCTTTCACCCATTTTTATGGCAGGTTTATGTCATAACAATTAGCCGGACTTGGATCATGGACGGCGAACAGTCAGTTAGTCTACCACGGGCTACACACCTTATCTGGAGGAATAGGCTAGTCATTATTGAGTAACAAAGTATAATGTCGGTGAAAGAATTATACGACATACACCAGCCACTGGATGTACATGAATGGCACTGCAGTTATAGTCCATTTTATAACGAAAACCTATTTCCATTACAAACAATGCATGATAGTTTAAACCGTGATTCTTAAAACATGTACAATATACTGTGCAACAACAGGACATAGAGAACTGCAAATTGTGACATTTAGTAAACATTCTAAGCAAACGATTGTGAAACTATTATCCTTAGAACACCTGAACAAATGTTGTCTCCTATCCCAGATGTAATGCTAAAGCTTCAGCTTAACGAGCAAATATGACTTGGGTTCAATAACACCAGGTTGGTTATGTATTCCCTTTTTGACGACGATTGTGACATACATTGTTTTGTAAGTATATGAACAATCACAGATTTGTTGTTGTGGATATCAGATGCTTTGCCAGTATATCACTTATATGTCTATGGATAGAGTGCCCCATCTAGTGGTTGACAAGGATATTGCATTTCTTCTTTAATCAGAGAAGTTCAACTGATAAAGTGCTGACCACAGACTACAGTGGTGATTATTATTTTTTGTATTATTATATTTATTTTATTTTATTTAACCTTTATTTAACTAGACAAGTCAGTTAAGAAAAAATTCTTATTTACAATGACGGCCTGCCCCGGCCAAACCCTCCCCTAACCCGAACGACGCTGGGTCAATTGTGCGCCGCCCTATGGGACTCCCGATCACGGCCGGTTGTGATACAGCCTGGGATCAAACCAGAGTCTGTAGTGACGCCTCTAGCACTGAGATGCAGTGTCTTAGACCACTGAACCAGGTTGTCTGTAGTGACACCTCTAGCACTGAGATGCAGTGTCTTAGACCGTTGCGCCACTCGGGAGCCCTGGTTCTTCCGAACAACAAAACAGCACGTTGGCTGAATGCATGCACACACACACAACCATGTATCTAACATGCACACACACACAACCATGTATCTAACATGCACACACACACAACCATGTATCTAACATGCACACACACAACCATGTATCTAACATGCACACACACAACCATGTATCTAACATGCACACACACAACCATGTATCTAACATGCACACACACAACCATGTATCTAACATGCACACACACAACCATGTATCTAACATGCACACACACAACCATGTATCTAACATGCACACACACAACCATGTATCTAACATGCACACACACAACCATGTATCTAACATGCACACACACACAACCATGTATCTAACATGCACACACACAACCATGTATCTAACATGCACACACACAACCATGTATCTAACATGCACACACACAACCATGTATCTAACATGCACACACACAACCATGTATCTAACATGCACACACACAACCATGTATCTAACATGCACACACACAACCATGTATCTAACATGCACACACACAACCATGTATCTAACATGCACACACACACAACCATGTATCTAACATGTACACACACAACCATGTATCTAACATGCACACACACAACCATGTATCTAACATGCACACACACAACCATGTATCTAACATGCACACACACAACCATGTATCTAACATGCACACACACAACCATGTATCTAACATGCACACACACAACCATGTATCTAACATGCACACACACAACCATGTATCTAACATGCACACAAAACCATGTATCTAACATGCACACACACAACCATGTATCTAACATGCACACACACAACCATGTATCTAACATGCACACACACAACCATGTATCTAACATGCACACAAAACCATGTATCTAACATGCACACACACAACCATGTATCTAACATGCACACACACAACCATGTATCTAACATGCACACACACAACCATGTATCTAACATGCACACAAAACCATGTATCTAACATGCACACACACAACCATGTATCTAACATGCACACACACAACCATGTATCTAACATGCACACACAACCATGTATCTTTGAAGAGAAATCCCCCTCCCCCAACTTATTAAAACACTGACTGAATACATGGATATGTATAAAACAAAGTTAAAGAGACTTAAGTTTTCTTCTTTTGCACCCCCTCTGTTATTTTACTTTTTATGTCTGACATGCAATATAATTATAATCATTACAATATCATTGTTAACGGGCATACTTGGTGTTTATTCTGTAAACCACAGAACTCTGACTTTCTCACATCAACATTGGAACAGGTGCTGAATTCCTATACATAACTGAATGAGAGGACGTTACCCTCTGGCCTTGTTCACTCCCCTTCTCAGAGCTGAACAAGACTGGACAGGTGAAAGCAATACGCTAGAAACTAGCTGGAGTTTTATTGCTTACACCTACTGTGTTGATTGGCAGTTTTTAATTTATTCTCCTTCGTCCACAGCAGTCATGAAGGAGACGGACCAATGAGAAAGGGTGTTATCAAGAGCGACGAGGCGTCCCTGAGGACTAGGGTTTAAAGTTGGATGTGTCACACTGTCGTCCAGCAGACAACCTATTAATCAACATGATCCCCATTGTTCTGGCCTCAGTGATCCTCACTAGCGCTAAGGGTCAGCCTCTCTGTGCATAATGTGTGTGGACGTTAGACAGAGACTCCAACTGCAGTCCTGAAGGGGGGAAGGTTTTGTCTCCAGCCCAACACTGACACGCCTAATTCAACCTGATTCAATTATCAGTCCAGACTAGCAATTGTGATTAGTTAATCAGTTGAATACAATAACCTGCACTGTAGCCCTCTAGGACCAGAGTTGGAGACTCCTGTGTTAGAGAGAAAGACCTGACCCTGAACTGCCCCCCCCCCCCCCCCCTAGCCCTTGCGTGCGGCACCCCTCCCATTGAGCTACTGAACACCCATGTGGTCAACGGAGTGGACGCCAAGCCCCACAGCCCCACAACACCCCTATCTCCCTCTCTCTACAGTGGCAAGAAAAAGTATGTGAACCCTTTGGAATTACCTGGATTTCTGCATAAATTGGTCATAAACTTTGATCTGATCTTCATCTAAGTCACAACAATAGACAAACACAGTGTGCTTAAACGAATAACACACAAATTATTGTTTTTTTCTTGTCTATATTGAATACATCATTTAAACATTCACAGTGTAGATTGGAAAAAGTATGTGAACCCCTAGGTAATGACTTCTCCAAAAGCTAATTGGAGTCAGGAGTAAGCTAACCTGGAGTCCAATCAATGAGACGAGATTGGAGATGTTGGTTAGAGTTGCCCTGCCCTATAAAAACATTCACAAAATGTGAGTTTGCTATTCACAAGAAGCATTGCCTGATGAGAACCATGCCTCGAACAAAAGAGATCTCAGAAGAAGAATTGTTGACTTGCATAAAGCTGGAAAGAGTTACAAAAGTAACAGTCCATGGTAAGACAAATTGTCTATAGCTGGAGAAAGTTCAGCACTGTTGCTACTTCCCTAGGAGTGGCCGGCCTGCAAAGATGACTGCAAGAGCACAGTGCAGAATGCTCAATAAGGTTAAGAAGAATCCTAAAGTGTCAGCTAACGACTTACAGAAATCTCTGGAACATGCTAACATCTCTGTTGAGATGTAAAACACTAAACAAGAATGGTGTTCATTGGAGGACAACACGGAAGAAGCCACTGCTGTCCAAAAAAAACATTGCTGCACGTCTGAACTTCGCAAAAGAGCATCTGTATGTTCCACAGTGCTACTGGTAAAATATTCTGTGGACAGATTAAACTAAAGTTGAGTTGCTTGGAAGGAAGGAACACACAATACTATAACACTATGTGTGGGGATAAAAATAATTCCCAAGTTTATCAAGACATTTTGCAGGAGAATGTAAGGCTATCTGTCCGCCAATTGAAGCTCAACAGAAGTTGGGTGATGCAACAGGACAATCACACAAAACACAGAAGTAAATCAACAACAGAATGGTTTCAACAGAAGAAAATACCCCTTCTGGAGTGGCCGAGTCAGAGTCCTGACCTCAACCCGATTTGAGATGCTGTGGCATGACCTCAAGAGAGCGGTTCACACCAGACATCCCAAGAATATTGCTGAACTGAAACAGTTTTGTAAAGAGGAATGGTCCAAAATTCCTCCTGACCATTGTGCAGGTCTGATCTGCAACTAAAGAAAACGTTTGGTTGAGATTATTGCTGCCAACCAGTTATTAAATCCAAGGGTTCACATACTTTTTCCACCCTGCACTGTGAATGTTTACATGGTGTGTTCAATAAAGACATGAAAACATATAATTGTTTGTGTGTTTAAGCAGGCTGTGCTTATCTATTGTTGTGACTTAGATGAAGATCAGATCACATTTTATGCCACTGTATATACAATGATTATAATGCTGGGTTGCATTTACTGTATATAGGGCACTTTTCACCATAGCTCGTACTTCACACATGGAGTAGCTCGCTCAATCCACCCTCAGTCTTTCCCACACTCACTTTCAAATGTCACCAATTCACATTTTACCTTCTCCATCCCTCCCAGACCCTGGTTGAGACTGAGGAAGGCTTCAGGCCATCATCCATTAAAAGCTTGTTGTCCATGAGAAGTAGAGCCCCAACTTTGTGGCCCAACAAACCCTAAATGGTCCTCTAAGAAAACAGGTATTGACAATATAGGTCTGATGTGTTTATGAGTTGCCTTATGTACATGCAGTACATCATAATATAACTGGTCTGACTATCCTTTCCTTCCACCTCTCTCTCTCTCTCTCTCTCTCTCTCTCCTCTGTTACATCACCGGCTGGCTCTCCAGTAAGCCATTGTGTGTGTGTGTGTGTGTGTGTGTGTGTGATAACTTTCATGTGTGCCTGTGGGAGAGAGAGAGAGAGAGCCTGAGAGAGAGAGCCTGAGAGAGAGAGAGAGAGAGCCTGAGAGAGAGAGAGAGAGAGAGAGAGAGAGAGAGAGAGAGAGAGAGAGAGAGAGAGAGAGAGAGAGAGAGAGAGAGAGAGAGAGAGAGAGAGATAGAGAGAGAGAGAGAGAGAGAGAGAGAGAACTATGTTTGTGCGTGAGCATACGTGTTGTTGTTTTTAGTTTGTGTGTGTGTGAGTGTGTGTGCGTGCGTGCATGTGAGTGAGTGTTTATGTGTGTTTGTGTTGTGTATATGAAATCACCAGAGTGAGATACAAGGTTTTTGCTGGATGGAGGGAAAATATTTGCTGGAAATATCTCCAAATTTGTCCTGTTCTAACTGTCCATTTCTTTCAGGCTATGAGCAGCAACTAAAACAGAGCAGAATGGTGAATTGACTCCAATAAAAAAGGATTTGGCAAAATGGCTCTGTGATGTTGTCACGGATCCCTCTGTCGATTATTTTTCCCATGTCCGTTGGGGTTTGTGAGTACCTGTGCTTTGTTGTTTTGGCTTTCGTGCTGCGTTTTTGTGCACTTGTGATTATGGGTCTGTTCCCGTGTGTTATTGTGCACTTGTTGTAATTTTTGATTGGATACGTGTTTGTTTTGGGCTTCCACCCCCGTGCCTTTACATGGCACGCTGTAATTGGGTAGAAATACAAAAAACTATTACGCATTCCTGCGCCTGTCTCCCGATCATTCAATATACAACCTGACAGATGTATCTGTGCTTATTCTGTTTTTTTAGGAATCATTTAATCTACTCCAGTTCACAAAACGTTCTAACAGTCACCACAAGATGTCCTCAGTTACTCATGATAAAAATAAAGGATTTGTGGGAGATATTCCTATACATTTATCTTCATACACACTTAAAGGCCCAGTGCTGTTAAAAATGTGATTTTCCTGTGTAATTAAATATATTTCCACACTATAAGGTTGGAATAATACTGTGAAATGGTGAAAATTATGATAATGCCCTTTTAGTGTAAGAGCTGTTTGAAAAGACCACCTGAAATTTCAGGCTGTGTTGGTGGGATACAGTATTGGCCTGCCTGGTGAGATCACCAGGTGGTAATTTAGTCAATAGACCAATAAGAAAGAGAGTTCCAAAACTCTCTGCCAATAACAGATAGTTTTCAGTTTTCCACTCCCCACTCAGAACACTCCCAGACAGTCCTAGCTAAATTCTTGCTTGAGAAATTGCTCTTTGCTAAGAAGCAATTATTTTTTTATTTTTTTTAAATTGAAAACAATCTCACAAAGGTACTTAATTGTTACCCAGAAATTATTAGATATTGAAAAAGAAAAATGGCTTTGTTGGAATTTTAATTTTGCAATTAAAAATACGTTGTTTTGTTCATGCTGTTTACTTAATATTTGCTAATAGGAAAGTTTTGAGACATTACTCTGGACGATTTGTGGAGATTATTTTGGTCCTGTTTTAAGAACAGTAAGTAAACGGAGCCCTGTATGTTTACCCCACTACAGAAAGATAAACATTTAGTTCTACACTTTATTCTGTCATGCATATTCTGGGAATAAAGGGATTTCATTAAAACCCTAATATGGGTCTGGGTGAGCCAGGCTGAGGTATTCTGCTCTCCCAACGGTGTTCTTTCATCTTCAGCTTTTGATGTGATTACACTACACAGACTTGGCAGACAGGCTGGGGATGAGAAAACCACAGAACAAAGGGGAAATTAAGTTTGAATTAGAATTTAGTCTTTCCACGTAATTTCAATGAACTTACTTTGAATCCACGTGAAATATATGTAAGGTGTTATGACCATTGGACAGATCCCAGATCACACCTTTAAAATAGTTGATTGAATCTGTTGTTGCTCTGGGGGTCTATCCCACTTTCGCGGGGCAGAATTTGTCTGGCGCGGAGTCTGGTCTGAAAAGAGCTTTGTCTTCCTCCCACAACGCTCTGAAAGGAACACAGGGGACAGCTTGCCGCCTTGCATACTAAATGTCCAAAGCCTGCCTGACCAATTCGTGCAATGACATGGCTGTTCAAGTGGCACCATTTTAAAGTCAGGAAGTTCACTATGACGATTTTATAGGGCGTTATATATCACGGAACAGTGTATATTACAGTAGCCTATAGTGTGATCAAGGCACCACAGTGTGTGAGAGAGAAAGCTGTTGATGGGATGTTCTTGGAGTTAGCCTATAGGCTACTTAAAATTGCTGAAGCTCCTCCGTGCCTGAGCAGGGAGAGGGAGGGAGGGAGAGTGAGGGAGTGTGCGACATCACAGTGATCCACATTGACAGTGACGTCACTACTCAACTAACCGTTCGGACTTCGCAATCTTTCTCATTCCAGCAGTGCGCCGTGATATTGAACCACTAACAAACTGTCAGAAAAATGTGCCTGGCAGTTGGCGGCAACTGCCTTGTCAAACAATAATAATGCATCTCTGTGCCTTAACTTAATTGCTGAGAATGCAACGGAATCCGTTGCAGAGTCTGGACGACGTTGGAGATGTTTGGAGAGGATCTGTGCATATGTTGATTCCGGATGGTGCGATCTGCTGAATGAAGCGGGTACAAGTGAGTGAGTGAGAGAGGGGTTCTGGGGGCATTGGTCTAAGTTATTGATGATGACTAGGATAGCTATCATTAGAATAGAAGAGGTTGAACAACAGTAGCACAAAACCGTTTTCTCAGATTTTCCCACAACTGTGACAGAAAACTGTAATTTATACAGTGGTATTATAAACAGTAAAAAAAACTCAGAAATATTTTACTGCAGCACACTGTAAATGATGGTGCATTGTGGGAAAATTGCTGTATTTTGAATGGTGCTGTAATTCCACCCCCACAGTATACAGTATACCATACAGTATTTTTGGAGCTGCAAAAATATTTGGACCACTAGTGGTTGCATGGTATTAACCCTTTACACTCGTGGAAATTGGCCTATATGGATATTTTGATTTGATATGATTTTATTAGGATCACCATTAGCCGAAGCCAATGGTGACAGCTAGTCTTACTGGGGTCCGATACATAACAAAAAAATACATTACAGACAAAATACTTTATAATTTACATAGGTCACATGGGGGAGAGGCGTTGTGCTGTGAGGTGTTGCTTGATTTGTTTTTAAAACCAGGTTTGCTGTTCACTTGCGCTATATGAGATGGAAGGGCGTTCCACGCAATCATGACTCTGTATAATACTGTACGTTTCCTTGAATTTGTTCTGGACCTGGGGACTGTGAAAAGATCCCTTCTGGCATGTCTGGTGGGGTAAGTGTGTGTGTCAGTGCTGTGTGTAAGTTGACTATGCAAGCAATTTGGAATTTCCAACACATTGTTTCTTACAAAAACAAGACGAAATGCAGTGAGTCTTTCCACAAATCTTAGCCAAGAGAGACTGGTATGCAACTCTTTGTTTAGGGTTGTAGTGATTTCACTAGCTGTGGTTGCTGACACAGATAAGGTTGAATCATCAGCATACATAGACACACAGGCTTGGTTTAATGCCAGTGGCAACTCATTGGTAAAAATAGAGTAAAGGGCCAAAGTGTTCATACCCCTTGACTTCTTCCACATTTTGTTGTGTTACTGCCTGAATTCAAAATTGATTAAATATGTTTATATGCACTTGATTGACTCTGGGTAATATTATACCAATGGGAATGGGTGGGGTTTCACAATATCCCATAATGACAATGTGAAAACATGTTTTTAGAATTTCTAGCAAGTTTGTTTAGAATTAAATACAGAAATATCTAATTTACGTAAGTATTCACACCCCTGAGTCAATACTTTGTAGAAGCACCTTTGGCAGTGATTACAGCTGTGAGTCATTCTGGGTAAGTCTGTAAGAGCTTTCCACACCTGAATTGTGCAACATTTTCCCATTATTCTTCTTAAAATTCTTTAAGCTCTGTCAAATTGGTTGTTGATCATTGCTAGACAACCAATTTCAGGTCTTGCCATAGATTCAAGTAGATTTACTGTCACCATTGGCCTTATTGTGAAATCCCGTGCGGTTTCCTTTCTCTCCGGCAACTGAGTTAGGAAGGACGCCTGTATCTTTATAGTGACTGGGTGTATTGATACACCATCCAAAGTGTAATTAATAACTTTAGCATGCTCGAAGGGATATTCAATGTCTGCTTTTTTGTACCCATCTACCAATATGTGGCCTTCTTTGCAAGGCATTGGAAAACCTCCCTGGTATTTGTGGTTGAATCTGTGTTTGGAATTCACTGCTCGACTGAGGGACCTTACAGATAATGCATTGTATCTGTGGGGTACAGAGATGAGGTCGTCATTCAAAAATCATTTAAAACAGTCCATGCAACTTATTATGTGACTTGTTAAGCACATTTTTACTCCTGAACTTATTTAGACTTGTCATAACAAAGGTGTTGAATACTTATTAACTCAATACATATTAGCTTTTCATTCTTCATTAATTTGGAAAAGTTTGGAAAAACATAATTCCACTTTGACATTATGGGATATTGTGTGTAGGCTTGTGAACCAAAAAATATATGGAATACATTTTAAATTCAGGCTGTAACACAACAAAATGTAGCTTCCCTCCAGGCCTGAGGATAAACACTTTCCTCTAGGCTCAGATTAAAGATATGACAGATAGGAGTGACTATAGTCAGCTACCATCCTCAGTACCCTTCCATCTAAGTTGTCAATGCCAGGAGGTTTGTCATTATTGATCGATAACAATAATCTTTCCACCTCTCCCACACTAACTTTACAAAATTCTAACTTACAATGCTTTTCTTTCATTATTTGTTATTTATGCATGAATACGATCGTTCACTGTTCATTGTTGGCATTTGCTGCAGAAGTTTGCCCACTTGCCAATTAAGTAATCTTTAATTAAGGCCTCAGGAAGTGCGAGTGATATAAAACACCAGATATGAATTAATATACTGTAATGTGTAAACACTTTACCTAGCAGCTAACCTGCTTGCACCAATCCCTTGTAATTACAGTAAAATAATGTGAAATACAAACCCCTCCTCTTAATGAATTTCATTAATTCATTCTGATTACGGTAGCACTAACATTTTTACAGTAGGCTTAAAATACAGTCACTTTTACAGTATTGTACTGTGTGTCATTACACAGTTCTTTCTTTGATACCGTATTTATATTGCGTAGGTGTACTGTAAAATTAAATACAGAATTTTACTTGCCATGAGCTGCCTATAAATTACTGTCAAATTCATGTTAACCCTTTACAGTGTAGCAAACTCTAGCATGTGCAGTTGTAATCTGCTATATGGAGAAGTAGGCCTATATGTTGTTTGTGTGTGTGTGTGTGAGAGAGAGAGAGAGAGAGAGAGAGAGAGAGAGATACATGATACATACATGATACATGCATGCTCACAACCATGCACGCACACGCACACGCACGCACACACACACACACACACACACACACACACACACACACACACACACACACACACACACACACACACACACACACACACACACACACACACACACAGAGACTCTTATTGTTTGGTTCTAAGCCCCTCATCCACATCCAGCCCCAACCCGTTCTAACAAACTCTTGTTGTCCATAGCCATTGCGTAACAGTCAGTGGGTTTATCACTGTATTGACCACATGGTATTGACCATGTCTGGGGGTGAGGGGACCGGCCTATATCGTGCACTTTGGACTCTGAAATCAAATTGACATTCCTACCAAGTATGATCCCAAAAATAATGAATGACTGATGTGTGAAACATGATGTGAGATGATCATTAACCATGACCTACTAATTTGAATTCTCCAACACTATCGCAGTTCAGATCTGAAGTCAACATATTCAAGACTTAAGATATATTGATGTTGCACATGAAATGACTCCTTTGAACTATGACCTCCGATTCCAATGTAAATGGTCATTTCAACCTGCTGCTCTCCTCTTGTCTGTCTGTCTGTCTTCAGGCAGATGTTCATCTAATCTACTTCTTCTCCTGTACTCTCTCATTTCCCCTCTCATCTGTAATAGAACGTTCTGGCAGAGAGCTGACATGGGAATTGTGCCCGAAAATTAGTCTAGAACTTGCCTGGATCTCCCGTGGCCTGATGCCACAGCCAAGAAACCCCACCCATTCCCATTGGTATAATATTACCCAGAGTCAATCAAGTGCATCATTGCTACGACCCCGAAGTTAGTTTGCCACACTCAGTCGTTGCATGGAGAAATGTGTGACCTCATTGGAATGCATTAGAGAGGGATGCATAGAGAGATGAGTGAGTTGGTTCTCTATATTGAAGTGTGATTGGAATATCATTCACTGACACAGAAACCATCACACACTCACACATGTACAGGCCCAGATTGATATCAACACATCCACAAACCTGCATCTAAACACACACTCATAGGGTCCACTACACAAACACATTTGAATTTGCAATTAGATTACATATTTATAATATCTGTAGATTACGTTTGGACATTGTGGAAGTATTGTGCACTCCTAAGAAGAAAGCTTTCAGTGTTTGAGTCCAGTTCAGTGATGTCTATTGCCCTTAAGACACCTTACGTAGTGAATCAGCTGTTAGTGATATGGTCATCTGTCCCCAGTTAAAACCTCTAGTGTGCTAGTCTGGCCTGGAGAGCAGATCGCCTTGAGAACATTGTCCCCACACAGGGAGGTCTTGGCCCGGGAAAGACTGGCCATTACCTCAGTGTGTACTGTATGTCTGTGTGTAAGACGTGTGTTCACATAACTGCATGTACATGTTTAAGATGTGTGTGTACATCTTCATGCATTAAATCTCCCATTTTCCTCTTTGCTCAGGGGCCACTTGTTGGGACTAACACAAGGAGCAGCCACAGTATGAAGCCCACAGCAGACCGTGAACTAGGATGTCCCAGTAAACCACTGAGTCGGGCTTGAGTGGAACTTGGAGAATTTGTATTCACAGAACTTGAAATTTAGTGTGAACCAGGAAGTTGACCATGGAGACAGACCTGAGGACTGGTCTCTCTGCATGGACCATCATAGCCATAGTGTGTAACTCTGTAGTGGGCGTCCTCACCCTCATCCTCTTCGTCATCCTCTACAAGGCCTGCAAGGTGCCCTCCTGCCAGGAGAGGTCAGCAGTACTCACAGTAGCCCAGGAGCAGCAGAGCGGCGAGCACAAATACTTACTGACTACAGCCTGATGATGGACGTACGGCAAACACTCCTTAGCACTCCTTAACAGACTGCCACTGACTAATTACTAACACTAAAAAACTAACGTTTCGGGTCAGTATCTGTCAAGTCATCCTCTCCCTCGATCTCTCTATAACCACCACTCTCTCACTTTCTGCCTCTTTTTGACTTTGTGTCCCTTTCTGTCTCTCTTTGTCTCTCCCTGCCACATTACGTAAACAAAAACACCAGCATAAATCCTTATCTCCTTGGCTCTGCGACTGTCCATCTGTCAGTCTGTTTACACTCAGCAGTCTGGCCCCCCCCTGCTCATCTGCACTGAACCACAGTCTGGGGAATGAGGAAAAGGGTAAATTAAATTAGGAGAAAGAGAGAGGGAGGGAGAGAGGGAAAGAGAACAGCCCTCATCTCATCAGAGACAGCTTGATGTTTACTAACTGGAGAAATAATGATGCCAGGGATAGTGAAATAGACCACAAGAGAGAGCGAGCAGAGAGGGAGATAAAGAGATAGATGCAGAACAAAGAACGGACGTGAAAGGGGGAGAGAGAAAGGGATGTTTTGATGAGGTGTTGTTCACTGAAAGAACACTCAAGGCCCTCTGTGACTTTGAAGTCTCTAGCTCTCAAGGGTTTACGAAAAAAACAACAACTGAGGGTTCTGCTGAAACACTTAAATATGTCTGTCTGCCACTCAATGGGCTCCTATAAAACACAAAATTAAGGTTATTTATAGACAACCTTCTAAAGGAGTGGCACCCAAAGAGATTGTGAGACTTGATGTGACTATTTTAAAAAGTCTCCCGTAGCTAACGGTGGTGTGACGCAGAGAATCAAAATGGCTACCTGAAAACAGATGGATCTACCATGTACGGTGCCATGGTAGTGTGCCATGTACTGTGCCATTCCATAAATGTAATGATGATGGTGATGTTGTTCTGTGAATCATGGACATAATGTTTTATTTTTATTTTATGTTTTATTAACTCAATAAAATGTTTTACTTTTGTGTACCTTTGGGGATGTATATTACTGACCTACATAAATCATGTCGCCACGACCAGCACAAAATAACAACCATAACATTGTCCTCACAGTGCATGGTTATCCATCAGAATATGTGGAGCAAAGTGCAACTATTACACTGTGGTAAAGACGGGCTATGAGGTCGTGAATCACGTTTTCCATAGAGTGTGCGTCTCATTAGTGTGCGTCACTGCTGTAGGTGCTGTAAGTTGCTGAATTAGCCAGGTCCCAGATCTTTTTTGGCTATTGTCACGCAGACCTGGGATAGTATATCTCCAATGTGCTCAGAAATAATTTATGTAAACTAGTCAATGATTCGTTGTAATGCATTCATATCAGAATATGGAAAAACAACAGTGCACGCATGTTCTCACCGTGCATTAATATTCCAGGACCTCTGAGATCCGCAGGTCATTCAGTGTCTCACGTTCATGTGCTCCAGCAACTCCTGATTTACTAATTAATCACTGTTACTGGAGATTACACAGTCAAGACATAGCAATTAGTTAATAAGCCTTCTAACACACACACACACACACACACACACAGGTTGACCGCTTTCACGCAGCTTTAAGGCTTTATGACAGCTAACCTGTTAGTGAGATTTGAGTACTCGATTGGTCTTTATCTCTTTTGAGATACCCTAGCAAACCTCCTAATCTACATTACTAGAACACTGCTGGAGAGTGCAGTGGAGTTCCTCCCGTGCAGTGCACATCTCCTCCAGTGCCTCTTTGATCCCAACTTGTTCTTTTGACATTCCTGACTCGTTGACCGTTTGCTTGCCAGCTTGCAGTCGGTGGTTAGTATCTCTAACTTCTCTACACTCCATAGCTTTGAGCCCTTACGTCTGTGTGTGAACGGAACAGTCCACAGAGTACCTCAGACAGAATGAACGAGGCCTATGGCTTGTTGTTCTGCCGCAGGGCAGTGTTTCACTCACCTGAGGCTGGTGGCACCTTCATTTGGGAGGACGGGCTCATAGTAATGGCTGAAACAGAGTACATGCAATGGTATCAAACTCATGGTTTCAAACACATGGTTTGATACCATTCCACTCACTCCATTCCAGTCATTATTATCACCCTCCCTCCCCTCACCAGCCTCCTGTGGTTTCACTGGATGAGCATGTTCATCAGACAGGAGTATCCCCACAGCTGTCTCCTCAACCACCTCTACTACAGTCTGCTCTTTAGGTTCCTGCAGCCCAGCCTGCCTCTCTCTCGCTTTCTGTCTCTCTCTGTCAAACTATTTCAGGTGACTTCACCAATTGTGTCTGTAAAGGTTTGAATATGAAAAGAACTAGAGGGTGCTCAACCAACGTGAGTCGAGGTGCAACCTAAAAATGTGTAAACATCATTGGACAGGAAAAGGCTCAACACTCGCTCACCATTAAAAATACAGAGTTTTATTAGGCAAGTTTAAAAGATTGACGTTTAGGCCTTTAAGAATAATCACAAAGGGAATGGTCAAGTTCATATAGGGCAAAATTAGGGACAAAATTCTCTTCAGCTGGTGGTGCTAATGAGAGACGCTGTTAGACCATACAGGTTGGTACTCAGGGTGTGGGGTAATATGGTCAGTCTCCACCAATTGATGAAATACAGAACAGGAACCAGGGCAAGCTTTTTTGAACTACAGTAGGTGTAATTGTCATGCAACCATTACTATAATACATGTTGAATGTGTTGGGTATTGGAAAATATAGGTAAAGGTTTGAAGGACATATTCATTGTTTAGGCTAGAGGAGAAAACGCACAATAAAATCCAATGTAGGGTTGAGTTTCTACAAATGTAGGATCTTAATTTGAGACAGTTTGCTAAAAAATAAAGTCATCCTGCAACAGGGGGATCAAATTAAGATCCTAAATCTGTACCGCCAAAATAGTGACTTGAGTTAATGTGATGTCCACCATGTTTTAGGCACAAAAAGGGTGACATTTCCCTCTCGCAAAGAAACAATGAGGTCTTATGGAGGATAGTTCACTTTACTGTAACAAATTTGAAATGACGTGTTCCGACTCTGAGAGACCTTCTCTGTTGGGGTTAGAAGCAACTGCCAATTCTCCACCACTCACTTGTATCAACATGGTAAGCTTGGATCCATGGCATCCCTCCTGAATATGGCATTATTTGTATTTGTATTTATTATGGATCCCCGGCAAAATTAAGGCGGTAATACAATTTTTAAAACATTACAGTACATTCATTACAGAATTCACAACACACTAAGTGTGTGCCCTCAGGCCCATACTCCACTACCACATATCTACAACACAAAACCCATTTGTATGTGTGTATATAGTGCGTATGCTAGCATGTGTGTCTATGCCTGTGTTTGTGTTGCTTACATAACACGAAGAGAATATACTGCAAAAGCAGATGACTAATAAACAGAGGACCGCAAAACAATCTGCCTCTCCATCTGCACCGCTGGAGGGGTTGCATAACCTACATCCAGGTAGAGAAGCTGGGATGAAGTCACTGAAGATAGAGGTCAGTGTGTGTGTGTGTGTGTGTGTGTGTGTGTGTGTGTGTGTGTGTGTGTGTGTGTGTGTGTGTGTGTGTGTGTGTGTGTGTGTGTGTGTGTGTGTGTGTGTGTGTGTGTGTGTGTGTGTGTGTGTGTGTGTGTGTGTGTGTGTGTGTGTGTGTGTGTGTGTGTGTGTTATTGAAAGATAATGAGACATGGGGAACAGAGTAGTGGAAGTGAATAATGAATGAGTCACCAGGCAGCATTAAGATTCGCATCACATCTGCATAGTGGGTGGCATTGAGATTCCCAGAGATAGATAACCATTCTGAAATTGGGTTTAACAAGCCAATTCAAACACAAATCACTATGATTCAACATAATTTTGTCTGAGAATGATATACATTTCTAATTCTGAACAGAGCAGGAAGTTTTGTGCAAACAGGTAACAAAAGAAAACAAATATGCAATTTCAGCACATCCGGCTGGCTAGTGGACAGTACCGGCCTGTAGTGACTTCCATTGATCTTTATGCTATTGTTCCCATTCCCCACGAATGTTGAATTGTAAACTGATAATACATGTGAAGATTTTTTAAACTATTGCTCCAGATTTCATTGGTAGGCCTATTCATGCGTGCGTGCACGCACACACACACACACACCACAGGAGGTTGGTAGCACCTTAATATGGGAGGATGGGCTCGTGGTAATGGCTGGAGCAAAATAGGTAGAATGGTACCAAATGCAATAAACACATGGTTTCCATGGTTTCCATGTGTTTGATGCCATTCCATTTGCTCCATTCCAGCCACTATTATGAGCCGTCCTCCCCTCAGAAGCCTCAACGGACACACACACACGCGCGCTCTGTGTCAATATGAGGGACCATAAGCCTACCACAGCCTCTGGGGCCTTTACTTGGTCTCATTGCCCACAGTTAACTATCATCACAAAGCCTATGTTTGGAGCGCCATCTGCTGGTTCATACTGGCCAAGACAACTGGCTCTTGAAATTATAATTGGATTTATTGATATTGATTAGTGTGCCGTTAGGTCAAGCTGCTCTCTGCTTTAATGGCACCGACGTGTTGTTTTTAATTGGGGAGAGCAGGCAGTATATAATAGATGTGATCCGACAAAGAATTAGGCCTAAATCTGTTTATGCCTAAATCTAAAAAACACATTTCATTTTTTTTATACTTGTAGGCTATGTCATATGATAGAAGAGGTCTGGCCATCCTCTGAGCCTGGTTCATCTTTAGGTTTCATCCTTAGGAGTTTATCCTGGACACTGTGCTTCTGCTTATGCATTGCTTTCTCTTTGGGGTTTAGGCCAAATATATGTTAATTACTTTCTGACAACTGCGGATGTAAAAAGGGATTCATAAAATACATTTGTTTGATTGATGTTGCCTGTAATATGTTTTTAATTTTGCCAAGCGCACGTATTTATTTATATAGCCTAGCCTATATATAGTAGTATCTTTATTGGAGTTATGCCATAACGAATCACTGGTCCACATTGTCAGGCCATTGTGGAACGGGTTTACACTCTTTCTCGGGCGGCAGTAAGGCGGGCGAGACCATTATGGGCGAGACCGATTAACGGATCCGTACCCGGAAGTGGGTGGTTGAGTCACCGACTGGTCACCACAGATATTGCCTGCTGGGATGAGGCAAATAACCGGAGAATCGCAGAGATTGATAGAAATCTGAGAAACCGAAAATCTCAGCCACAATTGATCACACTAAAACACACGGCGCTGCCGTATTATTTATTATCTTGGCATAAACGGTAGAACTAACAACACCTCGCCAAAATGATGGAAGAGATACCGGTAGATAGATTCCAGGTGCCTAGCGCTGTTCAGGGGGAGATGCAGCCGCTTGTAAGTGGGATGTTTTTTTCTAAGCTACAGCTAGTGATGATAAATTAATGCATAGGCTAATACAGGCTGTTCCTATATTGTTAGACTAGGCTACTACATTTTTTGACGCTATCAATTTAGCATATAACGGATTGTTTTATTTAGATATTGGCCTGGTGTTATTTTGTTGCATTTTATTTTAGATGTCTGTTAAATGTAGAAAATGTCGCATTATTGGTAGGCAACCATAAGGTCAAGAGAGTATGCCTGGCTTTATGGCGATGAGAAGCGAATTGAAAGACGACCTTGATCAATATACCAGTGATCGAGCTGCGTAGTGAGCATCGGTGATGCTTGGCGAAAACAACCATCCCTGCCTCGCAGAGCAATTCGCTCTGTGGACAAACAAATGAGGCAAAGGCCTGTCATTGCAAAAATCGTAGATAGTGGATTGTCATGTATATTACAGATCGTGCTATTTTTGAATTGTTTACTATTTCTGAACATTTCAAAGCAATTGGGTAGGTATCGGAGTGAGTAAGGCCTAGCCCCCCTTCGATTACTTCATCATGCGGAGACTGCGTGGAACGGAACCCTCCACGGCAGCATATGGCGTTTCACATTGAATCAAACCGGCATCAGATGCTGTAGGCATATAGTTAGTGCTGTGTCTCAGTAGACCATGTTAGTTTGCTGTATCGTGTTCGTTTCTCAGGGCCCTGTGGTAGCCTATAGTCCAGGGGTGGGCAATAATTTTGGCTCAAGCGCCACATCTAGATAAAACAATTCAGTGGAGGGCCACACCATTTTTTTCTGAGCAATTTGTTCATCAGAAGAAATTTGCAGGCCCTGAAAAAGGGAAGTTATTTGAAAAAGTATAGGTCCATTATAATTTCTACAAACTTTCTATCTAGTTTTAGACGTTCAAGGGTGGTCTTCCTTTTTTTAGTCAAACCTCCCGCGGGCCAGATAGAATAGGCTGACGGGCCACATCCGGCCCGTGGGACGTATGTTGCCCACCCCTGCTATGGTTGAACCTATCTGGAATACCATGATTCAACTAAAGGGTTTGTCTGTATCTGCAGTGCCGTAGCTTTTGGGAGATGTGATTGTAATGTGTATCACGGCAGTCAATGAATGGACTGTGTACACTTAAGATGTGACTACCTTACAACCTTTGATGTGTGTGTAAAGGCATATGTGAGAGCCAGAGAGGGAATCTCACAAATAAATGTTTCTAATACAGTATCAGTAGGCCTATTGTATTTACTAGCATACACATAATGACAATGTCATATACACATCCCAGAACGTGAGTCGTGTGACACCAAGCTCTCACTACTGTGATGCAATTTAGAACCTCTCTCCCTCCAGGACCCGGTATCATCCACGGCTTCTTCTGAGGCAGACTCAGACACGAGGGAGGGCGAGCCAATCACTATTAACTACAAGCCCTCTCCTCTGCAGATGAAGATAGGTGAGTGTAAGTGGGCTCAGCAGAACCTACTGCCTCGGTTTATTTCAGCACCTTGGACAGGGGTCACATGACCGGAGAGCAATACAAAGATGTTGTGGGGAGGAATACAATGTATTGTATAAGGGAGCAATACAAGATCCTGTAGAAGGGAGCAATACAAGGTACTGTAGAAGGGAGCAATACAAGATACTGTAGAAGGGAGGAATACAAGGTCCTGTAGAAGGGAGCAATACAAGGTCCTGTAGAAGGGAGCAATACAAGGTCCTGTAGACGGGAGCAATACAAGGTCCTGTAGAAGGGAGCAATACAAGTTACTGTAGAAGGTAGCAATAAAAGGTATGGAGAAGGGAGCAATACAAGGTCCTGTAGAAGGGTGCAGTACAATATACTGTAGAAGGGTGCAGTACAATATACTGTAGAAGGGACCAATAGAAGGGAGCAATAGAAGGGAGCAATACAAAGGCTAGGTTAGTGGAGTCAAGGCATAAATATAAATATATTGACACACCTCATTGCGATGTCCAGAAAATTAAATGGTAAAATAATTACTAAATGTAACAATTTTGTAATAAGACATGTCTTTGATGAGCAATCCTTCCTCATGATACCCTGTTAACAAATGTTCCCATAACATCTGGGATGAGGTAGGGAGTCACTGTTACTAGTCCCACACACCAGATCTTTCCTTCTGTTATATCAAAACCTCAAACTAGCACGCTGCAGTCATTAGCCTGTGTACCCCCTTATTCCCCCCACATATGCTTGTGTGAGGCAACATGAAGATTTTAGATGGTAGAGCATGGTGCTTGCAACGCTAGGGTTGTGGGTTCGATTCCCACAGGGGACCAGTACGAGAAAAAAAAAAAAAAAAGTTTTCCCCACAAGTGTGACACCACCACAGATTAGGATACTATCATCCTTTTTTCTATGTGAAGCCTATGCCATTTAGTTAGAAGGAAGTAGCTAGCTACCGTTTATTTTTTACAATTTGGAACCATACCTTGTAGGACTAGTAATGGGATTTGCTAAGATCGAATAATTACAAAAAACCTTACTCTGTAAGTTCACTCAGAAAGTTGACTCAGTAAGTTCATTAAGGCCAGAATTGAGTCGTTCTTGCACAATAGTCTGGGATGTGGTTATGGCCCTGGCCTGTCATCTTTGACACAGTACTGACTCAAAACCAGATGACCAGTTGAAAGGTGTCAGGAAACTGGTTGTCTGAGAGCTACCATGGCAGGATTGTGTCTGTGGCTCTCTATATTGGTCCATCCTCTGATGTCACATCCTGTGATGTGCAGAGAAACAGCGAGAGCTGGCCAGGAAGGGATCACTGAAGAATGGCAATGCAGGAAGTCCAGTGAACCAGCAGCCCAAGAAGAACAATGTGATGGCCAGAACACGGTGAGAGCTGACCTCGGTCCTGACTAGGGCCTTCTCCATTTTGGCCCTTCATTCATTTTCTGTCTTTCTCCCTATGTCCCTCCTCACTGGTATCTTCAACCCCTCCGATTTCTTTCACTCTCACTCACTCTCTTCCTCCTTGTCTGTTCTACCTCTTCCTTCTTGTGTACTCACTATCCTGCCCACCTCTACCTCTCCGCTCTCTCTTTCACTCACTCCCTCTCTCCTCTCCACAGGCTGGTGGTGCCCAATAAGGGCTACTCCTCCTTAGACCAGAGCCCTGATGAGAAGCCCCTGGTGGCCCTAGATACAGACAGGTAGGTGACAACATCGTACCCACATAATGTCACATGTCCACCATCACGCTTTACTCTCAGAACTGCCAACATGGATACAGTATTTAGGTTATAGTAAAGGTGAATGTAGGAGGTGAATGTAAATAAAAGATCAACAGTGATGACATGAATCTATGCAAATTATCATCCACTTCCGTTTATGTTGCAGTGACGATGACTTTGACATGTCCAGATACTCCTCATCGGGATACTCCTCAGCTGAGGTGAGATGTGTGAGGGACCAGGTACCGATGCACTCTGGGTAACCCTACTTAAGCCCGGAACAGATACAACAGCCAACATAAGGAGAGACGAGATGAGACAAAACTAACCAGTTTTAGAATTTTGTGTTGTAGAACAGCTGACTAAAGAAGGGCCATTCAGATCAAAAAGACGATAATTGTGGCTGCGACCGTTTCCACTGTGATGTTGCCTCTTTACAATGACTTTCACATGTACTTTGAAACAAAGCTTCCACTGGTTGCTTCCAAGGTGTTGTAGCAAATGAGTATCATGGAATGCATGCACAAGAAACAGGGTGCACTTTCGTGACTTGTCAGAGAGATATCAGCAAGTTAGGCTAGCTAACTGGAGAAAAATAGCTAGCTATCTGTCTGGCTAAACACAACATCTGCACAATGTTGTCTGATTGGCTAAACGGACCCGTCTTGTCTTTAGCTAAGATTTGACATGAATCTTGGAAACTCCAGCAGCTGACATGAGATGCTCTTAAACTAGATCAAGCAAACATCATTCTAAAACTGCGTGAAAAACGTCTTGTCTCGGCTCGGCTGTTGTATCTGTACTGGGCTTTACAGGTATGCCTAGCCATTGCCACTCATCCCCACCACACTCACAATGTTCTAAATGCGGATTACTGTTGGATAATATCTACCTTTATTCATTAAAGGTCACCACAACTGACCCTTTCTTAAAACCACTTACATTACATATTTTAGTATTAAACCATTTAGCTACTGTACCAAGACTGTCTCAAAAAGCCTGATATGATCGCTGAAGTAAGTAGACTTCAATAACTTATGATAAACCATAGTTATTATGGCTTTCACAGTGTAATAATACGACTAGCCAGTTACATGGGCACTCCTTGAAGTCTACTTATCTGAGGAGACTACTCATCTGGGAGGAGACTACTCATCTGGGAGGAGACACACTAATCTAGGCCTCTCTGATACCCCCTGGTGATTATTGTGTAATACAAGTGAAAATAAAAACTAAGGGGTGTAGAGGATGGTCAGTCATGTTACTAAGGGGTGTAGGGGATGGTCAGTCATGTTACTAAGGGGTGTAGGGGATGGTCAGTCATGTTACTAAGGGGTGTAGAGGATGGTCAGTCATGTTACTAAGTGGTGTAGGGGATGGTCAGTCATGTTACTAAGAGGTGTAGGGGATGGTCAGTCATGTTACTAAGAGGTGTAGGGGATGGTCAGTCATGTTACTAAAGGGTGTAGGGGATGGTCAGTCATGTTACTAAGGGGTGTAGAGGATGGTCAGTCATGTTACTAAGGGGTGTAGGGGATGCTCGGTCATGTTACTAAGGGGTGTAGGGGATGGTCAGTCATGTTACTAAGGGGTGTAGGGGATGGTCAGTCATGTTACTAAGGGGTGTAGGGGGTGGTCAGTCATGTTACTAAGAGGTGTAGGGGATGGTCAGTCATGTTACTAAAGGGTGTAGGGGATGGTCAGTCATGTTACTAAAGGGTGTAGGGGATGGTCAGTCATGTTACTAAGGGGTGTAGAGGATGGTCAGTCATGTTACTAAGGGGTGTAGGGGATGGTCAGTCATGTTACTAAGGGGTGTAGGGGATGGTCAGTCATGTTACTAAGGGGTGTAGGGGATGGTCAGTCATGTTACTAAGGGGTGTAGGGGATGGTCAGTCATGTTACTAAGAGGTGTAGGGGATGGTCAGTCATGTTACTTGGGGCTTTCACTGTATAACAATATGACTAGCCTTTAGTTAAATGGTTACTCTTTGAAGACTCTACTTAATAGCCTTCTTAATTCTATTGTAGCATTTCTGCATCCCCAGTAATGTGAGTGACATTCCCCTACACCCTATAGTAACATGACTGACCATCCCCTACAACCCCTTAGTAACATGACTGACCATCCTCTAGACCCCTTAGTAACATGTCCATATGTCCACCCTCACAGCAAATCAACCAGGACCTGAATATCCAGCTGTTAAAGGATGGTTACCGACTGGACGAGATCCCTGACGACGAAGACCTGGACCTTATCCTGCCCAAATCTGTCAACCCCACCTGCATGTGCTGCCAAGCCACCTCCTCCACTGCCTGTCAAATCCAGTAGCCCACACATCTGCCGTGAGTTTACTCTGCCATTAGAGCGGCGACAGAGAGCATTGATAGAATATGATAATTATATGAAAACAAAAAAATCTACTTATTGAGGGGAAAGTTAAATGTAAAAAGAAAAATTGAAAAATACGAAAAGTAAGACAAAAACACAAATGTTAAAATACGACTAACAGTGATTACTTCCTCCTATGGTAGGACATGCACTTCTGTTTGTGTTTGAGATCTGGGGGGAGACACAGTAGTCTAGGCCTCTCTGATGCCTTTTCCTAGTCAATATTGTCTAAACAATTTATGTCCCTAAACAATAGGAAATATTATCTTAACTGCCGGTGATAAAGCTGCTCTGCTTACTTGACTTCAACGTCATATTTCTTGCATTTTATTTAGTAACCTTTTTTAGTTATATGCTTTTTAGTTGAAGGATCTGTATGATTGTATGTACTGGGGGTGTGTTATAAAGATGAATTTACTGTAATTTGCTACTGAAAGCAGGGTTGTGTAGCACCGGCCTGATCCATGGACTTATTCATTCTACCTTGACACTCTTTCCCTGTTTCTTATTGTACTGGTTGGAGGTATTTATGGGTTTTAGGGATGAATGTATTACAAAGGGGTGACATGCATGATGAGCACCTACTGTAAATGGATTGGGAATGTATCTAAAATGGCTGTTTGTTCCCACATCTTACTACTGCACACTGCTATTTTGTCCATTCTTCATTGATTCATCACTTTTGAATGTCTTACTCTTGCACATTTGAATTTGTTTGGGTTCTAAGGTAATATGTGTACCCTCCTTAAGGCGATTGCTAATCTGCGATGACCCTTATTCAAGGGGATAATACAGCGCTTTGTATCATTGGACTCAGTCCATTCCATTCCATTTTCCAGTTAGCTTACACAATTCACCCCCATAGAGGCCTAAGGGAACAAGTGGTTTTGTTTAAGTAAAAGCATAAGCTGACTTTAGATAGCTTTTTGGATACAGCCTGTTGACATCCTACCATGCCACTCCCACAATGTGTCTAACTAACCACTCCCCTATACCATCATGCTATCTTGATTGGCACAATCATTCTAAATAGTGTCTAATAGAGCAGACACACAGCAGGGGGTGGGGTGCAGTTTCTTCTCTCGTGATTGGTTGGAAAATGATCTAGGGGAATCATAAGTAACATTAACTTTGAGTACTAATCCCTCACTGAGTCCTTCACTCACACACCTCAGAGTTGATTTGCTATTAGAGTATGCCTTAAAGTAAAGAATATTAAAAGAAAATGTGTATATTTATTGCCAGTCTCGTGACCTAATGTATTTTAAAGGGATTTGCAATATGAATGTATGCTTTTTCTTTTTATTATTATTATTATTATTTGTTTTACTATTGTGTTCTCATGTAGACACTTCCATTCTAGTATTTAACAATGTTACTGTCCTGTGTAGTGTATGATATCAATAAACACAAAGCCAACTGAACCTGCTTGGGGTTTCTACTGCGTACTGGGGCATTTTTCTAAATGCATTTCTGTAGCCAGGTGCATTGATAATGTAGCAAAAACTCTTGCAGGGTGACGGCAGGTTCTAAGTTCATTAGCAATCTAACAATGAACATGTAATGGAATACATTGTGGAAATAAGTAAGAATGCATTCTAAACGGACTGTATTTAGCTATATTAAAAGAATCCATATGGGGGAAAAAAGAATGGATGAAATTTGATTAGAACCAGGCAGTCAGCCTCAGCCTACAAAATGATGACACCATCTTGGCTCCCTATAAAAGGATGACACCATCTTGGCTCCCTATAAAATGATGACACCGTCTTGGCTCCCTACAAAATGATGACACCATCTTGGCTCCCTATAAAAGGATGACACCATCTTGGCTCCCTATAAAATGATGACACAGTCTTGGCTCCCTACAAAATTATGACACCATCTTGGCTCCCTATAAAATGATGACACCATCTTGGCTCCCTATAAAATGATGACACCGTCTTGGCTCCCTATAAAATGATGACACCATCTTGGCTCTCTATAAAATGATGCAACCTCACATAGATCATACAAAGAATTGTTTTAATGTTAAAAGTATCTGACATAATTAAGTACACCGCTATTTACAGTGAGCGATAGTATCAAAAATTAGATTATTCACAGATGGAGCTTCAGACTTTCAGAAAATTAGAACAACTTCAAAATGTCCAAGAATGCTGAGCATGAATTCAATCTGAAAGGCACAAAGTATTACACAATCCCCTATACAAATACAAAACAATGTTCAAAGAATATACAATACTGCAAATGTAGTAGTAATCTAAGCTGCAACACACAACTGTACATTCTATTTGGATAGTTTCAGTTGGCAATTTGACACCAATCTCAGTTTGATCATCTGTGACTTAAACACCAATTTCACTGCACTGCTTTGTGTTATAACATAACCATCATTTAGGCAATTAGATAGATAGATAGATAGATAGATAGATAGATAGATAGATAGATAGATAGATAGATAGATAGATAGATAGATAGATAGATAGATAGATAGATAGATAGATAGATAGATAGATAGATACTTTATTGATCCCCCGAGGGGGAAATTTCTTTGTCAATTTCAATTTCTTTATCAACTACTAGCGCACACACACATGACTACCAAGGTGATTTATATTATTACATTATGGGGAACTTTTCTACATAAGGCCTCTCATTGTCTGGGAGTGTAAAAAATAAATGTGCAAATCCAAATAACATGGCATACGTCACATAAATTATTACATTGATACTTGGACTTAATGTACAGTATTCCTTGTAGAAAGAGAAAATGAAATATGCAAAAACGGTGAATGGCTACGATTTATACCGTTATTCACATTCCAGTGATAATATTGCTCACACCACTAGGGGTCACTAGAGACCAGCTATTATCAAACAAACAGGGTCATGTTCGATAGAGCACGGGTCCACAGTAGCAAAACATTTTCATAACATTTTGCAACAGAAAAAAATGTGTTTGTTTTTGGGTAAATAAAGTAACTACCATACTTCCACCTCCCTGTAGTGTATTTTGGTTGTGCGTGTGTGTCTCACACCTCATTAGGGCTCTGGTCTCCAGAGTCGGAGGAGGAGAAGGAGGCGGAGGAGCGGCTTCTTCTGACTGTGGGGCCCTGAAGCATGCTGGGGTGAAAGCCTGCATGACGGCGGGCGTGTTTGGTCAGATGATCACTCCTCATAAAACACTTGTCACATAGCGGGCAGGTGAAGCGCTTCTCCCCCGTATGTGTGCGGTAGTGGCGCGTCAACTCGTCTGAACGTGAAAACCTCTTAGTGCAGTCTGGCCAGGTACACTGGAATGGCCTCTCACCTGGAGAACCATAGCCACCAAGAGGACAAAGAGAAGAAAGAGGGGATAAGTGGAGTCATTCTGAGGAGTTCTCAATGACACAATGAAGCTCAACTTTTTTCATAATATATCAAGGTGTGCAATTGAGTGAAAATTTGGGTTTTGAGACATCACTTACTATTAAGCAAGTACGATCTTTTATAATATTGTATTCTTATAACAAGGCTATATAACAATAATATGTTCTGTATGTATCAACATTTCTACTCACTCAAAATGGTAGATATGTCAGGAACATTATAATATTTGTATATGATCTTAAGGGGATTCTACATGCTCAATTATACCGACTGATCAATAGCATTTGTACTACAAATAGGCCTAATTCATCCAAGTGTTGAATTCCTTCATGACCAGGTCTTCTGTCTACAACAAAAATATGAGTGAGGTGACTTATGTGACATAAGAGGAAGGGGCGTAGCAGTTACCAAGGACAACACGTGGGCTTGAGTGGGTTTATTACAAGAATATATCCAGGCTACACATTAAACATAGGTAACAGGTCCTTACCACTTGGTTGAAATGGTAGGCTATAGACGGGTTGGTTGATTAGCAACAAAACTGACGTGTGCGCAACTATGGGGCAAAACAGACAGGGTTTGCTTAGACAACATGTAAACTACAATTATTCTCCAAATGTTTATTGAAAACATAAATACATTTGAACAATGAGAACTTGTCTCTCAAATGCATCGTTACAGTTGTTGGTGTTATCGATGCATAGTCACTTTACCCCTACCTACATGTACATATTACCTCAATTACCTCGACTAACCCGTACCCCTGCACATTGTCTCGATACCGGTGTTGTGCCGAAAATCTCCCCCCTGCCATAATTCTCCACCCCTTCGCGTCTTCGTTTGGCTATTTGTTTCAAGTGTATTAGTCTATAACCAAATCTCTTTGCCAAAATTCATCTCTCCCATGTCTTATTCAACTAGTATTTTTTCATTAAAAAATGTTTTCTGCTACTAAGATCAAACTGACAGGGGGAGAATTCTGGCATGGAGAGATTTTCGGCACAACACCGGTAGGCCTACCCCTTGTATATTGCCTCGTTATTGTTATTGCGTTACTATTTGTCCTTTAATTTACTTAACAAATTGTTCTTACTTTTTAAAAACTCTGCATTGTTGGTTAATTGTTTTATTTAACTAGGCAAGTCAGTTAAGAACAGATTCTTATTTACAATAACGGCCTAACCCGGCAAAACCTGGACGACGCTGGGCCAATTGTGCGCCGCCCTATGGGACTCCCAATCACAGCCGGATGTGATACAGCCTGGATTCGAACAAGATACTGTAGTGACGCCTCTTGCACTGAGATGCCGTGCAAAAGGCACTGAAATGCAGTGCCTCTATATTAATATAAAATAAATAAAATGTACTAATAAAACACTATCTAGCTAATTTTAGCCACATTAGCACAAACATGAAACCAGTCAAAACACCTCAAAACAAGACATGGTATCAATAACAAGATACAAAGACCTGAAACGAGACACCTTTTTTGTCATTGTTGCTAGCTATCTGACCGTTCAGAATCATAACAACGGACGCTTTCCGGTCACGTCGATGAGCGTGCATCATTGTCAACCAACCCATCTATAATGCCGCGTTCACATTCTAGTCGGTACTGCATGGCCAGCCATTGAAGTTGGAAGTCTCACCCAGTTGGTTAAAGTGATGGAAGCCTTCAATGGCGCTGGCCATGCTAATACTACCTTTTGGCCACTAGAGGCCTCTATGATTCTCTATGACGTCAACAATAATCGCGCTGCCCTTTGCGCGCACCCCTCTCTGCCCATGGACACACCTCCGCATTCAAAACACACAGGAAGACAGTTCCTGTATAATTTGAGTTATGGACAACACGCACTCATACTACAGAGCGTACGCAAACTTGTTATTTAGATTCTAGAATACCCTAAATCGAATTGGCTTTAGACCAAACTATGAGAGCCATGTCCTTTTGCAATATTCGACTGAAAAACTGACTGGTCAAAGTTATGCCTACAGAATGACAGTGGCCAAATACCAGTATAGACTATCTAATTTACTTCTGTATGTAGCCTAACCTTTACAACACTTACCAGTGTGCACTCTAAGGTGGGCTTTAAGGTGGGAAGACTTGCCATACATCTTCCCACAGCCGCTGAACGGGCAACAATGTCTCTTCTCGGAGGACACGTGCACAATCATAGCCTTCTTGTTCCGTGACAGCTTTTCTGCCGAGTTCTGTTGCGTCCTTGCAGTGCGCCGACTGTCCCCGCTCACCCTGTGACCACACAGGTGTCCGTTACCCATGCTGTTGGAATCACTTTGGCCCAGACATCTACTACCACATGTCTCACTGCGTGTGTTCTGGTTACATTTGTTCAGGTCGAGCAAAATCATCGCCACCATTAACAAAGTCCTGTTTTCTTGGTTCTCTTTCGACATGTCCTCTTTCGGTTTGTCATCGGGACAGCGGTCCTCCGGTGGCCGGCGGTTAGAGATGGAGACTAAACACTCAGCAGCGAGATCAACCTCCGACATTGCCGAAGCCTTTATTTAACCGTTGAAAAAAATATGTTATCTAAACGGATGCTGCTATTTTCGTCTTTGATAAATCGACTCTCCTTGTCATTTATCAGATGGGTTATCTTCACATCGCAGGGATTTCAGAAATGTTTACAGAAACTGATCAAATAAACACTCTTTGGTGATTCGGCTACTAACTAGATCATTATAAACTTTACAAGTCTTGCTGTTGTTTTACTTCTCTGTAGCCTGTAAATAATAAATACGGTCCTGGAATAGTGTTGGTTCTTCTCTTCTTTCTCTCTTCACAAATGCGTCAACTTGTCCTATTTTACTGGATGAAGCTGTTACCAACACCAAGAAACAAATTCGCGGAATCCCAGGGTGTCATAATAAAACAGGCCTGCAATTGGCTACTAGTAGACGTGACGTATTTTTGTATACACTACTTGGAATAGCTCGTCCATATTTATTGATGGATGGGGTGATGGGCCAATCACTGGATGAACAATATCAAAAGGGGGACTGTCTCTGTCATGCCACACATCATTGTTGACCAGACTGCACGAGTGTTCTTTTTCAAGGGTTAAGGCAAGGCACATTGCAACATAATTACTCAAGCTCATTTCCGTAACACATTTCTTCAGCACCGAACACGTCTCTGTTAGAAAAGCGATAATTTGCAAGATGCAAGGACTGACTCTAGATCCATGACACCCGAGATATTTTTGACCCTGTTTTGTGCTAAACTCGTGAGCCGTTTTTGGATTACATTCTTCAAGAAGCCCCAATCAGGACTTGAACCTGGGTCCAGCTACTGTCAAGCCACCACCTTAAATGTTACGCCAAGTGTTCCGAACCTCTTGAAGAGGTCGCAAGGTGTTGTCTTAACGTCACTACAATATTAATGAACAGCTTCCGAAATCCCAGACTGTAGCCTGCTTATAACTAGTGATGTTATTTCCTTAGCTCAGGGTTATATACTGAGTGTACACAACATTAAGAACACCTGCTCTTTCCATGAGACTGACCAGGTGAAAGCTATGATCCCTTAAAGCAAAAGGGGGTGCAACGCAATATTAGGAAGGTGTTCCTAATGTTTTGTATTGCTTAATAATCATTAGATTTTCATTTGATTTACCAACACACGTTTTAGGCGACAGGTAGCCTAGCAGTTAGAGCGTTGGGCCAGTAATCATAAAGGTCACTGATTCGAATACCCGAGCCGACAAGGTGAAAAATCTGTCGATGTGCCCTTGAGCAAGGCACTTAACCCTAATTTGCTCCAGGGGCGCAGTACTACTATGGCTGACCCTGTAGGTAGGCCGTCATTGTAAATAAGAATGTGTTCTTAATTGACTTGCCTAGTTAAATAACGTTTAAAAAAAGCATGTTAATCTACTAACCGTACATAGCCTATTATTATAGCCACAGCGTGCCTTCATGTTGTTTCAGGGGTTTGTAATTTTACACATAAGGGAACTCACTCATTTGAAACAATGTTGCCCTACTTGAGTTGCTGATTAAACATGTCTCTATTACAATTATGGCAAACCAAATTGCAACTGAGGTATGCATGCAAATAGTAGGATAAATCAGCCAATGAGGCTGCTTGTAACAAGGGCCTCTCCAAATGTAAACTCCTTTCTCCGAGCTCACCAGGACACAGTTCGAAGAAAAAAATAAACCGTGTTGCCACTTGTCAGGAGAGAATAGGTGCCCACAGTTATATCCACGTGTCTGATTTAAACACGTCCTTGGATGTCTGTTATTGCCGCTACAGACATCCCTTACCGACTGTATATCACGCTGTTACGCTCTAACACGTTATTCTAACCAACACCGCCTCCCTGTGTGTGTCCACGTGCGACTGTAGAACAGAATGTTCTCTTCCGTGAACTGAGAATGAACTCGTGCGCCATAGCAGTTAAGAGGGCCAAGTTACTAGAAGATTAGGCTGCAGCTATAGAGCTCCCCAGCTTGTAGTCCTAAAACCTAGAAATACATTATCTCTGGTTCTTTGAGCCATTCCTATAGGACAAATGAATGGGGAAAGAATAGGGATTTGGAATAAGCTAAACACAGAAAATAAGGTCTGAGGTTAGCACAGGAGGTTAGGAGATCTTATACGTTTTGTTATAAGATATAATAGCAGCCAGTTAACGTGAGCTTTATGAATTATGAAGCTTTTTAGGTTTTTATTATTACATAAATTATTCAAAATTCACAAAACGTGACTTTAGTTGATGAAGATTGTCTCATAAAACAAAATGTATAAGATCTCCTAAGCCTCCTGTGTTTACCACAGACCTTATTTTAGGCGATTATCCAAACCACCTACAAAAACACCATTGATTTTCCTCATAGGCTTTCTTCAACGAACCATGGCGGAGTTAGTGCCTACAAAACACATGACCATTTCTCTCTAGTAGCATGTCTCTTTGTTTTCATATTGGCCTATATACATTCTATAGTACAATTTTTATATTTTAGTCATTTAGCAGACACTCTTATCCGGAGTGACTTAAAGTAGTGAGTGCATACATTGCCATACTGTTTTGAGCTATAGTTTGTTTCAGAGTTCGGCTATTTGTTACATTGTATTTTTTTAATTAGTTTTTTAAGTTGGTTTCACATTGCCAAATGTCAAATTAACTAAAATGCCTGAACAAAATCCATGTATGATTATCATAAATCATCACTTGTGTCTCCCAATAGCTTTGGTCTTCCAAAAACATGCGACAGGAAAGAGAGCAATTGCCGCTCTAACTGCTACATTAATAGGCTATATTGGATCGCGTCGACAATCTACTGGCAAATCCTTTTCAATTTCAGAGAAATTATAGATAAAACGTATCGGTGCTCATCGGGCATTGGAAATAATCATTACACAACAAGTTGGAAATCGCAAATTCAACAATGAGTGGTTTGGAAGGTATCAGTGGCTAACTGCAAGCGTTGCAAAGCAATCACTATTTAGCTTCCACAGCTATTCGGTGTAGAGTGTGTGTGGTCCAAGTCTGGGTTTAAGGGTCTCTTTTCCAAGCTTAAAAGGATAAACATTCACACGCAACACCATGGGCCAGAAAAGGTTGAATATATTGGCCATGCTGTCAATCCATCAGAACATCCTTCTGCCGCGTTGTGGAAACTCTGAACTGGGAAATCTCAGACTTCAGTGAGTTCAAGACAACTGGGTACTCGGAAAAAACAAGCTCCGGCTGGGAAAATAAGTTTTGAACGGTCATGCAACTCAGAATTCCAAGTGGAGAACACAGGCCTCTTTCAGATCACTGACGTCATGAAAGTATCCAGACCCCTTGACTTTTTCCACATTTTGTTACGTTACAGCCTTATTCAAAAGTATTTTTCCCCTACTCAATCTACACAGAATACCACATAATGACAAAGCGAAAACAGGTTTTTAGAAATGTTTGCAAATGTATAAAAAAAATATAAAAAATAATACCTTATTTACATAAGTATTCAGACCCTTTGCTATGATATATTGAGCTCAGGTGCATCCTGGTTCTATTGATCATCCTTGAGATGTTTCTACAACTTGATTGGAGTCCACCTGTGGTAAAGTCAATTGATTGGACATGATTTGTAAAGGCACACACCTCTCTATATAAAGGTCCCACAGTTGATAGTGCATGTCAAAGCAAAAACCAAGCCATGAGGTCAAAGGAATTGTCTGTAGAGTTACGAGACAGGATTGTGTTGAGGTGCAGATCTGGGGAGGGGTACCAAAACATGTATGCAGTATTGAAGGTCCCCAAGAACACTGTGGCCTCCATCATTCTTAAATGGAAGAAGTTTGGAACCAGCAAGACTCTTCCTAGAGCTGGCCGCCCGGCCAAACTGAGCAATTTGGGAAGAAGGTTCTTGGTCAGGAAGGTGACTAACAACCTGATGGTCACTCTGACAGAGCTCCAGAATTCCTCTGTCGAGATGGGAGAACCTTCCAGAAGGACAACAATCTCTGCAGCACTCCACCAATCAGGCCTTTATAGTAGACTGGCCAGACAGAAGCCACTCCTCAGTAAAAGGCACATGACAGCCTGCTTGGAGTTTGCCAAAAGGCACCTAAAGGACTCTCAGACCATGAGAAACAAATTTTCTGGTCTGATGAAACCAAGATTTAACTCTTTGGCCTGAATGCCAAATGTCACGTCTGGAGGAAACCTGGCACAATCCCTATTGTGAAGCATGATGGTGGCAGCATCATGCTGAGGGGATGTTTTTCAGCGGCAGGGACTGGGAGACTAGTCAGGACCGAGGGAAAGATGAACGGAGCAAAGTACAGAGAGATCCCTGATGAAAACCTGCTGTAATGTAACAACATTTCGAAAAAGTCAAGGGGTCTGAATACTTTCCGAATGCACTAAGTGTATGTTGTGTAGTAAGCTGTTAGTAGCCTATGTGCTGAACAAATAGTTATATTGACTTCGTCCATCTTAGCTCGCTGTCTTAATCGAAATTACGTATTGCCTCTTATCCGCTCATCGTTCCTTTATGCCATAGTTTGTACATCTCAATTGCCAGTAGAAACCACATTTGTTTAAGCAAGTCAGCCATATCAGCTATGTTTTTTAATAAGGCAGTAAATTAGGCTGAATTAACTGTTTCGCTGCCAGACAAGGCTCCGCCAGGTGTAGCGGTGGTAAGGATTCACTCCATGGTACTGAAAAGAAAGCTTTGCTGTTGGGACAGCTTTATGTCACCATTATAGTGCAATTAATGCATTGTTTAGTGTTGTGTAGTGGCTTTGCTGGTATGCATATACAAATATTTGCCCCACCAAGATTTACATGCAAAAATTGCCACTGAATGGGCTACTGAATATAGGCTATTCACACTGCAGTTACAGCTGCTATTGTTTTCTTCCACATGTTGTTGAGTGGAGAAATTTCCTCCATTGACTGAGCATTGTTTCTCCTAGATGTTAGCAAAAATGTAGTTATAACATGATTTATTACCGGTGTTCCTGGTAAACATGATGCATCCCTTTCATAACGCAGAAAAATAGCCTTCAACGGGGACACCATAGTTATGCATTCATGTGTTTATTTAATAATGCATGCCAGACATGATCCTATTCATATTGAAGAATACATATTTGCATTTGCATCCAAATACTCACCACTGTGACGCAATTTATAATCTCTCTATCTCTCACTCTCTCTCTTTCAGCAATTTCACAGAATGTATTCCTGTACATCATCAGTGGAAGAACTGCATGCATTGAAGGACACTAAATAAAGTGAGACTGCTGGAAGATTAGTCCCCTCAAGTAAAACTACAATATCAGCATTATTGCAGAAAACATGTGCTTGGACTCCTCTTTAGAATACGAGTAGCCTACTCACCAACAGATTGAGGGGAAATAAAAACCTATTTGAATTATAACCATATTCTATGATTCACAAAGCTGTATGCTACAGTATAGGAAAATATTTAAAAAATACTGTACATCAGGTTTTGTTGGAGCACAATTCTCAGTATTAGGCTACTGTCATTTCTGTGTCAGAGTCCTCAGACATACATAGACCTCCCTTTTATTTTATATATTGATATATTGTACAACAGCCACAGCAACATATACAAAACATTTACAGAGCATGTACATATGAGTTAGAAGTGCTATGGACATGTTTGTCCTTGCATGTCCCTCTCCACAATGAAAAAATAAAAATACCTCTTATGTCCCCTGGAGGGCTGAGAGCACATTCACTGAGGTTAGTTAAAGGACCCAGGACCCAAACCAGTGCCTGGACAAAAAGCCAAAGGGGAACCAAACTTTCACCTTATCTCTCCTCTATTGTCACCTAATGTTCCTTCAATGAGTGCGTTTAATGAGGTGTTCAGCTATCTTTTAAACAGTTTGTTAACTTTTTTTAAAGCTAATATTTGACTAGAAATGTTGAAAAAGTAATCTATTCCATGTATTATGAGATAAAACCCCACCAACAACTAACAACAGGAGTATCCAACATTGTGCGGGTATTTATTTATTTTTCATGACCATACAGTGCACGTGAACGTTGGATGTGCTTACACTAGTTTTCAACAAAATTCCAAACCCAGCAACCTATTCTTCACACTTTGTCATCATATTAAAGCTCATAGTTAGGGTTTTAGTTGGTTTTAACTTTGACTCCTGTGGCTACAAAATGAATGGGAGGATTGGATTTCATGGAACATAATGGATGTGGGAGTCCCATGAAAATGTGGGTTGAATGCATAACAACAGTGATTAGTGGAGGCCTGTCTGCTCAAGAGAGATTGAAATATTCCTTATTTTTTGGTTTTCAGCTCGTACAACACATTTCCTCCATTTGCTGAACGTCACTCACGCATCTACAACCTTACAAGACAAAGAAGCAGCTTAGGAAATGTGTGAAAATACCCTGGACATTTATAAGGAAAATTAAACATTCAGATCAATAGTGAAGATACACAGAGAGCAGCTAGCCCCCCCACCCCACCCCCACCCCCAAAAAAGGCATCAAGTAGTTCTCTCTCCTAGTTCTAGCTCCTAGTTCAATCTCCTAGTTTTCGCACATGTTCTTAGCCATGAAATCAATGCCTTTCTCCAGTGTAAGATAAAATGCTGTAAACACTTCGGAAATGAAATGCATTACCCCAATAGTTGTGAAATACAGGAAAAGGATACCATGGGTCCATAGTAAGTAGAAGAATTACTAACAAAACACAAAATGCAGATATATGTAGATGTCTTAGTTACTGTGAATTTCAAATAGCTACTCCATGCCTGAAAGGCACCCTCAGTTTTGTAATGCTTTCAGCGGAGTATTGCATTGAAATATCAAACCTACATTAAAAAATATATTTTTCTTTCTTTTTGACAGCTGCTGATGAACATACAATATAGCAAATTATTAAATACTTTAAATATGATTGTGATGTACAATATAGTAATTTATCACATAATATATTAAGTGAATCATATAATACATAAGTTTTTAGTGCTTATAGGTGACACTTTTTATTAATGTTAAAAGCTTGTAATAATTCAAAATACTTTAAATTAGACAAAATAGCACTGAGAAGATATAAATAGTCAGTTCGTATTTCAAACAGCCATTCAATTATTCATTGTAAGCAACAAAATAGGTAAATGTAGTCAATCAAAAATAATTGCAATGCAATTAAATTGAAGTGATTTAATATTGATAAAATATAAAAAATAACTAATTTGAGAACCTGTGATGTAAATGTTACTCATCATGTTCTATTATTACAAACATGTTGTAACAGGTATTCCACTCCTGTCAGATATTTTTAGACTACACTGGTTCTCTGCCATTACATTTGTTTTTGTTACATCAACATGAAAGGTGCCTCTATGTCTCTTAAAATGCATATGATTCATAGAGCTGACACTTTTGCAAATGTTTCAAATAACTCCATCTTGTGGAATTCAGTTCTCTAACCATTCTCTTCTAGCCTACTCATACAGTGTACAGTATTCTATAGTCTTACATGTTGTGCAGACAACCAGGCCATTTTCAGATGACCAATATTAAGTGATTACTCTGGTTAGTCTGGTGCTTTGATTTGAATAGATTAAATAATGAATGAATGGCCAAAAAAAGTAGGAAGTACGGATCCAATGATCGTTCAAAGGCCAGTTTCTGACTAGCTTCGATATCCAGGCATCTCATCGCAAAGCTCAATATTCATAGTGAACAGGAGTTTACCACGTCTAGCTACCTGAGACAAGCAGGTGTCAGACCCAAGCAACAGAATGCTGCTGCCAGAGGAATGAAAGGAATGGGCAGTGCTATTTCCAGGCATGCTCCATGTTTTCTTGCTGAAAAGGCTATAGTAATGGGTCTGATCTTAATGTGTTCTAATTTCAACATGGGCTTAATGTTTGGAAATCCTTAAACAGGGTCACAGCCCCCTCTTGTGCCCAGTTTTGAGTTTTGCACTGAGCAGAGGAGATCCAAGGGAAATAATTATGACTCACGCTGGTGCTTTCAAACAATCTGTTACATTAGAGGAATTGTTTAGGCTGTCCTTCAACCATTCCGTACACCTTGTGGGCATTAGAGTGCATGTATGATTATGTGTGTGTGTGCGTGTTTGTGTCAACATTTTGTTCCCTCCTCTACACTGTAGGCCACAGTGACACTAAACCCGGGTGACTGGGGATTGGACAACGCAACATTTTCCATCTTCCCTGTTACTCAGGCCCTGTAGGTAATCAATTTTACTGCCCTGATTTTGACACCTGAACTCTATTGGGTCAATGCTGCTTGACTGTCAGTGTGTATGGATTTTAAACCAGAGACATGCATTATACATAATAGAGCCCTATTATGTCTAGAAATTCAACCTGCACAATGCTCATTGTCTCTATCCATTGATAAAGGCATCACCAGCTGACTGGTCTCCATGTGTTCTACTATAGTCACTACTGCTGTAATGCTCTGACCCCCCTCTTGACGTTGGAGATCATTTTTAAAGTTTCAAAGTTCATTTTCTACACATTTTGCCATGGGGTGGAGATAAAATGTTACAATTTTATAACATATTTCATATAATGCTACTCATTTTGCCACGGGGCAGAGAGAAATGTTTGCAATTTAAAGCACATTTCCTGCAACTCTACACATTTTGCCATGATTTATGCCATGTTAATGATATCTGAGTGAGCGTGACTAACAAAATCAATGTGGGCCCTCTGGAGGTCAGGGCCCCTGGGCACGTGCCCTGTGTGCCCAGTTGGTATTCGGGCATGATTACTACAAGTTTAGATAACTGCCTAGACTAACTTACCAATCTAAAAAGTGTTAGCTGACATTGCTAATTGAGTGACTGTCAGTGAATGACAAAACAAGAAAAAAACTGCTGATGCACAACCAAATTTCGAACTTGCACCTTGTGTATTCTTCTATTCTAACTCTCAACAGTCCGTTGGGACCTCAAATGAGTTCCCAGACTGAGTTTTGTTGGGGGGTCTGGGGCCAGGGGCCCTAAGCGACCGCTTCTGTCGCTTATGCCTGCTTGGACAGTCTGGTGGACCAAAGCTTCAAACGTGGCCTTCATTAACGGAAAGATCCGGAAAAAGTCCCAACCCATAGCTTTTGGCTTTATTTCTAATCAATCACCTCCCTCCGAACACTTTCCACCTCCGTCTTGCTAGCACACCACAAGTTTTTTTATTCGGAGCCACAACTATCAGTCGTGTGATTTGCTAAGATCAAAAATGTTTTTGTAGTATTTTTTTTTTTACTACCACATAGGCCAGATTTGAGTTGTTGGTGTTTCAGGCTTATATGCAATATGTACAATTACCCTGGAGACGAATTTACTACTGCTGCTACTGTTGTAGCATGCAATGCTATGTCAGTGGTGAAAAATCTGAGTGCTATTTCAGTGGTGGAAAGACTGCTATTTCAGTGGTGGAAGCACAGAAGCATAGAGTCATATCCATGAGTATGGGCAGTTAAAGGGCAAATTGGAATTGAGGAGAACCTGAGGAAATTTGGGGTTGAGGTGATTCTGACCTCCAGTCTTATATTGTCAGGTGGCCAAGTTTATTATTTTCTGAAGACGCTGACTAAACTGTCCTATCAGAGATGTCCTTTTCAATCTTTCCATTTTGGCTACACTAGTGTTCTGTGATGTGATGCATTACAGTAACAGTGTGTTGACTTCACTAAAGAGATGGTAGACAGATACGGCACATACCCTCCATCACCAAACAGCTGAGAGTCAGCTTCAGGAGGAGGTAGGAACTACCATAGCTTCATAGCACTTTGTTTTACACTGGTAGGAGCCCTCCCCATGACCCCTGCCTTTCCCCCTAGCCGGCCCTATGGTCCTGTATAACAGAGTGTACCCTGTCCCTGTCCTGTTTCCTTCGTCATTGTCACGTGTAGTTGTGTCTGCTGTCGAAGCTGCTGAACGCAGAGGGGGTGGTCAGCTTTCTCATGGAGAGGCTGTCTGTCTTGGCATCGGGCCGCGCCCCAGACTTGCTCCTCAGGAAGGGGTTCCTGGGTCCCCCCAGCCCCCCACGGTCTGCACCCCTCTCCATCCTCTCACTGACCGACAGGCTTTTTCTGTGTGAAGGAGGGGCCAATGATGGGTGGGAGGAGTCGTCTGAGGAGCAGCTGTTGGCTCGTTCCAGCCTGGAGAAGGGCGAGCAGAAGGGGGTCCCACACGCCCCTCTTAAGCCCCTCCCCATGCGATGGGGCTCGGGGGCCGGGGTCAGGTCCTCTGGGTCTTCAGGGTCTGACTCTGTGTGGCTGAGCTCGGCCTCGCGCTCTGGGTGGGAGGAGCCCATGTCCGGGGGCTTATTGAAGGGGAATGAGGTGGAGCCTCCGGGGGAGTGGGAGCGCTCTGCGGTGTTGTAAGGGGCGGAGACACACCTGGTGTCTATGCAGTCGGTGATGCTGGTGTATTCAGCCGCTTTGACCTGAACCCCTGGCCCTAGGCCTCCGTAGCAGCCTCGCGGCGTAAACATGAGGCTGTGAGACTTGACCAGCTGAGTCTCTTCTAGGTAGCCCCTGCCGCCAGTGGACAGGTAGCGGCTGCTTTTGGAGCGCTCCAGCGGTCCCGCTGATGGGGGCGGAGAGGGGTCCAGTTCCCAGGGTGGCATGGTGTTATCTGGGAGAAGGTGGGCGGAGCATAGCGACAGGTCTGCAGCTGCGCTGTCCTCGAACACGGCCCCACCCTCCGAGTGTCTGTCGCCCAAACCGCTGCCTCCGCTGTAGTCCCTTCCGCTCGACAGCACCGCCTCCATAATCTCAGAGTGGAGCGAGGAGTCGTGCCGGAGGGGAGGGGCCATCCTCAGCGGGTCCGATAAGACCTCGGCTGGCCCCGCCTCCTCGGACGCCGACACATAGATGTCAATGCAGGAAGAGGGGCGGTGCTGCTGGGAGATGGACAGCGTGGCCAGTGGCAGGGGCTTAGACTCCTTGGGGGCGGTACCCGAGGCCACCGACTGTGAGCTATTGGCTCGGTGCAGGCTGAAGGAGCGCTCCTTGAGGAAACGGTCGGCCCTTTCGGCCCTGTCGGCCCCAGATCGCTCACGACCTCCGCCCACGTAGAACGAGTGACTGCGTGTGCGCGTTGCCAGGCCGGTGGGGGAGGGCGGCGACATGGAGCCCTCTGCACCCTCATTGAGCCGGTAGGAGTTCCCCTCTTGGCTGTTGAAGCTGCTCTGGCGCAGGATGTAAGCCGCATCTGGGCACTCACCCTGACGCAGCATGTAGGCTGAGTCTGTGCAGTCGGATGAGGTGCGTGAGCGGGCCTTGTTGACCTCTCCCCGCTCCACCCCTGTGACTCGCTCAAGAGCCACAGCGATCCGACCAATCAGCTCCTCCATCTGGGCCAGCCGTATGTCCACAGTCTGCAGAGATGACTTCATAAAATGTTCTCTCTCATTCACCTCCTCCAGACGCATGGCCATGTTCTCCACTCTGAAACAGACAGAGAAAAGGAGAGAGAGAGAGAGAGATTGAGAGAAGGAGAGGGAAAGAGAAGGACAGAGAAAGAGAGAGAAAGGGAGGATAGGAGAGAGAGGGAGAAGGAGAGGGAGAGAGAGAGGGCACCCCCCGGCAGGAAAAACAGAACTAGACAATATTTTGTGCCAGGTGTGATATCCCTCCAAAACAGCTCTAGCTAATGTTCCTATCCACCTAGTAAGGCCAGCAGGCTAGTCTCTTTCATTGGAATGGAACTGTTATGCATTTTGTACTGTCAATTTGTTGTGTACTGTATTTAAACGTCACTTTAAACATGATACTACAACAAAATGTCAAGGGAGAGAGAGAATGGAGAGAGAGAGAAGAAAGGAGAGAGAAAGAGGAAAGCAGAGAGAGAGAAAAGAAAGGAGAGAGGGAGAAACATGTGAAAAAAGTGAGGGAGAGAGAGCGAGAGAGAGAGGAAAGGAGTGAGGGAGAGAGAAGTGGGAACGGGAGAGAGAGAGAGAGAGAGAAGGCGGAGCGGGTGAGAGAGAGAGAGAGAAGGGGGAGCGGATGAGAGAGAGAGAGAAAGAAGGGGAGCAGGAGAGAGAGGAAAGGAGATGGGGAGAGAGGAGGGAGAGACAGAGAGGACGGGGTGAAAGTATTATATTGTCTTTTTCTGGAAATAATGTCATCATAGTATGAGCCTACATCATAGTATGAGCCTACATCATAGTATGAGCCTACATCATAGTATGAGTCTACATCATAGTATGAGCCTACATCATAGTATGAGCCTACATCATAGTATGAGCCTACATCATAGTATGAGTCTACATCATAGTATGAGCCTACAGCATAGTATGAGCCTACATCATAGTATGAGTCTACATCATAGTATGAGCCTACATCATAGTATGAGCCTACATCATATGTTGCACTTAAGTATGACAGGATTGTGTTTGCCCATGTCCAACCTCTCTGACGTCACTCGGATCCTCTCATCATTTGAGGAGTTGAAGCGGTCATCCTTCTCGCGGAAGTACTCCTCGATGCACTGCTCCTCAAAGTCATGCACTTTCTTCAGCTCGTCTTCAGTGATGAATAGCTCTGTGATAGACGGATGAAGAAAAGCAACATGAAGGGTAAAAGGAAAGAAGAGAGGATACATTTCTAAAGGATTTGTATAGGGCCTAGGCCATGTACTCACTCAGGCCATAGTCTCTCTCGTCTTCGTCGTGCTTCCGCCAGCGACAGCACAGGTGCTTGAGGACCATGGTCATGTGACTGAAGATGATGAGGGGAGGGGGGAGGATGGGCCGCTCATAGAAGGTCATGATGAGCTGGTACCTCTGGAACTTCCACACCTGGTTGGAGATGGACTTCACCTCAAAGAAGGTGTTGCTATGACAACAGACAGTAACAACTAAAATGTCAAACCAACCCTATGCAGATTGAATATGCACTGAAAAATAAATATATAAAAATAAACATATAAAGTGTTGGACCCATGTTTAATGAGCTGAAATAAAAGATACCAGAAATGTTCCATACACAAAAAAAGGTTATTTCTCAAATATCTTGTGCACACATTTGTTTACATCCCTGTTAGTGAGCATTTCTCCTTTGCCAAGATAATCCATCCACCTGACAGGTGTGGCATATCAAGAAGCTGATTAAACAGCATGATCATAACACAGGTGCACCTTGTGCAGGGGACAATAAAAAGCCTCTCTAAAATGTACAGTTTTGTCACACAACACAATGCCACAGATGTGTCAAGTTTTGAGGAAGCATGCAATTGGCATGCTGACTGTAGGAATGTCCACCAGAGCTGTTGCCAGAGAATGTAATGTTAATTTCTCTACCATAAGCCGCCTCCCAACGTCGTTTTAGAGAAATTGGCAGTACCTCCAACCGGCCTCACAACCGCAGACCACGTGTATGGAGTCGTGTGGGCCAGCGGTGTGCTGATGTCAATGTTGTGAACAGAGTGCCCCATGGTGGCGGTGGGGTTATGGTATTGGCAGGCATAAGCTACGAACAATGAACACAATTGCATTTTACCGGTGGCAATTTGAATGCACAGAGATACTGTGATGAGATCCTGAGGCCCATTGTGAGGCCCATTTCTTTTTTAGGTATCTGTGACCAACAGATGCATATCTGTATTCCCAGTCATATGAAATCCATAGATTAGGGCCTAATGAATTCATTTAAATTCACTAAATTCCTTCTATGAACTGTAACTCAGTAAAATCTGAAAAAATGTTGCATGTTGTGTTTATATTTTTGTTCAGTATAGTTTTAAAAGACTCCTCTTCCAACCACCCTCCAATCATCTATCCCACTCATCTAACCCAAAAGTTCATTCATCCTTCCATCCACCTATCTACTAGTACTACTACAGCTACTACTACGACTATGCCTGCTACTATTACTACTACTACTAAAATCACCAAAATCTTCCTACATTTAGATTTGAAAGAAAATGCTGTTATAACAGAGACTTATAAACTGTATGTTTCTTACACTCCACCGCTATCTGTACTGGAACTTTCCTCTCATTTGCTATATAAAACAAACAAGGATCACAGATGTAAATAAGTTACGTAGCTAACTAACCCTGGTGATATAGGAGTATGTTGTGCATGGGCCCTGGTGAACACATCAGTAAACAGAGTGGGTGCGGGACATTAAAAATGAACACATTTTTGGCCCCGTTCAGAAAGAACAACTTTGAGAAACCCTACCTACCCGCAATTGTGGAGATCTGAGAGGATTGGGCAAGTCCAATCCTCTCAGATCTCCACAAGTTTCTGTGGGGTAGGGGCTAGGGGTTGTTTCTGGACAAGGCCCTGGTATGTATAACCGAGTGGGCGTACGGAGAGTATAGGTCTACAGAGCGAGAGAGAACGTACTTGAAAACAGCGATGAGCAGGTTGACCAGCAGGATGTTGGCCACCAGCAGGTAACAGGCCATGATGGCAGGAACAATCCAGGCTCCCGTCTTACAGGGCGGCAGAGCCACAACATGCCCGTCCTCTGTGGTAATGTTCTGGCCACACGGAGCTAAGCACAATGACACAACCACAGGGTCAGGATTACACACAAGGTGTCACAGACAAACTCTATTAAAGCTACCCCATATATTTTGTAATAATGACAAAACAAATGGGTAGCCAGCCTAAAGAGAGTTTCTCCGACAAACATTATAAATAAAGGCAAACATACTGTAAAAGCCAATTGTGTGTCAAAACAAATGAAGATACAGACAACGACTAGACAAGCAAGCCAACATAAGAAGAACACAAAATCAAATGAAAAGAAGGTGTCAACATACATACATACATACATACATACATACATACATACATACATACATACATACATACATACATACATACATACATACATACCCAGGCAATCACACCGAACAGACAATCACTATGCTGACATCTAAAATAAACAATCCCACAAATAAACAGAACAACAAAAACTTCAAGTTTAGCAAACAAACAAGAGGTATAATATACTGTATATATGCATCTTGTTTGGAGGGGATAGGAAGGATTGACCACTAGAATGGAAAGGTGTTATGTGCTGAAATGTGTATCTCACAATATATTCTATAATATATTGTCAATAACTTGCATTCCCAATATATTTAAACATGGCATGATGTTTAAAATATATTGTCACATAGGCGTGCCATAGCCTAGCTGAATAATGACTATACTACTGATCAATTGAAATGTATCTAAGATACATTGAAATGTATATAAGATACATCATACGTTTTTTGCATCAGTGATGGTTCAGTTGCTGTGGCTTATAATGGTGACACTCAGCACTTTCACTTTGGATGCTCATTCGTTGTGTTTGCCCATGAATCATTATATTCATACTCATCTCTGGATTTCAATTGATCACACAAGGCAGCCCAAAGGTAGAGAACTGAAGTAATTTGCTATCTCTCTATCTCACAATTTTACACTCAAAAAAATTGGGTTAAAAACTCTGACAACTGAACCACGTGAAAAAACAGATTGCAGATGATGACAGGGTATGATATGTTAATGTTTGTTTGTGTGTGTAAATGCAGAATAATATTCTGTATCGAAGAGCATATGAGTTTAGGTGTGCTTTTGAAATGTGTAGGTGCACTTTGATTTGTGTGTGTGTGTGTGTATGTTTGGTTGTATTTGCAAGTGTGTACGAGTATTTGCACATCCATAGTTGAGGTTGAGGGTGGTTGAGGGTGCATTCTTGTGAGTCTGCGTGTCTAGATGACATGGTAGGGATGTTACAATCATGTTCTAGTGATAGCAGAGCTGGCATTGAGGGATGGCAATAATGACTGGGTTTACCTGGCAGGCTTACTTTTCTAAAATAAAACAAAATAGTGAAAATGTCAAAGGAGCATGTCTGTAACAATGATAGTTTCCTTTGAGATTTAGTAATGTCATCAAAATAAACAAACAAATAAACCAAATGAAACCAAACAAGAGTGCTACTGCCGTGAAACACAGTTATTGACCTGTCAGTATGTCTTGCTGCATGCGTAACCATAGAGATGGTAAAGAAGACACACCTCCTATCTTTACCATAGAGATAGATATAGGACTCATACTTATATCTGTGCCATTATAGCATCTGTGACAGCACAGGCATCTCATAGAGATATATATATATATTTTAAAATGTTTTATTTAACCAAGCAAGTCAGTTAAGAACAAATTGTTATTTACAATGACAGCCTACCGGGGAACAGTGGGTTAACTGCCATGTTCAGGGACAGAACAACAGATAAATGACCTTGTCAGCTCTGGGATTTGATCCAGCAACCTTTCAGTTACTGGCACAACACCCTAACCACTAGGCCACCCCAAAGATGGAGGACTCATCTTTATATCTGTGCCATTATAGCGTCTGTGACAGCATGGCCATCGCCACTGAGGGCTATCTCTTCTACATCGATGAGTTCATTGGCGGTCTATAAAAAAACTGAAAAGCTGCATACTGACAACTACTGTGCAGAAGTGTGTATAATCTGAACAGGCATAAAGCGAAGGTTGTTGATTTACTGCCACCTGAAGTGCTGGAATGTTTGCTCAGGAGTATAATTCATTGGCTGATCCCTTCTGCTGACCAGGATGGAATTCTTACCTCCACAACCTATAGGAAGTCCCACCCAGTTGACTACATTCAAATGGTGAAAACATACAAATGGCGCTGCCCATGCTAAAACAGGCTTTGTGGAAAGTGCACCCTCTATCCATCTCTATGTGCATATCTGACTCAATAGCAGCCCCTAGATGAGGGTGCAGTGATGGTATGGCAGTGAGGCTGGAATGGTGTAGGGAGGGTACGGGACGGGGGTGGGTCTAATTATCGATTTACTGGCATTCTGATTGAACATAGCAATGTTGGTATGGACCATTATTACGCCAAGTTCCATGAGCTCGAAACTGATTTTCGATCATCCAGAGTTTTGAATTCAGCCTGTGCTTTAGCTTCCTACTATGCACATCTGAAACAAAGAATGACAGCATTATTTCAGATCTCCAGCTTTGGGCTAGTCCTTCCATTCTATACACTCTCACACACGCACATACACTCCCTATAAACAGATGGTTCATTCAGAGAGCAATCATGTACCTTATTTGAGTCAATGACTAAATTTCTAAGCAATGTTACCTGCTGTTAGACATCACCTGACCTCATCACTGAGATGAGGTGAGCTGTTAATGATCTGTCCTCTGCTGTTGTCAGAAAATATAATATGGGTCTTTTTTACTGCAATTTACGTTTGCATGACCAGCGTGAATAAGAACCAAATCCGGCGACCAATGTCTTTTGTTGACCTAATATTGTTCTCCCTGGAACTAGGGGGAACTGAGTGGTTCCAAGTGCGTGGCATTTCAGCACTTGGATGACTTCAGCTAGTCTGCTGAGTGTGTGTGTATGTGTTGGAGGGGCGGGCAGCCTTACACTCCGAGCTCGACTCTCCACCCCTCCACCACCCTTTCCCACCCCCTCCCTCCCCCACATCCACCACCCCTTGTGGGCTTACGGTCAATCTGATCAGCGAACACCTCTCCATAGATCATCCAGTAAGGCATGAAGAAGATGTTCCGAGCCAGCATCCAGGACGGGTCCTCATTGGGATTCAGGATGGCCTGCCTGGCCACTCCAAAACTCATCAACACTACCAGCATGATGATCACAAAGTACATCATGTCAATCATCTGAGAGAGAGAAGGAGTGGGAGGGAGGAGAAAGAGGGTGACAAAAAGGGAGACAGGGAGAATGTTAGAACCTGATATATCTCATTCATCTTTGTAGCATTCTCATTAAGTAGAACATTAGACACCAACCGACCGACGGGCAGAGAGAAAGACAGATGGACAGACAGGCAAACCAAAAGGTAGGTTGCATCCAGATTCTCTGCCCTTCTTCCGAAGGCTGCAATTGCACACTCCACATCATGGAATTCAAAGCATTGGACTGGTGTAAGCATTGGACTGGTGTAAGTATTGGACTGGTGTAAGTATTGGACTGGTGTAAGCATTGGACTGGTGTAAGCATTGGACTGGTGTAAGCATTGGACTGGTGTAAGCATTGGACTGGTGTAAGATGTGGACTGGTGTAAGCATTGGCTGGAGGGATTGTCCTCCATTGATAAATCCATGACTTGGAGTGTGCAAGTGCACACAGCCAGTGACAGACTCCGCCCCCTCACCATCTTGCCGATCATCATGACATAGGGGCCCAGGTACTTGTTGACACCAAAGATGTCGAGCAGCCGGATGTACCAATAGATGATGTTGACGCAGTAGATGACCCGGCCGTAACTCATGAGGGGCGGCTCCTGGAGGCGGAGCACCATGCCCACGGAGAAGATGAGGATGGCCATGAGGTCCGTGATGTTCCAGTACTCCTGGAGCCACACCTTCACCTTCTGCAACAGCTTCCCCGGCTCCGACATCAGAATCTGGGGGGGGTTGACAAGGAGGGAGGGAGGGATGGAGGGAGAGAGAGCGGGAGAGAGAGAGAGATACGCACTTCAGAGTGCTGGCCATAAGAGGTCACTGAAGAATCTGTTCTACATGAATAGGAACAGGTTTGGAAATTATGATGAATGTGAATATACAGTGGGGAGAACAAGTATTTGATACACTGCCGATTTTGCAGGTTTTCCTACTTACAAAGCATGTGGAGGTCTGTAATTTTTATCATAGGTACACTTCAATCCAGAAAATCAAATTGTATGATTTTTTAATAATTAATTAGCATTTTATTGCATGACATAAGTATTTGATCACCTACCAACTAGTAAGAATTCCGTCTCTCACAGACCTGTTAGTTTTTCTTTAAGAAGCCCTCCTGTTCTCCACTCATGACCTGTATTAACTGCACCTGTTTGAACTCGTTACCTGTATAAAAGACACCTGTCCACACACTCAATCAAACGGACTCCACACACTCAATCAAACAGCTGTGTAAGGACATCAGGGATAAAATTGTAGACCTGCACAAGGCTGGGATGGTCTACAGGACAATAGGCAAGCAGCTTGGTGAGAAGGCAACAACTGTTGGTGCAATTATTAGAAAATGGAAGAAGTTCAAGATGACGGTCAATCTCCCTCGGTCTGGGGCACCATGCAAGATCTCACCTCGTGGGGCATCAATGATCATGAGGAATGTGAGGGATCAGCCCAGAACTACACAGCAGGACCTGGTCAATGACCTGAAGAGAGCTGGGACCACAGTCTCAAAGAAAACCATTAGTAACACACTGCGCCGTCATGGATTAAAATCCTGCAGCGCACGCAAGGTCCCCCTGCTCAAGCCAGCGCATGTCAAGGCCCGTCTGAAGTTTGCCAATGACCATCTGGATGATCCAGAGGAGTACTGGGAGAAGGTCATGTGGTCTGATGAGACAAAAATAGAGCTTTTTGGTCTAAACTCCACTCGCTGTGTTTGGAGGAAGAAGAAGGATGAGTACAAACCCAAGAACACCATCCCAACCGTGAAGCATGGAGGTGGAAACATCATTCTTTGGGGATGCTTTTCTGCAAAGGGGACAGGACGACTGCACCGTATTGAGGGGAGGATGGATGGGGCCATGTATCGCGAGATCTTGGCCAACAACCTCCTTCCCTCAGTAAGAGCATTGAAGATGGGTCATGGCTGAGTCTTCCAGCATGACAACGACCCGAAACACACAGCCAGGGCAACTAAGGAGTGGCTCCGTAAGAAGCATCTCAAGGACCTAGAGTGGCATAGCCAGTCTCCAGACCTGAACCCAATAGAAAATCTTTGGAGGGAGCTGAAAGTCTGTATTGCCCAGCGACAGCCCCGAAACCTGAAGGATCTGGATGGAGGAGTGGGCCAAAATCCCTGCTGCAGTGTGTGCAAACCTGGTCAAGAACTACAGGAAACGTATGATCTCTGTAATTGCAAACAAAGGTTTCTGTACCAAATATTAAGTTCTGCTTTTCTGATGTATCAAATAATTATGTCATGCAATAAAATGCAAATTAATTACTTAAAAATCATACAATGTAATTTTCTGGATTTTTGTTTTAGATTCCGTCACTCACAGTTGAAGAGTACATATGATAAAAATGACAGACTTCTACATGCTTTGTAAGTGGGACAACCTGCAAAATCGGCAGTGTATCAAATACTTGTTCTCCCCACTGTATGTTGTTTTAGGATGATGACAGAAAGTGCAGGGCTCTTAGCAGGATCATTTCATAAGGCCACTGGAATTTTTCTCCTGTATTTTATTTGATCTTGCATTGGAAAATCGGTGGTTGATTGACTAGAATGACGCACTTTATAACGTGCAACCCCACCACCTCTCTAGCATGTGTCTGTGTTATAGACGAGCGTATGCTTGACTGTATTGAAAAATCCATGAGAGATCCTGGAGTTGTATTGAGTTGAACCATCTCTCTGTACATGTGTGTCCTGCCCTACCTCTCTCATCTTCTCGATGCCATTGGTGAAAATGTAAGCGATGACGATCCACTCCTGCGGTGAGGGCCACAAGTCCATCTTCACCAGCACAATATAGTTAAACAGCATCAGGTACGCCACATAGGCCATCTGGGAACAAACACACAGTGTCAGGGCCTCTTGGAGCATGTTGGGAGTCTTCAGTGCATGCAGAGGGTCTTATAGACGACGTAAGGTGTGGGTCATAAGTGGGTCTTAAGTAGTCTTAGAGGGAATTCAATTGTTTTAGCACAGAAAAGTGTCAAAAACAAACTTATTTAGTACCCATAAATGTACAGAATCGTAACAAACCTTTAGGGTCTAATCAAAATCCAGAGGCCTGCTTTATGAACTAAGCTAGTTTGGGTCCCTTTCCCCAGCCTAAGACATCTACTACTGAACTGCAGTGAGGTCAAAAGTACAATGCAGTGTGACAAGACTGTGTTTATATTCATTTTCATGGCTGCTTTGTAACTAAGACAACTACTGCAGGAAATATTGGTTTTGGTTTTGAATGCAAAGCAGATCATGATGATTCCCTGACTGAATTACAGAGCGTCTGTTTCTAAAAATGAATCCATTAATTTGAGAGGTTTTTTTCTGACCCATACAGTTAGAAAAACGGTACAGGAGCCATAAGGAGGGCTTTCCTTTGAGTGTTTTTTATCTCCATGAATAAGAGATGATGCTCCCTGTTGGCAAGGGCTTGTCATGTTTTCATTGGACCGGCGGACTTAAAGAGCCACCATGGGGAATGGAAGATGAGGATAAAACTGTCCCGCTTGTACAGACACATGCAGAGACCTAGAAAGAGACACACTGTATCACACACTGCATCTATCTACTGGGTTCTCTGTGAAAATGATCTAATCCCCCCAAACAACGTTATGGTTCTAGGTAGCAGCAAGCCCTGACAGCAGACTCACTGTGTGAAACCAGAACTTGACGATGGGGGCGTTGTAGAACTCGTAGATCTTCCGGCCCATGGGGATGAGCCGGTGTCTATTCTGGACCTCCCCCACGCCCTTCTTACGAGACGCCTCCGTGCTTACCTTACCCAGCATGGCCTGGGGCATCACACCCAGTGAGACAGAGAGAGAGAGAGCGAGAGAGAGAGAGAGAAGGAGAGAGAGGGAGAGAGATACAAAAACGCAGGAGAGAGGGAGGAAATCATGAAAGAGCATTAGAGCTGTTCCTATACTGTAGTTGCATGAGCAGTTGCAAGCAGAGGCAAACTCATTCTAAATTTGGCATGTTAGTGGCATTGAGTGCTGGTGGGGATGATGACACATGACGCAGACAAACACTTATGGATCGAGTCTCGGATGACAGTGACGGACAGTAGAGAGAGAGCGAGAGAGAGAGAGAGAGAAAAGAAGAGAAGAGAAGAGAGAGGACAGCTAGGAGAAAGAGAGACATCTGACGTCCATTTTTAGGACTCTAAGACAGTTTTCCATCCATAATGGGGGAGTCAAATCCCAGAGGTTATGATCATGGATGCCCAAACTACACCACACCGTTGGGGAGTTAGCAAATGGTATTGTATTGTATTGTATTGTATTGCATGTCTGGGGAAAAGGGAGAGACACTCAGCAGTGTGAAAATCACACTGCCATGCCTACATGCATATTTTAACTGCATATGGACTGGGAAAGTTGGGAATTACAGTGTGTTTCTGGAGGCATCCGAGGCTGACTTGCAATACAATCCCCCCCGGGTGCAATACAATCCCCCCCGGGTGCAATACAATCCCCCCCGGGTGCAATACAATCCCCCCTGGGTGCAATACAATCCCCCCCGGGTGTATTGTAGCCTAGTATATATTTGTATGAATCTGTCTGATTCATATAGTTTGTGTTCTGGGCTGCATTTGAACAATCAGAAACCAGCAGCTCACAGATGTAATCCTTTGACAGGGTGTTTTGGGGAGTCTCAAGTACTCTCATCAACATTCTGATAAGCTCCTGTTACCAGTGAGTTTTTGTGCTGGCTGGCTGACTGAATGCAGATGACAATATGTACCGCAATGTCTATGTAGATGGACCGAGTCACCAATCGCCTGTTCTGTATTGAGAGAGGGTGTTCAGACAGTCAGGCGGAGTTTGAAATGAAACCCTACCCGCTATATAGTGCACTATATAGGGGGTAGGGTTGGGCCCTGGTCAAACGTAGTGCACTACACAGCGGATAGGGTGTCATTTCGGACGCACCCACAGACTGTGCATCTGCATAGACCAGGCAGATAGGCAGGCAGGCACAGTTATGTAACCTGAGCAGCTGAAGCTGCTGCCATGGATCAGATGAGAGACACCCTCTCTTAGCAGCATGCGGGGTGATGCGCTGTTGCCAGCGCCACAGGGGAGAGTGAGGGGCAGCAGTCGCATACGATACTGTACCTCTAGTAAGACCTTAGCTAGGAGAGAAACGGAACAGGGAGAGAGAGAGAGCGAGAGAGAGAAAGCGGTAGGGGGGGATAGAGAGAGGGAGAGAAAGGAGGAAAGACAGAGAGAGTGAAAGAAAGAGGGACAGACAGGGAAAGACAGAAGAGGGGAAGGGAAAGAACGAAAGAGGACGGAAAGTGAAAGAGGGGGAAAGGAAGAGGGACAGAGAGAGAGAGAAATCCACAAGGAGCCGAGCGTGGCAAACAGACTGAGACGTTACAACTCCACAACCACGTCTTCGCCGAGACGACAGGAAACGAGAAGCAGGATGACAGGTAGGTTTGGGGGCGGGCGGGGCCTTTCTTACTGCCCCTCCGGTTGGTCAGAATAGGGACAAGCCTTGGATGGGTGTGTAGGGACAATAATAATGCTGTGTGTTTGTTAACTGTGGGCCTATAATAATGGTGTGTGTTTGTTAACTGTGGGCCTTTTTGCTGGCTAAGGGTGCGTCTGAAATGGCCCCCTATTTCCTATATAGTAGGAAATACTAATAGGCTGCCATTTGAGACGCAGCCTGCTTGTATAGTCTGAAGGCGGGGCTGAGGTGGGTGCTCTCACCACGGAGTTGTACTGCGTCTCACAGTAGGATCTTACTGTGAACTCCATGTCCTCGTCCTCCTTCTCATTGGCGGGCTTCTCAGGCTCCTCCTCCTCCTTCTCCTGCAGGTAGGTGTCCTGGTCCTGGGGCATGTACGACATCTCATCCTTGTTCTTGAACTCCAGACTCAGGATGGAAGGAGGCAGCAGCAGGCCCAATATCACCTGTACAGAGGTGTGGAGTTAGACACATGCAATACACACAAACGCATACAGAGACCCTTCTTCAACAGTTGTCACGTGGCATGACGTCGGGAGAGCTATGGTCGTAATGCCCGGGTTCGTTCAAATGTCAAACTTATAGATTTGTTCATTGCTCCCGAAGTAAACATAATAAATACCCAACGTACTGCTGACAATTCCTCACATCTTGCAACTTTCTTTCCTCCAGTCAAAATACCAACTCGCCCTCTAGTGGCCTCATAGGTAGATTGTTATTCATATTTTTTGTAATTTAATAATTAATAAACATTATAATAAAAATAATTTTAAAAATCCAATGTTTCTATGTCAAACAGTTTTGTTATATTTCAGATTTCTGCGATATATATAAAGTGTAATATTGTTAAAGTTGACCAACACTCACACAAACACACCACTGTTCTTACACCACAAGTCCATATTTCTGTTTTGGGGAGTCTCAAAGACTGTTTGTTGTATATGAATGTGTGTGGGTTTTGTATGGGACTGTCAATGTAGTGAGTGTGTATATGGTGTGTATATATAATCTAGTGAGTGTGTGTAGGGTCAGTGCAAGATAGAGTCAGTGCAGATAGTTTGGGTACCATTAACTGGCTATTTAGCAGTCTTATGGCTTGGGTATAGAAGCTGTCTCTGAGCCTGTTGGTCCGAGAGCCGATGCTCCTGTACTGTTTGCCGGACGGTAGCACAGTGAACAGTCTATGGCTTGGGTGGCTGGAGTCTTTGGCAAATTTTCGGGCCTTCCTCTTGCACCGCCTGATATAGGGGTCCTAGATGGCAGGGAGCTCAGCCCCAGTGATGTACTGGGCTGTTCGCACCACCCTCTATAGTGCTTTGCGGTCAAGGACCAAGCAGTGATGCAGCCAGTCAAGATGCTGTCAATGGTGCAGCTGTATAACTTTTTGAGGATCTGAGGGTCCATGCCAAATCTCTTCAGCCTCCTGAGGGGGAAGAGGAGTTGCTGTGCCCTCTTCACGACTGTGCGGGTGTGTATGGACCATGTTAGGTCCTTAGTGATGTGGACGCCAAGGAACTTGAAGCTCTCGACCTGCGGTTGTCTCTCTTAACTACCTTAAGATGAATGTTATATGGTCACTAACCGTAAGTCTCTGGATAAGAGCGCTGATAAACGACTAAAATGTCAAACTTAAAAAGAAAATTCAGGTGAGTGAAGGAAACACGTAGCGTCAAGGAAGCTGTATAAGGAAGTTGCATAAGTAGATAAGGACCCAATCCTTCTTCTCACCACTCTGTACCTGACTTTCTGCTTCAGTCGTATTCATTAGTGCACACCATAGAAAAACGTTTTGCAACTAAAGTACGAAAACAAGTGTTTCTCATTAGGCAAGTTAAGGTAATGCCTTCCAGTTTCAGTCCGTTTTCATCAGTTTGGTGCCAGGTAAGTACAACCCAGACAGGAAGGCGTGTGTGTGGTGGGCCTTTATGGGTCAGGATGAGTGTGTGTGTAGTGCTCTTTGCTGTGTGATCTACTCCTCAGGAACAACCAGCCTGTTTGTTCTACCTTTGGTTTCTGCTTCCCAACCAGTCTATACTGCACCTGTCCTTACACTACACACCCACCCAGCAGTCCCCAAGCACAACTACTCATAATAATAAATGACTGTGGTCTTTCATGATCTAAGCAGCTGTATGCTATCAAACCATAGCCGTCACTGGCTAACCTACTTGGCTGAACTGAATAATAGCACAAGCCTTTATTATAGGTGCGTTGTTGTAAATCAACATTAGTATGTTAGGAATGGTGTTAGGAATGGTCAAGCGACAGCTCAAATATGGGATATCATTAGCCATTATTCCCAGCAGGCCAAGCGGGGTAATTGCAACAGCTATTTCAGTATACACTTTGACCTCTCTATCTGTCTCTCTCTATCTGTCTCTCCCTATCTGTCTGTCTCTCTCTCTCTCTCTCTCTCTCTCTCTCTCTCTCTGACTCTCTATCTGTGTCTCTCTCTCTCTCTATCTTTCTTTCTGTGTCTCTCTCTCTCTCTCTCTCTCTCTCTCTATCTGTCTCTGTGTCTCTCTCTATCTGTCTCTCTGTGTCTCTCTCTCTCTCTCTCTCTCTCTCTCTCTTTCAGCTGGTCAACCTCTGAAACCCTATTTAGACAATGCACCGTGTGACCTCTGACCTTTAGCCCAGAGTTTTTGCGCATTCGCAGGCGTCCCATCCACATGTCGGTGAGCAGCATCTGGCTGCAGGTGTGGGCGATGAAATCACGATGCTTGGCGGCCACAGCCAGCTGCAGGCAGGTGGCGTTACTCCAGTTCTTCAGCTCGTAGGTTAGCAGCTTCATGGCCATCTGCTCGTCCTGCTTGTAAGACTGGTCCAGCAGCTCCACAGCTAGCTGGCCAAACTCACTGAAACACACATATAGGATGTCACACAGTGAATGTTTGAGACGGACTAGGCTACATTGCAGTAGGACAAATCAACATAGCGTACAGATAAATGAACTGTTACACACACACACACACACACACACACACACGAAAACACACACACACACACACACACACACACACACACACACACACACACACACACACACACACACACACACACACACACACACACACACACACACACACACACACACCAAAATACATGATGTACACAAACACTAGTCAAAGGATTAGGATAAGACTTCAACAGCAAGCTGGTCAGCAGTTGACAGAAAGAGAGGTGTCAGGGCTTTGAAGAGAATGGTAGTGTGTGTGTGTGTGTGTGTGTGTGTGTGTGTGTGGCACCCAGGAGTTCTTGCCTCTAATCAACATGTTCATAAGTCTTTTTACTTGACGAAGAACACACAAAGAACTAACACGAAGGTTCATCCCACACACATACCATTAACTAAACGTCATGTGTGTCATTGGCTAGAGTACCATCTGTGTGTTATCATTACATCTATAAATGCATGGCGGTCCTATGAGATGTGTGTGTTATCATTACATCTATAAATGCATGGCGGTCCTATGAGATGTGTGTGTTATCTAAAACAGGTCAGGCTGAGAGGAGGAGTGTGGATGCCGCTCCAGTCCAGACTCCCAGCTCCACATTAATAATTTAAAAGAAAACTTTCCATGAAATAAGTGGCGCTCAGCCTAGAAAATAGACTCTGACCGCTTGGTTAGCATCTATCTCAGTATGCTGAGAAGGTGTGGTTAGCATCTATCTCAGTATGCTGAGAAGGTGTGGTTAGCATCTATCTCAGTATGCTGAGAAGGTGTGGTTAGCATCTATCTCAGTATGCTGAGAAGGTGTGTGCGTTCGTTCAGTTGTGGGTATGTACATGCATGGCAAACTACAAATTCTTACGTGTTTGTGACTGCTTGTCTGACTCTGTGTGTGTCTGTTTGTTTTCAACTCTATGTGTGCATGTCTTGTGGTCTATTCTGCAGTACCAGGCAAAAAGGCAGTAACTGCTCATAGCGTGGAACTGAGAAAAAGGGCTTTTATTTACCATGGTTTCACAGTAACCTTATGCAGTTACTGCTAACATTACCCCCATTTTCTCCTAAACACAATACATTAGAGGCAGGATACTTGTCCACATGATTAAGCATGTATTTAAATGTCGACCAAATTAGCAGTTACTGCTTTTTGGTAGGGCAGTATTGTACCTGGAGTTATGGTTGAGCTCCTGTGAGATGTCATCCACCATGTCATTCTCGGAGGCCTCGTGGGCCATGGCCTTACACAGCTTACAGGCCACCAGGGCTTTAGCCATGGCCTCTTCCCCGTGCTGCCAGAAGAACAGCGCCATCTTCTGTCTCTTCATCAGCACGGCCCACACCATCAGCTCATGGAAGGGGAAGTGGAAGTGGTTGATCTCAGGGTCGTCCAGGTCGATGTCCACCTCCTCCTCCCGTTTACGTGTGGTCTTCTGACGACCCCTCCGGATTGGCATGTCATCCTTACGCAGGGCACACAGGACGAGAGCAGAGAAATTGATTAAAGGGTTTTGGAATGTGATGCTCAGCCTTGGCACATTGAGGGAGACAGACGGACATTAAGAGAGACTGTGATCAAGTAATATTATTCACACTGGCTATGGTCTGGAGATATGAATGCAGTACCATGGCCATGTATTGATAAAGGCTTATTGGTTTACACTCAGGAAAGGCCTGTCTGCTTAGGATATTCTGATATTTATTACAATATTTATTCAGATATTTCCCTACTACTTCCATATCTAATCAAACAGAGAGACTTAAGCGGAGTTAGGATGAATGAATATTCAATTAATGGATAAAGGAGTGATTTTAACTGGTCTCAGCTGAAGTGTGTGAAAATTAGGAAGATTAGATTGAATAATATCTTCAATTTTGATTTGTTCACTGATTGCCTTAAGTATCGCCATCGACTAAAGACTTCAGCTTAGAGATCTCCATGGTAATGGTATCACCATGGTAATGACTGCTTCACTGACAGACACACAAACATGCAGGGTATCAGAATGCTATATAAGACATAATATGGTTGGAAGTTCGAATCCAGCAATAGAAAGTTGTTTTTAAAACCTTTTTTTTTAAGCCTATCACAAACCTTAACCCTTACCTTAACCATTCGGAGTTACTGCCTAATTTTAAGAATTTGGAGTTAATGCCTGAACTTAACCCTAACCTTAACAATTCTGAGTTAATGCCTAAACTTAACCTTAAATACGTTTGGAACAACTTTGACGTTTAAGAAACACGGATGAACGTTTAATTCTGACTCGAGACTGCTGGTAGGACATAACATAGTAAACGTAAATCTGTCTCCAACCATTTAGTATGATATGTTACATTTTGTATGGTATGTATTAATTTCTGTATGTCCATCTTCCATTTCGTATGATATGTTACGAATTACAATTCATATGATATGTTATTAATTGCAATTCATACAATATGTTACAAATTTGCAATATGTGTGATATGTTACGAATTCTAATTTGTTGTGCCTAACATTAGCTAGGTGGCTAATGATAACGCTAGCTAAGTGGCTAACGTTAGCTAGGCTAGGGGTTAGGGGTTATGGTTAGGAATGAGGTTAGGGTTAGGGGAAGGCTTAGCTAACATGCTAAGTAGTTGCAAACTAGCTAAAAAGTAGTTAGTACAGTAGCTGCTAAAATGCTATAATTGTCTGTGATGAGATTCGAACTTGCGACCTTTGGGTTGCTAGACATTTACATTCAGGGCCAGCCCCGGACGTCCTTCCGCCCTAGGCGAGACAAAAATCGGCCGCAATGCTATGAGCTGGCAGCTGGTGGCTGGGGTGCCGCCGGCGGTGTAGCAGCCGATCAGGGGCGTGGGAGGGCGGAAGCCAATTGTCAAAATGCCGCCCCAAATTCAAGTGCCGCCATAGGCAATCTCCTAATCTTGCCTAATGGGAGGGCCGGCACTGTTTGCGTTATACCCCCACCTATCCACCCTAACCAACCGCCCACCTTTTGGTTTATGTACAGTAACCACACCAAGTGTAACATATACTAATTTGGGTGTCCTGGATTTACTTTTACTATGTTACGTCTAGTCTATGAGACCAGGCTGACCTGTAACCGAATCATAAGGACATTGTGACCCGGGACTCACCTCCATCCCAAGCAGTTTCAGGGCTTTGGGCTGGAAAGTTAACAAAAACATGGTTACAGAGAAATCAACACCCTCAAAGGGAATGTTTCACATTTAAAATATGCACACACAGAAATGGACACAGGCAGACAAATGTACACACACTCAATAAACTAGACATTCAAATACAGAAATACAGTATATGCATTAACTAAATAACACAGCTGTCCTGTTCCAGATCAACAGTAACCTGTTCTAGACCAGACAGTAACCTGTTCTAGGCCAGACATTAACCTGTTGTAGAACAGACCGTAACCTGTTCTAGACCAGACCGTAACCTGTTCTAGACCAGACAGTAACCTGTTGTAGACCAGAAAGTAACCTGTTCTAGACCAAAAGTAACCTGTTCTAGATAAACATTAATCTGTTCTAGATAAATATTAACCATGAAACTAGATCGACAGTTGTCTTTAGATATACTGATAAAAAATATAAACGCAACATGCAGCAATTTCAAATATATTTCCCCCATAAAATGTCAGACGATCCCGCAGGTGAAGAAGCTGAATGTGGAGGACGTGGTCTGTCGTTGTAAGGCCAGTTGGACGTACTTCCAAATTCTCTAAAACAACATTGGAGGCGGCTTATGGTAGAGAAATTAACATTAAATTATCTGGCAATAGCTCTGGTGGATATTCCTGAAGTCAGAATGCCAATTGTACGCTCCCTCAATTTGAGACATCTGTGGCCTGGTGTTGTATGACTAAACTGCCCATTTTAAAGTGGCCTTTTATTGTCCCCAGCACCTGTGTAAATATCATAATGTTTAATCATCTTCTTGATATGCCACACCTGTCAGGTGGATCGATTAAATGCTCACTAGCAAGGATGTAAACAAATGTTTTATTTCAGCTCATGAAACATGGGACCAACACTTCACATGTTGCATTTCGATTTTTGTTCCGTGTAGTGACCTGTTACTGTAACCTGCTCTCTTTCATCTGTGTGTGTGTGCGAGGGCGAGGCCTGCTAAGTGGAGTTCTATGCAGCGGCAGGCCCTCTAAGGCGTATTAAAGCAGGCTGTGTATGAATTATGCATTCATGAGCCATCATGTGATCTACTTCTCCAACTGCTGGTAAATTAACTCAGGCCTCCGGTGGGAATGTTGATATCTGCATCTATTTCAGGGCTGTGTTTCTACCACTGTGTGTGCGCTTGAGTGCATGCATGCGTGCAAGTATTCACACTGCTGTTTCATCTAACATGAGACTGTCAGTGTGCCCAAATCATTTTAAAACAGATCAAAGATAAGTTAGATGTCTACTTCTTCTTATTGCATTACACACACACACACACACACACACACACACACACACACACACACACACACACACACACACACACACACACACACACACACACACACACACACACACACACACACACACTCTCTCTCTCTACTGAAGAAGACATTGCTCTACAACAGGGCTCTCCAACCCTGTTCCTGGAGAGGCACCCTCCTGTACGTGTTCACTCTCACCCCAGTTCTAACCGACCTGGTTCAGCTTATCAACCAGCTAATTATGTCAATCAGGTGCACTAGATTGGTGTTGGAGCAAAAACCTGGAGGACGGTAGCTCTCCAGGAACAGGGTTGGAGAGCCCTGCTCTACATAATAGCCCTTGTACAGTGGACTTTTTCACTGTTCTTTAAGGAGCCTTGTCTTGAAGGAGGCCTTTAAACAGCACAATCAACAATACAATATCTCCATTCTATCTCAGAGCCGTTGTTCCTAACAGTATAACGCAGTGCAGTTTAGCACTGCTTTTTATTCAAATGAGGCCGTATCCCTAGTGCAGATTTGAGTTAGACCGACTACCGTCAGTCAAAACCTAATCCCACACGTTGCGTCTCATACCCTGACAGCTCACACACACACACACACACAAACATTCAGTTCAGCCTCATATCCATCACACATACACAAAGAGACAGACACATGGGCTGGAATTCAATTAAACCTGCCATAGCAATATCAACGCAGGGTATTTCTTTACAAATGTCATCCCACATGGACACATGCTTCTCTTCTTATTCTGAACACTGAAAGCATACCTGAGGTGAGTCTACCAGGTTACTAGTTGTAGGTTTGTATATAGTACCTAAGACCAGTCAGTTAGTTTATTTGAACATGGGAAAAAGAGCTACTGCAGAAATACCGCAATGCAGGTTTGATTTAATTGAGCCCACAGAGACAAGTAGACATCGGGGACAACAACTGCACCCACTCATTGAAGCCACGGAGTTCAAGGCCGACCGCGGTACTGCAGACATTGTTAGCAGAAAACAGGATCCCCCATTATAGTGAATGGAAAAATTTTAATCTTCGTGTTCAAACTTTGTGTAAATATACAGCGGGTGAAATAAGTATTGAACACGTCACCATTTATCTCAGTAAATATATTTCCAAAGGTGCTATTGACATTACATTTTCACCAGATGTTGGTAACAACCCAAGTAATCCAAACCAAAACAAATAAGTTCAGAAATTAAGTTATGTGTAATAATGTGAAATGACACAGGGAAAAAGTATTGAACACACTTACTGATATTTATTTAATACTTTGTACAAAAGCCTTTGTTGGTAATGACAGCTTCAAGACGCCTCCTGTATGGAGAAACTAGTCGCATGATTGCTCTGGTGTGATTTTGGCCCATTCTTCCACACAAACAGTCTCCAAATCTTGAAGGTTCCGTGGGCCTCTTCTATGAATCTTGATCTTTAGTTCTTTCCATAGATTTTCAATGGGATTTAAGTCAGGTGATTGGCTGGGCCATTCTAGCAGCTTTATTTTCTTTCTTTGAAACCAATTGAGAGTTTCCTTGGCTGTGTGTTTTGGATCATTGTCTTGCTGAAATGTCCACCCTCGTTTCATCTTCATCATCCTGGTAGATGGCAGCAGATTTTTGTCAAGAATGTCTCGGTAAATTTGCCCATTCATCCTTCCTTCCATTATGTGAAGTTTGCCAGTACCATTTGCTGAAAAGCAGCCCCACACCATGATGTTCCCACCTCCAAACTTCACTGTTGGTATGGTGTTTTTAGGGTGATGTGCAGTGCCATTTCTCCTCCAAACATGTGTATTATGACATCCAAAAAGTTCAATTTTGCTCTCATCTGACCACACTATATTCTCCCAGTATTTCACTGGCTTTTCCAAATGTTGTGCAGCAAACTTTAAACGAGCTTCAACATGCTTTTTTTTCAGCAATGGAGTCTTGCGTGGTGAGCTTGGGACTGAACCAGCTGATATTAATTTGCACTGACAGGGGGCTGGATTGCTTTTTAATTACTGATAGTTTTCAGCTGTTGTCTTGGCTTTCCATGCCTTTTTGCACCTCCCTTTCTTCATGTGTTCAATACTTTTTCCCTGTGTCATTTCACATTATTACACATAACTTAATTTCTGAACTTATTTGTTTTGGTTTCTTTGTATGTATGGATTACTTGGGTTGTTACCAGCATCTGGTGAAAATGTAATGTCAATAGCACCTTTGGAAATATATTTACTGAGATAAATGGTGACGTGTTCAATACTTATTTCACCCGCTGTATATTTTTTTTCAAGACAATCATGATGCCGATAAATGCTTCTAATACACCAGATGTATGCCCTTTAACCGATTATTTTACAATCACACACAGAAGAAGGAATAAGGATAATGTAGTTGCTAATGGCACTTTGTAGTACCCCGGCCGGTCTTCAACTTGAGTTAATCAATGAGTGGGGGCAGCACTAAGCTAGCCTGTAAAGTTACTTCCTGGAGTAGCTCAAACTGTGTATGTCATATCTCCATGAGACGCTATCTTAACCGACTTAATTTGGCTTCAATGCACTATTGAGTCCTCACATAGGAATGAATGGTGTCACGTGATAGATGGCTTTGTCCATTCATATATACAGTCATTGAGACATATACACGTACAGTGCCTTCAGAAAGTATTCACACCCCTTTTATTTTTCCACATTTTGTTGTGTTACAAAGTGGGATTACAATTGATTTAATTGTAATTTTTGGGCAATGATTTACACAAAATACTCTCTAATGAAAGAGTAGAAGAAGAATTCTAACATTTGTAAAAAAATATATGAAAAATAGATAAGTAGATAAGTATTTGACCCCCTGAGTCAATACATGTTAGAATCCCCTATGGCAGCATTTGCAAATGTGAGTCTTTCTGGGTAAGTCTTTAAGAGCTTTGCACACCTGGATTGTATAATATTATACAAATTATTCCAGCTCTGTCAAGTTGGTTGTTGATCATTGCTAGACAGCCATTTTCAAGTCTTGCCATAGATTTTCAAGCCGATTTAAGTAAAGACTGTAACTAGGCCACTCAGGAGCATTCAGTGTCATCTTGATAAGCAACTCCAGTGTATATTTGACCTTGTGTTTTAGGTTATTGTCCTGCTGAAAGGTGAATTTGTCTACCAGTGTCTGTTGGAAAGCAGACTGAACCAGGTTTTCCTTTAGGATTGTGACTGTGCTTAGCTCTATTCCGTTTATTTTTATCATAAAAAAATGTCCTAGTCCTTGCCGATGACAAGCATACCCATAACATGACGCAGCCACCACCAAGCTTGAAAATATGAAGAGTGGTACTCGGTGATGTGCTGTGTTGAATTATTGGCCCCAAACCTAACGCTTTGTATTCAGGACATAAATAACTAACAAAATGGCTACCTGAACTACCTGCATTTACTCTTTTTTGCACTAACTCTCTTGCATTGACTCCATGCACACACACACTCAACCTACACAAACAAATTCACACACATTCACACTTACCACATACGCTGCTGCTACTGTCTATTATCTATCCTGTTGCCTATTCACTTTACCCCTACCTATATGTACAGTACATAGCTACCTCAATAGTACACCTGTACATCGTACATAGTACACCTGCACATCGACTTGGTACTAGTACTCCCTGTATATAGCCATGTTATTTTATACTCCCTGTATAAAGCCATGGTATTTTCTACTCCCTGTATAAAGCCATGGTATTTTCTACTCCCTGTATAAAGCCATGTTATTTTCTACTCCCTGTATATAGCCATGTTATTTTATATTCCCTGTATAAAGCCATGTTATTTTCTACTCCCTGTATAAAGCCATGTTATTTTATACTCCCTGTATATAGCCATGTTATTTTCTACTCCCTGTATAAAGCCATGGTATTTTCTACTCCCTGTATAAAGCCATGTTATTTTCTACTCCCTGTATAAAGCCATGTTATTTTCTACTCCCTGTATAAAGCCATGTTATTTTTATACTCCCTGTATAAAGCCATGTTATTTTCTACTCCCTGTATAAAGCCATGTTATTTTCTACTCCCTGTATAAAGCCATGTTATTTTATACTCCCTGTATAAAGCCATGTTATTTTCTACTCCCTGTATATAGCCATGTTATTTTCTACTCCCTGATAGCCATGTTATTTTTACTTGTTATTTTTATTCGTTATTCACTGTTTATTTATTCCTCGTGTCACTATTTCCAATTTTATTTTATTTGTATCTTATATTTTACTCTGTAAGTAAGTATTTCATTATTAGTCTACACCTGATGTCTACGAAGCATGTGACAAATACAATTTGATTTGATCAAGTTAATTTCTTTACTTTAGTGCCTTATTGCAAACAGGATGCGTGTTTTGGAATATTTGTATTCTGTACAGGCTTCCTTCTTTTCACTCTGTCAATTAGTTTAGTATTGTGGAGTAACTACCATCCTCAGTTTTCTCCTATCACAGTCATTAAACTCTGTAACTGTTTTAAAGTCACCATTGGCCTCATTGTGAAATCCCTGAGCGGTTTCCTTCCTCTCCGGCATTAGGAAAGACGCCTGTATCTTTGTAGTGACTGGTTGTATTGATACACCATCCATAATGTAGTTAGTAACTTCACCATGCTCAAAGGGATATATATATTTTTTTACCCATCTACCAATAGGTGCCCTTCTTTGCGAGGCATTAGAAAACTTCCCTGGGGTACAGAGACGAGGTAGTCTTTCAAAAATCATGTTAAACATTATTATTGCACAGTCCAACGTACTTTGTGACTTGTTAATTTTTAGGCTTGCCATAACAAAGGGGCTGAATACTTATTGACTGAAGACATTTAACTTTTCATTTTTTAATTCCACTTTAACATTATAGGCCAGTGACCAAACTTCCATTTAATCCATTTTAAACTCAAGCTGTAACACAACAACATGTGGAAAATACTTTCTGAAAGCACTGTATCATTAGCAGAATAGGAAAGTGTAAAGCTGGTCTGCCACTCACTCGTTTGGGTCCAAAGAGGTTATGATACAGCGTTCTAAACCTCTTCCTGGTGTAGTTGCATCGGTAAGCTCCGCCCATCAAGTACTCGATGACCAATCCGATGTCAATGAGACTAATGCGGTAATCTGGTGGGAGGTTACCCTGGGGACCGAGAAATTGGTCAGACAACACCGCACATTCCCACGACAGTTGAGCATAAGAAGGTGAAAGGAAGAGAAAACACCCCACACAAATCATACACACTTCACGTCACACATCCACACACATTTGTTTTGTGCTAAAAACAATACGTGATTAGTTGATTCACCTTGAAGTAGATCCAACTGAACCCTGGATATTCTTGCTTGGAAAGAGCACACAAGGTCAGTGAGTATACAGCACAAGGCCAAGGAGAGATGGGAAACACAGACCCCCAGATAAGATCACAGAGTTTATAACCTGACCTAATTTGAATTAACTTAGCTTAATTTACCAGTTCAACAGCACTGAGATAGACATCAGTATACTGTACTCTGAGAGGAGAAGGATGGAGGAGTCAAGGAGGGAGGAGTCAAGTAGGGAGGAGGAAGAGGGAGACCATAAAAATAGGGACAAGGTTAAGGAGAAGATGAAAAAAGACAAATCTTGAGGAAATGGAAAAATATGAAAATCGGATCAATGCTTACTTAATTTGTCTGATCGCTCTGTACTAATTTTCATTTGTAATATATGACCAGATCTTATCAGGGGTTCAGTGCTGGAAGAGAGAGACAACCAGAAGTCTGAAGATGAGGATAAAAGCAGAACAAATGAGAGACTTTTCTCAATAGAAATAGGCCTTCATCATCCACTTCGGATAGAAAGCTCTGTGAGCCGACTGTAATTATCAGGAGGCCATTGGGTCTAAACCAATGGAGGCTGGTGGATGGACAAATGGGGAGGATGGGCTCCCACTGCTCCTTAGAGCTGGGACAATTATCATACATCTAAAACCATCTCATCCACTGCCCCTGGTTACCTTTAGTGGAAAGCTCCCTATATTCCCCCTCATCTCATCCACTGCCCCTGGTTACCTTTAGTGGAAAGCTCCCTATATTCCCCCTCATCTCATCCACTGCCCCTGGTTACCTTTAGTGGAAAGCTCCCTATATCCCCCCCTCATCTCATCCACTATATCGTCCCCCTTCCCCTACATAGAACGGCCTGAACCTTACTGTGTGAACATGCTGTATCCCAAGTTGGCTACATTATGAGATCTATTACCATGTCAGAGTACTCCGCTGCCGTTCCCTTCAAACAAACTATCCCTACCATGAGTGAGCTGAACTCACCATCACTCTGAGGTTCTGGAGGTGCACTTACACAGTCTTATGATGACCTGAATACAAATAGTTTTTATTTCCTGTAAAATATTTTGAGAGTTAAATCAAGCATGTCTGAAATTCCAGATGGGCAGGGTTTGTCCTTATGGGACTAGCTATTGTATTGGTTCCATTGCACCAAACAAGCCCAGTCAAACACACCTAAAGTAGTTGAACGATATAAAAAATTATATTTGTTTACCGTGTCTGCTTACACGCTCATACGGTTGTACACAGTAGTGGCAATCATATTGATTAAGTATAGGCCCCCAAGTCTATCAATTGCAGATAAAGGAAATGCACACTATAGGTTCCCTCAGAATGTTTAACTCTGCATGTTGTAGACAGGTGTGGTTTTGTCACAAAATGTCACCCTGGCTGTGTCAGTTTTAACAAGGTTAACACCTTGTTAAAATACAGCATAATTATTCTGATCGAACATGCAGAGCCCTTCTCCTTAATCTTGTATTGTTTGCATTGAGGCCATTGTACAGTGGGTCTGAAATGATTCACACCCTTGAGAAAGATGAGCAAAAATTACTTTCTAAAACAAATAATTAAAATACTGAACTATATTGTATGCAATAAAAATGGAAATCCTATTATTTTATACTAAAACAGTTCAGAGAAAGATATTTTGTGTTGTTTTTTTTGGAACCCCACTATACAGTATATGTCAACTAACTGATGAACTTTTATTGTAAAAAGCTGTAACAATTACTGTAACACCTCAACTTGCTTTTATGATGCTAGGTACGAAAGCCTGTACATAACTGCAGTCATGCAGTAAGCCAAGAGATGTCAGCTAGTTTCATCACTCCAAGTAACTTCAGGATGGCTTATTCCAGCACCAGAATCTCCGGGAGTTCAGGGGCCAACGTTACACCCTAAAGCCAATAGCAGTTGCACACTCCCTCTCAAGGACTTAACAATGGTGTCCCTTCATCCGATGCTTACACAAATTCAATGATTTTAAATCCATGATGGGTGGAGAATCGTGACATAGCCAATGACAGTCTAAGCTTTCCTCCAGAGAGAGAACAGTGGAAGAGGACAGAATGTCTTGGCCGTCCTGGTGAAAGCAATGCACCCTGCACACCAATTCCACACACTCAATACCACACCTTCACACAGCAGTACAAGAGGAAGAGAATAAAAGCACAGATATTGGGCAAACGCCAAAACCGCCTTGCACTATGGTTAAATATGTGTGTATGAGCTTTATTATACGTTTTAATTTGATCAAATATAAATAATTTATATATATACAGTGGGGAGAACAAGTATTTGATACACTGCCGATTTTACAGGTTTTCCCACATACAAAGCATGTAGAAGTCTGTAATTTTTATCATAGGTACTCTTCAACTGTGAGTGACGGAATCTAAAACAAAAATCCAGAAAATCACATTGTATGATTTTTAAGTAATTAATTTGCAATTTATTGCATGACATAAGTACCAGAAAAGCAGAACTTAATATTTGGTACAGAAACCTTTGTTTGCAATAACAGAGATCATACGTTTCCTGTAGTTCTTGACCAGGTTTGCACACACTGCAGCAGGGATTTTGGCCCACTCCTCCATACAGACCTTCTCCAGATGCTTCAGGTTTCGGGGCTGTCGCTGGGCAATACGGACTTTCAGCTCCCTCCAAAGATTTTCTATTGGGTTCAGGTCTGGAGACTGGCTAGGCCACTCCAGGACCTTGAGATGCTTCTTACGGAGCCACTCCTTAGTTGCCCTGGCTGTGTGTTTCGGGTCGTTGTCATGCTGGAAGACCCAGCCACGACCCATCTTCAATGCTCTTACTGAGGGAAGGAGGTTGTTGGCCAAGATCTCGCGATACATGGCCCCATCCAACCTCCCCTCAATACGATGTAGTCGTCCTGTCCCCTTTGCAGAAAAGCATCCCCAAAGAATGATGTTTCCACCTCCATGCTTCACGGTTGGGATGGTGTTCTTGGGGTTGTACTCATCCTTCTTCTTCCTCCAAACACGGCGAGTGGAGTTTAGACCAAAAAGCTCTATTTTTGTCTCATCAGACCACATGACCTTCTCCCATTCCTCCTCTGGATCATCCAGATGGTCATTGGCAAACTTCAGACGGGCCTGGACATGTGCTGGCTTGAGCAGGGGGACCTTGCGTGCGCTGCAGGATTTTAATCCATGACGGCGTAGTGTGTTACTAATGGTTTTCTTTGAGACTGTGGTCCCAGCTCTCTTCAGGTCATTGACCAGGTCCTGCCGTGTAGTTCTGGGCTGATCCCTCACCTTCCTCATGATCATTGATGCCCCACGAGGTGAGATCTTGCATGGTGCCCCAGACCGAGGGAGATTGACCGTCATCTTGAACTTCTTCCATTTTCTAATAATTGCGCCAACAGTTGTTGCCTTCTCACCAAGCTGCTTGCCTATTGTCCTGTAGCCCATCCCAGCCTTGTGCAGGTCTACAATTTTATCCCTGATGTCCTTACACAGCTCTCTGGTATTGGCCATTGTGGAGAGGTTGGAGTCTGTTTGATTGAGTGTGTGGACAGGTGTCTTTTATACAGGTAACGAGTTCAAACAGGTGCAGTTAATACAGGTAATGAGTGGAGAACAGGAGGGCTTCTTAAAGAAAAACTAACAGGTCTGTGAGAGCCGGAATTCTTACTGGTTGGTAGGTGATCAAATACTTATGTCATGCAATAAAATGCAAATTAATTATTTAAAAATCATAGATTCCGTCTCTCACAGTTGAAGTGTACCTATGATAAAAATTACAGACCTCTACATGCTTTGTAAGTAGCAAAATCGGCAGTGTATCAAATACTTGTTCTCCCCACTGTATATACACAGTACCAGTTAAAGGTTTGGACACACCTACTCATTCAAGGGTTTTTCTTTATTTGTACAATTTTTTACATTGTAGAATAATAGTGAAGACATCAAAACTATGACATAATACATATGGAATCATGTAGTAACCAAAAAAGTGTTAAACAAATCATAATATATTTTATATTTGAGATTCTTCAAAGTAGCCACCCTTTGCCTTGATGCCAACCTTGCACACTCTTGGCATTCTCTCAACCAGCTTCATGAGGTAGTTACCTGGAATGCATTTCAATTAACAGGTGTTCCTTGTTAAAAGTTTTCAAGAACTTTTAAGTTTCTTCAAGTGCAGTTGCAAAAACCATCAAGCGCTATGAGGAAACTGGCTCTCAGGAGGACCACCACAGGAATGGAAGACCCATAGTTACCTCTGCTGCAGAGGATACTTTCATTAGAGTTACCAGTCTCAGAAATTGCAGCCCAAATAAATGCTTCATAGAGTTCAAGTAACAGACACATCTCAACATCAACTGTTCAGAGGAGACAACATGAATCAGGCCTTCTGGGTCGAATTGCTGCAAAGAAACCGCTACTAAAGGACACAAGAAGAAGAAGAGACTTCCTTTGGTCTGATGAGATTTTTGGTTCCAACTGCTGTGTCTTTGTGAGATGCAGAGTAGGTGAACGGATGATCTCTGCATATGTGGTTCCCACCGTGAAGCATGGAGGAGGAGGTGTGATGGTGTGATGGTGCTTTGCTGGTGACAATGTCTGTGATTTATTTAAAATTCAAGGCACACTTAACCAGCATGGCTACCAAAGCATTCTGCAGTCATCCCATCTGGTTTGCGCTTAGTGGGACTATCATTTGTTTTTCAACAGGACAATGACCCAACACACCTCCAGGCTGTAAAAGGGCAATTTGACCAAGAAGGGAGTGATGGATTGCTGCATCAGATGACCTGGCCTCCACCCAATTGAGATGGTTTGGGATGAGTTGGACCGCAGAGTGAAGGAAAAGCAGCCAACAAGTGCTCAGCGTATGTGGGAACTCCTTCAAGACTGTCGGAAAAGCATTCCAGGTGAAGGTTGGCTACTTTGAAGAATCTAAAATCTAAAATATATTTTAATTTGTTTGACACTTTTTTGGTTAATACAAGATTCCCTATGTGTTCTTTTACAGTTGTGATGTCTTCACTATTATTCTACAATGTAGAAAATAGTAAAAATAAAGAAAAACCCTTGAATGAGTAGGATTGTCCAAATGTTTGACTGGTACTGTATATAAACTGCCGTTCAAAAGTTTGGGCCCACTTAGAAATGTCCTTGTTTTTTAAAGAAAAGCACATTTTTTGTCCATTAAAATAACATAAAATTAATCAGAAATACAGTGTAGACATTGTTAATGTTGTAAATGACTATTGTAGCTGCAAACGGCTGATTTTAGACCCATTATCAGCAAGCATCACTCCTGTGTTCCAATGGCATGTTGTGTTAGCTAATCCAAGTTTATCATTTTAAAAGGCTAATTGATCATTGATTGAAAACTGTTGTGCTGATTAAAGAAGTAATAAAACTGGCCTTCTTTAGACTAGTTGAGTATCTGGAGCATCAGCATTTGTGGGTTTGATTACAGGCTCAAAATGGCCAGAAATGAAGAACTTTCTTCTGAAACTCATCAGCCTATTCTTGTTCTAAAAGAATTAAGGCTATTCCATGCGAGCAATTGCCAAGAAACTGAAGATCTCATTCAACGCTGTGTACTATTCCCTTCACCGAACAGCGCAAACTGTCTCTAACCAGAATAGAAAGAGGAGTGGGAGGCACCGGTGCACAACTGAGCAATAGGACAGGTACATTAGAGTGTCTAGTTTGAGAAACAGACGCCTCACAAGTCCTCAACTGGCAGCTTCATTAAATAGTGCCCGCAAAACACCAGCGTCAACGTCAACAGTGAAGAGGCGACTCCGGGATGCTGGCCTTCTTGGCAGAGTTGCAGAGAAAAAGCTATATCTCAGACTGGACAATAAAAAGAAAAGATTAAGGGCAAAAGAACACAGACACATGGAATAGCCTTCATTTCTCAGAACAAGAACAGACAGAGTTTCAGAAGAAAGAGTTTCAGAAGAAAGTTATTTGTTTCTGGCCATTTTGAGCCTGTAATTGAATCCACAAATGCTGATGCTCCAGATACTCAACTAGTCTAAAGAAGGCCAGTTTTATTGCTTCTTTAATAAGCACAACAGTTTTCAGCTGTGCAAACATAATTGCAAAAGGGTCTTTTAAAATGATAAACTTGGATAAGCTAACACAACGTGCCATTGGAACACAAGAGTGATGCTTGCTGATAATGGGTCACTGTACGCCTATGTAGACATTCCATAAGAAATCAGCCGTTTCCAGCTACAATAGTCATTTACAACATTAACAATGTCTACACTGTATTTCTGATCAATTTGATGTTATTTTAATGGACAAAAAATGTGCTTTTCTTTAAAAAACAAGGACATTTCTAAGTGACCCCAAACTTTTGAACGGTAATGTATAAATATTCCAATAACCATTTATTTGTGTGTGTGTATGCGTGTGTGTATGTGTGTGTGCGCGTTGCATGGTTATGTGTGTTGAGCATGTGTGTGTGCACGAGACTCATTAGTCCAATCCTCTGAAGTGCCTGTACACTCCTTTCCCTGCCTACAGAGCTAAGGGGGTTATGGAACTTTTAAATGAGGGATGATTACACCATGACTTCCAGTAACCTCTACAGCTCTCCCATAGGAGCAAATGTTACTGCAATCAACTATGATTCTATTAATCAGAACTAAATACTGATGCCGCTGACCTATGACCTTCTTTGAGCTTTCACTAGAGGAAGATCAAGTTCATAATTGGTCATCATCTCAAGTTAAGGAAGAACATTTTTGTACACTTGTTTTGTTACTTGGTACTGTAGTCCTGTCATAGAATTATCTAAAGGCTTTTGGGTAACATAGTCATAATTTTGATGACAACGATTTAATAAACGGTTTATAAACTATTAACAGCAGTCCACATTTATATGCATTGATAAGCCATTAACATTAACCTTACGAATCATAAGCAGGTATAAAATGTATAATGCAAGCAATTACAAGCATAAAGGCTTGTTCATGAAAGTTATTATGGAATATTAGCGGCTTTTGTATATTATAGAATAGATTGAGGTATCAGTGTTAGAGGGCTAAGGCACAAGCAAGAGACACCGAGACAGAGAGTAGTGGAAAAACAAATGCCTCACATACAGTCAACAGTCTAATCTCAGACTGTTTCTCCATAATGAAATGCATGTTGTACACACTCACTTCTCAAAGAGACATCCAATTTGGAGTAAATTGCACATAGATAGCAATACATAATGGTGGCTCATTTAGAATAATTGTGTCAAGGCTAAGTGAACTATGACAGCTACAATTAGAAGTGGGCCTGTATACTGTGCACATTTGTTTTCAGGAGTGCTTTTTCCCTGGTTTAATGTCAGAGAGGCAGGACTACTATACGTTTGACCAATGCAGGGTTAGTGTGCATATTGATTCATAATACACATTGGGGTAATAATGGATTGGATTTGTATGGGAGCGAGTGTGTACATTGCAAAAGAAAGAGTGATGGGAGGGGTAGAGACCTGTGGAGGCTGGTGGGAGGAGCTGTAGGAGGACGGGCTCATTGCAGCCCGTCCTCCTATAACTCCTCCCACCAGCCTCCACTGGTAGAGACAGACGCCAGACAGAGACAGCTCTACGCAGCCACTGCTGTAACCCCAGCTGAAAAGGAGAAAAGCCGTCCCCTAGATGCGCCGTTAGCAACAATAGCAATCTACAGAGCTACACACACTCTGCAAACAAAAGCAAGACAAGTCTAGACAAATAAGAAATTTGCTGCACTTGCATTCGCACACAAGCAAACATTCCCACAAACGCTTACTGTACACGATAACCGTACCTTTTTGACGTCTCTGACCAGGTGGTATAGCGTGTTGGATGGTCCATGCCTCTGATAAAGCAAACAGAAGCAGAGTTTAGTCCACAAGCCACGGCCTCCAGCACGTTGTAGAGCTACGACGGATGGTTCATTTGAATAAAGTACCACACTGTAGGTATAGTATTATGTCATTGTGGATAATAACCCCCTATGACGGAGGTTACTATGTCTTATGTAGCTGTTATAAATAGGAGGGATACAGTGCAGTTACCATTTCATTATTATTACAGAGTAACACCATGAGAGAGTATACGAGTTTCATAGTGATAGAACGACTTGTGCTCTACATATACCAGGGGTTGGAGCAGTTATTACGAATATACTGCATTTAAATACTGAGAGTTCGGCGCTGTCCGCCATGCAGTGTAGTACCGTGTTGTAGAGCTCCTCCAGTCTGGAGAGGGTGAGGAAGCGATGCATGCTCACTCCGTTCTCGATCAGTAGCTTGACGAAGTCCACTCTGTCCAGCACCAGGGCATCCAGCATAGATTGCTCCAGAGAACCCACCTACCGCACACAGGGAAGGCACAGTCAGTCAGTCAACTCAGGGTTAACCATTGAGAAAGACAACCTAAATCCTGATGGATAAAGCATACGTTCACATTTTCACTTGGAGAGTGTTGTCTGTAGTCTATACTGTAAACAAGGAAGTGATACGTTATAGGCTGGATCTTCAGGCCACTGCTGTGGGTAATATAGAACTAAACGCTCCCTAAAGTCTAAGTACATTAACTACATGATCCCTTGGTAAGTGCTGTAGTCTATACTGTAAAGTAGGAAGTGAGGCTGAGTCTTACAGGCCACTGCTGTCCGTAGATGAAGATCTGACTGCGGGCGATGTCCACTCGGTTCCAGGCCAGGGCCAGGCTGAGCTGGTCAGGAGCCGATGCGTTGGCTCCTAGGAGGAGGAACAGAGAGCGTCACTTTTTTTTATAGTTGATATACAAATAATAAGAAGTAATTTTTTTAGGATGCAAGGTGATTTGTAGATCAGTCAGTCTGAAGTCGCCGACTGCAATCTGAAACTAGCACATTTACTTCTCCTGCTGGAAGTATTTACTTATTTTTTATTGGAAGGGCAGAACATCATTGTTTAGCAAGCAACAAAGGAGATTGCAGTATTTGTGCGGACAGCCAAAGGTAGTTATTCTTGGCCTCCGACACCTACCCAATTACAGCCGGTTGTGATACAGTCTGGATTCAAACCAGGTTGTCTGTAGTGATGCCTCTAGCACAGAGATGTCTTAGACCACTGCGCCACTTGGCAGCCCATATGAGATGCAGAGTAGTGTAATAGGAGTTTAATAGAGAAGTCTTATTAAAAGGGACAGCTCGCGTTTATCACTGGTCTTAAATAACCCTTAGCTCACCGCAGCTCTGTAGTCGCTGGGGTTTATGGATACCTTCCGACATAGTTCATCAATTATTATCTCTCTCTCCCTCTCTGTTTCCCTCTCTGTTTCCCTCTGTCACTATCTCTCACACAATTCTTCTCTCACTCTCGCTCTAAAAAGACACAGTATGCATAATGAAGTCTGTACTTTTTACTGGTCATGCTTGTGACAGTCCATGTCAGATAGAGATCACCCACTCACAGAGAGAGGGAGATGGATAGAGACATGTGAATAGGAGATACAAAAAATAACGAGTGTGAGTGAGAACGAGTGTAGAGAGAGTAAATCATTATTTCTTGGCAGCATGTAGGAGAAATGAGACTTTTGTTTCATTACCTTCTGAAGCTAACTGTCTGACTTAAGGAGCCTCTCTTTATATAGAGTGCGTGTATATATATCAAGAAACTGTGTTTGTGTATCCTACACTCTTAGAAAAAAAGGTGCTATCTAGAACCTAAAAGGGTTCTTTGGCTGTCCCCATAGAATAACCCTTTAAAGAACCCTTTTTGGTTCCAGGTAGAACCCTTTCGGTTACAGGTAGAACCCTTTTGGGTTCCATGTAGAACCCTTTCCACGGAAGGCTCTACATGGAACCCAAAAGAGTTCTACCTGGAACCAAAAAGGGTTCTACCTGGAACCAAAAAGGGTTCTCCTATGGGAACTGCCGAAGAACCCCTTTGGAACCCTTTTTTCTTAGATTGTAGTGTGTTTTCTGTGTTGGTGTTTGTGTATCATAGTGTGTGTTACCTGTGTTTGTGCTTGTGTATTCTAGTGTGTGTTATCTTCTCCTTGTGCCTTGTAAAGGACCTTGTAAAGGAGATATGCTTCTGCAGATAAAACTGTAATTGGGGCCTCAGCAGGAGGAAAGCTTTCAGAAATTATATCATATCCTCCTTTTAACTTCACAGGATACACACATAAACAGAGAGAATTCCCTCAAGGTACCACAAAGGGAACTCATGGAATCCGAACACGTTCACACGCATGCACACACTCACATGCGCACGCACACAGACAATTACCTTTAAGCAGAGCAGTGAGAATGGCCAGGTCAATGTCCTGGTGTCCCTCAGACCCCATCCGAAAAACTGTTATCTGAAACATACAGAGAGAGAAAAGAAAGATAGAATGAAAGAAAGAGGAAGAGAGAGAGAGAGAGAGAGAGAGAGAGAGAGAGTGACAGTGAGAAATTAATATAATCTATACGTCATCATTCATCAGGAGTCTATTTCTTTCTTGCTTGCTGAATTAATACATTGAAGTGTTTTTACCCATAGAGATAATTAGCACTGTGAGTGAACCAGTCACGTCATAGCACAGTGCTTTTGATACATGGGATTAGAAAGCATCTGTAAATGGCTAAGATCCTGTCTGAAGTTCTGAGCAGAGGAAAGTGCAATATGCTCCCTAGCTGACTCACTGTGGAACGGAAACAAAACTGTAAAGTAGCTTGTATGCAGTGTGGTCCCAGTAGAAATGAAGGGAAGAAATAAAATGGAATGGAAAGAGAGAGAGAGAGAGAGAGAGAGAGAGGACTTGTGTACTATACTATAGGACTGGAGACCCTTTTGTGGAGTACAGTATAGTACAGTATAGTACAGTACAGTATAGTACAGTATAGTATAATACAGTACAGTACAGTATAGTACAGTATAGAAAGGCACAAAGCGAGACAGTGGGAGAGAGAGAGTAAGAGATCAGGAAGGAGGGAAAACAGAGGGAGGGTAAACGAGAGACGGAATGCGGCAGTTCCTCCAGATTTTGTCGCATGACGGCATGTGTGTGAAGGGCACCTTGCAGCTCCATGTATGAGCTGCGTGTTGGGAATGCCAGAGCGCGCTATGGACCCCAATAAATCTACTCCTCTAATCCCTTCATCCTCCTCCTCCCTTCCCCCTCCATCCCATCTCCAAACCCCCCCTCTAAATGGCTTCACTTGGTGGAGCATCAGGATTTCAGCCGGCTTTCGCTCCTGCCTTCCCTCAGGCTATGACGCAATATAGCAGCTCTCGCTCTCCTTCTCTCTCTCCTTCTCTCTCCCCTTCTCTCTCTCCTTCGTTCTCTTTTTCTACAAGCCCTTCAGACACCAAAGATGCGAGAGAAACGGCAAATAATTCAACTCAAACATTCTGATTTATTTAGACGCTGGCTCGTTCATTATTTGTCCGCTACTGAGATGACACTCATTGGCTCTGATCTCCTGGAGCGAGAGAAATGGGCATACTGCATGTGTGTGTTAGGGTTATCTCTTGTCCTGTGTAGCTCTACCATGGACTTAGTTAGATGACATATCTTTGTATCTGTCCCATCATAGTGTCTGTGAGCAGCGCCATTTCAAGTAGTAAATGTTCTTCTTCTACTACGTCTATGAGTTGATAAACAAACTGAAAGAGTGCATGGTGCTACCTGGAGTGTGTTGTTTGAACAGGTATAAAGGTTGGCGATTTACTACCACCTGCATTTATGGAATGTTTGCTCATGAGTATGTCATTGGTTGATCCCTCCTGATGACCTGGATGTAATTTTGTGACCCTTGTGACCCTTCCTTAACCCGTTGAAAGTCCTCAATGGCAATGTCCATGCAAAAACAGGTTGTTTTCCTTACAGTGATCTCTATGGTCTCTACATGAGTCTGTGTATGAGTATTCATTATTGTGTTTAATGTGTGAATAATGTAAGTATCCGCATACTACAGTATATATATGGATTCATCTGTGAGAGAGTCCGTGGAGTGAGTTTTGTGTGTGTGTGACTAATTGAAAGGCCTTTCTCCTGGTGAAATTGGAGAGTAAATTAGATGTGACGGTATCGATCCAAGTCTTCATTGCCTGAATGAGAACAGATTATTGCAGTGTGTGTGTTAATGTGTAATGTGTGTGTATGTTGTCTGTGTGCGCGTGTGTGTGTGTGTGTGTGTGTGTGTGTGTGTGTGTGTGTGGGAGGGTGGGAGTGGGAGGGGAGTGAGGGAGTGAGGGAGTGAGGGAGTGAGGGAGTGAGTGAAGGCCAGTGTGTTGTCAGGGAGAGATTATTCCAGTGAATTGGTTTCGCACAAGCCCCCATATACGTTTTTTCAGATATGCTATAGGCTCTGATGCTGATTGGTTCTAGATTCAGTAGATGATTGGCATAGCTTGACACTTCAAGTGCTTGGGACGGTAAGGTTCAACAACATGAATTGGAGTATTTAGACTACTGTATAGTTAGAGAACAAGCTTATGTCAATAACTCAATTTGGACAAAAATGCAGATAGGACCTTATAGTCTCGACTTTCGTCTCTATGGATTGACACGTGCCACTCGGCTAGGACTGATGAAGTGGACAGGCCATCGACAGCCATCCATCACACTAACAAACGTTGAGGAGACAGCAGAAGAAGAAGAGATAAACTAGTAAGAAGCACCACAAGTGAGAATGGATGCTGTTTGATCATGATGCTAGTGCAATAATCTATCTATCTATCTATCTATCTATCTATCTATCTATCTATCTATCTATCTATCTATCTATCTATCTATCTATCTATCTATCTATCTATCTATCTATATTGAAACGCTCTTAGGGATCAAGAGAATGCTCTTCATGGCTAAATGGCTCAGGCTGATAGGAAGACATTCATCTTAATTTAGCAGGGCAATATTTCCCCTCACACCAGCCCACCGCCAACTATCCCCTCACACCATCCCCCCGCCAACAGATCCGAAGATTGCAGGTTCAATCCCACCTATTCTTAATCATGTTTCTTATTTTAAAAAATAAACACTGAAATTGAGGCTCAAAGACACTCTTGTAAAAGAGAGGATGCATTTATTTCGTCCAGATTTATAAATCCAGTCGGAAATGCAGAATCTAGACAGAAAAATACAACATTTTGTAAAAATTGACTTATTTTTTAAACGCACCCAATATAATTCCTACTTTGAGATGCTTGACATGGTCCCCCCATTTTATTTTTCATGATCTGAAAAGCAGAAGTGATCCTAGATCAGCAATCATAGTCTTGGATACCTTCTAAATATGTGCAGCATGTAAAGAGGATGGGTGATGTGACGGTGAATAACCCAGTTACCAGTATTTCCCTGGGTTAATTATGTATAAGAAGGCTAAAAAGGAAGCATTGAATTCCTGATTGACCACACTGCCATGTGCTTTATACTGAAAAAAGAAGCTGTAAGAGCGCTTCCCTGTTGGTTCAGAGGAAAAAAGACCTGGCAACCAGACATTGCAGGTTCAAACCCCACATGGGCAGATTGTCAACATATAAAGTATAACAAATATTTTTGTATGTTTAAATGCTTTTCTAAAGTCCTATGAATTAAATTAAAAGTTCTGTGTCTATGTCACCTTGTAGTGGTCCTACAAGATATATGTATATTGCGTGAACGTCAATGGAAAATTATGTTAAACCTGACGTTCATAAATTATGTTATGAACGTCATAAATAATGATTTATTTAGAGATTGTGGAACATTATGCAACATTGCGGGAATGTTCTGTGCAACCTTCATGAATATTACAATAATATTCTTTATGCATTATTGTGGGAATGTTCTGTGCAACCTAACTTGTATGAATGTCATCACAACTGAGCATATTTTGTGTTTTGGGAACCTATCTCTTGTAATGTATCCACATGGTTCCCACACCCTAAAAATGTGGGAACCATGTTAAATGTTCTGGGAACCTTTAAAGTACTCAGAAAGGCTGTTCTGTCAACATTCTTGCAACATCAAAGGAATGTTTTTGGCACCCTGAAACAAACCTTATCTAAACTGGACAGTTTTAGTGTTTTGGGAACATATTGCATGTACCCATAATGTTCCCACAACCTAAAGGAGTGATGGTTGCTGATAATGGGCCTCTGTACGTCTACGTAGATATTCCATTAATAATCTTCCAATTCCAGCTACAATAGTCATTTACAGCATTAACAATGTCTACACTGTATTTCGGATCAATTTGATGTTATTTTAATGGACAAAAAAATTGATTTTCTTTCAAAAACAAGAACATTTCTAAGTGACCCAAAACTTTAGAACGGTAGTGTATATTTTGTGATGTCCCCACAATATTCCCACCAGACTGTTCCCACAACCTAATGAAATATTCTGGGAACAGACAAAATGTATTCTGGGAACGTTCTTGCAACATCAGGCGAATGTTTTATATAAACATTCTATAATTATCAGCACGACTGGGCATTTTTTGTGTTATGAGAACATTTGTCGGTACCTAACGAATGTTCTGGGAACTTTCACAGAACCAATTTTGGTTTGCTGGGTAAATATTACTGATACATTGTGTTATTACATTACGTGGAAACTTTTGAGGAATAGTCTGTGGTGGTTGTTACAGATGTTATGCACAACATGTGAGTGAATGTTAGAACATTCCAAGAATATGTCATTCCAATAATAAAATAGATTATGTTATCAAAAACATTCATTAAATGTTTTTGGGATGTTATCATCCTAATGATAGATTAAACCCTAACTAGAACTTAATGGGAATCTTAGCCAATGTTCTGGGAATGTTCCCGGTTTGCTGGACTATGTCTGCTGCAGAGGGATAAGAGAGAGCCATGAGAAAACGAGTTCTTAGAACTGTCTCACTATTTAATAGAAGATGGAGAACAAGCTATGAAGGAAAATACTGTTGTTTTGGTGCAGGTACAGCTGACTTGTGCAAAAACTGTATTTTATAATAACAATTATATGCCGATATTTAACTGTACCAATTTTTCTCCTGATCACTTCAATCAGTCAGTCAGCCAGTCTGTCTGTCTGTCTATCTGTCTGCATCGGGGCTGAGAAGTTTGTTTGGTTTAAAACACACACCCCTCGCTCAATATGACAAACAAAGCAACAGAGAGACGGAAACAACTGTCTTGGGGCTGAAACTGTCTTCATGAAATCTTAATGTGATAAACCAGCCTCAACATAATCAAGTAAAAACCGGATGAATCCTCTCATTGCCACACAGTCTGATCAGAAAAGAGGAGAAACATCTTAGAAAAGGATTCTGCCATAGCCAAGCCCATAATGAAGACCGTAATGTGGGGGTATGACATATAATAACCCCTTTGACTTACACATATAAGAGAGGAATCATCTAAAGAGATATAAAGGACATGCCATTCTTACAAAGGGGTCATAGCGGTGTTATCGTCATCGAGACTTATTTTATGTCTAACGAAGCAAAGGCTCTTTCTTACGCACTGTGGATGATTTGAATTCAAATCTTTTTCCACCAGTGGTTCTTTCGCAGTGTCACTGTGGCGGATTTACCATCACTGACATGGATATGAAAGAGACGGCTGCTAAATGAAGATATGGGAGCGGTTTAGAGCCTGTGAGGGCATTAGCATGTGCAACGGGAGGAAGAGTGTCAGGCAGAGAGCCAGAGACCTGACGCAGACAGGGTCTGACATCTCCAGCCGAGAGAGACAGCCGGGTGATTTCCCTACTGCACGGGGAACAGCAAAATGTTGACGGGATTCAATGCATAGCGGAAGCCCACTGGTCAGCTCGCTGATGAGTACATGAGTTTTGGCAGACACCCTCACCACCACGAGTCCTTATAAGGAGAAGGAACGAGGTATTCCTGGTAGGAACCATGTGTTTTCAAACAGGATTCAGGAACGTACCCTCCGATGCCTGTCAGTTTGATTAATAGGAACAGCTTCACTCATGCTGGAAAACACAGAGAGAGAGATTGAAACCTCTCGGCTAGCCAGAAGAATAATTCAGGGACAGCACTATAATTCAGCGCTGGGAGTATGCCAGCAAGCAGTAATTACCCTGTTCTCAACATGACCCGCTATGGATGCCTACATGGTAGATGGCTACTAATATGTATCTTAATCAAAACACTGACTAGATTTTATTTATTTTTACCTTTATTTTACTAGGCAAGTCAGTTAAGAACAAATTCTTATTTTCAATGACGGCCTAGGAACAGTGGGTTAACTGCCTTGTTCAGGGGCAGAACAACAGATTTTTACCTTGTCAGCTCAGGGATTCGATCCAGCAACCTTTCGATTACTGGCCCAACACTCTAACCACTGGGCTACCTGCCGCCCCTTTTTAGACGAAAGAGCACCGGACCTGCTGTGTGAAACAGTGTAGATTAGAATGTCATGATGACACGGTAGGATACAAATCCAAGGGATTCCCAATTATATTCCTACATGCAAACTCATCAGTCCCCACGTCATCAGAAATCTTACAGGATTGCCTTTCTCTAGCTTTATACAGCCAACACCACACTACCGTGCTTGGCATCAGCCTCAGCCAAGCTAGACCAAGGTGGCAGCACATACCAACCAATTCTCCTCCATCCAATAGAGGACGTTCTGTACTATAGTAAAGTAGTAGCAGTGTAGCTAGTGGTGGCAGGAGCTGAGGAAGAGGTTGACTCTTTTGTCTATCAGATTTCCTTGGCCCAAAGTTCTTCAGCGATTCCATTCAACTGGGTGTTCTGGAGATGCATCTGAGTGAGCATGCCCACAGAGCTCAAATCAATTCACTTTCACATCCCACATCCGTGACCAGCATCTCCCTCCCTCCTCCCTCTCCCCCTCCCCCTCACTCCCTCCCTCCCTCCCTCCCTCCCTCCCTCCCTCCCTCCCTCCCTCCCTCCCTCCCTCCCTCCCTCCCTCCCTCCCTCTGTGTAGGAATATGCAGTTTCCTGTCTTTGTGTGTGTGTCTGTAAGGTAGGAAGAAAACATGGAAGAAAAATGGGATTCACAAGGAAAAGGAGAAGCACCAACACAAAACACAAAAAGGTTCCTAATCATCAAATAAAAATGTTAATATTTTATGGCAAAGGAACAAAGGAGAGACAAAAGAACACACAACAAAATGTACACAAAACATTCCAAAATAGATATATGGTTTAATTTAAAGAGATATACAATTACAAAACAATACATTAAGTAGGGAGAGGAGGAACCCTTGCAACACATGCGGTTCAGTTGCTCGTAATAAAAGTAGGACAACAACACATGCAACCATGAATTCAATCTCAACATTTGCTTGCAGAGTGTAGTGCAGTAGCAACTGTAAATAAGTCAATTGTTACGCCCCACAATTAGCAAAGTTAGTTAACAGCTAGCTACCGTAATGCTGTTTTGTAAAATATAAGTCCTCAATTTGACGAGGTGTCTTCAGTTGAGGTTATGATTCAACGACAGTGATGTAATCGACTTTCCAAGCATATTGTGCAACTGAGCAATGAATGTGTTTTATAAACTAAGTGTGTACCAGAGTGTGCATTTGCTTACTGTGGCCGACCTTCCGTTCACATGACATTATACTTGTGCACCGAACTGGTAAATCAGCTATTACAAAGCAAAGATGTGTTTTTTCGGTGAATGCGGGCTAATAGAGGCTGAGGTATATATTTAGAGTAGAGACCCAGAGAGTGTTATTTCATCTCACTATGTATGAGGATAATACGATGTGATTACCATCATCATCACTCACTCACCATAGAGCTTGTGGCATGCCGTGTGAAATGTCACTCTGTGACAGGGATAATGCAGTGATAATATGTATCGTTGTGTGTGCAGTGGGACTTTCTACTGCACATTCAGGACGAGCTCTAAAATAAATATAATAAACGTGCAGCTTCTCTCCACAAGAGACACTGATCTGAAGAGACCCTGTCACCACCAGAGGGGAGGTTCGTTCATGTGAGTGACAGCCACTGCTGCGTCTTGCACTAAACACATCTTGTGGGGCATGTTTTGAATGGTTTTGAATGGATGTGACACTTGCAGAGGGAAAAAAGCTAGATGAGAAGAGAGGAAGCAGCCTTAAGCCAAACCAGTTGGTCTTGGACTATGTCAGAGTGCCTTTAAATTCACAGCCCCATCACAGCCCCATCACAACCCAATCACAGCCCCATCACAGCCCCATCACAGCCCCATCACAGCCCCATCACAGCCCCATCACAGCCCCATCACAGCCCCATTACAGCCCTGATCGCCTAGATACTTGTTGAGATCTGAAAGGATTGGACAGGTGTGGGACAAAGTATGACAAAAAAATGCCACTAGCCTATTAGAGGGCAAGGTGGATCTAGTACCAAGTCACATCCTCTCCACAAGTGTCAAGGGGGTTGGGGGTAGGTGCTAAAGGGGTTGTATCTGGACTGTGTAGGGTATAGAGGGTATGGACTAAAGGGGTTGTATCTGGACTGTGTAGGGTATAGAGGGTATGGACTAAAGGGGTTGTATCTGGACTGTGTAGGGTATAGAGGGTATGGACTAAAGGGGTTGTATCTGGACTGTGTAGGGTATAGAGGGTATGGACTAAAGGGGTTGTTTCTGGACTGTGTAGGGTATAGAGAGTATGGACTAAAGGGGTTGTATCTGGACTGTGTAGGGTATAGAGAGTATGGACTAAAGGGGTTGTATCTGGAATTTGACATCTGTTTATTTCCCCTTAATTCCCATCACACTGGTGCTTGAGACTTTGCACAGGTGCAGGCGAGGCATGGGGAAGGGGGGGGGGGGGGGTCTATGTTTCCATAGTGACTTGTGAGCAAGTGTGAACACTCACCAGCTCCTTCTTCTTCATGCATTCCATGAGGATGATGAAGAGGTGTTGGGCCTGGGTCCGGCTGTACGTGAAGGTCTTCTGGATGGTCACCAGCAACTGGTCCCTCAGAGTCTCATTTATAATCCTGATAAGAAGGGAGGAGGAGAATGAGAAGGGAGAAATTAGAGAGAGAGATAAAACTAAGTGTCCTCTCCCTACAGATAAATGTAAGCGTGGACCCCTGGACCCGAAACGGAATTATTAATGTTTAGCATAAGTACAGTATTAGGACTGTATTTGGGAAACACTACTACTGCATCTTACTATACAGATTTTTGGAACGGTTTCTGCATCCTTGGCGATACTGTAGCAAACCTGTGTATCTGATATGTGACACATACCCTCCCTCCTCGGAGTACTTGTGTCCAAATGCCAGGATGTCTGACGCACGCCCGCTCCCGTCACACACCACCACAGGGACAGGAGGAGTGTCCCTCAGGTACTCCAACACGATGGAGATCACATTAGGACCCCCCTCCACTATCAGAGCCACCACCGGCACTCCCTGACCAATACCTACAGAGAGATAGAGAGAGAGAGAGATAGAGAGAGAGAGAGAGAGAGAGAGAGAGAAGAGGAGGGGGGGGGGGGGGGGGGGTTGCGATATGGAAGGAGAAGGAAGGAACCCAGGAAAAGGATAAAGAAAACAGAGAAAAAAGGTGTAAATAAAAAGCACTCATTAAATCCCACAGGAGCACTCGGACAGACAGTCGTGAGCGAGGTGTGACTGACGTCATTTCAACGGGGGCCTTGTTGCGTGCTGTGTCCTGATTCCTATTTTCCTATTTCGCTGGGTTTTTCTGAGAAGTTAGCGTAAGCACAGATCCGCACTGAGCCACATAGAAGCCCTGGAGCGAGCACCCTCCTGCTGCACAGCCTCATGCTGGCTAATCAGAAGCTATTAAGAGTCATTAGATGTAATTAACAGGTGGGTTCTGGTGCTCACACACAAGCCTGCCTGGGATAATGGGCCTAGAAAGAGAAAGGATGCAGCCCTACGGTACCAAACCCCCACAAGGGCGCCCAGTTCCTTTGTCACTGCTTTTCTCTTTCTGTTTCTCTCTCCAACTCTCTCTCTCTCGCTCTCTCCCACTCCCACGCACTCTTATTCTCTCCCTCTCTCTCTCTGTCACTCTTTCTCTCTCCATCTCTCATTTGGCTGCCACCCGTCAGTGTTTTAACTCAAATTTAAAAGCTGTGTCTTGCTGGATCCTCCCTCCCATCCTAGCCTGCATATTTTCACTGGGGATAGGTGGGCCACCAACTCAGGGCCTGCTCACACATGCGCCATCATTGTGTCTCGCTCGCTACAGGCACAGTTACATAAAGAGGGACCTATTTTAGGGCCTTGTCTACTTCAAAGCCCAGAACACCAGCATACTGTCAGACAGAGGGGAATAAGAAGCGATTGTCTTTTCTTTTCATATCGGTTTTAATTGACTTCTTCTGTTGGTCTTCACCTCTGCATGTGTCACGATAATAATGACTGCTGAGCTTTGACGGTCACCACCAGAACCTGAAGGGATTACGCCCCAATTGAAAGACTCCAACGTGCAGATGAGGAAGGGAAAGCACAGCTGTGTCGTTGCTAATTGGCTAGACAGAGAGAAAGTTAGCGCGTGTTAGTGGTGCTCGGTTCAGCTGTTTGCTTCACCCGCACCTGACCTCAATTGCTAATAACCATCCTACTATACTTGTTAAAGTGAAAATCTGAGGCCAGCAGTCGACCCTAACCCGCTAATATAGAAAATACGGCCAAACAATTTTTTTGCCTGATTTAGATATGTTTCTGCTTATAATTTCCAACCTTTTGGTAGGCTATTTGTTAGTCAACTTGTCTAGAATTAGATACACGCAGCTTCTCTTCTGTCATTATATGTTGCCATAGAAGACTAAATAAACCCTTGCTCACCAGAATAATGTCATAAATTGATAGAATTAATGATTTATCTATTAATTTATTCAGGGAAAACCCATTAAGACCAGGGTCTCGTTCCAAAGGGTGCCCTGATCACAGCAATACAACAACCAATACAATGTAAAACAAAACAGCAATCAATATAAAACAAAGATAGATACATTCCTCAGCTACTAGGTCCTCAATCAACACTCTAAACTGCCTGAGGAGCACCAGAACATCTAATTGTAATGAGTTCTGCCAATTGTACCAGCAGTGATGCGCATTTAATCAAAAAAGCAGATTTACCGAATTCAGTGGAGACCCGAGGAACCTCAAGAGTTAACTAACTCCGTGAACGGGTTTGGCAACTCATGTTTTTAGACTTCAACCACAAAGTAAGGTAAGTCATGAGCTTGTGTAGTAGTGTAGTCAGACCCAATGATAGAACAGAAATACCTTATTTACATAAGTATTCAGACTTTTTGCTATGAGACTCGAAATTGAGCTCAGGTGCATCCTGTTTCCATTGATCATCCTTGATATGTTTCTACAACTTGATTGGAGTCCACCTGTGGTAAATTCAATTGATTGGACAATATTTGGAAAGGCACACACTTGTCTATGTAAGGTCCCACAGTTGACAGTGCATATCAGAGCAAAAATCAAGCCATGGAGATGGGAAAACCTTCCAGAAGGACAACCATCTCTGCAGCACTCCACCAATCAGGCCTTTATGGTAGAGTGGCCGGACGGAAGCCACTCCTCAGTAAAAAGGCACATGAAAGCCTAATTGTAGTTTGCCAAAAGGCACCTAAAGACTCTCAGACCATGAGATGATGATGAAGCCAAGATTTAACTCTTTGGCCTGAATGCCAAGTGTCACGTCTAGAGGAAACTTGGCACCAGGTTGAACGGAACAAAGTACAGAGGGATACTTAATGGAAGCCTGCTCCAGAGTGCTCAGAACCTCAGACAGGGGCGGATGTTTACCTTCCAACAGGACAAAGACCCTAAGCACACAGTCAAGACAATGCAGGAGTAGCTGTGGGACAAGTATCTGAATGTCCTTGAGTGGCCCAGCCAGAGCCCGGACTTGAACCCGATCAAACATCTCTGGACAGTCCTGAAAATAGCTGTGCGTCAATGCTCCCCATCCAACCTGACAGATCCTTGAGAGGATCTGCAGAGAAGAATGGGAGAAACTCCCCAAATACAGGTGTACCAAGCTTGTAGCTTCATACCCAAGAAGACTCGAGGATGTAATTGCTGCCAAAGGTGCTTCAACAAAGTACTGAGTAAAGGGTCTGAATACTTATGTAAATGTAAAATTTAAATTTTTTACATTTTTTACATATATTTGCAAAAAAAAAAAAAAAACAGGTTTTTCTTTTTCATTATGGGGTTTTGTGTGTAGATTGAGGAGGGAAAAAACAAACAAACATTTTATACATTTTAGAATAAGGCTGTAACGTAACAAAAGTTTTCCTGTGAAAAATGTCCAAATGACATCAGTTTGACCGGTTGTAAGGAAATAGAAAGCTGTGAAAATGACCGAACATGTTTCTGATAAGATTTCAGTTTGGCTTGGATGCATATTTTATATGGTTGAAATAATATCAGCTTTTATGATGCTGATAAAGATAGCACCTCTACATACAGTATCTAACTGCACATTCTCATTCTCTCAAGATGCTGAAATAAAAAAAAAATATTTCTCCACTCCTGTTCCCGAGTCAAAATGTATCCTACAATTTGCTGTATAATTTTACTGCAAGAAATGCTCAATTCTGCAGGGGTTAATATTAAAGGTGCAATATGCAGAAATCCCTCTGCCATTTCCTAGTTACTAACATTCAAATAGTTTGCCTAATTTCAGTTTATGTAGAGAATCATAGTACCATCTAAACCACTGTGAAATATATTTTCCATAACCAAAAATATAGTATTTTCAGATGTTTGAAGCTGGCGTACAAAACCAAAAGATGTAAAAGCGAAACTTAAGAACGGGAAGCATAGAAATAACGCACATAGAACAGTTCTACTGCGTTTTAGACATTTCAATGAGAGTGACAGATCTATTACTCCCATTTCAATGTGAATTTTGTCAGTAGCCCAAAAAGTTACATATTGCATCTTTAAGGCTATGTGAGAGGTTATAGACCTCAGTGTCCAGATTTCAGTTTCCATTTAACCCATCTGAACAGTAAGATACAGTTCACTTGACGTGTCATTGGCCTATTTGAAGTCCCCATGTTGTGACTGTCAAATTTGTAGAGAGCCTCACAATCATCACAGATAACATAGCCGGCGCTGCTATCATCCTCTTTTACCACTTCGCCAAATCTTTCCAAAACCTTTTTGGCCCTCCTTTCTCTTTACCTTAAACTCCCCATTTCACAGCTTTTCTATTTTTGAATTAAACTCCAACATTGTCCTTTCTGCCTCTGTGGATCGACGTAAACTTTTTTTGCCTGATCCCAAAAGCAGGTGATTGGTGTGTAGGCTATTTGGCGCACATAGAGTTAGGCCCTAAATCTAAGGCTTACGCGCTAATGCCAGATAGCCTAAAATAATGAAAGAAAAACCTATGTAGTCTATAGATATAAATTGCACAATAATTATACATTTATAGCCACAGGGACTGCGGGATATGAGTCAACCAGCCCATCACTAGAGCAATGTACCTGCATACGCCACAACACAACACATGACAACACTCATACTCTGGATCAAAGAGCAGGAAAAGACTGCACTGACAGTATATGTCGTCGTAAAGCCAGTTCATATGCCTGAGGCTTAGAGCAAGATTTGTATAACTGTCAATGCTAACAGTTCTGCAAGTTGTTTTGGATAAAAGCGGTGTGCTAAATGACCATGTCATATTGCTATTATATGAATATCTATGGTCTCTCAGGTAGAGTAGGGACCTC